>JANUYF010000003.1:46598050-48026383 GCA_026167975.1 Phrynosoma blainvillii | reverse complement strand
GCCTTTAAAAAGCCTTAATTTAAAAATAGCCTCTGCATCTTAGGATAGCAAAGTATCATTAGGAAAATCCTACCCACATGATTATTTATTAGTGGGATGTTCAGGGGGTGTAGCTACCGGGTGTGTGTGCAAAACAAAGGCACTGCTTCCCAAATAGAAATTATGTCCTACAAATGAATTATTTCACTCACTCGTATACCCTTGACCGAAGAACGGTACACTCCTTCTATCTAGAATGGCCGTCACCGTCCACTAAGTGTGCAGCTTTGGGAGGGATGGACATGGAGTGGTGAGGAAGGAAGGGGACACCTGCCTCGCCAGCCAGATCAGCCGAATCAAGCCTGCAAATCAATGGGGTGACAGATGTTGCAGTCAGATCACCCTCACATCCAATACTTACTATTTCACTCAAATTTCTAGAATTGTAGAAAGTGAGACACTGAAAATCATTCAGACCTAGAACTATTACATTTGCTGTGTTCACATTGCCTTGGTCACTTTGCCTACCTCATTTCTTTGGATGCCTAAACTGTATTTCTAAATGCTGAAACTTCAAATTACTACAGTGCTAGAAAGTTGGCAACAGAAGGAAAATGTCATTTGACAGTGTGACACATTCCTGCCACCTTTCACCTTTAACGCTGACTTTTTGAAAGGCAGTCCTGTGGGAATTCGTTCTCCCACCCCTGCCACCAATTCAGGTGTAAAGGACCCACACTATTCTTTGTATGATGTCCCACACCAAAACCTTAAAATGTCAATAGCGTGGTTTGTTCTGAAAACGTAGGCCAAGTGATGTTTAAACAAGAATAAAAGTTTATTTTAAAACTGAATGGAACAAATATAACTTGTATCATGGCTTGTTACTGTAGACTTGCTTGATCATATAACAATGTTTGTTTCCAAATCACTTTTAATGCTGTAGCCACACAGGCTAACAGTCTCTCTCAGGAGATAACACACCAGCAACTCCCTTCTTTAGAGTTCTGTATGTGTTCCAACTACCAAAATTACAGTTCCCTCAGGAACTCCTCAAGACACAGCCCTTTTTGTGGCTTAACTCTGTTCAACTGTTGAATTCCAACTCTCCACTCCAACTGTCAGCTTGGAATTTTCATGTGCTCCCAGCTTGAATTCTATTGGCTGGCCCTCAGCTGCCTCCTGATTGGCCAGCTGGACATTCTATTCATCACAGATAGGCAGAATTCTTATTTTAATAATAATAATAATAATAATAATAATAATAATAATAATAATAAATTTATTTCTTATATCCCGCCTTTTGCCTGAGCAATCAAGGCGGCTTACAAACATAAGTTACAAATTAAAAACATACATTACAACAATAACAGTAATACGATACACACACACCCTTAAAAGACTAAATACAATATTTTTCAGGCTAGGCCCGATATAGTTGGCCTGCCTTCTCTCCCTCCAGATGATGGTGGATGGAAGGAGGGCCTTCTTCTTTATTTTATTTAGAGGGGGCAATGCTATCATTTTGTCCCCTTCCTATAGCTACATCCCTGATATCCTGGGGTAGCATCAGAGAATTTGACCCACCCCAAAATATGAGCACAACTCTATTCCAGTAGAAGTAGCAACTGCACTAGAAGCAACAATGGTACAGGCTACAGAAAAAAAAGATAATCTGTTTGTTTTTATACATACTAAAAATATTATAATACTGACCTTTTGATAAATGTCCTGATTAATTTAAAAGGTGGCCAAAAAACCCCAAAAACAACCCACACCCTCTCTGCATTTTTGACATTGATTTATACTTTCAGGTCCCAAAGGGGGAAAAGGACTTCCAGGAGTCCTTGGCAGACCAGGGTTGCCAGGACCTCCAGGAGACAGAGGAGACATGGGAGCGCCAGGTGATTTCACTGAATTATCAGTCAGCAGCAGAGTAGCACTGTATTAGCAACCTGCATGACAAGTAGCTGAGTCCATAAATGATGTGTTTATATGAGCTAAAGGAGGAAAAATGGTGTTACACTGTTGTTGTTTTTTGTTGTTGTTGTTGTTTTTAATTGCAATAAAAGGTAGTGCATACTCAAGTAATAATTTGGAAGGGCCAAAGAACAGTTTGCAAACATATCCCTCACTTTTTTGTTATTTGGTTTCTTTCTGTTGTCCATTTAAAGAGCATATAAAAACATTTTGTTAACCTGAGAGTGCAGCAAAAAGCGAAACCTTCTTAACAATATGTATTTGTGGGCTTATAATGTTTGGCAGATGAATGCTGATGGCTGGACCATTACAAGGAGATTTGCTTAAGGAACCCACATTAACACAATCTAACACATTAACATTTCTGCATACATATGAATACAATTTTGGTGTGCAGTGGCTTTATTTAGGCTGATTGTGTGAGAGAAGTGGGCATAGCAGACATAGTGCAATACACAATTCTAAGTTTTGTGTAAGAATTGCATGACTTGGGTTTTGGTGTGTTAGATTTGGCCATGCTGTTGCTGTTGTTGTCAAATAAACAGCCCAAAATATCCAGTCTGATAACAATGTTTATATCATTGCAGGACCTAGAGGTGAGCAAGGTTCTGCAGGATTACCTGGATCATCAGGTATACCAGGGCCATCTGGCTTACCTGGAATACCAGGGGATAAAGGAGAACCAGCCTGTCCTGGAAGTGGGCCTCCAGGAAACCCAGGACCCAAGGTATAGAAAGCTGATAATATATTCATTGGGATCACCATCTGCTTAACAGGCTGGTCTCATATTTACTGTAACACTGTATTTCATTGCTACCTTGCTAGGGTGATGCTGGTCTACCAGGAGAAAGAGGACGGAAAGGTGAAAGAGGAGTACCAGGCCGGCCAGGGCTGATAGGAGAACCTGGGCTACAGGGAAATAGAGGGGATACTGGTTTACCAGGAATTCCAGGTGAAGTATGGTGGTGGGGGGAATCTATGTTGTAATAATACCTTTATTAGGCCAATGAAAAATTCACAAAAAAGTGTAGAGGTTTGTGATCTCTAGTTCCCTTCATCAGTCAAGAAATTACATGAATCAGGCAAGGGACTAATAGCTTTCTATTCATGAGGTTCTAAGTAGCATGGGGATGTTCTGCCACAGACACTATTTCAGACTGTGACTCCTGCTTAAGTTGTTCCTGCTTAACTATGATTTTCTATGTGAACTAAAATAAACTATCCTAGGAATCATAACAGTCCCCTTGCAATTTACATCTGGTGCTCAGAAACTTCCACATGGAAGCACTCAAATAGGAACAGTTTAGTCCTACATAAATTAGGTTATTTTCAACTATGTTCTTTCATCTAGCTTCCTGAATATGTATGTGTGCCCCTTGGGACATTTTAATATTTGGCCAATCTAGACACAGCTGGTTGTATAATCAGAAGAGCAGGATAAATCACTGTATAAAAGAGAAATGAAAGGTTGGTTGCTCTGCCAAATCTCCCTTTGCTATTTAGATAAGTGGAGATCAGCACAGAGAATGCAAACATAGGAGTAGCATAAATGAATGTATTTTCAAGAAAGTGAAAGGAAGTCAATGAAGCCTCTTCAGCTCTGCTTAACTAATGATCTGTTTTAGCCACAGAAAGAACAAAAAAAATGGATGATTAAAGACCACAAAAGATTAAAGGCCTTTACTCGTAACACTACTTAAAATGTCTTCCCTTCTATTTATAGGGCTGTCAGGACCAGCAGGTGATAATGGTCGTAAAGGCAATACAGGATTACCAGGACAAAATGGCATTAGAGGCTTTCCAGGTTTGTGAGCTTCTATCTTCTGTTTTCCTCCCCCTCCCCTCAGTTTACTCACTGTTGGGGAGAAAATCCTAGATTTTTCATGGGGTGGTGGTGTTCTATGTAACCAAATGATAATCATTTGATAAATGGAGTATTTCTCATGTTAGCTGAAAAGTACAGTTGGGCTGTAAAAATGGGTTGTATAAATTGTGATCCACAAAGCAAAATTCAGACTTCCTTTCATGTATCTTTTCTCTCTCTCTCTCTGTCACTTTCTCTCTCTCATACACACACCACAAACAAACAAACAAACAAACACACTTAATACATGATAGTTAAAGTGAAATCAAAGCACTATGATTGTGTATTGTGAAAGGGCGTCTTATGTTGCATGTGGGCCACATATTCAAACAATCCCTATACTGATGTACTGGTTTTTCCTGTAACTTTCAGTACAGTTATTCTGAATTTATAACATAAAGATCAGAATTTATGGTTGCATACTTAGGAGTGCATTCCAAGGATCTCATATGTGAATCCTACTAAACGTCTTGTTCTTCAATGTTTTGTAAAGATGTAAAAAAGCATGCCATGTAATCTAAAGGTGCATGCTGACATCTGCGAAAATGTGTTGTCCCCAGCAAACCCATGTTCTTATGATTATTTACACTTAATTATAGCTATCATAATAAATTAAAGAAATATACACAACCCCCTCCCATTTTCAGAAATTTATAGAAAAGTACTGTACTGTAAAAGTTACAAATACTGTAACTTTTAATATTTATAATCCTTTTATATTTATAATATTTATGTTTTTAAATATTTCTAATAAAAATTTTCTATTTTAAAAAAATATATTTATAATCCCCAGGACCAAGTGGGTTACCAGGTGATGATGGACCTGTTGGTGAAAAGGGTAATCAAGGACGTGATGGTATTCCTGGACGCCCTGGAGAAAAAGGAACACAAGGTTTTCATTATATTTTAACCTATTTCTTTCTATCATAAGAGACTTGGGCAGGTGTTCTGAGATCGTTCAGAAGGGGAAGAAACAAGAACCAGTACAAGGAAGAGAAGCAGTACAAGGAGGGGGGGAGAACAAGAACCAGTAGTCCTTTCTGCCCTTATCCCCTCTTCTGTCTACCTCCATGTCAAGGTTTCTGAAATCAATAACTGAAAGCACTGTTAATGTATTTTGGAGATCTGCAGCTGTGGAAGTTGGAGTAGAAAAGTGATGGAACACAACTGTAGTATATTCTGGTGCATACATTCCGTATTTACTTTCAAAATTATATAATCCCACTATATTTAACCCTAATAAAGGATAAAATAATCATGTATGTGTATGTGATAGCATTCTATTGTTAAGAAAGGGGTGAAACAGACAGGTGGAATGAAACAGCTTATGGCTGCTTTAGAGGTGCGCCGATTAGACGGCTTACACCTCCAAAACGGCCAGAAGCCACGCTCTGGTCCTTTGGACCAGAGCAAAATGAAGCTTGGATAATCCGACTCTTGTTGGACCCTGCATTTCTCAGGAGTGGGTTGTATGGTCAGTGAGGTTCAGACCCACTTCTGGCCGGAGCAGACTTGGTCCACTCTTTCCCACCCATCTGTTCTGGCCCAAAATAAGAAGAAACATGTTGGAGCAAAACCTATGTAGTCCAATGTTCTGTTCACAGAGTGGCCAATCAGCCCACCAGCAGAATATGATTGTGCCAATTCATGCAACTCACACAGATAACACTGCCTCTGATAGTGAACGCTATTAGTACCTACTGTGACTAATGGCCACTTATGGCCCATCCTTCATTAATTTATCCATTTCCATTTTAAGGACATCCAGGTTATGGGAACTATAGCTACATCTTCTGGCACTGAATTCCACAGTTTCACTGTGCACTGTGTAAAGTACCTGGTGTTCAGTGTATTGTTCTGAATTGCATACCATTCAGATTTGGTGGAGAAAAGCTTCTCCCTGTGCATTTTCTCCATACCTTAACTGTATATACCTCTATTATATCTCCTCCTACTCCTCCTTTTTTAAAGCTAAAGAGCCCCAAATTTTATTTATTTATTTATTGAATATCCTGTCTTTTTCTCAACATAGAAATCAAAGTGGCAAACATTGTAACTTTTCCTGGTAGGGCAGTTGACCCTTGATCATTTTAGTTGCCTTTTCCTGTGCCTTTTACAGTGCTACAACATGCTGTGGTAGATGCAGTGACTAGCACTAAACACAGTATTCTGAATACAGTTGCACCATGAATTTAAATAAGTGCAGTATATTGATAATTTTATTTCTGGTTTCCCTTTCTAATTGTTTCACCTCAGAATTTGGGGTTTTTTTTAACTGCAGTCACATACTGGGGTGACATTTTCAATGAACTACAAGATCTCTACCCCATGACTGCTACATTCGGTTTGGTTCCAGGAGTCCCCATGGATACCAAAATCTATGTATGCTCAAGTCCCATTATGAACAGTGGGGTAGTAAAATGTCCTTTATATAAAATAGCTAAATCAAGGTTTGCTTTTTGGAATTAAAAAAAAAAAACATTTTCAAGCCACTGATGGTTGAATCCATAGATGCAGAATCTGTGGATACGGATGGCTGACTGTAAAAAGAAAGCTACCATATTTTAAAATGTTACTTTAAAGTTCCTATTTAGGCTCATTATTGTAAAGAGCACAGAAATCTCTCTTCTCTGCTCCCACAAAAAGAAACTACACCTTTAAAATGAGAACAAAAATGTTTTGTCATTCTTTAGATGTAATTTTGATGTAATATTGGTACAACTGCAAAACAGACGTACTGTATTTCTTTACTTAACCATTAGTGTTCAAACACGTTCATATTAAAGTTCCTACATTAACTAAATGTGTAATTTTAAATAATTTAATAAAACAGTTATTTAATTTAAACTAATCTTTAAATTTTTAAACTGGTGGGTGGGTTCAGTGATGGTGCTGGAAACTGACAAAACATGGTCAGGGAAAATCAAAGAAATGAAAAGTACATTTTTTGTGATAAGTCTGCATATGTACAGGGAAGGTATCCATAGAGAAGAGCATCCTATAGCCATAGAGGTTTTCCATGTGATTTAGAACCCTGGAAAATTAGTTTTAAGTTTCAGGATACTGTTCAGCCATAGTTTTTATTGTCATTGTTGTGATTACATAGATTTCTAAATTTATTATTATTATTATTATTATTATTAGTTCTATAATCATAATAAGCAACTGTCTCTCACTATCATTTTTATCATCATCACACAGGTACCCCAGGTCAGATAATCCCTGGCCCTCAAGGCATTCCTGGTACTAAAGGTAAAGTTATATTTTATTGTTAGGTTTTTGTCACCCAAATACGTTTTCCTCCTCTTTACGGAGGACTCATACAGTTTACTAACTAATGGTTTTAAAGAATTTGTTCTATAACATAAGCCACAACCACTTTAATTCAGAGTTGTAAATCTTAAAAGAATTTAATCCTACCTATTCCAGTGAGAGTCAACCATTTTGCTACCAAATTTATTGCTTAAATGGTTTGTGGTTCAGACTGTTAGGCTCCAAAAAATATTTACCGTATATACTCAACTATAAGCCAACCTCATGTATAAGTCGAGAGAAGGTTTTGGGGCCAAAATTATGGATCTTGATATGACCTGTGGATAAGTCGAGGGTAAAACTTGGGGTCATGTAACAAGGGATGTAAAAGTCAAGGCAAAGCAAAAAGATGCCAAAGAGCTTATAAACTTCCAGCAGGCATAACTGTGCTCACACTAAAGACTGGATGGATGTGAGAATAGAGTGGAGTTGGGGCTTCTAGGAGAGATTACACTCTTGTCTTTCACCAGGGAATGGTTCCTTTTTTAAAATAAAGAACAGTACAGTTGCCCCTCCATTTTTGTGGGGGATCCACTCCAGATGCACCCCACCCCCTGTGAAATTGGAAAACCACAAATATTCAAGTCCCATGGATTTGAATGGGGGGGTTGCCCACAGGGACACATCCCATTTTATCCCCCTCTGTTTCCCAACTGTGAATGGGCAAGGAACGCAGACTTGAAGTCCCTGAAAATGGAGGGGCAACTGTACTTACATTGACCTGCGGATAATTCTACTCAGTTTTGTGGGTTTTGTGAGTATATACAGTAACAGGCAATTAGCAGATAGCAGATAGTGATACTGTTCAGAGGCTTACATTATTTCTTCTTGTTCTTGTTCTTCTTCTGCTCTTTCTCCCCCTCCCTCCCTCTTTTTGTGGAAATGTCAAAAGTATGTCACAGATTCTTTAATTTATAATTAACTTTGGTTTAAATATTGCATAGGTATCAAAGGAGAAATGGGGATGGATGGTTTTCCAGGACCTCCAGGTGCTAAAGGTCTTAGAGGGGACCAAGGACCAAGAGGACCTCCTGGTATACCTGGACAACCAGGACTTCCTGGAGAAGCAGGCATAATGATTGCTGGCCCAAAAGGAAATAGAGGCCTCCCAGGTCTGGATGGAAAGCCAGGTAGGAGGCTTATATGGTACAGGCCTATCTTACAGACATGAACTAATAACTGTTTCTGAACAGACAACATAGGTGGCTACATAGATATTTTTTTTAGGAAGCTACATAATTTTTTAAAGTGTGCCAAATTCTGTAATCAGAATAATTCTGCAAAAATATGTACTTGCATGCATGTGTGTGTGTGTGTCTTGTTTTGGTAGCTTTAACCAGGAATGTTAAATTCTGATCCATTCTAAATTGCTTTAAATTGATTTTATATGTGTGCTGTTCTGAAACCCTGTGATATATTGTGGGACACAAATATTTTAATAAATGAAGAAAATAAATGCGTAATGAAATAGGAAATGAGAAAATGCTAGCCCTGGGGAACAGGGCTCTCTTCTGAGCCAGACCTTGATGGAAGAACACGAGCATTTCCATCTGACTCAAGTGTAAGGTACATGTAATCCAGAGTCCAACAATTCTCCCATCTGTCCCATCCAGAATTCAGGTGTATAGTCCCCTCAGGGGGCATAGATTCCCCATCAGTGCTCTAGTTTCTTCCTGTGCTCTACTATGGCAGTCAATAATAGACTTTTTGTTTAGCCATTTTGAGTGCCCAAAGTCAAAAGATAATCCTGCTATAAGGGGGGAGGGAACCAATAGAAACTCAAATACTACACAGGGTTGCTACAGATGGACTTTTGGTTTATTTCTTTTAATCCATTTATAAAGAATTTATTCTATAAACACAATTCCCAACTTCATGTACTAATAGCATGTGGTTGTGGTTTTGTTTTTGTTTTTTAAAAAAAAAAAATAGGCATTCCAGGTATCCCAGGACCCACTGGACTCTCTAGCTACAGTATAAAAGGAAGCAAAGGTGCTCGAGGAACAGATGGTTTACCTGGTCCACCAGGACCTAGAGGTGATGCTGGCCTACCTGGTCCACCAGTAAGTGAAATAATTATCCTTATACATTTGCTCTTTTTAAATTGTATATTGCGGTTGCAAAACTGTTTAGCAGAAGCACCATGATAGTTTCCAGAGGAGGAAGAGGATAGATATGTTAGTTTCCAGAGGAGGAGGAGGAGGAAAGAGATGTTAAGCATCAGTGTGTAATTATAAGGCATGTAGGAGGTTTCACAGTGTTGGCTCTTATCACTGCTGTCTATACAGGTATTCATGGGTTTGTCTGTATACTTGTATTGTGGGGGCGGGGAGTTAGATGTTTCTTTCAGTAACAGCAAACTGTTCACCAACTAAGATAATATCTACTTTGTAGCCCATCATACGAAGGCTATCAAAACTTCATTTCAGCTCTAAGAACTCAAAGGACTGAAGCCTTCCTTGCATTATGTCTTGCCATTCCCAGCTCATTTAGAAATCTTCCTTCTGGCCAAACTCCTGTTGATTTAGGTTGCCTTGATAAATGAATAGAAGATATATTTGGATTATTTTATAACAATAACATATTTCCAGATACTGGATCTCAAACACAGGGGTGCACTGCTATCAACTCTATCATGGATGTCTTTCCAAAATGAGTAGCAGTTTAAGCATAACTACAGCAAACAACTAGCACTGACATTGCATTTGCTGAAATAACAAAATATTGTGGCGGGAGTATTTACAGGGAGAATAAGCAAGTGGAAGCAGTACTTATGTCTCCATGCAACTGCCAATTCCACGATGTTGTTTCACCCTCAGCCAGGTTCATATCCACTTTTTCATTCTCTCCCTCCATTCAACCCCTCTCCATTCAACCTCTTTGCTGGAAACAACAGTCTACCATGTAATACTGTCACTGACACTGGATTGTTCTTTATATCTTTATTTCTCCCTTGTAGGGAATTGAAGGTATTCCTGGTTATCCAGGTCCTAGAGGTGAACCTGGTTTCCCAGGATTTCCAGGCATAAAAGGTATGTGACTGATCTTGAAAGTTTTATATTGTCACCTCTTCCACATTGCAGTTCATGGATAAATTGTAAACAGAACTGCTGTATGTGAACTGGAACAGGCTCTTCTGTTGAGACAACCCTGGGATTGTGTTTTTAATGAAGATTTACAAGTCCATGGTTTTTTGGTGGGAAGTATGGGAGCCCTGACTCCTTGCCACTGACACTACTACCTATTTGTTTGTCATCTTCCTCTGAGACCTACCCACAAAGCTGCTTAGAGGGAAAATGCATGGCAAATGGAAAATGCTGCTGCATCTTACTCTTGTTGCTGCTGGCATGGTAGGGAAAGAACATGTGGCTAAGCATTGACAAAGAGCTGCTGTCTTTGTAGCTGCAATCAAACTAAAATCAAATGTAGCTTTCTTCAGAAGTTTTTATATTATGACAAATGTACCATCTAGGCTGAATTATTTCAAAACACTTCATTCAAATTTGCCTTTGAACTTCATTCTCTGAAGCTTCAGAGTTGTTTTCTAACTTGGAAGATGACACTGAAGCTATATACAGTGCAGAATCCTGTAGCCTAGTTCCTTACTAAGCTGTCAAGGAGCATATTATGGTGATTCTGACTCTTCTGCACTACTTTCCAGTTATCTTTTTCTTATCTTTGCCATGCATTCTGCTTATATGGATAGGAACTAAATTGGAGAGGTAAGTGTTTAGTCATATAGTCCAAGTAGTTGTGGGTTCTGTGTAACTGCAAGCTCTTGTAAGCTTTGTGACATTAGTACCATTCATTGTAACAAGTCCCCACCACCACTACTTTATTCCTAAACAGATATTCCTCACGGATATCATCAACGCATCCTTCAGGGAAGGACATGTTCTATTATGTTTAAAGGAAGTGGCTGTTAGGCCGCTTCTGGAAAAACCTTCCCTGGACCCCCTCGATATGAAAAATTACAGGCCTGTGTCACTGCTGCCATTTTTGAGCAAGGTGATCGAGAGGGCGGTTGCTCTTCAGCTCCAAGCTGTCTTGGATGAAACCGATTATCTAGACCCATTTCAAACCAGCTTTAGGACAGGCTTTGGGGTTGAGACTGCCATGGTTGCCTTGACCGACAATCTGCGTCTGGGCATCGACAGGGGTAATGTGACCCTGTTGGTGCTCTTAGACCTCTCAGCGGCTTTTGATACAATAGATCACGGCATCCTCTTGGACCGCCTGAGGGAGTTAGGTATCGGGGGCACTGCTCTGCAGTGGTTCCGGTCCTTCCTCTCAGGTAGGTCCCAGAGGGTGCTGCTCGGGGACAGTAGCTCCAGTAAGAGGGAACTCACTTGTGGGGTTCCTCAGGGAGCTATTTTGTCCCCGATGTTGTTTAACATCTACATGAAGCCGCTGGATGAGATAATACGGAGTTATGGGGCTGGGTGTTATCAGTACGCTGATGACACCCAAATCTATTTCTCCGTGTCTCGTTCGTCGGCCTCGAATTCCAATGGTATCTCTTCTCTCAATGAATGTCTTCAAGCGGTAATGGGCTGGATGAGGAAAAACAGATTGAAACTGAATCCAGACAAGACGGAGGTGCTCACGGTAGCAGCCCTGAAACCAAGAATTGGGTTGCAACCTCCAGTCCTGGATGGGGTCACACTCTCCTCCAGTGACTGTGTTCGCAGTCTGGGGGTGCTCCTTGACTCGTCGCTCCTGATGACAAATCAGGTTAATGTGACGGTCAGGAGCGCCTGTTATCAGCTTCGGCTGATACGCCAGCTGCGCCCTTTTCTGGAAGTAAGGGATCTCGAGACTGTTGTGCATGCGCTGGTAACCTCACGCCTTGACTTCTGCAATGCACTCTACATGGGGCTACCCTTGTGCTTAGTTCGGAAATTACAGCTGGTGCAAAATATGGCAGCCAGACTTATCTCAGGAACATCTAGGAGGGACCACATTACTCCGGTTCTGAGGTCCCTCCACTGGCTGCCCATCAGCTTCCAGGCCCAGTACAAAGTGTTGGTTATCACCTTTAAAGCCCTAAATGGCCTGGGCCCAAGCTATACCAGGGACCGCCTCCTCCCATATAATCCTCCCCGCACTCTCCGGTCCTCTGGGAGGAATCTGCTACAGCCCCAAAGATCGAGGCTTGTGGCTACCTCCCAGAGGGCTTTCTCAATCGTCGCCCCCAAACTCTGGAACGGCCTGCCAGATGAGACCCGTCTATTAACATCGTTAACCAGCTTTAAAAAGGCAGTCAAGACGGATCTCTTCCGGCAGGCCTTTCCAGATTAATGTCCCGGCCTCGGGTAACTCCCCCAATGATGCTCACGTGGCCCCATCTAATGATGGATGAGCTCCATTGTGCAAGCCATAGATGTTCTGTAGCTGTTAGCAGTTGGGTTTTTGGTTTTAACTACTGGAATTGGTTTTAACTACTATTGTAATTTTAATTCATCTGGATTTAATACTGTTTTAAGGGGGAGGGAATAATTTTCGGATTTTATGTATTTATGTATTGTATATTGTTTTACTGTTGTAAGCCGCCCTGATTGGGTTTTCCCAAAGGGCGGGATAGAAATAATAATAATAATAATAATTATTATTATTATTATTATTATTAAGAAGTTAAGTGGCCATGTATTATTAATCAGGAAGGAAGGAAGGAAGGAAGGAAGGAAGATGCAGGGCATAGCACTGTTAATATTATTTCCATTTTGTGGACCTTGAAGAAAAAGAAGGCATCCCAGGATGCTAAAAAGATGGTGTATCTTTTCAAAAATGTTTGTTGAATGCTCTTTATATACTGAAATCAAATCTGCAGAAATTTCTGAGCCAGGAAATCCAAAGCCACTCCAAATTCAAATGAAGTTTCCTTCCTGGGATATATCACCTTGCCCTTCCAACTCTATGATTCTGTGACTTTTTGTGGATTTCCTTGGACATTGTCTAGATTTTGTCTTTTTTGCCTTTTTGTGGACAAGCCACTAGAAACCAGATTGTGTCCATGTGTTGTAATGTTTTTGTGTGTTATGTTGACTATACCTAGCCTCTTAGGCAATGCAGAATAAGAACAGCTTGCTTGAGGGTTGAATAGGATTTCTTTTTTTATTATTATTTCTTTTCTTTTTTTCCTTTTGGCCTCTGGATCCCATCTGGTGAAGAGAGACATTTTTTGGTTTTTGCCTTTTTTGTTATATTTTTACATCTTCAAAGGTGTATTATATTGTGCCTGATATGACCAAGGCCCTTAGAGCCAAGCAAGGGGCAGTATTTGGAATGAATTTCATAATGCATCTCTTAATTTGATAACATATTTTGTGCGTGGTCTTTCTGCCAAAGACCACAATGCAATGTGTAATTAAAACATGACACAGAATACAAAATATTAAACAAATAAACTCTGAAGCAAGGGGAGGGAATTGTCCTGGGAAGCCAACAGGAGGGCTGATGGCAGAGGCTATGGAAGTCAGAGCAAGGTCTGAGTTACCAATCCAAGGGGTCAGCCAGTGAAGAGTCAAGCAGTCCATAGGTCTAGGATTCCAGAGAAGCAGAGCGGCAAGTCAGTCTGAAGGTCATGGGTTCCAGTGATCTCAGATAAGTCAGCAGTCCGAGTGTCAAGGTTTCAGACCAAGGAACGAGGAGAGACAGAGGCTTTTGGCAGGAAGCTCAAATAATCTCTGGCACCGAGGCAGCTCTTCTGCACATGCCTAAATCCCCAAGCTGCAGGAGCTCAGCTGGGGCTGATTACCTCAGCATTTTTCATAAAGCCTCCTCGAGCGCCGAAGGCCTGCCCTTTCTGCTCGACGCTGGCTGAAGATAGGCACAGTCCCTTGATCCTCTTGCATGTCTGAAGGTTCTGCTTCCGGGAGGCTTGGCTGCGGCTCCTGGGAGACCACAGGCTCTGCTGGAGGCTCTGCTGGAGCTGGTAAAGCAGAGCTGGGGCCGGGGTGGGGCTCCACCGCTGCAGGCTCAGGTTCCAGAGGACATTCTGACTCGTCCTCTGAGTCCTCCCCCAGGCAGGGCAAGACAGAAATCATTAGATCTTCCAAATATTATTGGACTGCAAGTCCTAGCCTAATGGTGACAAATGCTGGGAGTTGCATTCAACAACCTCTGGAGGGTTGGATGAATCCCAACCCTGCTCCTTCTTGTTGTGTGCCTTCAAGTCTTATGGTGCCCCTATCACAGGGTTTTTTTTGGCAAGATTTGTTCAGAGGGGTATTTGCCCTTCTCTTTCTATGAGGCTGAATGTGATTTGCCCAGGGTCACCAAGTGGGTTTCCATGGCTGAGTAGGGATTCAAGCCCTGGTCTCCAGTCATAGTCCAACGCTCGAGCCACTACACCACACTTATTCTAATTGCATATTAGTAGGTGGAACAACAAGGCCATATACACTTGTGAGCACCAGAACATATTTTAAAGGGCACAGTTTCTCTCTAGATCCAGCATTAATTTTCTTGAGGAGTCAGTCTTCCCCACATATTCAGACTGTATTAGCTAACCAGTGGTGGTTGACTGTTATATTTTTAGAAAATGCAGTGAGGGAGGATACGTGAACCTTCAGTAATCTATCAATCTGAAAGTGGCCATGCTTGAACAAAATCAGAGACAGATTCCAATATGATCAACAATTCAAGACAATTAAGGGGGAAAACAGACTGGCACGAAGGGGTGGCTTGAAGCCGCCCTGGGACCACAGCAATCACACCCTGCAGTCCCGAGGGCACCCTCCACAGTGGGCCCAAATTGGAGTGGGGGGAAAAACACTCCTTTTTGGGCCAGATTTCTGCAGCCCGGGCACAGCTTCATGTGTCTTTGGCATGTCTTGGGAGGGGCATGCATCATCTAATTGCCACGCTCGCAAGCCATGTGAAAGCTGTCTTTTCCGGCTTGTCTATTCGGACCCTTACTCTCACTGTCTTGTAGCTTGATTTGGGACAAAGATATCTCACTACATGCATTAATCAATACATCACTGTCTGTTTTTTGTTATTGTACAATGGCTGTTTTGTTAATGACCACTGTTAATAAGAAAAGGATTAACTATCTGTGGTATCTATTAGCTGTCTGTATTTTCTGCATTTCATTTCCCATGAGAACTGTTTATACTCCATTACCATGTGTAAAATACAAGATAACCCTTCAAGCATCCAGTGTGCAGTAGGCTGTGATCCTCAAAAGTGTATGCCATAATTTGTTAGTCTTTATTGCACCATAAGACTCAGTTGTTGTTGTTTTCACAAATAGTCCCAATATTATAAACAGCTAAAGCTCATAATGCAGTATGTTCTTTGCAGGAGAGAAGGGTAGCCGTGGACCACCTGGGGTGATGGGAGTAGCAGGGCCTGGCGGTCCAAAGGGATTACCTGGTAATTCATATGCTCTCTCAAACTACTTTTCCATCTCATCCCTTTTGATTTTTTGGTATAAATCAAACATCTCTTTTTTTATACCTTCATTTTTAGGTCAGCCTGGACCATCTGCGAAGGCTGTCTCTTTCCCAGGAAATCCAGGGCCACCTGGGCCACCAGGAAGCCCAGGAAGTCCAGGAGATCCAGGACCAAGGGGGCCACCTGGGCTGCCAGGTACAGATTCCAAAACATCTCTCTTCTGTTTTCCTAACCAAAAAGAGAAAAAGCAAAATAGAGCATACATCCTGCATGAGTTAGAGGTGGATATTACCAAGCAAAACAGACAAAGGTCTTGGAAATGTTTAAGTATACGCAAGTTCAAATATATGATAATAATGTAAACATTGAAGCATCCTGCAACAGTATGCTCAGCTCAATGTGCTCTTGCTTCAGAATACACTGTGTTGTCCATGATGACAAGAAAATTAGCACCAATAGAGTTAGGTTTTTGGAACAAAAGCAGCCTCCTCTTTTGCATAGTCATGTATGCCCATTATGTCATTGGAAAACATTTATATGAATAATATATTTATTGTATAGTTTTTAAAAAATGTACCTTTCAGGGTACAACACTGTCCTCTCAAGGTGTTTTACAGAATGATAAAGCACATGAAAATAAATTGCATGCCTCCTAAAGATCCTCCAAAAAGTCAAGTCAGCCACTGCAAATTATGTTCACCACAGGAAAGTTGAGGAGTCCATAGGATTGTTTCCCTAATGAATTGGCTACTAGAGTGCTTCCCAGCAGTTGGTAGTTGTTGAGGCCACTTAGTTCATATGCAAAGGTCTGAAGCCAGACGTTTTAGGCTCCTTGTGAATGCCCTCTTAGTAGACAGCTGGTGGTTGTTCTGATTTCTATCACAGCCGTGATCAGGAAACACGGCAGGATGGTAGAAAATAAACAAGGTATCCCTTGCTACTAACACTGGCTGAAGTTCTTTGGTGGATGATGTTATGTCTTCTGCCTGATGTCACTTGGAGAATGGAGGGAGCACTTCATGAAAGTAATTTCTCAGAAAAGTTGATACTGGTCACTCAAATGCTACAGACAGTATTCCCATGGTCATGGCAGCTAGAAAAATTGCATCTTCTACAATGGAGTAATTGCCATGGGTGGTCAATTCACGCTAATATCAGCATTAATACGCTGCTTCTCAATAGATAAATAATACAGGAAGTGATTTATTCTTGGCTGTATTGAAAGGTCTCTCTGGAACAACAGATAACTAGTTATCATTTATATGTTTTTTTTTTGTAGAATACAAGATACCTTACAATATTCATGTTGTAGAATACAAGATACCTTACAATATTCAATTATATCAGTATTTATTTATTTGTTTATTTTTTTGTGGTGCATTGGGGGGTAGAACCTTGTAAATAAGGAGTCTACCAATAATGAAAATCATTATTGACTCTTCCTAGATCTGAAACAGAAACTGTAAAGGATCTTTGTGACAGAGTGCCATTTTCCGCCTTGCATTCTTCAGTTGTATTTAAAACACACACACACACACACACACACTTAAATTGTATGCATATTTATGGGTTCCAGTATGTCAACATGCTTTTATTTTTATGAATTCAGGGCCTCCAGGTATAAAGGGCCAGCCAGGTCATCCTGGGATTCCAG
Organism: Phrynosoma blainvillii; assembly: GCA_026167975.1. Lineage (NCBI taxonomy): Eukaryota > Metazoa > Chordata > Lepidosauria > Squamata > Phrynosomatidae > Phrynosoma > Phrynosoma blainvillii. Next base: position 48,009,194 of record JANUYF010000003.1, on the reverse strand, counting down.
GTGCACGTGGTCCACCTGGACTAAAAGGAGAAAAGGGATTTCAAGGCCAAAAAGGTACTGCAAAGAAAACACAGAGTGCTAAACTGAAATTGCATTATATTAAAATTTTGTAACACAATTAACCGAATGAAAAAGGAAAAACACACAAAGATCTTATTCACATACCATGACAATCTGTAGTATGGCTTGTTGAAGTTGTGATGTGTAGACCTGTCTCTGCTAATAAATTGTAGTGTCTTAACAAACTACAAACCACAGCTGATTTCTTGTTTGTTTATAAACAAACAGTGGCTTAGTGGTTAAGATGCCAATTCTGACAATTGGAAGATTGTATGGTTGGCAGTTCGAGGCCTGAGTGCTGCATGATGGGGTGAGCTGCTGTCACTAGTCCCAGCTTCTGCCAACCTAACAGTTTGAAAGCATGCAAATGCAACTACAGTTGGCCCTTCTTATCCACGTATTTTTTATCCACAGATTCAAGCATCCACAGCTTGAAAATATTCCCCCAAAAAGTATAGATTCCTAATAGCAAATCTTGATTTTCCATTTTAAATTGGGGGCACCATTTTGCTATGCCATTCTATTTAATGGGGCTTGAGCATCCACGGATTTTGATATCCACAGTGGGCGGGGGTGTCCTGGAACTAAACCACAGTGGATAACAAGGACCCACTGTAGATAAACAGGTACCACTTCTCAGTGGGAAGGTAACAGTGTTCAGTGCAGTCATGCTGGCCACATGACCACCGGAGTAGTCCTCCGACATGGAGATGAGCACCACCCCCTACAGTCAGTTATGACTAGATATTCATATCAATGGACTATCTTTACCTTTTATAAACTCTGCTTGTTTAAATCATGGCTTGTTGTGACATCTGAACCAGCAAGCCTGTTTGTTTTTTCCCCTTCCTACCTTAAATGGGAAACTGACAAAAGGGGCAGGAAAGAAACAAACTAGAAATGGGGAGGACAAACCACAGTTTGTTTGGTCATCTGCATGCAATTTGTGCCTTAAGTAACAACCCATGATTAACAAAAATAATGTTGTATTGTGATTTATGAATACATCCTTCACTTTTTAAAGAACAAAAGTATGAAAATATGACATCTCTTGTCAGGTGTCTCTAAAATATTTATTTTTGATCAGGGGAAACTTACAAAGAGAGCCAGTAGCCAGTAGGATGTAAATAATCTGTATTCTTCATACCGTTTCCATCTATGTGTGCACTCTCAAATATGTTATTTTTATTCATTTGTTTTTATTAATTCATATCAATTTATTCATAGGTTTACCTGGATTGCTTGGGTTTCCTGGAGTAAAGGGACTTCCTGGGTTCCCAGGGGCTTGTTTATCAGGCCCATCAAAAAGGGGCTTCATGTTTTCTCGCCATAGCCAGACAACAAAGATTCCATCATGTCCATCTGGGACAGTTGAGATCTACAGTGGATATTCTCTTCTTTTTGTACAAGGGAATGAACAAGCACATGGACAAGACCTTGGTATTTCTATAAACATACCCTTCTAATTCTGTATTTATCCATTTGTAACTGTGACTTTCCTCGTCAACAGAACTATTGTGTCTACTTTATTATGCCAAAGAAAACATATCAGTGGCTAGCTGAGACTGTATAATAGACACCACAAATCTATGCTCAGGAATCTCATTGTTCTCAGTGGGTTTATTCCTGGCCAAATGTGTCCAGGACAGCAGCCTAAGTAAGAATTTTTTTCTTTAGCGCTATTCATGCTGCAGAAGATGGTGCTTATGTGACCACAGATCTGAAAGAAGTCTTATTTGAAGTAGTTGTTTCTCCTGGTGCTGAAGAGAAGACATGCTAGCCAAGGCATTAATTCTTTTCTATGACCATTTCAGTTAATGCCATCAGTGTACTATTTTAGGCTCCTGTAATTGTTTCAGAAATCTTGTAAAGAAAGTACTACTGCCACATTAACTTCTGATGCTTTCATGTCTGTTATTTTTTGACTATTTTATAAGTGGAGCTACCCATCATGAAGTCATGATTGCTTTATTACAGAGTGGAAGTACTTCCAAGAGATAGTGGGATTTCTTCTAAAATATTTCCTGTACCCCAGGCTTTCAATCTGTTTTGCTCTCTGTTAATGGAGTTTCCCAGCCCTTTGCTTCCTTATACTAGTTTTTGTCATTGCCCTGTTACAATGTGGGACTGTTTTTGCACCCAGCAAAGATCCCTGTATCTTCCACCTCCACCTTGGATCCCAATTTGGTGGGATATAAAATAAATAAATACACAGGAGGTGGGGTGTAGTAAATTGCTTCCAAATAACTAGTAGCACCACCAAAATTGGGGAGAGGGACTGTTGGCCATTTCACAACTATTTGGGGCCTTCTTATTTTTTAAAGGTCAGTAGAGGGTTTTTCAAAGAAAAGGAACTGATTGGAAACTTATTTCCTGGTTTAAAGGGTTAGTGGAATGTCCTCTGTTGCAACAACTTGGCACCAGTGAAATGTTGGGAGGGCATTATTGGCTACTGAGGGCAAAATCTCTCTCCACCTTGGGAAGGAAGGGTGACAAAAATGGGGGGAGCAGCCAGTGAACCCCCACCCCTGGCAGTCTACAAACATGTCTGATCTATTTCTTTACTATTGCTCAATAGTATAAGATTTTATAACATTTCTGCACATTCTTCAACACAATACAGAGCTTGTTATAACTTCCTATCTGACTCTTACAGGTACAGCTGGTAGCTGTCTTCAAAGATTTACCACCATGCCTTTTTTAGTATGTAATCCCAATAATGTTTGTAGATTTGCTTCTCGCAATGACTATTCATACTGGCTGTCAACAGCAGAGCCAATGCCTTCAGATATGGAACCTATTTCTGGGAATGCTTTGGAACCCTACATTAGCAGGTAGTATTTTAATACTAGGATTGCTCTTCTCGTAGTGATGCAGCTATTTGCTTGTTTGTTTGAGGGGCAATATGGTGGATAGGTAAGATATGCAGTAGATTATAATTGCCTTTCCAAGCCAAAACTACTCTGGATTTTGTAAACTGTATCTAGCATAGTACTGTGGAAAAGATGAATCCAAAATGAAGTGATGAATACCCCACAGGGAAAAACCAGTAAGACTGGCTGAAAATAATTTCAAAGGAGTTACTGTATGGTAGTTGCAGGGTACACCACTGTACTAGTGGCTTCATGGCTAGCTCAGAAATAGAGATCAAACTCAAACTCTAAGATCAGCAAGGGAACACTTTGTCTTCCTCCCACCATAATCACAAACATGTTTGGTGAGGGCATGGGAGAGAACCTTCTCAGTGGCATCTCTCAAGTTGTAGAATTCCCTTCTCTGGGAGATCTGATTAGACCTCTCCCTGCTATCATTCCACCAGCAGGTAAAGACCTTTCTATTTAATTTGGATTTTAGTATATTGCAGCAGATTTTTTAATGGGGAAGAGTGTAGTGTTTCTATTTTATTATGTTTCAGATGTCTTTGTAATGCTGTTTTAAGTTCAGTTTAATTGTGTTTTAACTTTTGTACTATGAGGGATTTTTAAAACGGCATTGTGCTTTTAAAACATGGTATGCCATCTTGAATGCAATTAATGAGCGAAAATGAATTCACTGTGTCATTGACATGGAAGCCAGGAGCTGCCACAGTTGAAAGTTTAAAATAGGCCCGAAACAGATAAGCAAAATGATGCAGCTTCAGGCTGCATGGGGGAGGGGTGTTGTTTACATGACACACACCCCAAATGCAGCCTGAAGCTGCGCCGAGGCCGCATCAGCAAAAAAGAAGGGCCAAGAAGGAGCAGATAGAATGTGTTCCTTCCAGCAGGCCGGTTCAGAGCCACAGCTGTGGCCCAGATTGGGACCAGGGATGTGCAGTTGCCATGGTCCCGGTGTGAAAGGCAGCAGCGCAGCATCACACCACTCCTTTGGGCCTGTCTGTTTCAAGCCATAGACAGAAAATATAGGAAGGGTGTGTGTGTGTGTGTTTTCTGGTTGCCAGATTTGGTAGAATGTTTCTCCGCCTGTGAAATCTGTCCCTGAGATGCAAAAAATAACATGCAGCAGTGTTCATGCAGCAGGGGCATGCTCCTCTCTAGCATGCATTCAGGTGCCCATTTGCACTATACAGTAATAACACAATTGATACTAAATAAATGGAGAATGGAATATTCCTTGAAGTCATGTTGCAGGGTGCAATTTGCAATTTGTTTATACCTTTATTAAGGTCCATAATTTCAACTAATACTTTTGTATGTCACCTTGTAGGTGTATTGTCTGTGAAGGCCCTGCAATGGTAATAGCAGTCCATAGTCAAACAACTTTTGTTCCACCATGTCCTCAAGGGTGGCAGTCTCTGTGGAAAGGATTTTCTTTTGTTATGGTAAGAAAGAAAGAAAATACAGAGTTACTGAATTTCAGAGTACCAATTTGGTGGCAAGGTGTGTATTGTGTCAGGCGCACTAGTTTTTAAAAGTGCCCAATCAAAAGCATGTAATATTGTATTTATGTGTATACTTGTGTATAAGTCTAGAAATTTTAGTCAAAAGAAACCCAAAAAACCTGGGTCATCGTATCCATAGGTCAATGTAATGCACCTTAACTTTTATCAGAAAAGAAATCATGCCCTTCTCTGAGTAGAGTGGTGAAATGTGAGAGCTTAGTCTGCCCTGAAAGATCCAAAAAAAAAACATTGATCACTTCTATTCTCCCCACCGTGGCATCACTTCTGGCCTTTTTGAATGCTTGGGCAGAGGAATGGTGGTGGTGGCTCTTCAGTGCTACTTTTAAGTTCTCCCAAGATGGACTAAGCTCTTGCCTTTCAGCTCTCAACTAAGAGAAATGGATAAAAGAAATGCCTGGGCGGAAAATGGTGGTGGTAGCGACAGCCAAGGGTGGCTTGTCCCCTGAGATGTTGCTGCCGCTTTCCCGTCTCTGGGAATGACCCTCAGCTTATCCATGGATCCTATCAAAATCCATAATTTTGCCCTCAAATCTGCCCTTGACATGTACATGGGTATATACAGCAAGTTATTGTTTCATTTTGGTTCGAGCTCTTCAGCAATTGATCTGCCTGGAATACAACAGATTTGTGGTGTGGGGGAGGCTATAACCCACTCCAAGCTCCTTCCTCAATATTTGGTACACAGTATCTTCTAGGGTCATACCCCCCTTCCCAATTTTGCCATATTTTGGGGTTCTGGGTCATTTTGGGTTCTGGGCCATTTTATGCCCAGGAGAGGCTTTTTAAAAAGAATACTGACTTCCAGCAAGTTTAAAAGTGACCTTTGTTAGGCCTGGAAAAAGTCCCAGGGGGGTCTGAAAAGATGGTGAAAATGCCCCCATGCCCTCAGAGGATGTTTGGGGGCAAAAAGTTGTGGGTTTTTTTCCTGAGGGCACACTGGGGCAATATGACTCTCCAAGGTCTCCTGGAAAGCCAATGTGCCCCCCAGCTTCCCACAGCTGCCCACCCTTGGTACAGATCTGTTAGCTTAAACAAGACAGTAATAACACAAAATGGAATGAAATGCAGTCAAAAACGGGGTAACTGAAAATTCCATTCTTATAGTCCTAAATTGAAAAGATACTTTCTTTCCACAGAAACAACAAAGCATCATCCTCTACCTTAAACAGCATTGTGCCACAAAATTTCATATTGTTTTTCTGCAACAGAGTAACACAACGGTTCCTCTGGGAATTTCTTACAGTTCTCTTTTTACAGGTTATTGCTCTTTTATCTAAGTACAAGAGATCTTCTCTCGGGTACTGAAGAAGTAAAATATTATTCATAACTTTTTGAAATGTTAGAACTTTCATTTAGTTTGAGCAACTCATTAACATTAATAATAGCTAAAATTTATCGATTTCTGTGTAAAACTAGTTTGTGGCAATTATCTGTGGACTCCACATTCTGTGATACACCTACCCCCAATATAATACCTGAAACACTAGTTTTAAAATGAGAATTTCTTATCTTCACTACGGTAGAAGTGGACAGGTTTTCCATGGAATATATTTATCTTACAGTACACAGGTGCAGGCTCAGAAGCTTCTGGACAAGCTCTGGCATCTCCAGGGTCATGTTTAGAAAAATTCTATGCGATTCCATTTATTGAATGTCATGGACGAGGGACATGCAATTATTACTCAAACTCCTACAGCTTCTGGCTGGCTTCATTAAATGCAAGAAGAATGTTTAGGTATGTTTATTTATACTACTTCTCTTAGTGAGCCACATGGATTTTTCTGCTTAGAGCACAATGGAACAATTGATGCTAAAAAGTACTAGTTCCCTATGAAAGCAATAACTGCCCTGCTTCTATCAGTATTGAAAACATATTATCATGTGTGCCATATTTCCTACAAGGACCTTACACAGGTGTGCCATGCAAGGGAATATAGTAGTGGTACCAGAAAAGGAACAGAAATAATACCTGTGTCAACACAACACAAGAACAAGGACAGCAACTGTCTCTCTATAGCAAAGCAAAGCAGCTTCATTTATATAGCGCTTCATGCCATGCTATGGGGTGTCTAAGTGGTTTACAACTGTAAGCTCATTGCCCCCCAACAGTTGGGTACTCATTTTAGCGACCTCGGAAGGATGCAGGCCTGAGTCTAGCCTAAGCCCTGGCTAGTATTGAACTCGCAACCTTGTGGTTTAAGAGTGAGTGGCTGCAGTACAGGCATTTAACCACTGCGCCACCAAGACTTCTTTGTATTTTGTATACATATGTGGACCATGGCACAGCAATTCACTGAATTGGGGCATTAATTTGACTGTCACTCTAATATACAGCAGGGGTGGCCCTCCAAATATTTTTGAGTTGCAATTCACTTCAGCCCTAACCATCCTACCCAAGAAGTAGTACAGGAGCCACAGACCAAAACTGATCTTCCCTTCATTAATATGCTGTGTGCATGTTTGTAACATGATGCTTTAATTATAGTGGGCCCTTGATATATGCTGGGATTTGGTTCCAGGATGCCCATGGCTAACAAAATCCATGGATGCTCAAGTCCCATTATATACAATGGGATAGTAAAGTGGTGTCCCTTATATAAAATGGTAAAATCAAAGTTGGCTTTTTGGAATGGGGGGGGGGGGATTTTCAAGCCATGGATGGTTGGATTTGTGGATGAAGAATACATGGATACAGAAGACTGACTGTATTATTGAATCCTTAGTGTGTATTGGTTTTTCTCTTTCAACTAAGTTTCATAGATGTACATTATGAAAGTGTTTTCCTTAACTTTAATAATCAACTCCTGATCTTCTTACTGTTTAGCTGAGAGCATTTCACACAGTGCTAATATTTATGAATAAGCTCACAAACATTTGTGCTTGCCTAACTGCCTGCCATATTTAATCCTGCTCAGTAGATAGTCTGTTGTGTTATAACCAGTTGGTTATTCTATCTGTTTTTAAAGAGTTTTAATTACTCTTTATGAGCCTAATTTTAGAATAAATTGTTGCCTTTAAAAACATGTTCTATCATATTCATTATTCATTATCATTTTGTTTCTTGCTTTTTTTAAGGAAACCATCACCACAGACTCTGAAAGCTGGAGAACTGGAAAAAATAATAAGTCGCTGTCAAGTTTGCATGAGGAAATCTAATTAAGGAAACCCATCATGCGAGTATTAAGCTTATTTTGTGGCACAGCAAAATCTAATTAAGCCAAAAAGATTTTATGAACTTGTAGTAATGTGACTTAACTAAAACTAAACCTTATTTGTACCATGAACTTGAAAATACCAATGCTGTACTATAATGAAATAGTGCAATATTTTAACTATTTTGTTTCTGGTAAAATGCAAAGCACTTTCTTGAAATAAGTTTTTTGTACTTGCTGTATTACACAGTTGTCACCTTTTGAACTCTTCCATTTTTGGGTCCATGGAGATTTTGTATTAAGTTGTCACCAGTTTTTTTATGTGCAAGCACTAAAGCCCCTATCTGCGATCTTGCAAAATGGAGTAAGCAGGGTAATGTTGGTTTACATAAGTGTTGTCAAAGTGGGTGTTATTTAAGGTAAAATATTGGCACTTAAGATGAACTAGCAAAAGATTTTATGAAGCGTTTGGAATTTCACCAAACATAGACAAGTTCACTTTATGGTCACCATAAGTCGGAAACGATTTGAAGGCAAACAACAACAATAACAACATCTCTTTACCAGTCAACCCTTCCATTCATTAGGACATGGGAAGTGCAACATTATTATATCACTGCAATACTGGTGCTTCTTGAGTGGGTTGGAAGGGGAACTTACAGGATGAACTGGTATAGTTACTTTCTAAGAACAATAGAGATATATTTGTATATTGAGTATCACTGTCCTAATAATGAAAAATGAATATCTTGACAGCTGGGAGGGTTTCAGGATTGGCCCTCCCACAAGTGAATGTTAAAACTCCTTGTTTCAGATGGCAAAATAAGAAAGGCAGCAGGTAGTTCCTTCCATCATCACACCTGGGTACATTTCCCTGGCTGGCTGCCTTCCTACTCATCACAAAACACTGCCATGTTTTTAAAGCTCCATCCCTTACTCAAATGATAGTTTAATTTAAGTTCAACCAGGTTTATTTCTGGGCAACCAGCTATATTTTAATTTATTATCTGTTGCCTTTGGGCTGGATCCAGACTAAATTGGTTGTAATGAAAAACAGTAATCATAACTAGTTTTAAATTCCATTTCTTTCATTTAAATGGAAGCATCAGTAATCTAATCTGTACCTGACAATGATATGTTTGTAAATGGTCACTTTCAAGAGGAATCGGGTACAAATCACCTTCAAGAAAACCAGTAAGAAAGCTTTCTTAACTGGAAAAGAGTTGGTTTTCTTTCAAGTTACCAATTAAGTTAACGGGTTGTTAATAGTAACAAATTAATACCACTGAGCTAGCAAAATCTTTGTCCTCATAACTCTGAAGAGTTTTCACAAGCCATCATGATTTCATAGATGTGCATCAAATGTAGATGGAATCTACAGTAAATCACTTTTGTGTGGTATTTTTGCTACTACAGCAAATGAACAGAACACTGCTTTTCAACTCTGTTCTATCATGTAAAATTTACCTATAAGGTTTTGTGGGCATCAGTTATATTTGAGAATATCAGCTGAATTCCGCCATATTCCATCCAGTGAAAGCCAATCACCTAAATAAAACAGCTCTCACGTATCTTCAAGTGGTACTATCATGTAAAAAGGATAGAGCAGTGATTTTAAATGGAGTGACCGCACAATCTTCCACTTGTTTATTCTAAAACAAGTCTATCTGTGCTCATTGTCACTTAGTGGCTAGTAACTGTGTATAGAATTACACCTTAGGTAACTCATACTGATCAGCAAGGAAGATTCCTGGTGATGTAAAACATTTTCTTTGATATGAAAACTCACTGCAAGGCACATCCAACTCTTATTGAACTTGAGGTCAGAATCTAATGAAGGAGGTAAATACACATCCTTCTGGGGCCACTAGCTACACTACCGTGCAACAAAATAACTACCCCTGGATCAGAGCCATTATTATTACTGTTGTATAATTTATGTGTAGCTCTGAATGTTTTATATTTATAATATTGCACTTGAAAAATTATTGAAAATGATTATTAAAATTAACACTAAGGATGGTCATATTTTTGATACTTGCACAACTGGCAGCATTGTAATGCTCAGCCATACTATCAGATTTCATTAACTTGCAGACTTATATTAATGTATGATTCTAATACAGCATACACAGTGCAATCCAATGCATGCTTACTCAGAAGTAAGTCCCACTATGCTCAATAGGACCTAACCCCTGGTAAGTGTGATTAGGATAGTGTTAGAAATCTAGTGAAATATCATGTTCCTCCTTATTAAAATGTACTTTTGGAAGTATGTTTTTATTTAATTTTCATTTTAATGCTTCCAATATCTATTTTAATTGTGGGCTTTTACAGTGCAATTCTATTCATATTTCATCAGGAGTACGGTAAATTTCACTGAGTCCTGTGAGGCTTGCTCCCAAGTATGTGTCCTTAAGATTGCATCTACAGTGATAAGAACATTGCAAAACTATTCTACAGTAATTGTAAGACCTGCTGTGATAGAAATAAGTGCTTACACTAGGATTATCAACCATGGAATTGCTGCAGCATCACAAATCATTGTGTTACATTGTAGAACGGGAAGGTGTCATTTGAACTGCAACAAGATATATCAATGCAAGTGTTTGGGCTTCAGCAGTAAATAAAATGCTCCCTGAAATAAATGTATGTATTGTTTCATATATTAAAATTATATAAACTATTTCATATTCTCCATTGATTCATGTTAATTCATGATATTCATATTAGAATATGATGAAACAGATATAGAAGAGGGAACAATAAGGAACAGAGATGGTGGGTGATGCACCAAGCATACAATGGAACACTTCAGAAAAATCAAGGGAGAACACATATATGTGATGCATCAACCACAACTTAAAAGCCTTCTTTAAAAAAGAGCACAGGGGCCAACTGATCCAAGCTTCATACTTGAAGGAGGCCACATCAACATTGGTATCAGTACCAACTTTTTACCTATAAACTTGAGCTTCATAAGCCAAATGAGGGAGGATAACAAAACAGGTTCTACTCAAGCTAGTGTCCCACTGTAATTATATCATAAGCATAAGATAGTTGTAGCCATAGGTCAAGGGTAGGCAACCTTTCCCCTTTAAGGGCCGAGGGACTTCAGCTCCCAGAATCCCAGGAGCTATTGGCCAACATGGGACTATTGGCCAACATGGCTGAGGCTTCTGGGAGCTGAAGTCCCTCGGCCCTTAAAGGGGAAAGGTTGCCTACCCCTGCCATAGGTAGTGTTAATAGTAGTGACCCAATCTAACCATGTGTGTATATGTGTCTTTTATTGTAATATTTGTATCTCATCTTTTTTCCTCCAAGAAACCCAAGGCACTTTACACAATCATCTTATTCATCTCCCTTTCCCCTTCATAATAGCAATGATAGGTAGGTTAGGCTCAACCAGTCATCTTGATGGCTTAATGGAAACTACACTGTGAATTTCTTGTCTCTGTCCAAAACTGTAACCACTTCACCATACTTATCACACACATTACAAGTCCAGGGTTTTCAATGCAGTGAATAAACAGGGGTGAGAAACATGTGGCGCTCCAGATGTTGTTGGACGACAACTCCCAGCATTCTTCACCATTGATTATGCTGGCTAAGGTTGCTGAGATGCAGTGCAACAAATGGAAAACTGTGTAATTCCCATCTCTGGCCTAAAGGCACCAAGTTGCTTTCTTGGGTCTGCACTCCCTTCATTGCACAATTATAATTTGTTATTGCCATGAGGTTAGCTTCAATTTGATGGCAAACCTTTATAAATGAAGACTTCCTGTTATTAATCACCCTGCTCAGGTCTTGCAAAGTCAGGGGCAAGGCATCTTTGATTGAGTCAATCCATATGTGGTATAATCTTCCCCTTTTAAAAAATGACTAGCATTACTGTGTTTCCAATGAAATGCTTTTTTCATAATATGCCTAAAATACAATAGCCTGGATGCCGGTTTTTCTTAACCTTATAGATATGGTTTTCTTAGGTGTGGAATCACAAACTGACACAATTGGGAGAGAAGGTTCTTAGGCAGATAAGTTGTTTTTAGGCCTTTTGTGCAATAAACATTTTGCAACAGTAGGAAATACTGCATTGTCCACACTCATACGTAGGGTTGCCATAATTCTCTTCCACAAAACTGGGACAAAATGTAGGAAACAATGTAAGACAAAATGTAGGACATTAAAGAAAAATGGAAGGCATGACCAACTAAAAGCCGGCAAAAATGCAAGGAAAGCGGCGGCGGCCTTAAGCATCCCCCCAGCACATCCCCCAGGCACCCCAGCCAGGCCTATCTGCCCGCCTGCCCACGTTGGCAAAAGCATGGGGAAGAAGGCGGGCGGTGGCGGCCTCCCACTGCCATCCCGGCCCCCAAGACCACCAGCCCACCCCTGGGTGCCCCAGCTAGGCCTGCCTGCCTGCCTACTGTTGTAAAGGGTTTACTTTTATGCCATTCTTTTTGAATCACCCTGTTTATATTCAACCATACACCCACCTTCTTAGTCACTCTGTAAATGCATGCCTTTAAGAGAGATGACTGATATTCACTATATAAAATTAGATCATCATAAGAAACTAACTTTACCAATTAAGTCATATTTCAGTGAAAATTCTTTTAGTACAGGGACATAGGAACACTAATGTGACATTTTCTGTTATTTCTCTTTCAGAAATCAAATATGGGACGCAGCATGCCAACCCAAAATACATATTGCCCTATCAGAACTCACCAATTCTAAAACAAATGAAAACACTATTCTCGAATCTAACAAACTAGTAGATCATCTCATGCTCAATTCCTTTCGTCATGTGGACATACTGTGAAATGTCCTTCAGGAATTGTGGAAGAGATTCAAAAATACAGCAGAGGCTCTGAATATTTTCAGAATATTAATGAAAAAAATGAATATTGATGGAAAACAATATTATCTAAAATGTACACAAGTATTAGAAGTGGTTGATACATTTTGATTCAACTAGAAACACTTTATGTTTTGCCTGCAACTCCATTCATTCATGTAGGGTGATAAAATTCCCTTTGCTTAAATTGGAAAAATAAGAAAAATCAATGTCCATGAAAACAGAATTTTACATCAGAAGTAAATTATTTTAAGGAAGAACAAAACAGAGCAAAGGAATATTTTCAAACTCCAATATGTGATTAAATCAATTACAGTCGGCCCTCCAGATTCACAGGTTTCAGATTTGCGGTTTTGACTATTCAAGACTTTGGCCCAAAACACACTGCAGATATAATCCAGTTTGGGACTGCTTTAACTGCCCTGGCTCAATGCTAGGGGATTCTGGGAAATGTAGTTTTCTGATACATTCAGCCTTCTCTGTCAGAATTTTCCGGTGTCATAACAAATTACAGTTCCCTAGCACTAAGCCAGGACAGTTAAAGCAGTCTCAAACTGGATTATTTCTGCAGTGTGTTTTGGACCTATGTAGCTTCTGCTTAACAATGTCAACCTCCTTCTCACCCTCCTTCCCAGCCAGCCAAAACCAACACTGTACATCCCTGTGCTTTGCCAAACTTTGTATCCTCCTCATTTCCAAAGACCTTCCTTCCCTTTGAATCTGATGTTTGCAACCCCCCTCCCCCACCCCCAGGATCCAATTTCTCTCCCTTCTTTGGAAATGAGGAGAATACAAAGCTGGTGAAAGTGGGGAAGATATACGGTTATGTTGCTTTTGTCTGGCCTATAGGTAAGGGGGGGAGGAGGAGGAGAGAAGGTGGATCCTTTGCAGCCATAGCTGCTAACATCAGATGTAAAGCCAAAGCACTTTGGAAATGTGGGGAAGGCTATGCATTTCAAGGTTGCAAAGAGAGTTAAAGTGGTCTTCTTGGTGGGAGAGGATTCTTGTCATTCATGTTGGAGGGGGTAATATATTCACATTTTTCCCACTTTGGCCGGGGTCCTTGGCCCTTAACCCCTGCAAATATGGAGGGGTGACTGTACAGACATACCTCGGTTAACAAACATTCAGGGATAACCGTGTTGGCCATATAGCAAATTCAAGAACATAAAAAATCCACCAAACAGTGATACCTTTACTGGACCAACCAAAATGCATAATATACATGTTGCAAGCTTTCAAAGTTCCACTGGCTTCTTCATCAGGCAAGGTGTTAAAACCATACAGGAGATAAAATTGAAGATGCTAGTCATATGACTTGGATTTTGCTGTTTTTGTTCTCAGTTTGGATGGTATGGAGGGCTATCTCTTGCAGGCTGGCACCTCCTCCTTTTGGCCATGTGGCAACTGGGAGATTCTCAAAGTCCAGGAAATTTAACATCCAAAGATACCGGTACTTCCTTTGCAATCCAGTATGTCTCCAGAAGGAGGAGATGCCAGCCTGCAAGAGATACCCCTCCATATCATTTGAACTGAGAACAAAAACAGCAAAATGCAGGCCTATGACTAACATCTTCAGTTTTTTTTCTCCTGTATGATTTTTAACATCTTTGGCTGATGAAGAAGCCAGTGGAGCTTTGAAAACTTGTAACATGTATATTGTGCTTTTTGGTTGGCCCAATAAAGGTATCACAATTTGTTGGGGTTTTTTTTTTTTTTTTTTTAGTGTTTTTGGCTCAGTCTGACAAATAAGCTCCCTTTTACAAAGTCTTTTTCTGTTTGCCCAAGCCCTTCCTTGTTCCTCATACTCTGTCTAAACAGGAAGGTAGGTTTTTTTAGCAGCATAGGCATTGGGAGCATGGTGCAGGAGGACTGGAGAAACACAGATTTTCAATTTCAGGTTGTAGAAGAAGGTCTATGGCAAACAATGCAATGAAGCTTAAGGTGTGGGGAAAGTGGGATTTTACGCCAGCCAATCCTCCTGTAGCTGTGGGTGCCTGCCTAAAACAGGAAAGTTAAACAGCAGCTCCCTCCAGAACTCCTTACTGAGCATGCATGGCTTTCAGAAGGGGGAGAACAGATACCTCTTGTCCGGGAAAGCGGCCAAGAATGCTGATAGCCAAAGTCCAAACAAAATACAAAGGAAACTGCTCACTGAGCTTTCTGCAGTTTAAAGCAAAGAAGATACAAAGCAAAGTCCAAGGTGCAAACCATAGAGTAGTCCAGCAGTCCAAGGTCAAGGGTTCTAGCAAGGCAAGATGGCTAGGCAGTCCGATAGTCAAAGGTCCAGGCTGAGAAGACAAGGACGGTCAGGATCAAGCGTGCTTTCACCGGCAAACTCTGACAACTGGTCTGGCGTCCTTCACCTGTTTATATCTCCAGCTCTCATGAGCTCAGCTGTTTGTTGATTAGATGGCATTTCTCATAAAGCTGCCTCAAATGCCAGAGGCACGCCCTTTCAGCTCTTCGCTGGTTGAAGGTAGGTATGTTCTCTTCATCTCCTGCCATACCTGAAGGCTCTGCTGCCAAGAGGCTTAGGGCCTTTACAGACTGCCAGAAATAATGCAACTTGAATCCACTTTAACTGCCCTGACTCAGTGCTAGGGAATGCTGGGAGCTGTGGTTTATTGTGGCACCAGAACTCTCTGACAGAGAAGGCTCAAAATGTCTCAGAAATAACTACAATTCCCATGATTCCCTAGCACTGAGCCAGGATAGTTAAAATGGACTCAAGTTGCATTATTTATGGCAGTCTGTAAAGGCCCTTAGGGCCTTTGCAGACTGCTAGAAATAGTGCAAATTGAGTCCACTTTAAGGGTTAGGGTTAGGGTTAGGGAATCATGGGAACTGTATTTTATTGTGGCACCAGAGCTCTCTGACAGAGAAGGCTCAATGTCTCAGAAAAAAAACGAAAAAAAAAAAAACAATTCCCATGACTCCCTAGCACTAACCCTAACCCTAAAAGTGGACTCAGGGTCTTTGCAGACTGCCAGAAATAGTGCACACTAAATTGAGGCACTGCCCTGGTTCAGTGCTAGGGAATCATGGGAAATGTAATTTATTGTGGCACCAGAGCTCTCTGACAGAGAAGGCTCAATGTCTCAGAAAAAAAACGAAAAAAAAAAAAAACAATTCCCATGACTCCCTAGCACTAACCCTAACCCTAAAAGTGGACTCAGGGTCTTTGCAGACTGCCAGAAATAGTGCACACTAAATTGAGGCACTGCCCTGGTTCAGTGCTAGGGAATCATGGGAAATGTAATTTATTGTGGCACCAGAGCTCTCTGACAGAGAAGGCTCAATGTCTCAGAAAAAAATACAATTCCCATGACTCCCTAGCATTGAGCCAGGGCAGTGCCTCAATTTAATGTGCACTATTTCTGGCAGTCTGCATAGGCCCTTAGTTGCTGAGCCTCCTTGGAGGCTTGAGCTGGCAGGGCAGAATTAGGGCCAGGCTCAGGTTCAGGCTTAGTTTCAAGGGAGACTCTGGCTCATCCTCCTTGTCCTCCATTTTGGGCCTCTGAGGCCTCAGGCTGGCTGGGCATGACACCTCTGCCTTCTCATCTGCCCCCAGTATGTTTTGATATTTTTTTTAAAAAAATAAAAGAGCACAGAAGTACAGGTTTGGCTACCAAAATGGAAATCATAAAAAAGTGGAAGCTGGTGAAAGGTGAAAGAAAAAAAAAAAAAAACACTGGGTGAACTTGAGCAAGTCACACTCTCTCAGCCTGAGGTTGGCCACGGCAAACCCCTCTGAAGAAACTGGCCATAAGACAGAAATGACTTGGAGCCACACAACAATCCCCCATTCTCTTACAATCCTTTCCTTAACAAGCTCTCAATTCTAAAAACCATCCTGAATTTTTTTAAAAAAGCATGCTAATGGGTGACCTTGGGCAAGTCACACTCTCTCAGCCTCACAGGATGGCAAGGGCAGGACCCCCCCCCCCCCCATGAAGAAACCTGCCAAGGAAACCCAATGATAGGATCCTCATAAGTCTGAAACAACTTTAAGGCACACAACACACACACACTTTCCTCTCACAAAAGGAAAAAGGAGTAGATGTGTAAGATCCAAAACACACTGCAGAAATAATCCAGTTTGACACCGCTTCAACTGCCCTAGCTCGGTGCTGAGGAATCCTGGGAACTGCAGTTTTGTGAAACATTCAGCCTTCTCTGTCAGAGAGAGCTCTGCTGCCACAGTAAACTACAGTTCCCAGGATTCCCTAGCACTGAGCCAGAACAGTTGAAGCGGTCTCAAAGATGCAGCCTTGTCAGTCTGTAGAATCAGTATGGAGAGAGATCTTGTAGCACCTTTGAGGCTTCACTGAAATAAAGGCAGTTGGCAGCATGATGAGCTTTCCTAGACTTTTAAAGTCTCCTGTACTTCCTCAGATTCCTGCAGAGTGGTTTTGGACCTTCCTGGCCTGAACACAACCGTAGTAAAGATGGCCGTGGAACCTTCACGCTTTCTTCCGCCCTTCTTAGGTCACGTGGCCCATCGCGGTAAGTCTTCTCGTTGTTGATTACGGCGGCTCAGAGGGGTCAATTAGGGTCGTTTTTGTCATTCCCCCCCCCCCTTCTTCTTCGCTGCCTTTAATCCTTCTGTTCCGGGGCTGCTCTCATGCTTCGCTGCTAACGGCGGCGCGGAGGAAAGGACTTGGGGACCAGGCAGCCGCCTCCCCTCCGGCCTGAGGTAAATACGGGAGGGTTGCTTGGCCTGAGGCCTTCTTGTCCCTTCGGAACCGACGGTGAGCGGGAGACCAAAAGCCCCCAAAGACCCAATATTTAGAGGTGTTTTTTTGTTCCCTCAGGCTTTGAAACCCTTCCCTTCGGGTCTCTTCCCTTTCCGCCTCTCATCTCTTTATATAGTTATTTGTAGCGACAGTTATGTTCTCCCCTTTGCCCCTCTTTTTAAAAAGCAAACACACACAAAACAAAGGGGAAAAACCGCCACAAACCTCTGTTGCCATTCAGGAGGCGAAGCTGTCATGGGGTTTTCTTGGCAAGGTTTCTTCAGAGGGTAGGTTTGCTGTCGACATCCTCTGAGGCTGAGAGAGTGTGACTTGGCCAGTGGGTTTCCATGGCCTTCCCTTGAGGCTGAGAGAGTGTGACTCGGCAAAGGTCAACCAGTGGGTTTCCATGGCCTTCCCTTGAGGCTGAGAGAGAGTGACTTGGTCAGTGAGTATCCATGGCCTTCCCTTGAGGCTGAGAGAGTGTGGCTTGGCCAAGGTCAAGTTGTTTCTGACTTATAGGGACCCTAAGGTGAACCTGTCATGGGGTTTTCTTGGCAAGATTTGTTCAGAGGATGTTTGCCATTGCTTTCCCCTGAGGCTGAGAGAGTGTGACTTGGCTGAGGTCACCCAGTGGGTCTCCATGGCCGAGCCTGGATTTGAACCCTGGTCTCCAGAGTTATAGTCCAGCGCTCAAACCACTGCACCACACTGGCTCTCAAAAGCCAAAAATATTAATACAAATCCATTCATTTAATGGTTTATTTACAGCTATGAGGCATATACGGTATATGAAAGCCAGTGTAATGTAGCAGTTTCAGCATTGGACTATGACTCTGGAAATCTGGGTTTGATTCCCTGCTCAGCCACTGAAACCCACTGGGTTTCCTTGGGCAAGTCACACACTCTCGGCCCCAGAAAACCCCATGTTAGGTTCGCCTTGGGGTTGCCATAAGTTGGAAATCACTTGAAGGCATCCAAGAACAACATACAATATACAACAGCATGCACAGTTTTGTATGTCTTCAGTTTATGCCTTTTTTATAATTATTAATGCATTCATATTGTCCTCCCCCTTTCCAGTTCTTTTAATAGCCCCTAAAGAAGGTGTTGGACTATGATGCTGGAGACCTGAGTTGGAATCCCCACTCATGAAAACCATTGGGTGACCTTGGGCAAGCCACAGATTACACTATATATACCATGTTTTCCCAAAAATAAGACACTGTCTTATATTTATTTTTCCTCAAGAATATACACTATGGCTTATTTTCAGGGGATGCATTTTTTATTAAGTATGGTACAACAATCTACATTTATTCAAATATAGTTAAGTCGTCATGGTGCTGGGGGAGAGAGACCCACAGTGCTGAGTAAGAGGCAGCCACAGCTTTACTTCTTCCCCCTGAGGACACACAATACCTAAAGCAGAGTGTCCTGCTCCTCACTTCACTGATGAGGAGACTTTTATTTTCCCTTTTTATGGGCCTTTGCAGACTGCTAGAAATAGTGCAAATTGAGTCCACTTTAAGGGTAAGGGTTAGGGAATCATGGGAACTGTATTTTATTGTGGCACCAGAGCTCTCTGACAGAGAAGGCTCAATGTCTCAGAAACAACAACAACAATTCTAGCACTAAATTTAGCACTAACCCTAACCCTTAAAGTGGACTCAATTTGCACTATTTCTGGCAGTCTGCAAAGGCCATATGTCTCCCTCTATGCCTCAGCTTGCAGCTCTGAGATAGCAGCTGTCATGATGGGGCAGATAAGAAGGGCTGGCCGTCTTCTTTACAGCTCCGCGCCAGTACGCTGCATAGCCACACCTATCACTATGCCTTATTTTCGGAGTATGGCTTATATTGCGCAAATGCTTAGAAATCCTGTTACGGCTTATTTTATGGGTATGTCTTATTTTCGGGGAAACACGGTATATATATATATATATATATAGAGAGAGAGAGAGAGAGAGAGAGAGAGAGTATAATAATTAAGAAATAATATATTAAACCAGATGAAGTTACATACCTCAGCTTATATCTTGCTTATTATTATTATTCCATGGTCATTGTCCCCTTCTTTTGTTTTAACAGCCTTTGCAAATGTCAAACAAGTGTTTCCTGGCTGAAACATTTTGGGCTAATAAAGCCTCCCCGCCATCCTGAGATTCATTCTCTTTTTTATGTCAGTTTTTGTTGGTTGTTTTTGGTGTGTGTATGTTCAGTGTTTTGTTTTTAGCACTCTGACACAACATTTAATTCCCCAGTAGGCAGGTAGTCCTTACTTTACCGGTTTTGCCACCTTTTATTACCTTAGTTAATTTAGTCAGGCCACCTCAGTTTCTTTCTGTGTACAACCACAAACCTGATGGGAAATGTTCATTCAGCTTTGGTTTGGGAGATTTGGGGGTGCCAACACATCTGATAGTCCTAATGAGGAATCTGTAATCAGGACAAGAGGCTACTGTCAGAACAGAACACAGAGAAACAGAATGGTTCCCAATTGGCAAAGGAGTCAGACAAGGCTGCATCCTGTCACTCTACCTGTTCAATTTATACGCAGAACATATTGTAAGGAAAGCAGGCTTGGACATGGAAGAGGGAGGAGTGAAAATAGGAGGAAGGAATATTAACAATCTGAGATATGTTGACGACACCATAATACTAGCAGATTAATACCTGGAACAACTACTAAGGAAGAACAAAGAAGAAAGTGCAAAGGCAGGCTTAGTGTTGAACAAAAAGAAAACAAAAATAATGACCACAGAGAACTTATACTCATTCAAGCTAGACAATGAGGAAATAGAAATAGTAAAAGAGTTCTCATATCTGGGATCAAACATTGATCAGAATGGGGACTGCAGCCAGGAGATCAGGAGAAGATTAAGAATGGGGAGGGGAGCTATGAAAGAACTAGAAAAGATTCTAAAATGCAAAGACATACAAATCAGCACAAAAGTCAGAATTATACAAGCCATCATATTCCCTATTAGCATGTCTGGATGTGAGAGCTGGACAGTCAAGAAAGAAGATAGGAGGAAAATCAACACATTTGAGATGTGGTGCTGGAGAAGAGTGTTGAGGATCCCATGGACAGCCAAAAGGACAAACAAATGGGTCCTAGAGCAGATCAAGCCAGAGATATCCCTAGAAGTCAAGATGACAAGATTTAGACTGTCATACTTTGGACACATCGTGAGAAGGCATGAATGGTTGGAAAAGACAATAATGATAAGAAAGGTGGAGGGAAATAGAAAGAGAGGAAGGCCACATGCTAGATGGATGGCCTTTACTAAAGAGACCATGAATATGAGTTTGCAGGAACTGGGCAGAGCAGTAGAGGACAGGGGGGCCTGGAGATGTCTCATCTATAGGGTTGGCGTGGGTCGAGATTGATGCGCAGGCAATTAACAACAACAACAAAAGTCCTTACATTGCTGGCCATATTGGAATAAACCAATAAACCAGAATCTGGGAGAGTCCTGCCCTATTGTTAATGGGCAGCATGTTTGTGCATATTGCCAATCTTCACATGATTTCTCCTACTAATGTATGCATATGTGCCAGCAAGGAATACACAGACGTGGGTTTGCCAGTTCCTTCCTCTGAAATCTAACTTACAGCACCTGGTATTTGTTGGCAGTCTGCCATCCAGGTACAAACCAGAGCTGATCCACTTAAAGCCTTTACAGACTGCCAGAAATAATGCAGCTTGAGTCCACTTTAACTGTTCCGGCTCAGTGCTAGGGAATCATGGGAACTGTAGTTTTTTCTGAGACATTGAGCCTTCTCTATCAGAGCTCTGGTGCCACAATAAACTACAGTTCCCATGATTCCCTAGCACTGAGCCAGGGCAGTTAAAGTGAACTCAAGCTGCATTATTTCTGGCAGTCTGTAAAGGCCCTCAGTTTAGAAGATCAGATGGGATCTGCTGCCTTAGGATATATAGCCAGTCCTCCTACCAGTAGGAATGGTTAAATCAATAGGAATGGTTAAATAAATCAGGAGTTTATTATTAGTAATAAAACATTTACCATTAACTTCTCATCCAGCTCCTGGTTTGTCACCACCAATGTTGCTGCAATGTAATAAATGCATTGTGGCTGGTTATATTCTGGTAACCCAACCCCCACCCCCACATACAATTACCACTATGCGATTTGCAGAACTCCAAAGCAAAGCAAAGCAAAGCAAAAGCAAAGCAGCTTCATTTATATACCGCTTCATATCACGCTATGCAGTGTCTAAGCGGTTTACAACTGTAAGCTCATTGCCCCCCAACAGTTGGATACTCATTTTAGCGACCTTGGAAGGATGCAGGCCTGAGTCTAGCCTGAGCCCTGGCTAGTATTGAACTCGCAACCTAGTGGTCTATGAGTGAGTGGCTGCAGTACAGACATTTAACCACTGCGCCACCAGGGCTCCGCTGCTCAAGCAGTCATGTTCTCTGTCTTATTCTTAAATTTGCAGCCTAGGATTAAATGAAGTGTTGCAGACCAAGTGTCAGTTTTGTTAGCTAAACACACACGATATGTTTTTGTTGGAAACTGATGAATTATTTTACAGAGTTAGCAGCTGTCATCTGGATGTATGTTTTGTTTCATCAAGAACACCATGGTATTATAGATACATTCTTGCCAAAATAAGAATTAGGGACTTCAAAAGGAATGACATTTGTGAATCTTCTTAAGCATTTAGAGGCTTGGAAACTATTTAGCATTAAGTACAGTGGCTCAAGTGGTTAAGATGCTGACTCTGTTGATTGCAAGATCAGCAGGTTGGCAGTTCGAGGCCCGGGTGCTACATGATGGGGTGAGCTCCTGTCACTAGTCTCAGCTTCTGCCAACCTAGCAGTTCAAAAGCATGCAAATGCAAGTAGATAAACAGGTACCACTTCGGTGGGAAGGTAAACAGCATTCTGTGCAATCATGCTGGCCACATGATCACAGAGTAGTCTTGACAACGCTGGCTCTTCAGCTTAGTAATGGAGATGAGCACCGCCCACTGTGGTCGGACATGACTTGACAACCTTGTCAACGGGGAATACCTTTACCTTTACCTTTACACACTACAGAATAGATGGATACAGACTAAAAGTGCCTCAAACTTTAAATATTTCATTAAGTAATATGTCTAATGTTCTGTTCTTTTTTTCTTTTTCTTTTCCTTTACAGCTCAAAAAGCAGTTGTCATGCTGTCTTATGTACAAAGGCTCTTCTGTCTAGGGAGAGTATTATGTAAAATAAACAGTGCTGCAGTGTAGTAGTAATAAAAAGTTGCAAGCAAACCTCAAAATGAGCAAGCGAGTAAGCAGTGACATTCCATTAGGAAGGTTAGTGGAAGTTGTAGACTTATATGTGTACCTGTATTAGTGAGTAGAAAATGCTGTCTTATATTTTATCTTGGTTTATTTCAATATTAACTCTCATCCAGGCAAAGAGGACATTTTAGTATCTCAAAGTGATGTTTTATTGTGTTTTAGGTATGCATTTTATGACAAACTCACCTGAAGAGTTGTAAAAAATATTTCCTGACTTTCAGCAACTTGCCATGCACAGTTTCTTTATTGTTGTTGTTGTTGTTGATAAACAAAAACATGGCAATGACAGTTATCCCAACAAATCTATAGTATGTGTGTTGCTTAGATTTTTTGCAAACATGAAGGGCTGACAGTTACTGAAAACAAATGTTCCACCACATGCAAATGTGTATTTTTTTTTGTCTCTTGATGTTTGATTATTATAGAATACCCTCAGTTTTGCACTCAAAGAAATTCCTGTGGATATCAGCCATTGTTAATACCCACCAAAACACTGGAATTGTCATTGAAATAAAAAGTGCCCCAGTAGAAGATTCTTTTTTAATCTGCCTGGATGAGTGTTAATACAAATTATTTATTTCTTTACTAATTAATTTTTATTTATTAATTTGTACTTACCTTTCTTCCAATTAAGGAAGTATATGTAAGGTTGTCAGGTCATTTCCCATTTCTGCATTGGGGGGCTTAGATTTGCTTAGTTTCAACATGGCTGCTGTTTCATATTTTTTCAGACCATATTCTTTAATCTAACCTGAATGAGGAGTTTCACAGTTCTTGCTGTGAAATGCCACTAAACAATATTAGGTGTCTGGTAACCCATTTGTCTAAAGAGAAGGTCCTGACAACTTTAGTATTTTTCCAGCTGTCATATATAAAACATTAGAAAAAACAGGGGGGATTTGAATCCAACAAATGAAATTCTGTTGCCTAAGAATCTGCTTATATGTTTCCTTTCTCAGCTTAATCTGACATTTCATTTTGCTACAATTCTTAGATAGTTTTGCACTACTGCAAATATGTATACCTTGCATACACTTGTCTATATACACTCCTCTTGATAAGATAAGTATTTTACTAGATTGAAATGTTTTTCCTGAGTTAGAATCAGAGTTAGAAGAGACCACAAGGGCCATCCAGTCCAGCCTCCTGCCATGCAGGAACTCACAATCAAAGCACCCACGACAGACTTGATTATCTAGTATTAAAATTTTATTTTTATACATATGAAACATTTTTCTAGTACACATTCAAAGCAGTTTACAACAGAAGAGAGTACAGTGGGCCCTTGGTATCTTCTAGGATTTGATTCCAGGACCTCCATGGATACCAAAATCCATGGGTTCTCAAGCCCCTTTTTAAACAATAGTAAAATGGTATCCCTTATTTAAAATGGTAATATCAAGGTTTGCTTTTTGGAATTTTTTTTAAAAAACATTTTCCAGCCATGGATGGTTGGATCCATGGATGCAGAATTCATAGATATAGAGGACTGACTGTGTAATAGAGTGAGCATGTGTCTGTCTCCACTATGAAAAGAGCATGAAAAATAGACACTTGAGACTAGGACTGGGTAAAAGGGGAGTAACAGTTGCATCTTAATGTTATATTGAAATCTACCTTGTAGCCTGTGCTACCATGCTCCTCATTAGGTAACAGACTTACTTAACCACCCCTAACCAGCAACGAAGAAGCTGCAATCAAGCCAAGAAATATTTATTTCTCCAGAGGCCCTTTAAACAGTAGTTTCCTCCTGCAGGACTAGACTCTCTGGACCAGGGGTAGGCAACCTTTTTGAGCCGGGGGCCGGGTTGTTGTCCCTCAGACAATTGGGGGGCCGAAGCACCATAAATAAATAAATAAATAAATATTTAAAAAAAAATATGCATGCACACTCTCTAAGCCCCAGAAAAGCCATGGCAAAAACCCTGTGGAGATTTTGCCAAGAAAACCCCAAGAACAAGTAATAACAACAATAATATCATCATGGTGGGCGGCGGCGGTGGCTGCAGGACCGGCCTGGGGCTGGTCCAAAGGCCTTGGGGGGCTGCATCTGGCCCCCGGACCTTAGGTTGCCTACCCCTGCTCTGGACAGTTAAAACAAAAACATAAAGAGCTGCCACCTGATGAGGGCGCAGGAGAGGAGAGTGAGCATGAAGGAACAAATTCCAGATTGGAGGAGGAAAAAAACTAGCAAGAAAGAAAAAGTAAAAGCATGGTTTGGGAGGGCAGGATACTAAGAGCTTGGAATATTACTTTAACAAAAGCAATGAGTTCCTTTTTTTAATGTTAATATTATTTTTCCTTTGCTGAAAACAGTATTACCCAGCAAGACTTCTCTAAGGAAAATAGGTAGATAAAAGGGGAGTATTTTCCTATTTTTTTATTCCTCTTGTTTCTGTACTTAGTACCTAAAAATACCCCCACCACGTATAAACACCTAACATCTTGCCATCATGTGATCTGGTGAATTGTTGGGATACCCTACCATCATCTTATTTATATGTACATTTTATGTTCTACTCCCTTTTTAAAAATTGGAAATAATGCAGAGAGTCTTAACAGCTGGAATACCCATCAGCAATGTAGAATCTTCAGTTTTTCATGACATTCTTTTCAGCTTGGCCATTCCTCCGTCCATACTTCTCTCAGTGGCAGCGCATTTCCTGAGTCCTCCAAGAAGAAGGCTACTGGTTGCTACTATCCGCAGGACATACCTGTTTCAGCTTTGTCATTATAACTCTTTGTCACTCTCCTCTGTTGCTGGACCACCATTGCCTTCTTTTTCCTTCCTTGCTTTTGATACACAGTTATTGCTCTGAATTGCTGTAGTCTAGTGTCCATCGTCTCTCATCTATTGCTCATCTTTTTTGCTCTTCTGTGTTGCCATAACTTCTGGGTACTTCTGCCACTCACACACTAAAACAGTACTGATTTAAATATGTTAGGGCTAAAATTAATCTCAGACATCTTAGGACATAGCTTGAGGAATCTTGAATGTCTGGTTGCAGTTTATTTGAGTTCTTATGATTATTCTTTCTTATTGCTCCTCACTTGCTCTATCTTAATCACAGGAGATTAGGAACAGATAAAATATATGACAATACTTAAAGAAAGGACCTGCAATGAGTGGTGTTTATTTATTTTTCTAAGACCCCGAGTAGGATTTTTTTTTTTTTTTTGTGGGTATTCATGATCTGATGGTGCTGCATAACTAGTTGATAGCAGACAGATGGAGGATACACCACCTGATGTACAGTTGTCCCTCCCCGTTCGTGGACTTTGAGTCTGCAGTCTTGCTGTTCATGGGAGGGACAAGTGGTTATAGATAAAATGGCAGTGCGCGCCTATGCACGCGCCACTATTTTCAATGGGGCTCGAATATTTGCAAGCTGCCATTTTGGTGGGGTAGTGGTGGTCTGGAACGGTTGGGAAGGGCAACTGTATGATGAATTTATGGTAAACTAAAAATAGAGTTTGAATCATCAGTAACATAGCAAACTGCTTATGATATATAGTGTACGAGTGGCAAATTGGTAATCATTACTGTGGAGTTTTGCTAGCACTTAGCTTAGGGATGAATAGAAGATAGATTGCACTCTGCTACTGAACAGTTAGCCACACAACAACAATAGGCCATGTACAATACCTTGCAGAAGTATTTACACACTTAGACTTTTTCACTCTTTGTTACACTACAAAACAGTGTACAAAACAGTGTACAAAAATATTCAACAGTATGTTGTAAAATATTTTTATTGTGACACAAGTTAAGTAAACAAAAACAAACTGGCATTGTTTATTTGCATCTGTACTGCTCTAATATATTATTTCTCTTCCTCTCCAGTGTTTATCTCATTTATTGGGAATGAAACTTCCAAGCCTTCTAGCTTCAACCTCACCTTATTTCATTTGAAGAGTCTGGGTCCTCCCTAGTCCAATAAAAGCACAGCAACAATTTTGCCTGCTTGATTATTTTGTTGATGTACACTTTTTAGCTCTCTCTTGGAGAGAGCTGACATTACATTTCCCATAGTAACTAGCTTCCTTTTCCCCCTGGCTGACCTTTTGAACTTCCCAACCAAAACACATTCTAAATAGAAGACAATAACTTTTCAGCTAAGAACAAAACATACAATGGTTGAACACTTTCATTGTTATGAGATTAAGCAAGAATGTGAGACTGCACCAAACCATTGCCTACTAAAGTGTGTGGGTTTTGTTTACTTCCTTGCATTCTGTATCCTGAAAAATTGTAACATTACTGTATCTTTTATCTTCCTTGAGTATACGTGACCTCATTTGGCACAAAGTGTTGGAACAATTTATCTACTACTTAATGCTCTGTGTGTGTGTGGGGGGGGGGTTTCTAAAAAAGATATGTGACAATTGTTCCCATGTATCACTCTGAACGAATTCCAGTTATTAATTTTAACTTCAGTGTTGAACAATGAGAATGATCTTGATATATGTGCCATGCACACAACACATGTAAAATGTCTTTAAGGAGGGAAAAAAGCATTGTCTGCCAAGTTGGTGGAGGAGGGTTAATTCATTGTGCCCTGCAACCTACATTGGGCTACTTCATATGACTGAACTATAATTCAGATTGTTTTTATCTTATGTTAGAATGAGTGCAGCAACATTCCCATCTCCAGCTGCTGAAATAGCAGAAATGAATCGCATTCAGTATGAAATGGAGTATACTGAAGGGATCAACCAGAGAATGAGAGTTCCAGAAAAGCTAAAGGTAGCACCACCAAATGCTGACCTTGAGCAGAGTGCTCATGAAGGAGGGCTTCCAAATGCCAGTGTAACAATGCAAGTGCCAGAGCGGATTGTAGTGGCAGGTATGTTTAACTTTTAAATGGTAAGAAGCAGCCATCAATCTCTACATCTGTGTTTGTGCTCTCATAAAAATGACCTGTTGAAAGTGATCATCTCTCTACTCCAGTATTATGTAAAGATTCTTAACATGGAGCAATTTGACTATTAAACTGTGAGTGGGAAACTTGGGTTCAGATCCCCATTTATTCATCAAACCTGCTAGAACAGGGATCGGCAACCTTTTTGAGACCTGGGCCGGTCTCCACTAGCCCAGGTCTCGGCTGGGCCAAGGCGGGGGGGGGAATGGCGGCGCGCGCGCGCATCCTCTCCGCTGGCGCACGCGTGCGCATCCCCCACAAATCCCCTTACCGAGCCAGGCGGACCCCTGCCGCCGCCGCCGCCTCTGGCTCCTCCGCCTCCTCCTCCTCTGCTGCCGCTGGCTCCTCCTCCTCCGCTGCCGCCGCCGCTGGTTCCTCATCCTCCTCCTCCGCCGCCGCCTCTGCCTCCTCCTCCTCCTCCACGACCACTGCTTCCGCTGCCGCCGCTGAGCCCACTTTTGGCAGAGCGGGACGCGGCCGGCATTTTGGACACCAAAATGCAGGCCGCGTCCCGCTCTGCCAAAAGCGGGCTCAGTGGCGGCAGCGGAAGCGGCGGCCGCGGAGGAGGAGGAGGAGGAGGCAGAGGTGGCGGCGGCGGTGGCGGAGGAGCCGGTGGCGGCAGTGGAGGAGGAGGAGCCAGTGGCGGCGGAGCCAGAGGCGGCAGTGGAGGCAGAGGCGGCAGCGGTGGCGCCTCCACCTCCGCCTCTGCCGCTGCCTCCACTGCTTCCACCGCCGCTGCCTCCACCAATGGCCGGTCTTGGTCGGCGCGCAACTGCGCGTGCCGTGGCCGGCATTTTTTTCTCCAAAATGCCGGCCACGACGTGTTTGCACATGCGCAAATCCTGCGCATGTGCAAACACGTCGCGGCCGCCATTTTGGAGAAAAAAATGCTGGCCACGGCACGCACAGTCGCGCACCGACCAAAACAAGTGGCGGAGGTGCCGCCGCCATGGCGGCGGCAGTGGCAGCGGCAGCGGTCCGCCTGGGCCTGCAAGTCCGGCGTCCTGGGCCGGAACCGGCCCGGGGGCCGTAGATTGCCGACCCCTGTGCTAGAACTTTGGCTAATTACTCACTTGAAGCCTAATCTATTACACAGATTGTTCTGAGGATAAAGCAGGAAGGAAGAGATCATGTGTGGAAAGGTAACAAAAACGAAATGAGTAATAGTATGAGAATGAATAGCCACTGGTTACCTGTGGAAATTCCTCCTAAGCACTTGGTTTGGCCTTCATCTTGCAACATTCAAGCAAACCTTAACAACTTTTTTTATTCCTCCAACCTTTTTGTTGACTTCACAGTATATATATTTTACCTGGTCTCAGTCATTATATGGTATCAGGTATGTTTAGAGTTTGTTTTTTAAAGTTGTGTTCTGAGGGCTTTCTGTAAAAACTATAAGTGTGTGTGTGCTTTCAAGTTGATGGCTTATGGCAAGGGATTATTCTTGGACAAGGAATAATCAGATATGGTTTACAAAGCAACCTAAAACAGAACTGAGTAACTGAGTAAATTCTTAGATTTGTGTGGCCTTCACCCATGCCTTCCAACAAAACTTGAAAAATAATTCTGAGTTTTTTTAAATGGCATTTTTCTGCATAAAACAAGAGAGATGTTTTATAGAAGAAATGACACACATTCTGGAAGTATGACTCTCTCAAGGCCACACGGATCACCTTTGGGTACATGTAGGCTCAGAGCTGTTATGATCCTAGTTTGAATTAGAATCACAGTGAGCAATGCAAGTAGTCCTGAGATAAAATTATAAGAAAGATAAGAAGTAATCCAGTTGGATCCTTTATAGTGTGTTTGAATACGTGAAATATCTTCTTTCAGTTTCCTTTTTTATACTATTTTGTGGGTAAAGTGTGGCTTTCCCAGTGTTCTTGGAATGTAGTTTACATCGGTCCTAGCTAGTATAATTAGTGACGAAGTTGTTGACACTGATAGTCCAACAACATCTGAAGGGTCACACTTTATCCACTTCAGCATAGAGGTATGTGCAGCAATAAACTGATGCATACAGACAATGTTTTGCTTGGTTGTCAAAATTCTAGCCTTGTTTCATCCAACATCAAGGGAGATATTCTCAGTTCATAAGGCATCTACTTGTATGTATATTTGTGTAATCACATTCCACAACAGTGGAAGAAAATATTTGAGGGTTTTTTAACTTGGTTTTTATCCAGAGTATGGATAGTTACTCATCCGACTATTTGAATAATATAAGTAGGTAGTGTTGAGCTGCCCATGTGCATTAAATTGCTCATATGTGAAATATGTTGTACACTGTGGGAGATGATGTATTGTTTTGCTGAAGTTGTGAGGGGAGGCAAGTGCTGTGGTGAGTGGGACTTTATAATAAATTCTGGCTCAGCTGTTAAGAAATGTGGAGAGTGACTTAACTAGATGAAAATACTGAACTATTTAATAGGGAGTGGGAAGAAAAAAATAACACATGTTCTTGCTCCTGTGTTGTGTGGGATTGAAATGATAATGGCAGGGGGGAATATCTCACCCAGAAAACATTATCACATGGAGAGCATATCTCTGAAATTATGGATGCATTTAGAAATAAAATATTCTCAAAATATTTAAAATATATTATTTGAGTGTTCATTTAATGTATACAGTGATTAACACTCCCCTTACATTTCTTTCCTGCAAAGGCCTTGTGACGTGTAAGATATCTTCATAGTTGAAGTTCAGCATGACTTGCTTAAGACTTACCAGCAAATTTTTACCTTGTATAAAATTTTATATAAAATACTTATATAAAAAATTTGTTTTAATGCAGTTTGACATTGCTTTAACTGCTCTGGCTCAATACTGTGGAATTCTGGTATTTGTAGTTTTGTGAGCAATTCTATATCAGAGAGATCTGGTGCCACAACAAACTACAGTTCTCAGGATTCTCTAGCATTGAGTCCTGGCAGTTAAAATGGTGTCAAACTGCATTGATTTTGCAGTTTAGCAGCAGCCCAAATATGAGAATTGAATTTGGATCTCCACGTTCTAGCACGTGCCCATCAAACCACACTAAATAATTTAATAAAATGTTTTTGATTTTAAAATTAATTCTCCTACAGGCAATAGTGAAGACATTCCAATTACCAGGCCGCCAGATCTAGATCTTCTTCAGTCTACTCCATTCAAGCCTCTCTCACTGAAAACACCTCCCCGTGTTATTTCGCTTAGTGAACGGCCATTGGATTTCTTGGACCTAGACAGAGTTCCTTCTCAGACTTTTCAAACTGAAGAGGCTAGTAGCATTATTCTTTCTCTCTTTCCATCATATTAAGGAAGATGAGTGTTTCCTGCACTGTTTTCTAAGTCAATATAGGTCCAAAACACACTGCAGAACTAATCCAGTTTGAGACCGCTTTAACTGCCTTGGCTCAGTGCTAGGGAATCCTGGGAATTGTACTTTATTGTGGCACCAGAGCTCTCAGACAGAGAAGGCTCAATGTCCAACAAAACTACACTTCCCAGAATTCGTTCGGACTGAGCCAGGATCCAAAACACACTGCAGAAATAATCCCATTTGAGACTGCTTTAACTGCCCTGGCTCAATGCTAGGGAATTTTGGGAACTCTAATTTTGTGAGACATTTAGCCTTTCTCTATCAGAGTACTCTGACATAATAAACCACAATTCCCAGATTCCCTAGCACTAAGCCAGGGCAGTTAAAACAGTCTCAAATTGGATTATATTTTAGTGTGTTTTGGACTATAGCGGACAACATGTTTGTATTTAATAGTCCTCATTAAAAACAAAAATTTCTCTAGAAGAATTCCTTTAAACTTAGAACTCTGGTTGTTTTGAGTTCCTTTACCAAAGACTTTTCTATAATTCAAGCTACACCATTCAGTAGTGTTAATACTTTGAAAAAAGAGGAATATGTTCCAATGAATAAGCTATGAGAAAAGTTTTTATTATATTAATGTGCTTCTCTGAATTCTTCATGTGCTTTGTTATAATAGTTTTATTTATTTATTTATTTATTTATTACTATCCATAGAGCCATAAATAAAACAACAACAAACAAAAATTGTACAGTATCAGATAGAATACAATTTAGGTAAAGGTAAAGGTAGTCCCTTGACATAAATGTCTAGTCGTAACCGACTGTAGGGGGCGGTGCTCATCTCCATTGCTAAGCCAAAGAGCCAACATTGTCCGAAGACGAATCCAGTGGTCTTGTCGCCACCATGACTGCACCAAACACTTTACCTTCCCACCAAAGTGGTACCTATCTATCTACTTGCATTTACATGCTTTCGAACTGCTAGGCTGGCAGAAGCTGGGATTAGTGACAGGAGCTCATCCCATCATGCAGCACCTGGGCCTTGAACTGCCAGCCTTCCAATCTTCCAATCATCAGACTTGCCATCTTAACCACTAAGCCACCACATCCCCGAATTCTTCATGTGCTTTGTTAAAATGGATTATTTATTTATTTATTATTACCATCCATAGAACCATCAAACAAAAATTGTACAGTATCAGATAGGATACAGTTTAACATTCCGTAAACATAATAAAATTGACATATTCAATAAAAACCTTTTAGATACTCTGGATAATTTTAGAAGTTTCCTTCTCTCTAATTTTAATTACTAAAGAACAAGAATTTGGCAACCAGCAGGGTGACATTAGAACATCTATCCTCTAATAGAACTTTAACATAGAACCTATCTGATTGGCCAGATAGATGCTTAATAGAGGAAAGATCAAGTGATTGTGACCTTGGCTATTAAAAATTGCAAGATGATAAAATATGTGACATAATTTCAACTTCCTGTGAACCACCAGAACCCCAAAGAGAGGGTAGCCCAGCATGCCTGTCATAAAGCAATTCTGAAGGGAAAGCATTGTATCTGGCCTTACTTGTTGTGATAATAAAAATGGAGACTGGCTGCAAGTAAATGCTAACTACTTAGTATTTACAGTAGATAACATATTTTCAGCATTCAGAACATACCACCTGAGTTATCTCAGTAATCCTTACAATGGTTCTTACTTGTAGGATTTTGACGTTTACTATAATAATACTAGCGATTTCATGTGTGAGGTGACATATGGACTAAAGATTTCTTAGTTCACACATTTAATCACTTTACTTGATCACTTATTTTGATATCTTGGTGTAAAGTTCATATTCACACCATAAGTTCTGGAAATCTTGCAAGTTTCAAATTAAAAAGAAATAATGAAACAGACTGGCAACTATTGATCAATATCACCCCTTTGAGGGCTGCTGTTTAGCATAAAAAACATCTTGCCAAGTTAATCTGGTTCAAAATCAGTAGGCAAGTTGTTATCTGGTATTTTCCATAATCAATATGTTATTTAAGTGCTTAAAGATGTCAAAGCCAGACAAACTGCATCCCAGAGTACTGACAGAACTTGCTAATGTACTCTGTGAACCATTTGACATCATATTTTAGAAGTCTTGGAGAACAGGTGAAGTGCCAAAGGACTGGAGAAGGGCAAGCATTGTCCTTCTCTTCAAAAGAGGCAAAAAAGAAGATCCAGGAAACTACAGACCAGTCAGCTAACCACAATGCCAGGAAAAATATTAGAAAGGATTACACAGGAGTCTCTTCAAGTAACTTGATGACAATACAGTGATCAACAGGAGCCAGCATGGGTTTGTCAAGAACAAATGCTACCAAAGTAATTTTATATCTTGTTTCAGTCAGGTCACTAGTTTAGTAGACTGTGGGAATACTGTCTATTTATCTGGATTTTAGCAAAGCATTTGATAACACCCCCCCTTTTGTTTTGATTAGCAAACTGATTAAATGTGGAATAAATGGGAACACTGTCAGATGGATCCATAACTGGTTGGAAATTGTGTTCAAAGACTCATCAATTGCTGTGCTTCAAACTGGAAGGAGGTCTCAAGTGGAGTGCTTAAAGGTTCTGTTCTAGGGCCATAACTCTTCAACATTTTTATCAGTGATTTAGATGATGGGATGGAGTTTGCAGATGACACAAACTGGGAGTAACATAGTGGAAGATAGGAACAAAATTCAGAAGGACCTTGATAAACTACAAAATTGGGCAGAAATTTTAAAAAATTCAGTTCAGTAGAGACAAATGCAAAATTCTACATTTAGGCCACAAAAAACAAATGCACAGGTATAGGATGGGGAATACATGGCTCAGCAGTACTACATGCAGAAAAGACCTTGGGATTATTATTGGTCATAAGCTGAACATGAGCCAGCAGTGTGATGCTGCAGCAAAAAGGCTTTTAAATCTGTATTAATAGAAGTATAGTTTCCAGAAGGTAGGACCAGGTCTAATGGTCTGAAGTTTCTGGAGACTATTTTTCAATTGAATTTTTGAAGGAACTTCATGACAGCAAGTGTTGTTTGTCAATGGAATCAATTGCCAGGAGAGGTGGTTGGGGTCTCCTTTGAGGCTGGGCCGCCACTTGCTTGAGATGCTTTAGCTGGAGATCCTGCACTGAGCAAGTGGTTGGACTCGGTGGCCCATGAGGCCTTCCAACTCAGTGAGTCTGTGTATTCTTTTGTAAATTGACCTGTTATTTTAAAATTTAATTCTTTTGAACAAATCTTATGAGTATTTCCACTTGGAAGTATGTTTCTTTTCAAGTTCTTGTTTAAGAAAATGGCAAATCTTAAAAATGAGGAAAATACCGTGAAGGGAAGTCATTCTTTCCTCACTCTATTGGCAAGTGACAGGATATTATCATCCAGGTGGTGGTCTCAGGCATTCTGCATACTGCTCTTCAATTAAATTCGTTTAATGGTTAAGGTTAGGTGTGCTTAGCTATTGATCCATAGGGATTATTAAAGACTTACTTTGGCTTATTTCTCTTTGCTCTGCAGGTTCGCTCAGTAGGAAGGCTTAAAAGAGAACGTTCCATGAGTGAAAATGCATCACGTCAAAATGGTCAATTGATAAGAAATGATTCAATGTGAGTATAGATGTAAACCCATGGCAGTTTTGTGGAAGTATTTGTTCAGATGTCCTTCCCAGTTTATGTTTAGAAGCACCTTTGAAATGGTGCACAAAGGTGCTGGGCTGTTAATTGTCTCTGAAGTGTTAAACCAAGTTCTGCTTTCAGGAAAGTTTGTTCTTTTGGAAGAAGAGAAGAAGAAAGAATAGTGATGGAAGAAGAAGAAAATAGTTTGGGCTATGCTCACAACTTTTGAAATAAAAATAAATTTGTTGTAAGCAAAGAAATTGATTTACTTGCCTAAATGTCATAGTTACAGGAAACAGTAGTAGGCAGTTGCCAAAAATATTCATATAGAAGGTTTGGTATTTTCTATAAAATATGCCTATATTATTGAATCTTGTTTTTTGGCAGCATCTAGGACACATCACCAAATCAGCTTTAAATGTTTAAATTTGGAAAGACATACTACTTCTTGGTTATCATAATGGCACATGTTGGCAGTCTTTCAGAAAATGTCAGCCAAAATTTTTTAAGATATGAATCAAAGTTCTGGAAAACCTGTAAGTTGGTATAGGTTGAGCTATACAAGAGATTGCCTAGTGTTTCCTCATAGGAAGTAGACATTTGTTTTGGGAGGATTAGCACTTTATTGTGTGTGTATTTTGAGCTGATTGTTGTTTTATAATCTGTGTGCTATGATTTTTAATAGTTCCCCCTTGTTTTACTGTGTTTATGTAAACAACTTTTGTAAAATACATTCAGTATGGTAGTCTGAATGGAAATATTTAGATTTATTGAATGTCATTGGAACCTCTCTTTATGAGCCTTATGCTGTAGTTCTAATAATACAAATGAATATTACAGTTTGGAGCACCAGTTAACATTTAATTCTTGAACAGAAAAATGAACAAGCACACAGTTATTGTCTTTTCCCCCTATAGTATTATATTTCTATTTAAACGGTGTAGTGATTATTTTGAAATGTGCCCTTAAACACTAGCATATCCCAATTTAATGTCTGTTTGTCCTCTTTCATCCTGTTCTTGATGATAGGTCTTTTGCAGATGTATTTGTGGCCATCTTAGTTGAACAGTCTCTTTTCTAAATCTTAGCTGTGGTCACTCAACATACATTTGTCAATCTCACTTAACATTTGAGAGAGGCAGCATAACATTCAAGCCCTGTAGTGCCAAGTTCAACATTAGCCATATTAATAGGGGTCTTGCTTGGTAGCCTTTTCTTCTCATGCCATAGGTTCCCAGTTTGCTGCTCCCAATTTTATTTTTATTTTTAATTTGTATTATGTTCTTCACTCTCAATACATTAAAAGTTGGTTTTTCATTCAAGTGCTATCATATAACATTTTAACCACACTTGTATTTCTCCCCTTTTTAATGATGTATTTACATCCTTACAGTGCCATCCTTCAGGATAGTTCTGCATTCTACTATATGAACTGTGACACTACATTCTAGTATCTTTGCTGTAACAATGAAAAAATTCCATACTCAAACATTACTGGGACTGGAAGAAAAACTTGCTTGGCTCCTGAACCAATATTGGCATCATTGCACTTGTCACACTGCTGTGCCTAGTGCTTTTTCTAAAACATTTTTAACATTCACACATTTTCAAATGCTTTCCAGGACTAATGACAGCTAGGCACTAGAGGTGAAGAGCAATAATGATGCTGTTCTCAATGACCTGTTTATTTAGAAAGTTGTATTATTAAAAACAAATCACAGTTAATATTCATGGTGGCACAGTCTTGAAACTGTCCTGAGAATTAAAATGCCACGGTACCAGTCACCCTTCACAGCTAAAGATGAAACGTAAGCTAGAACACTTATCTGTTCACCTTTTAAAAATCAGCTGTGTGTTTATTGCATTCCTGTCAAAAAGGCTTGTATATAGTCTGGGTTTTTACTACACTGTACTATGTGTTCTACATGTAATTCAGACAAAGGCTTTATAAGATTTGAGGATTTGTCATTTCTTCTTTATTGAATTCAACAGAATATGTTGGCTGAAACACACACACTTGCACATCTTCAGTTTTATGTGTCAATTAGACAATTTTTTTCATAAACAGAAACTGTGACTGGGCAGAGGCAAATGATTATTGTATCTGAATCATGTGTATGCATAAACAATCCTTTTTCCAATTCTTTGAACCTGCCAGATATGTCCTAACATGAATGTAGTAGCCCTATGTGTACAATCCAACATATGCAGGTAAATCACATGATTGGTTCTGGATTGTTTATGGAATATTCATTGCAGTGTTCATATCAGTACTCTGGAGTTTAAACATGATTCTAGGCAAACATTATGCCAGATGCCTGGTAGTTTATGTCTGTTGAATAGGGATGTAAATATTTGTAAAAATAGGTATACATTTTTGTTTATTTTGTTCTTGTATGAAAGAACAAATTATTTTCCCTACTGGGTGAGATAACGAGAATTTTTCAATTTATTTATTTATTTATTGCACTTTGGAACTTTTCCCAAAAAGAATTGCACAACACATTGGGGTCTTGCACTGAAAACAATGTATTTTGCACAAAATGTTGGTTTTACAACCATTTTGTTGTGCAAGAACTAAAGATCTGAAAAGTGTTAAATTGCAGAAAATCTTACAGCTGTTGCCCAGTTGCTTGACATGGTATCTCAATGTTTTGAGACATCGCTTCTTTGTCAGTATTCTTCCTAGGGTGTGAATTTGTGAGCATTCTTTATATCCTTATGCATTTAGAATGGGGGGGGTTTGTTAAAGGAAGCATAGAATGGTTGAATTCCCCTTCCCCTTGTCTTGTGCTTTACAAGAAGACTGACACTGAGATTTAGGTTTTGCTTTTGTTTCCTATAGGACTTGACAGTATGTTACAAACTAATTAGTAACTCTTCTCAAATTTGAAATTCAAAATCTGTGTACATGGTCTTGAATTTACTTTCCATACTTTATGAATTCTGCATTTATATAAGGATAAATGCCCCTATTGTCGCCTTTCTATAGATGCCTTCATCTGTGATACTGGACATTAAGCATGGTACCTTATATGCTATTATTCCACAATCTGGGAAGGGTCACAGCTCATAGATTTCATGCTTTAAGAATATAAGATGAACCATGCTGGATCTGATGAGTCTCGATCTAATCCAGCTTTCTCATCACATAGTAGCCAGCCAGTTTCTTATGAAAAGCCTGCCAGCAGGACATGAGTACAACTGTACCCTCTGTTGCTTATTCCCAGCAACAGCCTCTGAAATGAGAGATGATTAGCAATCCTGTCTAGTAGTCATTGGTTGTCCTTAACCCCTTTAACTTTATCTAATTTCCTTTTAAAGCTGTCTAAACTGAATATGAAGGTAGCCTGCTGTAGTTCAAAATATACATAAGGTTACAATATATATTTCAAGAAACTTGCCAGATATAATCCATACTTGATGTAATAAATTTTAAAATACTCATACAATGCATGTGTATGTAAATTTAAAGATCTTATTCTGAAATCTCTCCAACAAAACATTTTACCAATTTTTTTCCAGTCTGCCAAATACTGTAATCAAGGTTCTTTAGGCATTTTATGATTCAGAAAAAAAGATAAAACACAATTACAGTAAAAATAAGTAGACTCACCCTGGGTTCAGTTCTGGGGACCTGAGGATGTAGAAAAAGGTGGGAGCATCAACTTAATTTAGGGCTGGAAGAAGGAATAAAGTCTTTGGTGTCAAAAAGAAATTAAATCTGCAACCCTAAACCTTCTAAGCTAATGGCAAGGCTGACTGAACTCTGTGGACTTTTGAGCAGATATGTATAGCATTTTGATGCTGGGAACATTAGACTGGCCTGTCTGCACATGTTTTTTTTCATACCTGGATGGCCATTATTTAGAAGGCCCTTCTAAATAATGCAATAGTTCATTTGGTAGTGGCACACATTGTAGAAGACTCAGTTTGAGGATCTGAGGCTTTACAAGGGTACATGTGACTGAGATTGGTTTTAAAAAAATTTTTAAGGGTATTTTAAATTGGACCTAGGAATATACTTGGAGATGTGGAAATACTAGTTTTATATATTTGTATGTGCAGCCAAGGTACTCTGGTATGTACCAACTGAATTTCCATACCATTTTTCAGGTGAGCCCTACATACTGTATACCAGGGGTAGGCAACCTTTTTGAGCCGGGGGCCAGGTTGCTGTCCCTCAGACAGTTGGGGGGCCAAAGCACCAAAAATAAATAAATAAATAAATAAATAAATATATGCATGCACACTCTCTCAGCCCCTGAAAAGCCATGGCAAAACCCCTGTGGAGATTTTGCCAAGAAAACCCCAAGAACAAGTAATAACAACAATAATCAATATCATCATGGTGGGTGGCGATGGTGGCGGCGGCAGGACCAGCCTGGGGCCGGTCCAAAGGCCTCGGGGGGGCGCATCTGGCCCCCGGGCCTTAGGTTGCCTACCCCTGCTGTATACAGTAGTTCAGTTATCTAAACAAGTGGTTACAAGGACATGGATCTCTGAACCACTGTTGATGTAATTATTGAAGATGAATCAGAAGCAGAGACTCACAAATTCGCAAGCATTGAGGACCAATCAAATAAAAAAAATGTAGTGAGTAGGCTTTAATTGTGTTGGGATCAATAGATGTCTGAAAATCAACCTTTGAAGAGTCATGATCTAATCATTATCCTATTGAAGTAAAATTTATAGTTATATTGATTGTTTTGGACACAATCTTAATTTGTATTATAAACAAGGAGTGCTTCTAATGCAGCATTGGTTAATCTTAATCCTTTTGCTTTCACAAAAAGTATTTTAAAACATCTTGGTTCTCAGAATATTTGGATATGTCTAAATGTCTTCACTGGTGTCATTGCTATTTTGTGTATTTCTTTTGTAGTCCTATATTGCATGCTATTTACAGGCCTCCAATTTGAAAAAACATATATAAAGTTGTTTTATTAATAATTAATATTATATTGTATTATTATATTAGTGTCTCTGTTTTATCTAAACACTTGTTTTTCAGAATATTTACAACATATTCTATCATTCCTACTTAACATAGATATTATGTGTTGCATGATTCTGGGATATAATGAGTTGGATTGAGAGCTAATAAGGCTTGGAATAGATCCATTGAAATCAGTAGGGACATAGGCTGAACATGATTATCATCATGGATTTCAGAAGGTCTGCTTTTTGTTGTGATTATGTATCCAATCCAGTATGTTTGGAGCTATCTTCAATATCTGCTAAGAATTAATTTCATGTCTTGTGTTTTAAAAGATCTGCCTTTTATTGTGCCTCTGGATTGTTTTAAGTGTAAGAATCTTTTATGACAGTGGATTAAAACAGATTTCTTAAAGTGATTCTATATTTAGGCATATATAAATTTTTTCACAAGATAACCCATACCTCTTCCTTGGTGGTATTTTACCAGTTGATGGGCGACACCAAAAATGTGGGCCAACAATTTTTCAAAAACGGTTGGTTGATGGATGAAAATTTTCTATCTGAAACCTGACACTAGTGTTTCTCTCTTCATTTGCTACGCTTGCACAAACAGTGTGACACCATCACCTCAACAGGTTCGTGTCTGTCCTCCCCAAATGTTCTCTGAAGATGGATCTAATCTTTACTCTGCTCGGGGCATTTTGTCGCTTATCCAGTCTTCTACCCGTAGGGCTTACCAGCAAGTCTTGGATGTGCTGG
This sequence comes from Phrynosoma blainvillii, assembly GCA_026167975.1. Lineage (NCBI taxonomy): Eukaryota > Metazoa > Chordata > Lepidosauria > Squamata > Phrynosomatidae > Phrynosoma > Phrynosoma blainvillii. The sequence continues at coordinate 47,969,086 of JANUYF010000003.1, read as the reverse complement.
ATGAAAATCGCAGGTGACTGGCCCTCACTGATTCTGCCCAATATACTGATATATATATTTTTACTTCACTTTCATTTTCCTGTCAATTGGTTTTTATTTGTTTGAATTACATGGGATAAGATTAACATGTTTTTACTTTCTTTTGCTTTTGCTGCTTGTGAATGACATTTCCAAAATTCACGTTTCATAGGACTTAGTGGACTTATTTCTTTGATCAGAGTGAACAAGTAATCAGTTAAAATTCCCAGCTGCTCAGTGGAAATTAAGAACAGGAGAGTATTGTACAGTTAGGAGCATGAAATATAATAGTTGGGAATATGAAAACATTCTGTATTTTGGTACTGGGACATTTCAGTTCCAAAATGGTTCAGAACAACCAGTGTGATCCATTAATATTGGAGGAGAACTAGATGAAAAATGGCAGTGGAGAAGAGATGTACAGTACTTCCATTGCAAAATGTAAGCTGTGTAGACTAAACTGAAATTAAAACTAGAGGAGGGTATCTGTGTACTTTGTACATAGGTCGTTCAGGGTTTTCCAGTACATTTGTTTGCTCCCTGCCTGTTGTGGGTATACCTGTCTCATCAGACTATAACTTTGAAGTCTAAGCATTTTACTGATTTCTTTTAGTAGAGGATTTGAAAAATGGCTCTCAAGAATCTCAGCTACAGTAGAGGTTTATGTCCAGATAAAGATTTTCTGCAGTACCTGTAGTCTATCTCTCCATTGGGGTGTTTGAATGAAGGCAACTTTGCAAACAAAAAGTCCTACTTCTCATAACATCAAAGTTCAAGGTTGGAGTTGAAAGGTAGAAAAAAATAGTTTCTTGTTTCTTTCAGGGCAAGTGCAAGAATCTTAGTAGGGACAGCCAAACTCAAATGCCTTTCTTCAAGTCATTTGTACTAATCTTCCAATAACAACAAAAAATCACTGCAGAAAATCCAGCACAGGTTTCTGTCTTCTTTTTCTTCCCTCTCTATATATTTTTGAAGCTGCTATGTCCCAGAATGAATGTTTTTGTCTTGCCATTCCAAATATAACAGCCTAACTGGAAACAGTTATTCTGTTACAATGTACTCTCATAATAATAACCCTCATGAAGAGTTTTGTAGGGGTTTATTGTGAGCATGGAATGCACACCCTATGATCGGGGCTATGCACTTTTCACTGTCGGCTGGAATTTTGTTTGCATGCCTGTTTTTAATTAAATTGTTTTATCCTGTTTTACATTTTAAAACCTTCAAAGTTTCTTGAAGATAATAAAGCAGTAGTTTGTCATGACTTGAGGAATTTACAGAAAGAACTTACCCAAACAGAAATGAAGAAATTTAAAGTATTTGAAGAGCTTTTTTTTTTAAAAAAAAAAAAGTTAAGCACTTGTTCCATCATCACTGAATACTTCACATTCTGCATAAAACAGATCCCACCTCCACCCCCTTGGTATATGAACAGTAAGGCCCTCTAATGGGTGATTTGTTATTATTTCTGGAGATTCATTTTAAAAATCTGTCTTGGATTAAAATTTTCTAATCTGAATATGAATGTGAAATTTGGAAAATGTACCACCTGCATGGCTACTAAGTGCTGCTTATTTTAGATTATTTCAAGCTGTACTATTCCTTTTATTGCCCTTGGGAGCATGTTTTCATAGGTATGTTTTCTTTAAATTTAAGGCAAAATATTTCTCATAGTGATTGAATTTTGGCTTTATTCTCCTCCATAAAATTTCCAGTTTAAGTTTTTTCCCCTTTCGGAATATTCTTCACCGCCCATTACTCAATTACTTCATGCTTATTATAATGAATCCTGATGATTTCTTTGCTTACTCAATATTATTATAAACTAACTTTCCTTTGTTCTACTATTTCACCTTTCCCTTTGGGAAAATCTGATGGAAGCATTTCAGTAACATCTGGTATAGAGTCAGATTGTTCCAAGTAAACAAGTGGTATCTGTTACACATAAAAGGCTGTATAACTCCAAAAATGAATTACTGCACCATTACATTATGAGTGAAACTCTGCTAAACCTGCCTGTGAGTTAGTTAGCTCATCGCCTACTTAAGGAAACCAAATTATTCCTGCTCATATTGCTTGTCAATTCCTAATTTCATCTAGTTTGAACAATGCACATGGATTCATTTTTTTAAAAAAAAATTGCACAATCCTTTTGATTTGGTATAAGAGAAGTAAAAAAGTATAGTAGTTCTAACAGTTCAGGAGTATTTTACATTTTTTGTTCTTCAATTGAATTTGGTACGCAGTATCTAATGCTGGATTTTGTCATCAGAAAAACAGATTTCATAAGAATTCACTGGGAATAATTCTCTCCCACTGCAGCTTCACATGCATCACCAGAATCAGCTCTGGAAGATTGGGAAACCCTTGAGAGATCATTTGGGGCAGCACAGAGAACATCAGGGGAAAGAGAGGACAATGCAATGATTAGTAGGAAGCCAGCATGGGTTTGTCAGGAACAAATCCTGCCAAAGCAATGTACTGTTTTGTTTTGTTTTTAATTGGGTCAGTAGTTTAGTAGATGGTGGGAATGCTGAGGATGTCATTTATCTGGATTTCAGTAAAGAATTTGATAAACTACCCATGATATTTTGGTTAGCAAACTGACTAAATATGGGATAGATGGAAGCACCATCAGATGGTTCCAGAATTGGTTGGAAAGCCATGGTCAAGTTGTCATCAGCAGGTGTGCTTCAAATTGGAAGGAAGTCTCAAATGGAGTGCCACACAGCTCTGTCCTGGGGCTGACACTCTTCAGTATTTTTTCAATGATTTAGATGATATAATAGGGGGAATCCTTATCAAATTTGCATATGATACAATACTGGGAGTAATAGCTAACACATTGGTAGATAGGAACAGAATTCAAATAGACCTTAAACTAAAAAATTGGGCTGAAATTAATAAAATGAAATTCAGCAGACACAAATAAAAAAAGATGCATTTAGCTATTTTGTGTTCGAAAATGGCGCCTGGAGTCGTGCGCATGCGCCCGGGCACATGCACACGACTCCGGGTGCCATTTTGGAACACAAAATGGCGCTCTGCATCGCGCGCACATGCGCACTACTCCGGCGCCGTTTCGTGTTCAAAAATGGCACCCCGCATCACGCGTGTGCGGCGGCAGGACTGTCACAGGCCGGTTCCAAGGCGACGGTCCAGGTTCGGCCTGTGGGCCGTAGTTTGGGGACCCCTGGTGTTGACCATAATTTGAACATGAATCAGCAGTGTGATGCTGCAGCAAAGAAGACAAATGCTTTCTTAGCTTGCATTAATAGAAGCATAGTTTCTAAGGCAAGGGAACTAATAGTCCCCCTGTATTCTGTACTGGTTAGGCCTCATCTGGGGTACTGCATTCAGTTCTAAGTGCTTCATTTTAAGAAGGATATAAACAAATTGGAGCAGGTTCAGAGAAGGGCAGCTATGATGTTAAGAGGTATGGAAAACAAAACATCTGAGGAGAGGTTGAAGGAGATGGTCCTGTTAGTCTGGTGAAGATAAGATTGAGAAGTGACATAATTGCCCTCTTTAAATACTTCAAGGGCTGTCACAAAGAGGAGGTGCAGGCTTGTTCTCTGGTGCCTCAGTGGCTACAACTATGTCTAATGGTTTTAAGTTACAGGAGGATAGATTTCAGTTGAACATTTCAGTAGAACCAATTGCCTTGAAAAGCAGTGGGAGTCTCTTTCTTTAGATGTCTTCAAAAAGAGCCTAGGCCAGGGAATGGTCTATCTGAAGATACTGTATTCAATTGCAGGTTGGACCCCATGGTCCAAGGGACCTCTTTCAACTCTGATTTATGAAAGGAGAAGACAGAAATGCCATAGCCACCAGTTGATTGCTGAACTTAGCACTGTATATATTTCATTACAATAAAGGGAGCATTTTAATATACCTTAGGTCCTAAATATTTTGTCCTTTGAGAAATCTAACTCTGTTCTTCCAGTTCCTGAAATAAATATCACATTGCTGATACTCTCAATTATTGAGAGGCAATACCAATAAAGCTAAATAAACACTGCAATAAATACTGGCAAAAAGATTCATTGTAATTGTTATCAGGAAAAGAAGACTGCTGGCTCCAAGCAGTTTATTTTTCAGTGCCAGCCTTCCAGGGGTGTTCCTGGAGTTGAAAGTATTGGGGGAAGACTGGCTTGCAAAATCAATTGGCATGAATCAAGAAGTTTAGCAGAAGAAAGGCTGAGTGCTCCATTCTGTCCCCTACATAGGAGATTATCCCACTGGTCTAATAACCCACCTTACCTCTTCCAAACTGAAGTCTAATTCGGGAGACAGGTCCTATGACAAGGATTTTGCTGCCAAAGCCGCCAGGTGAGTCCAGTCCAGCTGCAGCCCGGGTCCCCAGTGCACTTCAGCAGCCTAATTTCGAAACCGGGAGCATTCCAACTTGAAAAAAATGGCCACCGAAGTGTGTCAGGGACCTGGGCTGCAGCCGGGCTGGACTCACCCAGCGGCTTTGGTGACAAAATCCTTGTGATAGGACCCGGCTGCCTCCTGAATTTGACTTCCGTTCGGAAGAGGTAAGCCAGGTTATTAGAGCGTTGGGATACTCTCCATATAAACCAAACTGATTACAAGAGAAGGGGAGAAACCACCTTCCACTCTCAATGTAGAAATCTCTGTGGAAAAGTACCAATTTGAGGATAACCTGGATCTTTATATGTCAGTGGGACCCTGCATATTTATATGGAAGCCATGATAGACATCAGCAGAGCTTGGTCACTGGGGAGACCATCAGTTTGTTTTTACTTGCTGCAGTTGACAGTGGGGAAATTAAATGGTGGCTAGAATAATCTGCAGTGCTGTTTGGAGTGGTCAGCCAGAAAAAAAGTTGAAAGTGGCCTCAGGCCAGATGTTGGTCTTGCCAGGGTCTGGAATCCTGGGTAGTTGCCCAAAGATGCCAAATACTGATGGCTTTCCATAACTTTTCTTCAGCTTTCCAGCAGAAAAGTAAAATATTTTAGAAAGTAGCAATTGTGGGAATATTTTCAATACCAGTTAATAAACTTAGCCGTTTTTCATTTTGAGTGATGTACTGAAAATATACATTTCCATGTCACCAACAGCCAGGATATCAGAATTCCTGCAGAGATCAGAAAACAGGTTTCTTCTGTGTTATATAAAAATATTTTTACTGCTGCACTTGTTGATAATATACATTTATTTCTAATAGACTGTAGATGTCCATGACTTCTAGAATGCTGGTTGAAAATGAGTTGGGTTAGTTGTGGAAAGATTTTCTTGCAGTGTTACTTTCTGCCAAGCCAAATTCTGGGGTATACTGTGTAATCTTTTGCAATTAACTGCACATTCTGTTAAATAAGAAATCTTTTAGGACAACACTAGCTATCTGTCAGTACTGTTGATTATAATAATTATTATCATCTTGTACTAGCAAAACCTCCTCTGAGTATTCCTTATGTATGAAAATCCTGTGAAATTCATGAGGTTGTGATAAGTTGACAGGCAACTTGAAGGCACACAAAGACAATGAATTGTAAGACATGGAAAGGTGACATGTGTATAGTATCTATAGTCAGTGATGCGTATTAAGATATCTTGATAACAGTGCTATCTCAGTTGGTGTATTCTTCAGAAAACCTGTGACACTATTCCATGATATAAATTATTATTATTATTATTATTATTATTATTATTATTATTATTATTATTGAGTACCCATAAAGATGGAGATTTTAGACATTTAATCTGAGCCCAGGAATGAAAAGTTTTAGCATGTCATTAAATTATCACTGGTTTGTATAAAAGGCTAAGGATTTTCAAAAGTTTAAGGTACAAAACTCAGAAGAAACTTGAAAACTATGTTTAATACAAACAAAAAACGTGATGGCTAGGATTTTAGGTGGAAATTGTATCAGTTCTGCAAAGTTATTTGTGTGAGCAACAATGTTGTACATTTCACACAATGTTGAAGTGTTCACCATTAGGAATGTAAGAAGAGCCACACTTCATTGGACCAAAATCCTTTTTAGTCCACTACTGTAACCAATCAGAAACCCTAAGGGGACGTCTGTCAACATGATATGAGTGAAACCATATCCTCTGCTTTATATGCCCCAGTAACAGATATACAGAGGAACTCTGCCTCTGAGGCTGGAAATGATATATGCACATCTTGACTAGTCATCATTAATGGGGGGTTTAACCTCCATTAATTTATCCAGTCTCCTTTTCAAGCTGTTCAAATTGGCAAAGTATTTCTAGGATATTTGAATAACAATAATGGGATGTCTCATTTAAAATATTGTAACAAAAGTTTATTTCACAAAGGCTGCATCTGCATTTCAGAAATAATCCAGTTTGACACCACTTTAACTACCATGGCTCAATGCTATGGAATTGTGGGAGCTGTTTGTTGTAGCACCAGAGCTCTATAACAGAGAAGTAAATATCTCACAAAACTACAATTCCCAGAATTCCATAGCATTGAGCTATTGCATTTAAAGTAGTTTAAACCAGATTATTTCTGCTTTGCAGCCAAAGATGCCAGTGTTACATTGTAAAAAAAATCTGTTGGCCAGAAGGGCAAAAATATGGGTAATTTCTAGAGTCAGTTTATAGTAAAGGATTTGTCAAGTCATATGGTCATGATCATAACTAAGTATAGCGCTTGGGATTTAGTGTGAAGTTTAGCAGTGAGAGCGGTATTTTCACCCTTCATTATTCCAGACAAAAAGGAGAGAGAGGCAGTTTTGATGGAGATACATAGCTAGCACATGGGTATGGAGGGGTGTAAGTAGATTTTTTTGCAGTCATTGGAAGAATCTTCAAGTGGCAGATTTATGAGTTATAAGATATATTTGCTGTTTTCTTGTGCACACAAATTCCCTCCATAAATTTTTCACAATTGCAATCCTTTTGACTCTGACAAATAAAAATAGAATTCCAAATCATAGAAACTTTACTTTCTGCAAAAAGTATGTATGTATATATGTAGCACACAAATAAATAAATTGCAATAAATGTCTCAAGGGAATATAATTTATTCCTATTGTGAACATTTGGTGATTTCTAGTGATAGATATGAAATTTACTTCCAAGATATAATTTACTTCTAAAAGAAGTAAACCTATCCCCATCCTAGGAAACCAGTAACAGAAGATCAAGAGGAAATTAACATATATTAAAACATTCTAGAATCTAGACCAGTGGTTCCCAACCTTTTTTATGCCCCACACCTCTAGGATATGTTTGATCAATGTTTGAACTCTTTACAAAAGTAGTATCACATTTGATGATGAATTTGACAAAGTTCACTCCCACAATAGCAGGACCTTTTTAAGGGCTTTTATTTGGTCAATCCCACTTGCCTGTTCAAGCGTTCATCCTATAGTCACCTAGCGGATAGTATTTGTTTCTGGATGCCTATTATAGCCTTCAAAATAAAAATCTGATAGTAGGTTCTCTCACAGATCATCTAGCTAGGCATGAAAATGTAGTTCTTATCAGCCTTTTGCAAACCTTTTTGTTTTGAGAGAACTGGTATGTGGTAGGTAGTAGATAAGTTTAATGGGATATAAATTGTGAATTTGTTCATCTGTCTCATTCATCAGATCGTATTTTTGTTTGATTTTTTTTTAAATGAACATGACAAATTAGAACAAAACTAGTTTTATATGGCTGTGAAGTATTTCAGTTCTGCTATATACTTGTCCTTCCACATTCACTGGGATTAGGGGAAGAGGACTCTCATGAATGTGGAAAAACTGCAAATAACAAAAACACTATGTTTTTACCTGAAAGAACACCTTTCTAGGAATCTCTATGTCCTCCAGTGCAACTCTGTGATCAACATCTGCCAGACACTGATCACAGATTTGTGCTGGAGGAGCTACAAATGCCTAGCGGAGTGTTCTCTCTAGGAATCTCTAAGTCCTTCAGTGTGACTTTTGGTTAAAGTTGACCATAAAGTTGTGCTGGAGGACCTAGATATTCCCAGAGAGAACATATTAATAAAATCCGTGAATAAAATCCACAAAAGTCAAAGCCAGCCGCAAATATGGAGGGATGAATGTAGTAGATAATTCTCTTCCTGGCCCTCTTGTCCCCTGTACTTACCTTGATAAGATTCTGTCCCTAACTGATAAGTCTGTTGTAGATATGCATGCTGAATTAGCTCATGAAGAAACTTAATTTTAGCTGTAAGATAACTATCACAATGAAACAGTAAATGAGTGAAAATAGTATACATCTCTGTCTTAAAGAATCTTTGTGGAAGCTTCAGTTCTGACTATTTTAATGAAAGGAAGCGTTTATAAAATTCATATTTAGGGCAGACCTATTGAAACAAATGGGAGTCATGACTAATTTAAGCCCCTTTGATTTCAATGGGTTGCCTGACCAAAATTAGAAAATGCAACAAGCAAATTAAGATATTTTACATATTAGTAATCACTATTTATAAAATGGAATATTTTTAAAAACATAACTAGGATTTATACTGATGATACTTCAGTATGATAAAATAGAAATATTTTAATAATCTGACTTCAGATTTTTGTTCTCCTTCTTCCTCCCGTCCCCAATTCTCTCCTCCTGCATTATGTCTCCTTTGAATAAACCCTGTCCTAGGCCAGTGTTACGCGGTGGGTCAGCAGCTGCCAGTTCCTCTAACCCTCATCATGATGCCAGGTAAACTTGAATTTAGTTAGCTGTGATATCTTATATCCAGTTTTCACAGAACTTGATAGCAGGTTGCCCCTGGACTTACGTATTCAGTAATAAAGACCTCTGAGTTTAGCAGAGTTTATTTCCTCTTAAGATTAGTATATACATTAGTTCTGTATGTTTTGATGTCAGACTTTTTGTTTTACTTTGATTGTAGCGGTAGCTCTCTCCTGGGCTTTATATCTTTAAATCCTTTTACTGGCATTCCTTTTGCATTAAACTATGCCTACTAATTTTTTAAGGGAGAAATCCTATGCTATAAAAATAATTTATGGATTTCTCGTTTATTTTAGCATTTAAGATAAGGGTAAGTGCAGGGTGGAAACCTGTTTCAAACTAACAAATTCTGCAGGGTGCCTTCCCTTATCTCCTTTTATCTGCTCCCTCCAGTGTCCAGTTGGGTGTCTGTCTAATTTTTGTGATTGGAAACATGCAGCCTCCAATGGTACTTATAGCCCCCCTCAACTGTTTTATAGGGGGCCCAGTCTTGCCCACACCCCAAAACTACACACACAAACACAATTTTGCTAGATATGTTTTATACCCAGCTGACCCAGAAAGGCCCTTTAATTATACTCATTGCCCGGGCAGCCCAATAAATTGAACTGGGGAAACCCAGCTGTAGCTCACCACAGAAATGGACCAGTGGAAGTTGGCCTTTGCACCCAGCATACTTGACCACTTCTTTTTTATCATACAGAATTAAACTGATTTATCTCTTCAAGCAATTTGAACTTTTGTTTTCTCCCTCTCTAAGTTGCAGTGTAGGCACAAAAGTGGTTTGCTATTAATTGACAATGTGAAGAATTAACTCCTTTTCTGTTCCACCTGAGAAAATGAATTATGACTATGAAGACATGGCTTAGGCATTGTTTTGTTTTGTTTTTGAAATATACCTGAAGTGATTTACAAACATAAAAAAGCTAGATGTTCATTGTGCATGCCCTGTAAATTCCCCTAGTGCACCTTTCTCTGACCTTTTCATTTGTATCCACATATAATCATATTCCATGGATAATTTCTATCCCACCAAGTCTCTATTATGCTAGCTGTATTTATATTAGAAAGAACTCCCAAATGCCTCAAATTGGTTTGAAGGCTACTTAGCATTAAAACTGAAAAACCTAAAAGGGAATGTCCCCGTGTTTGTGGCATGTGTGTTTTCCCTATTGATTTGCTTTCATGTTCTCTGGTATGCTTGTGACCTATTTCTACTCCAATCACATTTGAATTATCCATACTGTTTTCATTTTCATACTGTAAGGATGAATTATGCCAAAGTATAAGCTCCTACCTCCTGTAATCTTCCCTCAGAGTTGTTTCAAAATGTGTTCCACCATATTTTGATGCTAAGTGCAAACATTTTTGATGCGCTCTGGTTCAAATAGAACCTATCTATTTTGAACAGGTCTGCCTTGTTCCAAAAACATTCTGCTTTTGATTCTAAATGGACCCTGTTAAAAAGATGGAGAATTCCACCAAGAATATATTTATTTTAATAAGTAAAACTGTATAAATGAATTACTGTTGGTAAGAAAGAACATCTTCACACTACTTAAAGGAGTTTCCAAAAATGAGTTACACAAAATAACTCATGCAGCACTAGCAATATTTTTCTTGGGATTCAATAGGCCTTTATTTGCACTTAGACATTTCTGTGAGCACACAAGATTATTGACTAATTTTTCTTGTTGCAAAATTCTTCTTCAAAATGAATTTAATATTACTGTGGATATTCTGGTGACATCCAGGAGTTGCCTTTTAGAGGCTGCAAGAAGTGGTGGTCAGGACATCAGCCTCTAGGTACCTCTAATTTTCCATGTATATCTGATTCATTGAGGTGTATTTGTTTTTTTCATCTTATAGATATGCTCTGTCAAATATGGATACGTCAGTTGAAGGAACACCAGAAGATATGACAGTTGTGGATGCTGCTTCTTTAAGACGACAGGTATATAAATTGTTTCTTCAATTGTAGTGATTGATATGTTTTATTCAAAGAGTGTAATAAATGCTGTACTTGCTAAGATAACATATGTGAAATGCAGGGAAGACCAAAGCAAAATTGCAATATTTGGAAATAAAAATAAAACCCTTGTTTCCATGTGTCTCTAGCTCCATCTTTCAGCACGGTCATTCTCAGTTCCTAATGCATATTGATAAAATATATGGACTGCAGCACATACAAGATTAAAGGGGAAGGAACTTAGAAATTATATCCAGTTGGAAGGAACATTGCCATGGGTGATCAAAATCAGAAATTGAAAGTATATTTAGCAGCCGACATTCAACTGTCAATTCATAAATGTATGCATAGGTATACTCAAGAGAGTGTAAAGGATGAGGCATAAACAACCAGGATTAAAAAATCTAGGAGTATGGCATCATGAGTTGCCTATCAAAAATAAGTCCTTTTATCAGAAATGTTAGCAGTGCTGTATGTTTCCATTACTAGAGTCCAAAAGCAGACCCTCTTATGATCATGTGAACCTAGAATGGGTTAAACTGGATGTGAAATAATCACTAAACTTTGTATTAAGCATTAAAGATTAAAAATACTTTTCTGTTTTAGATAATCAAACTTAATCGCCGCCTACAACTTCTGGAAGAAGAAAACAAAGAGCGTGCTAAAAGAGAAATGATCATGTATTCAATTACTGTAGCTTTCTGGCTGCTAAATAGTTGGCTTTGGTTTCGGCGCTAGAAATAGCCACAAGTCCACAAAAGATTTGAGGGTTAGGGAATACAGAGAATTTACAAAGTCTTTTGTTTCTGTCTCTGAAATGTATGGTGATTTATGACCCATGCACTGGAAATATCTGCCACAGTAAACAGCTGTAAAATGTTACAGTGTTAAAGGGATGTCTGGAAGGCTGTATTTATTTTTGAGGTTTGTTGTAACATCCTGTTATCTTCCTTTTGCATGACTTGATATAAATTTGGATTGAATTGTTTTACAAAGGGAACTGTCTTTACTTAGGAAAGTGTCCAATAGACAATTCTCTTCTGTTTAGGAAGGCAAACAGAGATTTTTCAAATTATCTGCATATTTAAAGTATAGGTTTTTCATTGTTATACCATCATTAAATGCGACACCTTTATAGTTAAACCTATTTCACTTGTTTTGTTTTAACCAAATTTGATGCAGTAATGCTCCAGATTAAAAGCCATCCTAACCCATGAGTATCTCCCATTCAAGCACATGTACATATTGACTGAAATACATTCTTTGCTAACATAAGTCAATGGATTATTCAGAGGTGTGTGTGTGATATGTATTTTAGCTTTAATTTGCAAGTGTTTTGCAATTTCTTTTTCTAAGAAATAACATTTTTAAGCAAGTCTGTCCATGAGTGATCTGAAGATTATGGAACAAAGTACCAATGGTAGTGTATTTAATAAACATCAGACCAAAGCAGTGTTTAATTACTTATTTTTTCAATTATTTCAATTAACTGTATAATCTCTGTACTTTGGAAACCTTCTTATTTGAAAATACAAGTAAGACCTTTCATTAAGCTGTGTTAAAATCAATATTGCATTTCAACTAGCTTGAGTCGTCTTTAAAGTATTTTCTTTGTTGCTTGATTCAGTATAAACATATGTAGAAACCTTATTTTCCTATATTAAGACATCGAAAACATTCTATGTGTTTGATTTTAAAGCTTCTACCTTCTGTGGACAAGATGTCTAAAATAACAGAAGTTGACATGAAAATTATTTCTTCATTGTAAAAAGGAGGGCCTACTCTGAAACGCTTCTAATTATCAAAAACAAGATAAGGAGAGTGCCTTGCTGAAATCTTTAATCATTTGTTAGTTAAAATAAAATTTCCTTTTCATGTAAATGTTTTATTCTAAATTGAAAGTGAAAGGCACCTAAAGGACAGTGAGTTCAGCAACAAGAACCAAAGTACATAAGAAAAATCATATTGTATCATATCAACGATCTCTTTCGTACAACATTCTGTTTACATAGTGGCCAGCCAGTTGCTTGTGGAAGCCTGACAGTTAGACATGAGTACAATTGCATGCTTATTTTCTACTTTCGAATTACTAATGTAAAGACATCAACCCCACATTCAGCCAACTTCTTCAAAATTCAAATCTGTGTGTTACAAACCAAAGGTTATTATAGCAGAAAAAAGGATTTACCAAGCAAATAAATGAACTAAGGAACAATTCCAGGAAGTAATCCTGGATTAAATTTCTTAGTAAGGGAAAGGAACCAAGACTGTGTGACCAAAACTGGTTAGGTGAAGATAGGGCCATTGACTGACCAAAGAATACCCAGCAGGTTTTTCAGACAAGATATGAGGGCTAGAAAGAATGCGTTACAGTGAGCTATTGTGAATTTATCTGTCATTAATGCCCCATCTCAAGATCTAAGTGTATGTACCTGCTCATGGGAAAGGAAAACAGGGTTCATATTCTGTTGCTACACTAACTGCCATGCTCCCAAATAGCTCACTGCCTGAGTGGACAAAGCTGGTCTTTGAGGTGGTAGTGATCCCTCCCAAATTGGTTGTGTTGTAGGATTCTAACAAAATATGTTGAAACCTATCAACTTGATCAAGAGTGGTTCAAGATGTTATGACTTTCATGGACCTGACAGAGAAGGCTAAATTGCACACAAAACTACAATTTCCAGAATTCCATTGCATTGAGCTATGGCAGTTAAGTGGTGTCAAACTGGATTATCTCTGCAGTGTGGATGCAACCTCATCTTCAACTGATATCATGGACCAAGCTATCTTTTGTCCAACAAAGAGCTAAGAATACATTCATAGTGTTCTTGTCCTATATAATTTTATATTCCCAGAAGGTGCTGAGGAACTGTTGCAGAGCCAGCTGGCCGTGGAGCTCTTATTTTGTCCCATATTCATTTTAATATGCATGTTAATCACTGGATGAGATCATCCAGAGTTCTGGAGCTAGGCCCCCATTTTAGTGCTAATAATAAAGTTTATGACAACAGAATCACTTGGAAATATTTTGCTAAATAAGGACAATTCAACTTAATTGGATGGGTTATTAACCAAAGGTAACCATATTATTGTGCCACAAACAATAAGCACATTTTGGATTTTATCTGCAAAGGACATCGAGGACTAGTCAAATACTGTGAGAGTGCCAAGGATCTGCTCCGATGGCTGGTACTGAGAATGATATAATGGAAAAAGATCCTGTGATTACTGCAGGAGAACAGGTCAATACACTGTTCCAATGACTAAGGAGGAAAGTGGCAGCACCTTTAAGCCTTACTGGGTTTTATGAGCTTTCGTGGATAGAAACCTATTCCATTCTATCCCACTCCCACAACTGTATAAATATGCTGTATACCTGGAGGCTTAAAAAATATTTTTAAAAAACACATTTTACCAAATTTTAACTTCAATCATATATATTTACCTATGTAGAGGTATATGTAAATCCATTTAGGCTGTGCATATATTATTGCAATTTAAAGGTATACTTTTAATTTTGCTAGTTGTTTATGTCACAACTATTACCTTTACATTCAGGAACATACAGGAATTATGATTAACGAATGACATTGGTACAAAAAACCTTACAGTTGGCCCCTCCACATTTGCGGCTTTGACTATTTGCTGTTTTGGTTAATGTGTTCTTTCTAGGAATTTCTAGGTCCTCTAGCGCAATTCTGCTGGGATTTGACCACAGAGTTGTGCTGGAAAACGTAGAAGTTCCTAGAGAAAACACTTCTCTAGGCATTTCTGGGTCCTCCCGCATGATTCTATGATTAAGGTATGGAAATTATTTACTATTTCTCTCTCTTCATTGAAAGGTTGAACTTGTGAAGGTCCTCGGTGAGTATTATTTTTGATCCCCAGGATTCCATAGCATTGAGCCAGGGTAGTTAAAGCGGGGTCAAACCGGATTATTTAGGCAGCGCTGAAAGGAATTACTGTTAGCTGCGGAACTCTAATCGCCCGGAACAGAAAAAAGGCGGCGCTTGTTTCCAGACGGCGCTTGTTTGAGGGAGGCCCGCGTTGCTGAGTTCGCTTCCACAAAATGGCGGCCGCGCTGCTGCGCCCGCTGCTCTCCGAAGCTTCTAAGCGCTTCGTAGTTGTAGCTGCCGCCTCCGCTTCGGGGCCTTTCTCTCTTCGCTCTCAGCCGCGCCGGGACAACCAGCGCTGGGTCCGCGCCTATCTGGAGCAGCAGCGGCTGCAGGAGCCCCCTCGGCGCCGGTGAGCCTGGGGCGGGGAGGAAGAACGGGGGCACTTCGGTTGGGAAGAAGGGGGAAGAAGGGGGAGCCCCGGTGGGCCGGCCTCTCCTCTCCTCTCCTCTCCTCTCCTCTCCTCTCCTCTCCTCTCCTCTCCTCTCCTCTCCTCTCCCCCTCGGGGCTTCTGGGATAGACGGGGCCAGGGCATGGTTTGGTTTGGAGCAGGGGCTTGTGTTGTTGTTGATGATGATAGCTGCCCTCGAATGGACCCTGTGGATGAGACATCTCCAAGATCCATCCACCCCCATCCAAGGGAGACCAGGCGTCCTCCTTTTCCAGGACATGGCCTCCATTTTCATTGCCTTCTCTCCAGGAGGAGTTCCAGAAGGTAATGAAAGGACATTTTGAGCAGGACTAAGAAGCATGGGTTAACATCTATATGAGTTTTTAGGTGAGGGAGACCAGATGTCCTCCTTTTCCAGGACACAGGCTCAATTTCACCTTCTGTCCAGGAGGGATTCCATAATGTCCTCCATTTTGAGCAGGACTAGGAAGCATGGATTGACATCCATATGAGTTTTTAGGTCAAGGAGACCAGGTGTCCTCCTTTTCTAGGACACGGCCTCCATTTCATCACCTTCTGTCCAGGAGGGATTCCATAATGTCTTCCATTTTGAGCAGGAGTAAGAAACATGGATTGACATCCATATGAGTTTTTAGGTCAAGGAGACCAGGTGTCCTCCTTTTCCAGGACACGGCGTCTGTTTCATCACCTTCTGTCCAGGAGGGATTCCATAATGTCTTCCATTTTGAGCAGGACTAAGAAGCATGGATTGACATCCATATGAGTTTTTAGGTCAAGGAGACCAGGTGTCCTCCTTTTCCAGGACACAGCCTCCATTTCATCACTTCTGCCCAGGAGGGATTCCATAATGTCCTCCATTTTGAGTAGGACTAAGAAGCATGGATTGACATCCATATGAGTTTTTAGGTCAAGGAGACCAGGTGTCCTCCTTTTCCAGGACACAGCCTCCATTTCATCACTTCTGCCCAGGAGGGATTCCATAATGTCCTCCATTTTGAGTAGGACTAAGAAGCATGGATTGACATCCATATGAGTTTTTAGGTCAAGGAGACCAGGTGTCCTCCTTTTCCAGGACACGGCCTCCGTTTCATCACCTTCTGTCCAGGAGGGATTCCATAATGTTCTCCATTTTGAGCAGGACTAAGAAGCATGGATTGACATCTATATGAGTTTTTTAAGTCAAGGAGATCACAGGCATCTTCCTTTTCCAGGACATGGCCTTCATTTCATTGCCTTCTCTCCAGGAGGAGGAGTTCCAGAAGGTAACGAAAGGACATTTTGAGCAGGACTAAGAAGCATAAATTTACATTTATGTGTTTTTTTTAACTCAGGGTGACCCATCGTCCTCCTTTTCCAGGACATGGCTTCCATTTCAGCATCTTTTCTTCAGGAGGACATCCATTTTGAGCAGGACTAAGAAGCATGGATTGACATCTATATGGGTTTTTAGATCAAGGAGACCAGACGTTGTCCTTTTCCAGGAGATGGCCTCCATTCCTTCTGGCCTTCTGTCCAGGAGGGATTCCAAAATGTCCTCCATTTTGAGCAGGGCTAAGGCGCATGGGTTTACATCTGTGTGTTTTTAGCTCAGGGTTACCCGGTGTCCTCCTTTTCCAGAACATGTCCTATATTATAGCCTTCTCTCCAGGAGATATTCTAGAAGGTTCTTCTTTTTTAAAATAAATAAATTTTATTATACAAATTTAAAACATTCCAAAACATTCCAAGTTAACAGAAATAACAAAAAATACAATACAATTGATTACAAAAAAATGATGCATATTAATCTAGATGTATACGAGCAACAACCATTCTGATATTCTTCCAACATTCTTCTCCTTTCCCATCCCCTTCTTCATCTTCGGATGTTATCACACGGGGAGTTGCGGGAAGAAAGTGGAAATAAACGGGCACGAGCGGAAGACTTTAATTTACGGGATTTGTCCCGTTCCGCCTCGTCTGATAACTAAATTCGAATTTAAAAGGGGGTTAATTCGAACAAAAACCTGATCTTTTCAAATCCTCAAAAATCCCGAAAATGAAAAGATCAGTGCGGATGCAGCCAGGGAGGGTCTGACCCCTTCCCGCCATGTGGGCAGCCCCAGCACCTCTCCTCCTCCTCCCTCCTCCAGGGGTCTTACCGGGGGCTCTCGCATCCGAAGGCCAGGAGGATGGGTTCAGCCCCACGTTGGGGGTGGCACAGGCAAAAAAGGCTAAGGGTCCAGTCGGCCCCTAGCCGGGCTCCATAGGCTAAAGGAGTGTCTGGCCAGCCCCTTCCAGAAGTCCCCCAAACCCCTGCCTCCAGCCCTTCCCGAGCCCATGCCTCCTGCTGCCCCAGCGGCTTCGGGGTAATGGAGGTCGAGGGCTCGGAGGTTGCGCTTGCTGGGGAAGATGTGGAGGGAGGCAGCAGCACCCTTGCTGTGGCTCCATCGCCACCATAGGAGCCATAGCAGCAGAGGGAGGTGGGAGGGTAAGCTTGCCATGAAGCACCGGAAGCAGGTGGCCTCCGTCCCTGCTTCCCTGGCAGCGCTCTTTTAGGCCTCTCCTCAGCCTTGCCTCGGATTAGAGGGTGCCACTGAGGAGAACCTGGCCCAGTCCTTCCTTCGTCTCTTCTTCCTCCATTAGGCCACGCGCCACCTGAGGAGGAGAACTGACTCACGTCACATGAGGAGGGAAGGAGGTGGAGCTGAGGCTGAGCTCAACCGACTGTTCCTGCCTTGTTCCGGGCACATAGTCAATCTTCAGTACGACTGGAGATTGACAAAATGTGGCCTGAAACAAGACAGGTATCCGGGTTTGGAGGGTCTAAAATGCCCAGCTGGGCCGGAACATTTTTTTAGACTCTCCAATCTGGGATTGTCCTGGTTTTCCGGGAAGTATGGCAACCCTAATTATTGTGCCTTCTGATGATGTGGCCAAAGTACAGTAGCTTCAATTTGGTCATCTTGGCTTCCAGGAGGAGTTCAGGCTTGATCTGTTGAAGGATCCATCTGTTTATCTTTTTGGCTGTTCATGGTATTCTCAAGTACTCTTCTACAGCACCACATCTCAAAAGAGTTGATTTTCTTCTTACCAGCTTTCTTCACTGTCCAACTCTCATGTGATGAGGAGCAGAATTGCTTGGGCAATCCTGACTTTTGTGTTCAGCTTGATATCTTTGCATTTTAAGATCTTGTCTAGTTCCTTCATAGCTGGCTTTCCCATTCTTAGTCTTCTTCTTATCTCTTGACTGCAGTCTCCGTTCTGAGCAGTATTTGATCCAAGGCGTGGGAACTCTTTGACTGTTTCAGTTTTCTCGTTATCTAGGGTGAATTCTTGTAAATCTTGCATGGTTATTATTTTTATTTTCTTAATGTTCAGCATTAAGCCTATTTTAGCATTTTCCTCCTTGATTTTTTTTCTGGTAATTGCTCCAGATCTTTGTTGGTTCTGCTGGTAATATTTTGTTGTCTGCATATCTAAGGTTGTTAATGTTGTTCCTTCTTTCAGTCTTCATTCCTCCTGCCTCTGAGTTTAAGCCTGCCCTATGTATAAGTTGAATAAATAGAGTGATAGTGTGCAGCCTTGCCTGACCCCTTTGCTTGAACGGTTTGACCTGCAACATTTCCACACTGTAGAAATAAAGCCATTTGACACCACTTAACTGTTGTGACTCCATTTTATGGTATCTTGGGATTTGCAGTTTGGTAAGGTATTCACCCTGGTCTGTCAGAGAATTCTGGTGCCTCACCAAACTACAGATCACAGGATTCTGTAGGATAGCGTCTTAGCACTTAAAGTGGTGGCAAACTGCTTTATTTCTGCAGTGTGCGTTCACCCCTGGCTGCAGTCCTTGCTTACTTGCATGGTAAGGGGAGCAAGGAGGGCATTGAAAGTATGTTTACCTCAATAGCAGAGAGACTCAGGAAGATGAAAAATGAAATCTCTGTTGGTTTGCTTACTTCTGGTCTCCAGAAATGGGTTGTGAGCAGGGCTGGGGAGTGGGAGTAAAAGAGTAAGAGGTTTTTACAGGAGTAGGAGTAACATTAAGAAAAAATCTTACTCCAGAGTAGGACAAGGAGTAACCCCCAAATCACCACTATATTGGTCAAAAACAATTTTTTGCAATTTTTAATTGCTCTCAAATACTTCAAAGTGTCCACTAGGGGGCGTGGGATGCATTTCTTCCACATTTTGCATTTTCCATTCATTCAAGCCCAGGAGAGGCCTATTTTGAAATACCAAACAAGTACCAAATGTTGTAAGCCAGGGGTAGGCAACCTTTCCCCTTTAAGGGCCGAGGGACTTCAGCTCCCAGAATCCTTGGAGCTATTGGCCAACATGGGACTATTGGCCAACATGGCTGAGGCTTCTGGGAGCTGAAGTCCCTCGGCCCTTAAAGGGGAAAGGTTGCCTACCCCTGTTGTAAGCTATATTTCAGAGGACAAAACTGACAAAACTATCTCTGTGTATCCCTTGCCATTTCTGTGAATGGATGTGAAAACTAGACAGTGAAGAACGAATGCAGATAGAATCAACTAATTTGAGATGTGGTGCTGCAAAAGAGTTTTGCGGCTATTGTGGACTGCTAAAAAAACAAATAAATGGGTCTTCTCATAGGAACTCATATTCATACGGTCACCATAAGTTGAAGTCAACTTGACAGCAGTTAACAAGAAAACCCTCTGAAATTGATGGGTTCACCATAAGTCGACAGGCAACTTGAATACACACAGATAATCACATGTATATTATGGGCTGAGAGAAGGGATATCTAAATCTACTGGTAAATCTTGTTGTGATTTGCACTGTATCATCAGAGATATCTGACAATATCAGCAATAAAAAGGCTGTCCTGTTCTAAATCATACTCTGAAATGAAGAGAGCTTTGGGGTATCTAGGGGAAGATTTGTTGGGGGAAGCACAAACACAAACATGATGAGAATGCCTCCATACCCTCTTGATGCATTTTGGGGCAAACAAAGTTTGCTTGTGTGTAGGAGGAGGTGCAGCCCACCAAGGTCTCCTAGGGAACTACCGTAATGCACCCCCTAGCCTTCCACAGTTGGCCACCCCACTATAAAGGGTTTACTCCTATTTATTTATTTGTTTTTAAAAAGGGGGGGGGGGGAAACCAGCCCAAGCATGCCCTTAAATAACCAGGTATGTGCCATGAATGGGGGTTGCTGTATCAGAGTTGGAAGAAAACTGCCACCTTTATTATTTCCCCAATGAAAGCATTAGATCATTTCTGAATGATTTTACTGTAAGAGCTGTTTGGCAGTGGAACGCGCTGCTTTGGAGAGTGATGGACTGTCCATCTCTGGAGTTCTTAAAAACAGGCTGTATGGGCATCATTCAGGAGTGCTTTAGTTGTGTATTCTTGCATGGGGTTGAACTGGATGACACTTACGGGCCTTTCCAGTTCCTGAAATCGCATAAAAGCAACTATCAAGTTATAAATCAGTTTTGGCAAGTAGAATATATAGGTAAGACATATGTTGTTAATTGTTAATACTGTTATTAATTGGTTTATTTTTTGCTAATGGTTGTTATCTTGTTTATATACACAATAACTATTTCCTTTTGTGCATTGTCTACTGGGGACAGGCAGATTGTGGACTTGGAAGATGTTTGGTATTTTACTAGAATTAAAAGGATTTTGAGCCCAGAAGTGTTCAGAGTTCCAGAACTGAGTAGTGCTCACAGTCCTTTCTCTCAAAAATCTACCCCTGGATACCTCATGCTTTCTTCATTTCAGAGTATGATTTAGAATCTTTTTTAGTGCTGATATTGTCAAGTATCTGTGATAATACACTGTAAATCCAACAAGATTTACCAGTAGATCTAGATATCCCTTCTCTCAGCCCATAATATTATACACGTAATTATATGTAATTATATGCGTATTCAAAATACATGTGGCTGCAGATATGTTTTTAGTTCTTCTTTCCCTATTATGCCGATTTAAATGCTCCTTCTGTATAGGATGTTTTAGGATCAGACTGTGGTAATAAGAGTCATAACATGGATATGTCAGGCATTATGTAGCAAGAGCAACATATTCATATGCTTGAATTTCATACCTGCCACAACTCCCTGATTCCTGCCAGCTTATTAAATATTACATAGTTTATCCATGCAGAAATTCTGCCTACCTTGGAAAAAACATTTCTTCAGACATTAGGTGACTTGAAGTAATCCAAAGCACCATTTACTGTATAGGATTCTGTTCTCAAAATTTGCTTACTAGCAGCAGTTTTAGACTCTGGAATACTGTTTTATTGCATATAACACATTATTTTTTGCATGCTCAAATATTTGCTTTGTAAGATCAAGTTTAAAATAGTAGTCTAAAGAGATCCCTGGTTTCACCAGAAAATCAATCCTAATTCTTTTCTGTGTCTCTCCCCCCCCCCCTTTTTTTTTTTCCATTATATAGGTCTGAGAAGCCTAACTGGGATTATCATGCAGAAATACAGGCTTTTAGTTATCGAATACATGAGAAGTTTTCATTGGATCTTCTTAAAACTGCATTTGTTAATCATTGTTATATTAAACATGAGGAGTCTAGACGGGAAGCCTTGGGGCTAGAGAAAGAAGCAGTTGCTCTTAATCTCAAGGACAACCATGAACTTTATTTGCAAGGGAACTCTTTTTCACGCTTGTACCTCACACAGTGCTTTGAAGAAGCGTATCCAAAAATGCCATCTGCTGGCATTCAGGCTCTTGTTAACTTTCTCACCAGTGAAGAATTAGTGTCTTACTTGGCCCAAAACCTGTCACTACAAGACTTGACACTCTGTGCAGAGTTTCCTGTGCCACCTAATGTGCTTCAGCGGACTTTCTTTGCTGTAATAGGAGCATTGCTGCAGAGCAGTGGCCCACAGAGAACAGAACTCTTTGTCAGGGTAAGTTATTATACAGCATAAGATTGTTATGTATTGAAAAATGAGCACCTATCTAAGTCTACAACATTGGCTATCATAACATACAGGATGCAATAAATTGTGTCCTATTGCCCATTGTACAGTATAATTTCACTGTAAGCTTTAACTTTTACTTCATACTTGCAATTGAAGAAGTAGTGATAGTTGAAGAAGCTTGTAGGCAGAATTATTTTTAAACTGTGCCAAAGAAAATCATTGTTACTGTAAGGAAGAATAAGATTTCATATTTTACCCTTGTACCGTATTCTGAACATATTTCTGTGTGAGCATTTCACTTTGTCAGCAGAGTGTGTGTAGTTGCATTGTTACTCTTTCTAAATTACTGTTTAATTGGATTTTTAAAGTATGATTACAAAGAAAGAAAACAGAAAAATGACAGAGATAAAACAAAAGAGGGGAAAAGAGGAATGGGAAATTCATAGGATATAAACAAGGACTGTAAAAACACCCATATTTCCAAAAATGCGGTTTCTTGAAGTTATGATTGACAAAATATACATTAATGTATAAGATAGTAAGATATTCTGATGATTGAACAATTGATGGTGAATATTTTATCTTTCCTACTTTAGAGTAAATAAAAGTAAATAAAATATTTATGTCAGAATTAAAGCCTGCAGGATTTCATAACACTGACCCTCAGTTAAATTACATGTCACAGGAGCATGTACATCTAAGAAATGTCAAAGATACTTCCAATACAAAATTTATACATTATAATTCATCTGACCAAAAAGGAGTAACCACACACACCTACATCATATGCCACAAGGAAACATGTCTACAATATGTGACCAGCATCTCCTTTTTCCTAAAACAAAAAACAATGCTTAATGATAATCAGTACATTGAGACCATCTTTTCCTGGACCAGATGTAGTTTTATGTCTAACATATTTGTAAAATGAATTATCCGGAATATTAAGAGGATAATCTTTCGTATTATCTTTTTAATATGCAAAATTAAGCTCTCAAAAATAAGACACAAGTGTCTGTGGGTATATGTTTGATACAGGCATCTGAAAATTAGAGGACTGATGCAAAAGTATGATGTATCTACACCCAGTTATGTTGCTAGAACTTTTTGTGTGTGTGTTACGGCTGAATCATCTTACTTCTACTTCTGTCATTTCATCTGGACTTCAGATGCCCCAACTTCAGCTTGAAATGGGAGTCTCTGGTTTAAGTGAACAAGGCTGTTCATGTTTATGTGGAATTGTTGTATTCCATTCTAAGATCAGAACTATAGCCACTTTAACACCCTAACATCCATATGTGTTGTAGACTCTCTTAATGCAAATTCGTGTTGTTGAAAACTGGTTCAAATCATGACAGCATGGCTTTCCCTACCCCCAAAAAAGAGATGCAATGTGTCCACCTCCATTTTATCTGTCTACAAGATACTTTTGATTGATATGCTTACTCATGAGATGCTTGGGAAGTATATAGTTGGCCCTCCACCTTTGCACATTTGACTTTTGTGGATTTGATTATTTGTGGTTTTGATTAATATGTTCTCTCTAGGAATCTCTAGGTCCTCCTGCACAACTCTGCCAGACGTGGACCATAGAATTGTGTTGGAGAACTTCGAAATTCCTAGAGGAAACACTTGCCTAGGCATTTGTAGGTCCTCCAGCATGATTCTGTGATCAACTTCTGACAGATGTTGACTATAGACTTGCACTAGAGGACCTGAAGATTCCTAGAGAAGTGTTATCTTAGTTTAAAATAATAGAGATTTTTTTTTATTTGCGGTTTTTCCACATTCATGGGGGTCCTTCACCCCTAACCCCAGCAAATGTGGAGGGACCACTGTGTTTGGTTTGTTGCATAAGCAGGAGGGTTTGTAGCAGCAGTTAATCTTTTAAAGAAACATACTCAGGTGAGCCTTAACTGCTTAACAAAGTAATTCTGGGTTCTCTGTCAGTCTCAACTTCCAGCTTTTTGGAGTTAGTTCAGAAATGTGAAACTTGGAATATAGTGGGCATTTTTTAACAGTGAGACTTAAAAAGAAGCATTTATAATCATGACTAATGATGATGATGATCAGTTGGAAATTAATAATAAATACTGTTTAATCTACATGCCAGGAATAAAAACATATTGGTATCTGAACATTTCTCCTTTTTATATACAGGACTTCTTCATTCCTCAACTAATAGGAAAAGATCTCTTTGAGATGTGGAATGTTGTAAACCCCATGGGTTTGCTGATGGATGAATTGACCAAGAGAAATATACCTGCTCCAGAACCAAGACTAACTAGACAATCAGGAGCTAGTACTGCACTGCCCTTATACTTTGTTGGATTGTATTGGTTAGTAAAATTTCCAACTAGTTAAGAGGACCTTACTGGCTGTTCATGTTTGGCTATGCATGGTGTGATTACTTTTCATGCCTCTAGACCCACCTATTGTTTATATCTGAGAATTGTGTGTGTGGAAGATATGTCGGTATGCATAGACATAATTTATAAATAGCATCTATATGGAAAAATGTAGGGTAATTTAAGTTTCCTAAGGTTTTAGCCTTTGGTAAGGAAACAAAAATATTTAAATATCAAAAAAACAAAAAAACAAAAACAAAACCCAAGCCAAACCTGTAAGAGTCTGGCTTTAAATTAGCAAAGTAGCAGAAATGTGCTCTTGTCTAGCTATGTTTTTGTAAGAACTGAGACTGACACCCCAAAATCAACAAACACATAGTTTGTAGTTTAAAACAAAAGTTTATTAACTGGAGAAGAGACGGTTAAGAGAGGATAAGATATCCCTGTTTGAATATTTGAAGGGATGTCATATTGAGGAGGGTGCTAGCTTGTTTTCTGCTGCTCCAGAGAATAGGATCCAGAACAATGGATACAAGATAAAAGAAAAGTGATTCCACCGAAATATTAGGAGGCCCTTTCTGACAGTGAGAGCTGTTCAACAGTGGAACACGCTCCCTTGGAGAGTGGTGCAGTCTCCTTCCTTGCAAGTCTTTAAACAGAGGTTGGATGGCCATCTGTTAGGGATGCTTTGATTGAGAGTTCCTGCATGGCAGGGAGTTGGAGTGGATGGCCCTTGTGGTCTCTTCCAACTCTGTGATTCTATGACTTTAATCTATATTTCCATAGAAGCTAATCTAGCTAGTGAATAGTTCAGGTAAAAGAAATATTTATCTCACCATCTTTTCCAAAGGAAGTTGAGAGAGCAGGAAGATGGAAATACAACAGCTCAGTTGAAAATCTTTAGAGAGAATGTCTGTTAATCCCAAAGGGGGAGTGACCTAAATTGCATGGCTAGTTTGAATGAAAGAGAGAGAGGGAGGAGTTTGCATGCAGGAAATCCCTATCTGCCTAACGGGGAAAGAGAATGCAAAAAACTTCCAATAGAAAGTGGCGTACAAAGGCCCATAAAATACAATCTATATTCTCTGTGAATTTATATTATACATGTAAGCATGAGTAAAATGTATTAATCTCATACAGATCTGGTAGGTCTAGAGCAGGGGTCGGCAACATTCTCCTACCTGGGCGGTCGCTGGTCCCCAGGTCTTCCGCCGGGCCGGTGGGGGGAATGGCGGTGCGTGCGTTCATGCGCTCACGCGCAGTCGCAGCTGCCAACTCCCACTGCTGCCGCACACGTCGCGGCTGCCATTTTGTTTGCCAAAATGGCGGCCGTGACTCGTTTGCACATGTGCAGGAGTACTGCACATGCGCAAACGAGTCGCAGCTGCCATTTTGGCAAACAAAATGGTGGCCGCGCGGCGGCGCGCACAGCGGCAGTGGGGGCCAGTCGGCAGGCCAGGTGCGGGCCGCGGGCTGTAGGTTGCCGACTCCTGGTCTAGAGGCTGCACAGGTGCCTCTAGAGGGCTATTGGGTTCACTGCACATAGTTAGTAAAAATCATCTGAGCTGGTATTCTTTATCTTCTGCAATTTTTTAAATTGTTCAAAATATGAGATGGATCTTGTTAAAGAGGAATTACTTGTTTATCCTCCTTGGGGAAGTACTAATAAATCTCACTTGGCAGCTATATAAAATATGGGTGTCAGACTCTTCTGACATGAGGAGACCTGTCTCTGGCATTCTTTGGCTAGATTCACTCCTACTTTGAAATGTGAATTCAGAAATTATTAGTTAAGTGCCCTCTGTTAAGTTCATTGTAAACACTTCTGAATTGCTTGATGGAGTTTGAACTTTTCAAAGGAAGATGGGTGGGACTACTCAATTACGTAACCATGGCTTATCTTGTCTTTCTCCTAGTATTGCCTTACTTCTTACTTTAACTAAAGTTCATTAATAATTCCTAATCTTTTGCTTCTCCGGATTTTTCCCCTCCTGAATGCTGAAAGTAACTGCAAATTCAGTTCTAGTTCCTGTAGCCATAACTGTTGTTCGTTACTTCCCTGCCAGTTGCTTAGATGCCGTTTTGAAATTGTTAGATGCTTATTAGCTTTACTTTTCTTAGACCTACATATTTGTACACTGGGCAATGCCTATTGAGTATTACAATCAAATGCTTGGTTTCAGTTTTTTTTTAAAAAATCAAGCTGTTTTTATAGTGAGAAAGACCATTCAAGGACATTATTTTTTAGGGATTCAGCATATCACTCCTATATGAAATGTGTATTCACACACCCACTCAAAATAGGAACAAAGCCTCTACCCATCTCTTTCTCTACTTATTGAATCTCAGCTGAGTTAGAAGAACTGTTTGAATTGAGTGATGTCTTGACAATAGTATATCCTGAGCAGATTTCCACTGAGAATGCTCTTGCTGATACAAAGTGATAGAGGTGATTTTACTAATCCTTCCCATGTAGTTCTCAGCACTGTTTCCCCCACTGTCCCATGGAGTCTTCTATCCCTCCAGAGCAGATTGGTGAGAAGCCCTTGAGACTTCAGGAGAAAGAGAAAATTGATGAATATCACCCATGCCAGTAGGATTTCTGTGTTAGATCAAAAGCCTAATAAAAGGAATCCTCTTATTCCTAATGTCAGGATACAACCACAGGCCTTAATAGAGTGCCTGTACTTTACATGGTGGTATAATTCAAAGACATAGCCTTGTCAGTCTGGAAAATCAGTAGGTTGGCGGATCATGTAGCACCTTTGGGACTAACTGAAAGAAAGAAGCTGGTTAGCATGAGCTTTCAGAGACTTGAGCCTACTTCTTCAGATTCCCCCATGCATTTGAGGAAGTAGGCTCAAGTCTACAAAAGCTCATGCTACCAGCTTCTTTCTTTCAGTTGCTCTCAAAGGTGCTACAAGATCCCTTTGCATACTGATATACTTTACATATTGAAAACTTTTATCTGCCAGCCCATTTCATCATTTAGTTTTAGGGAAATGTGCCACATAAAATTGTTTCAGTAAAACAGTGATAAAGGCAAAAGATAGCACACTTAAAAATAGAAATCCAGGGGAAAATATTTCCAGGATAGGCCTCTGCAGAAAGCAGATTGTAGGTTAAAATTGTTTCTGAATTGTGCCATTTCAGGGAATTGCTGCTCTAAGAAACTGGCTAAATAAAATAACAAAATATTGTATTGGGAGGTACTGTGAAATCTAGCAGAGTGTATGGGAAAGTCCATACCCATAACTGCAGGGCATCGGAAATAGTGCAGTTCAGAAACAGTCCTTATCTCAAGATCTGTCATCTCTGCCGGCAGAATTCAGAAAGTTGTGAATAACTTAGGGCCTTTACAAACTGCCAGAAATAATGCAGCTTGAGACCACTTTAACTGTCCTGTCTCAGTGCTAGGGAATCATGGGAACTTTAGTTTATTGTGGCACCAGAGCTCTCTGACAGAGAAGGTTCAATGTCTCAGAAAAAAACTACAATTCCCATGATTCTCTAGCATTGAGCCAGGGCAGTTAAAATGGTCTCAAGCTGCATTATTTCTGACAGTCTGTAAAGGCCCCTAGTTTGTATTTGCTGCACTTATTTCTTTCTTTTGACTTCTGTTCAAGTTGCACTCTGCTTTTTCTAGTGGGCTGAGGAATCATGGTTCTCTGAGACAGAAAAGTTTTAGAATAACTCATGCATATCCTTTCAGACAGTAGATCAACTACAATAAGACCCTCTAATTTTTAGGGAGCACAACTTACATGTCAAAGACCACTAATCCGTTACTGTATTCCATGAAAATGTATTATATAGCCTTTAGTTGCTTGACAAATGGAATGCTATATTGCTATTGCCTTTTATATATGAAGTAATACTGATAATCCTCATAAGAATATTTCTTCTCTTTTCAGTGATAAGAAGCTTCTAGCTGAAGGGACTGGTGAAACAATATTAGCTGCTGAGGAAGAAGCTGCCCGTGTGGCCCTACGGAGGCTTTATGGATTCACTGAGAACAGACGGCCCTGGGATTATTCTTCACCAAAATGGGAGCAGAAAGCAGAAAATGTTATTAGCAGTAATTAGGCAGAAAATTATTTCCTTCATTTGCAACAATGATACATTGCAGGGAGCAGAATTGTTTGGACGTCTACTGTTTAATATTACTTTGGAGAACATTTGCTAAACTAAAGAAATAGGGTATTGAATAATAACTCTTAAAAGCTACATGGCAAGACATGCTGGATCTTGTATGAGGAAACTCATGCTTAAAATACTAAGGTGAAAGTCTGCAATAAAAACCTTCAATAGTGGCTAATAAAATGTTTTGTATCACAAAGAGTAAGATCAATTGATGCATTAATTTAAAATAATTTAAAATATACTCCTAATTAATATGAGAGTAACATTCATTTGAAAAACATTTTATGGAGCTGTTATGAATATGAAACATGCTGGGTTGATTTTATCTCCCCTGTATATCATGTAAAGTAGGCCTGCACAACATAAGATGCACACACAGCTCCCGAAGAGATTTCCTAATATCTGTTGAGTTAGGGAGAGAAGTAGAGAGAAAGGTAACAATAGCCTCAGATGGCCCAAAAGGGCTGCCATTGGACCAATCCAAAGGTGGGGCGTGCACATGACACAGCCCAAAACCGACTGCAAAAGGAGCAGTTTCTTACTGCTCCATTTCATAGTTCAGGACTGTGGCAGCAGGTGCCCTTGGGACAATGGCATCTGGTTGCTGCATTCCCAGGATGGGAGCAGCTTCTGGCCGCTCCTACTGCCCCGTCTGCTTGAGATGGAAAAATGATATGATGATGATGATGATGATGATGATGATGATGATATTTATTTGTATCCTGCCTCTCCCTGTTGAGGATTGAGATGGGTAACAGCAAAGATTAAAACAATTACAGAAATAATAATAATAAGAAAATAATCCCCGAACCCACCCACCCCTTCAACCCACCCTCCCTTCAGTAACAGTGGCAATGTCTAGGGGAGCTAGATCACATGGGCAGTTAGTTCAAATCAGGACAGAGGTCAGTCTGGAAAGGCCTGCCAGAAGAGAATCATTTTTATCGCTTTTTTAAAAAACGTCAAGGGATGTAATCTGGCGAGTCTCCTCCGGCAGGTCATTCCAAATTTTACAATATACGACATTCCAATATAAACACTTTGGGATTGCACAAGGAAGAGAAGGGAGGTATAGAGGGAAACATGATAATGAAAGGGGAGGGACAAAAGTGTTTTTGAGGCCTTTGGGTGGGGAAACAAAAATGACTAGTGCAGAAAATGGACAGGAAATCATAGAGCCAAAAATGTAGCTAGGAGTAATATGCAAAGGTGGCAGTGGAGTAATGACAGAGAAAAAAGGTGTGCAGGTTAGGTGGGTACATGCTAATGTGAACAAGTGAGACACGTTTTGGATGGATAAAGAATCTGTGGGTATGGATGGCTGATTATACATTGAGCCAATTCTTACAGAGCCATATGCAGAGCCAAAGAGCAAGCCTACTCTTCCTGTTTGGCTAGATGACAGTGTACATAGTCTCTCCTGAGAATTCCAATAAAGGAATTTGTAGTGGCAGGTAGGAGTGAATTTTACCCTATGAATATCTGCACAACTCAGAACAGAAAATATTGTGCTCAGAGGGGCGGGGTATTATTATTATTATTTATTTATTTATTTTATTCTATTGCATGTAATTTCTGCTACAGAAAAATTTGAAAAGGAAGAAATCCAGGTTTTAATATGTATGTCCCAAGCAATCAATGCAGTCCATTATTATACTCCCTGGATGTGGCATACATAGCATTAATTGAACTGAGTAAAAGGTTACAACAGACACACATTAACCTTTGAATCACATGTTTTCTTTGTTCCATTTAAAATTCCTCCCACTCAAACTTGTTTGAAGACAAGTGGTCAATATATAGCAATGATTCACAGGAAACTACTCTGTGCAAACTTCAGTATTTTATTTGGGGGAGAGGTGCAGTTTTTCATTCTTTATGTGCTGTTTTCCCGCACATGGGAGATAAAATGTGTATCTAATTTTTTCTCAGTCGACAGTTACAAGTAACCTCTTTGCGATCATCCAGTGAGTTCTGAATCATAACTGAGTTTTGTTTCATGTCTAGATCCAAGTTCTATACCATTGCACTATGTTGGTTTCTTACACTTTCTTACAAAGTGCTTCACCTGGTTTCAGTCAGGATTCTTTCATAGCTTCCAGCTGTCTGTTCCATGATTTTGCAAAAAAGATAAGATGTAACAATCCAGTCTTACATAAATATCAAAGGAATGGAGGAAGATTGTGTTCAAAAGAGCATTCCAAAAAAGCATGCAAAAAGATCCCCCCCCCAGCATGGCATGCATACAATTAGAAATGAAAATGAGAACTGAACATAGCTTTCAGAAACATTCATCCATGTTTAAGCATGCTTTTAGCTTGTTATTAAAGTGGAATGCATTTGAAGCATTAAAACCTCTTGAATTAGCTTCTTAAAGTGAAAGTGAATGTTAATATTAAAAGCTGTGATTAGCTGGAGCTTTTACAGAGCAATCCCATACACCAGTTATGGACAGGGAACATGCTGTCTCTTGCAATTTTACAAAGAACATTTCAGCTGATAGGCTCCTTGTCTTGACTTTGATGGGCTGTCAACTGTACTTATGTATAGCTCTTTTAGGAGTTCCCCACTCCTGAATGATGTTCAATAAAGGTTTGGACATTGCAAATATACTGTATGAATATCCAGGATATAATAGATACTAAATAAGTGGTGACAGATCTATTTCAGAGGTGCATGGACCGGAAGTGGACAAAGTGGGAATTTTAATGTGTGTGCTATGTTTGGATCTTGTAGGGAACATGATGAGCTCAAGAGCAGTGTCCTCTCTGCTCACTTGGTTCCCTGGGAAAGTCTGGTTGCAAGATGGCAACATTAGGTCTACCAAAATGTAATAAATATTCCATTTGCATGGAGCAATGAAATATCCTGGGATACAAAACAGCAAGGAAACAGTGCTTGGGAAAGAGATGGACCAAAAAGGCCTTTCTGAGTGTGGGGCTGTCTAGTTCTATTTGAACTAGAGAATTGGATGCTATAACAAATGAGCCTATTCTGCTTGCAGCCCTGTGCTTCTGATATCTATGATTAGACGCTGAGGCTTGGAAGAAGACAAATGCCTGACCTGTCTGCTGCCACAGCTGAATAAGTAGGGAGCTAGTCTATGGCACTGACATTGAGGGGTTTGAGTCCTGGAAACTCACTCTTCTTCTTCTTACTTTTGTCCTGGATGTTGCCCTCCCCTCCACCACCAGAAAGGCATGTGAAAAGCAAGTCTAGTCATGTCCTTTTCCTGTAGGTAGAACTCGGGCTTTTATTTAGTGCTTCCCAATCTCATACTCTGCCGGGGTGGCCAACTCTGGAAAACTAAGGGGCTGCTGCGTTAATCCTCCAGGGGACCTTGGATTTCTGTAGCCCCCATCACCTACTGCAAAAAAAAATAAAGCTTGTTTTTGCCCTCAATTCCCCTCTAGGGTAGGTAAATGGGGTGTGTGTGTTCTTGGGCCTTCCCGGATGGACCCCTGGAAGGCATTTTGAGGTAAAAGAATCATTTTGACCAGGAGGCTTCAAATGTGATGGAAATGTCCTCCACACCTCTTAGAGATTCCTTTGGGGCATTTTGGAGCAAAAAAAGTTTTAAAGCCCGGGGGGGGGGGGTTGCTGCAAGTAGCCTGCAGTTCATCAGCTCTACGCATGAACCATTAAAGCTGGCATCATTAGTGTGTCTATCCACATGTTTGCATCTCTTGGAACCTACTCATGGGGTCCTTTGTTTCAGTGTGAGCAACATCAGTAGGTTCAGGGGTCTAATTATTTATTATTTTATTTATATTTTACCTTTCTCCATATAAGACTCAAAGCAGGTTACAATATAAATTAGAACAGCTAAAATAAAATGGAGTTCAAAAGCTTTTAAAGCATGGAACCATCCATCCATCCAATTAAAACACTACTTTTAAGACATTACCTTAAAAAAAAAACAAAGCAGGAAATGCATATTACATATTAAAAACAGCAAATCTATTTGCATGTCCCTCTACTCTGGTCAGTTAAGACTGAAGGCTTGTTTAAACAGGAAAGTCTTTGCTGCTGACAAAAAAACTAAGGGCAAACTGAACATCTCTTGGGAGGGAATTCATAGCCCAGGAGCCGACTGGGAAGGTTCTCTTCACCAGCTGAGCCTGGGCTAGTGGTAGGATGGAAAGCCCTCCCCCACAGATCATAAGACTCTGTAGACTCATAAAGGAGACAGGGCTTTCAAATAGTCTGGTCCTAAGCCATATAAGGCTTTATAGGCAGCCTGTTAAGCTGTTTGAACAAGGGATTTACATACTTCCTATAGCCAGATCTGGAGCATTCTACCTGAAGCATTTTGGACTTGGTGAAGTTTTTGAACAGTTTCCAAAGGCAGCCCCACATAAGAGTACATTACAGTAGTCCTGATGTAATCAAGAAATCTGTTACTGTGGCCAGATCTGGCTTCTCATGAAATGGGCACACTGGTGCACAAATTTTAACTGCAAATGCATTCCTGGGCCTCCAGGTTCAGGGATGAGTACAGGAGAACACCCAAGCTACAAACCTGAGATTTCAGAGAGAACATAACCCTATCCAGTACAGGTTGAATTCATGTTCTCTGATTTGCCTTCCAATTGACTTAGGAGTACCTCTGCCTTTTCTGAATTAAACTTCATTTTGTTTGTCCCCATTGCTGACAACGGACACTGGTTTAGTACTGAAAACAGCATCTTTGGAATTAGATAAAAATGAGAGATAGATTTGAGTGTCAGCTGCATTCTGCTGACACCAAACCCCAAATTTCTGGACAACCTTTCCCAGCAGTTTCATGTAGATGTGAACCAGCATGAAGGAGACAACAGACCCATGGCCAGGGTGTCAAACGAGTTCCCCGGCACCACCTCTTGGGTTTGCCCCTCCAGGAAGGAATGAAGACACAGTGAAATGGTGCCTCCCAATCCCATCTCAGCAAGGTGGCCCAGAAAGATACCATAGTTGATGGTGTCAACATCTGCTGAGAGGTCCAGCAGAACAATCGGGACACACTCTCCCCATTCAATTCCCAGTGTAGACCATCCACCAAGGCAATCAAAGTTGTGTCCATCCAGAAGCCTCATGTACTACCACAAAAAACAAAACAAACCCAATCAGTCAGTGAAATTGGCCAGAAATCCATTCTGCTTTTGTCAATGAGGGTTTTTTAAAAATGTTAAACAGCACGGGCAGGTCTGTAGCATATTTAAAAGGTATGTCACTACTATTAGTGGCTTCTAAAAGAAGTAATTCATTTTTCTTTCTTTCTTGGTCAGAAAAAGACCAGTCTGGGGCTTCAAAAACAGCCTTGGGGCTCACACAGAGTTGCAGGGCTGCACTTTGCCTACCCTGACCCATATTCCTTTCAGACAGGATTCTACCACTTAGATTTTTAATATCTGTTACATCCCAGATACATGAGAAACCAGGTATATGCATTTAAGGGGAAGGGTTGTCTTCTTTTCACAGCTTCCTTTCTAAAAGGATAATGTGTCCATCATGTGGGTAAAGCTAAAACTTATACTAGGCAAGAAAGTTAAATCAACTTATTTCTAAAACTAAATCTGTCTATTTAAGAACCAAGACAAGAAAGGTTTAGATATATTCAGTTGCTTTTGAAATAGAATAAACTATTAGTTATCGAAAGTAATCCGGATCCTAGTAACAATTCACCAGAGCAGATTTCAGGGGAAGGGAGCTGGGACATCCTGACAGTTTTTGGCAAGTCCTGCCTCTCTGCTGTCCAGATGAAGCCAAAGGAAATATCTTTTATAACCAAAGATATACTTGGTGGGATGGAGACTAGGCAGCTCCCAGAGAGGGAAATCCAAACTGAATAATAAATAGGTTTAGGTGACCTAGTTATCTTTTTAAAAGTGTACATAATGCAAATTTTATTGAATATTTGCAGTCTGCATTTGAATGTCAATGAAGATAAGAATAATTAAACTCTGAGATATCACAAAGTATAACAACATTAAGAGATTACCTACTGTATATACTCAACTATAAGTCAACCTCATGTTTAAGTCAAGGACAGATTTTTGGGGCCAAGAATTAAGCAAAGGGAAATGATACCAAAGAACTTACAATATTCAAGCAGACATCACTGTTTGTGCTCATACTAAAGGCTGGATGGATGAGAGAATAGAGCGGAATCAGTACTTCCAAGACAGATCGAGCTCTTGCCTTCCATCAGAGGCTGGTTCCTTTTTAAAGAAAATGTAAGAGTTAGAGTATGGTGTTTACATTGACCTGTGGATAAGTTGATTCAGGTTTTTGGGGTCAATTTTTGACTAAAATTTCTAGACTTATGCATGAGTATATATAGTAATTGATGGTGTCTGCTTCAGAAGAAAGGAAACACATCTTTTCAAACATGAGGCAAGGTCTAAATAAAACCCAAATATTGCTGTCAGTGTTTCCCAGTTTTATTTCCTTACAAATTTTCCTAATCTCTGCCTTAGACAAACATGAAAGGCAAAATAGTTTCAAAAAATAAACAAGAGTCCTTGGGTACTGTATGAAAGAGTTAAAAGGATATGCTGGTGTTATCTGATACCATCCGGCCTGAGAGAGAGACAGAGTCAGGCCCAGCTCCATGGAGCCTTTGTGGCTGAAGAGCAGGGTATAAACACTCCAAACAAGCAAACAAACAAACAAATATTCCCTGAGGCTGAGTCAGTCTGGAATGCACATAAAAATGCAAACTGACGGCCTGGTTGTTCAGATACACGTGCAGAAAGAAGGTTGCAAGGAGGGTGGATTTGTTACATGCAAACTTCCCTTTAAAGACCAGGTTTGCAGTGGATTTACTTTGGGTATTTTTGTCACTTTTAGACTGTAACCCAGCCTGTAAACATGAGAGGTATATATCGCATAGAGCAGTTATGAAGAATTAATTTCAGATTGTGAACCATTTGGCCTCAATCCAGATTGTAGTCCTGACTAGAAGAGAACCAATGAATGTACAGAACCTATCAAGTCACCATTGTTTCAATTGGTCTTTACAACTGAGGCAGACTTTTAGTGCATATCTCACGAGCCATTGCTTTCTCAATGCAACAGAACACATAAGTAGGTTGCTACACTTGGCTATCATTTCACTGTAATGCGTAAGTAAAAACAGCAAAAGACAGAGGCCTCTCTGTCACAGCAGACAGACCCGATGCATATGTATTTAGGACTGCAGTCAAATGCTAAAACCATCAAATCCCATTGGAATGTGAAGAATGCATTCAGTGAACATTAACTATGTTGTTTTCTAGAGAATGCATGTTGCATCACTACAAGAGAAACTGTATCAATAATGATTTGTCATGCTCAGCAAACTGGCATTCCTTAGTAAGAAGCAACGGAAATAAAAACTGAGGAAGAGCATTCCATATTCCTCTGACTCAATGCAAAATAATACCTGTGGATTGTTGAGCTCTGGATTGCACTGTGTGCAAATACTTTTCATTCTCATTGGTAACCCAATCTATCAGTTAGAGAACTGGAATTTTTTGGAGTCTTATAAAAAAATAAGAACAAGTCACTTATTTATACAGTGATTGTGAGATGAATGGGATAAGAAACAAGGTGTTTCATATTTTTTAAAAAATCATATACTACTACTGCTGCTGCTAACCATTTGTACATTGCTTTGAAACAGTCAAAGCAATTAACATACACTATTTCATAATCTTAAAAAAATACATTTCAGAATAATGTCTGAGATTACAAGACACAGAACCTTCACCAAAGGTAAGAAAGTCTAGATTTGGTGAGTGTCTAGACAAGAGACAGTCTGGAAATAGTATGTGCTCTAAATTTTCAGTTTTGCAGAAGAAAGATTGAACATAAACATAATAGCCTGAATCCATCATTACACTAGCAGAGTGAAGATAATTTCTAGTGCATTTGTATTGGATTATAACGCTGCACACGATTGTGTAAACGCAAATGCAATAATCCCAACTGTAACAGACCAACTGAATCAATGGAGCTCACACGGGTGTTGATTTGTCGAGTTCCCACCGATTTCATGGATCTGCTCCAGTTGGGACTAACAACTGGTTTAGAGTATTAACTGTGTTGGATATCATGCTTCTGCTAACTGTGAAAACATGCCACCGCTAGCTTAATGGTCTTTGATCTAGCACAATGGCATCATTAGATAAAGACCATTCAATCAGCAATGTATTGACAGCTTTATCTTCTAGTCACTACATTAGGAATACACAATGTGTTATTTATAGTAGACATGCAGAGTACAAGTTTAC
The DNA here is from genome assembly GCA_026167975.1 of Phrynosoma blainvillii. Classification (NCBI taxonomy): domain Eukaryota; kingdom Metazoa; phylum Chordata; class Lepidosauria; order Squamata; family Phrynosomatidae; genus Phrynosoma; species Phrynosoma blainvillii. The sequence goes on along the minus strand of JANUYF010000003.1, from coordinate 47,932,436 downwards.
AAAGGCTGAACCCTGGGTCATGTTGAACAGAAGAAACAAAGGCATTTTTGAACATATTCAGAAAACTTTCCCCTCACTACTGAAGAACCAGAGTTAAACTTTAACACGTACAAATCTTGGACTGAGATAATATAGTTAGGCTTTGTTGTTGTTGTATATCTTCGTCATTTCCAACTCATGGCGGCCCTAAAGCGACCCTATCATGGGGTTTTCTTGGCAAGATTTGTTCAGAGGAGGGTCTTGTCTGCCTCTGAGGCTGAGAGAGTGTGACTTGCTCAAGGTCACCCAGCTGGTTTTCATGGCTGAGCGGGATTCCAACCCTGGCTTCTAGAGTTGTAGTCCAATACTCAAACCACTACACTATGGTAGCTCTCATAACTTATGGCATATCTCTGTTTGGAGGTCTCACATCCTAAAACAAAAATAACAGCTGCTACTGCTGCAACTCCTTTCTATAAATCTCATTCTCTCTTCTTCCAGTGAAGATGTGGGGACAGAAATGCATTTTGCCCTACGATCTGACAAGTCTCAACAACTCCGACTTGCCCAGACTTTGTAATAAAACTGAGATCATATAGAAATAAGGGTTTTACAACTATAGGAATACATTCTCAGAAATGTGGTCATCAGTCATAATGGGGATTAATGCTTCCCCAGAAATTTTGTAAAGTAGGTATTTTTATTTTTATTTGGGGGGGGGGATTTGTTTTTGACATATTAAAATATATAAAAACTGGGAATAGACCATTAATTCTGGCATAAGCTTAACATACAGAAGCTCACCAGTTCACATCTCCAGTTAAAGGAACCTCAGGTAGCAAGTGATAAGAAAGGTCTCTGTTGGGGACCCTTCAGAATTATTGCAAGTTAAAGTATATAACATTGGGCTAGCTAGACTGTGGGGGCGAACCTGTAGCCTCAAGATATTGTTGGCCTCTAATTCCCACCAGCCCCAACTAGCATGGCCAAGAGTGAAGCTTGACAGGAGCTGTAAGTCCAGCAACTTCTGGAGGCCACATTGTGATGCCATGGACTTTTGGTATAAAATGTTTAATGTGGGTCCTCCGTATTAGCAGGGATTTGGTTCCTGCCTTTGTGGGATCTCAAATACTGGAAATATTGTGGGATCTCAAATCCATGTAAGTCTATGGACAATGGCAAGTGTCTCGATGGCTGTGCACAGAATGCCCTTGACTTATATGAAGCAGGACTAGCTGCAGATGCTCCAAACTGTGGATAGCTAGCCTACTGAGACAGTATTTAAAAAGGAAGGAGAAGTAGTTCTTCGGCATCTTTAAGACAAACCAGTTAATAACAGCATAAACTTCCATGGGTTACACCCCACGCTTTCCAATTTCAATAAATTCGTCTTAAATGTGCCACTTTTTCCTTGGCCAAAAATACAGACCAATGGGTCCAAATCTGAACTCTCCCTGGAAGCCAAGATGACAAAACTGAGGCTCTCAATCTTAAAATGCAGATCTCAAGCTGAATGCCAAAGTCAGGATCATCGAAGCCAATGTATTCCCCATCGCAATATACGGACGGATGCGAGAGCTGGACAGTTAAGAAAGAAAGATAAGAAAATCAATTCATTTGAGATCTGGTGCTGGAGAAGAGTGCTGAGGATCCTATGGGCAGCCAAAAAGACAAACAAGTGGGTTCTTGAGTAGATGAAGCCAGAAAATTCCCTGGAAGCCAAGATGATCTTGCAAATTCGGAGGGGCAACTGTAAAATGTAATCCATACTTCTTAGCCACGTTCAAAACAGAGGACCTTTTCAAATTCCTCCTGGATAAAGTAGGGCAAGTCCTGGAAAAGGAGGCCCTCTGGTCACCCTGCTCTTCCCTCTTTCTTTCTACTCCTTCTTTGGAAGTCTTTAAACAACGTCTGGATGGCCATCTGTCAGGGGTGCTTTGATTGTGAGTTCCTGCATGGTAGAACGGGGCTGGAATTGATGGCCTCTTGGGGTCTCTTCAACTCTAGGATTCTGTTATTGGTGCTCTCTTGCTGATACTGGACAGAAGGTTGAAATGTAGGGCATGTCCTGGGGAAAGGAGGACCTCCGGTCACCCTGAGTTAAAAACACTCCTATAAAAAATGTAAAGCTATGCTTCTTAGCCCTCCTCAAAATGCAGGACCTTTTGGATGTAATGTAAGATAAGTTAAAATTAAAAATTACAACAGCATATGCACAACCTAAATGTATTGGCATATGCATAGTGAAGATCTGGTTAAAAAGTAATGTTTTTAAGGGAAGTTTTAATTTTTCAAAAAGGAAAGTATATTAAAAGTTTTTTTTAATTTTTAAAAAAAGAAATTAATTTTAAAATTTAAATTTTTTATTTTCAATTCATTAATTTAATTTTTTAAAAGGAAAGTATATGTTTTTTAAAAAATTCAAAAAAATTAAATTTTAAATTAATTACTTTTAATTTTTAAAAGCATAATATAAAAAATAAAATAATAATTTCAAAATTTAAAATTTCATTTAATTTTAAATTTTTAAAAGGAAAGTATACGTTTTTAAAATTCAAAAACAATCATTTTTAATTTTTAATTAATTTTAATTTTAAAAGGAAAATATAAAGTTAAAAAATTAAAATAATTTTAAAATTTTAATTTAATAATTCATTAATTTTAATTTTTTAAAAAAAGAAAATATAATTTTTTTTAAATTTAAAAATATTTTTAATTAATTACTTCTAATTTTTTAAAAGGAATATATATATATATATATATATATATATTAAAAATTTTAAAAAATTATTAAAAAATAAAATTTTGAAATTTGATTAAAAAAATAATAATCCTGGGGCCTCTCCTCTCCCAATGAGTTTCACCCCACTCCCATCATCTTTTAAAACATTTAAATGTTAAATGAGATGAACGCCATACAGCCCATTTCTTCCAAAAAGTAGGCGTTTGGGGAGCAATGGTGTCACACACACACACACACACACACACCCCTCCTTTAGGGTTATCACCTGGTACGGTCCACACTCTCCCCCCCCCCCAAATGATACCCCTTGTGGTCTCTTCCAACTCAACGGTCCTTTCCGGCAAGGCGAGGCGAGGGTCTCGCGCCAGGTAACTCAACTCCCCTCATAAAGAAAGAAAGAAAAAGAAAGAAAGAAAGAAAGAAAGGCGGGAGAGGAACTGTAGCGGAACCTCCAGGCCGAGAGGGGGCGCTGCTCGACATTGAGGCAAGGGAGCGCTCCTGAGGGGAAAGGGGGAAGGAAAAAAAAAAAAGGTGTCGCGCGGATTTCTCCTCAGCGCGGTTATTCAGCTCCTCGCCGTCGTCGGTTGGGTTGCGTGCGTGCGTGCATGCGTGCGTGCGTCGCGCGCGCGCCGGCCTTGCCGCCTCCTCCTCCTCCTCCTCCTCCTCTCCCTTCCCCTTCCCCCTCTTCGCCTCGCCTCAGGCGGGACAGTCGCCTCCGTCTTCCCTGTCGTCGTCGTCGGGCCCATTCTGCCCTGTCCCTCTCCTTCCTTTCCTTTCCTTTCCTTTCCTTCCCCTCCGTCGGCGGCCATGGCGGCCAGCGCCAAGCGGAAGCAGGAGGAGAAGCACCTGAAGCTGCTTCGGGAGATGAGCAGCCTCCCTCCCAACCGCAAGTGCTTCGACTGCGACCAGCGCGGCCCCACCTACACCGACATGACGGTGGGCAGCTTCGTCTGCACCTCCTGCTCCGGCATCCTGTGAGTCCAGGAGGAGGAGGAGGAGGAGGAGGAGGAGAGGCTTTTTGTTGAGAGAGAGAAAGAAAGAAAGAAAGAAAGAAAGAAAGAGTGAGGAGCCATATAGGGGTCCGTCTCTTTCTCCTCCTCCAGAGAGGACGCCGTCCAGAGTCTTAGGGAGAGGAGGTGAAAAGGGAATAATAATAATCTCTCTCTCTCTCTCTGGTAGGGATTTATTGGAAATTTTGGGGAGAGGGTGCCCAGGCGCGTCCTCCTTTATTCCAGGGCCTGTCCTCCATTTCGTGGCCTTTTGTCCAGGACCATAAACTCTCCTTTCCCATCTCCCTCCACTTCACCCTTCTGTCCAGGAGGGATTCCAAAACGTCCTCCTATTTTGGAGCGCAACTAAGAAACATTGGGTTTGCATTTATATTCCTTAGCGTTTTTAGACATTATTTGGGTCCTACATTTTGCGGCGCCTTCTCCTCCTTTGGGGCTAGGACATCTGGTCAGCCTGGTTACATTTCCACTTTCTGTCCAGGAGGGATTCCAGAATGTCCTCCATTTGGAGCAGGCAGGACTAAGAAGCATGGGTTTATGGTGCATTTCTGTGTGTTTTAGTTCAGGGTGACTAGAGGTCCTCCTTTTCTAAGACATGTTCTACATTTCATTGCCTTCTCTTCAGGAGGGATTTGAAAATACCCTCCATTTTGAGCAGGACTAAAGCATGAGTTTATATTTCTGTGTTTTAGGTCAGTGTGACCAGAGGTTCTCCTTTTCCAGGACATGGCCTCCATTTCATTGCCTTCTGTCCAGGAAGAATTTGAAAATGACCTCCATTTTGAGCAGGACTAAGAAGCATGGGTTTATATTTCTCTGTGTTTTAGTTCAGGATGACCAGAGATCCTCCTTTTCCAGGACATGGCTTCTATTTCAGCCTCCTGTCCAGGAAGCTTTCTAAATGTCCTAGATTTTGAGCCTAAGAAAAATTTATAGCTATAGGAGTGTTTTTAGCTCAGGGTGGCCAGAGGACCTCCTTTTCCGGGATATATCCTCTATTTCATCACCTTTTGTCCAGTAGGAATTTGAAAGTCTTCTCCATTTTGAGCAGGACTAAGAAACATGGATTTACATTTCTATTAGTGTTTTTTAGCTGTTATTTTAGAATGTCCTATGTTTTATGGTGCCTTGTTCTCCTCTGTGGTTAGGAATCTGGTCACCCTGTATTGGGAAGACTTTCCTCTCTTCTCTCCAGTCCAAAACTGGAGCAAATGGCCTTGAATGTTGCTGGTGGTGGTCTCTGGGGGACAACATGGAAGAAGCCTGAAGGGGATTTTTAAATTTATTTGTTTGTTTAGAGAATTTATACTCTGCTTTTCTGCCACAAAGGCTCTCCCTTTCTTCCCTCTCAAATCGAAAACTGGTCGGGTAGGAATGGCCTCAGGGGGTGGCGAGGGGTCATTTGGGAGACAACGTGGAAGTAGACTGAAAGGGAGATCTTTATCTATTTATTAGAGTATTTATACCTCACTCTTCTGCCACAAACACTCTCAGAGTGGTCTGTTGTTGCTTATTGTTGTTGTATGCCTTCAAGTAATTTCTGGCTTATCATGGGGTTTCCTTGTCAGCTTTCTTCAGATGAGGTTTACTGTTGCCTTCCCCTGAGGCTGAGAAGAGTGTAACTTCCTCTGAGTCACCCAATGGGTTTCCATGGCCATGCTTGGTATCCAACCCTGCTCTCCAGAGTCGTAGTACAACGCTCAACCCACTGTGCTACGCTTACAACTTGTTAATTGAAATGGAACAAGGAAGGTATTGGGGAGGCTGCGTGCCCTTTTCCACCTCAAATTTGCCTGATGTGTGGAGCAAAAGAGTGGAATGAAATGAGATACTAAAGTGCTTCTTAGAGAGAGAATGTGTGTTTCATGGCAGGGAATGGGGTGTCTTTGTTCCTTAAGCAAGTTCACAGTAGTACAGTTGGCCCTCTGTTGTATCCACGGATTCAACCATCCACAGCTTGAAAATATTCAAAAGAAATACAATTCCAAGAAGCAAAGCTTGATTTTGCCATTTGAGATAAGGGACACAATTTTACTTTGTTAATGTTGTTGATGTTGTTGTTGTGTGCCTTCAAGTCATTTCCAATTTACTGCGACCCTAAGGGATTTTCTTGGCAAGTTTCTTCAGAGGGGGTTTGCCATTGCCATCCTTGGAGGATAAGAAATTGTGACTTGTCCAGAGTCACCCAGTGGCTGAGCAGGGATTTAAACCCTGGTCTCCAGAGTGCTAGTCCAATGCTCAAACCACCATGCTGGCTCCCATCATTTTACTACATTGTTGTATTTAATGGGACTTGAGCATCCATGAATTTTGGTATCTATGGGGGTCCTGGAACCATACCAAGAGCCCAATGTAGTTGGTATGACATGTATGGGGAGTGAGAGTGGAAGAGGGAGGAGGAAAGGGGAAAAAGCTGATGATGTTAGGCTATGGAGAGAAGTGATTTGGGGGTCCATCCTTCCTAATGTTCTGCCTAGGTGTATGGGTAGTGGGCATTTCCTGTGGCATGTGAGATATTTGTAATGAAAAGTGCAGTATGTTTTCTAAAGGGAAGTTAAGTTATGTCAGTTTATTGGACCATGCAAAACAGCACTAGCCTTGGGAGAAAGCTTGCAGTCTTGGTCAGCTACTTCTGTCATGGTCTTTCAGGGTATGTGAAAGCGTAGAGGTGGACAAGTGCCAGTTCTGACATTAGTCTTGAAAGTATGTAAAACGGGTGGGGAAAGTTTGTCAAATCTACTCTACTGGTGTAGTTTTTTTATTCTTGCAGTTATTGCAGTAGTTATTGTCTTCGTTTGTAGATGTTTACCACTTCCTGGGACTGAGTTAACCAAGTGCACTTAATGTTTGCCTTGAGGGCTAATAGCAGTAAACCAATGAATGATTGCTTCCTAGCCCCTGAGTTCATGATACCAGTTATTCCTTTAGAACAGGGGTGAGAGTTATTTGCCCACCCCTAAGAAGTGCAACTTCTAGCAGCCCTAGCCATCATTGCTAAGGATGAAAAATAGTGGAGGGAGCATTTCAACAACATCTGAAGCTGTGCTTTTTGTTATCTGATGTGGGGGACCAGCAGGCTTCCCTCCCCCCCCCCCCCGGCATGTTACAGACCAATAACATATTTCTATCCATTGGCTACAAGTGTTTCTTTCCTTCTTGGAAGCTTTACAGTGACTGACAGCAGGTGGTTTAGGGTCCAGTACAGGTCCATGGACCACCACTTTGAGTAGCAATGATTTCCCCTCGGTTAGAATGTGTTGCTCTTGACCAAGGGTAGGCAACCTTTTTGAGCTGGGGGCCGGGTTGCTGTCCCTCACAATTGGGGGGCCGAAGCACCAATAAATAAATAAATAAATAAATGCACACTCTCTCAGCCCCAGAAAAGCCATGGCAAAACCCCTGTGGAGATTTTGCCAAGAAAACCCCAAGAACAAGTAATAACAACAATAATCAATATCATCATGGCGGGCGGGGCCGGCGGCGGCGGCAGCAGGGGCAGGACCGGCCTGGGGCTGGTCCAAAGGCCTTGGGGGGGCCACATCCGGCCCCCGGGCCTTAGGTTGCCTACCCATGCTCTTGACTAATTAATATCAAAATTGCTATAGAAATAGTTCTGAAATTTGAAACTGTCCATTATTTTTGAATAGGTTGGATACCTATGTAGATTGTTTAGTAAACTTGTTTACCTCTTGAAAGAGTTATCTTATTCAATAATTTAATGTTGTAGATCAGGGGTAGGCAACTTTTCCCCTTTAAGGGCCGAGGGACTTCAGCTCCCAGAATCCCAGGAGCCATTGGCCAACATGGGAGTATTGGCCAACATGGCTGAGGCTTCTGGGAGCTGAAGTCCCTCGGCCCTTAAAGGGGAAAGGTTGCCTACCCCTGTTGTAGATGATAGTTTTAGTTCAAGCACCTGAGACACACAACTTAGAAAAAATACATACATAGTTATAAATCGTATGTATGAGAACACCTGGGGTCTGCTGCCAGATTCATTAGTAGAACAGTTCATTAGTAGAACATATGTTTTGTTTGGAAGGTTCCAACCTTGGATATTCCTATTTGGAAGGTGTTGGATTGGGCAGGGATTAACAGCATGGCTACCAATCAGGAGTGCTTGGGTAGATGGAACAAAGAGTTGACCTTTTAAGGCAGATTATCATACTTTGGGGAGAAACTGAATTTTTGTGTAACTGAGGTCTGAATTCTTCAAAGTGAATGGTTGAAACATTTAGATCTTATTCGATGATGAATCTGGAAAACTGAACAGTCTCATGTCCTTGGCATTATATATATAATAGAAAATGATGGAATCATTATTGATTAAATCAAGTTTTTCCCATTTTGTTAAATTGGGTTTTCAAAATCTGCTTGATGCTTATTTGAAAGTAAATTCCATTGTATTTAATAGAATTGAATCTGAATGTCATACAATTGTACAGGTATACCTCAGTTAAAATAGATTTGTTCTGGGCATTACAGTTGGCTCTCCACATTTATGACTTTGACTTTTGCGGATTTGATTATTTGTAGTTTTGATTAATATGTTCTCTCTAGGAATTTCTAGGTCCTCCAATGCAACTCTGCCAGAAGTTGACCATAGAGTTGTGCTAGAAGTTCCTAGAGAAAACACTTCTGTGATTCTGTGATCAACCTCTGGCAGGTGTTGACCATAGAGTTGCACTGGAGGACCTAGGGATTCCTAGAGGGGTGTTCTCTTAGGTAAAAAGGAATAGTATTTTTTTTATTTGAGGTTTTTCCACATTCACAGGGGTCCTTCACTCCTAACCCCAGCGAAAGTGGAGGGACCACTGTACTTTAAGAGAAACTTTGGTACCTGGGGCAGAAATAACATGGAAAGACATATGTTTCTACACCACAAAAAAGAAGAGCAGTAATGTTTCAGCAAACATTTTATTTAAAACTAACAAAATGCATATGTTTAATGAAAGAACCAGGTCTGTTAAGCCTTGCATGAGTGAACAAAAACATTGGAAATCTTACAGAGACCACTTACCGTAAATTTTTTTCCAGTCTCCACTTTTCTTATAATTTCCATTTTGATGGATGAAACTAATAGAGCTGTGCTTTTTAAATTTGTTTGGTGCAACTGGTTAAATTTATCTGCTCTCCCCCTTTCTCTCCGTTTTGCAGTTCATACATGTTCAGCAAGTGATTTTAAAGGCAGCTACAATTTATCTTGCTTTTTGGATGCTGGCATGCACGATTACAGTAGGATTACCTAGAGTAGAATCCTGTTCTTTCCCAGCTCAAGCTTTGTTTATTACATGCTTTTCTGTACCATGCTGCTGAAATCTGATACCAGAAGCCTGCCTTTCGCCATCCCTCTTTTATCCTCCTCCCAATGCATATATATATATTTAAAAGTCTAGTTAGACAGAGGAGGAGGAGGAAAGGTGGGGCTGGCCAGGCGTAAAAAGACTTGGCAAAAAGTAAGCTTCATTCTCAGAGGTTTGCTAACTGAGGTACAAGTGTAGTTTTAACTTTTCTTTGCAAATCTTTTTCTGTACAGCTCACCCGTCCCAGCCGCAGGCTTGCCATCTGTGGATTTGAGCATCTGCAGATGACAAGCCCTATTGGCCCTAGAGGTGGTGTGTGCATGTGCCTGTGCCACCATTGAAAACCATGGGACTTGAGTTCTCGCAGTTTTTCGCATCTGTGGGGAATGTGGAATAAAAACCCCATGGATACTAAGGGCCGACTATACAGTATTATATAAACTTTTTCAGAAAGTTGCAGTAGGATATGTTATAAGCTGCTTGTTGAATTTCACTCTCTCAGCTTGTGTCAGTTGTAGATTTTTCTTAATATTTTGATTACTTCAGTTGTAAAAGGTTGTTGTTCAAAAGGAATTTATGATAATTAAAGCTACAGTGTTCCCTGTGTTTACCAAATGTAAGTCATCATTCTTTGCAACTTGTAACAATTTTTATGTGAAAAGATATGGTGGTCCACATAAACCTAAGGTGAAAGGTTTGCTGTCAATGGTACCTCCTGGTGCAGTGAAACACTTCAATTCAGTTTTCATTTATTAATACAGTTTTCATTTATTAACAAATCCATCCTGCGATCAACTATAATTTTTATATACAGATACAGTATTTCCAGAGCTTTTTGTACCTGCAAGCATCATTGCTTCTCACCCCTAGGCCTTCAAGTTCCATTATGTACCTTATATTAGTGGTATGGCTGCTCTTGAACTTCTGTAGGAGAAATTAACCTAGCTACCCTTTGTGAAGCAGGACAATGTTAAAGAACAGAGCACATAAAAGAAAGGCTTTACCTTCCTACTTGCAAAATAGATCTTTTATGCACATTAAAAAGGGATCTCAGTTACATACAATACCGTTCCAGTATAACAAATACAGGAAACATAGGAAACAAATACGGGAAAATAAACACACAAAAGGAGGGGAAATAACCACATTAGTCATACATTTCTATAAAAGCTGATCAAATGTTCAAATATAAGTCCATTCGTAAATTTATTATTATTATTATTATTATTATTTATATCCCGCCCCTCTGCAGAGCAATCGGGGCGGCTTACAACATTACAATTTCCATACAGATATATTAAACAGAACATAAAATCCCGAATCCCACCCATCCTTTAAGAAGTAAGGGTTCTTCTTATTCTAGGCCCAATGGTGCTGGGCCTAGTGTCTCTCCCCCAGATGACATCGGATGGTAATGGAGGGAGGGCTCTTCTTCTTATTCTAGGCCGGATGGTGCTGGGCCTAGTTTTCTCTCCCCCAGATGACATCAGATGGTAATGGTAATAAATTTCATCTATACATCATTCTTTCAAAAGTTTCAAGCATTCTTAGATCTATCCGTTGGATCACAGGTGGAAAAAAGTATCTTTCCAGTAACAAATTAGCAATCTTTTTGCAGTCAAAAGAGCGCAAAAAAATAAAATAAAAAATAAAATCTACTTCTGTTGGCCTTTTGTTAATTTCCAAGAAATAGATGAATAATTCAAAAGAACTTGCACGTCCCTGAATACCAAGGAACTTTCCAGTACCAAATTTACTTGTGTGATTACTTCTTTCCAAAATGTAGCTATAGTGGGCCCTTCAGATCCACGGGGATTCAGCCCCCACACCACAGATGGGGGGGGGGGGGGGAACACAGAAGCTCCAGTTCCAAATTATCCAGTGGATGATGACATGGCTGTATCAACATATTTGTGTGCACATCCTGCCATTGGATAATATGGGCCATGGCATTCCACAGACACTCAAATCCATGGAAGGGAAGCTGCCAATAGTAATATGTACTATGGGACAACTCCAAAATATATATGTTAAGGAACATTAGTGGTATTATTATATTTGCAACAACTTGCCGGTTTAATAGGCCCTTCCTGGAATAGAAGCTGTGGCGATTATGAGTTAGAAGAGGCCACATGAGTTATCTAGTCCAACCCTCTTCTACCGTGCAGAAATACACAATCAAAGCACTCCTAACAGATGGTCATCTAGACTCTTTAAAAAACTCCAGAGGGGGAGACTCCATCACACTTGAAAGCAGCGTGTTCCAAGTAAGGTCTGACCAAATCAGAATATAATTTTACTATTACTTCTGTAGACACTCCTATTGATGCAGCCTAGAATCACATTGGCTTTTTTAGCTACTGCATCACACTGTTGGTTCATGTTTAGCTTGTGGTCTACTAAGACTCCTAGATCTGTTTCACTGTACAGTTGTTGTCAAGCCAGTTGTCACTTATATCTGTGCATTTCATTTTTTTGTGCCTAAAGGCACAAAATGTTGAAATTCATTTTGTTAGTTCTGAGCCAGTTCTCTAATCTGTTAAAGTGATTTTGAATTCTACTCCTGCCCTATATGATATTAGCTGCTCGTCCTAATTTGGTGTCATTCAGATTTGATAAGCCTGTTCTCTATTCTATTATTCAAGTCATTTATAAAATTGTTGAATTGCACTGGGTCTAGGACAGGTCCTTGTGGCCTCCCACAGATCACTTCTCTCCAGGGTGAAGAGGAGCTAATGGTGAGCATCCTTTGGGTTCAGTTGGTCAACCAATTACAAATCCACCTATTAGTTGGATTGTCTGGCCCACATTTTACTATCTTGTTTGCAAGAATATCCTGAGGGACCTTGTCAAAGGCCTTACTGAAATCAAGATACGCTAAATCCACAGCATTTCCTTCATTTACCAAGCTTGTAACTCTATCCAAGAGAGAGAGAGAGAGAGAGAAGATTAGTCTAGCTTGTTTATGAGATGCCCATTATAATTTTTAGTAATCATGTGATTAACTATGTCTATTGGATTTGGTTTTGTATACTACACATCTTTCTACTTATATCACACAAAATCTGAATACACAAATGAGACCCTGCAATAGACATAGTTAATATAGGCTAGTTCATCCACAGTGAAGTAAGATATGGTGTTTGTCTTCTCTCTCTTCCTCCTGTTGACACTCGTGTGTGACAGCCACTCATGTGGAAGAAAGTAAAAACAATATTCACCCTGTTTCTCATATCCTGCTCTGGAAAGTGAAAATTGGATTTTTGTCTCTCCAGAACTGCCTTAGAGTGCAACAACTTTCTTTTCCCCGTAAAACCCAGTTAAGTGTTGTGCCATTATGACACTATTATAATCAGTGTTTTTTTTCCTGAAATCAAGGTTTATCTATCTATTTATTTAAAGGAAAACGTTAATTATAGTACGTCTAAAGACACAATAGAATCTGGATGGTGGGGCAAATCCATTTCTAGGACATGGCATATAAAAGAAACAATCTCCTTGTGCTTAACTAATAAAATTGTTAGTCTAGAAAAGACCATGATAAGTCTAAAAATACTCCTAATTCTCGCATACTTTGATCCAATAAGATCAAAAGAACAAGGTACTGTAACACTTCTACAGTTCGAATTCCATTTATTGAGCAGATTTTAAATTGTTAGAAAACTGCTGTTGAACTCAATCGACTGAAACCATTATATTCTTGGGACATTTTGATGATGAGTCAATGTTATTTAATTTTTTAAAATATAACTTGGTCAGAACATTAGAAGGGATAGTGTCTCTCAAAATATAAGGGTAGCTGTGCATTGATGCTGTGATAGTCTGAATATGAAACAAGTTCCTGAAGAGTTAGAAAACTCATTCAACAGTAAGGTTATAGGATTTCAACAACCTTTGAATACATAACTCAAAACACTGAGGAAAAAGTGGATTTCTTTATGCCAGGTATTGTTTCTCAAATCTATTTATATTGTAGCCAGTGATAACTTTAAATATTAAGGAGTACTTAAAATTTCTGTTTTCTTAGGCAACTCATATGACTGTCTTTGTATGTCTTGTTTTATAGGCGAGGTTTAAATCCACCTCACAGAGTGAAGTCCATTTCCATGACCACATTTACACAGCAAGAAATAGAATTTCTTCAGAAGCATGGAAATGAAGTAAGTATTTATAAGAATGCTTAGTTGAGTGAAATGATTTTTAAAACAATAAACAATCCATCAGTGAATGTAGCTTGCCATTTTTTAAAAAAGATAGCACTTAAATGTTCATTCTGAAGATAAGAATTTGAGTCTCTCTGTTACTAGAAGTAAAAAGAAGTACATGTATGTATTTGTGAATAGTGTGAAGCTTTTTAGCCCTGTTGTGCTATAATTTGCTTTTGTAGCGGGAATGATGTCTCTCAGCCTTATGCTGAATTACTACTCAAAACTTCCCTCTCCCCACACACATTCCGCTGCATGGCATTTTCCAGAGTAGGACTTCCTGCTCAAGATGGGTGGTATTTCCTCAAACTAACTCCTGTTCATGTTGCATAACAGAATAGTATCACAATGGTTTAATTTAAATGAAGTGAAACAGAATTTGCTGAATATGAGATCTTTCAAATTGCCAGAAAATGTAATGGATTATTTAAAAAGATAAATCTGCAATTCTAGTTATTAAAATGCAGGTTATGGTATTTATTTCTTTAAGGAATGATGTCTAACAGGATTATGATGATGAATAAACAAAGAAGTACTGTATGTTTATTGTTGCTGTCGGAATCCTCAGGAACCATGCAAAAAGAGAAGTATTACATTGCTCTGTGCAGTTTCTGTTGGTGGTGACTAGTTGTTGCAGCAATTTCTCATGGGGAAGAATTGCACTCCTTACGTATACAGTCAGCCCTCAACTTTTGCAGGTTTTTGTTTCATGCATTTGATTATTCACAAGTTTATAACTGCCTCTGCCACTGGTCTACAAGCCTTTCCCCCTTCACCTCCTAGGCTGACAGCACTGCTGAAGAAAACTCATGCAGTGGCATCATCCTTCTCCTCACTCCACCTCCTTCTTGCATCTCCTTTTCCAGCCCATACCTCTCACTTCCACCTTAGCACCACTATGCCTCCGCCTTGCTCCTAGGTTGCTGCCCCACTCCATTGCCACCCTTCTCCTCCTCCCTGATTTGGAGCTGAATGCAGAGTTTTTGTCTTGTTGTGGTTTCCTGTGGGTGACATTGCTTGCTTGTTGGTAGGACTGCCCAGAGCGAAACAGAAAAGAGTGTGTGAGAGTGTGACCCAGAGAGACAGGCTGGTACTGGTTTGCAGCTATCTTCCAAGATTTCTTTTAAAGATGTGAGGCACCCCTTCCCCTCCCCCTGCTGGCCTTCTGAGCAAGAACTCAGGGAGGCACAAGTCTCCCAGTCCTTCTCCTGTAACATGGCCACACCTGCCTCCACCCACACCCCCTTTTGTGGTCCGAGACTGTGGGAAGAACCCTGCACTTGGCGTTTGGCCCAAAGGATTCTCACCTGGCATTACTTCAGAAGTTGTGAGGCCTTTATTGAAAAAGCCATCCCTGAATCCCACGCTAATGGATTATTATTGGCCAGCGTTCAACTTTCCATTTTTGGGCAAGGTATTAGAACGTGTGGTGGCTTCCCGACTCCAGGGGTTTCTGGACGAAATGGATTATCTAGATCCGTTTCAGTCTGGTTTCAGAACTGGCTATGGAACAGAGACAGCCTTGGTGGAAGACCTATGCAGGAGCGGGACCAGGGGGAGTGTGTCCCTGTTAGTTCTACTGGATCTCTCAGCAGCTTTCGATACCATCAACTATGGTATCCTTCTGATCTGCCTCGCTGGTATGGAACTTGGAGGTACTGTTTTACAGTGGCTCCATTCCTTCTTGGAGAGGCGAACCCAGAATGTGGTGCCAGGGGCTCCTACTTGACCCCCTGGCCATTGGCCTGTGGGGTTCCTCGGGGTTCTGTTTTGTCCCCTATGTTATTCAACATATACATGAAACCACTGGAAGTGGTCGTCCAGAGTTTTGGGATGCGGTGCCATCAATATGCAGTTGACACTCAACTCTACTACTACTCTCCACCTCAAGGAGGCTGTCCTGGTCCTAAACCAGTGTCTGTCATCAGTAATGGACTGGATGAGGGCAAACAAATTGAAACTTAATCCAGACAAGACAGAGATGCTCCTGGTCAGTCGGAACACAGATCAGAGAATAGGAATCCAGCCTGTGTTAGATGGGGCCACACTCCCCCTGAAGATGCAGGTTCACAGTTTGGGAGTACTCCTGAACTCAGCTTTGAACCTGGAGGCCCAGGTCTCTGCAGTGACCAAGAGTGCCTTTGCACATTTAAAACTTGTGCGTCATCTGCGCCCGTTCCTTGAGATGCCGGATCTGGACTTGGTGGTACGTGCCTTAGTTACATCTGGTGCTCTATGTGGGACTGCCTTTGAAGAGTGTTCAGAAACCAGCTGGTCCAAAGAGCTGCAGGCAGACCGTTAATGGGGGAAGGTTATAGAGACTATACAACAGGGGTAGGCAACCTTTCCCCTTTAAGGGCCGAGGGACTTCAGCTCCCAGAAGCCTCAGCCATGTTGGCCAATAGTCCCATGTTGGCCAATAGCTCCTGGGATTCTGGGAGCTGAAGTCCCTCGGCCCTTAAAGGGGAAAGGTTGCCTACCCCTGGTATACAATATCCCTGTTGAAATAGCTCCACTGGCTGCCAGTTTGTTTCCAGACACAATTCAAAGTGCTGGTTATGACCTATAAAGCCCTATATGGCTCAGGTCCAGGCTATTTGACAGATCGTATCTCCATGTATGAGCCGGCTTGGGAGAGGCCCTTCTCTCAGTCCCATCACCATCTCAAGCAGGGGTAGGCAACCTTTCCCCTTTAAGGGCCAAGGGACTTCAGCTCCCAGAATCCCAGGAGCTATTGGCCAACA
Organism: Phrynosoma blainvillii; assembly: GCA_026167975.1. Lineage (NCBI taxonomy): Eukaryota > Metazoa > Chordata > Lepidosauria > Squamata > Phrynosomatidae > Phrynosoma > Phrynosoma blainvillii. The sequence continues at coordinate 47,916,455 of JANUYF010000003.1, read as the reverse complement.
TGGGACTATTGGCCAACATGTCTGAGGCTTCTGGGAGCTGAAGTCCTTCGGCCCTTAAAGGGGAAAGGTTGCCTACCCCTGATCTCAAGCATGGTTGGTGGGGATGCAAGAGAGGGTCTTCTCAGTGGCTGCCATTAGACTCTGGAATTCCCTTCCCAGGGAGACCAGAATGGCCCCCTCCTTGTTGGCCTACTGGGTGTCCTTGGGCAAGGCGTTTAGACAGGTATGTAAAACAGAAAGCTTTAAAAAACATCCTGGGGGTGGTGTGTTGCTTTGCTGTATATAATTTTTAAGTGATTTTATCTTTTTAATTGTTTTTAAACAATTGATTGGTTTTAATTTTGAAACAGTTTAATTGTATTTTAATTGTCACTTTTGTAAGTTTTTAATTGTAAGTTTTTAGACTGTAAGCCGCTTTGGATCCCAATTTTGGGAGAAAAGTGGGATACAAATTAATATAATAATAAAGAATAATAAATAAGGACTGGGAGAGCAGCACCTGCCTGAGTTCAGCTTTGCTGAGAGTTTTTCCATTCTCCCCCAGCCCATCTGGAGATGAGATGACAAAGGAGTAATCATGAATATCCCAACCAAATTGGGATAGTTGGGAGGGGATGCAAGCTCACTAAGTGGGTTGTGTTTCTCAGTGGAGTGTAGAACCTGACTTAATTCAGCACTCCAGTCACTATACCATACTACCTCTTGTCAGAGCCAGCTCTTACTTGGGAGCAAGTAGTTTAAGCCATCAAAATGGCCAGGAGATAGTTTTTTTACTGCCCCCTTTAGGCTCAGATGCCATCTCCCCTTTATCTTATGTACGGATGCATACTTATTACGTTTTATCCTACTTTGACTGGGAACCTTGCTTGGAGTTACAACAAAAGGACCAAAAGACCTACATCTAGCTTTGGTAGGCAGTTTTTCCACTGTACCTGGCCCATCCAGGAGAGAAACGAGGAGGCAACCTTGGCTGAAGGGCAGGCATGGGGTTGATGGCCAGCTGTAGCAGAAAGCAAATGGATACATTTGGATAGCATGGAAGGGGACTAAGCAGCTTTCCTAGTGATTGTGCCCATTAAGATCAGTTTGATTCTTGTGTGCATGGCTCTATTTGGGGTTCTTTTTAATAACTTCTTAAAGCTGTATGGGTAACTGCATAGGAGGCCACAACACCTTCTGCAGGTCAGAAGTAACATTATGTGAGATCTGTGACCCAGCTGAAATGTGGTCAAATTTCTCTGTTAGGGGGGTAGTGGGGGTAGGGGAACATTATTTGTCTTGTTTTTGTGGTGGTTTTCGTAGCTTTTTGGCTGTTTTTAAGCTAAAAAATTAAGCAGGGTTTGGGTGAGAGACGCTCTGGGGGTGGCACTTTGCCTACCTCTATCTCAAAATGAGAGCCAGTGTGGCATAGTGGTTTGAGCATTGGGCTATGATTCTGGAGAACAGAGTGCAAATCCTGAGTTGGCGATGGAAACCTCCTGGGTGGCCTTGGGCAAGTCACACACTCTCAGACTTAGGAGAAGGCAATGGCAGACCTCCTCTGAAGAAACTTGCCAAGAAAACCCCATGATAGGTTTGCCTTAGGATTATCATAAGTTAGATATGACTTTGAAAGCACACAACAACATAACAAATAGTAAAATGTAGCCATAGTTTTAAGATAAGGAAGAAAAGTCTTCATTTTGCATGTATTGATTCATGTTTCTGACTACAAATGGTAATCCAAGGAGCTGTTCAAACATAATACCAAACTGTATTTTTCATTATAAGCCTTGTGTTCATGTTTTTGTCCTTGACCTCCGCACAGTGATTTAATATTTTCCAGTACTCATATTCATTGAGCCTCTGTGTTTGCTGCTTTGTCCATTCGTGCTTGTCCACAGGATTAAAAAAAAGATTGCTAGATAAAGAGGACACAAGCTCCTTGGTCTTTGTTCTTATAATGCCACCACCACCACCCCCGGTTCCCAAGGGCATCTCCATCTTCATTTTTTTAAAGATTTTGTAAAAAAAAAAAAAAAATCTAATTCAAAATGCCCCCAAACAGACTGTAGTGGAATCTTTTTTCAAAACTAAAAGTGACTTCTAAAAACCTAACAAAAAAAGAGAAACAATACATGGAATTTATATCAAAATGTCAAATAAAAAAGAAGGTTAGATATTTGGGAATCTGACTGACCAATAACAATATAGTTCTGTTTGCAAATAATTACACAATTAAATGGAAAGAAATTAAAAAAGAATTAATGAAATGGAGTAAATTATAGCTATCTCTTTCAGGATGAACTGAGGCTATCAAGATGATGATCTTCCCTAAGATAAATTTTCTTTTTCAGAGCATTCCAATTCTAAACAATGATTCATTCCTCAAAGAATTGCAATGAGACATTAAAATTTATATTTAGACTAACAAAAAGCCATGTGTAAATTGAAAGACTATGACATGTCAAAGGAAGGAGGAGGTGACGTGCCTGATCGAATCTGTATTATCACAACAGATTCGGATGGCACACATACCTTTGGTATGGTAAGGCATCAGTTCATGGTGAATTCAGACACCATGTGATAAAAATATCCTTTTTACGAATCTGGGGGGAAATTAAGAGGAAATTCTACAGAAAAATTCCCTTATGGATCTCCCAAAAGAGGCTTTTGTGGGATGATGGAAAATGATTGTCACGTGGCTTACCTACAAAGACATTTTATCTAAATCAGGAATTAATAAATATGAAATGAAATCAGTTGAGGAATTGACGCAATTAGATCCTAAAATACATTGGTTGTTATATACACAACTAAAGGAAAGATTTAAAGTGGACCAAAAGATAGAATTTGGAAAAGATATGGTGGAATTCGACAAGATATGGTTCAGTCCAGAAACGAAGAGAGTAACAAAATTATATAGACTTGGGGGAATTATGAACAAGAAGAAGACTTGATATCAGATGTGATGATAAAATGGGCATCGGACTGTGGTCAAAATATACATTTAGAAAGTTGGAAATATGCTAGAAACAAAACTCAAAAATTCACTGAATCTCAAATTTTAAAAGAAAATATTTGGAAAATGAAACAGATGGCACTTGACACCCAACAAAATTGTGAAGATTTATAAAACAGCCTCAAATGTTTGTTGGGAATGCCACTCAGCTATAGGCTCCTCATTTCATGTTTGGTGGCGTTGCCTGAAACTTAAAAGATACTGAAAACAGTTACAACATATGTCTATTGAAATGATGCTACAGGTTGAAATGAGGCCTGAAATTTACTATTGAATATGTTGAACAAAATTCCAACCCATATAGAAAATAAATATTGGCGTGTTATCTTATATTTAATAACTGCTGCTAGAATGATAATCGCACAAAATTGGAAAAATCAAGAAATCCCAATGGTGGATGATTGGCTAATGAAAACATTAGAAATGATAGAAATGGACAAATTGACCTGTCGCCTGAGCAACAAAGATATGAATCAAATAGAGGAGGAATAGTTGCCGATCGTAGAATATTGTAGATTAAGATGGAGCTGAAGTGCATAATGAGGAGATAAGATTAAAAATTCAAGGCAATTCAATAATAAGGAATTATAAGACCGTGTGTAGACTCCCAGAAGACTGTTAAAGAAAGGTAAAAAAAAAATTGTAAGTTTTGTTTTTTCATTTGATTTTTTTAATTGTCTAAAATAAGTCATTGAGACGGTAGGTTGATAAGGGGCCCGTTATTGTAGTGATGAGGGAAGTCAAAGTTAAGAGTTATATAACTGAAGATTGTGTTTGTTTTATGCTGTTATAGAATAAAAAGATTAAATTAAAAAAGTGACTTCTGGCTCATTTCTTGCTTTGGAAAAAGGCTTCACTTTGCCTAAAACAGCCCAGAAAAGGCAAAAATTGTGGCAAAACTGCCCTTCTCCCTAGGAGGAGGACTTGAAAAAAAAAAGTGCATACAGACTATCATCATTCCAGTGAGGGTTACTTTTTGGGCCCTGGATCTCATCCCTGTTTATGGGACTAGAATTTGCATATTCTGTCATTCCATCCCATGTGTGACTTGGGATGCTATGCCTTGGCAGTACTAGCCACTATTGTGTGGTAAGAGTCTCAAATCTCAGCCTTTAAAGTAATAATTTTCCTCACATTTCTCTTATCAAGGTATCTTAGACTTTTAATTCATGTAGACTGTCTGCTTCTATACAAAGTTATCATTCCTAAGCCCAGCAAAATGATGAAAGACCCTTCCTGTATCCCAACTGCCACTGCTGTGGCCTCGAAGGGAGAGAACAGCAGTCAGCATCTGAAGCCTGAAGGCAGGGAACCATGAAAAGTATAAACTGTTCATGTAAAGCATCATGTACATTGATAGCATTGTAAAAATAGTATATAATAGTGCAGTAGGAGTCATCAACTGTACATTTGCTTAATGCTCAGCTGTATTTTTCTTCTATTTCCTAGAGAATCATAATGTGAACAGCAGTAGTTACTAGTGAAAGATTCAGAAATTCTTAGCTTTTCCCAGCAATTGATATTCAGGAGTTAGTGTTCATGCAATTTCAGGATTTAACAAGTCTTGATCCAGTACAGCCTCCTTGATATTCTTTTTGTTTTGTGTGGTGTGCAAACCTTATTCCCACTGCAGTTTGCAAAGGAATAAGCTGGATCAAAACATAATGAAATACAATGACATCATGTTAATATTTTATATATTAAAATGTTTATGTCACTCCCCCATCACAACAATAATTTTAAACAATTAAAAATAGTGTAAAAGAATAAAAAAGATAACCGGGGCAGAGTAGTTGCCATAGAAATAGTAGAATATAATGTAATGTAAGAGTATCAGTGACGTACAAGGAATACTTTGGTGTCCTACAAAAGCAACTGAGTAAATGTTGTGAACAAATTAAAGTTACATTGAAGTAAAAATGCTTTCAACTGTTGCTTTTCTAGGAAATATATGTTAGCCAATAAATCAGTGATCAAGACAGATGAGAATAGTGAATATGCTGAACAGAAATTGTAGCTTGCATACATAGGTTTGATATTTCACACTCTTCCTTGTGGCAAGTGGTGTAGTTCTGCTGCATTGTTAAATGGTTGAAAATCATAAGTGTTCTGTTTGAATTGGCCTATCACTTATTAATGAATTAATTAATGAAAAAATTAAGAGGAAATTCTACAGAAAAATTCCCTTATGGATCTCCCCAAAAGAGGCTTTTGTGGGAAGATGGAAAATGATTGTCACGTGGCTTACCTACAAAGACATTTTATCTAAATGAGGAATTAATAAATATGAAATGAAATCAGTTCATTTACTTACCTTACTTGGTTCATTGTATGTTAGGATTTATAATACTTGTAAAGATTCAACAGTCATCTCAATGTTTACACAGTAGAGAATACCCTATAGAGACCTTTCTTAAAGTTAGAAATTTACTAAAGTTTCTTCTTTTGAGTTCTGAGAAGGAGCCATAGAAAATAAACATTGAATCATAGTTCTGTGCCTGCCCCTGCTTTTATAACAGCAGCTGTTCTTGGTGATCTTCCTGGTTTGGATTAGTCAATATGAACCCTGGGGAATCTTTGTTTTCTTCATTGCTGAATGACAACAAGAATTGTAAGCAAAATCCCTTCCTTTTTATAAGTATTTATTTATTTATTTATTTATATTGCACCTTTTCCTCAGTGCTGGGGTTCAAGGTGGCTTATACAGTCAGATCAGGTATGATCAGATTATATTTAATTCTACATCATTAAAACATACAAAAGTTAAAATATAATCAAACTGTAAATAGAATTACAGTGTAGAGCCAGGATAGTATAGTGGTCTGAGTGTTGGACTATGACTCTGGAGATTAGGGTTTGAATCCCTGCTCAGCCATAGAAACCCACTGGATGACCTTGAGCAAGTCACATTCTCTCATCCTCAGAGGAAGGTGATGGCAAACCCCTTCTGAACAAATCTTGCCAAGAAAGCCTGTGATATGTTGCCTTAGGGATGCCATAAGTTAGAAATTACTTGAAGGCAAACAATAACAACAAATAACAGAATTGCAAGTAATTTAAAAACATACACATTTTTAAAATGATGCCCAATACAAACAACACTTCACATTACTAAAATCTCTTATATGTGAACATTTGGTTCCTAAAAGCCTGTTAAAACACACAAAAAGTCTTGCTCTGGAAGACAGCATGGCAGGCACCAGTCTATCCATGTTAAATATGCTGTTTAACATATACATGAAACTATTACAAGAGGCATTCTGGGGGTAAGGAGTCTGGTGCCACTGGAATGCAGATGACACTCAATTCTATTCCTCCTTTCCATCTCAATCAAAGAAAGTTGTTTCAATTCTAATCCAGTGCCTGTCATCAGTAATGGGCTAGATGAGGGGAAACAAATTGAAACTTAATCCAGACAAGATAGTTGTTCCTGATCAGTCAAAATCAGATCAGGGAATAAGAATTCAGCCTGCGCTGGATGGATTTAGAATTTTTTTTTTTGAAGGCATGCATTCACAGACTGAGAGTATACCTGAAATGGAACCTCAGGTTTCTGCAGCGACCAGGAGTGCATTTCCATAGTTAAGGCTTGTGTGTCAGCTGTTCCTGTTCTTAGAGATGTCGGATCAGGCTACATTATCATACACCTTAGTTATATCCCATTTGGATTACTGTAACACATGCTATGCAAGGCTGTCTTTGAAAAACATTTGGAAACTTTAGGTAGCTCAGAGAGCAACAGACTGTCTGGGGCTAGCTGTAAGAAACATAGAGTCCCTTGTTATAACAGCTCTGCTGGCTACTGGTCTGTTTCCAGATACAATTCAAAGTACTGGTTATGTCAGTCAATGCCCCCCACAGGTCAGGTACAAGTTAACTAAAGCACATTGTTTTCTCATGTAAGCCTGCCTGTGTCTTGTGATCTTCAGGAGAACCCCTAGCTTCCCCACCTGATGGTTCCCAGTCTCTGGAACTAGCATCAAAGGTTGATCAGGAATCCCTTGTACCAACTTCTGAGTTTGCCACTCCAAGAATGAACAGAACCACACTAAAACAATTTCTTTCAAGTCCCATCTCAGCAGGCAGCCATTGGCAGCCCATTGGAAAGGCACCAAGAGGTTCAGCAGAATCAACAGGGACGTGCTCCCCCCGTCCATTTCTGGTGTAGGTTGTTCACCAGAGTGATAGAAAAGTGTCCTTTAACCAGGCCTGAAAAAGAGTCAAATGTATCTAAATAAGCTGTCTCATCTAGGAGTTCTTGGAGCTTGTCTTTGGAGCTACTCCATGTCCAGTGCCTTGCCCAGAAATGGATTGTTGGAGAATGACCACTAGTTATCCAACATGGTGGAATCAATGCAGGGCTTTTTCAGCAATGGTCTTTCAGTTGCCTTCTTCAGCCATGACTCTATAGCCAGTAACTGTGTTTTCACACTGGATGTACCAACAGCCTGGTTTTCCACCACTGTTGGTTTTCCTTAATTCCACAGCACAGCTATGGTCTAAACCAGGAGTAGGCAACCTTTCCCCTTTAAGTGCCGAGGGACTTCAGTTCCCAGAATCCCAGGAGTTATTGGCCAACATGGGACTATTGGCCAACATGGCTGAGGCTTCTGGGAGCTGAAGTCCCTCGGCCCTTAAAGGGGAAAGGTTGCCTACCCCTGGTCTAAACTCTCCCCTTCCTCATTAACAGTGCTCCCAGATACTCTTTACCAGAGGTCAGATGTAAAGAAAGAATAAATGTGTAAATCATTCCAAAAGTCTACCTTGTGCCATAATAAAAACACTAGTGTAAATTCATTGTACATGCAAGTTACTATGGTAGCAGAAGTTTTTGATGTTTACTGAAGAGGAAACTCTACAAGGCCTTAAAATGAAAGCATATGCCAAGGTAGGGCTGTGGGTGAAGCCAGCATGCTGTACATGTACTTACTTCAGTAAATCTGGCATATACATAAAGAGCTTCAAACAGTACTTTTACTCTGATAGCAAAAATGATGGCAATGTTTAGAAAAGATTTATTTTTAAAATAAATAAAGGAAAATTAGAAGCTTCATTTTGTTTCACTAACCTAGGCCTGAAGGAGACGGGCCCAAATAACCATGCTGGGACCACACCGCTGCTGTTCGTGCTGGGACCATGGTGATTGCATGTGCCTAGTTCTGATCCGGGCCACAACTGCAGTCCTGAACTGGGCCGCTGCCAAGGTCCTGAACCAGCCCTCTGGAAGGAGTAGATTCTTTCCAGATGGTGTGGCATCGGTGTGGCATCCAGCCATGTTCAGGGTGTGTGTTATCTAAATGCCACATCCCCAACACAGCCTGAAGCCGCCTCTTTGGGTCCCTCTGCTTTGGGTCTTAAACCCATGTCCTATCTGTGCTATTGTTTTGTTAATGGGATGAGACTATTATGTTACCTCACTGGTTGTTGAAATATATTTTTAAAAAGAATAGTGGCAGTTTGACTGTTTTAGAATTTGGATAACAAAGGTGGGCATTGGAGTTAAATGCTAATATTCAGCATCCAAATCTTAATTTTCTATAGACAGGATTAGTGAAGGATGAGAATTTTTGGTAAATTGGTACTGAATTTCTCAATACTTGTTATGTTGTCTACATGACAGAATTTCAAACAGCATTTGACTTCTCATGACGATTACATAACTTGGGGGGAAATTATAAGTAGAAAGCTAGAAGTAGTAGCCCATACAATACAGTGGGTCAGAAAACATGGGAATTTATTTTGAACTAGAATTTTAGTAGAACAAGATGCATGCTTGATAATTTTATCTTGTCAAAACAAATAATTATGAGAGAGTAAACAGGCAAATCAAAATATAATTAGGAATTAATTTTAAAGACATAATGTTGGGCTTCAACCTGGGAATATGAACCTTTTAAAGATACTGTTGCTGGCAGAAATACAATAGGCACAGACTTCCTGTTTGCAGTTGAACTGAATCTTTTCTGTTGCATCTATTTAAAGAGATGTTAAGGCTAGTTTAGTGAACATATTTTCTTTGTTATGCAACGTCATAATCAGCTTGAAAAACTTTGGTTTATGATAACTTTTTGCAATAAAGAGTCTGGTCTAAATTCAGTTATTAGTCTAAAGTACAGTGGAGTGCATTGGATCATTTATGGGATTATTAAATAAACTCTTAATTTCCATTTATTTAGTGGGCCTACTGTGGCTGAGACTAAACATTAGATTTAGTTTAAACATTAGTCCCTCTGTATTGAGCTAGAATATATCTAGCCACTAGCATTTGTATTCATACAGAAGTTTTTAATGTGGTTGGATAATAAGTAACAGATTATACTCACTTTTAACAGATCTTTATTTCAATATTTGATAAAATAAAAAATCTGGTATTCTTCCCATATAACTGCTTTAAGTGTCTTTTGGGGCCCTTTTTAGCACTGAAATATTAATTAAAATTAAATAAATTGTAAAGAAACTGATCTGGTGTAGTAATCTCAAACATTTATTCAAATCTCTGCTGTCAAGGCCCAGAAGATTGACCAGAAGTGTTGATGAGCAGTATCAGTACATTCTTAAATCCAGTAAATGTTTCTGTCTTGGTAGAAATAGCTATTGTTGTTGAGAAAATAAATCACCTTGCAGGGGTGCCCAGGGGATTGGATGACAGTTAGAATTTTGGTTTTGGTTTTTATTTTTGTTTAGGAGGGGGATGGGCTGTTTATATTGTCAGGGTGAAATCTGTTTAACCTAATAGTGAGTTGTTTTTCCTTCAAAAGGTATGTAAACAAATTTGGCTAGGATTATTTGATGATAGATCATCAGCAATTCCAGACTTCAGGGATCCTCAAAAGGTCAAGGAATTTCTACAAGAAAAATATGAAAAGAAAAGATGGTTAGTACATGCTTTATTTCATTATTCATTTAAAACTGCTTTTTATTTTCCAGATGAGTGCAAATGTTTTAATCTTGCTAACAAGACAGTAATTTAAAAGTACACATGCTTCTATTTACATCACTATTTACTGCTTGGCTGCTTTGTACGAGCATTACTTTTTCAACTCTTTCCTTTTTTTCCCTGTAGCTCACAGTGCAGCACCCAAAGATACTACAGTGGCCCCAAGCTGCTTCCCATGGTGCCAGCTGGGACACCCTATACCTCCTGATTGTTTCCTAAAGTTAATCATGGGCATGTTGGAAAGCAAAGAACTGGGCTCCAGCCTTTGTGTCCTTTTCTTCCTCTAGAATGCTTTTTGCATAATGTATTTTATGCATTTTGATTGGCCAATAAAGTTATTTCTCTTTTGTGGATAGAATGCTTCTGGGCTCCCAAGGGAGTCTTAGCGAAGAAACAAGATGACACAACTGGAGGTCATAATTTTCTTTCCATTGTGCCCAGACAATCAATTAAAACTTTCTGTCTTTAAAGATAAAGGAATAGAAACCTCCCCTCCAGGCTTGGAGGTGGAGCGAGTGGGTAGAGATCAAGAGGAATGGTGGTATATTGTCTTGTTTTGTTCTTAAGTGTGACTTTTGCCTGGTTTGGGGATGTGCGTTTCTTTAAACATTACCAGTTCTCTTCTCTGAAATGTATATCTGGTTGTGCTACATGAAGAAGTATGTCGTTTGGTAATTGTGGCTCAGATTCAACTTCTGCCTTCTCAATTATGGAAATAAATGATTCATATTTTGAAACTAGGTAGACCCCTTGAGAAGCCATTTTGTGACTATGCAGACCTTCCAAGGTAGGCAGTCCAATTTCCCAGACTTCAAAATATGAATATGAGCCCCAGAAGCACCACGTTAAAAGCGTATCTGCTGTTGGGTTCTTGGAAATTCTTTCCCTTTCCAGGTGTTAAGTCATTTCTGCCAAGGGATAAATATTTTGTTCTTCTTAACATACATTTAAATAGCAACACATTGTAAAACTTTCTTGCACTGAGCATGAGTGAAACAAACCCAGGCAAGTTTTTTAAAAAGAAAAGTTTCTTCATAAACATACAGACAAAATGTTTGCTGCACAAACTGGAATGCAGATTTTCCATGCTTTTAGGTAGAAGGGTTTTGGGGCAAAATTGCCTTTTCTGGGACTTCGAAAGGCCATACCATCCCAATTTGTTTTACTTATTTAAAAGTATTTATTGCCTAAAATTGTCTTGGGGGGGTGTGCGGCCAATTTTGCCTTGTTTTTGGATCCTGGGACCATTTTACAATCATGAGAAGCGTTTTTGTTTGAGTGTTTTGTTTTGTTTTCACCAGAAGATGAGCTAGTCAACATTCTGGTTCAATTCCTGGTTTAAAAATGCCTCTTCTGGCCTTAAAATGGCTGCAAGGGGGCAAAAATGTGGCAAGATAGTGTCTCTAGCTCCTGGGAATCATGGAGGGCATTTTAGACCAAAAAAAAAAAGTAGGATGCTGTTGGCCTGGTGTACTTTCTCCATGTTTGCCTTCATGCACAAAAATTTTCCTACATACATACATTGGTACTGCTTCTTCATACAGAAGACACATAGACATAATAAACGTGTACAATGATGATGATGATGATGATGATTATTCCCCACCTTTTGCCAAGGCAATCAAGGCGGCTTACATAATATAAGATACAAAGCATATTATGTGATACAGTTTAAAAGCATATTAAACAGCTATAACAATGATAAGAATTAAACCCCCCCCTTAAAAGAGGGAGGGAGGGCCTTTCTTCTTTCCAGGCTAGGCCCGACGGATCTGGCCTGCCTTCTCTCCCTCTAATAAAATTAGAGTTGACAGGTCTTTATAATATAACATACTTTATTTTTATTTATTTATTTATTTAAAGTTAATTTTATTAAATTGCAATAAAAAAACATAACACACAATACAACACATATAACAATCAAAAACAAATAAACAAAAACATCGCTAATATAAAGATAAGAAAAAGAAGAAATAACAAAAACATCCTAAAGGTCTAAAAGAAAGGGGAAAAAACTAATTAAGCAATTATTGATAGTAATAGACCTATTACAAAACATAAATATTACTTAAAGCTTCCTAAAATATATATTCTTTGTCTTGTTACAACAAGTACAATTTGAGGGGGTATTTCTTCTTATCTATTATCCCATCCAAACCTTCTATACCTTCAAACAATCCATTCCTCACCCCTTTCCTCCTAAACTTTCTCTTATTTCTCTTCCTATTTCTCTCTTCCTATTTCTCTCCTTCTCAATCTTGAACACTAATCTTCTCTAACTAAATACCTACACTTCCCTATATCCTAGTACTCAAACAACCACTTCCACTCACTTTCTCAAACCTTCAACACTTTCATTTACTCCCTCGAACTCACATTCCTCGTTCCACCATTCTATGTGTTCATACTTTCTCTCATTCCCCACTCGAAATAACACTTCCTACCTCTCTACCACAGCAATGTCATTGGATATAAATAGGTCCCCTTATTTCCAAAAAGTCATTATTTAAAATTTTATTTACATTATTTTTCCTTTTTAGATGAAGAAGTAGAAGTTCAAAGAAAAAAAGAAAAGAAAAAAAAAGTATCTATAGAAAAATCCCCTTAATATTTGCTGCTAGTGAGAGCTGCGTCCTGAGTGAATACCTAAGTAGCTATTATAATTTCAGTTTCACCTTTTATACATATACTATCACATTTTTTCTTTAGATTTATTTAATATAATTTTGTTATAGTTTTAATCTCTTAAATTGATACCTACATACTTAAAGCAATGTGACTCTTGTGCCTCATATCAGTTAGCTTTCTTTGATCCCCCATCAAAAACAAAATAAATATGACTTGTTTTCCAATTTAAAAAGATTAGTTTTTTTCTCTTTCTTTCTTCTCTTCCTTTAGAAAAAAAATTCTTTAATTACTGTTACCCAATATATTTCACAAAATTTCCCACATCCATCTTTCTTCTTGGTTCAATAAGACAGTGTTGCTGATTTTCCCCATTTTCTCTCTAAATAATTTAAAACTGGGATCCATTGACTTAGATCATTTTCTATATTTTTGCCTCTAATATATTCCGTCAAAATATCCATTTCAATGACTTCATAAAATTTAATAACCCACTCATTCATACTTGGAACCGTATTTTTTTTCCAATGTTGAAACAAAACTATTCTCGCAGTTGTTATTAGATAAAATAAAATTCTACCCATTTCTTTATCTAATTCTTTGTCCCAAATATTTAGCAAATAAATTTCAGGGCGACATTGAATATTTTTCCCAAGAATTATATTAACTATTCCATTTACATGTACCCAATAACTTTAAACTATTTTGCAAGACCACATACAATGATATATTGTTCCTGGTTCCCTACCACATTTCCAACAGAGGTTACTACAATTATACATTTTAGCAATTTTATCAGGAGACAAATACCATCTAAAAAAAACCTTATAAAAGTTTTCCCTTAAGTTTTGCGAAGCGGTATGTTTCAAAGCCTTAATCCACGCAAATTCCCATTGTTCAAATTTGATTGGGTACCCAAAGTTTTTGGCCCATTGTATCATGTTTTCTTTTACCGTTTCGTCCTCCATATCCCATTTTAAAAGAAGTTTATAAAATTTACCGATCCATTTTTTATTATCCAACCAAATTTTATCTGTCTCGTTATAGTTTAAGTTTATCCCTTTAGTTTTTAGATCTGATTTAAACCGTGCAGTTAGTTGACTATATTTAAACCAGTCTAATTTAAAGCCTTTTTCAGTTAGTTCATCGCGCGGTTTCATTTTATAATCACCTTCCCTTTCTTTATTTATTAAGGTTCTATATGTTAACCATGGAGGTACATGTCTCATTTCTCTTCTGTGGATTGCCTCATGTGGTGAAAACCAGGAAGGAAATTGTGGTATAAATCTATCTTTGTACTTATTCCAAATCTTAAGCAAAGGTCCCCTGATACAGTGATTGTTAAAATCTTTATTCACTTTAATTTTTTCATAACCTAGATAACCATGCCATCCGTAACTCAACCCCTCTCCCTCCAATTCCAAAAGCTCTTCTGATTCTAATAGGATCCAATCCCGTATCCAAGCCAGAGAACAAGCCTAATAATAGATTTCCAAATTAGGCAATCCAAGTCCGCCTCTTTCTTTTGCTTCTTGTAAAAATTTTAGTCGTATTCTAGGTCTTTTATTTTGCCAAATAAATTCACTGATTTCCTTATGCCACAATTTTATACACTTTTTATTTGTTATGATTGGGATTGTTTGGAATAAATACAACATTTTCGGGAGTATCATCATCTTAACTGTAGCTATTCTGCCCATAAAGGATAATCGCTTCTTTTTCCATTGCTTCAATTCTTTTTTTATTTTTGCCCATACTTTGGAATAATTGTTTTCAAAAAGATTTATTGTTCTTTTTGTTATCGTAATTCCTAAATATTTTATTTTGTTTTGTATTTTCATCCCCGTTTTAGATTCCAACTCTTTTTCTTCAGATAAGGACATATTTTTAGTCATAATAAATGATTTATCTTTGTTCCATTTACAACCTGTCACAATACCAAATTCTCTAAATAATTCCAAAACTACCTCTATACTTTTGTCCGGATCCTCCAAAAATAGGACCAAATCGTCAGCAAAAGCTCTTATTTTATAATTGAAATTCTTAATCTTGGTTCCTTGGATTAAATCATGTTTTTGAATTCCCACAATTAACCTCTCTATCACTATCAGAAACAATAGTGGAGAGAGGGGGCACCCCTGTCTGGTACCTCTTGTAATTTTTACGTGTTCTGATTTGGCCCCATTAATTATAATTTGTGCTTTTTGTTCTTTGTAAATTTCCCGAATCCAATCAATAAATTTGGTGCCCAATTCCATTTTCATAAGAATTTCGATAAGTGTTAGCCAATTAACAGCGTCAAAACCCTTTTCTAAATCTACAAATAACATGGCCAATTTTTTATCACTATGTTTCTCGTAATATTCAAGTATATTCAGAACCATTCTCGTATTGTCTTTAATTTGACGTCCCGGTAGAAACCCTCTTTGATTCACACTAATCCATTCTTTTAGATAGTTTTTCAATCTATTAGATAAGATACTTGCAAATAACTTGTAGTCTGAATTAAGAAGAGAGATGGGTCTATAGTTACCAATTTCTAACTTAGATTTACCTTCTTTCGGAATAAGTATTATATCTGCCTGTTTCCAAGTTTCAGGGAGGCCTTCTGATAGGATGGAATTCATCACTTTTTGAAGGGGACCACTTACTTCTTCAATAAACACCTTATAAAATTTATTTGTAAAGCCATCTGGTCCAGGGGCTTTTGCGTCCTTAGACCAGTTAATTGCATCTTTTATTTCTGTAATTGAAATATCTCTATTTAGTTCTTTAATTTGATCTAATTTAGGGATGGCAAAATCCTCTTTTTCAAGGAAATTCCTTAAATATTCTTGCTCAATCGGTTCATCCTTATATAATTTAGCAAAGAAGCTAGAAAATAAATCTTTTATTTTGCCCTGTTGGGTTACAATTTGTCCTTCATGGTTTATTTCTATTATTGTTTTGTTTTCTCGATTTTTCCTTAATCTTTCAGCTAGCCATTTCCCCGTTTTATCTGCATGCTCGAAATATTTTTGTTTAGTTGCTTTTTTCTTTTTTCCTATTTCTAAAGTATTTTTCCTAGCTTCTTGTATCTTTAAAACCTTTAGCTCTTGTAATATTGCAGTGTCGCCTAAGTTACGAGTTAATTCTTTTTCTTTTTGAATTATTTTGTTCCTTATTATGTTTTCTTTTTCTCTTTTCAATTTCAGGATATAAGCCTCTTGATTGATAAAGAATCCCCTAAATACCGCTTTTCCTGCATCCCAAATTGTAGTCATTTTCATATTATTTGTTTCATTTTCTTGGAAATACATTTTAATTACTTCTTTTGCTTTCTCTATTATTAATTTATTTCCGATTAAGCTGTCCTTTAATTTCCAATTAAAATGTTTGATTCTCTCTTGCAATAACAGAATTAAGCCATTGTGATCCGAAATATCTCTCGGGAGAACATGTAACGTGGTCACACGATTTAACATTAATTTAGATAATAGAAACATATCTATCCTAGACAAGGACTCATGTCTGTTTGAATAGAAGGTAAAACCTTTATTTTTATATAAAAATCTCCACACATCTAATAGGCCAAAATCTTCTAATAACTCAAAAAAGGTTTTGGGGAGTTTGCCTAATGATTTTACTTTTAAATTTTTAGATTTTCTGTCCAATTCAGGGTTAATAACACCATTAAAATCTCCCATCAATAATAATTGGTCATAATCAATCTCTTTAAGTTCCGAGTAAATTTTTTGGAAAAATAGTCCTTTATTTGTTTGGGGTCCATAAATTCCTAATAGTACTAGTTTCTCCCCTTCCCATGTTATAGATATTCCTACGTAGTGTCCTTTGGGGTCATTTAACACTTCAACCGGTTGTAGCTGACTAGAGGAATAGATCACTACACCATTTTTTTATTTTTGTTAGCTGAAATAAAGGTTTTCCCTAATTTCTTATGACTCAATAGTTTAATTTCCGTTTTTTTTTTATGTGAGTTTCTTGAAGACATATGATTTGACATTTTTGCTTTCCTAAATAGTGAAACAATCTTTTTCTCTTTACTTTAGAATTAAGACCTTTAACATTTAGGGACAGAATTTTCATATCAAAAATAATTTCCGCTATTCAAAATTCAAATTTCCCTATTTCTACAAAACACTTTTCCTTCTCTTAGTTTGTTTTCATATTTTGTCTTTACCCCATACTAGCACCCCCAGCTGTATCTGAGTCCTCTGATCTGCCTCCCCTAGCTAAATCATCTTTGCTTCCTTCATCACTGTTCTTCAATTCATCTTCCTCCTCATCAGACACACTTTCCTCACTTACTTTTTCATCATTATTTCTATCTTTTTTACGTGTTGGTGATTCCTTCCCATTAATTTTAGCTGGATTTCTATACTTACCCTTAGCCAATTTTTCGATCTCTTTTCTATGCTCTTTCCAGAATGCACAAGCTTTTTCAATTGAATTTAACTTATATCTTTTCTGGTTCCATGTCAAGGAAATACCTTCGATCTCTTCCCATCTAAATGGGATCTTATAAATCTTCAACTGCTCAGACAGAAATTGGTATTCCTTACGTTTTCTCAGAATTTGCACCGGTATATCTTTAAAAACCTGGATTTCGTTTCCTTTAATCACAAATCTAGTTCTAAAGTTCTTTTGTAGAAATTCATCTCTTAGTTGTTTCCTAGTCCAATAGATTACAATATCTCTTGGCAGTTTTTTGTTTCTAGACACTTTAGAATTGATTCGGTACATCCTATCTATTTCTGGCAAGATTTCTTGAATCGAGCGGTCCAAATATTTAGCTAAGTAGGGTATAAGAAAATCATAAAGATCTAATTTAGGCTGCTCGGGAAGGCCTCTCAATTTGATGCATTTTTCCCTTTGTTTAAGTTCAAGACGTAATAACCATTCATGGTCCTCTTCTTGTTGTTTGCAAGATTCTTCCAATCTCATCTCTATTCCCTTTGTCTTGTTTTCTAACTCCTCAGTTTTTATTGAGATTTTTTCAATATCCTTATTGATTCTATCTAAGTCTTGTCTTATTAGTTTCGCTTCATATTTCACTTCTCGCTTCGTCTCTTCTCTCGATTCTCTAATTTCTTTCCTAGTTTCTTCTTTTGACTCCCTGATTTCGTTTCTCAGTTCCGCATGTAGTCTCTTGATTTCCTCCAAAAGATAATTCTGTTCATTCCCTTTTGCTGCCATTTCCACTGAAGCTCTTCTTATATTGGTATACGATTGTTTTTCCTTTTCTCTTCTTGATTGCATTCTCTTATTTAGTGTGGTTAGTGTAATTGAATATACCCTCACTATCTTATTTTCAAATAGTGTTTTTTTTTTTAGTGTTGTTTATTCAATATTATGCTGATCTTAGTATTCTTAGTTATTGATCTCACCTTCCTATCCCTTCCCTTTAGATCTTCGTCCTACTTTCCTTCTTTATATCTTTATATTATCTTCTTTTTTTTATTTTTCCTATTTTGTTTTTGTATTGTTTTCAAGTTACATTCAATTACAAATATTGGTTTCACAAAAAGAGGGTTTTCCCCCTCCTTCCCCCCTTCTCCCCTTTTTGTTCACTAAATTTTATTTTGAAACGATCCCTAATTTTATATTGATTTAGCTACCCAAAATCCTTTGGCATTAATTAAAAGTTCAATTTAGCCTTTAGTTAGCTTACTTATTTAATACTAAATTTTATTCAACCAATTTTATAAGTTTACAAGTATCTCTAAAATCTAAATTAAAAGAGGGAAATGAGAGAGAAGAAAGGAGAAAAATAAAAAATAAAAAACAAATATCAAATTCTATAAGGCCTTAAAATTATTTTAAATAAGGCTTTAAGAGAGGAGGGAGATATAACAATAAAAAGAAAATAGACTAGTACCTTTCTGTATAGCAAGGGAACAAAATCAATTTGAAGCTAATAATTATTACAATACGTACCCAATCTTTGTTTATTCTAAGTCCTAAGGGGACTTTATAACATTATAAACATACTGAACACAACTGATCTTGCCATCTGCCTCCATTTACTGTTTACCTGGTACCCTAAAACCAGGATTGGTGCAGGTTTTCAAATAATTTACAACAAATTCCATACTTGTCAACTGTAGTAGCCTGTCTGGCATTTTATTGAAGTGGACTAGTCTTAAACATAACTGTTGTGAAACATTTGGATTTTGATGCCGCTTGTGATAATATTGTTCACAGGTGAAGGTTAGCAGAAACAGCATCTGCATTTCAGTAGTTATACATTGGAAGCTGCCCACAATATAATGTTTGGAACAGTTACATTGGCTTATCATTTGCTAACAATAGATTTTGGAAATACAGTCTGTTAAATATGCAGTGCATGTATTTGCATTAGGTATGTTCCACCAGAACAAGCAAAAGTTGTGGCATCTGTCCATGCATCAATATCTGGGTCCTCTGCCAGTAGTACAAGCAGTACACCTGAAGTCAAGCCACTTAAATCTCTCCTGGGAGAGTCTGCACCAGCGTTGCACTTAAACAAGGGCACACCTACCCAAGTGAGTAATACGGCAACAATCATACTAAATGTGAATTTGAGATGTTAAATCAGTATCTTATCTAGTGGTAGTATTCAGCGCACTGTGTTCTGTCTCTCAGCCTCTGAGATGTAGGTCAGATTTCCACTTCCTCATTGACCAGCCTTTTCTTCAGCTCCATGCCAATTCCAGAGTTTCCTTGAATTTCATTTTGTTCTGTCCTCCCCTGCTCTGTCTTGCTTCTTTTAGTTATAGTTAATTTCAGCCATCCTAACTGCCTGCTTAGCACTCCTATCTTTTCTGTCTACAGCATAAATCCTTAAGTACTGTATAGCTTTTCCATAGCCACTCATACCTTTTTTATCGCCTCCTTTCCTGAGCTACTGTATATTCTTGAGTATGTTGACCTCATGAATAAATTAAGGTTAGGTTTTGGGGCCAAAATTATGGATTCTGATATGACCTATGGATAAGTCACGGGTAAAACTTAGGAAGACAGCCAGGCTGGAAAAGAGTACAATTATTCTGTACTATATGTGCTTCACATTCTTATTTTATAGTCCACTGCCTCTTCAGCTCAGTTGTACAATGTAACCTTTCTGTAGACTCTCAGCATCTATGTTTCTTGAATTCTGGTATGTTTTGCTGTTCAACTTTCTAGTTTTTAATCTGCCTAACATGTTCACAGAAGTATGCCTGCATCTAGGAACCTTCCTGATTGAAAGTTTTTCTTGGCTAAATTCACAGTGCACAAAAGTTGACTATAACAAAGTCTTTTCTCACAAAAATGATTGAATGTTATGCACAACAGATTAGTAAGTGAGGGACTTTGTTAAAGCTGCTGTTGTCACAAATCTCTTAATTTATTACAAAGTACAATCTGGGTGAAAAGTACATTGGTTTATAAAAGTGGTGTGTCCCTCCACGTTGGAAGTAAAACTGGATTGGTTTGTATTCATGCTTGTTTAGACAACTATAACTTCTTGTTTACAGTCTCCTGTTGTAATTCGGTCTCAAGGACAGTCCCAAGAAAAGAAACAGTTTGATCTTCTCAGTGACCTTGGCTCAGACATATTTGCTGCTCCTGCTCCTCATTCCACGGCTACAGCAAATTTTGCTAATTTTGCACATTTCAATAGTCATACAGGTAACAATATTTGTTCTGTTCTGAACAATATTCTGTTCTGTTACTGATTAAAAACCCCTGAAATCCAGCATTTTAGAATATAAATAGAATACCTCTGTGTTGAAAATATAGTAGTTTCTTTAGGTAATTTGTTTCAATAGGATTTGTTAGATTATAGCATCATCAATTTGGAGTTAGTCATTAAAGAACAAGAAACAATACAAGTTTATCAAAGTGTGTAAACAAAGCAGGAAATTTGGTCTGTGAAAAAGTAGACTGGCCTGATTTTTGTCCCTCTTAGTTCTAAAATAATTGGTAAGATTTGACAGAAGGAAAAGAAGATGTTTTTAATTAAGATTATTGTGGAGTGCAGTTAATGTTGATCAAGCATGTGGCTGAACTAACATTTAAGAAACAGCAGTGAGAAATCCCACATATTTGGAATCTCTTGCTTTACATGACAAAGATAGTTGTAGTTTATTTATACAAAAGCTTCTATCCTACCCTTATACTGTTTTCAACCACTCAGAGAAGTTATAATTTAATAACAATTAAAACCAGGCAAAAACCCCAACAGAATTATATATAATAGGGAAAAATTGAAAAATGAAGATTTTTTTTAAAGTACTATAAACGTTAGTTGACTAAAGCAAGAACTGTCTGTGTAGCAAGGTATTTCCATGAGGACAAATGCTGCTGGAGAAGATGCCAATTTACCTGCTGAGGCAAAGAATTCCACAATTTTTGTGTGGCCATGGTGCTTTCTCAATTCACATCAGTTGTGCTTATATCATAGATTGGATACAAAGATATCAGATATCTTTCCTCAGATATATAAGGATCTAGGCTGACTGGTATATGAGGACAGGGTCACTCACATATCCTGGGCCTAAGCCATTTAAGGCTTTAAAGATCATAATTAGCATTTTGAATTGTGCTCAGAAACAAATAGGTATCTGGTGCAGTTTCTGAAGAACAGATGTAAGAAAAACATAGTAATCATTCACCAGTATTCTTGCTGTTGCATTCTGGAGCAGCTGTAATTTCTGAAGCTATTTCAAAGGTAGCCTATGTGGAGTATGTTGCAATGACACAGTTGAGATGTGTTATGATGTGTTTGATTGATGCAGAATCAGTTTAATATCTCAGCATTCTTATCTTGAAGAACCTTAATTTTGCCTGGATACTCTGGATAGTCATATAGTCTGTATCCCATTTTGGGAGAAAGTTGGGATATAAGTGCAATAAATAAATAATCATTTTAAAAATCCTTAGTCTGTGAGTTGATTCTGTAGATCAAAGGTGGGCAAACTGTGGTCTTGGAGACTTGGCCTGATTTCAAAAGGCCTCTGTTGACAATCTGGTAAAATCATCTGTCTTTGTCTGGGCAGCCTGATAGGGAGGAAGGTGATGCTGAAGAAATGTTAGAATGAGAAATGGTACTAGGAATAATAATATATTTGGTTCTGACTTGACCCATCATGGGTTTCATCCTGTCTTCTGCTGGCGTGCAACCTCTGACTGATTATCCGTGAAGGAATTTGACCTTCAGAAGAGAGAATGTCCCTCACTCCAACCCCAGTCTAACTTAAAAGTAATACTTACCTTTAGGCCTTTGATCCACATTCAGACTAATGGTAATGGAAAATGATGTCCCAATAACCATTGTTGCATCACATGCACTAGAAGAGGGGTATCATCTGCAATGATTTCATCAGAGGGGAAAAAGGCAAGGTGAATATTTTCAAGGGTGGGTGCTTTCTGTGACAAATACTTGTGGCATTTCCTTCCCTTTTAACAATGTAATTACTATATTATGTCCTTTAGAGAACCTGCAATGTCCCTGCTCCCTGATAAAGCCTTCTTTAGCATGATTTTGCTTCATAATGCCATTCTAGTGGCATTGCTAGTTGCAGAGGGGGAGGGATGGCAGTCCCCAATAGTTCTGTGTATTAGTATTGTTTGTATACTATCAGTTAGGTGCTTTTATTTTTTAAAAAATACTTTTCTGATTCATTATAAGGTCTTAAGTTGAAAATTTTATACAAGGAGTATAACACATGTAGGGCTTAAATACCCTAAAGGCATCAGATCTCCTCTGATCTTGCACACTTAGCAGGGGCAGCCTGGGTTAGTACTTGGATGGGAGACCACCAACAAATATCAGATGCTGTAGGCTTGTGGTTCCCAAACTTTGATCCTCCAGATGTTTTGGACTTCGGCTCCCAGAAGCCCCTACCAACTTGGTCAGTAGTGAGGAACTCTGGGAGCTGAGTCCAAAACCACCTCTGAGGATCCCTTGCCTACGAAAACCCTATGAAATTCATAAGGTCCCCATAAGTCGACAGGCAACTGAAAGGCCCACATGCACATGCATGCACACACACAGACACACACACTCTATATATAATCCCAAAGTGGAGATAATTGTAATAATTAGTAGTTATATGGTCTGTTAAATTGTTCAAAGTAATTATGATAACGGTTACAACAATCCTGTAAGGGCATACTCTTATTCTCCTGCTGCACATAGGGAACTGAGAATATACAGACTCAGTAAGGAAACTGAGGTAAAGCCATGACTGAGACAAGGTGTGGACCACACACATCATTTCACATAATTATTTTTAATACCAGTTTTCACTTATTAATTTAATATATTTCTTTTTATGCTCATGGTATGCAAAGAGAATCCTCTTTTGTAATAAACTAGGATGTGGGTGTGTCATTCCAGCCTGATATAGCTGATAACTTAGGACATAAAACTCTTTGTGGTCTTGTTTCTGTGTGGCTGAGAATAATGCTGCATGTGGGGCACACCGTGAGTACATTGAGAAGGTTTGGGGAAGTTAAGGGAAAATCAGGATAGAAATAAAGAGGTTGAAGGAAGTGAATAGAAGAAGCAGTAGAATAATGTGAAGGTAAGGATAAATGAAGAAGAAAGTAAGAATAATTTTGAGAAGGAAACAAAGTGCTAGGGTTCTCTGAAGAATAAGAATAGGGAGCACAGGCTATATTGGAGAAGGAGACAGGATTGCAAGGAAGGTTTGTAAAAAAAAATAAAGTAGAACAAAGAATAGTAGAAAAAAGCAGTGGCAAGAAAGAAAATATGAGTGGAAGTAATAGATGGTGGCATTGATTAAAATCTGGCATTGATGAAAAGAAAGTGAAAGGTGAAATTAATGCTGTACAGTCGCCCCTCTGTGTTCACAGACTTGGTGTCTGCGTTGCTCACCCATTCTCAGGCGGCAAGCAGAGGAGGGGAAAGGGGGAGTGCACACATGGCAGGTGCCCATGATTGCCCATGGGCGTGCACTCCCATTCAAACCTGTGGGGCTTGAATATTTGTGATTTTCTGTTTTTTGCAGGGGGGGGGTAGAACAGATCCCCCACGAAAATGGAGGGCTGACTGTAGTTGGAAGGAAAGCGTAGCTGAGGAAAGATGAGAAGCCTGGAGAAGAGGCTGGATACTAGGATGCCAGAATGTACAGACTTACTAGATCTGGATCCTGTTGGGAATTCTATGAAATGTGACTTATGTAGTAGAATGTGCAGGTGTGATCTGACAGTCACAATGCAGCAGTGACAGGAGGATAATTCTGAAGTATCTTAATCCAGAATGCATGTTTGAGCTATGCAGACTCCCATTTTCGCAGGGGGGTCCGGAATGGATCCCCCCCGAACTGGGAGAGGCAACTGTATTTTGATTTTTGGAGAATATTTCATGTATTAGTTGCCCTTTTATAGATTAGCTGCTTAAATTTTTTGCTGGCTGTGTTGCCTCCTTTTTATGACATAGCCTTCTTTTAAAGGCCAGGATCAAGAGCTCACAAGCGTGTGCATGCCTAGTAGTGTTACTGACTTTTCCTGGCATATTGCACAATTCCTTAGTTTCAAAAGCTGTTTGCCATGTAACAGAGGGCATTACTGTTCAAGAAACACACTGCAGAACTTGCAGACTTCTGTGGACTTTGACTAAAATGCTTTAAAATTGAAAAATTACTTATCGTTGAGAAAATGAGGCTGTCTTAAACCAATGCCATAGTAGCAATGAACATAATTCCATGGTGGTCTATTGCTCCCTGACAATGACCAGCAGTTTAGTAAGTAGAACAAGACATTTTGTTGATATCCTAGATTTCCAGGGCACAGAAGACACTTTAGTTTTGTGAGCTAACATTTGCCAAATTCAGTTTTTCACAAATGTTGGGGGGAGGGTTGCTTTCAGGAAAAAGATTAGCATCTTATTTATGACTTTATGCCTAAAGAAAGAATATTTGGATATATTGTGATTACTTCAGAAAGACGGACTGCAGAATACGTATTTTTCCTATATACTATTAAAAATAAGTGATATTCCCCATAGAGGACAGATAGGATTGAAGGCTATGTTTAAGAGAACTTTTGTCCCATATTCTATAATTTCATGATTGACAATTTATGTCAGTGGCATATTTGAGGTATAGCTATCCTCAAAGCTGCCATAATCCGATTTCAGTTTATGATCTGCTTTTGTTTTCATACCATTAACATGTTTTGTTCATTTGCAATTTACAGCGCAGAACTCTGCAAATGCAGGTTTTGCAAACTTTGATGCATTTGGACAGTCTAGTGGTTCGAGTAATTTTGGTGGTTTCCCCACAGCAAGTCAGTCTGCTTTTCAACACCAAAATACAGGTAGAAATGTTCTAACATTGTTAGCTTTTCTGATATCAGTTAATCTGGATGCATAGTTTAGACTATATCTTAGCTCCTTTCTGCATCTACTTTTTTGTGACATCCACACACATTCTGAAGCTCTGGGGAAACCTGAAATTAATGTTTCTTTTTCTTTGCTATATTTGGCGTGGGTTGTTTTTTTCTCGCATGATTTTTTTGCACTGTATCTTCTTAATTCTCCCTACACATGAAATAATTTATCATATTTGTTGGCACTGTTGCATATTGGATCATATCTATGTTAAAAGGAGACTATTTTACATCTTCTAAAATAACAGTAAATGCATTTCAATTACAGAGTAAATTTACTTAATCCAGCATAAATATTTTACAAGTAAAAGAAATCTCATGTGTAAGGGTTATGCTTTGCTTTTTCATTTGGTTATGTTGTAATAATGTTTGCTTGGAATGACAGGCTGCTTGTCTTGACCTATGGCTGACTTAATTTTCTTTTTCCCTTTTCCTTTTTTAAGTGTGTTGTCTTAAGACTTTCTTTTAAAATTTTCTTTTTCCCTTTTGTTAACTTTAACCCCTCACACAATTTCTGGCTGTCCAGCGTTCAGAACGCTTTCATCTAGCTGCAGTTTTGGTGAATTTACTACTTCTGCTTTTCCTCTCCAGGCTATGCGCAGTAAGTTCTATCGAAGTGGGAAATATAGCTCACTTCATTTACAATGCCATTTTTTTTGTTTCCATTATCATGTCCAAGTTTTTTTATAGTAGCCCCTCCTTTAAAAGTAATAGCTCATAATTTATTAATTCAGTTGTAACTGATTAAAAATGGGTGCCGTGGCTCAAGTGGTTAAGACGCTGACTCTGTTGATTGCAAGATCGGCAGGTTGGCAGTTCAAGGCCCAGGTGCTTCTTGATGGGGTGAGCTCCCATCACTAGTCCCAGCTTCTGCCAACCTAGTAGTTTGAAAGCACGCAAATGCAAGTAGATAAATAGGTACCACTTCAGTGAGAAGGTAAACAGCATTCTTTGCAGTCATGCTGGCCACATGACCCACAGAGTAGTTTCTGACAATGCTGACTCTTGGGTTTAGTTACAGAGATAGCACTGCCCCCACAGTCAGACACGGCTT
Source organism: Phrynosoma blainvillii (assembly GCA_026167975.1). Taxonomy (NCBI): domain Eukaryota; kingdom Metazoa; phylum Chordata; class Lepidosauria; order Squamata; family Phrynosomatidae; genus Phrynosoma; species Phrynosoma blainvillii. The sequence continues at coordinate 47,890,460 of JANUYF010000003.1, read as the reverse complement.
GACAACCTTTACCCTTAACTGATAAAAGGTCATCCCAGTATATATGTATATATATATAGAGAGAGAGAGAGAGAGAGAGTCAAAACTATCTTGTTTTTGCAAATAAATTAAAAATGTAACTGAATTATCAGCATTTAGGAGAATCTCATAATACTAGGCTATTTGTATAAGACCTGTCCATCTAATAGTTGAGGTGCTAGGGCCAAGAATTTTTTATTTTCATAGTCTTTTGTGGAAACTGTATAAACAGGCATTTCAAATTGTCCCATGTCAGATAGGCCATGGTGAATGCCAGTTCTGTGAGGAAGGAGGCTGGTCATCTTAGAATATCCACCAGTGGATCATATTATTTTCTTTAATTGAGATTCAGCTATGTCATAACTGTAGAACTTTCTGTTTGAAATTTTCAAATATTAAAATACCACTCTGCCACTGGTACTGAAAAGAAGCTGTTCTTCAATGCTTCATGTGTACACAGTAAGAATCCATGGAATAAAAAAAGTTTAAAAGCAACACCAAATCCTCAGGAACCTTAATTTTAACTTAACTTCCAACCTTATGTTTTTTAAATATAGTTCATTGCTACTAGAAATGGGCAAAGATTGTTTTAGAAAAGGGATTCTTATTTAATCCCTATTTCCATTTACAGTAGGAGGTGGATGCTTATAATGGAATGACCAATAAAGTGAATTATTGAGGTTAGCTAGGCTGCAACACTGACTCTTGTAGTGCTCTGTTGTGTAGTAAGCTAGGACCTGGGGATTTGGAAGTAGAAAACATCTATTTTAACCAATCAGTACTTGAGAATATGGGAATTTTCTTAATATATGTGGCCCTTAAAAATATCCACACACATGGTCACCAGTAACATTTGAAGAAACATTCATTGAACATAGAAGTATCCATCATGTTTACTTATCTTGTTGCAGGTGGGAGCGCTGGATCAGTGAATGCTAACTTTGCACACTTTGATAACTTCCCCAAATCTTCCAGTGCTGATTTTGGAGCCTTCAGTGCTTCTCAGAGCAACACAAGTGCAGCCAGTAAAGCTGCAGTGAATAAATCGAATCTCCAGTCAGCAGATAAATACGCAGCTCTTGCTAATTTAGATAATATCTTCAGCACAGGGCAAGGTACTAATTCTTATTCTTTGACCTCTTCTCTTACACTATATATCATGGCAATAGTGGTGTTCTGTGATGTTCTCATAGACATAGTAAAGTTCTTAATGCTTCCTGCTGCATAAAATACCAATCGTGTTTTGTGTACAAATCTGGTACACTGGCAGTGATGAAAGCATATTTTATTGAATATTGTCAGAAAGTGTAGTTGATTACTTAATCTTACTGAGGATAAAGCTTCAAGGAAACATTCTTTTAATCTAGCTAATTTCATGAGAGTCATATAGTGGTGATGCTAGAAATAGTGGCCTTTGCATCTGACTAATTCTCCAAATAATTCTATCTTGTTCTACCTAATTTTGTATATTTTACAATGTGCTTATGATCCATGGCACAAAAAACCTTCATAGGTATACAAATGATCTCATCATTAACACTGATTTGAGATGTGATATAACTATCTCTGTCTCAAACTGTAGAAAGGCAGAATCATCTGAAAAGGCCAGTGGGAGTTATGCACACATATCCCACTAAAAGTTAGGAAAATAGAATTCTCTGTTCACAGCAAATTCTGTGAAATATTGTTATTCTAAGGCACAGTTTGTAGTGTTCATAAGTGGAGGAGGAGCTGGTTTTATGTAGTGTAATGTTTTAGATCAGTGCTTCTCAATGTGGTGGTCCATGGACTGGTGCCAGTCCCCAGGCCATCTGCTGCTGGTCCCTGGAGAGCTTGCAGGAAGGAAAAGAAACAGTTGTAGTCAGTGGCCATAAATATGGTATCAGTGCCTGGCACATTGGGAAAAATAATTTGCTTGTCCTTCGCATCAAATAGTTTAAGATGTTGAGTTCTAGATTATGTTTCTGAGTCGCTTTTCATAATGGATATTCTCAGAGGGATGAACTGTGGGGCAGAATGAGATATATCACAGATAAGCTGAATTTGTGATTATCTTAAAAGTCTTTATATTTCAATGCCATAATTCCTTTAAATAGCTCAAGGTAATTTACATAGTGTCTCCCCAGCTACTTCCATTACAGCCTTGAGAAGGTTATTTTAATTTATTTCATTGTAAATTGAACATGTTAACCTGCTTTGTAAACTTGTTAAAAGGTGGCATATAAATCAAATATAAGACGCTCCGGCATATAAGACGCACCCAATTTTAAAGGAGGAAAATCTAGGAAAAAAAGATTCTTAATAAAATACAGTCGGAGGACGCCTCCGACCCAGGCATCCGCCCAAGGAAAGCAACCGGGCTTTCCTTGGAGGGACCCTGGGTCTGAGGCGTCCTCCGACCCACGGACGACACCTCGGACCCCAGGATCCCTGCAAGGAAAGCCACCGGGCTTTCCTCGGAGGGACCCTGGGGTCTGAGGCGTCCTCCGCCGCACGGAGGACGGCTCAGACCCCAGGATCCCTCCAAGGAAAGCCACCGGGCTTTCCTCGGAGGGACCCTGGGGTCTGAGGCGTCCTCTGCCGCACGGAGGATGGCTCGGACCCCAGGATCCCTCCGAGGAAAGCCACCGGGCTTTCCTCGGAGGGACCCTGGGGTCTGAGGCGTCCTCCGCCGCACGGAGGATGGCTCGGACCCCAGGATCCCTCCAAGGAAAGCCACCGGGCTTTCCTCGGAGGGACCCTGGGGTATGAGGCGTCCTCCGAAGCACAGAGGACGGCTCGGACCCCAGGATCCCTCCAAGGAAAGCCACCGGGCTTTCCTCGGAGGGAACCTGGGGTCTGAGGCGTCCTCCGAAGCACGGAGGACGGCTCGGACCCCAGGATCCCTCCAAGGAAAGCCACCGGGCTTTCCTCGGAGGGACCCTGGGGTCTGAGGCATCCTCCGAAGCACGGAGGACGGCTCGGACCCCAGGATCCCTGCAAGGAAAGCCACTGGGCTTTCCTCGGAGGGACCCTGGGGTCTGAGGCGTCCTCCGAGGCACGGAGGACGGCTCGGACCCCAGGATCCCTCCAAGGAAAGCCTGGTTGCTTTCCTTGGGCGGATGCCTGGGTCGGAGGCGTCCTCCGACTCAAGCATCCGCCCAAGGAAAGCAACGTTTTTTTCCTTGGGGCAGTGCTGGGGTCGGAGGCATCCTCCGACCCCAGTATTGCCCCAAGGAAAAAACCGTTGCTTTCCTTGGGGAGATGCTGGTCCCAGGGAAAGCATGGTCCCAGGGAAAGCGACGCTCCTTCCCCCTGCGTCCTCAGTGGTTCAATGGGCTGCTCGGCCTCCGATCCCAGGAGCAGCCCATTGAACCACCGAGGACGCGCGGAGGGAGCGTACATTCGGCATATAAGACGCACAAACTTCCCCACCGCCATTTTGAGGAAGAAAATGTGCGTCTTATATGCCGAAAAATACGGTACATAAATAAATAACAAGTCCAAGACATTGCAATATGAACCTACATCTCCCGAGTCCTGGTATAACAATCATAATGGCTATATCATCAGGTTTCTTAACTCTGTTACTCCAATTACTTTTTTTCAGAGGTTTTTATGTAGCTCTGCTCTCTGGACAGTTTATTATGCAAACGAAACAACCATATAAGTAAAATCACAAAAAATCACAAATTCTGCAATTAAATCAAATCAGTTGTAATTTTAAAATCAGTTTTAAAAATTAAAATCAGTTTTAATACGCTTTGTTCAAATATTTAAGTATTGAAATGCTAAAGAGCCTTTGTAAATAACTATAAAAAGAAAGGTAAAAAATATACACCCAGTGTTGAATATGTACTGGAACTTGTAATCTGATCTCTAAATGCTGACAGGGAGGATAATAAAATTTAACCGTAGGCAGGTCAACAAGCATAAGTGTATTAGGATTTGGATTTAGAATTAGAATTGTGACCTGATTCCTATTTGTAGTCTCAGTTATTGTAGTCCTATTGGATCAATTGTTGAACGGTGAGTCAACACCTATAGGTATCTCATTAATTCAATGGGTGTACCATAGTTGTAACAATCAATAGAATTCAGGCCGCATTTTGTACTTCTAGCTATATAATAATAGATAATCACAATCACATTAAACATGCAGTATGTCTTCACGTAGCCTGAAATAATAGTCTGAAAAATTATTTCTTTAAAGACAATATAAATTACAGTAGCAGGACTTTCCTCTGAAACTCCCACATCTTAGTCCATCAGTATTCAGTGGCTTGTTCCTTTAATTTTTCTAGACACTTAAGACACTTGTTGGGTGGTTCACCATGTGAGGTCTGCTTCAAATGGCTGCTGTTATATGATGAATCATTCATATACAGCAGTTCTTCATTTTGTTCACATCATTTCTTCACACTGCTATAGACTTTGATTTTACTTCTTGAAGGGATACAGAAGGTATGAATTGGATTGCATGTACCTGTTCACCTTGATGCACCTAGGTATAGTTGGATTGCATGCCCTTGTTCGTAGTTTATTTAGGACTGGCATTAAGGAAAGAAGCTAGAAAACTCTAGATTTCACAGTCTCTCTACAAGATTCAAACTTCCGAAAAGGAGGGGAATAAACTACTGAATTTGATAAAATACTGGAAATGCAATCCCCCCAACCTTTCCCTTGCAGGAAATAACATTTATTGGGAGCATGGTTGTGTCTCTCTTACAGAAAATAACATTCAGAAAACAACAGCACATGATTGCAGTTCTCTTATAGTAGATTGTACAGTAACATGTCATTTTGCTCATGCTAACATGTTTTTTAGAATCTTGTTTGAACTTTGAATCCGCTGTCCTTTTTCCTAGGTGGTAGTGAACAAGGAAGTGGCTTTTCTGCCAATCCAACACCTGCAGGTCCTACTGTGTCGGCTCCAAGTCAATCAAGTGCATCTTCAGACAAGTATGCAGCTCTAGCAGAATTAGACAGTGTGTTCAGCTCCACAGCAACTTCTAGTAATGCATATACTTCCACCAGTAATGTTAGCAGGTACTCCATCTTGAATGAAGTTAATGTAAACCAGTTGTGTTTACAAACAGCAAAATAAAGTGATACACTTTTGAAAAATTGCAGAACTTTCAGAAGATCACAGTTTTAAAGTGTATTCAGTTATTATTTGATTGGAAAACTGGTCTTCCAAAATGTGGTTGGACTTCAGCTCACATAGTCTCTGGCAAATGTGGCCAGTGTTAGGGATGACGTGAGCTCTACTCCATCTTTCCCTGTGCATCAGTGGGACATGTAGTGGGTGCATGTGAAGACAGCATGGCTTACCAGAACAATAGGATTAAAATTTTCCACAAATTTTGTCAACAAGAGGTTGGTAGAATAAAATTATACCAAATGTAAGGTTATGGCCTTCTCAATGTCTATATTATTTTAGTGATAAATTCTTTGTTTTAATATTTTACATTGACTGTTACGCCACAGCTAGCTTAAATCTGTTTGTAATATTATTGATGAAACATTTGCAAAGCTAAATACAATTTAGTTGAGAAGAATTTAAATATAATGTAACTATCTGGAAGGACAGGTTGCTGTACCATATCTAAGTTTACATTTTACTCCTGGGCATGTTTTTGCTTACTGATGGTTTCTGATTTAGGTTATCTTTTAAGAGTGTGCTTTGAAGAATATTGCAATTAAATTAAACCAGTTAAAGAGCCTTCTGTATTTTCCAATAAAATAATTTGAAGATGTATAATTGTCAAATAACTGGTTCTGATGTTGAATAATGTGAATTATTTTCAGTAATGCTTTTGGAACAGTACCAGTGGGTGCTAATACACAGACACAACCAGCACCCTCAAGTGTTCCTGCTCCATTTGGAGGTACTGTAAAACATTTCAGAATCATCTTAGTTTGAGTTTGCAAGATCTAGTGGCTGGAGAAAGCATATCATGTTGTTTTTGAGGCCTGCAATTGACCTTCCCCAAATTGAGGATTTTTTAATATTTACCTGGACCATCAAGCGGGTGGGAGCAATTTGCCATGTTTCTTCCCCCACCCCTACCTCAGTGTACTTTCTGGCTTTAAAAAGGTCTCTCATGGCCCTAAAACAGCTCAGAGGTATAGAAACATGGCACAAATTCTCTCCAGAGCCTAGAGGGTGCAGAGAGGCACTTGGTGTAATAATAAATATTTGGGGTGATTGTAAGGAGATGCAATGGGAGACAGTGCTGCTGTCTCAGATCCAGTAAAGAATGTGTGCAGCCCCCGGTCCATGAAAAAGAGGTTTTTCTTTCTAACCTGTAGCCAGGTTATTCCTTACTCCTGAATACAAATTGTACTCATTCATATACCAAGCCAAGCTCCTCTATTCTAGCAAGTAAGCTTAACGAAATGGGATGCAAGTGAATCTTTCGTCTGCATGTAGAGTCCCCTTTGCTCCTCCCTTTGAAGTGCAGTCAAACAAGCCAAATCATGATTAGTTTGAAATTTAGTAACCATATTTTTCCAGTTCTTATGGAATGAGAAACTGATTGATGGAGAATTTTCTGTTTTAATTGCGGGTTACACAAAGTGTCTGCATACACAGGCAAAATGTATTTTGAACTGCATTGTCATGTAGTGCTCTTTTGATTGACCATTTGAAGATGCATAGTGTTTTAATAATGTCATTGTTTCATTTTTCAGTAGCCCCATCCACAAATCCATTTGTGGCTGCCCCTGTAGCAGCAGTAGCACCTTCAACAAACCCATTCCAAACAAATAACAGAGGAGCAACAGGTGAGTAATGAAGCTATACTATGCAGTTACGTTTTGTCTCGATTCTTAATTTTATCTTCTGTATTTATTGATTTGTAACTTCTGAATAGACCAAGATGCTAAATGTGCTCTTATAAAATCACATTTTTTGTGATTTTGTTGTGATTATTTTATTATTATTAGTTGTTCCATCTGGATCAGGCAAATAAAAACAGCCAGTATGCTGACATTCATATAAAAATCCTCTGCTTACTGATGTTTGAAGGATAAATCTATTCAATAACATGTTTATGTATTAGATCCTCACAGAATACTGCTGTTTGTTGTATATGCTTTCATATTTTAATATACTTTAATGCATCCAATATATATAATACAATTAATGTCTTTTATTATCATGTTTGTTTAGCCCTTATACTTAGTAAAAACTTACAATGTCTGTATTTGACTTTTGTTAAAATAATTAAATCTGTCAATTTCTGTCCAGATCAGCAAAATAACTCCCAAACAGTGTTACGAGGTTTTTTAAAAAAAATTTAAATATTCAATATTTTATCAAGCAAAAAAATATTTAAGAAAATGTGTTCAAATGATTTGACACTGTCTGGTCTCTTTGTGACTTCTCAAAAGGCCTCTCAGGAGCAATGCATACTCACTTGTTTCCTCAGGCTCACTTTGGTAGGTGGCCACATTTTATATAGTTTCATGTGGCTAAAATGTTGACTTGCTTGTGAAAGCTTATTGCCACTTAGTGGTCCTTTGCATGTACAACTTTTTCAACCCTTTTTCCATTATTTTGAAATGGAGTGGGCATGGAAGGTGATTCACTTCAAATATGTGTTGACATTACTTGGTGTAAATTTAAGACTTACACCTCAGTCTTAAACACATGTATTGAAAAGTATATGCCATTAGTTCCATTGAACTTGCTGTCAAGTAAGTGTGCTTAGGATTGTGAGTTAAAATGTTATGTTGTACCTCCATGGTCACATTAGTAGATGCTTAAAAATGTGGTTTGAAGCTTGTGCTCATAATAGCTCAAGTGAAACTATTGAAACCAAACCATTGTGTATTTCTACAATGAGTTTGGATTTGCTATTTTAGCGAGTTTCAGTATTCAGCTGTCCTCCCTGCTAATAGAAGCTTGTGTAAGTTCTGTTGATGCACTGTCTGTATCTTGTCTATTTCTATATTCATATGTGCCCCTTTATTCCACAAATTCCTTTAACAAATTCTTATGCCATGTCTTCCTTGGCTAGCCGTAATTATTGTTTGAGAAATGTGGAGACATAGAATTAAAGTAGTGCCAATTCTCTAAAACACAACTTGGATATATTCTTTAACCAAACAAATAATTAGCTAAGTAAAATTATTCTCTAGTCAATCTAGTCAAAAGATTATTAAATAAGATTATTAATAATCTAGTAATAATTATGTGAAATTTAAGTTGTTTTAATTACTGGTCTGCTTCATACCTAGTGATGTTGTGAAACAATATTTCTTTACCAACCCAGCCACAATCCGTGGAGGGGGGGCGGGGGGGCGTTTAGCATTTTTTCTTGAACAGCACCCTCCTTAAAAAAAAATAGATGACTGAACTGTGAGTCACTTGTCAGATTAAAATTCCATTGGATAGCCAGCTCTTGGGTGCAGCTGTGAATTGGACAAAATTTCTTGCAAGTTTGTCCCTGGAGCAGTCAGTAATAGTTACTGGCATGCAAATGCTTTCTCATTTTTCCTCTCTTATTTATTACTGAAAGTGCTCTTGAACTATTACATCAAATGCTTCCATGGCACTATCAAAATTAGCTGTGCTTCCCATTTCTTAGTTCCCTGTATTATTGTCTATTGAAAATCACTGGAATTTAGTTAGCTATAGTTTCTGACATCTATACACTTTTTTTTGTTTTGTTTTTTGTTGGTTTTTTTTTTAAGTGGAAATGTCTAGGAAGAGTACTGGCAAATGTTACATTTAGCAAAAGGAGCAGACTAACCACATTTTGGCTAAGTTCTTAGAATATCCAGAAACTTAATGCTTAAACGCTAGCCAAGTGACTGATGCTTCATAATGGATTCTGTGGAAATGCTCCTCGTGTGACTTCACAGTAACAGTAGAACACATTTCAAAGTAATTGAATGTTACATTTCTCTTAACAGCAGCAACATTTGGCACTGGATCCATGAGTATGCCTGCAGGATTTGGAACAACTGCCTCATACAGTCTTCCTACTAGCTTTAGTGGTAACTTCCAACAACCTGCATTCCCAGCCCAGGCAGCCTTTCCTCAGACTGCATTCACTCAACAGCCTAATGGTAAATACTTGTATGCTACATTTTGTTTCATGGTAGTACAGTACTGTGTTGCACATTTTGACTGTTTGTCAATTAATCTTGAGATAACTTGCCTGTCCTGTCCTATGTTTTCATTCATTAATAGTTAAATGTTATATTGAGCCTCAGGATTTAACTGATAAAGAGAAATGCACCCTGTCCAGCTGTTTGCATATTTTATATTCCTGCATTCCCTGCCTTGGAACACAGGAATGACTTGATGTGAGTAATATAGGGCTTAGAAGAACCTGGTAATCCCAGGTAACTTTTGACTTGGCAAACACAGGGAATTTATTTGAATTCACTGAATCACCAATAAATCTCATGCTATCAAGTTATGCACAAACTACTTATTTTATCATCTAGTTATACATCTAGTTGAGTGGAAACAATCTACAAATGTATGACTAAATAATTAAATAAGAACTTAGTTTCTGCATACATTTTTATCATATAGTTTACTAATTTCTTAAATTTTACTAACATCAGATATTTACATTCCCTAGACTTTTCTAGATATGATTTATATAAATAGTCCCTTTGAGTAAGGGATACAGTAAGACACTGACTCTGTTGATTGCAAGATCGGCAGGTTGGCAGTTTGAAGCCTGGGTGCTGCATGATGGGGTGGGCTCCTGTCACTAATCCCAGCCTCTGCCAATCTAGCAGTTTGAAAGCATGCAAATGCAAGTAGATGAATAGGTACTACCACTTCAGTGAGAAGGTAAACAGCGTTCTGTGCAGTCATGCTGGCCACATGATCACAGAGTAGGCTCTGACTCTTTGGCTTAGTAATGGAGATGAGTACTGCCCCCTATGGCCGGACACAACTTAACAATCTTGAGTATTTACCTTGAGTATACAGGCATTTCTGAGTAGTATTTTTTTATATTCATGGACTCTTAATATTGGCAGGCTGGCAATCTACAGATTTGACTGCTCATGGATCATCACACCCTATATTATTCAGTGGCAGTATGTGCACACAGATGTGCTGACACATCTGTATGCACAGTGCCAACATTGGAGAATATAGAGTGTGACTGTCCTCATTTTTTTGCCATCTGCAGGGGGCCCCAGTATCAAACTCTCACAGATGGGAAGGGACCACTGTATTATTTTGTTGGGAGGGGGGGGAAACTAAACTGAAAGGTGAATCAACAATAATTTTATGTGATCTGATCCCATTGTTTTGATTGGGATGAAAACTATAACTAATGGAGAAATTAATTTACAATATGAAGTCGTAAGCTTTCATGGCCGGCATCCATACTTTTTGTGGTTTTTTCGGGCTGTGTGGCCATCTTCAAGAAGAGTTTCTTTCTGTGGCTGGCATCTGTGGCTGGCACAGATGCTGGTGAAACGTCAGAAAGAAACTCTTCTAGAACATGGCCACACAGCCCGAAAAAAACACAAAAAACTAATTTACAATACTTTATGGCCAGCTTAAAGTTAAAAATTTTAATATTCTGCTACATAGGTGCAGGCTTTGCTGCATTTGGACAGACAAAACCAGTAGCAACCCCATTTGGGCAAGTTACAGCTGTTGGAGTATCTAGTAATCCTTTCATGGTAAGTGATCCCATATGGCCTGGTAGTCTTTCAGATTTAAAGAGTACTTTGTTGCTTTATTACAGAACTGACTTGGATCCATAAGATTATTCAGCAAGAACTAGGGAAATGGATTAGTGACTGTTATTATTATTATTATTAAAGTTTATTTCTAGAGCACTGTCAGTGTACACACCGCTGTACAAAAGACAATCAAGGATAAAACAGAATAAAACCTGCCAAAGGCATACAATCTAAGTAAAACAATAAGCAAAATAATAAAAGCCAATTAAAACAAAGACAATTACAGCAATTAATAACAACATCCACCGTAAACCCAAATGACAGAAAAATAAATGTATATCAGACAAAGCCAGGGAATGCCTCCCTGAACAAGGTGGTCTTTAACTCGGATTTAAAAGTTGACAAAGAAGTAATGGCCCATGTTTGAGGGGGAAGAAGGTTCCAGGAATATGGGGCGGCAAGCGAGAAGGGGCGAATCCGAGATGGAGCAGTGGAGATCCTAGGTTGAGACAGCAGGCCTTGAGTACTAGAACAAAGGGTACGGGTGGGAATGTAAGGAGAGAGAAGGTCAGATAAGTAAAGAGGGGCTAGCCCATGCTGGGCTTTGAAAGTTAGCAACCAAAGCTTATATTGGAGACGGAAGGGGAAGGGAAGCCAGTGAAGAGAAGACAGCAAAGGGGAAACATGGTCATAGCGGCGAGCGGAAGTAATGATGCGGGCGGCTGAATGTTGGACAGAAATTAAAGGGCGAAGATGAGAAAGGGGAAGCCCAGCTAAAAGGAGATTACAATAATTTAATCGGGAGATCACCAAAGCGTGGACCAGAGTCTTGGCAGTGGAGGCCGAGATAAAAGGACGTATTTTGGCGATGTTGTAAAGGAAAAATCTGCAGGCTTTGGCTGTGGCCTGAATATGGGGAATAAAAGACAGTGAGGAATCAAAGATGAAACCGAGACTGCGGGCTTCCTGGACCGGATGAATAGAGGTATTGTCAACAAAAACAGAAAAAGAGGATTGAAGGGAGGACTTAGGTGGAAAGACAAGAAGCTCTGTCTTGGACATATTGAGCTTCAAACGCCGATGACGCATCCAAAGAGAGACAGCTGAAAGACAAGAAGAAATTTGCTGTTCAAGCCCTGGGGAAAGATCAGGGGTGGAAAGATACAGTTGGGTGTCATTGGTGTACAAATGATAGGAAAAACCGAAGGAACTAATAATTTTTCCTAACGACAACGTGTAAAGAGAGAACAATAGGAGACCCAAAACAGAACCCTGGGGAACTCCAACAGATAAGGGTACGGGGGAAGAAATCTGACCACCCGTGACCACTACAAAGGATCTATCTGACAGATAAGATTTAAACCAGTTAAGAACTGAGTTCAAGAACCCAATGTCAGAAAGTATATCAAGTAGAAGACAGTGATCCACGGTGTCAAATGCTGTAGATAAATCGAGGAGGATAAGCACAGAATAGAGACCATTTGCCTTGGCCCGTAAAAGATCATTAGAGATCTTTGTGAGGGCCGTCTCAGTGGAGTGCCATGGGTGGAAACCAGACTGAAAGGGATCGAGGATGGAGTTAGCTTTGAGAAACTCAGGGCAGCGGGAATAAATGACCCGTTCCAGAACCTTAGAAAGAAAAGGGAGAAGAGAGATTGGGCGATAGCTGGACAAAGAAGAGGGGTCAAGAGAAGATTTTTTCAAGATAGGGGAAACAAGAGCATGTTTAAAGTCAGAGGGAAAAGAGCCAGTAGAAAGAAAAAGGTTAAAGATAGAAAGAAGCGAAGGAAGGAAGGAAGGGGCTGTAGAGATTAGGAGAAGAGGGGGAATTGGATCAAGAGAACAAGTAGTAGGTTTGAAGAGTGCAGCAAGGTAGAGAGTTCATCCAGAGAAACAGGAGGAAATACAGAGAATTGATTAGTTGACGGTTCCAAAAGATTGATGGGAGAAGACAAGTTAGGAAGAACTATTTCGGATCTGATAGTAGTGATCTTAGTGATAAAGTAATTAGCAAAGTTGGTAGGGGAAAATAATGAAGAAAGGGGGGGGGGAGGAAGGTTTTAGCAAGGTGTTGAACCAGTACTCTACATATTGGAGGTCATGTCTGATCCCAAAGAGATACTGAAAGGTTTACCTTTTCCTCCCTTTGCAATTTTGCTGCCATTTGTTTCCCTGTTTATGGAATGTATGCTTCGTATTGTATGTTTTGTCTTCTGTAGCCCAAATCCAGAATGGTGGCATTTTTCCTGGCAGATCTCCTTTCATCAGCAGAACAGGGAAGCAAGTGGTTCCTACCAATTCCGGTCCCCTTCCCCCCTTTTGCAGCCCAGAAAACAGCTTCAGGGGGCTGGGAACCCAGGGTGGTTTCTAATGGGTTGATTCATTTCAGAGAGTGTGTTAGTCTGGAATATCAGTTTGCAGTGGGATCTTGTAGCAGTTTTAAGATTAACTGAGCAAAAGACATTGTAGCATAAGCTTTTGTAGACTTGGTTTACTTCTTCTGATGCATGCAGTTCATTGCATGTATCTGAAGACGAAAGCCAAGTCTACAGAAGTTTATACTACAAAGTATTTTGCTCTTTTGGATGATTGTTCTTTACTTTTGTCTATATTGAACAAGAGGAGGTTGCTTGAGAAGGTTGCTAGAAATGATCTCTATGATAATCCCTCCATTATAAACAGGGTATTAAAAACTGTCTTTAATTTAAAATGGACATTAGAATATTTCATCCAAATACCATATTGAGTACTTCTGAAGCATAGCAGAGAGAAAAACATGTGATGTAAGAGGTGCTTTCTGTTTTGCAAATTAATACTTCTGACATGGCGGTATCATTGCAGCTTCTACTGCTTTTCATCTGTTGAGATAGTATGCTCTGTATAATGGCTTTATGTGATTATTTTAGTAAAACTTTTTTTTTCTTCCACTAGGCAGGTGCACCAGCAGGGCAATTTCCAACAGGAAGCTCATCAACCAATCCTTTCTTATAGCCTTATAGACACTTTACCCAAAAGAACTCTTATGTGATCACATAACATCTCTGCGCCTCTTGCACTGTTGTCTTGTTTCACTGACCTTAGCTTTAAACACAAGTATTTCAAGAAAAAAAAACCTGCATTGTGTATTAAAACCAAGGAACACCAGGTAATGTGCAAAACGGGGGCTGTGATAACATCTTTTAATCTGTGCATTGGCAGGAGAATGTTGAAGGTATCATGTATATTAAAATTGGCTAATATTAAGTTATTGCAGATACCACATTCATTATGCTGCCGTACTGTACATATTTTTTCTTAGGAATTAGTTCTTTGTGCATATCAGTATTTGTAACTTTTAGCACATTGTTATGTGAAAAATGTTACTGAGGGAAATAGATCAGCCACCTTACGGTGCTGTCATATCTCTTGGAATGAATGGCCTACATTATTTTAACCATTGCTGTTGGGAGTTATGAGTTCAAAATTGAAGGTTTTATTCATTTCTTGAAGTGTTTTTTTTTCCTTTCCTAAAGAGCTCTTCTATTTATACATGCCTAAATTCTCTATAATGTAGAGGGATACCTGTCTGCATAATAAAGCTGATCATGTTTTGCTACAGTTTGCAGGTGGAAAAAATAATAAACATTAGAAAAAAAGTTTTCTGTCTTGGTCAACATTTGCACTAATGAATTTTGTTAAAACTTTCAGGTTCAATCCCAAGATAGATACAGTATCATCTTGATTGTTTCAGCCATTTCTTAATTACCATCTGTTATATACTAAAATCACTCTTACCAATCAGTCAATAAAATACCAATTGTTTTGAACACTGAATCAAACTTGGTTCCAAGCACACAGTCCATAATGTATTTCTTTTATTTCTTGGTGTAAATGTTTTTCAAGACTCGGCAATTTGCTGCAGTTGTACATCTTGGTTAATTTAAACAGCCTTGAATGCAGCATTACTGAAGTCTGCTAGCCAGCACATATTTCAGCACAACTTTGGGACTGGTTCCCCTCAATATTTTTCCCCCTGTTCCATGGATAATGTGCTACTTTTCTGCAGGAGCATTTTTCTGTATTGAGTTCTTTCTAAGACAAGTCTCAGTATCTTTATAAGATCAAGTCTCAGCCCATCTTTGGGGAAATGTTTAAATGTGCCTTTATAGTTTTTGGTCCATAGCCCTATCAGTAGAAATGCAAATTCTGAATTTAACAGCATTTTCAGTGGCAAATATAAATCCATGAATGAGCTGATCACTTCTTTTATAAAATGCAAGGAACTAGGACTGGGATCCAAATATACCTTACAGTAAACATGGTCCTGGAATGAAGTGGATGTCAAAAATCTGGATGTGTCTTCTAGTATAATATGTGTATATGTGTTGCCAATATAATTGAAACACTTTCTGCCCATAAAGAACTCCTTATGTGTTAAAGCCAATTTCTTTTAAATTGCATTATTATTCTTCCACTCAAAAAAGTTGCTCAAGCTAGCTACCAAATTCTCTAAAAACATAAACAAAATGATCACTAAAAACCTATAAAACAGTAAAACAAATAATAAAGCCGCATCAAAAACAGTTGAAAGCATCAGAGCAGTTTAAAGAGGATCTTTGCAACCCTCTTAACACTTGCAAGAGTAAGAACTGATCTGTGGAGAGTGTATTCAGTCATCTGGGAGAAACAGCCCCCCCAAGTGCCCATCAGGTGAGCCTCTCCTGAAGAACTTAACATGTGAATTAAGTTTATAGCAGGCCTGCACAACTTGGAAGTAGGTAGGGGCCGAAATTAAGATAGGCTAAAGTTGTTTGGGCCACCAATAGGTTTTTAGTGGCTTACTGTCCGAGTAAAGGTATAAATAATGATTAACCTATTTTGAAAATACAGCCATACTATAAAACAGGGTATTTCAGTTAATACCAATTAATAGACCTATTAAGATTTTTTAACTTATCTTGAAATCACATTCATATTAAAAATAATGCTTTACTAAGTGTTACAAGTTTCAAGTTTATTTATTTATATTAGCTGACCAGGCTTTTGCACACAACTATAAAACAAACCAATGCTATATTAAAACATTGATAAAATAGGACAATTAGATTAGTACCGTATTTTTCGGCATATAAGCACTTTTTCTTCCCCAAAACGAGGGTGGGAAAGTTGCTGCGCCTAATGAAGCGAATATAAAAGCTGAGGGCAAACTGCCGAGGCCTAGGCTAAAAGTAGGCCTCATTTCAACCTCAGCCTTGGTGCTCCAGTGGGCTCTTCCCATCCCAGGAAGAGCCCATTGGAGCAGCCAGGATGGGGGTGGAAAGAGTGCTCTTTTCCTGGCTAGTTGAATGTGCTCCTCCTCTTTCCACCCCCATCTGGGTGCTTCAATGGACTCTTCCTGGGGTCAGAGGACATCCTCCCATCCCAGGAAGAGTCCATTGGAGCACCCAGGACGGGGGTGGAAAGAGTCCCCCCCTTGAAGAAATCTGCCAGGAAAACCCTCATGGTAGGATCCAAATGATCCAGAAATTACTCCAAGGCACTGGATTAGTACCCTGGCCAAGTTACACTGTCTCAGCCTCAGAGGGTGGAAATGGCAAACTCCCTCCTCTGAAGAAATCTGCCAGGAAAACCCTCATGGTAGGATCCAAATGATCCAGAAATTACTCCAAGGCACTGGATTAGTACCCTGGCCAAGTTACACTGTCTCAGCCTCAGAGGGTGGAAATGGCAAACTCCCTCCTCTGAAGAAATCTGCCAGGAAAACCCTCATGGTAGGATCCAAATGATCCAGAAATTACTCCAAGGCACTGGATTAGTACCCTGGCCAAGTTACACTGTCTCAGCCTCAGAGGGTGGAAATGGCAAACTCCCTCCTCTGAAGAAATCTGCCAGGAAAACCCTCATGGTAGGATCCAAATGATCCAGAAATTACTCCAAGGCACTGGATTAGTACCCTGGCCAAGTTACACTGTCTCAGCCTCAGAGGGTGGAAATGGCAAACTCCCTCCTCTGAAGAAATCTGCCAGGAAAACCTTCATGGTAGGATCAAAATGAGCCAGAAATTACTCCAAGGCACTGGATTATTACCCTGGCCAAGTTACACTGTCTCAGCCTCAGAGGGTGGAAATGGCAAACTCCCTCCTCTGAAGAAATCTGCCATGAAAACCTCATGGTAGGATCCAAATGATCCAGAAATTACTCCAAGGCACTGGATTATTACCCTGGCCAAGTTACACTGTCTCAGCCTCAGAGGGTAGAAATTGCAAACTCCCTCCTCTGAAGAAATCTGCCAGGAAAACCCTCATGGTAGGATCCAAATGAGCCAGAAATTACTCCAAGGCACTGGATTAGTACCCTGGCCAAGTTACACTGTCTCAGCCTCAGAGGGTGGAAATGGCAAACTCCCTCCTCTGAAGAAATCTGCCAGGAAAACCCTCATGGTAGGATCCAAATGATCCAGAAATTACTCCAAGGCACTGGATTAGTACCCTGGCCAAGTTGCACTGTCTCAGCCTCAGAGGGTGGAAATTGCAAACTCCCTCCTCTGAAGAAATCTGCCAAGAAAACCCTCATGGTAGTGTCAAAATGAGCCAGAAATTACTCCAAGGCACTGGATTACTCTGGCCAAATCACACTCTCTCAGCCTCAGAGGATGGAAATGGCAACCCCCCCCCCTTGAAGAAATCTGCCAAGAAAACCCTCATGGTAGGGTCAAAATAAGCCATAAATTACTCCATAAGACAATGGCCTAAAAACTCCAAAGGTACCAGTCCATCTGATCTTGGAAGCTAAGCAGGGTCAGCCCTGGATAGTCCTTGGATGAGAGACCGCCAAAGAATCCCAGGTGCTGCAGGCTGTATTTCAGAGGAAGGAACTGGCAAAACCACTTCTCGAGTCTTCCTTGCCTGAGAAATCCCTAAGAAATTCATGGAGTCACCATAAGGCGACAGGAGACTTGCAAGAAAGTTGGGCAGGGAATTTGTGCAATACCTGGCCCTGCTGCTGGCTTAAACTTACATTTACAACTTAAAATTGTTCTTAAACTGCTGTTAACTTTATACAGTTGATATAAAATATTTTACTACAGTATTTGGTTAAGAATCTTTTTTTTCTAGATTTTCCTCCTTTAAAATTGGGTGCGTCTTATATGCCGAAAAATACGGCAATAAAATATACAAGATAAGACTAAGATTATATCTTGTCACTAAACAATTTAAAAGCTTCTCTTTTTGTCAGAGCTAACTTGATATACTTGGCTGTTTGACAGGACATGTAGTAACTGCCAGGAAAAAACAATTTTTTTTTTTTGAGGGAACAGCATTTCTGCTATGTACATGGGCTCTCAAGTCCAAATACAAAGAACATTCCAGAAGAAAATGATACAAACCTTCCATCTTTCTGCAGCCATATGGGCACTGTCTATTGGAGTTCGGTAAACCATCATAACGCCCCTTAACTTCCATTAAGTGCAAAGTATTTAATCTTAGTTACCAGACATATACACATTCTAGAATACCATATTTTGCTATTCAGGGGTTGCCATGTCGACCATATAGCAAAGTACAACATCCAAAATCCCACAAAACATTTATACTGTTTTATGTATGATTCTTAATACCTTTGCCTGATGAATAATCCAGTGGAGCTTCCAAAGCTTGCATTATATATTTTGTGCATTTTGGTTGCCCCTTGAAGGTATTGCTGTCTTGTGGATTTTGATTGACTGGGAAGGAATTTTGAGGAGCCCCTCCTCTTCTTCTGTAGCCCAGTCTCCTGAGGAGTAAACCCAGGCTACGGAGAAGATTTGGGGAGATGCTTATGAGTGTTTGCAAGTTTCAGATTCTTAAGAGAGTAAAAATAAATGCTCAACTATACAGCATTTATACACGGTTGTAGGAGTGGGATGGAATATAATAGGATCCAGAAGAATGCAAATAATGACCCTTGCAGTAAATTTTCGAAGGGGTGTAGGCCTGTGACTCTTCTTACCATCATTACCTTTCTTCCCCAGTATAATTTTTTTGAAAACCAATGTTATAGAGGTTTGACTGTGAACCACAACTGGAGATCAGGGTTTAGATCAGGGACAGGCAACCTTTTTGACACCTGAGCCGGTCTCCCGTCACCCAGGTCTCGGCTGGGCCAAGGGGGGGGGATGGTAGCGTGCGCACGAGCACCCACCTCTGCCGCGCGCGACCCCCCTGCGTACGCTGCTGCCGCCGCCGCCGCCACCGCCACCGCTACTGCCGTCGTAGCGCACGTGGCCACAGCTGCCACGGCGCATGTCGCGGCCGCCATTTTGACTTCCAAAATGGCGGCCGCAGCAAGCATGGCCGAAAACGCGGCCCGGCAGTGGCGCACGGCGGCGGCAGCCTACGGCCTGGGCCGGTAAGTCCGGGGCCTTAACCGGCCCCCGGGCCGTAGGTTGCCGGTCCCTGGTTTAGATCCTGGCTCAGCTATGAAACCCACTGGGTGACCTTGGGCATGTCACACTCTCTCAGCCTCACAGGAAGGCAATGGCAGAACCTCTTCTGAAGAAATCTTGCCAAGAAAACCCCTATGATAGGGTTACTTTAGGGTTGCTGTAAGGGACCAACTTGAAGGCATGTAACAACAAAAGAACCCCCCAAGTTATACACGCACACCATACACATCACCCACACACACAGATCTCCACCCTGCACACACCTGTTGTGCAGCGAGGGCAGCCACTAGTCCCCTGGGCCCCAGACAGGCCTGCCTGCTGCCTGGCTGCCCCACCAAAAGCGCGGCAATGGTGGCTGCTTCCACCTCCTCACCCCCCCCCCCCCCCCCCGCACCACAGTCAAGCCTCCTGGCCCCTTACCTCACCGGGTCGGACCTCTGGGCCTCTCTCTCTCTGTTTCTCTGGTTCTCTTTGCTGCTCTCTGCTCTTTCCTGCTCTCTCTTCAAAAAGCTCCTCATCCTGGGCCGGGTCTGGCCTGGCCTGGCCTGGTGTGGTCAATGGGGTTGGGAGGAGCCAGAAGCCTGTCTCCTGTCCGCAGGCTCCTTGGGAAGGAGAGGTTATGTCCATTGCTCCTGAGTCATCTAAAGCTCCATGCGATTGGGGCAAGGACTCTGGGAACTGGGACATCTTCCTCCTCCTGGTTCTTTCCCTCTGGGCTGCCAAAAATCCATTATGGGGCCACCAGCGGCCCGTGGGCCATATGGTGTGCAGGCCTGGTTTATGGCAAGGTGGGCAGGCCCCAAACCTAAGAGCTTTAAAAAAATTTTTTTTAAATCACCTTGAGTTGGTCCCAGAGAGCAGTTGGTAACTAACTGCAGGTATTTTAGTATCAGAATAATATGATTTCAATACCCTGCACCACTTAGTAACTCAAATGTGACATTTTGCACTACCTGAAACTCTTAACCATTCTTCAGATGTAACCTCATATACTCAAGACACAGTGTAATTAAGGCACAGATTATGTTACCAGGTCAGGTCAACTCCAGGAAGAGCAGAGCATTCCTCATCATTACTGCTGCCTGCAGAATTAAGGAATAGACTACAGCCCTGGCATTTTAGGGTGAACATAGCCTGTTCCAGAGAACCAGCTTGGCATAGCGGTTTGTGTGTTGGGCTAAGACTCTGGAGACCAGGGTTTGATTCCCTATTTTGCCATGAAATCCACTGGGTGACCTCTGAACAAATCTTGCCAAGAAAAACCCATTATATGGCACCTTAGGGTTGCCATTAGTTGGAAATGACTTGAAAGCACATAACACACACACATATCCTCTTCTAGAACAGGTTAAATTCCATTCCATTCCCAAACCAGACTTTCCAACGACTAGCAGTATCTCCATCTTTTCATGGTTTATAGACATGCTTGTTTAATTTATTCTTTCTGAGAGGGTTCATTTTCAGAACCATCACTTTAGAGACTACTAGGTATAGAATTCAAAGATATAGCCGTGTTAGTCTGTAGAATCAGTACGTAGAGAGATCTTGTAGCACATTTGAGACTAACTGAAATAAATAAATGGGAAGCATGAGCTTTTGTAGACTTCAGTCTACTTCCTCAGATGCATTTAGTGGGGTGGAGGCCAGGCACAGACATCCTCACGTATATATGTCTGTGCCTGACCTCCAGCAAATGCATCTGAAGAAGCAGACTGAAGTCTACGAAAGCTCATGCTGCCAATTTCTTTCAGTTAGGGCTTTTACAGACTTCCAGAAATAATGCAGCTTGAGGCCACTTTAACTGTCCTGGCTCAGTGCTGAGGAATCATGGGAACTGTATTTTTTTCTGGGACACTGAGCCTTCTCTGTCAGAGAGCTCTGGTGCCACAATAAACTACAGTTCCCATGATTCCTTAGCTCTGAGCCAGGACAGTTAAAGTGGCCTCAAGCTGCATTATTTCTGGCAGTCTGTAAAGGCCCTTAGTCTCAAAGGTGCTACAAGATTTCTCAAGGTAAAGTATAGTATGCTGGAGTTTTGCTTTCTCCCTGTGCTGCTTTTTCTTTAGTTTCTGTGAACAGCTTGTAATAAGGAGTGTATTAAAAGGGGGGGGGGGGGGGAACCAACACTTTCTGGCAATTTTAAAGTGTCTTCTGAGTTTAAGACATCCCCATATTTTGTTCATAAGCTTTTGTGGAGCTATAAAAAGTGTTGTGCTGTTCCTTTAACATTCCTGTTCTGTATGAGCGTGAATTCAGGAAAACACAAGTACAATTTAGTCATCCAGTACATAGCCATACATGAGGACTTGCGAGTATGGCAGTGGCCAGCTGATCTCTCTTAGAGCTGTAGAGGAAAAATCACTGGGTCCAAGGCAAGTTCTGACAAGTGATTCTCTCCCTGGAGAAGTGGGGAGTGCAGAGTTTGCTCACAAAGTTCTGAGCTGCTCTGAAAGAAAAAGTGTTACCTCTTTGTTTACCATGATCCTGTTTAGTAGAAGGATAGCAAAGTTGCAATCCTCAGAAGATGATACAGTGAAGAAGAAATTACAGGGGAGGTTTGTCACCAGGCCAAGATTTAGGAGATTTCGAAGTTAATCAGGAAGAATTGAGGAAAAACATCAGCTCCAGTACAGAGCCAGTGTGATGTAGTGGTTTGAGCATTGGACTAGAACTCTGGAGACCAGGGTTTGAATCCTGGCTTAGCCATGTAAATCCACTGGGTTACCTAGGGCAAACCACATACTCAGCTCAGAGTATGGCAATGGCAAACCCCCTGTGAAGAAACTTGCCAAAAAAAACTCCATGATAGGTTTGCCTTAGGGTCATCATAAGTCATAAATGACTTGAATGCACATGACAACAACAAATCAGATCCAGATGTTTTGGGGACAAACTGTTTTGGTTTCATTTGTTTTTAAAGAATTTTTATTAGACATTCATAAAACTAATCACTAATATATAAAACATTTCAAAATAGCTGACAACAGTTATTTAAATATTGCATTAAAATTCTGTCCACTTATTAACAAATAAAATCCCATGTCACACATTATTAAATTTATTTGATATAGAAATTACCTATTTAAACTTACTTTTAATGTATTATTGACTATACTGATAATTGATACTGAACTAAAAGGACATAAATTGTCCTTTTAGTTCAGTCAATGATATTGTCTCACTGCCTATAGCACTTTGTTTGCTGCCAAATGTCTCCAACCAAATGCAGTCTCAACAAGTCTTGAGGCAATGAGAAACGGCAGTAAAATGCTCAGGGACCACATGTGGCCTTTTGTTTAGTTCCTGGCAATTATATTGATGATCACATTTTCCAACCATGCGTCCAGGCTTACTTTGTGCTTTGTGTACTTGAATGCATTGTCTGAATTAAGACCATATTAATAGTCTTTACATACAGGTGCACTGTTTTCCCTCAATCACTTTGTGAATAAGAAACGTGTTCTTAACATTTAACATCCTTAAGTGAACATAGCCAACATACATCTGTACTAGTTTGGGTGTACTAAGAAAATTGTAGTGTTGAGATTGCAGTCAAGTAATCAGAAAAAGACTAGGGCAGGGGTAGGCAACCTTTCCCCTTTAAGGGCCAAGGGACTTCAGCTCCCAGAAGCCTCAGCCATGTTGGCCAATAGTCCCATGTTGGCCAATAGCCCCTGGGATTCTGGGAGCTGAAGTCCCTTGGCCCTTAAGGTTGCCAACCCCTGGACTAGGGAGTAGGAAGGATAGTATGAAAGAACTAGAAAAGCTCTTAAAATGTAAAGATATAGAATTGAGCACTAATGTAAGAATCATCCAAGTCATTGTATTCCCCATCACCATGTACGGACGTAAGAGCTGGACAGTGAAGAAAGCAGACAGAAAGAAAATTCACCCCTTTGAGATGTAGTGCTGGAGAAGAGTGCTGAGGATACTGTGGATGGCCAAAAAGACAAACAAATGGATGCTAGAACAGATCAAGCCTGAACTGTCCCTGGAAGTCAAGGGGACGAAACTGAAACTGTTGTACTTTGGTCATATCATGAGAAGGCATGACTCATTAGAAAAGACAATAATGCTAGGAAAGGTAGAAGGTAGTAGAAAGAGAGGAAGACCACATGCCAGATGGCTAGACCAGTGGAAGGTGGGGGTACTGGAGATGTCTCATACATAGGGCCGCCATGAGTTGGGATTGACTCGAGGCCAGTTAAAAACGCAATGTTGAGATAAGCATAGCAGATGAAATTTGACAAACTAAATTTGTTATTTCACATTGTTCTGTACAGTGTTATAACCCCACTGTTAAATTGGACAAGAATACGATTTGGTGACTTTTCAACTTTGACATGTGTGAGACTTGGTAAATTCTTTCAGGGATATGTTAAGTTCTCCTTCCTTTATTCAAGTACATGAATATGTGTTTGGTTTGGTCTCTGTAATTTTTAGCAAAAAGTGTAAAGTCTTATATTCACAATCTTGTGCTATAGTTCTCTGTATTCTGCTTCTCTGCTTCAGGTTTCTGAGGATTCAGTGAAGTTCTTTGGCATTTGATTGAGATTATAGTGTACATGCTTCTGCATAGAAAAATTCCAGCTATCACTGCAAAGTAACTGCCATATATTAGGAACTGCAAGAAAACAGAGAAAGGTAGTCAGACAGCTTTTCTAATAAATCACTTCAGTGGTAGATGTTTTTCAACCCTTTTTATCCATCTGTATTTTGTGTAACCTGATGCCTGTCATAAACACAAGATTTTTGATTGTGGTGAAACTTCAACCTTAGGCTCCTTTAAGCATCTCCCAAGGAATAAGTCCGACTGTGGACTTACTTCTTAAAAGGCATTCACCGGATTGAACAGTTAAAAGACTTCTGCATCCTTCCTTTTGGTTGATTATAAAAGGATTTCCTCAATTTATGAAATGGATAGTCAAAAATCATTTGCAATTATATTAATCTACAGCAATCAGATCTTAATTTCAGTTGCCCAAAGGAATTTGAAGATTTCTGCCTATAATATGATCTCCTTACTCATGAGGAAATACTTTCTTGACATTATTTAGAAGTTTGTCTAGCAGCGCTAAGTCCTCTAGTAAGAAACTATATAAGCAGAATATCTGTGCTCTTACTCTTCCATCAACTTGCTTCCTATAGTCTTATAGCATTTTCAGCAACAGACTATGGCTGTGCCCCACGTCTATTCTGGTGCACAAATGAATGATAAATTTGGGGACTGAGGTTAGAGAAGTATTTGAAAATTGTGCTCCATTACTTCACAAGAAAAACTACAAATGGAAAATACTGCTCACAGGTTTGTGATTTTTGTGCAGCAGAAGAGGGCAGAATTTTTGTGAACAAGGAGAAAAGTTTTTTTAAAAAAATGGAAAGTTGCAGAGGCTGTCCTGGTTTGGTTGTGCTTTGGGGGGAAAGGTGTTTTCTCTCTTTTCTTCTTTTGTCCTGGTTCATGAGAATGAAGATTTGACTAGATCCAGATAGTTTGCGAGGCCGGAGCTGCTGAGGAGTGATTTTCACATATTTAGAACATAGGCTCACATTGTAAGCTGAAAAAACAATGATAGGACCTGATTCCTGGAGGAAACGCAGTGAAATTGCTGATTGCAGCTGTACCTGATATACTTTTAAAAACCTATTTTGCCTTTGTTTGGTGAGTTTGCTATTGGAATAAGATTGGGAGCTAGTTTGGGAGCGTTTCAAGCTTGAAATACCGTAAATGTTTATTTTATGTAATTTCTTTTCTACTTCATTTTTATTACTTCTTCTGATGTATACAATGAATCCATGATGCTGAAGAGACACTATCTTGGGGTGAGCAAAAATGTACAGCCAGATGTGTTACACCCTGAGCATAATTCTGATCTGGTCTAGACAGTTTATTTATTTTTATTAAATGTTATTATTAAAATCCATAACATACATATGTAAAATTAACATAACTGATACATATAATTTGAATGCTGTATTTTCTTTTGACAGTTTAATTTGTATTGTTGAATTTAAAAACTACCATATATAATTGACTACAGTTGGCCCTTCCAATTTGTGGGGGATCCGTTCCAGACACCACCATCCCGCAAACTGGAAAAATTGCAAATATTGGAGGTCTGTTGATTTTAATGGGTGTGCGCTCCTGCGCATGGCTCTGTTCAGATGCCATCCGCATGTCCGCCATTTTGGCCCTCCAGGCTTGCCATCCGTGAAGGAGTGAGACCACGGACTCCCAAGTCCTCGGACAGGGAGGGTCAAGTGTATAAGTCCAGATATTTATGCCCAAAAATTGACCCTAAAATCTGGGGTCGACTTAAATATGGGTCAATGCTGTCACCATGGGTTGAGATCGACTGGAGGACAGTTAACAACAACAACAAACAGTAATATTGTTTATAAAGCTCCTTTAAAAAGCAGTCCCGATGCCCCACTCTCCGTGCGTCAGCAGTAATTGCTGAAAGAGCTGCAAGGCACCAGTGTGTGTGTGTGTGTGTGTGTGTGTTGATTCCCTTCTCAATCCTATCTCCAAACCTTTCTTCCTCCTCCTCTTTTCATTTCCCCTCCACTTTCAAGCTAATCTCCAAACCTTTCCTTCTTGCATTTCACCATTTTGCCTATACTTTCAGGCCGATCTCCAAACCTTTTCCCTCCACTTTCAAGCTGATCTCCAAACCTTTCCTCTTCTTTGCATTTCCCCATTTTCCCTCCACTTTCAAGCCGATTTCCAAACCTTTCCTCCTCCTCCTCCTCCTCCTCCTCCTCCTCCTCCTCCTCCTCCTCCTCCTCCTCCTCCTCCTCGCATTTCATTTCCCCTCCACTTTCAAGCTGATCTCCAAACATTTGCTTCTCATCCTCCTCCTCCTTGCATTTCCTCTGAAAACCAAGCTTCTCTTCCCCCCCCCCTCCATTTCCACTTTCAAGCTGATCTTAAAACCTGTCTCCTAAATTCTACTCTTGACTTAACCACAGGCCATACCAAAATCGCATGATTTTGGCCCTAAAACCTTCCCTCTCAACTTACACAAGTATATACGGTAGGTACCACAGGATGATTATTTGTTAGCAGCTAATTTATTTTGATGGAACATTCCATTTCAGTGATTTATTAAATGATGTGAAATGAAGCCAGAAAACAAAAACCAGTTAACAAAAGTGCCAACATCAGCTGTAAGAAAGAAGAAACAGAGTCTTGGAGAGAAATGCGAAACTGGTGAATTGTGGAAACTTAATGAAGGTTAACTTGGTAAAGTGAGCCGTCATACTGTCAATAGTGAGGGGGCCTCTGTCACTAGACAGATGGGATTTGGAGTTCTTGTGAACATCAATGGCCAAATGTTAGCAGCTGTCCAGTGGCATGAAAGGATTTTTAGTAGTGACCTTTCAGTATGAGGCTAGGAAAGGCTGAGAACAGACTGAGAAAGTGAATTTTTCTATATTGCTGTCCCACTTGTACAGTTCTCATACAGGTCATGCTTATGCACTTTGATTTTCTTTGCTTCTGCATTATATAACCATTGTGAGTCCCTTCTTCCATCAGCTTCACCCTGGGGAGCAGGTTGGACTGTAACCCAAGCTCCCCATATATCCAGCAATGGGGAATTTGATTGCTGGCTGAGGGATAGTCTGATAGAATTGGCTTGGGGTGCCAAATTCTGTGGGGGAATGCTAAGCCCCATTAGTGAAAGGGCTGGAATGCTTCTCTACTATGTACCATCTGCTGCATGATTTATCACCAATAATGCTTATTTTATAGCAATAATGTGTCAGCATTCAGCATCAAAACTCTTGGGGAAGCCTGAAACTACACCTAGTTCTGGAACAGGACACACTCCATATTCACAATCCTGCAAATACTCAGAGACTCTGCTTTGTTTAATGGGGCTTATTCCGAAGTAAGCATGCATAGGATTATAAGTGTATCCTTATATAATCAAATTATTCTTACTCTTTAATAATTTAAGTTGTTATCTGGAAACACAGACAGAAAAGGGCACACGCTTGCAGAGGCCCTTCCATAAAAACTGCATGCCCCACCCTTGTGAACTTAATGTATTCCTGAAAGACTTTTCTAAATCCAGCAAGCTTTTTTTATTGTATTTCTGGATGGCTATACATATGCATACCATTTTTATTTTCATTTGGTTATTTCCCCCCCCCCCATTGTTTTACTGTAAGCTGCCCTAAGATAGGGTAGAATATATTAAATAAATGAATATAGCCCTAAGACAGTCTTCCCCAACTGCTAAGTATTTTCATCCATACCTCTCGTCTTCCCCAGATAGTCATGGTTAGGGCTGAATACCTCTAAAGCCATTTTTCCCCACTGGATCTTTAGCACTTTGAAACACTTAAAATATTATTGAATTAACATCAGTAGTTTACCTGGGTCTCAATATCCAGTCCAAGCCCTTTGGAATCCACCACTATAACAGTCACAATAGTCTGGATTAGCAGTGCAACAAAATTGTTGAATCCAAACATTAAAGCATAGCGTTCCATGCTAAGACTGACAGCAATCTGAAATCTAAAATTAAA
Organism: Phrynosoma blainvillii; assembly: GCA_026167975.1. Lineage (NCBI taxonomy): Eukaryota > Metazoa > Chordata > Lepidosauria > Squamata > Phrynosomatidae > Phrynosoma > Phrynosoma blainvillii. Next base: position 47,862,850 of record JANUYF010000003.1, on the reverse strand, counting down.
CTTCTGTTAGAACAGTAGCACTCTACAGCTGTACCTTTCCTTGGTGGGGGGAATAAACCCATTAATAGGAAGTGTATAGGTGTGACTTTTACCAAAGCAAAATGTGCAACATATGCTGAGTTGGCTCAGTTGATGCGCAGTCAATGTGATAGGCAGCTAGACAACTAGATTCCCACTTACCCCCAACCTAGTATCATTTTCTCCAAAATTCTGTGAAATGGACCTAGGCATTTTGGGGTAAGGAAGTAACAAATGTGCGCATACCTCAATCACAGAATGGTTACAATTGGATTTAATGAAATGCATGCTACTATTGAATGATGAAGAAGAAACTTATTAAGATGGAGATTACATCCCATGTTTGATCTAAACCTACAGAGAAATACTAGCTGGAACATAGTCTCTGTTTATTGTATTTATAGCTGGCATGAACTATCTTTGGCTGCACTGCTGTGTGGCTGTTGCTGCTGCTGGGACTGCAGCTATCAAATTAACTCATTACATCTACCATAAAGAAGACTTTATGTACAGCTCTTGGCCGTTTTTCTATTTTGCATCCTGCATCTCTTACAGATACCACTAATGATATCTAACAATTTCCCCCAAGCAATGACCCAAATTAGCAAATTAGCATGAGGTTGTGCACACCACACCCACACACATACACATACACAGATATGACATACTTACGTGGCTATAGTTATAAGGAGCATATAGCATGCCTTGAAAACTAGATAACCAGCATAGCAGACCCAGATGTTACTGGTAAAATGCATCAAAAACAATGAACCGGCATCCAAGGCAGAGAAGATTCCCAGTGCTAGCTCCCCTGTTAGATCCCAATTCATTTTCACAAATCCTACAGTCAGTGATGTTACTGAACCTAGAAATAAATAGTGGATTTAGATATGTAATACTTTGTGCAATCACAAGCTAACTGAAATATGGTTTAATATGGTAAGCTTGGAAGGTGAAATAAAAATTATTCTAATAAAATGATTTAATATACAATTCCAGAAGAGCAATTGGAGTTGTTCTGCAACAATTTCTGGTAGCACAAGCTTTCGTATCCTTAGAACTTTCCAAGTAGCTAAGCTTTAAAAAAAAAATGGGTGAAAGTAGATTAATGGTGTTCAGACAACTAGGTCACTAGCATTATTCCATTTATTCTGACTGATTTATTTCTTAATTAATTATACTCTGCCACTTTCCCAGGCACCCATAGTGGCTCATAAAACCTAAAAAGCACACTGACAATATATAGTTGTGATCAGTCAGGTAACCAACTGAAGCTGGCCAAATATGCCGAACTAAAAATACAGTATTACAACAAGCAGACATAATCCATGCCAAAACCTAGGAACCACCGAAGAACAGACTTTGTTCATGCCCTAACCTCTCTAATAGAGGTGATATACAGTTGGCCCTCCGTATCAACAGATTGAAGCATTCACCGCTTCAAAGTATTCAGAAAATACATCAGTTCTGAAAAGCAAACCTTGATTTTGCCATTTTATAAAAGGATCACCATTTTACTCTATAGTATTTATTGGGACTTGAACATGATTTTGGTATCCATGGGGTGGTGGTCCAGGAACCAAACCCCAGCAGGAAATAATAGAATCATAGAGTTACAAAGAGCCTCAAAGGTAGTTTCTTCAACTCCCTAACAATGTTGACATAGGATCTATGACAGATGGCCATTGAGCCTCTGCTTAAAAGCTTCTAATGAGTGAGAGTGTCCACCTCTTGACATAGCAGAATAAAATCAGGTAGTATATCACAGATCCAATATGGTCCTGCTTTCCAGTGCCGAACAATAAGCAGGCAATGTGTTTTTTTATACATGCTGTAGCAGTGTTGTGTCCTGTCTGCTTTTCATAGATTTCTATGAAGCCTCAGCTAGTGATTTTCTTTCTTTTGTGCCTGCAGGAGAATCAGGCAAGACAATTCCATCCATGAATTAAAAAGGGGGGAGGAATCTTTATAAACTCTTCCCATCATTATACTGTTATGTGGTGTTTAATAATTGCTGATTTCAAAATAAATGAATCATTCAGCCTGTTAAGATGGGGGGGGGGGGGATTCAACCAGTTAGAAAACTGAGTTTGTTTCATTGGCTTTGTGCTTTCCATGATCATGACATAGGACTTTATCACACAGGGGAAATCCCATGCAGAAACAGGATTTTAAATCGAAAAATCCCCGTAAAAGGGGGTAGATTTTCACTCTACATCATGATTAAACTGTTGTTAACCCGAACGGAAAATAGTCAAAAGCAACTTCTATTTACTTTCAGAAAATCCTGAAAGTAAAAAGGAGCGGCTTTTGACTCCGTTCGGGTTAACAACAGTTTAACAGCAATGTGTGTGAAAATCAACCCGCTTTTGCGGCTTTCCCCCAGCTTTTAAATCCCATTTCTGCACGGGATTTCCCCCGTGTGATAAATTCCATACAGAACTAAACTCAACAGTATGATATGATATAGCCAACGTGAAAAAGCTTTTCCCACTGCCAAAACCTGGAGGCCTCTTACATTATGAAAATGTTCAGATGCAACTGAAAAAATGCTTTAAGTAATTTCTAAGCTACTGTCTTCACATGGATAGAAAAAGGATAGTTTGTGCAGTGTCAAGCGTGTAAGGGGATTTGTGGCTTCTCCCATCTTAGAGGAAGGTGTTCATTGCCACTACTAGATGACAGGCAGCAACAAGATGCTGGAGGGGAAATTGTATGTTAAGCAGTCTGCCTCCACTCCTTAAGCAAGACTACTGGCTTCAAGTACCATGGAGATGTTGTCCCACCATCAGTGTTGAAGAAGACATTCATATAACTATTGATTTGGCTTTTGTATATGGAATAGAAAGTGTGTCATTTGATTCCCCTTGGTGGCCATGCAGCGACAGCTCCATCCCTCACCATTGGCTAGGGTCCATGTGTTATTCACCCCTGCCTTAAGTATCAAAGGGAAACTTCTGAGTGCTATTGAGTCTCAATGGTTAAGGTCTATGCAGCTGTAGAGGAGTACCATATCTATTGGACTAGATAAATCAATCTGCCATTTTTGTGGGTTTTGGCAACTCATGATGATCATTGTTTTTTGGCTCATTGAAGTAAATATGTATTGGTCCATTTCACTTTTTTAATAATGAGCTCAGGTGTACAGAAATTTTCTCTACTCATCAAAGGTCTCCTAATGTGGGTCAACAGAAGCCTCAGATCTGCTATATATCACTGGTGTGTATGTAACCCTCCTTTCCATGAATACTGGAAATGTAAATGATTGTTAGTGTCAAAATACTTATATATTTTCAATGTATGTGGGATTATTTGGATTATGGAAAGCCTCTTTTAAGAGTTTTTGTATTTTGCTTACCCTTCTTCAACCTTTTTAGGCTGGATGGGGGGAAAAAAACTAGTTACATACAGTACATTGCATCTCTGCTAATGCAGAAGATGAATTTCAATTACTTACTTACTTAAAAATGTTGCAATGGCTTCAACACCTCCATTATAAATGTCAGAGGTATGGGAAGGTGCTTTAGCATCCCACAGTGCTTGAATGTAATTCAAAATCTGATTATAGCCTGCAGTAGCTAATGCCCACCAAACTGACCAGTAGAGAAGTTTTTTTGTAGAGTAGCATTCCTTCAAGTCTCCACACAATTGCAGAAGCACTGCTAAAAAATGATTGTGTCTTTGGATTGTGAGTAGTTGGTGTTCAGGCAAATTCTTGGAGTTGGCTGATGGCACTGTAATGTCTTTGTCCTGTTGGTAGTTTGGCTGGCTTGATACATTTGAGGGATCTTTATCTGATCCAGTAAAATCATCTGTGTAAGACTTTCTATGAAAAAACATACTTTTTTGAGGCATGGGCAGAAAAAATGAAGATAGAAATGCCACAGAGACAGAAGCCAGTGTTATGGCATTCAGGTAAAAATATGAGACATAGGCTAAAGAAACTAAAAGTTGGCCCAGTAAGAAACCCATAGTGGATGCAACCAGAGTGACACTTCTGCAATAACCTGTTACTTTTTGGTAATGTTCGGCACTAACCATACTGTATATGTAGGCATAATAGGCAACCTCTGTGGCAGTCACAAGTCCATAGAAAAACTCCACCAGCTGCATGGCTGACAGACCATGTGCAAATAATAGCAACAGCCAAGTAACAATAAAACTAATTCCTTGGAGAATTAAGACAGGCTTATAGCGTACATAGTCTGTTAGCAGGAACACAGGGAATAGCAGAGTGAGGTATGAGTATGTCCAGACTGGTAAAACATGCTGTGTTACCTGAAAGGGGAATGAAGAAATTCTGTTAGTAGTGGAGAAACTAGAAATTAAAGTCATGCAAAACATATAAACACTTAACGGAATAAAGATTATAGATTGGGCCTTTCAGTGAAGCCTTAAGCATACAATACAAACTGCTTGACCTATTCAGCATAGCAGATCATAAACAATGATCAGAACAGCAACGCAATAACATCTGCAAGTACAAATCCTGCCATAGATCAGAGCTGAGGAACCTTTGGTTTGATAGATGTTTTAGCTTACATTTCCCAGAATCTCTTGCTTTTAGACATGCTGGAGGGACTGATGGGAGTTGTAGGTCAAACTATCTGGAGCACCAAAGATTTTTCACCTCTACCAAGCTCTGATACCTTCTGTACATTTTTCTTTCCAGTAATTCTTATCCTTCATGTCTCCCTTTTCCTTCCCCCTAGTTTCTTGCTAGCCTTGGAGAGATAGATCAACTGTCAGTCTTAGTAAAACAAACAAACAAACAAATGTCATTTATGTTAAGCAAAACATTCATATACCACCTTATCTAGTACATTTGTGGTAAATAGCAAGTACATTGTGAAACAATAAAACATGCCATAAACCATTATCATTAACAATAAAGTTAGACAGCAACCAAAAGCAAAGGTATTCTCAAAATGTATGGAGAAATAATTCTGCCTTATTATCGTGATCCATCTGGAGCACCATAGCCAGATTATCCCTGTCCAGCAACAGCTGCAATTGGCAAACCTGCTAAATTGGTAAGAGACACTCTACACCCCAAAGTTTTTAATGACACAAAGGCTATAACATTGCTTTAAAAAAAAATCTTTCATTTTCAGACACTGTTTGTGTTGTTAGTTGGGACATAAAGCTTTACTAATGCTAGCAACAGGAATCAATATCCTATTCCCTACAGGAAAGGAATAGGATAAGACTTTCTTGGGCAGAGGTGGGGAGGGCTTGACTTTCCTGTATGTATGTCTGTGTCTACATGCAAAATGTGGTATGTCTCAGAGACCTTCACAGAATTATAAGTGTTTGAAGGAAACTCCCAGGACATCTAGTCTACCTACATTCACTGCAGGATGTATAGAATCTAGAGTTGGAAGGGCCATTCAGTCCAACCCCCTGCCATGCAGGAACACACAGTCAAAGCACTCCCAACAGATGGCCATCCAGCCTCTGCTAGATGTAGTCACAGCATTCCTGACAGACAGCTGACCAGCCTCTTAAATAACTCCAGCAAAAGATGACCCCACTACCTCCTCCAGCAGTCTGTTCCACTATTAGGAAGTGATCATGGGGGTAGCACCCCACATCATCACCCTACAGAAGGGATGCGGTGGCTCAGTGGTTTATATGCTGACTCTGACAATTGCAAGGTTGCCAGATCAGCAGTTGGAAACCCAAGCACCGTGTGATGAAGTTAACTCCCATCACTAATCCCAGTTTCTGCCAAGCTAGCAGTTTGAAAGCATGTAAAAGTAGATAAATAGGTACCACTTTGGTGGGAAGGTAACAGTGTTCTGTGTACTTTGGGATTTAGTCATGCTTCCCACATGAACTTTGACAGTACTGGCTCCCTCAACTTAGTAACAAAGATGAGCACCACCCCCTGCAGTTGGACACAACTAGACAACCTTGTCAAAAAGAAAACCTTTACCTTTTACCTTTTCCACCCCACACAGAAGCAGACTGGATGAATTGTTGACTATTTCTTTGACATTGTAACAGTCTCCATACATTTGAGGGCAGCAGGCTAGCATGCATGACATACAAAATTGTTGCCTTTCAAACCTCAAACGGGAGGCAGTTGCCTCACTCTATTCATTTTATTCCGCCCCCCCCGCCCCCCCCCCGCCCCCCGTTTTCCTTAAGAAACAGAGGCTGGATGGGCATCTGTCAGGAGTGTTTTGATTGTATATTCCTGCATGGCCCTTGTGGTCTCTTCCAACTCTATGATTCTACAAAACTAAAGAAAGGAAATATTTTTGGCCTCAGAAATGAATCCTAGTATTCTGCACTGAAGCTGAAGAGCACTGGAACTATGAGGAGAGGAAACAGATACCTAGTCAGAGTGGAAGCTGTGAGGAGAATGAATAAAGAGAAGCTTGCTAGTAGAGGTCTCTCCCACTTAGGTCAGTCCAAACACTCCACATCAGTTTCAACTGTTTGCACTTGGCTGCCTGTAAGGGGCTGTTTGAATCATTAGAGGAGGGTTCATTGGGGTAAAATATTGGCAGACTAGCAATGACTGGGAGCACTTAAAGACCACCTAAGATTCCAATGCTTGAGAACAATTGTTTACCCACAACCAGAGCTTTGAAAATAACCTTTCTGCTGTGCAGTGAACCAGCTGCACTAAAGATAAGCCAGTCACAGTAAAGCATGCTACTGATCTCCATAGATAAAAGTATATTTCTCCATACCTCATCAATGGTCAGGTTTTTATCAGGTCCAGCAAGATAAGGGATTAGGAAGGGCTCAGATGGTTTCATCATGCTGAAGAAGCCATATATGCAAAGGACTGAGGTGGGGAAAATCCATCCACTGCTTTGCATCTTCTTCCAACAATCCATGGTTCTTGTGACTAAAATATAGTAAATAAAAAGTATGGTAAATGGAAGAAAGTGGCATTATTTGAGAGGAAAGGGCTAAACACCATACCCATTTAGCACTGAATTGTAATCAACTTGAAAAAGTTACATGGTTATCAGATAGGATGGTATCTCATCTGTGTCCTGTTTTCTTCAGCAGGTCACATTTCATTGACCATTTGAACCCTTTGTTCTCAATTTCAGACTTTCCTCAAAACAGATGAAGCATACCCTATAAAACAACTTTTTTCAGAAGTCACCCTCATTGTTCTCAATGGAATTTATTCCTATTTAAGCATGTATTATTGTAAATGTAGAGAGCCAGCATGATGTAGAGAGCCAACATGGTGTGCTTTGAGTGCTGAACTAAGACTCTTGAGAGCAGGATTGAAATCCTCACTCAGCCATAGAAACCCACTGGATGACCTTTGGCAAGTCACACTCTTGCAGCCTCAGATGAAGGCAAAGGGAAACCCTCTCTGGACAACAAAGCACATACGTATGGGTGTGTGTCTCTGTGTGCATGTGTGTACAGACACCTTCAAGTCGCCTGTCAACTTTTGGCAGCCCCATGAATTTAATAGAGTTTTCTTAGGCAAGGAATACTCAGAGGTGGTTTTGCAGCTCCTTCCTCTGAAATATAGCCTAAAGCAACTGGTATTTATTGGCAGTCTCTCATCCATGTACCAGCCAGGCCTGACCCTGCTTAGATTCCAAATCAGACAGGATCTGGTGCCTTTAAGGTATTTAGGCCAAATATTGGATTACAAGTGATAAATTAACTATTTTAGGACTGCTTCTAGCTGAAGGCAGATAATGTAGCTATCTAGACAATATTCATATATTGCAAGAAACCAAAGCAATAACAAACTGTTAAATTAAATTAATATTTATTGTGGGTTTTTGTGGGCTTTTCAGGCTGTAAGACCATGTTCTAGAAGAATTTCTTCCTTAGAAGAATTTCTTCCTGACATTTTGCCTGCATCTGTGGCTGGCATCTTCGGAGAATGGTGACATGGAAGTGAGTGGGGTGTATATGTGTATATGTGTGTGTGTGTGTGCATGTGCAATATATACAACACACACACACATACTGTGTGACTTGATTGAGAGGATGTGATTTGCATGTTAATCTGTGTATTGTTCTGTTGCTGAATGGCAAGGCCTCAGGGTGGGAGGATATGCAAGGAGGCATCGTGTCTATTTAATTATTGGTCCAGTGTCTGCTGGGAAAACCTTTGCTCCTGGGTGAAGTTCATTTGCATATGCTCAGTCTTTATTTAATTAATTAATTGTAAGTGTAAACTGCTCCCAAGAAAACTAGATACTCTGGGGCATGTACAAAAAGGAACAGATGAGGAGTCCATTCAGACTTCCCCCCAAGTATAGACAAGCCCACTGTGTTGTGTCTCAGAGCCTTTACAATGTATTATATGTATGCAAATTAATCTTGAGTAGTAGTCAAAGCTGAGCAGCACCACTTAGCCTGCCTGCAAAGTCACACCCTACACTAGTGATTAAATATGGGCAACTGTTCACACAGAAGCACTGGAAATTGCATTATACTCTGTTAGACTATTGGTCTAGCTAACTCAGTATAGTGTACTAGAGGTGTGGGGGGGAAGTGTAACTTGTAATAATAATAATAATAATAATAATAATAATAATAAATTTATTTGTATCCTGCCCCTCTGTCAACAATCGGGGCGGCTAACAACAATTAAAATTCCATACAGCATGTATGCAGCTCCTGGGCTTTCCACTTTGCAGCCCCCAAATGCCCTACTTTAAAAGGTAGCCAAAATATACCATCCAAATCACATTTTTGGAGCCAAAACATACCATCCAAACCACAACAAAAGTATGGTGGTTTCAATCTGCTTCCCACCTACCCCCATCATTCAAATTACCTTAAAAATGAAGAAAAAAAGGCCTTTGGGGGACAAAACCCCAAACCAAATAGGTGTTACATCACTTCCCAGTTGCACCAAGTTGATACTGCAAACTTCTGGAGCAGGGAGGGAATCTTCACTTCTCTCTTTACAGTTACCCATGGCTGGTCTACATGGACAGCTCCTCAGGGCTTTGAGTTTTTCTTTCTTTTCTAGCCTCCCTTGGACCATCTATGTACAAAGCCTGTGCTTTAAAAGTGAAGAATATCTCTGGCCCCCAATTCTGCAGCATGCTCAGTCATGTAGGGTGCCTGTAGGTGTCCAACTAATCAGGCACAGTCACCCCTTAGCCAACACTCATGTTGCTCATTTGGATACAAAAAGCTGAACAGTGAGGCTGGGGCAACATTGGTGGCAACATTGATGACTCATGATGACCCTACACATGTATAGTGGCTAAGTTATGTGGGAAACTGTGGCTTTGCAGATGTTTTTCACTTACAAATCTCATCAGCCTTACATAACATGGTCCAAGACTATGGGAGTTGCAGTCCAAAAACATCTGCGAGGCCACAACTGCCCATCCCTGGGCTAAATCCAATGTTAGTGTGATTTAGAGTAGAAAACTTATTGGATTTAAGTTAGCTATGACTAACAAATACAATTCAATGTGAAGTCGAAGGCATCTTCTCTGAAGATGCCAGCCACAGACGCAGGCAAAATGTCAGGAATACATTCTTTTAGAACACGGCCTCACGGCCTGAAAAACCCACAACAACCTATAAATACCATTCATTTCAATGGATCTAGACTAGATAGAGTTAACATTGGATTTAGCCCAATGTGTGCCAAGGACTAGAACCAATTTCTAATCATATTCTGCATGTGGAGATCAGGCCTTGGGCTCTTTCAAATATGAGCATACAGAACATCACTTAACACATCTAACAATATATTTTGTCTCTGTGTTTTTCTATTTGATTTGTAAATCAGATTAATATTTGATCTAAATTTGTTGTTGTGTGTCTTCAAGTTGTTTCTGACTTACAGTAACTAACCCTAAGGCAAACCTATCATGGGGTTTCTTGGCAATCTAAATATATAGGATTAATGCATTAGCTTATAGGAGACAAAAGGTTGTGTTAAAGTTGGGAAGAATGCAGTAGTTCCCTGTCTTGTCTAACTTGGGAACTCTTATAAAGCATGAATTTATAGTACACAGCATTACACAATTGTTTTTGAATGAATGTTTCAGTTTCTCAAGCTCTGACTCATAGAATAACATTCTGTAACAGGCAGACAGACAGAGGGTGTGTAACGTAATCTATTTCAATGGTTTATCATGCAGCATTACAGCTGATGGAGGACTTTATGCTTTCTTGATCACTTCATTCACTTTTTGGCAAAAATCATCTCAGCTCCCCTTTCCACTATTGAAGATACGAAAGTAAATGACAGAACGTTTACCTGTAGACAATTGAGTTTGAGACTAAAGAATGCTGACTTAAACAACTTTATACATATCATATGCCTTAACTGTTTATTTCTGGTGGTGGGCTTCTCCAGGCTTGTAAATCCACTTAGAGAAGTAGATCAACTGCCAGGGAGGCCATTCTTTTTAATGTATTACTGAATAGCACTAAACTGCAAAGGAGTAGCAGACACAAGCATTTTTGCCAAACCTTTCACTGCAGTTGGTCCCAGTTTCTCCATTGGAAATAAGATCCAGATCTATTTTCCACAATTCCAGTGTAATTGCTGCAGCTGCATTTATCCGCCGCCCACACTCCAAGCAAGCAGCCAGAATACAGCAAGAACTTATAATGGCCACTCTATGAAGTCTTTGTTCTGCCCTTACCCCTCTTTGTACTAAAAACAGCACAGATGGGGTATGAGGCTTTCAAAAAGAAAATGGCAATGGAGGAGAGAGTTACCCTTCACCACCTTCACCAAAATGGGATGACTGGCCACTTCTGCTTTGCTCCCCAAAAGGGAGTGGGAATGAAAGAGAATGTTGTTTGTTGTTGTGAGCCTTCAAATCATGTCTGACTTATGGAGCCGCTATGGTGAGCCTATCATGAGGGCTTTCTTGGCAAGATTTGTTCAAAGGTTTGCCACTGCCTTCCCCTGAGGCTGAGAGCATATATATGCAGAAATTTTAAATACTTTTCTAATTGTGAAAGCTGCATAATTTTCTAATTGGCTAACCGAAGTGTATTTAGAAATAATTTTTATTATTTAAAAAGAAATAAAAGACATTACTATAGTGCAAGAGCACATCACCAGATTATACCTGTACACCAGGTATTCACTGTTGATGGGTAACTTCAAGGCACCTGCATTTTTCTCTTCTGGTTCTTTATTTTTAAACCAAAATTGGGTTGGATAATCTTTCAAATAGAGGAATGTCCTTGGACAGTCATTCAAAAAAAGGGTGACTCTCTGTAATATGGGGCACATGGCTGTTGTATGTTCTTAGTACTGCTTCCCAAATGGAACAGCAGCCCTGTCCCTGTGTATGTTACTCTTATATATCTAGGACAGGTTAGATATGATTTTTAGCCCCTTGCTATGTACAGGTCTCCCCAGAGTTAGCATAATTGTTCCACATAGTATGTGTGATTGTTAACACACACACCACTGTTTGTTATGGCTGACTCTGGAACCTCATTTTAAGTATCCAACAAAACTTGACACTAACATTTCTACTATAAAGTTACTATGCTGTAGCTGAAGTATATGCTGTAACTCACCATGGACAGCCTAGACCAGCACTTCTCACACTATCTAATGTGGTGGACTAGCAATCCCCACCCCCATGCCAAAGGCCAGTACCATCATTGTGCCATATTATTATCCTATTGTGCCATATTATTATCTCCCAGAAATGCACTGTGGACTAGCAGCTGATGGCTAACAGATCAGCACCAGTCTGTAGACCACCACTTTGAGTAGTACTGGTCTAGGCCAGTGGTTCTCACACTTCTTACCCTTGTGACCCCCTTTACATGTAAATGTCACCCCCCACTTGACATAGCATCTGAATAAAAGTATTTTGTTTCTTCAGTGCTTCATTCACACATTCATGTATATCCTTATTAGAAGGAAATAGCTCACCTTCTACACCTCCCTCAGGGAGACACTCCAGGTGCCCTCACTGCCTTTCTCTTCCCTTCCAGGACAGAAAAGTTTGGAAAGAGGAGGAGGGATAGGGCCTCCAAGTCTCATGCCCCCTCCTTGAGCAACTCTCATGGCTCCACTGGGGTCTTGCCCCAAAGTTGGAGAACCACTGACCTATACTACTTCCTCCACACATAGGAAAAGTCATGCTGCAGAGTTCTGCAAGGAGATTTAATCCTTTTGACTAAGAATATTTAGATGCCATCACTGATGTTAAGCTTGAATGTGTGTTGGTTAAAATAATGAAGACAACACAACCTCAACCCCAAAATAATATATATAACTGCATCTTTCTATACTTGTATTCACAAACAGGATTATAGCTGTTCTTGCTGGCAATCAAAAAGAAGAACACAAAACCTTTAAGAGAAAGTTTGGGTAAACATCTATTTACCTATAAACCAGCTTGACTCTCTGAAATGCTTCAAGCTGTGGTAGAATTCAAAGTTTCTCCAAATATTTGTCAAGTTTGTTTTTATACCTTTTAATAAAAAGCATATGCATTCCCCTACATCCTTACTATTTAAAAAAACAAACAACAACCCTGAAACTTTACTACAAAGCAAAGCACTTTGCAGGATATTAAACTATGTAGGCTGAAAGAATCAAAACACATTCTTTCCAACTAGGAAGATAAAACTGTCTATTATTTGGTTTAAAGCAAACATTGTTGTAATGATCTTTGCTACTAAGGGTAACTTTTGCCCTTCTGGTTTATGATATTCTAAACATTTATGAACAATTTTTAAAAACTCAGCTTGGTAGTTAATTAAAGAATTTCCACTTATTTTACAGCCAAAAGGATACTGCTCTTAGGTAATCCATAATATAGTAATATCCATAATATAGTAATATCAATAATATCTGATAGCAGCAGTATATGGTCAGGGTGAAAAAAGAAGGAAAATTGCAGTATTCTGGGTGATGACATTTAATGAAAGAAATGTTCCACCTTATAACTGTGTATTAAAGCCACCTAAATAATGAGAGAGCCCTGCAGAAAAACCAAAACATACACTCAATACCTCCACTCTACACAGCAATAACAGTAAAAGCAAGAGGAAAGGACTCTAAAGATTGCCTTAAAGCAAATTTGATTCCCTTTACTTCTGCCTTGAACTTTGCTTGTTTGCTTTTCCTGCAGAGTTTTCTTTTCTTTTGTTTAAATTAGACTACTTGGCATGTTTTGCAAAATGGAAGGTATTTCTCTCATAAATAGTGAGAAAAACTTAGCCCTGTTGTTAATTGCCACCAAGCCAACTTTGACTTGTGGCAATTCTATGAAGGAGACCTCTCCAAGTATTCCTGTTATTGAAGTCCTGCTAAGGTCTTCAAAACCCAGAGTGGTGGCTTCTTTGATTTAGTCTTAAGTTAGGAAGCCTAGCATACCTTTTAAAAATTCTGTTAATTTCCCCTGAAATAATTATAGAGGCTTCACAAGAAGGAAAGGTCTCTAGTTTTGCCCAGAATTTCAAAACTGCAGTACCCTTACATAGGTCTACAGACCATTCTTTGTATATTAGTAGGGCCACTAGTACTGTCTTTCTCTTTGCATCTCTGATACAGACCTCATATCCCTTTATTTCCTGATGTAGTTACCCATGCCGTTTTGTCAAGCACCTTGGCTGTCCAAAAAACCAAGGGTGCCTTCTCTGCTATTTTCAGTTTAGCTGGTGAAGTAGCAACTCTTTTTCTTTCCTCTTCTTGCTTCCAAACCAGTGTACTTCCTGGACCTCCGTTGTTTAAAATCCAACTGGATTTGAACCTTTCGAAACAGGGCTTGTTCAAGCTCATTTCTTCCTTGCTGTGCATCTCTTCTTGGAATTTCTCATTCTAATGGATACCATGTCATTGTATTGCTTAAATCTTGCCATTTTACTTTGCTAGCTTTAGTGTGGTTCCCTTCCTTGGCTCACTCTAATCCTGTTACTCCAGTCTTACAGCTTCTAAAGCTGTCATCTCCTCAAAACAACTGGCTCTGTTTCAGGGCCCTCCTCTTCAACGAAGTGAAAACATTAAAGGGATCTTTTAATTCTGGTCTAATATCTACAAAGTGCTTCCTGTTCTTTGCTACCTTGAGGAGGAGAAGGAGCGAAAGGGGCAGGCATAGGAGAGGTGCAATTTTAAAAAAACTTGGCTTGATACACTGTGATATGTTTGGTTGGTTAAATTGCATCTCTGTCCTAGTTCTGATGTGTTTCTCTTTTGAGATTGTTTTTAGTGTACTTCTTATGGAGCCAGTGACCACTTATGCATTGCCAAAAAGAGAAGACTGCAGGTGACCTTTGGAAGATGTGATTCCTTTTAAAAAATAATAATGGGAAGTACTTTATAGTTTATTTCAGATTACATGGGATATTAAAAATACCTGTTGAGATTCCAGCTTAGGAGGCTGTAAAAAGACCCAGCTCTTGAACAATTATAAGTTGACAAAATCTGTTCATGATGATCAACAACATAAATAGTAAACCTCTGAAAATCCATCTACCAGCCGAGGGCCACAATAAAACTCACAACCTCTTCAGTTTGGATTCAAAATCTAAGATACTCATGAAAAGTTCATACTTCTTCCTTTGGAAAGCAAGGTCTGTGCCTTTAATTTCACAAAAGGTGCATAATAGTCTTGCTGATGACACAGAGCAACTATAGCAACTGCTTCACCAGCTATATTTGAGCCATTGGGCTAGTGCAGCCATGCTTGTACTTGGGTGTAGTTGAAAGTGCCCCATCTTGGAAATGATAGAGAGCTGAAAATGGTGTAGAAAATAGCATCCAAAATGATTAGGAGACAGGAATGCCTTTGTTACCTATGAGTAAAGACTACAATATTTGGGAATGATTAATGTAGCAAAAACTTTAACTAAGTATGTAGAGGGAATGGGAAATTTATCAGAAAAACATCAGTTTGATTACCTGTTAGTGAATTCTATATCTGTCCCAATAACAACTCATTAACAGTTAACTGTTAATCCTTTTCAACTAGGTTTCCCATAGCTATCATGTTTCCTACAAAATTATGCACCACAGGCTGGAGAAAATAGAGTAGAATGGCATTTCTTCCTCATAATAATACAATTTAGAGTTATCTAACATGGGACAGTTTGGTTGGAGATGCATAGGGGTGTTGCTATGGGCTGTGTATGTGGTCTTTGTCTCACCCAATAAGAATGTTGCCTTCCAAAATGAAATTTTTAGTCTCCAAATTTCTAACATGGAAAACAGTGAGAGAGAAAATTGTTCACTTCTGTCTCTTATATTTGGTATATTTGCATTCTTTTTGTAAATTTGCCTAACCCTTTTCTTTGGATGCCTAAATTGTATTTCGAAATGTTCAGTTGTTAGTGCATTGTTATTGGAGATTGAAGGAAAATTCCATTCTTATTTGAGGGCACTGCCCTAATTTTGCACCTCTCATTTACTATAATTTTGGATGGAGTACAAAAAGAAGATCCTCTTCTTAACAGTGCTGAATTAAAATACAGAACTGTTTCAGAAGATGTTGCAATAACCATTGGCTTACATGACTGCTAACTAACCAAGATAGCTACAAGTGGCTTCCAGTTTTAGTGACAATTTAGTGAACACCATAAACTTAATGGTAATTTTCTTTTGGGATTGTCCAATATGTAATGTTTTGCTTGCAAAAGAAACACTCATTTTAAAATTTGGATTTAAATTTTAGTCAAATCATGATTCTAGTTCATCTGAGTATTTAAAAAATCCCATAGAATATGGAGTCTTTAAGCGTGTGTGTTTAATGTTAATAACATTTATTTTGTGCGGTTACATTTTATTGTCAACAATCTCCAATAATAAGTCTAAGTAATAATACTCACACTCAGTAAATCCTCTTGATTCTCACCACCAGTCTGCTGTTACCCATTTTAATCTTGACTGTAACAATCCACTGCTGCCTCGAGTTTATTCCACTGCACAGTTCGTAAATTACTTTTCTGAACAGATTGCAAACCCACAAGACCTGTGAAAGGATTTGCAAAGTTGCTCTTGTAAATCAGAAAGAAAGTAAATCAGTAAGCTTCAGGGTGAAGATGTGGGTGTCAGTGAACCTTGCCTTCATGGAAAAAGTCCACAGCAAATCTGCCAGGTAATTAATCCACAATATGCTTCTCCTTCATTTTTTTCTAATTGAACTAAAAAAATATGTCTCAAAAATGTTGTTTTTGACTGGGATACTGTAATAGAACGTTGCCCATTAGAAGTTATTGCTGCATTTCTGAACTCTTCACAAATAAACGGGAAAAATTATTATTATTTTCCATGACATCCCTCCCTTTTGTTGTGAAGAGCAGAGAATTATGTGAGACTGCTTGTGGCCACCTGAACATTTTACAAAATAATTTCTTAAAACTGGTTGTTGGTTGAACAACAAACAAACAATAAAAAACCACTGGTTTACATTTAATATTGATCATTACTTAGGAATTTATCCTTGCTGTCTTTTAAGTAATACTCCAACATATTGACTCCAGAACTTCAAAGGGACAGACAGGACAAGAAAACTACAGTATATACTTATACTCTTACTTTGTTGACAAGAGGCCATGGCAAACCAGTGACTATGTCAAATTTTATGTTGTAAGCTCCAAAGGGCAGGAACCTATTCCCTTGTACACTTTGCAAAGCATCATGCACATTAACAGTGCTATAGAAAACCAAATCATTACAACAGTTTTGTAAATCCCTTTGGAACTTATGGCAGAATCATATTATCTAGGGTTGACAAGTATTTTGCATTTAGTCTCTACAAGTTAGAGAGCTAGATCTTAGGATGAGAAGGGAGAGGCAAAGGAGCATACTGTTTTATTACTATTTTTCTTTCCAGCCAACGTGGATGGGATCTGCACAGACTCTTGCATTCTAATTAAAATTAAAACACATTCATGATTTTTCCTCTTTGACACCTGCAGATGCAGTATACCAGGACAAAAAGGAGATGTGCCTCTTTCATTATCATCATCACCACCACCACCACCATCATCATCGCCACCTTTATTTATACTGCACCTCTCCGCCAATATACATTTAAATGATTCCAATATAGTTTAAAAACATAAACATTTCAATAGTAAAATAGAATTACACTATTAAAAATGGTACAATTAAAAACAATCTAGCACTCTCTTAAAAGCCATTTCCTTAAAAAAATTCACTTCTAAAAAAAGTCTGCTGAAGCTAATGGAAGGGCAGTAAGGAGGGAGCCATTGTAGCCTCTCCATGGTGGGAGATCCAGAGCCTGGGGCAGCCATCAAGAAGGTCATATTTTGTTTCCCCACAAAATATGCAAATGGCAGGATCTACAGAAGGGCCTCTCCTGAGGATCTGAGGGTCTGGCCAGGTTCATAGGAAGAGATGCAGTCTATCAAAGTCTGGACCTAAGCCATCTAAGGCTTTATGGGTCATAACCCAGCACTTGTGCCTAGAAACAGACTAGCAGCTAGTGACTGCTAGAGCAGGAGAGTTGTATGATCTCAGGGTGCTGAAAATATGGCTTTTTATTAGATAAAATGTCCAACGCATCTTGAGATGTCTCCTTTTTGCCTTGTGGTTTCATCTGATGTTCTTCAATTTTTCGTTCTCTACAATTTATAACAGCGGTCTTTCCTATCATTTGGTACCTATTGATTTAGCTGGAGATGTCTGGGGCTGAATCTGAGCCTCTGTATGCAAAAGAGGTGATCTACCACTGAGCTATGGGCTACTCCTCAAGCAGGACTTGATCTGCTCAATGGAACAGCTGTTGCTACTTCCCTTAAGACATTTTTAAAAAAATGTTTCTCATTCTGATGGTAGACTTTTGAAGTAGGGAGAGTTATTTACTGCCTTGATCTCTGATCAAAGTACAAGTGTTTTCCCTCTTACACTGGACGAAAGACTATTTGTGTGTTCCTCAAAGCGGGTGGATTTTAAACTTCAAAGTCCTTATCATAAAGATGTTAGAGAAAATGCTTAGAGCAATGGACAAATTAGTTTTAAGGTACTTAAGTTACTTTTCTGGCTAAGCCATCAAGGTTCCTAGTCTTGAGTGCTTGAACCCTTCTTCTCTATATATAGTTTAATGGTGAATGTACATGATATATGAATCCCATTAATTCAGTGGTCTACTCTAGTTGGATCTATTAATAAGATTTAAGTCAAAATATGCAGTGCTACCATGGTGGAAAATGTGCAGGTTGAAACTCCTGACAGGTGGAGGAATGTCAAGTAGCCCTTCGTCATTCAGTCTTGAAGTAGGAAATCAGAATTAAACAGGCTTTGTTGGTCATTAGCAGTATAGATGGTGCTGGGATCCTGCATACGTTACCCCCTCTCACAAAGCTAAGCTTAGTATTCCCCATACTAATTAAAGATAGACTAGTGCTGTCAGTAGAGCCTCTACAAGTCCTACACATGTAGGGTAACAAGGTGTGTTTGTGTCCAATTTATAATCCTCCTGGTTCTTCCAACTCTGTTGCTGCTTCTGTGTTGTTGTTTTCCTTTTGCTTTCCTTAGGAAAAAAGATATGTTAAGGAGGAAAAGGCAGAATACTTCCACAGTGGGTCCTTTTACTCTAAAAATTATAGCACTGTTTTCCACTTTTACTGTCATGGTTCTATCCTATGGAATCCTGAACCACTACCATTCTTTGGTTAAGGATTCTAAATATCCCTCTCTAAACTGCAAATCCTAAGATCCCATAGAATGGAGTTATGGCAATTAAAGTGGAATAATAGAACTATAATTGTGTAATGTGAAACGGCCCCAATGTCTTTTGTCTAGAAGCAGTAGAAGCCCTCTGTCTGCAGGCATTCCTGATCCCTGCTGCGTTCACCCTTCATTTCTTAGGCTTACAAAGTTTATCACTTCAAAGAGATATATGTTGGCTACTAACTAATGTTAGGGAAGAAGAAACATTTGGTGATTTCCAATCAAAAGATCATTTGTTTTGGTAATTACACATTTTACAGGGAGTCGTACTCGAGTACTCGAGTTCTGGCAGCTTTCCTTAGTGGGACAGAAGATTCACAGTACCAGCAACAGTAACAAATGGATCAAGAAAGTGCTTTTCCATCAATTTCCCCCCTCTTACTATCCCACCTGTAAGAAAAGGACATGTGTTTCCTAGCAACAGAAGAGAAACATGTCAAAAGAAGAAGCTGAAAAGACTAAAGGCTAGTGGCAAACTGCCATAGGAAAGGATAATGAACAGAAATCTATGTGAAACAAGGTAATTACTGGTTATTCCCAGCGGGGCTAAAATTAATGACTGCTCTAGCTAGGCAGGACCACACGCTGTTGTCTTATTTTGCTTCCTTCAGTTTGCTTCTTTTCATTCTCCAGATGCTAATATTTGGGAACGACACTGATAGGATTTGTTTACAATAAATCACAAGACAGGAAAATCACAGATATGAAGATCTTCCAATTTCAAAACATTTTTTGGCAAATTATTCAAAAAGGAAGAGAAACAAAATTCTCCCACAGTGGCACCAACCAAATTCAATAGATATATCTGGTCCCAGCTTGGAGAGGATCACGTTGTACCTGCCTGAAATAGAGATAGTTAAAGATGAAGAGACTCGCGGGAGGGGGGAGGAGGCTATTTATTTATTTTTTTGTTGATTGCACAGATATCCCACCTTTCTCCCTAAATGAAAGGCAGCTAATGGGATCCAAGGTGGAAAATGTTTTAATTAGCATTAATGTAGTGGAGATTCACAACCAGACTTGTCAAAGGGCTAAATACGCAAAACTCTGGATCTCAATAAATGAATCTAGCATTTTCAGTTTTCCCAATATTTGATTTAAAAAAATAAACACATGCTCATTCCATCCCATTAGTCAGATGTTCCATTTTGAATATGAATAAACGTGTGAGTTTTAGAAAATTCTAATCACAAAGGAACTGAAACACAATTCTTACCACCCCTTCTGGAAAATATGTAGCAAAACAGATATACTTCCAGCCAGAGCTTGGAAGGTTACTTTTTTCTTGATGACTTCCATAATTTCACAATCACCATGCCAATGGCTTTTGAAATCAACCCATAATGTTTACTCATTACTGCTAAAATGTTTTGGGGTGTCATTTTGGGGAATTTCAGGATATATATAATCATTAACTCAGTTCTAGTGTGTCACTTTAAAATAACAAGCAGAACACTATTTATAATATAGCTGACACAACAACTACTTCCTAAAATATTGCTAAGCATAGGCTCTCCAACAAATTCCTGATGTGTCTAAACAATTTGACTTGACCAAGAGGGAGGAGCTGGTCACTGGAATCAAGGCAGTTCATACTTTAGGGCAGGGGTAGGCAACCTAAGGCCTGGGGGCCGGATGTGGCCCCCTGAGGCCTTTGGACAGGCCGGTCCTGCCACCGCCGCTGCCCCCTGCTGCCCCCACCGCCTGCCATGATGATATTGCTTATTGTTTTTATTACTTGTTCTTGGGGTTTTCTTGGCAAAATCTCCACAGGGGTTTTGCCATGGCTTTTCTGGGGCTGAGAGAGTGTATATGCATATTTTTTTATTTTTATTTTTTTAAAATATTTATTTATTTATTTATTTATTTATTTTTGGTGCTTCGGCCCCCCAATTGTCTGAGGGACAGTAACCCGGCCCCCAGCTCAAAAAGGTTGCCTACCCCTGCTTTAGGGGGAAGTGACCATGTAAAGCTAGAATCTGTGATTGTGAAACAAGCCAAAGGAGAGTATAGTCAAACATGAACCCTGGATTTCAGGAAAGCTGATTTTATCAAGCTCATGGTTAGAGATGCTAAAGGAAAAAGACTGTCAGCATGGGTGGAATTTCATGAAGAAGATGTTGCTAAAGGAACAATCACAAACAAGTCCACGGAAGAAGTAAAATGGGAATCATCTGAAAAAGCCAAAATGGTTGCAAAGTAAACACAAGGAGAAAATGAAAAGAAAAAAAGAACATGTATAAAGAATGGAAGCAAAGACAAATCACCAAGGAAGAATGCAGATATGCAGCCCAAGCTTTCAGGAATAGTGTAAGGAATGCTAAAGGTCAAAATGAGCTAAGACTGGCTAGGGAAGCAGGAAGCAACATCAAGGAGTTTTTCAAATATGGTCAAATCAAGAGAAAGTCCTGCTCAGCAGAGATGGTAAAATGCTAACAGATCACAACAAAGAGGCAGAACTGCTCAATACTTATTTTGCTTCAGTTGTCGACCCCCCCCCCCAAAAAAAAAAGCTGTATGCATCAGCAGAGACCTTGGCAAAAAATCTAGGTTGCAAATCTGATAAAGAGTCAGGAAACATCTAGTTAAACTCAATTCAGATCTGCAGGTCAGATGAACTGAATCTCAGAACATTGAAGGAACTTGCTGGCATACTCTCTGAACCACTTGCCATCATTTTTGAGAAATCCTGGAGAACAAGTGAGATGCCAGAGGACTGGAGAACAGCAAACATTGTCCCTCTGTTCAAAAATGAAAATCCAGGAATCTAAAGGCTAGTCAGCCTGATCTCAGTACCAGAAAAAAATATTAAAATGGATTAGATGATGGGGTCAAGGAAACCCTTATAAAGTTTGCAGATGATACAAAACTGGGTGGGATGGCTAATGCATTGGAAAATAGGAACACAATTTAAAAGGATCTTGATAAACTAGAAGGAGGAGTGAAAATAGGAGGAAGGAATATCAACAATCTAATATATGCAGATGACACCATAATACTAGCAGAAAACCTCACAGACCTGGAACACCTACTAAGGAAGATCAAAGAAGAAAGTGCTAAGGTAGGCTTACAGCTGAAAATAAAGAAAACAAAAATAATGACCACTGAGGACCTTCACAAGTTCAACCTAGACAACCAAGAATCAGAAATAGTAAAAGAATTCCCATACCTGGGATCAAACATTGATAGAAATAGGGAAGTCATATGTTCAGGGATTTTCTATAGCAAAGTTAGAAGTTTGGGGTGGCAGGTTCAGCATTTGGCATACTGTCAGTATAAATGAAATGTTGTGCATTAAAATCCTTAATCAAAATATCTTTCCAAACATAATTACCACATATGAGAGGGTGCAACTCTAGTCAACTCACAGGATCAACTCTAGTGCTAACCAACATATGTCAACAGATATGGAAAGCAAAACAATGGCCAATAAATTGGAAGAGATCAATACACATCCCCATCCACAAAAAGGGAGACACAAGAGACTGCAGCAACTATAGGACCATAGCACTGATCTCCCATGCAAGCAAAACCATACTCAAAATTCTGCAACATAGACTCCAACCATACATGGAGAGAAAAATCCCAGAGGTCCAAGTAGGGTTCAGGAAAAGAAGAGGCATGAGGGACCACATTGCAAACATACGATGGCTAATGGAGCACACCGAGGAATTCCAAAAGAAAATCAGCATGTGCTTTATAGACTATAGCAAAGCCTTTGACTGCATAGATCATGAATGCCCTTAAAGACATGGGAGTACCAACACATCTGATAGTCCTGATGAGGAATCTGTACTCAGGACAAGAAGCTACTGTCAGAGCAGAACATGGAGAAACTGAATGGTTCCCAATTGGCAAAGAGGTCAGACAAGGCTGTATCCTTTCACCCTATCTGTTCAGTTTGTATGCAGAATATATTATAAGACAAGTAAGCTTGGACACAGAAGAAGGAATATCAACAATCTAAGATATGCAGTTGACATTATAGTTTTTGCAGAAAACCTCACAGACCTGGAACACCTACTATGGAAGATCAAATAAGAAAGTGCTAAGGCAGGCTTAATGCTGAACATAAAGAAAACAAAAGTAATGACCACTGAGGACCTTCACAAGTTCAACCTAAACAATGAAGAAACAGAAATAGTAAAAGAATTCCTATACCTGGGGTCAAACATTGATAGAAATAGGGACTGCAGTCAGGAAATCAGAAGAAGATTAAGAATGGGGAAGGTGGCTATTCAAGAACTAGAAAAGATCCTAAAGACTAAAGCTATACAACTCAGCACAAAAGTTAGAATCATACAAGCCATCTATTCCCTCTTACCCTGTATGGATTTGAGAGCTGGACAGTTAAGAAAGATGATAGGAAGAAAATCAATGCATTTGAGATGTGGTGCTGGAGAAGAGTGCTGAGGATCCCATGGATATCCAAAAGGGCAAATAGGTCCTAGAACAGATCAAGCCGGAAACTTCCCTGGAAGCCAAGATGACCAAACTCAGACTGTCGTACTTTGGACCCATCATGAGAAGAGAGGACTCTTTGGAAAAAAACAATAATGCTGGGGAAGGTGGAGGGAAGTAGGAAGAGAGGAAGGCCAATGCTAGATGGATGGCTTCTATTAAAGAGGTAACAGGTATGAGGTTGCAGGAATCAAGCAGACCAGTGGAGGACAGAAGGTCTTGGAGATGTCTCATCCATAGGATCGCCATGAGTTGAGATCAATTCGAGGGCAGTTAACAACAACAACAAAAACAAATGCACAGGTACAGGATGGAGGATATATGGCTCAAGAAATTTGATAAGCGTGCCTTCTAGTCCATCATCCACATAATTTATAAAGATGTTAAATAGCACTGGGCCCAGGAAAAAACCCTGTGGTCCCCCATTAGTCACTTTTGTTCAGGATAAAGAGGCCATTGGTGAGACCCCTTTGGTCAGTCAACCAATTACAAATCCACCTAACAGTTGCATTGTCTAGCCCACATTTTGCTAGCTTATTTGCAAGAATATCATGGGAAACTTGGTTGAAGGCCTTACTGAAATCAAGGTATGCTATATCCACAGCATTCCCTTCATCTGTCTTGTAACTCTATCAAAAAGAGATAAGATTAGTCTGACATGACTTGTTTTTGAGAAACCCATGTTGACTTTTAGTGATCATGGTATTCTTTGTAAGTGCTTACACTTTGGAGTTTATCACATTGGCTTTGCTCCTGCGATAGATGGGGGATGTAACTTTAAGAAGATGGATCTTCTGAGGAGGTTCGCTATTGCCTTCCCCTGAGGCTGAGAGCATGTGACTTCCCCAAGGTCATCAGTGAGTTTCATGGCTGAGTGGAGAATTGAACTCTGGTCTCCAGAGTCACAGTAACTGAGTGGTAATTGTTTAGGTACCCTTACCCCCCCCCCCTTTTTTTTTTTTTTTTTAAGAAGGAGACAACATTTGCCTTCCTCTAGCTTCCTGGGACTTCTCCTGCTCTCCAGGAATTCTCAAATATTATTGCTAGTGATTCTGAGATTACTTCTGCCTGTTTGTTTAATAACTAAAGGGCTCATTTTCAGGAAGAACTATTAGATTGAGGGTGTATAGGATTGCAGCCCTAGTTGCCCAAACTCTGCAAAAATAGGGCCAGCAGAACTGATTTCTTTCCTAAAGTATTAATCTAATATTCTCCAGAGTAGGCTCAATGAAATACCTGGGCTTTTTAAAAACCTACCCTTTATTTATTAAAAATATTGGCTGAAATTTACAATCATAGTTACAAATGTGTAACCTAGAGTTATGCATTTGTAACATTCATTTTCATGATCCCTACATATTCAATAGTGTAGGGAATGTGTAGGGATTGTAAAACTCCCCCAATCCTAACTTTCTGGGCACCAACTCCTGTGAATGATAAGCATCTAGTCTCCTGTCCATTGGGGCACTGCAGACTGACATTTCCAACCCCCTCCTGTGACCGATCTCTGGTGTGTCAGTCAGAAGCAAGATCCCTGTTGCGATTCCTCCTCACGCCAGAGATTGCTGTTGGGAGGGAATTGCTGTATCCCAAGCAGAAAAACAGAACCCACAATGCTCACAGGGGCTGCCCTGGTAAGCCAGGATGGGGAAGTCAGACAAGGAGATGCTACTTAGCTACAGAACTAATGTAGTTACATAACTAGGTAGTGTGTGTAGAATTCTGGCCATTTATATTCTTCCTTTCCGCCTAATCAAAGGTCTCCTAGGTAGCTGATAGTGAGAATTAAATGCATAATAATACAAAAGGTTATTTAAAAGATAGTAGTGACTTAAGAGAGGCCTAAATACCCTCAAGGCACCAGATCCTGTCTGATCATGGAAGCTAAGCAGGGCCAGCCTTTGTTAGTGCTTGGATGGGAGACCGCCAAAGAATACCAGGTACTATATTCCAGAGGAAGGAACTGGCAAAACCACTTCTGAATATTCCTTGCCTAAGAAGATTCTATGAAATTGATTGAGTGATTTCCCAACCCATCAACATCACTGCTGCTGCTGTTGTTACTCCAAATGTTTCAAATGATGCACTTTGATGATTCCAGGATGAGCACTAGGATGACCACTGGGAATAATACCAGCCCCTTCAATGCTCCCATGTGTGAGTTATCCACCATCCCTGGCTAGGTAGCACCAGTCCTTTTTGTCCTTGGGAGATTTTCTTACATAGGCACCTGAACAATCTGGAGCTCCTGACTTTTCCCATTGGCATGGGTTGATACAGACTTTTAGGGGATAACAGTGAAAAAGGTCAACTCCCCAAGTCTTGGTCCTGTTGCTCCAACCTTTTGTAACATAAGCTTTTGAGGATAATATTAATTGGTGACATTCCTCAATTCTTTTCTAAGTATTTCTGAAACACACCAGATTTTGAAATGAACATTGGTCTTTGTCTGACACCTCCGTATGTTCCAGAGGGAAGCCTTGCACTTTTAATTTAAACTCTTCAGAGGAGGCTGTGTACATGCATAACAAGTTACTTTTGTCCCGCTGATCAAACAACAAATAAATGTTGCATCTTCCAAAATACAGCTTGAAAGCATCACATGGTAGAATGGTGGAGAATAAATGATTTAATACAAATAAAGGTTTAGCGTGAGGAACAGAAGTCCCTTTCTTTCTTTTGGGAGAGGTTCAACTCATATGATTTTCACTTTTTTGTTAAAGTGATTATTTCCAGGGCCAGCCTATTTAGCACCCAAGGTAAGCTGATTTCAATGAGGTAGAAGCCTGTGGGAATTCTAAGGGGTGACAATCATTGAACTGGTCGTGTTGCCTGAGACCCAAGCATTAATGTTATGAAGAGACTTTGAGGGAAGGTTGTGAAATATGCCAACACATTACCACACTAGGATTTAAGCCTTCCAGCATCCTATGACAAGGCTCTTTGAGAAGACACACACAGGAAGATTTGTGGAAGTTGGCTCTGTTCCCGATTACATCAACAGAGAGCAACATGCTCACAGTGCTCTCTTTTTATATTGGCTTCATTCTATGAGGAGTTTTTTTGCTCTGTTTTGTGCAATGCAGCCTTTGGAATCAGAAGTCACAATGGGGATTTTTTCCTTCCTGTTTTCAGCTCTTTCTTCCTTTGAGCCTTGCTAAAGGGTTCCCCTCCCCCTTATCTCACAATAACTTTGGGTGTGGTGACACTAACTGGGAATAAAAGCACAAAGCAAACACAAGTAATGCAATATGCATAAAGAGTTACTGGACAGTATTTCCCTGGCCTTCCTTTTTCCCCACACCTTTTGTGTGGGCGGAGAGGAATGGAGCCAGGCTAATTTTAGAGCAGCAGAGTGACGTATTCCAGAATTTCACTGATCTATTGATTTATGCCTGTGGCTTCAGCTCCTTTGTGGTGATGTCGAAGAAATTTCACAAATAAATTGCCCAAAGTAGTAAAACACCTGCAAATGTGCATATTCAATAGGATGCCACTAATGATAGAAAACCATCTGAATACCAACCTTAACAATTGTGTGAGCTACTCTAAAGAATAAATCAGATAAACACCAGATTGGACATCCCCTGGAGACATCACAGTTCTAAATCTAGTAAGCAGCTTAAAATACTTTTAGGTCCCCCCCCCCCTTGCTTTTTCAGCCTCCAAGAAAACTGACTTCAGGAGACAACTAATTAAATGTCTAAGGCTGCATCCAGTATGACACCGCTTTATTTGCTATGGCTCAATGCTATGGAATTCTGGGAATTGTAGTTTTGTGAGATATTGAGCCTTCTCTGCCAGAGAGCTCTGGTGCCACAACAAACTACAATTCCCCGGATTCCATAGCACTGAGCCATGGCAGTTAAAATGGTATCAAATTGGATAATTTCTTCAGTGCAGATGCATCCCAGGCAATACATTTGAAAAGAGAGAATGCCTGGAACAAAACCATGAAAGCTTCTCTTTAGATGCAAACAGAAGTTTTGGAGAGGACATGTTTGTTGGTACCCCTTCCCACCTGCTCTGCCTGTTTATAACCAGGAAGGTAAAAATGCCTGGTTGGTTAACTGAAGTATCTCAGGTGCAACCTGGTACAAAGTCTGTTTTCTCTTTAGTTTACTTAAGTTGGGGTTTTCCAAAGCCACACTCAATGTGTTCTTTTGTGCATGTAGTGGAATGTCCAACCAATACAATGCAAACTGGCAGCTCAGAATACCCTAGACAGGGGTGAAGAAGGACAGATTGCCTACCTGTAACTATGGTTCTTTGAGTGGTCATCTGTGAATTCACACAAATGGGTTATTCTGCTCCTGCGCAGATAGCTTTGCAACCTTCTGGAATCACTAGGGAAGACTTTTGGACAATAGCTCTGCCCATCTAGTAGTTAAACCCCTAGCGTTCCCATTCTTTCTCAGTTCCAAAAGGATGATGCATAGCAGCATATATGGAAAAATATAAGCAGGACACTACTGAAGGGAGGATGGGCGGAATTTGTGTGAATCATAGATGACCACTCGAAGAACCACAATTACAGGTAAGCAACCTGTCCTTCTTCTTTGTGGTCTGTGAATCACACAAATGGGTTAGACTGACAAGCATGGGGCAGTGGAAGAGGGAGTGTCATGACATCAAGTGCAAATTTTAATAAACCATGTGTATAATACCCAATAAAGAATATATTCAAATTCAAACTGCAGTTTACTTGTATTATTTCTTTGTCTCCTTTTTTTAACAAAACATGGAATGAAACAAACATTAGTGCAAAGTAGAGAGAAGCACTGTCCTCCCAAAAGCTGCACTTCCTCTGGCTCTGGTATCCAGCCTGTAATGTGTAATAAAAATCAGCGGCTGGGACCAGACAGCAGCTTTACAGAATCCTCCAAAGGAATGCCACTCAAAAAGGCAGAGGATGTCGCTACCGCCCTGGTAGAATGAGCTTGAACCCAAACTCCTTGAGTCTTCCCACATAGTTCATAAAAAAGATGAATAGTTGCTGTTACCCATTTAGAAAACCTCTGGGGAGTAACAGGGAGTCCCAACTTCGAATCCGAGTAGCAGATGAATAGTCTCTCAAATTGTCTCAAATCCAAAGTCCTATTGACATAGAAAGTGACCGCTCGTTGGACATCGAGGTTTTGGAGGTGGCTCTTTATATCAATGGTTGAGTTTGGAAAGAAAAGAAGGCACTGCCTCAGGTAAAAAGGTGATGTTTGGTCTCAGGACCACTTGTCCTTGTGGAAGTTGAGGTAGGCCAGATCCACGCGGAGGGCACAAAATTCACTGGCACGTTGGGCCAACTTAAGGGCAACAAGGAATGCTGTCTTCCAGGTGAGGAACCTCATTTCAACTGTTGCCAAGGGCTTGAATGGTTTACCAGAGAGCCGAGAGAGAACAAGCTCAAGATTCCAAGCAGGTATTGGTATCGAGGATGGAGGGTGTAAGTCAGGGGTCGGCAACCTATGGCCCGCGGGCCGGTTCCGGCCCAGGTCGCCGGACTTACGGGCCCAGGCAGACCCCTGCCGCCATCGCCGCCCCCGCCGCCGCTTGGTTTGGCCACCGCCCGGCCGCGCGCACCGCAACCGCCATTTTGGTCTCCAAAATGGCGGCCACAACATATTTGCGCATGCGCAGAATTACTGCGCATGCACAAACGCGTCGCGACCACCATCTTGGAGACCAAAATGGCGGCCGTGGCGCCGGGAGCGCGCGCGGCGCCCGGGAGGAGGCCCGTCCCCGCTGAGAGAATCCTCCCTGGGGGGACCCTTGGTGGCGACGGGCTTCCAGGAGGCCCTTCGCCACCGAGGGAAGCCTCCTCGGGGGGACCCTCGGTGGCGATGGGCTTCCAGGAGGCCCTTCGCCACCGAGGGAAGCCTCCTCGGGGGGGCCCTCGGTGGCGACAGGCTTCCAGGAGGCCCGTCGCCACCGATGGAAGCCTCCCGGGGGGACCCTCGGTGGCGACGGGCTTCCAGGAGGCCCTTCGCCACCGAGGGAATCCTCCCCGGGGGGACCCTCGGTGGTGACGGGCTTCCAGGAGGCCCTTCGCCACCGAGGGAAGCCTCCTCGGGGGGAACCTCGGCGGCGACGGGCTTCCAGGAGGCCCTTCGCCACCGAGGGAAGCCTCCTCGGGGGGACCCCCGGCGGCGACGGGCTTCCAGGACCCCCGTCGCCACCGAGGGAATCCTCCTCGGAGGGACCCTCGGTGGCGACGGGCTTCCAGGGTGAATTTGCCCAAGGATTGGGGCAGGGGGCGCCTTGGAGGGACCTTTCCAAGGCCTCCCCACTCGATCCTGAGGCAAATTGACCCAAGGATCGGGGCGGGGGGGCTTGGGGGGACCTTTCCAAGGTTCCTCCTCTTGAATTGAATTTACCCCAGGATCAAGGAGAGGCACCTTGGCAACGGTCCTCCAAGGTGCCTTCGCTTAATCCTGAGGTGAATTCGCCAAAGGATCAGGGCGGGGGGGGGCTTGGAATGGCCCCATGGCGGCTGTGAGGGGTGGGCGGGCGGGCGGGCAGGCGCGTGCACACGCGCGCGCGCACCCCCACCCCCGGTACAACTGGCCCCCACACCATTTCCCCCCCTCCCCCGGCCCCCCAGCAACAAAGGCCACGGTGGCAGCATGCGCGGGGGGTCACGCATGGCGGCGGGTGTGTGCGCGCGTGCACGCGCGCCGCCATTCCCCCCACACACACACCTTGGCCCAGCCGAGACCTGGGCTACGGGAGACCGGCCCAGGTCTCAAAAAGGTTGCCTGTCCCTGGTGTAAGTTATTGAATCCTTTGAAGATTTTTTTTGATAAGATAGTCCATAAAGAAAGAAGGGGATCCTTTGAACTGGAAATGGGCACAAATTGCAGTGAGATAGCATCCCAGTGAATAATAATAATAATAATAATAATAATAAATAAATAAATAAATAAATAAAATTTATTTATACCCCGCTTAAATGAAGACAATCTAAGCGGCTTGTCTAAGAAAGTGATAACCCTGCTTGAGCAAGGGAAAGGAGAAAATCCAAAATGATAGGCACTTCGACTTGCAATGGGGAAAGTCCCCTATCAGTCAAAAAGGCAAGGAATTTGTTCCATTTTAAAGAATTTCGGATGAAAGGTTTGTGAGCTGCCAAGATCACTTTGTGGACAGGTCCTGACAGAGGGGCTAGTTGTAAATTCTCCATGCCACCAAGTAGAGAGTCTCAATGTTCGGGTGTTGAACTGTCATGGAGGGTGAGGAGGTTGGGTCAGGATGGAAGTCAAATGAACTGCCTGAGAGATAGGCAGAGGAGAGTCATGAACGATAGTTGTCTCGGCCACCACAGAGTGATGAAGATGGCATTTGTCCGGTCTGATCTTATCTTTGCCACAACCTTGGTGATTAGCTGAAAGGGGAGAAATGCATACAGCATTTTCCCCAACCAGTTGAGGAGGAAGGCATCTCCCCAAAAACCTCTGGTTCGGTATCTTGAACAAAACTGGAGGCATTGTCGATTGTAGTGAGATGCAAAAAAGTAGACTTTGGGGATGCCCCAACAATGGAATATGGATCTTACTACGTGAGGATGAAGCATCCATTCGTGGCAGAAGTCTGATGATCTGCTCAGCTTGTCTGCCAAGTCATTTTCCTCTCCCAGTAAATGAATGGCCTGGAGCTGGATGTATCTCTGAATGCACTGGTCCCAAATTCAGATGGTGAGGTTGAGCAGAGTTCAAAACCTCATCCCTCCTTGTTTTTCAGGTAATACATTATGGTGGCGTTGTCTGTCAGGACGAGGACAACTTGATCCTGAAAAAAATCCTTGAATGATTTTAGGGCCTTCTCGACTGCCAGCATTTCCAGTGCATTGATAAGGAGCAGCTGTTCCTCTGCTGACCATTTGCCCCTCATGGTGAAGCCTTCGGAGTGAGCCCCAAACCTAGAATGGAGGCGTCCGTGGTCAGGGTTACTTGAGATTGAGGGGGCAGAAAAGGCATTCCAGCACAAACATTGTTTGGGTCCAACCACCAGCAAAGTGACTTGGTGATGGGCCTTGGTACTGTGAGCCTTACATGGGGTCAAACATGGAGAGGAACTATGACTGGGAGGGTTGGAGTCAGAGGCATCACCATGATGTTACGTAGGTCATTGGTGCCAAGTGGCCCAAAGCTACTTGTCCAGTTTTTCATCAGTCTCCTTATGGAAGAGACTGGATGCATCAAAAGGTAAGTCCTCAATGGCGGCTCTGGCATGGTGAGTCAAGTCAGAAACCCTGAGCTAGGCATGTCATCTAAGGGCAATGGTGCCAGAAAATACTTTAGCGGCACAATCAGTTGAATGTCTCACCAAGGTAATCTGATGGGCGCCGAGGGAGTGCACCTTTGTGTGGAGCACCATAGCAAGTCAATGCTTCTCCTCTGGGAGGTCATCATAGAGTGACAAAGCATGCTCTCATAGGTGCTTTTGGTAAGCCCCCATGCAAGCCAAATAGTTAGCCACAAGGATGGCCGCAGCATAGTTTTCTGGCTATTGCATTCAGCTTACGCCCCTCTTTATCAGTTGGTGTGGTGGAAGTCTTTGGTGTAAAATTCAGTTGTGAGGTTTCCACAATCATTGAGTTAGGTTGGGTGTGCTTGAAAAGCCATGTCTCATCAGAGGGAGTGATCCTATAAAGGTTCTCTATCTTTTTAGTGGTCGGCAGCATGGAGTCCAGGAGTGCTTTGTGATCTTAGACATAGATGGAAGGAAGGCAATTGACGCTGGAGTAGGAACCTTCCCATGGACTTTCTCATCGATAGAGTACAGGGCTTCAGAATCAGTGTGCAAGACCACTATGTTTAGGGCATTGCCCATTAGGATAACCTGCTCAGCAAAAGATTTTATGTAATCTGTTGGCAATGCAGAATCATGAATAACCAAAGTATGGGGTGGTGAGTGGAGTAGAACTCTATCAGATGAGTCAGAATCAGAATCAGCTGAGGTTCTTGGAGAATCTGATGAGGTCCTAGGATGAGGCTTGCAGCTGGAAGAATGGTGTTTACGAGGAACCTTAGGAGGGTTAGGCACTGGAGATTCTTCCTGGCCTTGGGAGGTAGCAGTGGCTGGCTGGCCCTGAGAAGCTGGTCTAGGCTGGGATGTGACAATGGTATGCCAGGTTTGAGATGTAGTAGCTGAGGCCAAAACAGCTGATCTATCAGGAGAGCACAAAGTGTCCGCACAGAGATTGCAGAGAAAGCGACCACCACAAATCTCACTCAGGTCCAAAGCAATATAATAGAGACCTGTGTGCTCATTGTAGATGAGATCCCTGGTTGAAGGGTCAAGGTAGTCCTTCCCTGTATTGTCGAAATCGTGTTCAAGGTCATGAGCCTCGGGAGTAGTTGAGACTCATTTTTGGGATCCAGTAGGCTGAGATGGTTGAGGGGTCAACTCCTACGGAGGAGAATCATGGAACTCTCCCTCGGATAATACTATGGCTTCAGATTCGACAATCACCAGTTTGTCTTGAGAAATATGAGCCGAAGTTGAGGCATCGACGCTGAGCGGAGTTACAGGTTGGGAAGAAGTGCAACCTTGCTGCTCCTTTTGGGAATCTCCATGGTCTCTATGACCTGGTTTCTTTGATGGATTCCTTGAGTCGGGTTCAAGGGTTGGGCTTGAGGGCCGAGTCGTATTGGTGTTGAGAGTCAAGCTCGAGGGCTGAGACTTTTTATCTTTTCAGCGGGAAGCGTCCCTGTCCGAGCCATGGGAACAAGAGGATTTATGCTTTCCCCCCTTGACAGGGGATCCCTCGGAAGGCTTCTTGCATTTAGGAGGGGAGGATTTGGCCCCAACATTGTCAGAGTGATGCTTAGGCTTCTCAGAGCATTTAGATTTTTCCTCCTGAAAAGAGGCTTTCTCTCAGTCATGGGGTTTTCCATGGGGAAATCCTGCTGCAGAGGCCTTTGTGAATACAGCATGGATTTCAAGTGGATCTTCCAATTTTTCCGGGCTTGGAGTGAAAATGCTCAACAAGGAGGGCAAGCAGAAACATTAAGACCCTCTCCTAAGCACAAAAGACATTGAGAATAGCCATTCTGGCCAAGAATTTTTCCTCTGCACTCAGTGCATTTCTTAAAGGAGTGTGACGCCATTAACAGTGCAAGGGTGAGGAACACAGACAAAGAGCAAAGAAAAGGGATAGTCAGGAAATCTGAATCAATACTGTAAGTCTGAATAAGCCAAGAACAAACCAAATCACAAGATAAAGGAGCACGAGAAACAGTTCAAGGTCAAAAACATTAAGAGAGGAGTGATTCCGAACAACAGGTTCCTTCAAGCTGCTAGCATAGCGGATGAAAAGAACTGAGAAAGAGCGGGAACACTAGGGGCTTATATACAGGATGGGCAGAGCTACTGCCAAAAAGTCTTCCCTAGCAATTCCAGGAGGTTCCAAAGCTATCTGAACAGGCACAGAATAACCTATTTGTGTGATTCACAGAGACCACAAAGAAGAACATTTTTTCTGTCAAGATCTGTATTCCCTTGGGGAGGGGAGCAGTTTTAATATGTTGGTGCTACAGTGATGGTGGGGTCAAAGTTAGGGTGGACTACTCCTTTTCTCTCTTTCTGCCATCTTCCTCTTCCATTCCATTCAGCAGGCTAATTGGTGTGGATGGGGGCAGGCCAGATTTATTTTTGCCAGATGTCTGGATTTGTTACTTTTGGGGAGGAATGCTTCTGATATTATGCTGAGATACATAGGTTTCCACTTTAGCACTTTACATTTTTATACCACTTCATAGTAAACTAAACAATATTTAAGCAGTTTACAATGTATAAGCCAATTGCCCCAACAAGCTGGGTGCTCATTTTACCAACCTACGAAAGGATGGAAGGCTGAGTCAACCCAGAGCTCTATGGCAGGGGTAGGCAACCTTTCCCCTTTAAGGGCCGAGGGACTTCAGCTCCCAGTATCCCAGGAGCTATTGGCCAACATGGGAATATTGGCCTACATGACTGAGGCTTCTGGGAGCTGAAGTCCCTCGGCCCTTAAAGGGGAAAGGTTGCCTACCCCTGCTCTATGGGATCAAACGCACAATGTTAAGGCTGCAATACAGGCATTTAACCACTGCACCACCAGGGCTCTCTAAAGCAGCCTTGGAATCCTGTAATTTTGATGAGCAGGGATGGGACTGAAGGGTTGCTTAGATCTTCCCCCCCTTAGTCAATTCTAAATTTTATATTTATCTTTCCAAAATCTACCTCCTACAGTAAACATTTAGCATTAGACCTATACAGATATTTGGAATCTCATTCTAAATGTGTGTGAAGGACAGTGTGTCATCCATCCTCATTGTTACTGCACAAAATTCTTGTGGAATTCTTCTTCGCAATGGGGTAATTGATTGTTGAGAAACCTATTTTTTCATCTGGGAACAAATTGTTGTTGTGTGCCTTTAAGTCATTTCTGACTTATGGCAAGTCTAAGGTGATCCTATCACAGGGGTTTCTTGGCATGATTTGTTTGGGGGGGCCTTAAAGCCTTAGGGGCTATGCAGATTGGCCTAAAGGGTCAGCCTGGGGGTGGAGTTGGGGCAGGGCAGCTGCACACCAGCTGCCCCAACTCAACCTTGACCCGTCCTGACACCCCACGCCTGTCTGCATGGCAAACAGTGTCAGAACACCCTCCTGGCGCAGCGTGTACACACGCTGCTCCAAAAGGCACAGAAGAGCCGCGGTGCCAACTCTTAGGGTGGCTTTTTGCCACTCTTTTAGGGGCGGCAAAAGGGAGGATCAGGGCCATGGCATGAGGTTGTAAAGGCCCTTAGTTAAGCCTGTCTGAAGTACTAGCTAGCATACCCTCCAACAATGAATAGACCAAAACTGGAACACATGTGGCCAAGCAACATCACAAAGTGGCTGAGATGGAAAAAGTTTTTAATGAAGAAGAATGTACAAGCTAGGAGAGGTTGCAGTAGTTTGCTTTTTCTGACCCTACTGGGAAGGGCAAGGTCCTGTCTCCGCCTTTGAACTCAGTTTGCAGCAATTGATGTTTGCTGAGGACAAACAGGGAAAGTAGGATGAGGAGAGAGAAAACTGGGGCATTTAAAAAGTAGCTGGAAAAGTGGGCTGATTGATCAGGACTGTCCCTGCCAAATCCAGACAGTTGGAGGGTAGTTAGCTGACATTCTATTTCCTGACGCAGAGAAGCCTAAACAGTTTCTCCCGCCATTTTCTTTCTTTATTCTATTCCTGCTGCACCCACTGCTGCCACCCATAGTGCACCAGAGGGCAGGCCATGTTATCTAGCTGCATGGCAGGACCCATTCTGCCCATCACCCTGCAGAACAAAAATTAATTTAGCCTGCATGATTCAGTTTTACAAAACAATGAAAATTTTAATAGCCTATTAGGGTGGCTTAAACAAACTTTTGAATAGATCTAGAATGTATGTCATACACATAAACAGAAGACAAATATATAGCTTAATCAAGTTTAAGATTCAGCCAAGAACCCTGGAGCCAGAAAATGAAAATACTATGTTGTTAACATAGTTATCGGTGTGAGTGCAAAATGTTTTATTCCTGTCACAAGATGGCAAGTCTACCGTATACCCCTCCTGCTGGATATGGGGCTTTGTCATTAATATTTACCATTGGGCAAGTTCTGAGGCCACAATGACCTGCGGAAACTAGGAAAATAGACACACATAGGAGTCATGATGACTTGGGGACATGAGTGACACCTAGATACAAGCAAATGGGTTTGCTGAGCACCTCATCCCCCCCTCCCAAGTTCTTTGTATTTCCTCTTTCCTTCCAGTTCCCTTTTGTCAATTCCTTAGGAAAGTCATCAAGACCTTTGTCAGACCAAATATCACATCAAATACTCCTCGAGGGTATGAAATGGGATATAAATATCCCCCAGCCCTAGCCATGTTGTTCCAGTCTCTCTGTGTAACCCTCAGATGCTGTCTGAGCCACCCTCTGTTTTCTGTGGACCTATCTTCCAGACTGGTAACTACTGCCATCTTTAACTCCTGATTACTCTCTATTCAATCTTCCACATATTCCTTCCTGAAAATCTTGTATAGTTCTTAAGGTTGGATTGGTTTTGTATGTCTGCGTTCACCTTTGCACATTTCTAAATAAAACCCTTCTATTCACTGAAAATGGAGTCCTCTCTGCAGTTAGTACTGGTATACTCAAAGTTACCTTTCTCCTGCAGGCATTCTTTTCAGCTATAATTTCTCCACCATTTCAAAGGATGCTGGCACTGCTGGGGGACCCCAACACCCCACCCCCCTTTTAGGATAAAAAAAGGCAATGGAAGACCACCACACAGTTCATATCTTAATCAGTGAAGTATCCAGTAGAAGTGGGGAATGTATTACTGCAGCTCCCATCAGCCCTAACCAACAAAGCCAAAGATGATGGAGCAAGGAAATTGTAATACAATTAGGACAGATTTGCATGGCCTTAAATATTGTAAGTGATTCACTGCTAATGTAAAACTATTTCCCCTGTGGGATCCACTTAGCCTACTAATTCTAGGTTTTAATATGCTGCTTATCAGGCAAATCTCATAAAACAGTTTACATAAAATAATCAGTATCAAAACATATGGAGTACTAAATGAGGGAGACAAAGCAGAGGGGAAAGAAACCTTTAGAACCTGTTTGAGGTTTCAGGGAATTTACCAAAGGGTGTATGCTTCCTCTCTCTTAGAATAGGAAGTAGTTGTCTGGAGTTTCCTGCTCTAGACCTCTTTCTGTCCTCATTTAGCACTGTCCTATTTCCTCTTCTACTTGGCCTCATATTCCACTTCTTATTCAGGTAACAATTACCACCTGGGTCATGCTAACAAAATCACTGTTACATAGAACACTTGGCCTGCTATATTGCTCTGTAGGAAATTCCCAGAATTGCATCGCATAAGGCACACCCCCTGGTGAATTCCCCCAAACAAGTGTTATAAGCAGCTTGGCTGGAGCAGGTTGGCTCAGACCAAAAAAGCCAAATTCCTCTAATACACATAATATCACCAGAGAAGGATCATGGTTGGCTTCAGCCAGGCAAATGCAGCTTTAGCTCTTCTGATGGGTTTGTTCCTGCTCTTGGGCACTAGTGAAGGTAAGTGGGTTTTTTTTTAATTTCCAAAGTGACCCTTTGTGATGATACTTTCTATTGTTAGACTGCAAATTCCCACCAACCCAGCCAGTACAAATGTGGTGAAAGATAATCTTTGTTGTCCAGCAAAGTCTGGAGGGCCAGCAGTTGTCCAGCCAGGGATGTAACTACTGGGGGAGGATGAAGGCAATGCCTCCCACTAAGAATTCTGCCCCCAAATGAAATTTCCCTTCAGTTCCTAAATTCCTAGTATTGCAGCATTTGGGAAATTTTATTTGAGTGTTTAGAAACATAGGCTGTTATCCTCTTCAATGGTTATGATATTGTAGTCTGGATGTACAATATCCTAACCACTGGGGATTTGTGTTTTTGATCATGAATGAGTGATCATGAATGACTGAACCATCAAAACCTGCGTTTGCACTCTGGTAGCACCCTGACCAAAATGTTCCTGAGGCACTGGAGATGAGTGTTTGGATATGACACCTGTAATGTGCTCCCAGTCTCAGGGTGCCTTGGGACAAGCAGTTGTGGTGAGACCTCAAGGGATCTCTCCAGCTGCTTATTTCCAAGACACTCCACAACTGGGAGTGAACTGCATATGTTATTCCCCAGCACTCTGAACTCCAGCATCTCAGAAATGCTTCCACCAAGCTTCAGAGTTAGGTTGGGGGGGAGGCAACATCTGTCATAACTGATGACTGAGCTCCTTTACTGCAGTTTCAGTGACCAAACAGAATCTTGGCCACAGTTTAGGTATCCAAAGAAAAGAGGCAAGCAAAATTACCGAGGGAACATGAATACAGCAAATATAAGAGTTCTAAGTGAGAACAATTTTTAATGTCTTACTCTTTGTCATGCTAGAAATTTGGGGACTAAAGGAACATTTCATGGCAGGGGAAAAATTCTTATTTGGGGAGACAATATCCTCCCCTCACCCCGCAAAATACATGGCTGTGTCCAGCCCTGCTGGACTATGTGCCTTGCAAACTGAGGTGGAAGGAAATAGGTTCCCAAGAGATTTTTTAAAAATGCAGCAGCACTACAAAGGATTGTTTGTAGCGTTGCCACTTGATAGGAAATTGGTCCAAAGCACGTGAAGGGCAAAAGTATGGACAAATTTATTGTTTTTCCTTTTCTCTCCTAGCACAAAGCAACCAAGATTGCTGCCTTTCTTACACGAAGAAGCCGCTGCCACGACGGGCCATCATAGGATTTTCAGAACAACTTTCCAGTGAAGTCTGTGACATCAATGCTGTAATGTGAGTTAACCAAGAGAAAAATAATGTATAGTGAGAGATTTTTTTTTCTTATATGGTCCAATCATTCAGGATTCTATATAGGTCGAAAAGTCAAATGTAGGTTAAAAGGTCAAAATCTAGCATGAAGGGGAGGTCTTTTATGTGAAAGTTATTTGATTATAATTTTTAATCCCCCCCCCCCCCCCGCTTTTTCCAGTTTTCTTACCAGGAATGGAATGAGAGCTTGTGCAAATCCTAAAGAACAGTGGGTGAAGAAGCAGCTCCAGTGGTTGAGGTAGGTAAGCGGAACCAGTTTGATTATATTTAGGCAAGCTTTTGAATTTTATTGATGGAGTTGCAGTGTATGATGTGGTGTGCTGTATGCATGTATGTTTGTGCATATGTCGTTGTTGTTGTTGTTGTTGTTGTTGTGTGCCTTCAAGTCATTTCCAACTTATGGAGAACCTAAGGTGACCCTATCATGGGGTATCCTTGGCAAGTTTCTTCATATGAGGTTGTTAGGCTGAGAGGATGTTAGTTGCCCAAGGCTCTCAGTGGGTTTACATGGCCGATTTGAATCCTGGTTTTCAGAGTCATAATCCAAACCACTACACCACACTGTCTCCCATGTGTGTGTGTGTGTATTTAAATCTTTTATTTAAGCTGTGTTTTGAATATGTTTTTAGTGATTTAGCCGTTTTAATCATGTTTTAAATCAGGGGTCGGCAACCTACGGCCCAGCCCCCCGAGGCCTTTGGACCAGCCCCAGCCTGGTCCTGCTGCTGCCGCCACGCGCTGCCCCACGCAAGTTGCGGCCGCCATTTTGTTTTCCAAAATGGTGGCTGTGACTCATTCGCACAAGTGCAGGAGTACTGCGCATGCGCAAATGAGTTGCAGCTGCCATTTTGGAAAACAAAATGGCGGCCGTGACTCACTTGCACATGCACAGTACGCTGGAAGTACTGCGCATGCACGCGTGACCATGCGCATGCATGCACAGTACTTCCGGCGTACTACGCATGCACGAGCGTGCGCACGTGGTGCCATTTCCCCCCCCCTCGGCCCGCGGAAGATGTCCGGACCAGCGGACTAGCCCCAGGTAAGTAAAAGTTGCCTACCCCTGTTTTAAATAATGTTGATGTTTAATTCCTTTTTAACTTTGTAAACTAATATTTCAGTTGGACTTTTCTGGCGTATAAGACTACTTTTTAACGTGCAAAATCTGGGGTTAAAGTGGGGGGGGGGTCGTCTTATATGCCGGGTATAAGGAGGTTCATGATAGGTTTGCCTTAGTGTCATCATCAGTTGGAAATGACTTGAAGGTGCACAGCAACAACAACAACAGTTTTGGAAGTCATACTCTTCCCAAACTCTATATTTTAACTGGAAAAGTGGGGGGTCGTCTTATACGCCCAGTCGTCTTATACGGGTATTGTAAATTACCTTGGATAAAAATATATAAATATATATCTTTACTTATATATAAATATATAAATTTATTAAAGATATTTATATATCTTTATCCAAGGCAATTTACAATACTTTTTTTAAAAGGTCCAACTAAAACATTAGTTTATAAATATATAATAAACATATTTACTAAGCATTTGTTGCTTATGGAAGGTAGCTATAACACAGAGGTTGTGATCCCAAAGTATCGTTGGGCCACATTTTGGAATATGATATCTAATTTGTCCAACACTGCTCAAACTGGAATGGACAGCAATGTCAAGGGTGTAGCTCCTAGGGCATGGGGTGAAATGAAGGAATTAATCCCCCAAATAAAAATCCCCCCTGCCAAAATTTTCCTTCAGCTTTCAAATTCGTAGCATTTCAGTAACTTAAAATATCAACTGAATATTTGGAAATAGAATTTAGGCATTCATAGAAAAGGAGCTGGCAAAGTTGCCAAAGGATTCAAACACAACAAATAGAATAGTTTGAGCTGTGAATAGTTTTCACTGTTTCACTCTTTACAATGTGAAATGTTTAGAGATTGAAGGAAAATTTCATTGGGGGAATTCTAATAGTAGTAGTAGTAGTAGTAGTAATAATAATTTCTTACCTGCCTCTCCCCATGGATTTGGGGGCAACGCCTACATTCCTATCCCCCATAGCTACACATCTTCATAGCACTTCACATCCTTTTTCCATCTGTAGGGATGGGGTTTTCTCTCCA
Organism: Phrynosoma blainvillii; assembly: GCA_026167975.1. NCBI lineage: Eukaryota > Metazoa > Chordata > Lepidosauria > Squamata > Phrynosomatidae > Phrynosoma > Phrynosoma blainvillii. The sequence goes on along the minus strand of JANUYF010000003.1, from coordinate 47,822,218 downwards.
TAGTGCAGGAGCTGTACAGCAAAGAGGGAAATGGAAGCTTACCTGTTTATTTCCTCCTTATTTTTACAGTGTTAAACTCAAGAAGATGTCAAAATTGCACAATTTCTGAAAGGAAACAAGAGCCAAAGACAGACCAAAGAACCTTAACTAGGTTGGAATTGTTACCATGTACACTATTGTGTGCATCCTCACTTTTAACAATGAATTCTCTGGAACAACAAAAGTTGATTCATATTGCATCAGTTGCTATTTTAAAGTTGCTTTACTTGTTTATATAGACTCATGATTTGTGACCAACAGGTGAATATTAAATTGTATTATATGCATAATGTGACTCATTAGATGCATATACTTTATACATATCTGGATATGGCATTGCCACTCAGTGGAGGCTTCTGTTATTACACTGCATGGTCATCATCTGCAACATCTTATTGTGTATTATTATATTATTTGGACTGGTAGACTTTGTTTTTATATTTCTTTAAAATGAATAGCATGTAATTATGCATACTTTTGAGTAACTTTTCATCAAATGGTTCTAAGTAATGTTGCAATATGTTAAGTTCATGCATGTAAGCAAAAACATATAATATTTAAGTATATATGAAAAAAGTAAAATATGAACATATAAACTTATGTTTTACAACAATATTGTTTATGTTGTATTATATATTTAGCTCTCATATTATTTACAAAGTCAAAGTGGAAAACAGTCACATTCTAAGTTAAAGCATTGCCGTTACCAGGCCACAACTTAGGTCCAAAACACACTGCAGAAATAATCCAGTTTGAGACAGTTTTAACTGCCCTGGCTTGCGCTAGGGAATCCTGGGAACTGTAGCTTGATAGCACCTGAGCTCTCTGACAGAGAAGGTAAATGTCTCACAAAACTACAGTTCCCAGAATTCCCTAGTGTTGAGCCAGAGCAGTTAAAGTGATCTCAAACTGGATTATTTCTGCAGTGTGTTTTGGACCTTAGTCACCATAACCCCCACAAAGACCACACATGTTGATGATGTACACTTTCTGTTGTGCATAAATCCTGTAAACACATGTTGTAGGAAGTGGGCATGAGTTGGGAAACCATGTTTGGATGCACCTTCCTAGCATGTGCCCACTGCGTGTTCAAACATTCACCCTTTTCATGCATTATGATGGTCATGCTGGCTAATTCATACCTAACAAACATATCTGCTACTTAATGTAAGGATCAACTGTACATGAACCCAAACTGTTTCAAATCAAATCCCATTATTTATTACAATTATCTAGAAGCAATGCTCCATTAAAATATCCCCCACTTGGCATATCTGCATTCCTAAACATAAATGAGATAAGTAAACCAAACTATTCAAAAAGCCAAGGTTTCTTTCTAATCTCCCAAAGTATTTTAAACATTCTCTGCTATTCTATCTTATTTCCTGTCTTTGAAACATGAAAGGTTTATCTTCAAAAGCCAAACAGTGGGGAGTCATAGTAATGTTTTGAAAATGTAGTGGATTATTAAACTCTGACCTATACCATAGTGGGATTGACATATAATGTGGATTTTTTTTATATGAAAAAGGGGCAAAGTTCTCTTGTTTGAAAAGGGAGAAAAGTTTTTCACTGTTTGATCCTTCTTATTATGTATGCATATTTTTCCCTAATAGAATTTTTGTTTTCACTGCCTTTGAGAATTACAGTATTCATTGAAGGTTCATTGGCAATTGGCAAGATATTAACTGTGAATCTGATCGGGACTCATATTGAAGCAAAAAACTCTAATAAATAGCACAAAAAAGTAATAATTTACAAATTAACAAATTTATGATAGTATGATCTTACCACAAGTGACCACAGTCCATCTATTTTGATACCAGCTTCTCCTTACCTGTCTGGGTCCAACTTGTTGATTTCCTTTAAGGTTTTAGAAAGATTTCTGTTAAACCAGTTCTTGAGACTGGCATGTGGTGGCAATATTTTGTTCCTTACAAACTAATACAACATCTACAATCAACTTTCTGTATCCACGGATTCTTTATCCAGGGATTCAAGCATCCACGGCTTGAAAATATTCTCTCTCTCTTTTCATCCAAAAAGCAATTTGCTTTTTTGGATGAAAAGAGAGAGAGAATATTTTCAAGCCGTGGATGCTTGAATCCCTGGATAAAGAATCCGTGGATACAGAAAGTTGATAGTAGCTGTTGTATTAGTTTGTAAGGACACCATTTTGGTGTCTGTTATATAGTGGGGCCTCATCATCTGTGGGCTTGCCATCCATGAATTTCAGCATCCATGGACAGCAAGTCCCGTTGTCCCAGATAATGGTGTGTGCTTGTGGCCGCACTTGTGGTCATGCATATGGATGTTGGCCAAAGTGCATTTTTCTGAATTTTAGTGTGTGTATGAATTCCACATAACCCCAGATGTACATTGCAATCGACCCCAAGTGCCACCTGGGTGATGACTGGCAGGTCATACCAAGATCACTTAGACTGGGGGAAAAAAAAAAACATCCCCAAAGCCAGGCCATCATCACCTACATAATCAGAAGAATGGGTGATAATTGCCTAGATGTCTCATCTGATGGGCCAGCTAACGACTTAATCCTTTTCCCATTCACTCTGAATATTGCCAGACCCGATTATCCCACCCATACAATCTCACACCTTTGCCATGCAGCTTTCCCCCCTCGGTGTTGCTAGTTTGGAGTTCATGGGGACACTAAGTCACTGTGAGCTCTGGTCTAGTTACTGGCACTTCCATGCAAACCAATGCTCTCGGAATGGCTGTGTCTCACGTCACATCACTCAAATGGATTCTGAAGAAAGCCTCATCTGTAATAAGTATCAGCCGTAGTTTTCCCTTAACATCTTTTCCAAGCTGACCCCTGACTTCCTGAGACTTGAATGAGTGTGTGTATGTATGTGAATTGCTGGGTGATTTCCCCCTATAATAATACTTTAATTGGAGAATTCTGTCTCTGCATCAATTCTTAGATCCCTTGGCCTCTTGGTATATACGTGGGAGATAGTCTCGCAGGGTCCTTGTAGCCAACCCCCTCTCAGTTTGAGCTAAATAAAATTCCCCATACTAGACTTTTGGCTACATGGAGCACTGTCATTAACAACAGCAGGACTTCAGGTCCTGCATTTTTTATGGGGGGGGGGGGAACAATCTCCCATGGATAAAAAGGTCTGTCTGTATAAATATTAAATCCTTTATATTAAATTCAATGGGACTTGAACATCCATGGATTTTGGTATCCATGGCAGGTCCCAGTACCAAACCACAGCAGATACCAAGGGCCCACTGTATAGAAAAGTGAAAGTATCAGATTACTTGATATTGGCTTTGGAGATCATGAAGAATTTGTTTAACTCAGTGTGGCATAGTAGTTTGAGTGTTGGACTATGAGTCTGGAGATCGGGGTTTGATTCCCAGCTTGGCCATGAAACTCACTGGGTGACCTTGGGCATGTCACACACTTTCAGCCTCAGGGATAAGACAATGGCAAACCTCCTCTTAATGCTTTCCAAGAAAACTCCTGGATAGGTTTGCCTTAGGGTTGCCATAAGTCAGAAATGACTTGAAGGCAGACAACAACAAACAACAAACCCCATTATTTTATTCCAGTATTATGGCCCAGTCCCGATTGCCATTACAGTGGGACCTTGGTATCCGCAGATTTGCCATCTGTGGATTTAAGCATCTGTGGATGGCAAGCCCCTGTTGTCCTCAATGGCGGCACATGCACGCAGCGCACTGCCATTAAGGACAGCCCCCGTTGTCCCCAATGGTGGCTTGTGCACAGGGCCATGCTGCTATTAGGGACAATGGGACTTCACCTTGAGGTCCTGTGGATTTTGGTATCCCTGGGGATGTCCAGAATGGATCCTCCATAGATACCAAGGTCCCACTGTAATTCCTTTCTACTCATATGCTTGATACAGGTAACTGTCATTTTTCAGATCTTAGAACAGAGCTCTCTTCCTACAATTACTCTATGTTGTGATCCAACCCACCAGCATGCTAATAAGGAGATGAGCACTGCTACTTTCCTGCAGTGGTTTCTTTTATGCATTTCAAGTGATGAAGTAGTTCACATATGATGAGTGAGTTTACATGCAACACCAATCCACAATTTGGAATTTTATGAGTGGAATTCAACTTCATGTACTCCTTCCTTTCTGGATGTTATATTTCTGAATAAACACCCAAAGAGGGTGATTCTGCACTGTAGAAATAATGCAGTTTGACACCATAGTTCCATCCTGGGATTTGTAGTTTTGTGAGGCATCAGCCCTCTGAGAGAGGCTAAAGACCTTGTAGAACTACATATCCCAGGGTTTCCATAGGATGGAGCTACAGCAGAGCGGTGTCCAATTGCATTATTTCTACTGTGTACTGTAGATGCACAGTAGAGCCAGCATGGTGTAGTGGTTTCAGCATTGGGCTACGACTCTAGTGAATAGGCTTCAATTCTCTGCTTGAGCATAAAAATCCACTTGGTGACTTTGGGCATGTCATACACTGAAAGGATGGCAATGACAAATCCTCTCTGAAGAAACTTGCCAAGAAAACCTTGATAACTTGGCCTTAGAGTTGCCACAAGTCAAAAATGACTTGGAGGCACACAACAACAGATGCTCCCTAATTGTGCTGCAAGCTGTAGATCTCTAACTTAACTTAGGGGGGTTGCAGACTGCCAGAAATAGTGTGAATTCAGTCCACTTTTAGGGTTAGGGTTAGTGCTAGGGAATCATTGGAATTGTTGTTTTTCTGAGACATTGAGCCTTCTCTGTCAGACAACTCTGATGCCACAATAAAATACAGTTCCCATGGTTCCCTAACTCTAACCCTAACCCTAAAAGTGGACTGAATTCACACTATTTCTGGCAGTCTGCAACCCCCCTTAGTTGTACTTTCTTCTGAGTAAATGTTCACAGGATCATGTTGCCAGCCAACACACTCCTCTTTCGCTATCCTCTGCAGGTCTGGCAACCATGAAGCCCTATGAGGAGTGACTTAGGGAGCTGGGTATGTTTAGCTTGGAGAAGAGAAGGTTAAGAGGAAGAGAAGTTTAAGACATGATAGCCATGTTTAAATATTTGAAAGGATGTCATACTGATGCAAGTTTATTTTCTACAGCTCCAGAGAAAAGGATCCAGAGCAATGGATTCAAACTTCAGGAAAAGAGATTTCACCTAAACATTAGGAAGCACTTCCTGATGATAAATGCTGCGGAGTCTCTTTCTTTGTTATTATTTGTTGTGTGCCTTAAAGATGTTTCTGACTTGTAGTTACCCTAAGGCAACCCTATCATGTTTTTTTCTTGGCGAAATTTGTTCAGAGGTTTGCCATTGTATTCCCCTGAGGCTGAGAGCATGTGACTTGTCCAAGGTCACCCAGTGGGTTTCCTGGCCAAGTGGGGAATCAAACCCTGGTCTCCAGAGTTGTAGTCCAATGCTCAAACCACTGTGCCATGCTGGCTCTCCCCTTCTTTGGAGTTTTTTAAACAGAGGCTGGACGGCCATCTGTTGGGGGTGCTTTGATTCTGTATTCCTGCATGGCCTTTGGACTGGATGGCCTTTGAAGGATCTCTTCCAACTCTGTGATGCTACAATTCTAACAACATACCACTAAAACCGATCTTTTTAATAACTATAAATAATAAATATGAGTCTATCTCCTTCCCTTAATACCTCTCTTATGCCCCCAGGTCCTCAATGACCAGGGTGACCAGATGTCCTCCTTTTCCACATCCTACATTCCACTCCTTCTGTCCAGGAATTCCAAAATGTCCTCCATTTTCAGCAGGACTAGGCAGCATGCACTGACATTTGTATTAGCGTTTTTAACTTATGGTAACCAGAAGTCCTCCTTTTCCAGGCCACATCCCCCATTTCAACCTTCTGTCCAGAAGGAATTACAAAATGTCTTCCATTTTGAGCATGGCTAAGAAGCATAAACTGACATTTGCATTAGTGTTTTAACTCAGGGTGACCAGAGGTCCTCCTTTTTCCAACACGTCTTCCATTTCAACCTTCTGTCCAAAATGTCCTCCATTTTGAGCACGACTAAGAAGTGTGAATTTATATTTCCATGATTTTTTGCTCAGGGTGACCAGAGGTCCTCCTTTTCCAGGACACTTCTTCCATTTCAACCTTCTGTCCAGGAGGAGTTACAAAAGGGCCTCCATTTTGAGCAGGATGAAGAAGCATGAGTTTATATTTCTGGAAACGTTTGTTCGTTTTGCCTTTTTAGCTTTTATTGGGCCAGGCTCTCCATTTTTGCTTGAATGCCCTCCATTTTACGGTGCCTCGTCCTCCTTGGCGGTTAGGACCTCTGGTCCAACCCGTCTATGGGGTGTGTGTATCCACAAGCCTCCCACCCAGGAAGCGTAGTCATGAAGGGAAGGAACAAAATGGGGAAGGACCAGTCCTCTCTCTACAAGCATCTCCCTGAGGGAGGCGGTGGTACCCAGGTGCGCCTGCGCAGTCCGCCCAGCGTCCGTTGGTCTGGTTCCCATGGCAACGGCCCAGCGGCCTCGGCCTTCGGGAAGAAGATGAAGCTGAAGCGGTTCTTGCTGCGCTACTATCCGCCGGGTGCGGAGCGGTCCAGGGGAGGAAGGGAAAGGGATTGGGGACTCCAACTGAGGCGGGGAAACTAGGGAGAATGTGTGGCTGGCTCCACATTGCAGAAATAATCCGGTTTGGCCCCACTTTAACTGCCATGGCTCCATGCTGTGGAATTCTGGGAATTGTAGTTGGTTGTGGCACCAGAGCTCTCTGACTGGAGAAGGCTAAATGCCTCACTAATCCACAGTTCCCAGAATTCCAGAGCACTAAGCCATGGCAGTTAGAGTATGTCAGACTGCATTCATTCTGCGGTGCAAATGCAACCTTAAGTTTCCTTCCGTCAAAAGGAAGGATAGAAAATGTTTCTAATAAGCAAGTACGCAGATAAGTGTGTGTGGGACTGCAGCCTCACTTTAACTGCCATGGCTCCATGCTGTGGAATCCTGGGATTTGTAGTTTGCTGTGGCACCAGAACCCTCTGGCAGGGAAGGCTAAATCTCTAACTAAACTACAGTCCCCAGAATTCCAGAGCATTGAACCATGGCAGTTAAAGTGGTGTCAACCTGGGTTATTTCTGCAGTGTGGAGGCAGCCTCAAAATTTCCTTGAGCGTTCACTTGAAGGATAGAAAATGTTTCTAATAAACAAATATGAAGGTAGGTGTGTATAAGACTGGAGCCTCACTTTTAACTGCCATGGTTCAGTGCTGTGGAATCCTGGGAGTTGTAGTTTGCTGGAGCACCAGAGCTCTGACAGAGAAGGCTAAATGCCTCACACAACTACAATTCCCATAATTCCAGAGCATTAAGCCAGGGCAGTTAGTGGATTATTAATGCTGTGTGGATGCCATCTAAAGTTTTCCTTGAGCGTTAACTTGCAAGGAAGGATAGAAAATCTTCCTAATAAGCAAATATGCAGGTAAGTGTGTGTAAGATTGCAGCTTCAGCCATGAAAAGTCAAGGAACTACGAAAAAGAGTTTCTTTGGGGATGTTCTGAATACCTTTTCCTGAGTGATAAGGAACTAAGCTATTTGGGAGATGACTGGACAAGCAAGCCAATCTCATTTTTTTTTTTGTCACTACTACTAAAGAGTGTAGAAAACAGAGTTTTAAAAAGGGGAATGTCTTGCAGTAGTTATACAGTACAGAGATGCTACTTTGAGCCTGATCCTATCTCTTAAAATGGACTTGAATAACACCCTGAGACCAAATGTAGTGAAGTGGTTAGATGGCTCAATGAATATGGGAAGACACAAATCCTCAGCTGGATATGAAACACATTTAGAAGAAGCAAGTTGGTACCATTGTCATAAAATAAAACCAATGCCCTGTAAATATGCCATGAAATATGAGCGCTGTATCTCAGCCCAACCTAAGATGGATGGGAGAACTCATATTTTGCAACTGTCCTGAACCAGCCAGGATAGTCTCAAGTAATCCTCTGTCCCGCTTTTTCAGCTGTTTATAAAATGTCTGTCTCTTCCTGCCACTGTTTCTGTTTGTGCTCAGCTTACTTCAGCTCCTGTAAATATTTTTAACAAACCCCATTTAACTGTAACAAGCATAGAAATCACTAGAAGTTCTTTTAAGTAAATGTGTCTAGGCTTAATGTATTAGTCAGGAGCTCTCTTGTTGCATGAGTTGGGAAGCTATTTAGCTTACATTGCAGTTGCATTACATTAACACTTCATCACATTTTCTTTTTGTGTTTAAAAGGCACCTTGGGATATTAAATTGCTCATCAAAGTCTAGCCACCTAAGTGCTTCTGAAATATCCCAAGAATTGTTTAAATGAGGGTAGCTTAATTAAACAGACTGTATTGGGGCATGGTAGCGTCGGAAAACCATTGCCTCACCCTGGCTGTGCTGTTTTGCTGCTACTTTCATTAATCTTGTGGTAGACAATTCCATCCATTAATGATGTGGTAGATTACAGGGATACTAGGTAATCTGAGTTCTGTATGCAGAACTGCAAGGAAGGCATGGCTCCATCATGCCTAAGTCCAGAAGCAGATGAAAGAGCCTCCTTCCATCCCAGCTCCCACTGCTCTAGCCACAGAGGGAGAGAAAAACCTGCAGTATCTGCTGGGCTTTATCTCCTCTCTACTGGCATTCCATTTTCCTTGCGTGTCCTGTCTTATTTAGATTGCAAGCCTGAGGACAGGGAACTGTCTGATTATCTATTTGTAAGATGTTCTAAGAGCCTTTGTGGCTAAAGAATAGGGTATAAGTATTCTAAATTAATCAATCAATCAACAAATATGACATTTGCAGCTTCAGCTAGAGGAATGTTGCAATATTTATTTTTCCAAGCAAACACTATTGCTGGAATCTAGAAAAGACACTGCAGAGGCTGCAATTCTATGTGCATTTACCTAAGAGGAAGCACTACTAAATACAGTGGGACTTACTTGTAAATTGACCAGAATAGAACTGCACTGGAAATGTGCCCAAGTGCTTGTTTGCAGATAGTGAAACCTTTGATGTTTCCTCTTTGAACAGGAGGCCTTCAAGCCATGGAATAACAGCTAACCACTGAAGTTTCCAAAGTAGTTTGTCATGTGACATGGAAGATGAGGAACACAAGTCCAAAGATCCCATCACATTGTTTGCTGTGGAACTATGGGCCTTTGCAGACTGCCAGAAATAGTGCAAATTGAGTCCACTTTAACTGCCCTGGCTCAGTGCTAGGGAATCATGGGAATTGTATTTTTTTCTGAGACATTGAGATTTCTCTGTCAGAGAGCTCTGGTGCCACAATAAACTACAGTTCCCATGATTCCCTAGCACTGAGTCAGGGCAGTTAAAGTGGACTCAATTTGCACTATTTCTGGCAGTCTGCAAAGGCCCTATGTCCTCCAGAAGGAGTGCAAATCATACAGCCCCCTGGATGTTGTTAAACTAAAAGTCCCAGCAGCTCTAAGCATCACAGCCAGTAGTAAGGTATGCTGGGAGCTGCAATAACATGGAGGACCACATGATTTTGCCTCAACACTCTAAAGCACCAGATCTGTCTGATTTGGAAGCTCTGGCTAATACTTGGATGGGAGACTGCCAATCAATGCCAGGTGCTGTAGGCTATATTTCAGAGGAAGGAACTAGCAAAACCACTGAGTATTCCTTGCTTAAGAAAACCCTATCAAATTCATAGATATAGCCGTGTTAGTCTGTAGAATCAGTATGTAGAGAGATCCTGTATCACTTTTGAGACTAACAGAAAGAAATTGGCAGCATGAGCTTTCGCAGACTATAAAAAACAAATAAACAAGGCAAGACATGCACCTAAGACTGATCTATTACAGAACAGACTGAAGCGAGAAAATGACAGAACCCCGCAAGTGGTCACATACAACTCCCAACTCCCACTCAGGCACATCATCCATGAACTACAACCCATTCTAGACAATAATGCCACTCTCAAGGACTCTTGGTGGCAGACTTTAACTCAGCTAGAGACAGCCTCCAAACCTCAAACAGGTACTTACCTACAGGAGGACACATGACATGGATGAGGACACAGGTACTGAGCCACAAACCAAAATGCCAACTCTGCCCACACATTGATCCAGGAAATGGCATCACAAGACCTAATGGCATCACCCCCAATATCAGTGGGACCTTCTGCTCATCCCCCAATGTGATTTATGCCATACTATGTCATCAATGCCCATCAGCACTCTGCATCAGGCAGACAGGCCAGTCCCTGCGCCAGGGGATAAATGAACATAAATCGGACATTAGGAATGGGAATACACAAAAACTGGTGCCAGAACATTTCAATCTCCCTGGGCATTCTATCTCAGACCTCAGAACAGCGGTCCTTGAACAAAATACTGTACAAAGGAAGATTAGAAAGAGAAATAGCAGAATTGGAGTTCAACTACAGACTGCAGTCCCTAAGCAATGGATTGAACAAAGATAATGGCTTCCTGGCACATTAGACACATTTCAACATTATCTAACCCCATCCTCATGGGGGTGTCCTACACTCATGTTTCCATCACAGGCTAGTTCCTATGCCAAACTGAATTTGCCACTTCATCTCCATGCACAAAGGCTACTTCCTAATGCTTTCATTAAAACTAGACCTGCAACATTTCCTGGCACATTACTAGACCTGCAACACAAAGGATTTGTAATTTGAATTGACATCCTCACATACCAATGGCATATATATGTCTGTGCCTGGTTTCCACTCCACCAAATGCATCTGAGGAAGTAGACTGAAGTCTATGAAAGCTCATGCTGTCAGTTTATTTCTTTCAGTTAGTCTCAAAGGTGCTATAAGGTCTCCCTATGTCCCAATGCCTTTGCTCACAAATGACCATAGTTAAAACTGGACTAGCTACTTCCTTTCTATACACAAAGAATTTTGAATTTGAATTGACATTCTCATATATCAATGGCATATATATGTCTGCCCCTGGCTTCCACTCCACCAAATGCATTTGAGGAAGTAGACTTTAGTCTATGAAAGCTCATGCTGCCAACTTCTTTCTTGCAGTTAGTCTCAAAGGTGCTCCAAGATCTCTCTACATACTATCAAATTAATGGAGTTGCCGTATGCTGACAGGCAACTTGAAGGCATGTGCATGCGCACCCACATCATGTGATTTCCATTGCAGTGCTACAGTGTGCTACTACAGAACGTAACAAGATGTCTGGCTAGTTCTGCCTATTTCTTTGTTGTTATTTGTCATTTCTGACTTACAGCAACCCTGAAGTGATCTATTCAAAGGAGGTTTGCCAATGTTGTCTTCTAAAGTTGAGAGAGTGATTTTACCAGGATTGTTCAGTAGGTTTCAGTGGCGGAGCAGGGATTTGAATCAGTCTCCTGGTGTCCTAGTCCAACACTTAAACCACTACACCATGCTGGCTCTTGTTCATTTCTTACATAGTTTAAATTAAAAATAGTGCTACTGAAATGAATAGGATTTTAACAAAAGAAAAGTTAATCTTTGTAGTATTTGCTATTAGAAGTGAGCTTAATATTGATTTAATAATTGTCTTGTGCTTCTTCAAAGGCATTATTCTGGAATATGTTCAAGGTGGGGAAGTGAAAACCAAATCCATAGATTTACTGGATCTAAATGCTACGTGAGTATTTTTTGTAGGCTATAAAACTACATATTGTCACATAATTTACGTGATACGTAGAAATCTGTCTAAGTTAACAAAAAGTCACTTGCATCATCCTCTTTCAGGTATATTAATTTGAAACTAAGTGCTTTGTTAGCAGTATGATTTAGTTTTCTTGTGACCTTTGTATGGTTATAAATTCAAGGGTTCATGGTTTTTATTTCACAGCTGTGTAGATGAATGGATTTTTGGACGCTGTGTAATTTAGTACTTAAAATTGGGTGTAGGTTAGCAAAAATTGGATATATCTCAAGCTTTGTAAGAATATGTTTGGCATTCATAAGATGTATTTGAAATAGATAAAAATAGACAGATATGAATTAGTTTTGTTGTTTGTGCTATTGGAATGTAACCTTCTGTCTTGAGATGTGATGTGCATTGGCAAGAGAACATAAAATAGATTGTTCAGAACCATAAATAAGATGATAGCTGGAATTCACTATAGCAGTTACAGATGTATAATCTAGAGTTATGCACCTGCAACTGATTCATATTCATAGTCCCACATTCTAGATTGTGGTGCTATTGTCACGAGGTTAAAAATCTCCCAATCCTGTTTTACCAGGCAGCAGCTGCTGCATGCGATAGAGGCCTGTTCTGCTATCAAGTGGGGCACATCATACTGTCATTTCCACCAGTGACTTCTGGTGCCAGGAGGAATTGAAACCTACTGCAGTTCCTGCTTGCACTGGAGATCATTGACTGGTGGAAGATGGAAACACTAATATACTGTGCCCCACTCAGTAGCAGAACAGATCTCCATCATTCTTAGTGGCTGCTGTCACTGGCAGGATGGGAGAGTCAGATCAGGAGATGCTATTTGGTTAAGTATACTTGTTATGAGCCTTCAAGTATTTTCTGACTTATGACGACCCTATTACGGGGTCTTCTTGGCAGGATTTGTTCTGAGGCTGTGTGACTTGCCCAAGGTAACTTGCCCAAGGCCATGGAGTAGGTTTCCATAACCATGTGGGTGTTCAAACCCTGGTCTCCAGAGTTATTTGGTGCTCAAACCACTATGTCACACTGGCGCTTCTAAAAATACTTGGTATACTTAACTAAGCAGTGGCTCTAGGATCTTGGCTGAGGTTTATGTTTATCCTAGGAGGTTTCCTGAGTTAAATCCAAGATGTCACAATAATATTTCAGAAGAAAGACTGACTTATTTAGTTTATTAACAGCAGCTAACAGATGTGATCCTTAAAAATATCACTGGCCCATTATTGAGAATATTTCTCACAACTCCATTTCTTCCATGGACTTTATTCCCAAGTGAAACATCTGTCCTTCACCAGCAATAACATCCATATGAAAATGCTGTATAAACAGGAATCAGTTCTGTAAATTGTATACTGGTTCCCAGTGATACTGTTGTGCTTTTAACATTCCAAAAGATTTGAGGTTATTTTTAGAGGATTTTTGTTTTTCAAGTTTGAGAAATTTTAACTCCTGTGACTAACCCTGAGAAACACAATGTCAAAATACTGTTTCTAAGACTATGTGATATTTTGAAAAGAAAATGTGCTATTTAAAATAACCAGTAACAGTGATGAATTGCCATCACTGAGATGATAATGTTTAAAGGAATAAAATATGCCATTATGTTTAATTTACCGAGTGGAATCACATGTGGAAGACTAAATTCAAAATTAGGAACCCATATTTTAAAAAACAACAACACCTGAACCAAATACCAATAAAATAACAGAGAAACAGGAAACATATCTTATGAGGAAACATGTCATAGATGCTAGATTTATTTATTGTAGGAAAATAACACTTATAGACTAACTCCTCCACATGTTTATTGAGAAGTAGAGCTCACTAATTCAAGTGAATTTTTATTTTTATTTTGTTTCCAAACATTGTATCCAGTCTTTCTACAAAACAATTTGCAAGTCAGCTAGCTACAGTTAAAGATTAAGAATAAAAGCTTAATGATAAAATGAAGAGTAAAATACAAAATAGCAATTAAAACATAAAGCAAATACCTAAAAGAGTGATAAAATTAGAACAATCAGTGAAAACAAGAGGCACATCATGAGCCAGCATTTGACAGGTGATATTCCTTCTTCACCATTTAGTGAGGCCATATCTCTGTAAGTATAAAAACAACTGAAAGCTACATAGGCACTGCAAAAGGTTTGAAGTCATCCCTTGTTAAGTTACATTTTAAATGTAACATAGTTAGACCCTTGTTATTGAGAAAGGGAAATAATGAACTAATGATTTGTAACTGATTACTTCCAAACTCTGGATGTGAGTATTCATTTTCATGAATAAGTCCAGGAGTGCACTCAGATGTATGCTTATTGATTTAGAACATGTTCCTGAACGATTCTTGCACTAGAAAAAGTATCCATAAAGTTAAAGGGGACTGTCAAACAATGGGTTCAATTCAGCATTCCTTCAGCATAGTGTAAAGATCTGCATGCAGACCATATGCTGTGCTGACTCATATACTATCCCCCCCCCTTGACTTACCTTAAAGTCCTGAAGCCACCTCACACAGGCATTCTATGCTTCAGCATGAGGAAGGATTGGAGAAGATTTGATTATTCCCCCAGTGGTGGACACACAACAGTGACATCAGCACTGAGATCCGTGGGGGTCCTCCAGAGGTATTAGCCCTTCTGTAATCATTGTACTTCTGGCTTGGTGTGCATGTGGGTATTGACAGATGTTCTTCAAATTCTGCCTGTTCATATTGGAATGCCTGTATGAGGCCTCTGGGCTTTAAAGTAGGTAAGGAGGGGGGCTTTGGGCACTGCTTAGATACAAAAGGGATACTAACTTCTACAGCATCTGAAAAAGTACATCCACACATATAAGGGACATATATGTGTGCAAATGTCCCAACATGAATTCCAGCCATATTCTCTGTTCTGCAAATAATTTTTAGAAGAAGCTTCAGTTTAAAGTAAGCAGTCTGTTTGGGATGTATAGATAGACAGGGTTGCCAGGTCTTCTGTGGTGTTATAAAATGTGCATGTGTGCCAGAAGATGAACATGTTATTTTAAAATGTACTTCAGTACAGATGTAGGTGCCTTAGTAGAAGATATTCGAAAGGCAGAACCCCTTATCACAGCATCACGTAAAGACCAAGTTGTACATTTAATACTACGATTACAAGAGAAGCTTGGGCAACCAGTGGATCACAAGTTCCATCTTTTTAAGGTAAGACCTTTGTGTCTGTTTATGATTTTTCTTTTTCTTATATAAATACCAAAAACCTTTGTACACTGGAAAGTTTTCCATTGAAACCCTCTATCAGATAGCTAATTCAGCAAGTGGTGGAACTGTTGGAGGGGCAAAGTGATATATAACATATTGTGTGTGTTTGTTCTCAGCATAGTAGCAAACTATTGTTATATAATTTAATAGGGGTCTGAATGGATTATGGATATAGAATACTCTTATAAAAGGGACATTTTTTCTGAGCACAATATAGCCACAGTATTGTGCCGCTAAATAAGAATTGTCCCCCTAAATAAGAATCCACATTGTCCTAAATAAGAATTCTCTCATCCCTAAACAAAATTTTCTTTCCTTTATCAAATTTCTAGCATTGCAGTAACTTAAAACTTCAGTTAAGAGTTTAGATATATAGAGTAGGCATTCATAGAAAAGGGTAAGGCAAAGCTATGAAGGGAATGTGAACACTGCAAATGTAAGATGTCTAGGTGTGTAAACAGTTTTAATGTCTCACTCTCAGCAGTGTAGAAA
Source organism: Phrynosoma blainvillii (assembly GCA_026167975.1). NCBI lineage: Eukaryota > Metazoa > Chordata > Lepidosauria > Squamata > Phrynosomatidae > Phrynosoma > Phrynosoma blainvillii. The sequence continues at coordinate 47,806,787 of JANUYF010000003.1, read as the reverse complement.
TTTGGGGAGTGAAGGAAAATTCCAGTTGTTGGACAGAATTCCTATGAGGAGGCATAAGCCCCTTTGTAGCTATGCTTCTGACCTCAGCTGATGAGTGATATCAGAAATGGAGCTGAAGACAAGGTATCTAGAAATAAAGAGATATTAGCATGCTATAGGAAGTCCCAAGGCTTTTAGAAACACTGTCTGAGATCCTGCATCAAACACATGGCCATGATATTGCAGTTATGCTTTACTTCCCCATATGATCCTTGAAACCCACCTTAAGAGCCAGTCAGCTATCTGGAGAGACAGAAGTCTGGGCAGTTGCCCAGTGGTGCACTGCAGAATGACATGACCAATCCCATACCACCAATGATTGACATTGTAACCCTCAGGGGGTCTCTGCTCCTGCTCCTTGCAATATCATTCGCTGGTCAGAAGGAGCTGGTCACATCATTTTACAGCTTAGGGTAGGTAACTGGCTTTTTAGGTCATTTGTGGTCATAGCAAAAGTGCAAATGTTCATTGAAAAGTCTATCTTTGGACTGTTCACTTAGATGGCACATTAATACATGCATTCTGACCTGGCTTCTCCTTTTGATGGGATGAAGTTGGTGGTATTTTTTTGTCTGATGGCAACTAGTTGTCACCACTCTTTTCATATGTTGCAGTACTAATTTCTCATCAGGAGGTGGCACTATTGAACTAGCTTGATTTCAAAATGCAACAAAATCCAAAAGCCACAAGCAGCGATACTTCTTTTGGGGCAACTCCAAAGCATTAAATACATTATGCAAGCTTTCGACACTTTATTGGCATCTTTACCACTCAATGATTTGTTCCAGGAAAGCATAGTACAATACTGAAATGACTTGAAATATTATAAAGACTGCTACTCAATATACACCCTTTGCAAATACAGTGGTTAAAGTAGTTATTTTTATGCTCTATAAAAAAAATCTGTTCAGTATGAGCTTGATTCTCCTCTGCCAGGAATAATTAGCGCTATATAGTGTATAAATGCAAAGAGGACTATTTTCATTTTCACTTCATTTCCCATTGCAGCTATCAGCAACACCTCTCAAATGGAGAAACAGACTTGGTGTGAACCTATGCCTTTCTTTGCAGTTTCCTGGGTGATAACATCTTGTGTGTTTATTCTCAGCCTAGTAGCAAGCTGTTGTAACATAAATTAATTGTGATGTGAATGTATTATGGATTTAGGATACTCTTATAAAAAAGGGACATTTAATCTGAGCACAATACAGCCACAGTCCTACTGATTTGCTTAAGAGAGTTAAGTCCATGCTTAAATACCTGCAATGGAATTAATGTCACATAAAACCTGGATATTTTGGGATTCCTACTTTGGGGGGAAGCAGACAGGTGGCACGGGGCCGCCCCAGGAAGCTGTGCTGTGGGGCCGAGGCATTCGCATTCCTCGGCCCCGCGGCGCAGCTTCGCTGCCCCAGGAAGGAGTGCTAAAATAGCGCTCCTTCCGCAAATGGCTGAAGGTGCACTGCAAAAGGCTGCCGGCGCACCTTCGGTGACTTTCCCGCCGCAGCGTGTGTGGCCGCTGCGGCGGATAGGCATCCTTGAAGCGCCAGATGTGCGGAGGGTCCGGCGCTCTGACGATGTCTTCGGGAAGGGGTTGGGGCACCCAGCGTGTGGCTGCCCCTCCCCTTCCTTGCTCTGAAGACAGCGCTTTGAGCTGTCTGCTTAGCCCCTTTGCCAATTAACTATTTGTACTATAGGTTTTAAAGGAATGCTTACATTCCATCCAAAGGGTACACTATAAATTGCTTTCACAAGGGTTCTGTTTTGCCATTCTATTAACAAGTGTCAGAGAGAGGAAAAACACCTTAGTTTCATTTTTTAATTAATTAATGTACATTACGTAGAATATATTCTCCATAGAGCATGGCATCAAAGTTCTATACATGTAAGCTAAAACACTAAGTCCTTAATAACAAGAAATATTTTGTCTTGATCTCAATCATTACCATCAGAACCTTTTCTCTTAATAGTTAAAAAGAAGATTTATAAGAACTAAGGGAAGTCTAATAGGATTCCCATAGAAGACCTACAAGGAGAGATTTACTTAGGTTCCAAGATCTTCCCAAGTTCCATGGCTGCCCAGTAGCATATTCTTTGGCATATGGTGAACTTCAATCATTGGTTAAAGGTGATACTCTCATGATTTTGTTGTTGTTAATTGCCTTCAAGTCAACTTCGACCTCTGGCAACAGCTGTAAATGAGGCATTTCCAAGACACCCTATCCTCAACAACCCTGCTTAGTTCCTGCAGATTTAGAGCTGTGTCCTCTTTGATTGAGTCTATCCATCTGGTGTGTAATCTTAGGGCCTGTACAGACTGCCAGAAATAATCCATCTTGAGGCCACTTTAACTGCCCTGGCTCAATGCTAGGAATCATGGGAATTGTAGTTTTTTCTGAGACATTGAGCCTTCTCTGTCAGAGAGCCCTGGTGCCACAATAAACTACAGTTCCCATGATTCCCTAGCACTGAGCCAGGACAGTTAAAGTGGCCTCAAGATGGATTATTTCTAGTAGTCTGTATAGGCCCTTACTCTCTTTCTACTGCCCTCTATCTTTCAAAGCATTATTGTCTTTTCTAGTGAGTCATGTCTTGTCATGATGTGGCCAAAGTATGACAGCCTCAATTTAATTATCTTGGCTTCTAGGGAAAGTTCAGATTTGATTTGCTCTTGTACACATTTGTTTGTCTTTTTAACTGTCCATGGTATCTACAGAACTCTTCTCTAGCACCACATCTCAAATGAGTTTTTAAAAAAAAAAAAAAAATCAGGTTTCTTCACTATCCAGCTCTCACACCCATGGAGACTGCAGTCAAAAAATCAGAAGAAGATTAGGCCTGGGAAGGGCAACCATGAAAGAACTAGATAAGAGCCTAAAGTACAAAGGCATAACACTGAATACTAAACGTAGGATTGTCCAAGCCATTGAATGCCTCATCACCATGTACAGATGTGAGAGTGAACAGTAAAGAAAGCAGACAATGAGAAAATCAACTCATTTGAGATGTGATGAAGAAGAGCGCTGAGGATACCATGAACAAATGGGTCCTAGAACTGATAATGCCCGAACTCTCCTGGAAAGCCAGGTTGACTAAATTGAGGTTGTCATTTGGACACACCATGAGAAGGAAAGAGTCATTAGAAAAAACAATAATTCTAGGAAGAGTGGAAGGTAATGGAAAGAGAAGAAGACTGCACACCTGATGTTTACATTCAATCAGGGAGACCATGGGCCTGGGCCTGCAGGTCCTGAGCAGGGAGATGGAAGATGGGGGCATTGGATATGTCTCAACCATAGGCTGCCACGAGTCGAGGATGACATGAAGGTAGCGAACAACAACAACAGCAACAAAATCTATAACATGTTAACATATTAAAAAAATCTGGTGCTAGTCCACATTTCACTTTTAAACAGATCTTAAGAATGATTGATATAATAATAATAATAATAATAATAATAATAATAATAATAATAAGTTGTTGAGTGCCTTCAAGTTGTTTCTGCCTTATGGCGACCTTAAGGTGATCCTATTATGAGGTTTTCTTATCAGGTTTCTTTAGAGAGGGTTTGCCATTCCCATCCTCTGAGGCTGAGAGAGTGTGACTTATCCAAGGTCACCCAGTGGCTTTCCATGGCTGAGCTGGGATTTGAACCCTGGTTTCCAGAATCCTAGTCCAGCGCTTAAACCATTGTACCATACTGGCTCTAATATGTAACATATCATTAATATATTTTATCTTGACCTAGAAAGACCTGTTTCACCCTTTACCACCTTTGCCACCAACCTTTAATGTCATGGCTTATCCTCTTAACACCCAAGTTGCTTAGAGGCCTGGCTGTGTGGAGCTACCTTGATTCATGAAATCAAATGCCATTTCATTGAGAATGTCCTTAGGCTGCTTTTGCACTGCAGAAATAATCTGATTTGACCTCACTTTAACTGCCATGGCTCAATGCTATGGAATTCTGGGAACTGTAATTTGTTTTGTAGCTTTGCTCTGGTGCCATAACAAACTACAATTTCCAGAATTCCATAGCACTGAATCATAGCAGTTAGTGGGGTCAAACCAGATTATCTCTGCAGTGCAGATGCAGACTTAGAGAAATACTTATGTCAGATAATTATTGCTTATACTTAAACAGTGTTTATTACTGATTAATTGTTGCTATTAAATGATGTACAGTACAGCACTCCAAATACATCTTTAACCATGAATAAGAAAGTAATATTTTACAACCTGGAATTCTTCTGATAACCTTTAACACCAAACATTAAGGTCCTCAAATAACTCTTGACTTTGAGTGGTGGACATTAACTCGAATTCTTTCTTAGATGTTGTTCAACTCATCTTGTTAATTAGCTCTTGATTGTGAATCCTTAAGCATTTCAGTCAACTTTTCAAAGAAAATATATATATTAGTTTTCAGTAGGTGGGCTAGACATTTCTCAGTAGACATTAGCAAATGAGGTAAGGAAAATATATGACAAAGCCCTTGATCATGGTTGGATCATAGCCATATAAAACAATAATATATGTACAGTTATATTAGGGATGGCAAAAATATCTTGGAAGGGGGAAAATGTAAAGTAAATGTCTTTACTGGGTTTTCTAATTTCAGGTACTTCGAGCACATATATTGCCACTTACTAATGTTGCCTTCAACAAGTCTGGTTCTTGGTAAGTGCAAGTATTAACTTTCAAAGTGCATTTTCTCAATGCAAAAGCCATATTTAAATTTATTTTAATTTTAATTATATTTACATTCCACTTTTCTTCCAACCTGGGGTCCATAGGAGCTCAGAGCAAAGGTTAAATCAAAGTACAGCTAAAAAAAGCTGATTGTAATAAAAGTAAAATAAACAAGCAAACTATCATGTTAAAACATTACTACTTTAAAATAGTTTAGGGTATTTAAGACATAATAGTGAAATGTATATGGTGCTTCTCAGAAGCCATAGTTTTCTATGCTAAGGGTCTTGCTAGGAAAGGGTTAATAAAACCAAAACTGGAGGCCAGAATTAGTATCAACTTTGGGTTTCTCCCTGTCAGGTTCAGCAAAATCAGAACTCTGTGGAGTCAGTAAACCAGCCAATTGCAGTAATTAGGAGTTTATTGAACACACAAAGTCAGCATTTCACTACACTGCGTTTAAGCCAGAACTGCCCCCCCAACATTACAGCACCTAATTAAACCCACTGAAATCTCCACTCCACCCACTAGCCTCTTGGCATGCAAACCCATCTCCACCTATAATTCCCACAGTTTCATTTCCCCAGCTCCTTCGCCCCCACCTTTGCTCATCTCCCACCAACGGCTCCAAGGAGTACCATCCTCCCTTCCAGTTCTTAACATTCCAAAGAACCTGTTATCAAAACAACCTAGCAGCTGCACACATCCCAACCCCCAAAACCTTCCAACACTATTCCATCAACCCTTCTTTAATATCCATCAACCCCAACACTATTCTGGCAGAATCTGAAGCCAGGTTCTGACACCCCCCTTAAATAGAAAATTCAGCAAAATGACAAAAAACATGCATTAAAATAACTATATTTCCCAGTCACATTGTGCTCTACCTTCTGTTATCTTCTTTAAAGGCTTCTCACCCAGTCCATGAACCACAATAATATAACCAAAATAAAATATTTTTTAAAACCTCATCATACCTTGAGTTAACACTCATGCCAATAATGTAAAATATTTTGTATGCCATTTCATATTAAGTTGTTTTTCATTTTCTGGACACTATTTGCTACCTTCCTTATATGTTTTAAAATGTTGTAACCCGCCTCGATTGCAGAGCAGAGGGGCGGGCTAGAAATAAAAATTTATTATTATTATTATTATTATTATTATTATTGGTGAAAACCTGTAAAACATTATCACTTAATCATTGTGAACTCTCATCTTAGCCAACTCTCATCATAGCCAGAAACTAGGTTTAGGCTTTAATCCTGTATCTGCTTTTATGTATAAGTAGCATGGATAGTCAAATTGTTCAATCATAGATTCAGGCTGCAGTCCAGTTCCTGCTTACACAAGGATAATGTCTGAGTAGATGTGTATACAATTATATTATTAGTAACAGTTTGAAGCAATAGAAATGCATTGACCCATTTTAGTTCCCTACCTATAACGTGTCATTGTGTCTCATTTTCGTTCTTTGACTTATTAGCTCATCAGTATTTGTGGTACTTTCAATCAGTATGATAAGACGTGTTCGTTAAAATTTCTGAAAATACCCAGAATGCTAGCAATACAGTCTCTGCTCATTCTAATCTTTAAGGACAACATGAGAAAGAGAAGAGAATTGACCTGTTGAAAGAGAATAATTGAATTCAATGAGCAATGCATTAAACCATGAAATTGATGTTTCTTAAAAATTACATTCTGCTTTGCCCATTTTAGTTTTATCACTGGAAGTTATGACAGAACTTGCAAACTGTGGGACACGGCATCAGGAGAAGAGTTACGTTCCCTGGAAGGACATAGGAATGTGGTATATGCAATTGCTTTCAACAATCCCTATGGGTATGCAACTTTTCAGAATCAGTTACTTTATCATGTCATAAAACTTAAAATGGGCTGTTAATCCTAAAATCTTTTTAATCAATTTGCTTGAAAAGATCTATATCTTTGATACCTCCAAATTGTTTTGTCTTCTTTTCAATAAACCATGTTTAACTTTTCTCTTCTGTGCTATTTCATGGGAATACCTTTCTGTTCTATCCTACGTAATGGAAATAATTGTTCTTCCAATGAAAATAATAGTTTTTTTCACTTTAGTGACAAGATTGCTACAGGCTCATTTGACAAGACCTGCAAATTATGGAATGTGGACACAGGAAAATGTTATTATACCTTTAGGGGACACACTGCAGAAATAGTGAGTATGGGACCTTTGACAGACATCATAATTACATATATGGAACTACCTCATTTCCCCAAAACACCGTTAAAATCAAGTCTTTTTTCCCCCTGGTTGTCATTGCAACTATGTTAATGGGAATGTGGTATTATTCTCAAAAAACACGGTGAAATCATTTGTACCCTGTTAATTGTGGATAATTTAAAGAGCACATTTTTTACTTTTTAGTCAGCTACAGTGGTACACCAACTGCTAGAGCCTTCCTTTTTTGATGGGATGAGTAAAATCAGTTTCAAATAAGGCATTCTTGAGTTGTTCAGAATTTTTAAAAATATATCCGTTATCATTAATTCAGTAATACTAATCCTGGTATATATTTGGTGTGGTTGCACAGTATTGACATCCAAATTAAAAAGTGAATACAGTTACTTTATTTAAAACTGGGATTATAATATGATCAGTGATGAAGCTACTCTGATTTAAGCAGGCATCTCTTGAAATTTCCTCTCATTCAGTATTGATGAGATATTTTCAGAGAGAAAATATTCCTCTCCATGATTCTTCTTTCTTTCTTCATAATATCCAGTGGAATATAACATGTATCATGCTATTGTATAAAGTACTGATCTGCTTGTGTCACCAGTAGCCAGTGATGTGAGGCAAGAGTGGGGAATTAGATACTGGTTTTTTGTGGGTTTTTCGGGCTGTGTGGTCATGTTCTAGAAGAGTTTCTTTCTGATGTTTCGTCAGCATCTGTGGCTGGCATCTTCAGAGAATACTGGAATGGCAGAGAGATACTGGATATTTCAAGGAAGATACAAGAGAAGAAATAAGGCACAACAACAGCCATTGTTACTTGTAACATCAAATTAGACTAGGGCTGGGTAACTTTGTTGGATTTAGGTACCAATTCTGTCCTCCTGTGACCTATCATAGGCTGTAGGCCTCCTGTGTTACTGTGCCAGTGAAATTCAGCAGCATGCCTGAAGCTGAATTTTGGTTCTTAGGAGGTCTGGGGACTTCATATAGGTTATGTATTGTCCATGACTGAGTTTGACTGTCAGTCATATAGCCAGATTAATAAATCCCGATGAAATCACTTCAACAGAGTAATGGTGAGTGTGCCTTGAATGCATCTTTTGGGTCACTTGTTTCCACACATCATAGAAATATATTTCTATTTCCAAATTAAGGAGTAAGGCAGAAAAACTTGCAAGACAACTTCCTTTTTCTGACAGGACAAAATGTTGGAGTTGAAGCACACTTACTGTTTCACCCTATCTCAGCATTTGCAGGCTATGTCAGCAGTGCCTTCAAAATTATATAAACTCTCTATGCATAGTTTATGGTTGGGCTGGTTCTATTTTTTTGGCAGCCTATGCATGGGAGTACAGAAGTAAACAGAAGGCATCTCCACATAATCTTTTGATAGTATCACACTTACTCTCCTATATCTTCACACATGATTCTGGACTCTATTCGCAGATTCATTTGGATCAACTATCCTAGAAGTAGCACGGAAACCCAAATATATGTGTTTCTTTCAATATGGTGGCTATTCATTAAACTTTGCTGCCAGTTTAGTCTGTATGGCTGAACCATTCTTTCCTTAGGTTTCAGAAGTTGTAACCAAAGAGCTAATTTACACAATTGCAAGGAAAAATGAGCAAACATGATTAAAAGTTCAGGTACTGAGAGGTAAATAATCTCTTTTCATATGTGGTCTGATCATGAAAGAAAAATGTTTTGCTCCTTCATTCTGTATGTCCCACAGCTTAGCTGTATTATCTGAGCCCTGGGAAAATATTCAAAACAATATAGTGAGGAAGATGTCCCTTTGTGGCTAGCAGTGATCCTGTAGCTGACATATTTGATTTTACTGGTCTATAATCAACCCACAGGGCATTAAGCAGGACCAACTATTGCCATTCTACCATACTATCATTCTGTCAAGCAGGGAGGATCGGAAATCCAAGGATCTGTGTGAAGCTCTTTTTTTCTCTCTTTTATCTAACAGGTTTGTCTGTCCTTTAATCTTCAAAGCACATTGGTTGCTACTGGAAGTATGGATAATACAGCTAAGCTGTGGGACATACAGAATGGAGAAGAAGTGGTCAGATTAACAGTGCGTTGCAGCTCTTTATAGTTCTGGTGATATTCTGATATTTTCTTAGGTTTTAGTTGAAAGTGAAAGCTGAAAGAACATTTCTTAATTATAAGTTGCAAAAGTCAGATGCAAGAGTTTCTCTAGATCTCTTAGCAACTGTAGTTAAATAATGCATTAAACCAACATAAAGTAAGATGAAAAAATGGTATACTTATTAAAAAGTGAGAATGTGCAGAACAATCATATGCAATATTCAGTTGGAAACAAACAATGTTTAGTGGGACCTGCCTGCATTTAGAGAGCCAGCGTGGTGTAGTGGTTTGAGTGTCGGACTGTGACTCTATAGACCAGGGTTCAAATCCCTGTTTGGCCATGGAAACCCACTTAGGGCTGATGTTCACAGCCCATTTGGGGCGGGAGAAATCCGCCCTGGGGAGTGGCGGATCAGGGCCACGGCAACCCCACCCTAAGAGTTGGTGCTGTGGCTCTTCAGTGCCCTTTCAGCACAGTGTGTTTAAATGCTGCGCTGGAAGGCCATCCTGATGCTGTGTGCCATATATACGGCTACGCGGCATCAGGACAGAGTCGGCGTGGGGGTGGCCGTCGTGTGGCTGCCCCACCCCAACTCTACCCCCAGGCCAGCCCTTTTGAGCTGGTCTGCAACGGCCCTTAGAGACCCTGGGTAAGTCACATACTCTGAGCCCTCAGAAAACCTTGTGATAGGTTTAGGGTCACCATAAATCTGAAACAACTTGAAGGCACACAATATCAACAGCAACCTGCATTTAAATGTGAATAGGATTATAAACTAAGGTTTGAGCATTTAGCTGGAAACAAATTTCATTGACTCATTGAGGCATGAATGAGGTTTACGTCTATATAGAGATGTACAGTAAACCATGTGCCATGTTTTTCCTTATTCAGTGATTTCCCCTTTCTAAAGAGAATATATTGCTTTATTAAACAAAATATATTTACAATAACATGAGATTCCCCTAACTCACAGATACTGTATAATTGCTTTAAAATATTTTGTTACCAGGGATTTTAAATGCAGGATTTCAAGATAATCCTGAAAAGTAGGCTAGTCTGTTGGTAGCAATTTATTCTGTGTCAGATTCTTGAATAAATGATCAATTGCATCCAGATTCTTTTTGTTCACATCACATTCTGTTCATTTTCTGTGTTCTTTCTATTGCTTGTCTCACATATAAACTTCAGTTTGATTTGATGGGCTATAGCAGAAGTAGAGAATTGTTGGCCCTTCAGAGGCCTACGCAGAATGAACAAAGGGCCTTTGCAGACTGCCAGAAATAGTGCAAATTGAGTCCACTTTAAATTGAGGCACTGCCCTGACTCAGTGCTAGGGAATTATGGGAACTGTAATTTATTGTGTCACCAGAGCTCTCTGACAGAGAATGCTCAATGTCTTAGAAAAAAAATACAATTCCCATGATTCCCTAGCACTGAGCCAGGGCAGTGCCTCAATTTAAAGTGGACTCAATTTGCACTATTTCTGGCAGTCTGCAAAGGCCCTTAAGATAGGGGACCGTGGCAATTGTAGTTCAGGATCCAGGTTCATCAACCCCTGAGAAATAGTAATATTAAATAGCCCTAAGAACCAATTAGCTGTTTTCCAGATTCCACCTCTTTCCTTTCTTTGACCTCCTATATTTCCCACATCACCTAATGGAGGGAATTGTGCTCCTTTATAATGTGCATGTACAAAGTATGTATGATATTATGTCTGCATAATTATTTTTGCTAAGACTTGAAATTCCTCTTTTAAAATTTAGGGGCACTCTGGAGAGATAATTGCATTAGCCTTTAACACCACAGGAGACAGGATCATCACAGGTTCCTTTGACCACACAGTTGCTGTATGGGATGTTGGCACGGGCAGGTATTTTAAGCCATGCTTTATTGTATACTATACAAGAAATCTTACAAAATTTCATACTGACATTTTTAGTTCCTTAATCTGTCATACCTTGCTCATATGGATGATACATTCTAGGCAACAAAAAGCTTCTTGAAACCGGAAGGATGAAACTACGTGCATTACTTTTCTATAGTTCTCCCTAGCAATAGATCTATGTTCTGTCGGCCACAGAATTAAGATAATATTTCTCTGTGTTGGCAGATTATGTGGGGCATCCTAGTCAAAGTATAGAGCTGTGGTGGCGAACCTATGGCACGCGTGCCCTCTGTGGCACATGAAGCCATTTGTGAGGGCACACAGAAAGATGGGAGTGTGCGGAAGAGGAGAACAGGTGCACACCTGTTTCTCCTCTGCCCCTACCCTCCTGTGCCTTTAGTTGCCTCTCCAGAGACAGATGAAGGCCTAGGAGAGCAGGGAGAAGGGGGAGGACAGGCGTGCACCTGTTCTTGGTCTTCCTCCTGCCCTCCCAGGTCTTCAGCTGCCTCCCCGCGTGCCTGTTCCTCCTCCTTCCACCCACCCTCCTGGGCTTTTAGCTGCCGGAAGGAAGAAGTCCCACCTCCCAGAAGTCCCACCACCGGTACTAGATAACACCTGGTGTGGGAACACCTTTGAGCTTGGGCTCTAAAAGGTTTGCCAGCACTGCCATAGAGAATATATATTGCAATATTATTCCTTCACTACACCTATATTTATTTCTCTAATTTCTTTAATGTCCTGTACTTGAGGCAGTTTCTCCTGGGAACTTGCACAGAGTAATCATAGTACACAAGCTTTCCTATACTGAGTCAGGAGGACTATCTTGTACAGACCTGTTTGCCAATACTGATTAGCAGCTGCTGTCTGAGGTTTTAGAAGAGATCCACCCTAGCTTTTGTGAGAAATATTGACAACATGTAGGATGACATAGGTAATATATACTAGTTATGTCTTATTCACTTCATAGATTAAAAACAATAAATATTTTACAATGATCAGTAGTAAACATTCTGAGCAATGAATGAATGAAATGAATGAATGAAACATGCCCTCATTTCTCTTCCTTAGTTACTGTGGAAGGGTCAACACAGTTACAAATATATAAATATTAAATAAAATAATTATTTAATAATGTGTTTGAGACTTTTTCCAGTTTAGATAAGTGGCTATTATTCAGAACATTTACTTCCATGAGTTTTTAAAATTTGGTATAATCATTAACTGGGGTGTCTTTGTCTACAGTTCAAAACATTGAACCAAAAAATAAAACCACAGGTATTTCAGATTAAAATCCTATAAAAGATTTGTCATGAATATTTGCATAAATTACATCCCTTTAAACATGAATGAATACACGTGATAAAGTGTATTTACTTTACTTTACTTCAAGAACCCAGGGATGCACCGTGGTAATTTCCCCCTGGAATCAGGCAAAGATGCAGGCCTGCAAAGGCCCTTCCATGGAGCATGGCTCTGAACATTCACAGAACCAGGCACTCAGTAAGCAAGCAGCTGGAGCACAGAACTGGTTGCTGGCAGTAGTGCAGGAGCTTTACCTACTGCTTTTTGGGGTGGGAGTGGGGGTAGTCGGTGATGTCTTTGGCTGCAGCAGTGCCTCTAGCTATAGTGGCTTGTTGACAGTTTCTGGCAGCAGATCAAGACAGGCAGAAAGCGTGCCACTGAATTTTGGAGGTGGATCTTCAGGTTTATTGGGGCTTAGGGGGAGATGTAGAGGCTACAAATAAGGAGCTTATGGTCCCCACTTTGCTCACTCCTGATCTGTATAGATGTATCTGTCTATGTTTCTATATGCATGGGCACATTGATTTACATGCTCATTAGTATATTGATTAATGTTTTCTAGAACTCAGTGTGTTATGCAGTTAAAAAGGGACATTGCTAGCTTTCAGCAGTTGAATACTAATCCAGGTTTAATATCCTGATGACTAGGTTCACTGCACTATTCATTGTATTACTAAAAACAGGAACAGATACCTCAAGTGTTTTATTAGAATGCAGCATATTCCTTGATGTGCATTATCATACAACAGGGATGGGAGTCTCATCAATCCTGTTTTAACCCCTCCTCCCATCAACAAGAAACTCAGTGGAAAGAAAGGCGCAAGCGGTGGCGGCGGCCTCAAAACCCGCCCCACCGCCCCACCAAGCCCAGGCAGCCAGAGGAGGAAAGAGGAGCGGCGGAGCAGCAGCGCAAGCGGCGGTGGCAGCCTCAAAAACCACCCCACTGACCCAGCAAGCCCAGGCAGCCAGAGGAGGAAGGAGGAGCGGCAGAGCAGCGGTGCAAGCGGCGGTGGCAGCCTCAAAACCCGCCCCACCTGTCCACCAAGGCCAGTCAGCCAGAGGAGGAAGGAAGAGCGATGAAACAACAGGGAAATTTAGTGGATTACAAATACCAAATTGTAAGAACTAAGTAATAATAGAAAACTTGATTATTTTGGTAGGTCTAAAAATTTAAAAATATATATGTATATAGTTTAAAAAGATGGCTGACAATACAAAACAAAGTAATAAAGAAGAGATAAAAATACTTCAGAAAAGTTAGGAGATGAAGAAAAGCAGAAGGAGACACAGATTAGTTATTATCTGGCTGAGGAAATTAAGAAAATAGGAATGGATATAAAAACAGAAATCTCAAAAATTAGAGAAGAAATAAAAGGACTAGGAGAGGAGATAAAATTAGATCTACAGAATGAACTAAAGGGCTTTAAAGAGATGGTCAAAAAAATTTCTGAAGATGTGGAAGAACTGGAAAAGCAAATGATAGAAATCAAAGATCGAACAATGGCTTTAGAAAAAAGAACAGGAATAATAGAAGGCAAACAACAACAAGAAGAATATTATAAAGCAAGTTTAGAATTACGTCTTCAAAACAAAGCATTAAAATTGAGAGGCATAAGTGAACAAACAAACAAGAATTTAATTACAAGAATTATTCCTGCTTTAGCGGAGTATATTAATTGGGCAGGAGGACAATTAGATTTGGAAATAGACGCTTTGTACAGAGTTGACTCTTGGATCGCAAAGAACCGCAATCTCCCAAGAGATATTATGATCTCCTTTGTTAGAGAACGAGTAAGGGACCTCATTATTGAGACAAACTTTAACAAAAAATGTGAGATAGAAGGGAAGGAAGTCAAAATTTATAAGGCAATTCCACAACGAATATTGAAGAAAAGGAGAGTATATTCAATATTGACAGATTATTTAAGAAACAACAACATAACGTACAGATGGGAAAAAACTGAAGGAGTTTTTTTCATTTTTCAAAGAGAAAGATTTATAATTAATTCAGAAGAAAAAAATGAGGATATTCCTACATAAATATAAAGGAACTCACGAAGAACAAAGAGAAGAAATGGAAAGAGATAAAAGGAAAGGAAAAGATAACGAAACTGTAACAAAGATGGAGACAAGGTTTACGAAAGAGTCTAAGACCAGAAATGTAGGAGAAGAGAAAGAGAGTTCAGAGGATACAGAAAGACAGACATCAGAAGAAGAGAGAGAAACAGAATCAGATCAAGATATAGACTTAAATCTAGTTTCACCACAAGAAAAAAGATTTGAAAATAAAAAAAAGACAATAAAAAAGGACACAGACAGGAAAAAAAGGGGAAGAAAGGAAGAAGTAGATAATAGTAAAGGGACAAAATGTAATTCTGTGTAATGTCATTACAATTATGTTCATGGAATATAAATGGTCTAAATTCAAAAAATAAAAGAAGACAAATATTTCATTATTTAAGCAAAGAAAAATTAGATTTCATTTGTTTACAAGAGACACATTAAAGAAAAAGATAAATTTGTATTGGAAAATAAAAGCTTAGGGGAATTATTTGCAGCTTGTAATAAAGAGAAAAAGAAGAAAGGGGTAGCAATTTATGTAAAAACTAAAGGACAAGCAAGGGAGATATTTTCAGATATAGGAGGTCATTATATAGCAATTGAAATACCATATTCGGGAGGCAAGATTTTGTTAGTGCATATATATGCCCCACAGGGAAATAAAGGGGAATTTTTTAAGAAATTGCATCAATTAATTGAAGAAGTGGAATATGAAAAAATTGTTATATCAGGGGATTGGAATGTGGTATGGGATCCGGATATATATAGATCTAATTCAAATATAAAAAGAAGTAGTAGAAGGAAATTACCACAATCAGCAATAAATATGGTAGAAAGCTTAGATCTATTAGATATCTGGAGAGTAACTCATAATAATGATAGAGATTACATATATTATTAAATAGATTCAAAACTTGGTCCCGAATTGATTTAATATGCATTTCAAGACAATTATGTAAAGATATCTCCAAAGTAGGGATTTTACCCAAAACATTTTCGGATCACAATGCAATTGAAATGGAAATTAAAACATTTAAAAAAGAGTTTAATTGGAAGTTAAAGGACCATTTATTAAGGGACAAGAGACTGATAGGAAGAATAAAGCAAGAACTAAAACTTTACTTTAAAGAGAATACAAGTAAGGAACTGGCATCTCATATAATTTGGGATGCTAGTAAAGCAGTAATTAGAGGCCATTTCATTCAGCAAGAAGTAAGGAAGAAAAGAGAAGAACAAAAAGAAAAGGAATTAATGGAAATATTACAAGAGAAATAATTAGAATTTAAAAAGAACTCAAAGAATAAAAAATTGTATCAAGAACTTCAAATATTAAGGAACCAATTAAACCAAAAAATAACATCACAAATAAAATTTGTGAAACAATATTATTTTGAAAATGCAAATAAAAATGGGAGGTGGCTAGCTTATAGAATTAAAAAGCAACAAGAAAAGAAAATAATAATAAAACTGAAAGGGAAAGAAGGAATAGCTACACAACAGAATAAAATTAAACAAATCATAACAGAATATTTCGAAGAACTCTATAAAGTAGAAAAAGATTTGGAAAGCAGGAAAATTAAAATACGAGAATTTATCAATAAAGAGAAGATCCCACAATTTAAAGAGAGTCAGATAGAAGAATTAAATAGACCAATAACAAAGGAAGAAATATATTCAGCAATACAGAACTTGAAAGATAATAAAGCACCAGGACCAGATGGTCTGACTGCTAAATATTATAAAATATTTGCAGAGGAATTAATAACACCATTATACAATACCATAAAAGAAATTGAGAAAAATCATTATCCACAATCCTGGTGCATGGCAACTATAGTGTTAATACCGAAAGAAGACAAAGACCCAAGTGAAATAGAAAATTACAGACCTATTTCTCTGTTAAATACTGATTATAAGATCTTTGCCTCTATATTAGCAGGAAGATTGAAAAAAATATATTACCACAATGGATTAATGAAGACCAAGCTGGTTTTTTACCGGGGCGTCAAATCAAAAACAATATTAGATCATTGGTTGATATTATAGAATATTATGAGAAATATAAAGAGAGGAAAATGGGTATTATCTTACTTGATTTAGAAAAAGCGTTTGATAGCACAAATTGGAATTTTATGAAAGAGGTATTAGAACAAAGTAGAATAGGTAAAAATATACAAAAATTGATTAATTCTATTTATTCGCAACATTTTGCACAGATAGAAGTAAATGGGGAAAAACAATAAAATGTAAAATCAATAAAGGCACTTGACAAGGGTGCCCCTTGTCACCATTATTATTTATAATGATGATGGAAATATTGATGAGGAAAATAAGAGAAGACTATCAAATTAAAGGCTTACATATAAAAAAATCAACAATTTAAAATCAAAGCATTTGCTGATGACATTGCCATAGTGTTAGTCAATCCTAAGAAGAGCATCGGAAAATTAGGGCTAATGCTGGAACAGTTCGGTAACTTGGCTGGTTTTAAAATCAATAAACATAAAAGTGGAATATTGACAAAAAATCTTACGAAAAAAGAAGATAAGGAATTGGAAAGAATATCGGGGCTGAAGACAGTACAAAAAACAAAATATCTGGGCATAATAATGACAAATAGAAATAAAGACTTATTTGAAAATAATTATATTAAAACTTGGGATAAAAGTAAAGAGAAGTTAAACAAATGGAAGTCACTGCAATTATCTTTATTGGGGAGAATTGCTCTATTACAGATGTATGTGTTACCTAAAATGCTTTATCTCTTCCAAACTATTCCTATAATTACATCTAACACTATATTTAAGGAATGGGAAAAAGACATTAGAGAATTTGTTTGGAGAGGGAAAAAAGCTAGAATTAAAATGAAAATAATGCAGGATTTAAAAAAGAAAGGGGGGCTAGGACTACCGAATCTCCAAATATATTATGAGGCCTTGGTGATGACTTGGTTAAAAGAATGGATAGAACTCAAAAATGAAAGACTATTGACATTAGAAGGAATTAAAATGGAAAATGGGTGACATAGATATCTGGGATATGAGGAAGAAATGACATTCAAAAAGTTTAACAATCATATAATAAGAAAATCATTATATAAAATATGGAGTAAATAAAAAAAAATTGTACACTAAAATCCCAAACTGGATATCCGTGCAGGAAGTATTTCATAAAATAGAAAAATCATTTAGAGGGGGATGGATAAGATATAGAGATATTATTAATTAAAAAAGAGAAAAAGGGAAAATTTAAAACTATGCAAGTACTTCAAAAG
The DNA here is from genome assembly GCA_026167975.1 of Phrynosoma blainvillii. NCBI lineage: Eukaryota > Metazoa > Chordata > Lepidosauria > Squamata > Phrynosomatidae > Phrynosoma > Phrynosoma blainvillii. The sequence goes on along the minus strand of JANUYF010000003.1, from coordinate 47,789,214 downwards.
GAAGGAATAGAAGTACAATGGTTATTATATCTTCAATTAAAAATAAGATTTAATAAAGATAATAAACAAATAGGAATAGAATATCAGAAAAATGAATTGGAAAAAATCTTTGAAAAGGGTGAAAAACATATGATATCTAGACTTTATAAGATGTTACTAGATATTACAATGAAAGAAGAAACAATTAAAAACTGCATGGTCAAATGGATGCAGAATCTAAATGAAACAATCTCATTGAACATGTGGGAAAAGGTATGGACAAAAAACTTAAAATTTACCAAGAGTGCAAACTTAATCGAAAACTATTATAAAATGTTCTATAGGTGGCACTTAACATCGGTAAAAATGGCAAAAATAAATAAGAACAAAAAAAGCAATTGTTGGAAATGTGATCACCAAAATGCAGTTTTTTTCCATATGTGGTGGGGATGTGTAGAGGCATATAATTTTGGGGAAAAATATATATATATAAATATATATATAAATACAAGAGGTATTTCAAATTAAGTTTGAAAAGGATCCAAAGTTATTTTTGTTAAATATAACTGATGGCCTTAAAATGAAACTTGGGAAAGGGGATAGAGATGTAATTTTATATATGGTGACCATGGGCTGCCTAATATATGCAAAACATTGGAAAAGGAAAAATGAATACCTATTAGAAGAATGGATAATTAAGGTGAATGACTTAATGGGGATGGATAAATTAACAATGGCAATCAAAGGGAAATCAGAACAAAAATATATTAAAAAATGGGGAAAAGTTAAGAACCTCTGGATATAAGGGATGTAAGAAAATCCTAAATGATATAGAGTTAAAAGGCTCCGCTGCTCTACCCTCTGTTTGGATTTATAAAGAAATATTGCTAAGATATGAATACTTTTACAAATAAATACAAACAATATATACAAGCTTAAGAAAAAAATTAGATAGTTAAACAGGAATGTTAAAGAATAGGTTTTTACTGTGTGTAAATGTGATGAAAGGAATTGTTTGTATATTATTATTTTTTATTTTTTGTTTTTATTTTTTCTTTTCAAGGACGCAATAAAAAAAAGAATGAATATATGTAGGAAGCTAATTTTGGTGGCAAAATACAACTTTTCAGGTGGCTAGAGTCAACTTTACTAGCCACTATTAATCACCAGTGTTGTCTAGTCACTATATTAATGTAACAACTATCAGACTAGAGCACAAATGACCTGCATTCAAGTCCCTGCTCAGCTATAAAGCCTCCTAGGTGCCCTGATGTTGTGAGGATAACATGCAGGGCCATCAGGGATATATATTTATACCAAGTTCCTGGGAGGAAACAAGGGATAAAAATGAAATAAATAAGTAGTGAGCAATCAATGAACAACTTTCAAATATATAATTTTAACTTATAAGTGCAAGTAAAATTGTGAAGGTGGATGTTTAAAATATGTTATCTGTCATATCCAGATGTTTCTGGATCTGTCATTATAAGGGATATGAGGGAATGGGGATAAATGATATGGTGAAATAGCACTATGGGGGAATAAAGAGAAATCGAAAAGGCGGCGGGGGGGTAATCTGAATGGAATGCAAACAGGGACAAGATGGGCAATGGCCGGAGACGGTGGCAGTTTATGGCTTTGCTTGCTTCCTAAGGAAAGACTTTGATGCCCAGCAAGATAACACCTTCTATCCTGTAATAGATGGATTGATATGGGGAGAAAAAGCAGCAAGTTTAAAGAGACTTTTATGTGGTTGAAAGCGCGTGGACCGCAGGCTGGGGAAAGAAGGGGCTGGGAGGGAACCCTTAAAGGTTGGATGGTTTGTGGGGGGAAATCAGATTTGACACTACCAAGTCTCTGGCAAACTTCTGTCCGGAAATCCAAATAAAGCTTTAGTTAATCGACACTTTCATTCTGTCTTGGTTTCTGAAAAAATAAATAAATAAATAAATAAAGAAACTCAGTGGAAAGTGACTGAGAGGGATTACTCCCCATGCCACTCTATGCTGCAGATCTCTCTTCTAATCATTATCTATGAACCTAGAGGATGCTAAATCAGTTGTTAGTGAGAGGCTATTGGATGTAAACTATTAAGAGCACTAAGGGAACCTTTTTCCTTCCAGTCATTGGGTTTGTCATGCCTTACTTGTAAAGACAGAATGCTCTTAGCATGGCTAACTATCCTAAGGTATAGGAAGGCTTCCTATATCTCAAGATGGCAAAGTGTAATGTTCTCCCATCTAATAGATGGAAGAATGAAGGAAAGAACAAGATCCCCTTAATACTCTTAATAGTTTATGTACACTTGCTTCTTACTAACTTTAGCACCCTGTTGGTTCTCCCATCTAATTTTATTATTATTTTATTAGATGGGAGATATAACAAAGGCCCACTGAATAATAAATGCTGCCTCTGTAATAAAATTGAGAAGTCTGGCTTGCATATTTTCTTCCATTGCAGCTATTATTGAGTGACTAGAAAAATTATAATATATCCTATTATATAGCTTTTCCCAGGCTGTTCTATTCTAGTTCTTTTGATTATTTTGTTTCAGGGCTCTGACAAGTCAATCACTGTACAAGTAACTAAGTTTCATCACTTATGATAGCTCCATTTCTTTAATGTATTTAAAAATATTGGTTTTAGATTTATTGATAGTATTTTTTACCATAACGTGTATTAATGCAGTGACCAAGATCCTACACTGAGTAGGCAGAGAGCAGTTCTGCACATGCATAGTTCTATGTCTTTTCCCTTATCCTGACAGCTGTCAAATCCTGGGAGAGGTCCATGGTGGGACTGTAGCCTACTGCAGGTGGGTGGAAGTAAAGAGACAATTCAGATGGTGGAAAACCAGCTGGTATTGGCTAGGAGGAGGAAAGAAATGAGGGTGCACTCACAGATGGAGTGTTTGTTTCCATTTCCCTGGCAGCCCAGCCCAGAGCAGTTGCATCTTCATTGTTTGAATTGCCTTGCCCTTCTCTGTCTTGCATACCAGTAAGCAGTAGCAGTGTCCCTTCTTAGGTGCTGGTCAGGAGAAGGTTTTAGACAGGGTGTAAACAGCAGAGGGCTAAAGGGCTTTTTGTGTACCATCTGAAAAGAGGTATGCACCTGTGTAAGCTGCACTTACGCATGTGTATTTCACTAACAAGATGCTGCCCAGTGTCATCATCAATACAGATGATGATAATGAATTCACTGATGTAGCCTAGTTGCTGGAAATGGCTCTTTGGCCCCTGATGCAGACTGCCTCCTGCCACAGAATAATAGTAAGCATGAGTAGAGTATGATTTTTGGTTCTTTTTTTTATTATTTATTTCCACAAGTGTACATAAAAGAATAAGCAAGTACTTGTAGAGGATGCCAGCCAGCCATGCCCTTTTCTATGATACGCTATGTATTTTCCTGACTGGAACCCCACCATCATTTCCCATTCTCTACACCAGGGGTAGGCAACCTTTCCCCTTTAAGGGCCGAGAGACTTCAGCTCCCAGAATCCCAGGAGCTATTGGCCAACATGGGACTATTGGCCAACATGGCTGAGGCTTCTGGGAGCTGAAGTCCCTCGGCCCTTAAAGGGGAAAGGTTGCCTACCCCTGCTCTACACATTACCCTGTCCTCCTACAAACAGAGATATTGTCTTCTGAGGTAAATCAGCATACTGAGTCTTAATTTAGCTGTTTTTTCTTTTTCCCCAACTTACATTTCCACCCTCCCTGCACCATTTTTGAAAACTTCTTCAAATATAGGCCTCGCTAAGCCAGCTGAAATCTTTTTCTTGTGCATGGAGGGTGCTATTTAAGTTTCATAAGAATTGGAACTTGTAGAATGACTTCACTGTTTGTATATATGATTACTGGCCCTTCAGGTAGTAAGTGACTTTTTGTTTCTTGAAGGATCTTTTGTGTTAATACATACTACTGTGAGCTTTAGTGTAATGTTTCATTACTTTCAGCTTTCTCATATATGCTTAAATGCAATGGCTGCTCCCAACTAGAATAGAGCCATTAAATCTGTGAGATTTACATATGTATTAATTGTTTATTGCCATCAAGTCGACTGACTTATGGTGACCCTGTGAATGAGAGACCTCCAGGTCATCCTGTTATCAACAGTCCTGTTCAAGGTTCTGGGGGTCTTTTTGGAAACAGCAATTGCTTTTAGTCCAGAAAGCCCTGGTGCTGATTGTGTTTACATATTTGTATTAAGCACTATATAATAGACTAATTACTGTCTTACAGTAATTGGGAGTATTTGATTTTTGCCCAGTTGGTTTTGTATATGCACCCTGTATACTTTTCTGGTACTAGATAATTTATTACAGCCAAGCTGTTCAGGTAGTGATAGTGTTCTTATCACTCCCCCCCCCCTTATCTTGCATCTATCTGTTTCATCTCTTTGTGAGATGATACATATCCAAAATACTATTAACTATGAAACAGAAATGTTTGTTTTTAAGCATGCAGATCAGTCTCCCTGGCCTGCATTTTATTTACAGATTTTTCATCTTCACATTTTTATAGTGCAAAACGTTGGCATGCTCTTGGAAAATTGAGGTATGACTCATACCTCATACTCTTTTCCCTAAGCTTTTGGAATTAGAAGTTTGTAAACTGAGGTCAAATTTTAATACCAAATCTGTAATTTTTTGTCCCATTGAGCTGATACTTATTACTGAGTAAGCATGCATCACACTATCAATGAATGAGAAAGAATTTATTCTGTGACCTATAGATTTTGCCTAATGTCTTTCATGGATGTACCTTTGTATAATACATACACATGCTTGCTTTAAAGCAAATGTATAATTTCTCTTCTCTCAACTGGCAGGAGAATGCATACTTTAATAGGGCATCGTGCGGAAATAAGTAGTGCACAGTTCAATTGGGACTGCACTCTGATAATCACTGGTTCAATGGACAAAACATGCATGGTAAGATAGATCATTTCTTTTAACATGGGGTTGGATCCAGACTTTATAGCTGGAATCCTGTTAAATATTTATACAATTGTAAACTGGATTTACCATCTCGTAACTTTTTGGATTCAGGTTTATAGTTGTTAATGACCAAACATGACCCCCCCCAACTTCCTAGGCCAGGCAGCACCCCAAGCTAGGTGCTTCAGATTAGGGTGCTGGGAAATGATAACTGCAGTGCTCTCTTAGTCATGGCTCATGTTAAGAAAAGCAGCTGTGGGAAGACCTCAAGGGGTCTTTCCTGTTCCCTGTCTTAGTGCTTCCCATTACCAGGGGACTGTTACAGGTGAACAGTGCACCCTCCACATCTGCTGAGGTTAGGGATGCAGGACCTCTGTGAAAGTGGGAAATATTAAAATAAAAAAACACCACTTATTATTTAACCTGAGAGAACACCGCTCTAGGAATCTGTAGAATGCAAGTCTGCTCTGGTCAACATCTGCTGGAAGCTGACCACAGAATTGCACTGGAGGATCTACAAATGCCTAGACAAGTGTTGTATCTAGGAATCTCTAGGTCCTCCAGCACAGCTTCTTGCAGATGCTGACCACAGAGTTGCACTGGAGGACCTAGACATACCTAGAGAGAACATACTATTCAAATCTGTGAATAATTAAATCCATAAAAGTTAAAGTTGCAGATGTGGAGGGCCAACTGCAGTTTCCCAGCACACTGATCTGCAGTGCCTTGGAAATCCTTTGCTTGGGCTGCTGCCTGGCATGAGATGTAGATTTTGGGGAGGTAGAATTGGCAAAAGCAGCTATGACAACAGAGCTCTGTCAAAGCTATGTCTGCTGAGGCAGAATCTTAGCCTATATTTTGCAAATAGAAGGCCTGTTTCTGTCCCAGAAAGTGTTTGATTCGTGTGACAGATCCTGATGGATGAAGATAAGGAATTCCCTATCTCTCTTCACTGCTTTTGCCCTCTGAAAAATCTATACTGGATTTCTGGAGTAGTTTGTAGTAGGACGTGAGTGGCTGAAAGGGATCAGAGAATCAGTGCATTCTTTCTCCCTGTCTTTTCTCTGGGGGAAGTACCCTGAATGAAGCTTAATTCATGTTGCTGGTGATGGCATGAATTCTGCATCCAATCTTTAATATAGCTTTCTTTGTGATTTGTCGCAAATAAACTTTTTAATAGGTCAAGAGCTAATGTGTAGGCTTATTTTTACATTTCTTTTCAAATATAAGAAAATATCTTGCCTGAAATTGGATAAGACACAATTATGATTTCCATTACTAAGTGCATACAAGTGAGATCTGCAACATAATGGTGCAATTCATTTTCTTCTAGCAGGAGTATTTCCTGTGGGGTTCTGCCAACCAGGCTCTTAACAGGTCATTCCTCTTCTCACTGCTTTTCTCTCTCTTTTCCCCCAACTTGTAGCCAACATTCTGTAGTTAATATGTGTAGTCAATGCTTATTAGGATTTTTCTAGGGCACTTTGCCCATTTGGTTTTAAAAGTATTGTGGGTTTTTTGTATTTCTTTAAACCTTGGGGTCCCCTGTGTATACCTCCTCCTTGTCTCTCAGCAGCCTCAGCTTAGTTACAGTCTTACTGGCACTCAGTCTTACAGCCAGTATCTGCAGTTACTATATATAAGTAGGGGCACTAAACATCAGAAGACTGAAAAAGATTTCCTTCTTTAGGAGCACTTGGCAACCTGCCAGAGTAAATTCCTTTCCACTTCCACGAGGGAGCAAAGGAGTTGACTTTTCCAGATTACTGAATCCCCCTGAGGAAGGAAGGAAGCTTGGTTTTCTGAAACCAGTCAGGGCTTAATAAATGCAAGTATTTTTGAAAACTGTTTCTCCCCAGATGACTTGCAGTACAGCATTTCAGTTGCTTAAAAAACCATATAGGCCAGCCTGATCTGGAAGAAAATCCACAAAATCCAAATACTTACATGTGGAGAGTTAACAGTAGCCAGATGGTTCTGTTAAAGAGCCACCAGAATGAACATAAATTCCAGTAGATATCTCACTTGTATTTTTACTATGTCATGCAAAATAAATGTTATGCTGCTCTTATGAATCAACAAATTATGATTGACTTGCTACACATGCATTAAATATTTCAAATAAATAAAGGCTCCTTTTGATTGCCTATTATTTGATTGCATTTTTTATTAATGCTTTTGTTGAATGCTTTGTTTCACTGCAGCTGTGGAATGCTCTCACTGGCAAGCGTGTGGCAACTTTAAGCGGACATGATGATGAAGTGTTAGATGTTTGTTTTGATTATACTGGCCAGCGTATTGCAACTGCCTCAGCTGATGGTAGGTGAATTTTAACAGATCAAGAGTAAGAGCATTTGTGGAAGAATGAAATAGCTCCCTTCCCAAATAAAACGCCCTTCAAACCTCTCAGAAATGGAATCACAATAGTGATTCCTAGCAGTTTCCTATGTGTCTCATGTATTACTTGCAAATTCTAAGCTTTATGGGAAGGCCACAGGGACACTGTCTTCTTGGTCTGTCCTTCCCTTGAGACAGTTAAGATCTGAATCTGCTTTCACCCTTGCCCCATATTCTTTGATTACCAGAGATTTATAGTGCAAGGTAGTATACATTCAGAAGTATGTGACTGAGTTCACTGGTACTCACTCCCAAGTAAGGGTGTAGGGTTGTAGTCAGTCATTTATAACACTTGGCCTTTGCTGTCTTTGGCAAAATTTCAGCTGTGTGTATTGGGGATATCTGTGCTAACCAAATTTCCTCTTTTTCTGTGAAAGGGTCAGCAAGAGTTTATGATGCAGAAACAAAAAAATGTATTGCAAAGCTTGAAGGTCATGGAGGGGAAATTTCAAAGGTACCTGTTCTACATCTGTTGTTTTACTCTTCTGAGCTGTTATCCTAAGTCATATGAATGAGGTTCCAAACTACAGTGAGAACAAACTAAGCCGTACTGATCTGTACATTGAGTTTGCATAGTTTTGCTTGTTTTTAAGATCTCTTGCTGTATGAGCACATCCCAGGGATGCAACTTCCTCTCACATTCTTTGCTTTTCCTTACAGACTGTTGGTCCTTTGTGTCACTAGTATGGTAGGAGTGAGTGATATTTCATTCATTTAAGCTCAGTAACATTAAGGAAAGCTAAATTTGTTTGCTGTGATTTCACAGGAATAATCAGAGAGAGTTTATTTTACATGTATTTCAAATGATAAAGAACCTGTTTTATGTCATTCTATCATGGATGGTACACCTGACCTGATGATAATCAGATTCAAAGCTGGTCTCCAGTCCTGTATACTGATGCAATATGTGCATGTTCTGTTGTGATTCTAGTAGTTGTTCTAGGTTGTGTGTTGAATCAGATTTTAGACTAGCCTATTCACAGTGGGTACATGGGGAAACTGTTGGTATAAGGGGGTAATGAGGACTTCCTTATGGAAATGTGTAGAAAGTACAATTGCTGGCACAACCAGAAGATATAACAGCATAATGTCCCAACAGAATCCGAACTGTTACCTTTAATCATTGTGTAAAAGCACTTTTTGTCATTGAGCAGTCATTGAGCAGTTTTTCTTCTTCGTGGTCTCTGCGAATCACACAAATGGGTAATGACTGCGCATGCGCAGCAACTTCGGAACCTTCTGGAATCACTAGGCAGACTTAAAGTTGCAACTTTTGCCTGGGCTGGACTTAAGTTGCAACTTTTTGGTGGTAGCTCCGCCCATCCCTATATAGGACCTCCGTCGGTACCGCCCCCTTCAGTTCCTTTTATCCGCCGCAGCAGCAACATCTAGAGGAACTCTTCAGAGATTCATTCTCCTGTCTCACTTTAAAATTGCCCTTGACAGGATCATTTTGGTGGTATTTTTTTTTAACATCGTTCATATTTTAGGAGGAGAGCTGCGATTTCTGAGAATCGCAGTCTTACATTCTAATTCAATTTCTGAGGTAATTTTTTTTTCCTAAACGTCACCCGCCTCTCTGGCGTGTTTGACAAAGGCTCTAAGGCCATTTTTACTGCTAAATATAGATATAGATATATAGATGTAGATATCTATATATATAACTATAGATAGATATAGATAGATATGGATAGATAGATATAGATATATCTTTTATCGCTGCTTGCCCTGCTTCATGCTCGGCTAAGGTCCATTGCTCTTCTTCATATTTTAAGAGGAGCACTGCAATTTCTGTAAGAATTGCAGTCTTACATTCCAATTTAATTTCTGAGGTGGAGTTTTCCCCCCGACTGCTGAGGTAAAAAATTATTAAAATGGCTGCTCGCCTTCTTGGTGTGCTTGGCAAAGCTCCATTATGCCCTATAGGGGGACATTTTTTTCTTTGGAGGGTACTCCTGGAGGAAAACTGTAAACTTCACTTGCCTTTCTAACTTGCTTTACAAAGGCTTTAAGACCATTTTCACTGCTACATATATATATCTATATATAGCTATAGATATAGCTATAGATAGATATGGATAGAGATAGATGGATCTCCTTTGGCTGCTTGCACTGCCTCATGCTTGGCTAAGGTCCATCGTACTTCTGTGAGGTTTTTCTGTGATCGCTGGCCCCCGGACCCCCCCCCCCCGGGGTCAATCCGACTAGCTTGGAGCCCGACGTGGATACTCCTCGGTCCCTGACTCTCCAGGGTCATACCAATTGGCTTGGAGCCCGACGTGGATGCTCCTCGGTCCCTGACTCTCCGGGGTCATACCGATTGGCATGTGCAGCTTATGAAGTAATAAACTACTGCTGCCTGAATCTCCTCTTTGCAAAGCTGTTAAAAGTGTAGATATATGCCTTTGATCACAATATACTTTATGTTAGGAGACAGAGAAAAAAGTTTATGAAGTTGCTAAGAGTATTACATACACCTTGGAAGGTGGAGTCTGTACATGTTCACAGATACAAAGCATTAAAAGGATTTAGATGGTCCCTTAGAACTACAAAAGATTAGTTTTTTGGACTACAACTCCCATAATCATCCTGACAGTATGGTTTCTGTACTCTCAAAAGGTAAGATTTCCTAGTTCTAGACTAAGAAAAACTCACTTTAAGTGAAGGGGAAATGGTAATTATTTTTCACTTTTTATTTTTGCTTATATTTGAAATGGCGGTATCCTGTTAATGACTCATGCAGAGATTAATCCAACTTATGTCCACATAAGTAATTTTATTGGTTATTGTGGAGCTGAGAATTCTACATGCATCAACCAAACCCACCTCATTTTTTCCTGGTGCAGCTCCCCGTACCCCCAGAAGACAGCTATTGACTGTCCAGTGGCAAACAGGGAAACAGCAGGGCAGCCAACAACTGTGTACCTGTGGCTGGATGCATAACACTGATGTCATTCTCCAGGACTCTTGAGGATCCTTTGGAGGTGTTGGAGGATGCTTTGTTGCTGTGTGTTCAACTATACAGATGTACCGGATGAATTTCTGCTGCTGGCCTTTTCTTCACTGACCAGCAAATGACCATGTTGTGGGGATTGCAGCAGCTAAAAGCTGGGTTTTGAGCGAGTGTGAAAGGAGAGATATTGTATTTCCACCTGTGTTGAACCTTGTGATACATCTGTGCTCCAGGGACTTGTATATAATTTTCTCTTCATCATTGTCCATGATGCATTAAATTGTTTATGATGTCCAAATGGAAGAAATTTTGATGTCCTTATAGTCACCTGAATATAGTCATCTATGCTCACTATGGACTGGCTTTTTTCTTTGAACAAATCTTACCCTTTCCCAACTCTGGATGCCCTGGTGACTTTGAGGATATCATCTTTGTTTTTTCCGTCAATGAGAAAACATTGAAGATGGAGGTAAACTCAAAATCAAAACTAGGGCAGCTAGTATTGAATAATTACAAACATCTTACAGAAAGTAATCCTGATGTTACAATTCAGATAGCAGAGACCCCTGGAGGAAAAGTGACAAGGTGTACGCTGAGAAGGCAAAGAATCTGTGCTAAAACTAGGAGTCACAGGGCAAACAGGTTTACATGTTGGTACAGCAAACAAGGCAACATTTAAAAGAATGAAGGCAAAATATGATTATAACAGCAAAGCATCATGCCTTGGGAAACAAAGTTATGAAGGCCTCTGGCCAGTGTGTGTGGTCTCTATGTAGCTAACCTTAGAATGGAGATAAAATCCAACCTGTGAGTGACACAAAAAATTAGGGGTAGAATTCTGAAAATTATAGATGGACACTGGAAATTGAAGTGGGAAAAGAGAAGCAGGGCTGAGGAAGAGGGAGACATCTCAAACAACACAGTCATCCCACACATCATCAGACACCCCCACCCGCCACCTCAGCAATGCAGCCTAGGAAAACAGAGCAAGTAGGAAATCCAGACCTGAAGAGGAGGGTGGGAGAGTTCTGCCAAAAGAAAAGAAAAGAAAAGAAAAGAAAAGAAAAGAAATCCTATTTCCAGAGTAATTTTGGAGTGAAATAAGCCAAGTAACAATGAGAAATACACCAGAAAACCCTATGCATCGTTTGGATTGTCTTAAAAGAAATTGCTCAGCCATCATGATCAGCAGTCTTCCCAGTAATCTTATATGTTGTATACCAATACCCATCCCAGTTCAGTTTCAGCTACAAAGGAACAACCAGAAAAATATTTGCATAACTTAAAAGATACTGTGACTTGCAAGACACTCACCTTGCCTTTTCCATTTTGTTGTATTACAGTCTGGAACTGAAATTGATTTCACTGTGTATTCCTGCATGGCACAGGGTTGGACTGGTGGCGCTTGTAGTATCTTCCAACCTATGACTTGATTGATATTACTTTGTGATGCACATAAGATACTCAACACTGTGAAAGTGTGAAATATTGTTATTGTGGCATAGAAGTTAAGCAAACCAAACCAAATGGATATTTCTAGCTTGCATAAGGGTAGTTCAATAAAACTTGCACGTTCAAGTGTTAGATATCTTGAGTACATGAAGTAGTTACAATACCAGACTAAGGGGCTGTACAGACCAGCATAAAGAGCTGGCCTGGGGGCAGAGTGGGTGTGTGGCAACTGCATGTTGGCCGCCCCGACTCCACCCCCCAGGCCAGTGTCACGCCACCCAAGCAACCACACGGTGGGCGGCAAAACTGTGTGTCTTCAGCAGTGTTCAGACGTGTTACATAGAATAGCTGCCGAAGAGCTGTGGTGGCTATGGCACCTTTTCTGTGGCACAAAAAGAAGCTGCTTTTTGCAGGGGTTTTTTTGCGCCGCAGAAAGGCCAGATCAGGGCCATGGTGTGTGGTTGCCATGGCCCCGATCAGGCGAGGAAAGGGGCAGCATGCCACCGCCCCTTTTGGGTGGTGTGCAGCCCCTAAATTGAGTTCAACTCAAAGTTGTCAGGAGCCAAGACACATTACATGTGCTGATTTGTGGCTGTGTTGATCCTTTGTACATAGTTTTACACAGGTTCAGCAACTTGTTGCATGATTAAAGAAAATACCAGTGTCCATGAATTAAATTTTGCAGCTTAGTGATATTTTTCATATAGACCTAAAAGCTTTAAAAGATTATGAAACTGAGAATTCCTTTAACAGTTCTTGGGAGTGGACTCTCAAATATACAACAAACAGTATCCTTTCTGTAAGGCACATATTTACCACTAAAACCACAATTTATTCATGAATACTTCTCACATATTTGTTTCTTTGTGAATATTTTTGTATTCAATATTTTTGTATTTTGCCCTTAGTTCTACAAAATAACTGAGAAAGATGATGGAATCTCTTAACTTGCCATGAAGAAGTTTATTCTTTTTCAGCCCACTTCACCTTCCAAAGCTGCACTTGAATTTATACCATGAATCAATTAAATTCAGAGGCTGTTATTTCAGGGTGTCTGATAGTGTATCTATGCATATGTGAGTCATGGTGGACAGAGTGCTAGTGTTAACACTGTCATACTTCTTTAAAATGTAATTTTTGTCTTTGTTTTAAAGATCTGTTTCAATCCACAAGGCAGTCGTATTCTTACAGCCAGTTCAGATAAGACAGCTCGACTTTGGGACCCACAGACTGGACAATGCATTCAAATACTAGAAGGACACACTGATGAGATTTTTTCATGTGCTTTCAACTACAAGGGCAATATAATTATTACAGGTAACTAACATCTTATCTAGAAACTGTCACACACTTAATTTGAATTTTAGATGAGCTAAAGCAATGTGGAGCAACAGGAGTTTTCCCAGTAACTGGTGCCCTCTTATATAGACATATTACATAATTAATTCTGGATCAAAATGTGGTTTCTTCTATGGCTTTCTATGGCTTTTCCAGACAGGTTGGTTCAAATCTACATAGTGGCTTACATTAAACTTCAATAAGTCAGTGAGAGTTCTCTTTGGAACTGGACAGCCATCAAATTATAGACCTTCTTTTGACAGGTGCATGGATTAAAGGAATTACTGTACAGTCACCCCTCCGTTCTTGCGGACTTGAAGTCTGCGGTTTTGCATATTAATGGAGGGGTGACCTCAGTTAAAATCAATGGGCCGCACGCCCCCAAGAGTGCACCCCATTCAAACCTGTGGGGCTTGAATATTGGCGAATCTCCGTTTTCACGGGGTAGGTGAGTCCGGAACGGATCCCCTGCGAAAACGGAAGGCCGACTGTATATGCTCATGTATAAGTCTAGAAATTTTGACCCAAAAACCATGAGTTGACCTATCCATGGGTCAGTGTAAGTCCTATACTTTAACTCTTTATTTTTTTTTAAAAAAAGGAACTATCCCTAGTGAAAGGCAAGAGTATATTTTGTCCTGGAAGCACTGACTGCTCTCTCCTTTCTCATCCATCCAGCACATACAGTTATCCCAGCTGGAATTTTTAAAGTTCTTTGGCACTGTTTTCCTTTCCTTCATCCCTTAGATTCTGTTACATGCCCCTAAATTTTTGAGTCATATCAAAATCCATAATTTTGGCTCTAAAACATGCCCCCAACTTATACATGAATACAGTAATACAGTCTGCATGGGCAGATGCATTAAAGCGATCATCAGATTTTAATAACCAACTGTACAGATCAGTATCAAACGCCGGTTTGAGGGTGGAGTGGGGGTGTGGTGACCACCTGCCGCCTACCCCGACTCCACCCCCATGCTGGCGTCATGACCAGACGGTGGGGGGGTGTCAGGATGTTTCTTCTGCACAATGTTCACACATGCTGCATGGAAGAAACAGTGAAAAGCTGCGGCGGCGGCAAGAGTAACTTTTTGCTGTTTTGAAAAGGAGTGGCATTTTGCCACTTCTTTTAGAGCTGGCAAAGTGCCGGGTTGGGGCCATGGTGTGCGGTTGCTGCTGTCCCGATCCAGCACTGAAAGGGGCGGTCTGTTTTGCTCCTAAAACTTTCATCCTACATACATTTCACTTGGAAGTATCTCATTGATTCCAGTGGTACTTTCATTGAAGCAGGCTTCTTGATGGTGAAGGCCATTGATATACTTTGCAGCAAGGAGTAGGGTGGGGACTGCAGTATCATAACTTGTTATTCTAGAGTAGGGTGTGCGACTGTGGGAGGTGAGGGAGCTACATTAACTCCCCTAGGAAATCTTGTGGGGCACAACCCCCCAGATATTCCAACCACAAACCCCAAATTTTTGCCTTCAAATGTTCCCCAATGTCCTCCAGGGGCTGTGAGGAGCATTTTATGCCATATTTTTAGGCACCTTTGGACTAGGTGTTATTTTCATTTTTAAAAAGGTCTTTCTTGGGCCTAAAATGGCCCAGGGGCCCTATAATTATGGCAGAAATACCCTCCATGCTCCCTATAGAGCATTTGGTAACATTTGGTGGCAATTTTTGTTTTGAAAAAAAAAAATTATTCTATCTTGGGTGCCCTGAGGGCCACAAAAATAGTCCGAGAGAGCCCCACATGCACCCTGTTCTAAAGCCCTATTCAAGATGCAGCTTTTCAATACTATTACTTTAAAATGTTCAGAAGGCTATTGAACGGTAGCCTGCAACTCACCAGTACATCTTGATACATGGGTTGTAGTCTGGATATACACTTCTTCCCTATCAGGGGCTCTTTAAGAACTACCATTAAAGACAGAAATTAACAAGATGAGTACAAAGAGATATTGTGATGAGGAAAACGGCCTTTGAGTTAAGCTGGCTTGTTTGAAAGTAAACCGCTAGTACATCTAGCTATACAATTGTTTCCATGAATCATACGCTGCTTCAAGAATCAGGGCAGAGGTCATTGCCAGCTCTTATCTGATATTTTTTAATCTAAAGATATTATGGTTTGAACTTTGGTAATTCTGTATACAAAACAGACTTCCACTTACCTGTAGGTTCATTGTTTCTGAGGAAAAATGTCTCCAGAATTAGTTAGAAATAGCATTACACATGGCTAAGTGGGGACTGATGATCCAGTAGAGATCATAAAAAGCATAGAAGCCATAGCGATTGTTAGTACAAATAACATTAAATATAACCTGCCATTTTTTCCTTTTAGGTAGCAAAGATAATACATGTAGGATATGGCGCTGAATGAGGATAATGCCTGACTGAACTTCCTAACAGCTTTCATATGGCAAATTTTATAGACAATAACCACTATGCCCTTTAAAAACTTATTATTGTGTCTCCCTCTCTCTTTTAGCCTTACTGAAATAGATCTGTTTCCTGGACTCATGAGCTGAACTATGTTAGCTGGTTCTGTAATAGACTTTAAATATGTTAAATGATTAAGTTGCAACAAATGGTATTGTTTTTCCTTGTAATGAGTTATAGGCTAGTTGTGGTAGGGGTGGGGAAATGCATCATGGTATTAACTATTACATGGATGCTTCTCACATGCCCGGTTGGATATAAATGTGTTTAATAGTTGTTAAATAAACTATTTGAAACAGTATTAAACTGTCACTATTTATATAGAATTAAAGTAGATCCTACATACTGGGAAACAGTATAATCAAAGGGAACTGGTAAATCTCAGAGAGACTTAATTGTTTCCTTAATTGTTCAGAGATGGTCTAGGGGTCATGTTGTATGTTGTTACCTTCATGTTCTATGTTGGTAAAAATTCTATGCTGAGTTTTTCCTTCTCATTGTACCAGTTATTTATAAAGCTAGGACTGGAACTACAGTATTGCAGTGGAAAACTGGTGCAAACCTCACTTCTCTACCTTCATTGTGAACTGAGCTCTCTGTATGAAAGCCTGATTTCATAGTAGCTTGATTTATGCATTATTCTCTTGCTAACTTGAAGGGGAAGAATTAAAAGAACTGGGCCTCTCTGTGATTACATCCTGAAGGAGATGACTTAGGGCAGGGGTAGGCAACCTTTCGCCTTTAAGGGCCGAGGGACTTCAGCTCCCAGAATCCCAGGAGCTATTGGCCAACATGGGACTTTTGGCCAACATGGCTGAGGCTTCTGGGAGCTGAAGTCCCTTGGCCCTTAAAGGGGAAAGGTTGCCTACCCCTGACTTAGGGAAAGCAAACTGGAGACAGCCTTAATTGTAGTAGGGTGGAGCGTATGCTTCTACCATTTGCCAGCATGCCCTAGCACAGGGGTAGGCAACCTTTCCCCTTTAAGGGCCGAGGGACTTCAGCTCCCAGAAGCCTCAGCCATGTTGGCCAATAGTTCCATGTTGGCCAATAGCTCCTGGGATTCTGGGAGCTGAAGTCCTTCGGCCCTTAAAGGGGAAAGGTTGCCTACCCCTGCAGCAGGTTATATGATCCATGGCTCCTATTGTTAACTTCATTTCTTTTACTAACAGCCCTGTTGTTTCACTGCCATTCTAAATTATTTTTCTCCCTCCTTGTCCTCTTGAATTTTGGTGAAGGAACAAAGTGATTGCCTCAGCATTTGTGTATACCATTCAGATGCTATTTGGGTACTGGTATGAAAGCTTGCTTCCAAATCTTTCTGAGTCCCAAATTCCTTTTTCATCCAGTAAGCCTGTTTTCTATATTGCCCTGAAAATGTCAAGCCAACTGGAAGAAATATATTTTGACTTCCCTGTTCAGCATTATTCTGTGGATTTACTGATATTATGTTTTACTTCTCATTATGGTTGTGAAAGTGCCAGACAAGAAGTCTGCTACAGAGGAAAGAACAGCACCTTTTAAGTCATGGAAAGTGCAGGTTTACTTTGGGCCTATACAGACTGCCAAAAATAATCCAGCTTGAGACCACTTTAACTGTCCTGGCTCAGTGCTAAGGAATCATGGGAACTGTAGTTTATTGTGGCACCAGACCTCTCTGACAGAGAAGGGTAATTGTCTCAGAAAAAAACTATAATTCCCATGATTCCCTAGCACAGAGCCAGGGCAGTTAAAGTCGCCTTCAAACTGGATTATTTCTGGTAGTCTGTATAGGCCCTTAGTTATACCAAATGTCTGATAGGTTACACTACTAGCTAGGTTTTTTTTTTTTATAACCTTGGTTATATCTCTTAGGTAAAACAGGATGTGGGTTATTTTCAGATAATTCTGTAACAAGTTTGCAGAGTTTGATCTAGAATAACATGGCTTGATTGTTATATAAACAATTATTTGCTATTTCACACACACACACGCACACTTAACTCTTAAACCACTTCATTCCATACTGGTTCATTAGTGAAGAGATACAGTGTATTTGAGAGATAATTCTATCTAGGTGAGTTTTTCTTCTTCAGGACAGAGATGAAATGCTGAAAATATTGAAAAATTCAAACATTGCAGCAAACTAACATGGCTACTCTTCTCGTTCTCTGTTTTTCCCTCTTTTATTTATACATTTTAATATCTGGTCTCTCATAAAACTCAATACTTTTCAGAAAAAATTAAGGATATATTTGTGCATGTATTACCAGGCTTTACAGTTCAACCATCAGTTTTTAGGAGCTGTACATGCTTAGCATATTTGAAAAATGAAGCCTTCAGGGTCTGTTCACATCCCAGTTCTACAAAATGTATTTCTTTCTGATGGCGGGGGGGGGGGGGGGGGGAAGACTTTATTGTTTGATTTGAGATACAGATTGATCCTTCCTTCCTTCCTTCCTTCCGTTCGTTAAATAGCTCATTGGCAGTGTTTTATGGTTTCTTTATCATGCGTTAACAACATTCATAGTTAGACTTAGGAAAAGCAAAGATGACACTGTTAACACAATTTTATTTCAGATCAGGTTGCAAGAAATGTACAGAATGGAATCTCATCACACTTTTACATGTCAGTTATGTTAATTGTGCTTGTAAACATTTATTCTACCACTGCAGTAAGTCAGTATAACTTACAACTAACCTGCATTGATCTAAAAATAAATACCTTTTCTAGCAATATAATTTCAGTCTTTAATGCTCCATAATTTTATCTTTAAGAGGTACTGAGTGAACACAAGCCTTGGCAGACTTTTAAGATAGTGACACTTCTCCAGAACAGACCTAGGCGTTGTTCAGCCTGAGCTATGACCAGGAATAAACTAACCTGTTTCTATTAGTAACAGTGGCCTTTACTTCTGGACATGTATTGTAATCCGTAAAGTTGCCTAAACACTTAAAAATAGGTTTAAATCCTGGCAAATGTCTTCTTTGAGTATGAGAAAATACAGGCATGCACATTTATTAGGAACAATTAGATAAATATGGCTCTTTATAATTTATTTAAAATTACTTCAAATAGCACAAAGACACTTTTGGATATTATAGAATCATATATTCTTGTAATGAAAATAAAATATGTCTTTCATATTTTTGCAGGAAAATAAAGAATATCACTATATGACCAAAAAATTAGTTTCACTTAAAAAAAAAAAGTAAATTACAGAATATATGCAATTCTCAACAGTGTAGGATAGCTGCATTGTGAAGATTATATCTGCAGAGGATATTGGCAATCTGCAATGAAAATACTGAAAGTGTAATGAACTGAAGATTTTTTACTGAAACAATTTCCCATTTCAACTTTAAATTCAAACCAGATTTATTGGCTGGTGCTAAAGAATGTTTAAGCAAGGGTATGAAAAGTAATAGTTAACTGAAGATCAAGGAGCTGGGGGTGCATGCTGACAAGTAGATTATGCTTTTCTAGTAAAATAATTATCATATGCACTGTATCCCAAATATTAAAATTCAAAATGAGAAGTCAGATTTAAAAGAATTTTGTATTTTTTTAAGTATAAAAAAACTCTGCATGGTTATATGTTTCTATGATAATACAATATATATTTTGAGGTTGCCCTAAACAACTGATTTTCACTGAGCAGTTAAGTCTAGACAACAAAAAATTTGATTTTCAGCCACAATCCAGTGGACACTTGGAGCAAACCTCATGAATTCAGTGAGACTTAATGTCTGAGGAAAAAACATCAGATTAGTCTGTAAAATTTGGGTAGTAATGTTGAATCCTTTTTTAAACTGCTCTGTTTATTTAAAGATTGCAAAGAACTTTACAAAGGATAATGAATCACCATTACAAATGGGAAAAAGTAAAGCTCAGAAGTACCAACACCTGCCCACAATCTCACAGCAAATTGCTAATAAAGCTCCACATGGGACTCACAGTTTGTTAATGGGCAGTCCTATATTACATTCACTGGACCACACAGCCTCCAATAACTGTAGGAAGTAACAACAATAGCAACAATATAAGTTTCAGAGTTTCAAAAGACCTGTATGAAAATTTGCCAACCTGAATTTTATTCAGCAGAATAGATAATGCCTGCTGAATGGCTACAGACTTTTAAAATATATCACTAATTTGTGAATGTTGTTTTATGACATGGTGCAAGAGCTTAGAGACTCTTCTTTCTGCTCTCCTGAAATAATTTGAAATCATAATCATATAGAATTGATTGAAACACATCTATATAGTCCATTAGGTAACATTCTACAAACTTATAAGTGAAATTACATATAGTGAGGTTTTCTTTTTTTTTTAAAAAAAATCCTTTGTTACCATGCAGTTCCAGTGTCAGTCAATACAAATGACCAAGAGACAGTCAATGATTATCAGAAATACAAAAAGCTGTGTCTCTTTTAACAAAGCAACCTTCATTTAAAATAGATCCTCATTCTTTCTTACAACAATACATCCTAAAATACAAAAGTCTCCCATATGATGCAATGGTATGCTCTGGACCTCCACTTTACTTTTTTCCTGTGCACAGCTTTGTAACATTCTGGTACACTGGCAGAGTTTGTGCATTTCTATTCACTTCAGATGCTGATGTTTTGAACAGAGGGCCACCCACAAAACACTGCCACTTAAAATGGATTAAAAATGAACATGAGAGTATAACAAGGTTTCTTATCCCAGCTCGAGAAGCCAATCAAAGAGACTTGGCATCAGTTCTCTGCTTTCTTCATGGAGTTTGCAGAACTGTACCACAGCTTGAAAGATATCGCCCACTTTCCAGGATTTTTGGTGGACAAGCTGTACAACATCTAAAAACTGGAGCAAATGATTTATTTTTAGAGATTTTATCCAATCTGTTATCTCATTTTTACTTTAATGACAGGAGGCAAAGAGCACTAAATATGACGGCTGATTCACACACTGTTACATGTATCTAAATCAGGATCCAACTCAGGAAATACAAATGGACAGGGTAACAAAATGCTGTAGTGTGGAGTGTCACAGTTCATTGTCCCAGTTGGCCAGCCATGCCCTACTCCAGGGGTAGGCAACCTAAGGCCCAGGGGCGGATGCGGCCCCCCGAGGCCTTTGGACCGGCCCCAGGTCGGTCCTGCTGCCACCGCCCCCACCGCCGCCGCCTGCCATGATAATATTGATTATTGTTGTTATTACTTGTTCTTGGGGTTTTCTTGGAAAAATCTCCACAGGGTTTTGCCATGGCTTTTCTGGGGCTGAGAGAGTGCATGTATATATTTTTTATTTTTTATTTTAAAAATGTATTTATTTATTTATTTATTTATTTTTGGTGCTTCGGCCCCCAGTTGTCTGAGGGACAGCAACCCGGCCCCCAGCTCAAAAAGGTTGCCTACCCCTGCCCTACTCCATTTCTTGTCTGACTCATTCTGATGTTTCCTCAGTCTTAGGGGGTATTAATATTTTTTGTAACTTCAAGCATCAAGATTCCCGGAGTCTGGTGATTATCTCCCTTTTGTAAATGCAGAGCATGAAACTGAACTGAGTAGCTGCAACAAAGGGTATAATGAGAAAAATCTGCATTGCACCACATCATCTGGCCATTGTTTTCCTACTGAAATTCAAGTAAACCGGCCCCTCAAAAATTGGTTCTCTCTACCTCCCAGAAGCACCTTGCAAAGTATAGTAAAGTGTTAAGACTACGGCTGCATCCACACTGCAGAAATAATCCAATTTGACTCTTAACTGCCATGGGACAATGCTCTGGAATTCTGGGAATTGTAGTTTTGTGAGACATTTAGCCTTCTGTCAGAAAGCTTTGGTGAGCTACAGTTCCCAGAATTCCGTAGCATTGAGCCGTGGCAGTTAAAGTAGTGTCAAACTGAATTATTTCTGCAGTGCAAATGCAGCCAAGGACTGGAAATGCAACTGCAAATGACAAGATATGGAGCTCACTGGGTTACTACAGGCCTGTCACTACCAGCCTAGTCTGCCTGTTAGCATTGTTATGGTGAAATGGAGTTTTTATTTATTTGGAGTATTTATACCCCCGCTCTTCAGCCACAAAGGAGTTGGGGAAGTCATGTACATCATCTAACTGTGTGATGCCACAGCTAAAAAGGCCAATGCAATTTTAGGCTGCGTTAATAGAAGTATAGTATCTAGATCAGGGGTAGGCAACCTTTCCCCTTTAAGGGCCGAGGGACTTCAGTTCCCAGAATCCCAGGAGCTATTGGCCAACATGGGACTATTGGCCAACATGGCTGAGGCTTCTGGGAGCTGAAGTCCCTCGGCCCTTAAAGGGGAAAGGTTGCCTACCCCTGATCTAGATCAAGGGAAGTAATAGTGCCACTGTATTCTGCTTTGGTCAGGCCCCACCTGGAATACTGTGTCTAGTTTTGGGCACCACAATTCAAAAAGGATGTTGAAAAACGAGCGTGTCCAGAGGAGGGCAACTAAAATGTGAAGAGTATGGAAACCATGCCCTATGAGGAACGACTTAGGGAACTGGGCATGTTTAGCCTGGAGAAGAGACAGTTAAGAGGTGATATGATAGCCCTGTTTAAATATTTGAAGGGATGTCATATTGAGGAGGGAGCTACCTTATTTTCTGCTGCTCCAGAGAATAGGACCTGGAACAACGGATGCAAGCTACAGGAAAAGAGATTCCACCTCAACATTAGGAGGAACATCCTGACAATGAAAGCTGTTCAACAGTGAAACACTCTCCCTTGGAGTGTGGTGGAGTCTCCTTCTTTGGAGGTTTTTAAACAGAGGCTGTCGGGGATGCTTTGATTTTGAGTTCCTGCATGGCAGGAGGCTGAACTGAATGGCCCTTGTGGTCTCTTCCAACTTTATGATTCTATGATCTTGTGTTTCTTGGAACAAGGATGAGATGAAAGTACAATAAATATTTATTTTTTGTAGAAAGGCATATCTACTTTCTGACCTGTTTTTGCCAAGTTGCTTTATCTGCCTGCTTCAGGCTGCAAGAACTAGGGGTGGGAGCAGAGGAGGTTTTACACTTCCAGCTTCATGCATGGGAAGTGTGGCCTGCTTTCAGTCTGGTCATAAACTCTGCAGACATCCAAAGGAGCCACTATATTTTGTTCACAGCCATTTCTGACAAAGGTCTCTGGGGAAATTGGGTTGTAAGTCATTAAAAAGGCCCAGCAGTCCTCGCTAGTAGAATTTAAATATAGAGACGTTAAACTCATTTTATTTATTTAACTGCATGTCACTAAATTGTGTTTAAAATTCTGCTTCCTTTACATTTTCAAGCAGCTGCGGGGGGAAATCTGACACTATCCACTTTTATGTTCTCTTGTTTTCCTGAGCGATGGGCATAACCAAATTCAAATTCGTCTGGCTTAGAAATGGAAATCAAACTTTTTTTTTCATTTTCTTCCCTTTCACAATCAATATCTAATTAGACTTCCCATTCTCCACCATTCCACTTTCAAATGCACTCAGAAATACTGCATCTCAAAGATGGCTGGACAATTTACTATTTAATTGTTGTGGTTAAACTTAAACAAATTGTGTTCCAAACTTAAACCAAAGGCAGACATGCTGACAGGATGTGTTTCATCACCCTCTGGTGTGTTTTAGCAATTGGTTTAACTATTACAGAGACATATGGCAAAGCTGACAGCTGTTTTTACAATGGGAGGTAATTTGGGCAGTTGTTACTGAATGTAGTTTAAATTATGTTTACAATTCCCAAATATTTTCTTGCAGAAAATATTAAATAGCCTTTCAGCTAAAGCTAATAGTGGCTGGATATATTTTGGTGGCTTTTAAAGATTTAGAGCCCAATTTTATAATATATTTTCTTCATGCCATAGTTCATTCATTCATTCTGCTCAAGACCTTGACAACAAGGATGCATCAGTTTCTCCTATTCAATGCCTCTCATCCATTCCTCTCCCCCCTCCCCAAGCTTGGTATGTATTGTATTAACCAGTGGCGCTATCCAGTGGCTCATTTACTTAAAATATTCACAGCCTACCTTATCTGCATTCCAAGATAATTTAAATCAGTCACCTCAGCCTGGCACCTTCCAGATCTCTTGGACTAAAACCCACATCATCCCCAGTGAGCATGAATAGATTATTAGATAGGCTGTTGGCAAATCTATCTTTCCTTTAGCTAGTTCACAGGGATCACTTCACCCAGCAATTATGATTGCAGTTTCTGAGGCTATATTTGTGCAGCACAAAGTGATACTCGTATCAAATTACTCTAAAACAGGAAAACACGAGTGGTGCAGTGGTAAATTTTTCCACCCCAGGACTCACCACAAGGTCCATCCCTTGTACAAATAAAACTAGGGAGTCCACCTCTGCCTACTTTGGTGGAGTTTAATGATGTTTTCCCCATTTTGTATGCTACTAACTCTGCATATTTTATGTCTTGTTTTGTACTATGTAAAACTGCTTTGAATGTATTTTTTTTTTTGGAAAAAAGTAAAATAAGCTGCAGAAGAGATCAGGCCCTTGTTTTAAAGGAGAATCACTGCCTCTGGCGGCATCTAGGAGCAACAAGAAATGGAGAAAGAGTAGAATAAGGGGACTGTAGGCCATCCAGGAGCCACAAAATCAGGCAGGAAGTGCATGTGTTATTAAATCTTGCTGTAAATCTAATCTTAAACTTTTTTTCCCTCATGCATGGCAGGGAGTTGGACTGGATGGCCCTTGTGGTCTCTTCCAACTCTGTGATTCTATGACTTTAATCTATGTGTATTAATTAGACCTGTTTCACACAACAATCTGTGAAATATGCTGCACATATAGGATGCAGGACATTTGTCTTCAAATTCCTAGTGAGTCCTGAATGTCCCTGGCTGGCTTTGGGCAAATCATCCTCTCTTGACCTAATCGACCTCACAGGGTTGTTGTGAGGCTAAAATAAGATGATCATCATGTATCTTCCCCTTTAACTTCTTGGAGGAAGAAAGATAAATATAAGAAATAGGTGGCATGTTGGTGGTCAGCTGACAAAATCCAAGGGTCATAATTCACACAATTCTTCTAATAATACAATAAAATGTTTAAAACACAGTAGCTATACTGAGGAAATATGGTACCACTATTTCCATGGACATACCTTTTCAATTCTATTTTCCTGAGATTTCTTAAAATAGATTGTGGGAATCCCAAGTTCTGATGCAGCCATCCACTGAAGTGTGGCACGCAGTTCTGCATCTGGACATTCTGGTTCCAGGTCGAAGTTTATCACCAAAAGATCCTTTTGCCCACTGGCTGTTTCCACATGTATAGCAGAAGTGCATTCTGAGAACAGAGACATCATCATTTTCATTCAAACAACCCAAATGCTTCTAAGCAAAACAGGTTCCCATGCCCTATATAAGTGACACACCACTTACCTTCTGCTTTTTCTGGCTCTTTTGTATGGGATGTGTTTTCTTCTACCAATACACTGAAGAATCAAAAATGAGAAATAAAGAATTATATGTTGATTTGTGGACACAGGTTGACATTCTTTCATGAATTCTGAGATGGTTTCAAGGAGAAGCCTTAGATGCTACAGCTTTACTAGAACACAAAAAGGAACTTGTTTGTCACTCACAATGATGGGAACTTGTGAGATGGCCTTCACAATGGCTGCTCTCAGACTTTGGAACCACCTTGTCAAGTGAGGACCCTTTATGCAGTCTTGGATGACTTTCTACTGACAGGACAAGCCATTATTATTTAGATAGCACTTTGGCCTAGAATGTGATTTGTAGGTATGGTGCAATTCTTTTAACTAGCTGCTTCCACCTGCTTTATTTTTAGAGTTCTTATTTGTACTTTACTGTAATTGTTATACAGGCTGAGTATCCCTTATCTGAAATGCTCAGGACCATAAGTAGTTCAGATTTCTTCAGATTTTGGAATACCCACATTGGCATTTGCACACATAATGAGAGCCTTGGAGAGGGGACCCAAGTCTAAACATGAAATTAATTTATGTTTCATATACACCTTATACACATAACCTAAAGGCAATTTTATACAACATTTTAAATAATTTTGTGTATGAAACAAAGTTTGTATACACTGAATCATCAGAAAGCAAAAGTGTCACTATCTCAGGAACCCATGGAAAAAGTTTTGGTTTTTGGAATATTTTAGAATTCTGGATAAGGGAGGTGCAACCTGTATTTGTGTACAACAAATATTAATACAATAAAAATGCCTTTGTCTTCCTAGAGATGTTCGACTGGAACTATCTCTTTTGCAGGCAGATGAAGACCTGCTATTTTTGGTAGGTTTTTGAGGGCTGACTGCTCAGGGATAAAAGGCCCTTCATATGCTGTGTTGTTTATATGGGTTTTTCTTAATGACCTGTTTTAAAATTCTTTTACAGTTGGCCCTCCATAGCCATGGATTTTTTAAATCCATGGATTCAACCATCCACGGCTTGAAAATATTTAAAAAATATATAAATTCCAAAAAGCAAAGCATGATTTTGACATTTGACATAAGGAACACCATTTTACTACCTCATTATATATAATGGGATGAGTATCCATGGATTTTGGTATCAACGGGGAATCCTGGCACCAAACCCCAGCAGATACCAAAAAGCCTGCTGTAATTTTATTAATAGATTGTATTTTTTTAATCATTTGTATGATGTACATTTTTGCCTGTATCTGTTTTAACTTTTGTAAGCTACTTTGAGTCCCAGATTGGGAAAAATGTAGGGTATAAATAATGGCTGGCATCCTGTTCAGTATTTCCAATGTCATAAGCTGGACTTATGGCATCATAATTATTAGAATTCATGTCTACACTCATTGCAGCAGTGTAGCAACACAACAGTAATGTCGAAGATCACCTTAGAAGTGAGGCTGTGCCACTAACAGGGATTTCCAAGGTGTTGGGAAGCAGGGCAGTGTGTGAAGAAGGACCCAACCCCTCCTTGAAGTGAGACATTTTTGATGAGCAGTTGTGATACAACCCAATAGGATTTAGGGTAGACTTTCCTCCAGAGCTACCCCAGACCTGTCAAGGATTGATCCCTGGGGCTTCAGCATGAAGAGCAAATATTCTTAGCACTGAGTTGTGGCCCATCTTTCCCAGGAACTAAAGATCATGCAGGATGCACACTGTGGACTTTGCAACACGCAAGAGGCCCTAGGTCTCCCAGGAATACCATTATGGGAAGGGAAGGATCCCACTGGTTCTATCCACCACTCAAAGAAGGATACTGCCAGCATTAAAACTGCTCACTTCCAATTTAAAAAATATATATTGAGAAACCACATTTTTGGAAAGGATTCAGCCCAAGCAGAGGGACATTTCATAATTAAGTAAGGAGTCCTGGGGACCCCATACTACTACTTGTAAACAATTTCCAGAATTGTGGGATTGAAGGGTGGATACAATTCTGCAAAATAAGCAAGCAAGCAAGCAAGCAAGCAAGCAAGCTGCTAGATCAGGATATGCTGCTTACACCATAGATAAATTAATAATTGCCACTAACATTATTGACTGAAACTACAGCTTATACAGCTTACTTCATATATGGGTGGGGGTGGCATAGGAAGAACAAAGAGACTCTCAGTTTGCAGCAGTGTATTTAGTATATGATGCATGGCTGAAATCATTTGTGCTTTATAAGCACATCACACAATGACTGTGAGTTCAGTGACAATTAATTATTTTCATTAAAGTGGTAATTATCCTTCCAGGAACAGTCTAACTATAGGTCTGCATTGCCACTGGAGGAATTTGCAAGGTAGTTAAAACAGCAGCTAGAAAGCAGTAGCACAAACAATGAAAGCTTGGGAGTTGTTGGTACATTCTAGATGATGTGGATGATTTTCAGAGGAAATGGAATAGCATCTTCTGAGATCAGATGTCACCTTAACAGCTACTTACTTAATTGTACCAGAAGATGGCATGTTTTCCTGATAAATTTCCAGATCCATAATGCCAAGACTGCTAGTGGTACTGCTGTTGCCATTGCTGACAATGCAAAAATTTAAGTATTAATGCCAGTCTGCACCAGCATGCAACTGAACACATTGTTAACCCAGCATTCTGCTTCTCAGCATGAGGGCACACAGTTCTTGTACTACTCAGCAAATCACTACCAGCAAAACAAAAGATGTGGATGTGCTTATTAAAATAAATACAATGGTTACACATCTAGTGATGCTAATGAACTGACAAAGAACCAAAACTTAGATTGTTGGTTTAATATGACAAAATGAACATTTTATTTCAATTCATGGTCTTACATAACGAGAAATGCTATGTAAGGAACTGATCTGTACATGCAGATAGACTAGACTACTCGATGTCTCCTCATTTGACATGGACAGTAAACTGCATCCACTGAAAAGGATTGTTTTGGAGATGATGTCAAAAGACATGAAAAGCTGGTGGGGTTTGATCTGTAATGGCTGTTTTAAAATATATGTTAGCTATAACTTGATGTTGCAGGCATCAAGTATTTAGCATGTGGTTTTTTTAATTAATTAAACTTACCCTAAGCCTTATCACATTGTATGTACTCAGTACACTTCCAGAATTCCAGATACCTCTGAAAGTGTATGCAGGATAGGGATAAGGTAAGAGATTTCATTCCTTGAATGACTCCATCAAAAAATGAAAAGATTTGTTTATCTGCAGTGTGTCCTATCACATAAACATTGAAAAGAACAGTGGCCTCAGAATATGATTTAACTCTCATGTATGAACCAAGTAACATAGAGTGAGATCTCAACTGTAACTATTGTTTGGACTGAAAGCAAATGCTTATTAGTGATGGTAGATCTGGCTATTTTGTTTAGGTTGCAGTACCAATGCAGATTTCAGCATTTAGAAAAAGCTCATAAGCAATGGGACAAACTACTTAATAGAGGACAGGAATCTCCATGCACCCTCCACTTTATAGATTGAGTGAATTCAGTCACAATGAAGGTGTATAGGTCTACAGTTCTTACTATGACACTTTGCTTTTGACTGCTGGTGCTCGCAGTGTTATGTTAATACAGAAGTCCAATGCAGCAGAAAAAAGAACCCCTAAAATGCTTCTACCAGCCCATCCTTATCAATCACTGAGGACTACAACAGTACGGTTACAACAGTTTGAAGATGTAAATGATCCAAACAGGTGCAATAGATGTGCCTGTAAAACTGAAAAGATAAAATGAGCTGTGATTGATTCTAATTAGCTTGTCAGATGGTGTTTGCCTTGCAGGAACAGGAATTACTGAAGACTGGATTGCAGTTTCTTTGCATGGTTTCCAAAGACCTAATGAGGCCTCCTGCTGCACTGCATGAAAGCTAGATCTCCTTTGGAAACATTCTTGTGACATTCATACTAAGCAAAGGACAATCAAAATGTTTATGCAGATGATTACACCCCATATAGTGCAAAAGGCATTGTGGTTACCTCATGGATCTCTCACTGAGCTGCAAATAGCTGCTGGTATCATCAGGGATCTCCTCCTCATTTGCCAACTGACACCAGCTGCTACCTGTGCTTTCATCGCTGCTGCTGAGAGGGACTGAGGACTCTTCCACTGCTTTGGTCTCCATAGAGGCTTCAGACTCAGGGCTCCTGCCCATACTCAAGCTGATTGGAAAAAGAAGAAAGACATTCCTGCTGAAGTTTAAGGCGAAAAATTAGGGGAAGACTTCCTGCCTCTAAATCAGGACTGGGGAGTAGTGGTGATTTGGGGGTTACTCCTTGTCCTCTTCCGGAGTAAGATATTTTTTCTTAATGTTACTCCTACTCCTGTAGAAGCCGCTTACTTTACTGATTACTCCTTACTCCTACTCCCCAGCCCTGCTCTAAATCATGGACAGATACATGCAGTAGGTCTGAGAACCACTCTTCTGCTGCTGGGATCCTGCAGGATCTGCACAGTGTCCCTCCCCCATAGAAGGTGCTGGAAATTAACTGCTGGTTTTGAAAAAAAATTTATACAGTCGTACCTCTACTTACGAATGCTTTTTCTTACGAAAAATTCGACTTACGAAACGCGCCTCTGGAAAAAATTTGTTTCAACTTACGAAAGCGTTCAACTTACGAAAGCCGAGGCCGCGGTTGGAAGGAGGCGCTGCGGCCTCGGCTATTCTATGGGCTGGCCCTGGAAGCGGAGGGCTTCTCCACTTCCAGGGACCGCCTCAGGAACAGCCGAGGCCGCGGCTAAAAGGAGGCCTCCTTTCAGCTGCGGCCTCGGCTGTTCTATGGGCTGTCCCTGGAAGCGGAGAAGCTTCTCCGCTTCCAGGGACAGCGCCAGGAACGGTCGAGGCTGCAGCTAAAAGGAGGCCTCCTTTCAGTCGCGGCCTCAGTTGTTCTATGGGCTGGTTCTGGAAGCGGAGGGCTTCTCTGCTTCCAGGACCAGCCCATAGAACAACCGAGGCCACGGCTGAAAGGACTAGCCCATAGAACAGCCGAGGCTGCGGCTGGAAGTGGCTGGAAGGAGGCGGCCTTCCAGCTGCAGCCTTGGCTATTCTATGGGCTTGGAACAGATTAGGGCATTTCAATGTTAAATTTGCTTCTACTTACAAAATTTTCTACCTACGAAATGGCTTTCGGAATGAATTAATTTTGTAAGTAGAGGTACCACTGTATATCAAATAAAAATTATTTGATGTTAAACTTGTGCAATCCATTTAAAAGGTGACTAGCTGTTCCTGGGGGATTACAGGAAATTAAGCCTTTCTTCTTTGGATGGGAAAAAGTGGTCTAGGGTGTCTGAAGGGACTCAGTAGCCAACAAAGCAGCACTGGAAGTCAGTGGTAGGACCTTAGAATTGCAATACTTTTTACAGGTGTGCTCTCCTGCTGCCTTGTTAGAAGAGGTTTAGTTGCCTGTTTGCCCAGACGTTAATCGGTAAAGCTGTTCTGTACTTTTAGGTTTCATTTGATTTCATACAATCATGAGTTGGATTGGACCTCAAGGGCCCCCTTCCCTGCAGGAATACACAACTAAAGCACTTTTAATAGATGCTCATCCAACCTCTGTTTAAAGACCTCCAAAGATGGAGGGTCCACCAGTATCCCAGGCAATCTTTTCAATTGTTGAACAGCAATTACAATAAAAGAATTCTTCCTAATGTTTAGGTGGAATCTCTTTTCTTGTAATTCGAATCCATTGGTTTGTGTTCTAGTCTCTGGAGTACCAGAAAACAAGCTTGCTCCATGTTCTACATGACATCCCTTGGGATACTTAAAGACAGCTATTATGTCACCTCTCAGTCTTTTCTTCTCCAAGCTAATCATATCCAACTCTCTAAATTGTTCCTCATACAAATTGGTTTCCAGACCCTTGATTATCTTGGTGGTTCATCTCTGGACATGTTCCAGTTTGTCAATGTTATTCTGGATCTGTGATGCCCAGAACTGGGTCCAATATTCAGCTGAAGTCTGACCAAAGCAAAGCAGAGAGTGGCACTATTACTTCCCTCAGTCTGGACACTATACTCCTGTTGATGCACCTTAGAATTGCATTGGATTTTTTGGCTACAGCATCACACTGTTGACTCACATTTAGTTTGTGGTCTATTAAGACACCTAGATCCTTTTCACATATTCTACTTTCAAGCTAGGTGACACTGATCATATATTTGTGCATTTTATTTTTCCTGCCTGAATGTAGTATCCCTGTTAAAATTCATTGTTAGTTTTGGCCTAGCTCTCCAATCTGTCAAGGTCATTCTGAATGCTCTTCCCATCTTCTGAAGCATTGGCTACTACTCTTCAATTTGGTGCCATCTGCAAATTTGATAAGCATGCCTTCTATTCCATCATCTAAGTCATTTACAAAGATGCTAAACAACGCTAGGCCCATGACAGAACCCGAGGCACCCCAATGATCACTTCTTTCCCGGATGAAGAGCAACCATTGGTGCATACTCTCTGGGTTTGGTCTATCAACCAATTACGGATCCACCTAACTGTAATACAGTGTTGACCACAGTTCACCTACTTGCCTGTAAGAATATCATAGACTTTGTCAAAAGCCTAACTGAAATCAATATATAGCACACCTCTGATCTACCAAGCTTGCAACTCCATCAATTTAATACTACTCCTGGTTGTTTTTTTTACTGTTCTTGTTTAATTAGTACTGAACTGGTTTAACTCTTTTAAAATTGTTTGGCCATGGTTTTAATATTAACTGCTTTAAAACGTTTATATGGAAAAAAGAATGTAAATATTTCCAAAAATATAAATAAATTAGTGTGCAAACCTGGAAAACTGCTTTAAGCATAGTACTCTAATTACTTTCTCATGTTTAAAGGGAAATAACAATTCCATTTGGATTAATTACCAGCCTCAGTGTTCAAGTCTCAATAACACCAAGTATATGCGGGTGGATTTTAATGAGGTGTTATGTTATTATTTTTATTTCTTTAATATTCTTTATGTCCATATGTATGACTTAACTAACAGTATTAGTGGAAATCTCAGATATTTCCCAGGTCTTAGTTTGAACTGGTAAGTTTAGGAAGCTTGATTTTTAGCAGGAAATAAAGTGAACTCTGGGTCAAATTATTCTTATCATCTAGAATACAAGTTCACCAAGCAGCAACCAAGATGGTACATTGAACAAACATATTTATTAAACTCTTTCTTATAAATTAGCTTTTCCAGAAATGGCAACAGAAGTCTGAGTAGAAGGCATCATAATGTTCTTCACATAGGTAACATTTACATAAAGGGTGATTAACTATACTCCATAATATGGAGGGAGGAGGACAGGTGAGGGGGAAGTTAAGAGAGATTGAGACAACTGCTGCTGCAATATTTTCAGGAATAGCCTTCTATTAGCCTACAATATGAAACCTCATGGTCTGGTCTTTACAAGAAAGACCAAGGCCTGCATGGTCCAGGCCAGCACAACTCAAAATCCTCAGCCATACATAACTCAGTAGACCAGAGTAGGATTAATCTACACTTAATATAACTACATAATGGGGACCTAACCACAATGGAAACTGTACAGATGATTCACCATACAGAGCAGAGATGGGAATCATGCTACCCTAAAATTGTTTTTAGATTGCAATTCCAGTTTTTGTTAAATTACATTTGTTACCATTGACTATGCTGGCTAAGACTGCGGGGGAATGCAATCCAACAGCATTTGGAAAGCTCCACAATTCTCACCTCCAATACAGAGTGTCTGCCAGATCCCCTGTGTCTATCCAGATCTTTACACCGGGGAGCATAACCATCAGAATATAATGGCAGGCTTTCATGAGATGTTGCCAGAATATGTGCTTCAGATTATAGGACAACACAGAATTATTGCACACATGTGACAAAATAGATTTTATTCCTGATGGAGATAGTCACTGGATTGTTGTCTTTGTCATGGAGGGCCATACTCCTTCCCAATTTTATAAACTGCTCCTTCATGAGGAATACTGTCATCATATTTTTAGCTTCCCTTAGGCTGTTTTAGGCCTAGGAAAAGCCATTTTCCAACCAGGAAATCAGCTTCCAACCTCCCTAAGAGGTGTGGAGACATTTTTCATGGATTTTTTTCAAAACAATTTATTTTGTGATTTTGGGGGAACTAAGGGGCCCTTGGGGTCTCAAAATGGCCACGGGGCCCAGTTTAAGCCTATGGGATGCTCTTTGTCCATCCCTGCTGTACGGCTTGTTGAGTTTTACTTGAGACCACAAGCGACACCCTTCAGAACCAGGTGCAAAAAAGATATACTATTAGAATTGAAATCACAATTAGAATTAAAGAACAGGCACATCTGAACACATTTTGAGCCCAGGAATTTATTTTCAGTATCAGAACTGAACTAAGCTTACAGCCAATTTACACAAAAGTCTGTGCCTCATTATCTAAAGTGTTCAGCCCAACAGAAGCGGGGAAATCCATTTCTGTTTTTCCTATTATTGAACAGTTAGAAACTAGAGATCTTTGTCAATCTACTGCAAATCATCTGAAGATCTTGCAGAAAATTTAGGTCTACTGTCTGCCTACATGTTATACATGTCTATATAGAAAGATGAATGATGATGGCTTCCCAACTAGTTTTTATACTACTAGATACTACTAGAGAGCCAGCATGGTGTAGTGGTTTAAGTATTGGGCTATGATTCTGGAAATCAGAGTTTGAATCCCTGTTTGGCCATGGAAACTGACTGGGTGACCTTGGGCAAATCACATTTTCTCAGCCTCAGAGGGAGGCAAAAGCAACCCCCCCTCTGAACAAATCTTCCCAAGAAAACCCCATGATAAGTTTGCCTTAGAGTCATCATAAGTCAAAGCAACTTGAAGGAACACAACAACAACAACACTTATAGCACTGAAATCCTGATCTATGCATCCATACATAATTCAAAGTATTTGTTTATCACAATGTGGGAAAGAATAGAAAAATTAATTAAAATTTGACATGTCTCTTAAAAGCAAACATAAATCTGGCAAAACTTATACTAGGGAGCACAGGAATATTCTGTGTGTGCTTGCTTTCTGTAGATTGGAAAGAAAACCTTTGGATTATAATTCTCAGATTCTAGATGTAGTCAAAACAATACTGAGTCCCTCAGGTTCTTTATTTACAAAGCCCCAAATTCTGCAATCTGGCTATGAAACTCACCTGTTGTTTGCAGGATTTTCTTTGTTTAGATGTTCCCTAGACTCCTCAGAGGCACTGTTAACTTCAATTACAGGTTCTGAATCTTTATCAATGTCTTCTCTTTGATCAGTCTCTATTTGAATTAAAGGCACTTCCCTTGCATATGAAGAAGAGCTTGCACGATTTGTAGGAAACAATCCAGGGGGTGCAGTATATTCCTTTTTCACATCTAAATCTATTCTATCAGTTATTGGTTTACTGATACTTTGTGTTTCTATTGGAAAATTGCTGTTTTCTGTGTCATGATCCCTCTCTGTAGAATCTTGGTGGGTGGCAATCAATGTTTTCCCACTTTCAACAATATTTGCTGCTAACCTGTTTGCATATTGCTGAACGTGTGGTGGGGAGTCATGAGGATGCTGGTCAGGCTCAGTAACCTCCCTATCATCTATTATTATTTTGTTCTTGCACATTAGAGCTTTTATGGAGTTTGACCATGTCTCATGGATCAGCATGTCAGTTATCTGATCAGTCCGACATCTTTGGTACAAGTAAGAGTCAGATTTACAAAGTCCTGAAGTGGACACTGTGCTGATTGGCTGTACATTTAAGGAATCCTGGTGGCCATTGCGAGAAAAACCATCTAATGAATTTGCTTTGACAGGCACATTTACTGTTAGCCTTGATACTGAAGATCTGCTATCAGGCATTGAAGACTGCCTAAAGCAAAAGGGTGATCGTTGGGAAGGGGGCAATAAATTGCTATTCCAGTCTTTTGCATTCCTAGTAGAAGTCGCATTTTCTTTATTTTCTTTTTCAATTTCTCTTAGCATGTATCTATAAAACTCTTCTGTTATGCTTTCTGTGCTTGATTGTTTGGATGGGCAACTTGACCTGACATTGAGGTGGCCATTTTTCTTGGTGACTTGTTGCAGTGCAGATGTCAAGATATTATTTGCATTCTTCCCAGCATAGTAGTCAAGTAATAAATCAAACTCTCGACCTTCACTTTCCATCTGGTTGACCATAAACCTTGAAAACTCATCCGTAATGCTTTCACAGCTGGACTGTTTGGAGACAGAACTGGTCCTGCTTATTGGCTGCCCTAAAGTGTTCATGAGACCTAAAGTATTTGCAGACCCTTTGGAATCTGAGTCCTCCTCAGGAATGCTCTCACAGCTGGATGCATTGACTCTGCTCCATCTGTCACAGTGCAGTCTATTTCGAGGATGGTTTGGACTCTGCCAGATATTATCAGCCACAGAGAGTTCAGATAAGTTCATAATTTTAGCAGCTACTTCACTGGCAAAGCTATTGCTTGAATCTAGGGTATCATCAAGGTTAATGGATTCATCCACTACCCTATTCATGAGCCTTTCTTTTAGCTCAGGGTGTTCATCTGTCTTTCTCTTGATCTCACTAAGTCTGGGTGGCCTATGTTTTCTCACAACTGATCCACTAGATGGTGTCTCTTTCTTTCTTTTAATAGGCCGGCATGTCAAAGCCTGGGGCATCAAATAGTCACCTCCTCTCTTCCATGCACAGAACCAGGGTTGCTTGCCATTTGAATTGTCAAGGCAAATGGCAGCTATTTCTGTTGCCATAGAGACCACTGTCTCTGCCAATTCCTCTGCAAAATCTGTTATGCAGTATTTGTCTGTTGGGTACTTCAACTGTAGCAGAGGTTGGGGAGGTGGAAAACTTTGATTACCCAATAAGGACACAGTGAGTTGGGCTTCACTGTGCCATCCTGTGTCACATGTATATTTTTCCTGACTTTCTGTACTTACTTTCACATTAGGAGATTGAAGATCCTGAAGGCCATGTCTGCATTCACTTGTTGGTGTTGTACTGTCTCTGCCAGTAAATGACTGGAGTTCTTTCTTAGTTTGATTGATGCTATTAGGTTTAATGGATTTATAATACTCTCGTGTGTTTCTTTTGAGATATCTTTTCTTGGGAGAGGTTTTTCCAGAGGATGAGCTGTGCACATTGGCCCCAGTTGGTAAATCTGCATGAGGTGTAGTAGATTCAAGGGTGCCTGGCACAATTTCCCCTTTGACATCTTTCACCAAATTTCTTGCAGACACAATTTTCTTGTCTTGATTGGTGCTACAAAGGGTATTAACAAGCTTATTACTGGAGCAGTCTGGGGAATGTTCTAACAGATCATTTGTTGTTTCATTTGGTTGGCTCTCCATTATCTGACCATTAAGACTATCTACAGCAAAGGCGCTTGAACATTCATTAAGCTTTACAACATCACTCACTTTCTTACAGGTAAAGTACAGCACATTAAAAAGCAGCTTATTAACAGTTGCAATAAAAACATCTTGGGTATTGAGGTCTATGCTTCTTTCTGAACACACATCTAGCTGCTTCCTCCTGACTTCTTCCACTGAATGCGTAAGAATAACATTGGACAAGTTTTGGGCAAGATCATCAATAACAATTTCATCCAAATGGGGAACAGAGGGCATTGTTGCAGCCTGAACAATTTTCCCATTTATAGACTCCATAAAGTCTCCTATATTCCTATATGTTTCAGGTTTTGTTAGCACCAAAGACGCCTCTTTGAATAACACCTGGGCAATGCTGTTGTTTAGGTTTTCCATACTACTCCCTATGGCTATACTACAATGAAGAGTAATAGCTGCTGATGTCTCAGCAGCAGATAAAAGTCCTCCTGAAGTTACAGGGTACTTATCATCTTTCCTTTCCCCAAGGCCACAAACAGCAACAGCACTTGCCACTTGAGTCATGCCACACAGTGCAGATGGAAATGAATAATCAACAGATGTGGAGTGATTACCACTTTGGAAAGGTATCCCCTCTGACTCTTCATTATCAACAATATTAGTTTCAGAATTTGTGGATTCTTGTTCTCTTTTGAGCTTTTCAGTGGCGTGTGGACTTGAAATAGTACCTATGACTGTTGCGGCACAAGCCAAAGCTACCTCTAAAGCATTCTGAGTGCCCTCACTGGAGCTCTTGTCTTGTAAATGATCAATAACTTCAGTGGATTGTATGCCTTCAGGCCAAGGACACAAGCTTGATAAGCTGGATCCAGGCCATTCGGGTGTATTGTCAGAACCATCTGGACTCTGAACTATAACAATTTTTGGAAGTTCATTCCATGACTGGGAAGCCATGATATTCTGTGTTGCATATGCAGCTGAAGTCAAGGAGTTACCAACAGAGATGCTGATGGCAGCCTCTTTAGTAAAAGTAGACTGAGACAACCTGATGAATGCATCTTGTAGGACAGATTCTGCCAGATTTGTAGCAAACTGACCTGCAGTGGCTTGTTCATTTTGAACGAAAAGATGAGGTGGTCTTTCTGCTCTACAGTCTGATGTATCTAAATGACTATTTTGCTCTGCTGTTGCATTGTCAAAAGAAATCATTTCTTCCTTGGCTGTGATGGTCAAAGCTCCATCTTCTGACAAATTAGAAGAGTCATCCAGACAACCTGTATTAGAGGATGGCTTAGATTTTCCAGTCTGATCAACTTTCCAGTGAAGCTGTTTAATGGCTTTACCTACAGTTTTTGAAACATTGGCTTCACTTTCCCCATTATATTCTTCTTCAGATAAACTCGAAGTCCCAGCTGTGCTAGTGTCTTTGTTAATACAATTAACTTCCAGGGCAAATGGAAATCCAGCTTTTTGGCAATGTAGAATTTCAAGTCCTTTCCCACTGTACTTTTTGGATTCTATGGCAGGCTTCGCGATACTCAGTTTCTCCTGGCCTGAGGAAAGGAAAATAATGAGGTAGTATTTAGACCAGGAAATAATTTAGTATTATTTCCTGAACAGAGCAAATGATAAATGCATCATGAAGAGGAGAGTGTAGTCACTGCGTATAATGATCACATATCTATTACATTTAAGCAGTTATATTTAGGGCATGAAGGATGTTTGCCTTCCTCTTATTATATTGCTTTTAAGCCACAGTTAAAAGGTTAATGCTCCCATTAACATCAAATGTAGTTTACATGAGCATTACCCCCTATGGGTTTGGTATGTAGAGTATAGACAGTTACAGATGAACATGAAGTCACATAGATTTTACCATTTTTATATTCATCTGGCTCATTCTCATCTTCAAAGTGCTCAGATGCTGTGAGAAAATCTTCTTCTATTGAGGACACTGAGCAATTAGTATCATCCTCAGGCTTTAAGATACCAGCCTCTATGTGTAGCTGCTTCTCTTGCACAAGCTCCAGACCAATCAGAAACTTGTTTATTTCAAAGATGATGCAGCTTGTGCTGTTCTTTCTGTTTCCTCTCGCACACTGAACCAGACAGACATCTGCCAGCCAAGAACACTAGAGAGGAGAAATCACCCAAGCAGTTGCGCAATTAAAAGGAAAATGAAACATTTCAGTTAAAATCTTTTAATCTCTTCCATATATTTCATGAAATAAATTAACATTTGTAATATATTCCAAATGTCTGTTGTGCTAATGATGTTTAAGGCAACAATCCTAAACACGTTTATTAAGGAGTAAGCCCCACTGAACTCACAGAATTTACTTCTGTGTAAATATCCACAGGATTACAAGACATATAACAGGAGGGTAATAGCAGCAACATTTTCAGTCAGTGCTCTCTGGGCATCATGTTTTCAGGCTCTTGGGGTTTTAGCACACAGCAGAGGACTCTGATGATCATAGCCAGATGATAAACCATTCCACCACCTTCTGACTCATTAAGTTCTTGGCAGTCTTAGACTTATGTGAAAACTCTCTGGTTTCATATAAGTCTAAGACTGCTAGTTAAGGCAAGGAGCTTTTAATGGTTGAGTCAGTTTTTCCTGGGAAGAAGGGAGTGGGGGTGCAGCCAGTACCTAACATTATATGATGCCTGTGTATGCAGTGGCTGAACTTCTATGACTGGAGAAAGGGGATTTTTCATTTTATGAAGTGAAGAAGAGTTGCACCTCATTAATGGAAGTGCCCTTCACATGAGAGCAGCCCCCATTCCATTCTATTGACAAAATAATTTTTTGGATCAAGCACCATTTGTTTTTTTCTTTGATGGCATTAAAGACTATCTAGGTAAGGAGTCTACCAATGTATACTGGCAATAGTATCCTATGTTTTAACAGCAGCTGAAATGAGAAAAAAGCTGATTAAAGGAAACATATTGCAGTGTAACTGTCATCATTTTTCGTCAAAAATAATTTCCACTGTGTTGAGTGGTACTTAACCCAAGGGGGTATAGGCTTACACCGTATAAATCCAACACATTTTTACTCAGAAAAAAAGGGCCAATATGTTCTGTGATGCTTACCCCAGAAAGTATGGATACAATTTCAGCTTGTATGTACTACTGAGCTAGGTTTGGGCAAAATATTTGTCTGGATATATGTATGTGTGTGTCAATGTTTACCTTAGTTTGCAGTTTAAGTGATTGTTGTTTAAACAATTGCTAGATATTTATAAACATTCAGTATCAACAAACATAAAATAAAGCTATTTTTACAATGCAATCTTATACACCCTTATTGCTGCTGTTGTGTGCTTTCAAGTCATTTCTGACTTACGGCAACTCTATGGTGAAACTATCTATCTCAGGATTCTCACAGGCTGAGAATGTGTGACTCACTCAGTGTCACCCACTGGGTTTCCATGGCTGAGTGGGGAATCAAACCCTGGTCTCCAGGGCTCTAGTCCAACACTCAAACGACTATGCCATGCTGGCTCTCTGTACATGCCTACACAGATGTAAGTCATGTTGAATTCATTGGGACTGACTCCTGGGTCAGTGTATATAGGATTTTATCACCTCTGTGCATCAGCAAAGTAGAATTCAACCCTCTTTACCTTCTGAATTGTTTCTTTTATAAGGCATGGAAAACCCACAGTAGAGCTGACTATCAATTTAAAGTTCATACCTGGGGTAGTTCAAATTCAGTCTGAAGGTTCCCTGATGTTAAGCCACTCAGCAGGATGATTTCATTCTCTTTGGGTGGCTGTACATTCATAGAGCTGATAAGCTTTGGGAGATTTGGGGAGATGCCAACCAACCTCTGAAATACAAGAAAGACAACCACAAGATATCCCATGGTTCTTGCCAGCCATGCTATCAGGCATAAATTGAAAACCATTCCTGACACCCCCTCAAAAGTTACCAAAAGCAAACTTCACACCAGGAATGGACACAGACAGGCCTGAACATGGATGTCTTATAACTCAACAATTACAAGGCTGGCAGATGTATATGGAACAGTCTGAATGAGGGGTTTCTAGCTTTTTCAACACAGAGATTCTGGGTCTTTATGATCAGTAAAGCATAAGTAAGCAAGTGTCTAGCTTCCAGACATAGTCCTGGTTTTATTTGTATAGTATTAATTCTACATATTCTCCAAATATCCAATAAATTAGGACTATCTTAAGACACATTCTGGTTCTTGGTTTACTTGTTAGGAAGAAGTAGCCATCAGTATGAGAAAGAGAAGCCCCTTTTCTTCAAGATCCAGCCCAGTTAGAAACTGGCAAGTTGTTTACTTTTTCCTATTGGTTTTATCTTGGATTCAACAGTTTTTATTCATAGGCTGGAATCAAGTTGGTGTCTACTCATCCATAAGTTCCCCTGTGGAAGGGATTTTTGTCCAATGTGCAAAATCCAGATTCAGTTCAAGATCATAGTAGCAGAACTGTGTGTGTAGATGCACATTCTTGACTTATGTGCATTTGTCTGCCCCTGCTGAATTTAGCAGTAATAATACTCCTTTGATTCCACATTCATTTCTACAAAGTTGCCATTTAGTACAAGGGTTACACAGCACAACCTCATGACTCCACATGTAGAGATTTACACTATGCATACTATACAACAACCCCCAAACTTGGTATGTAGAGAGATCTTGTAGCACCTTTGAGATTAACTGAAAGAAAGATGTTGGCAACATGAGCTTTCATAGACTAAAGTCTACTTCCTCACCAAAGCATCTGAGGAAGTAGACTGAAGTCTACGAAAGCTATTGCTGCCAACTTCTTTCTTTCAATTAGTCTCAAAGGTGCTACAAGATTTCTCTACATACTGATTCTACAGACTAACACAAATATATCTTTGAATTCTCCAAACTTGGGTAATTGGTAGTCTGAAAATGCAAACACCTACCCACCCAATCAATGCAACGGGAGAAACACTGTAAAATTCATGAATCCTGGTATACCCTTGTTGTGGTTTCTAGTTTCTGGAAGCTGGTAATTTCAGACATATACATTTAAATGTTGTGGATCCCTCAAAGAAGCTTAACAGTATTCTAGCTCCATTTGCCAAGATGTCTGGTGCCTTTCTCTGGCCTTATTTATTGCTCTTTGAAGAGACCATAAGCTTCTTACTGTACTGAACTGGTGAATGTGAACTGGTTATAGCAGTTCTCATGGCTCAATGATACTGGATTTGGATTAAATTTCATTAGGAGGTTGAAACTGTTTTTTTCTATCTGTGAATCTATTGGCTAGTTCATATTTACTAGAGATATCCATGTGAGTTCTATGAAGCTCCAATGGGTTTGCAGCCACACTCATAAGGAGGTAATGTTTATGTGAACCAATGCTTCCTTATGGAGGCTATATACATGGCTGTTACAATTTCTGTTATCAATTTGGTGGTTTCTCTTCCCATTTCCAGAGTCCTGTGTCATATCTTCATTCTTCTGCTTACTTTTCTGTATTAGGAATTATTTTTGTATTACACATACTGTTCATGTATTAGAAGAGCACTTGCCTGTTTCATGAGCTCATTGTCACAATCATGTTTGTGTGCATCCAGATTCACAAAGCAAACCTGCAGTTAGAGAGGCAGAAGGAAGGAAGGAAGGAAGGAAGGAAGGAAGGAAACAGGTGGGTAGATTCTGAGAAATCCCTCAAAATTATTGAAAGTAAAAACAATACATTTTTTTCTTAACACATTGTGCAACATGCCAGCTTCTGACATAAGAGAAATACTGTAAGTGAACAATGTACAGTAAAAGTTGGATAAATTCTGAGACTGCCCCCTGAGCAATCCCCCCAAAATATTTGGAAGTAAAGACAAGTACATCTTTTAAAACACACCGTGCAACATGGCAGCTTCTCACATAAAAGAAAACACTGTAAGCAAACATTATAAGGTAATCAGCTTCTCCCCAATGCTCCTAAGAAAACAAATTATTAGATCTAGAGCTTAGAAAAATGACATTTTTGATTCACAAGTCCAAGAGTCCTCCAGCCAGCATGGCTAATGCCCTTAGTGGCTGGAAGATTTCAGGGTCTAAATCCAATTTTATTCCAACTATAGTAGGCCTATTCAAATCACAAGGACTTAAATCAATCTTGACAAATAAGTGCCATTAATTTCAATGGGTCTGCTTTAGTTAAACAGAAAATTACAGAAAGAAGAAAACTGGACTAGCCATGGATGAAGGGAGGCTTTGAGGATTTCTGAGCACC
Organism: Phrynosoma blainvillii; assembly: GCA_026167975.1. Taxonomy (NCBI): domain Eukaryota; kingdom Metazoa; phylum Chordata; class Lepidosauria; order Squamata; family Phrynosomatidae; genus Phrynosoma; species Phrynosoma blainvillii. The sequence goes on along the minus strand of JANUYF010000003.1, from coordinate 47,746,714 downwards.
AGTTCTGGCAAGCTACTTTTTTAGAATAACTACCACCTTTCCTTTTTATCAGCGAGATCTGACACTTCTCTTGGAGTGGCCCTATCCACAAAAAACTCTGTAAAGATTTTAAACGTCTCCTTATAGAGATTAAACAGAACCTTCCTTTTCTTGGTCATGATGGTGCCAAAGATTATGGCAGGGGTAGGCAACCTTTCCCCTTTAAGGGCCGAGGGACTTCAGCTCCCAGAAGCCTGAGCCATGTTGGCCAATAGTCCCATGTTGGCCAATAGCTCCTGGGATTCTGGGAGCTGAAGTCCCTCGGCCCTTAAAGGGGAAAGGTTGCCTACCCCTGGATTATGGCCATATTTATGTTTTGCACCAGAGCCAGGCTTGTTACCTCAAACATGAAAGCTCTTATGTATTCTTCAGCATGAGGAATCAATCACTTTGTCCTTAGGACCAATTTCTGTAGCTGTTGAGAGGATCATATATACACTCACCCCTCCACATTTGTGGCTTTGACTTTTTGCAGATTTGATTATTCACAGATTTTATTAATATGTTCTCTCTAGGAATATCTAGGCCTCCAGCACAACTCTATGGTCAACTTTAACCAAAAGTCGCATTGAAGGACCTAGAAATTCCCAGAGAGAACACTCCACTAGGCATTTGTAGCTCCTCCAGTGCAATTCTATTGTCAATGTCTGGCAGATGTTGACCACAGAGTTGCACTGGAGGACCTAGAGATTCCTAGAGAGGCGTTTTCTCATTGTGGTGTTTCCACATTCATGGGGGTCCTGTGCCCCTAACCCCAGTGAATGTGGAGGTACAAGTGTACATGCTTATGAGAAGTGACTTCTTAGGTTATCCAATGTAAATGTGGAAGGCCTCTTAGACTGAAGTAAAATAGTAGAGGGTATTGACAAAGCCATGGCTCGTCCAGCATGAGAGCAGGGAAGATTAAGTTGATTTTGCAAATTTGTATCCAAGGCAGCTAAGAATGATTAATGAATGAAATATGCAACATGGCAAGTAATGCAGATTAAAATAGGCAAAAGCCAAAAGCAAACTATAAAAATGTAAACAATACAGTGAGATGGTAAAAATCTGTCAGCCGTGGAGAAAAAAGTAGCAGACAATAGGTCCTAGAAAAAGTCATTAAAAATAAAGGCCAGAATCCTGTATCATCTGCTTAGTTGACTAAGGGCTGTTGCAGATGGGGTGGCAAAAGGAAGGATTGGGGCCGTGGTGTGGGGTTGCCGTGATCCCGACCCGCCACTTCCCTGTGTAACTTCTCCTGGCCCAACACTCCCAAACCTGAAGGAAACATCATGCTCCAATCACTGACAAAATGGACCTCCTCCTCCCCATGCAGCTGATGTGTGATAAAGTATGTGGAGGAGTAGTTATGATTATGGCAATAGTGTCAAAATCATAACTAAGTAGTGATTGTGAATATGAAACAGTTATGAAAAAAATACGGGTAACTATTCATATTGGAGAGCCAGAGTACTATAGCGGTTTGAGCGTTGGACTATGACTCTGGAGAGCAGGGTTCAGATCCCTGCTTGGCCATGAAAGCTCATTGGGTGACCTTGGGCAAGTCACAGTCTCTCAGCCTCAGAGTATAGCAAGGAAGAAACTAACCAAAAAACCCCTGTGATAGTTTGCCTTAGCGTCTCTAAAAGTAAGAAATGACTTGAAGGCAAACAACGCACACATTTTATTTTCACAACCATTACTTAGTCATGACTGTGATACTATTGCCATGATTGTAACTCTGCTCCCCAACCTACTTTACCATGCATCAGCTACATGGGGAGAAGGAGGTCCATGTTTAATTAAGTAGATGATACAGGATTCTGGTCAAAGTCTTTAATTTTTCCCAAATTCCAGCAAAATATGAGATAGCTTTTGTGCTTTTACATCTCCAGCAAAGCATTTTGCTGTAATAGATCTTAGTTTATGTAGAGTGAGATACCATTGATAAATAGATTTGTAAAGATTCTCTTTACAATTCAAATGTATTAATAATCTTGGAATTATTAGTCTATTTGCATTATTATTTTAAGTGTGTTTCAAAATTGTCACTGTTTAATAGTATTTTAAGGGGTGGATGGGATTGTGGGATATGAAATGTATATTTTAATGTTGTAAGCCGCCCCAGTTGTGTTATGCAGAGGGAAGGGATAATAATAATAATAATAATAATAATAATAATAATTTCAAAAACACATTTCTTCTCTGTTAGATGTACTGAGAAATTGCATTTGCTTAGATTTATGTTCCATTTATTTTGGTAAGTAGGATGAATGTGTGATAGGTTTAATTCCACAAGTAATGAGTAAAGCATGCTAACCACTTTTTTGATAGAGAATTGAAGAAAAATGTCTCAATTGCAGTATAAGATCTAGGCAAAGCATATTTAGTTATTATTTTGCTCTACTTTGTGCCAGAATTGAAGAAACTGGTGAAATGTTGGTGGTGGTGTTTGATTAAATTTAGCAAGAAGCTGTGTATAAGATATAGTATACCCATGACTAATCCAATTTGTAAAGTGCAGCATATCTCCCCAGGTGGAAGTATTAATTGCCTCAAAAACCTGGAAGCCTACAAACAATGGGTATAAGCAGACATATTTTGGTAGGATGTTCCACTGTCTTGGGGCCACTGTAGATAACTCACCCTTTGGAATCCAAGAAATCCAGTCCAGAGGAATTAGACTTATAAAGGTCTTTAGTTCCATAATAACTCCCTCCCATAATGTGAGCAGCTAGTGATAGATACAGATGATGAGCACCTTCAGCAAGATGAGCCCTCACTTCAGCCAGAATTGGGGGACACCACAGAGACATTCCCATCATTTGCAGCATATCAACAAGAAATGCAGCTGCACTAAAAGAGTTAACACCTTTTGCAGAAACTTAAATAAGAAATGCTAAGCAAATAACCATGTGGCATCTCAAGGTCAGGTGGCTAGAAATCTCCCAGAAATTTCTGGGAGTTCTGATTGTATGCAATGGTTTATTCTATCTGTCTTGCAGTGCTTGTGCTCTTTGATTTTATTTGGATTCTTGACCTCTGAATGGGCTTAAGCAGTAGATTTTATTATCTTTGCCTTTTGGCTTTGATTACCATGATTGCTGAATTCTCATGATTGATTATGGAATGGCTGAGTTCTTGCTACTGCTCCCATGTATACATAATGAATATCATCTCTGCTGAACTCCCTATATTAATCATGTACGATCTGGATTTGTCCATAACTACCTTCCCATACTATAGCTTGCCTTACCTGACATTTCCCACCTGTAAGCATAGAATATATTTCTGCTTGACTGTCATGGACAGCCACATCACAACCTGGCTTCCAGACTGAACTCTGATTTCTCCACATGCATAACCACACTAGGAAACAGGACAAAACTAGATCCAGGGCATGCTAATATTTCCTTTCCAATGCTATTTCAATAAGCAAAACAAAATGAAGACGTTACTGCATAATGAAATTTCTATGTAAAAATGGTTGTGTTGAACAGTATTAGTTTACCATCTGATCACTACTGAAGATAGATTTATGTAAGGATGGAAAGAATCTAATAAAGATTGACTTATGTAGGGTGGGAAAAAATCTGATGATGAACTCATTCAATGAATCAGCACCTTCCACAGAACAACATTATTATGAGATTAAAACATACCCCTAGAAGAATAATCTAAGATTAGATAGATCACAGCATGTTATCTGTGGATGACCACTCACTGTCTTAGGTTGAACATGGATAAAATAGAGATCCTGGTGTTTCAGCCTGACTGCCCGGTAGCTCCACTTCCATGCCCTCCACTGTGTTTACAGGGCTATACATGGGTTCCTGTCTCAGCTGCCAGGAACATTGGAGATCTGCTGGATGATAGTTTGTCTCTGCTCCCCTTTATTGGGGCAACTACAAAGGCATGTAACTTCCATCTTTTGAATATCCACAGAATCTGTAGTTTTTTGACCATTGAGACTGTTTGCCCAGGCTTTGGTTATCTCATGCCTTGACTATTGTAATAGCTTACTGACAGGTGTGCCTTCTTGCTCTCTTTTCCCCTTGGTTTTAATCCAGAATAGTGCTGTTTGGGTTGCTTTGTTTGTTGTTGTATGTCCTCAAGTCATTTCCAACTTACAGCAACCCTAAGGCTGATAGTTTTAAACCCCAACTATCACAGGGTTTTCTTGCCAAGGTTTGTTCAGAGGAGGTTTGCCATTGCCTTCTCATGGGACTTGCCGAAGGTCACCCAATGGGCTTCATGGCTGAGCTGGAAATCGAATCCTGGTCTCCAGAGTCATAGTCTAATACTCACATGTCTCAGCTCTTCATAGACCCCTCCATTGGTACCAGTTTGAGCCAAGGCTCATTACATGCTTTTGGTCCTGGTATTTAATGCTTTGTGCTCTACCTCTCCCTTTGTACTTGACAGCTTGGCTAGCATGATATGTACCATCTAAGAATCTAAGAACTACAGGCAAAGGATTATTAGTGGTTCCACGTAACACGTATGGCTCTGTCAAGGGTGCGAGCCTTTCAGGATCTGGCTCTGTGTTTGTGGAACAGTATTCCTTTGTATCTCTGGCTGGAGAAGGATCTTACCAATTTATTGAAAAAGCTGGAGACTCTTTAATTTGCCAGATTAAACTGCAGAGTATGCCCAAGGCTGCCAAGACAAGTAGCAATTGGTGCAGGGTGGGTGGGGTGCGAGTGGTAATTTTATTTTTTGCATATGATAGTGTTTGTTTTATTGTTTTGTCTTTGATCATTTATGTCTGGTGTTCCACCCTTTGGCACAAAGAGTATTATAAATAAACATTATTATTAAGAAACTAGCACATCAGTGGTTGTAGGACAAAGAAATGGATAGGTTTTGTTCACAAAACAATTATGGCACAACTCATCTTATGTGTTCAGCTTTACATTAACCTAGTTCTGACCCATATGAGTTTATTGCATGCAAAGCATTGGCTGCAGAACAGATTAGAGTAATTCAGCCCTGATGGGGACAAATTGTTTTTCTAATTTCTTACTTCATTTATAGTTTAATTTTATTTATTTGTTATTTAGTATTTTGACAAAAATAGCATGACATTATGTTTAAGTAAAGCTACATATATGTTGGTTGGATGGTTCAATGTCATTGTATTCATGGGAGTTTACACTAGGCTAATGACTAGGAAGCATTTGCTCTTAAAATGCAAATGTCAAAGTCATAAGGATATAAAGCAATAAAACAATAAAACAGAGATAATTTTTTTCTGAACTTTTAAAAAGTCTGTTCCCTAGCATTGCTTTTCCCTTGAATATGTATACACATGACATTAATACCAAGGAAATGGTGCTATGAAATGTTGCTTAATAAAACTTTCTAGTACAGGTTGAGTCTCCCTTATCCAAAATGCTTAGGACTAGAATATTTTTGGTTTCAGAGTTTTTCAGAGTTTGGAATATTTGCATATACATAATGACATATCTTGGAGATGGGACCCATGTTTAAACGTGATATTAATTATGTATACATGGCAGTGCCAACACATCTGATAGTCCTGATGAAAAATCTGTACTCAGGACAAGAGGTTACTGTCAGAACAGAACATGGAGAAACAGAATGGTTCCCAATTGCCAAAGGGGTTAGACAAGGCTGCATCCTTTCACTCTACCTGTTCAATTTATAATACCATGGACAGCAAAAAGGACAAACAAGTGGGTCCTAGAGCAGATCAATCCAGAAATCTCCATGGAAGCCAATATGACAAAACTTATGCTTACTTAGGCTGTCATATTTCAAACACATGAAATTCATGAAAAGGCACAACTCATTAGAAAAGACAATGATGTTGGGGAAGGTAGAAGGCAGTAGAAAGAGAGGAAGACTATATGATCAATGGATTGATTCAATCAGAGTCATGGGCCTGAGGCTACAGAGACTGAGTAGAGAAGTAGAGGATAGTGGGGCTGGAGACAACTCATTCACAATAATGCTAGAAAGAAAGGAAGGCCACATGCTAGATGGATGGACTCTATTAAGGAGGTCATGGGTATGAGTTTGCAGAAACTAAGAGGGGTTGCAGACTGCCAGAAATAGTGTGAATTCAGTCCACTTTTAGGGTTAGGGTTAGAGTTAGGGAACCATGGGAACTGTATTTTATTGTGGCATCAGAGTTGTCTGACAGAGAAGGCTCAATGTCTCAGAAAAATAACAGTTCCCATGATTCCCTAGCACTAACCCTAACCCTAAAAGTGGACTGAATTCACACTATTTCTGGCAGTCTGCAACCCCCCTAAGGGCCTAAGCAGACTGCCAGAAATAGTGCACATTAAACTGAGGCACTCCCTGGCTCAGTGCTAGGGAATCATGGGAACTGTAATTTATTGTGGCACCAGAGCTCTCTGACAGAGAAGGCTCAATGTCCCTGAAAAAAAATATAATTCCCATGACTCCCTAGCACTGAGCCAGGGCAGTGCCTCAATTTAATGTGCACTATTTCTGGCAGTCTGCTTAGGCCCTAAGAAGAACAATGGAGGACAGGGAGTCTTGGAGATGTCTCATATACAAGGGCACCATGGGTCAAGATCGACTCAAGGGCAGTTAATAAGAAAAACTTTACACGCATAGTAAAAGTAAATTATAACAATATTTTAAAAATAGTTTGTGCATAAAACAAAGTTTGTATACATTGACCATTAGAAAACAAAGCTATCACTATCTCTACCACTCATGTGAACAATTTTGGATTTTAGAATATTTTGGATAAGAGGGACTCAATCTATACTACCCTGAGTTCCATTTTTTGTCAAAAAGATGAGATAGTAACTGAAAAATAAATAAATAAATAAATAAATAGTCTATGTATGATTGTACTACATACAAATCTACAAAAGCATCTACGGGCCAAAACAGATGGCAGAAATAATCCAGTTTGAGACCACTTTGACTGCCCTGGCTGAATGCTAGGGAATTTTGAGAACTGTAGTTTGATGTGATACCAGAGCTCTCTGACAAGAGAAGGCTCAATGTCTCACAAAACTACAGCTCCCAGAATTCCCTAACATTGAGCCAGGGCAGTTAAAGTGGTCTCAAGATGGATTATTTATGCAGTGTGTTTTGGACCTATCTCTTTGTAAAAAAGTTGTGCACGAGATGTATGTGTTTAGTTTACCTGTGCAAGAGTTTCAGCTGATTAAGAAAGCCCCACTGTTTTGAAAGTACAATTATTAACACTTGTCTTTTTTCCTAGTTCTGTATCCAACCCTGAATCTATTAATTAGTAAGTTATTTGTTTTCAGATCAAATAAGCTGGTTTGCTAATTTTGCTTCTATTTGCATAACTATATTAACAGGTTGCACTTATTTGAAAAAAAATTCCCTGGATCTGGAGACATTATGTTCTGATTATAAAGTATTCCTGGAACGCTTTGTAAATTAGTGCTAAAGGAAAATACTGTTCTCTAAAATTCACCACTCCTTTCACAGACAGCTAGTGGGGGGACTGCAAAGTTATCACATCTCTCTCTTACACACAAACAAGCACACACTTACATTCATGCACCCAAATTCCTGCCTTCTGCTCTCTGTTTCCTTCTGAAGATTGCAATACTATACATTATTTGTACCATGTTGTTTTCCTTTGCAGCACATAGATTAATATAATGTTTGTCATGTCATATTCAGATTTCAAATGGAAGTAAATTATATTAATTTAGATCTGTTAGAGGGATATCAGAGTGTGATTTTACATTCTGAAGGGAAAGGACAGTTTCAGATAAGGATAATTTCCCCACAGCATCATAACTCAGTACTGGGCTGCTCAAAATCATCACCCCCTTGAGCACTTTCAGCATCTGGATGCACACAGGTTTTTCCCCCCCCAGAGTTGGAGTTAGTGAAAGTCTGGAAACAAAAATATTATTTTACATGATGTTTCTTTGGAGAAAAGCAAAATGCAACCTTAAGAATCATTAAGAATCATTAAGAATCAAAAGGCCAACGCGTCTCAAATTTATTTTCAGCATTTCTGAAAGTGAAGTTCCATTTCTTATTTCTGATGCCTGCTAGGAGTAACACAAAACAGTGTCTTCAGCAGATCACTATAATCCAACCATCTGCTCTCCCTGCCTGTAGAAGAACACCAATTGTTCTGCTGGATGTTAAAGTGTTGAGCATAGACCTGTCAAGTAAAATAAACTGCACCAATATTTTGTCAAAATTTACTTGTGGGATTGGGAAGAGAACAGCTGTGCAGGCACTGTGCCATATGATGGATCTTGGCTTTAATGGGTGCTGAAGACTGAAACCAAGTTGGCACTTGACATACTGCCTGAAATGCCCCATGCCCTCTGCCAAGTCCCTATCCCAGCCAGGATTCTCCGGCAGCAATCTCTTCCCACCAGTTTTAAAGTGAACTCAAGGAAGCTTTCTTACATAGTGGTGAGCTTTAGAATGTTATGAGGGAAGGTGATATTCTCCCGCTCCTAAACAAGGTCAGTCCCATCACTGGGCAGTAGGATGGCAGCCTCAGGCAATGTATTTTGGGTGCCATAAAGGGAGAGCAAATTGTTAAGTTACATCCTGTGTTATTATTGTATTTTTAAGACCAGGGATAAGGGAGGGCTGTTTATGGGATTTTCTGCCTCATCATGTACAAAAATAACTGCTTTGAGCACTATGCACCTTGAGTTGAGCAGTGGGAACCATTTGCTGTTCTTCCCCAGGCAGAAAAATCTCCAGCCTAAGGATGATGACATGACCCTAACCAGCTTAACTGCAAGATATCTTTAGAGGTTTCCAGCCACTTAGCAGGCACACAAAGCTTCCTTGGTTCTACCACTGTGAACTAATAAATACTTAAATGGGACTAAGAAACATGGCATCTGGCACAATCCTGATCCTGAAGGCAGATACAGTTGCTTAGTCACAGAGGCAATAAGATAAATGCTTCATTAACTGCTCCCCACTACACCTATTCCTCCCCTCTCCATTCTCATATGTTAGTTCCACAACCATTCCTCTTTGCTTCCTTGTCTTTTCTGCTTCTGGTCCTTTCTGTTTTCTGTTTACTGGATTGATCTACCAAAATCAAGCAACCTTCTCTTATTCATTTTAGAGGACATATATGACTAACTGTGCTGGAAAGTATAAAAAAAGAAGCATGAAGAAGTTGTACTTTCTTTGGGGTCATTCACATTTAGTTTTTTGTCCTGAGGATCGCTGTGCTGATGCATCATTGTTCCCATTATGTTTTGGGTTTGTGAATCTCTCTGAGTCATTTAACCCTTATCCACACGCCATCATTTCGGGATAAAATGGAGCCACCTCCATTCCCTTGAATGATACATACAGATCTAAATTGATTCAGAAGCATATTCTCACTGCCGAAGATGCGGATCTATGTGGATCTTTCAGGAAAACTCAGAAAAAAGAACAAACGGTATTGAATATCCTAGGTCAAGTGGGGGGTTTGTGCCCCCCCCCAAGTGCACCAAGTGAATTCAGGGTGAGTGTGAACACCAAGGAAATAACCTGGATTCATCCTGGATTAATTTTGTAGTATGAATGGGGTCTTTCTCTTGTATTTCTAGACACACAAAATGTAGGCATCTTCTCTGAGGAAAAATGTGCACAAATTCTGATTCTATTTCATCCATAAGCAGGGAAAAAGTAGTGGCCACTTTGCTTCTTTGGATGCATTTTTCATAGTATTGAACTATGGATTAACTTTACAAGGATGGACCACTGAGGTCCACAGGAATGTGTTCTTTTCCTCCCTCCAGCACATCTATAAGGAAATCAGAATCTTTCAATTCTTTTTTTAAAAAAAAATTAGCCACAGTTTATATCCAAATGTAAGTGTAGTTAATCTTAACATTGGCTTGTTAAAACCAGGTAACTTCATAAACTAATCTGAATGGTTTCAGTAAACCATAATTTAGTAATTGGTTCAGTAAGAAAACTTAACTATGGCCATGAAGAGAAGCAGGTAGCATGTGAACCAAAGGCTTGCAAATTGAATTGTTATAATCCTAGCCTATACATTACCTGAAGTGTGTATAAAAATGATTTAATAGGCACTGAAAAATGTGAATATAGGCAGATTCTGTATTACACAAGGGATCCATTCTGGAACCCTTCACGTAATCAATTTTTGCACATAATCTAAAATGCTATTTCTCTGAAATGAACAACCAAGTGTTCTCTCTAGGTATTTTCTAGATCCTCCAGCATGATTCTATGGTATGCTTGCACTGGAAGTTAACCACAGAGCCATGCTGGAGGACCTACAAATGCCTAGAGAAGTGTTCTTTCTATGCATTTGTAGGTCTTCCAGTGCAATTCTATGGTCAACCTCTGGTGGAAGTATACCATAGAATCATGCTGGAAGACCTAGAAAATGCAAAGAGAGAATATTTTCCCACAATACATGTAACTTAACCTGTGTTATATGAACTTGTGTAACATGGGGTCCACCTGTACAAGAAACTGATTTGTTTCTAGCCTCAATTCAAAGTGCTTTCTTGGTCTTTAAGACCCCAGGACTGAGGCTTTCACATAAACATGCCTGGAAATTAATCAGACCTTCCTGGGGTGACTGTGCCTTCAGAGATAGATGACTGTTCACCAGAGAGAGCGCCTTTTCAGTGGTAGCACTTCATTTTGGGACTGTTTATAAACAGTGCCCCTGGTTTCTATATGATTATCTTTTAGGTACGAAGGCCCCAATCCTTCTCACGGTGCCGCTTGTCTGCAAAATCCATTCGGTTCTGTCAGGCTTGAGACTCTTTCTTTCTTTCTTTCTTTCTTTCTTTCTTTCTTTTTAAAAAGTGTTCCAAGTTCAGGAGTGTTACTGATGATACTGGCTACTGTTTTAGTTTTCTATGCAGAACATGCTTGTAATGCTTATAATGTAAGTGTGCTCCAAACCACTGACTCCAAACCAGGGTACAACAGAACTGCACTAAATACCATTAGCCTAAATCAAACAGAGGAAGCAGAGCAGGGAGGCACTTCAAGCCATCACATGGAAGTTCCAAGGATGATGGATAAAATGATGGACTTATGTGTAGTTGTTTTTACTACACTCTATTTATATCTTGACTTCCTGGCAGATGGAACTATAACCTTGAGTTACAGGAAGAGAAGGCAGGAAGTATGTCACAAAAGTGGCTTTATAGTCTTATCTTTATATAGGTCATCCATTTTAGATAAACAGCTATCAATGCCACTTAAGTAATAGCCACTAGGCAGCTGGCCTGATAGACAGGATTAAGTTTGTTGCCGAGCTCAGATTCTATAAACTCACACTCTCTTGAAGACACCATACTGTGTCACCCAAACAAGGGGGTTGATCGTACCAAATCTATCTAACCAATTAAATAGCCTCCTTGGCACACTCCAATAGGTTCATTTCTATCTAATGTATATTGGAAATGTGAAAAAAATGTGAACAAGAAGGGACATTTTATTATATGTGGTGAACATGTGAAAAAACTAAAACATTTTGCAATCTAATAGTTGACCCTCAATTTTGCGGATTTAACTTCTGTAGATTTGATTATTTGCAAGTTTGCCATATAAATTGAATGGGAATTATTTTGGAGTCCAACCTGGGTGAGAAGTCATTCCACAACAGCAGTGGAGGTGGTGGTAAGATCTGGCCACCAGGTGTGCATTCTTTGGGTTTGCCAAGCTTTCAGATACGAGTCCTCATTACAGTACTGTACAGTAATAATATGGTGTAGGGCAATGGAAGTGGTAAAACCCAGCCACCAGGCACGCATTCATTGTCATTCCCTGCTTCAGGGGAGTGACCAAGCCACCCACTTCCACCTCATGTTACAGTATGCTGTTATTGACTTACATGTGTACAAGTCCCTTTTTGGCAGGGCACAGAGGAATATTCTCTCAAGCTTCAAGAGAATATTGTGATCTGTTGTTCCACAGGTAGAAGTGGGTGGCTGGCAGGCTCCCTGAGGAGGGGAGCATGAAGAATGTGCACCTGGCAACTGGCTACTGCTGCCCTATGCCATATTATTACAGTAAAGTACTGTAATGGGGACTCAAATCTGAAGCCTTGTGTTTGTTTGCGTCTTCTCCCTCTACTTCTAAAATGTTTCAGGTAATTTTAAGGGATTTTGACCATTTTTCCAATTTTGTATATGTGTGTGTGTATTTTAAAATAACAAAACATAATTTAAAAGAAACCTGTTAAATAACATGCTGCTAACACATTAGAGTTAAAGCAATTATTAATACCAAATACTCCTTTTAAAAAAAATAGTCCAACATCTCTTTATTTTGGGCTTTGTTCTGCCAATACAGGGTAGCTGATTATATGATCTTCTGGCTTTTATTGAAAACCACTTTCAATTTTTTAAAAGACTCTGAAGTTGCTGTATATTAGTGTGTTGACTGGTTTAATTATTTAAAAAATCTAAATAATGACCCCATAGGTTTTTGAAGGAGACTTAAAACACATCTAGCTGTTAACAATGTATTAAGTATTTCTGCCCTCCCAACTGTGACAATTAAATGTTCACAATAGTGAGTCATTCTGTGTGGAATGGGGCAGAGCACAATCTTGTTCTTACATTCAGGCAACATAATGTCTTGAGCCTGCCCTGCTATTTAATAATATATACAGTATACTTTTTCTTTTGCTGGAAGTAGAATTCAGAGACATAGGGCCGATGCATACAGCCTGTTTGGGGCAGCAGAGAGCTGCCCTGGGGAGCGGCAGATCGGGGCTGCGGCAACCCCACACCATGGCCCCAATCCTTCCTTTTGCCACCCCTAAAAGAATGGCAGAATGCCACCCCAAGAGCTGGCACCGCGGCTCTTCAGTGTCCTTTTGGTCCGGTGTGTTTAAACGCTGCGCCGGGAGGGCATCCTGCTCCTCTGCCCCAACTCCATCCCCAGGCCGGCTCTTTGGGCCTGTCTGCAATGGCCCATAGTCATTTTAGTCTGGAATATCAGTATGTAAAGGGATCTTGTAGTAGCTTTGAGACTAACTGAGCAAAAGTTGTAACATAAGCCTTGGTAGACTTGGGGGCAGGAAAAAGCTGCTTGAAGCTGCCTTTTCTGAAGCTGCGTTGAAACTCTACCAACCTCACCACCCACTCCCAAGGCAGTTGGAGTGTGCATACCATGACCACACAGCATGGCTCCAAGCCACACCATTAGATACTTTTAAAAACTTCCTCCATCACTGCGTACAGTTGCAGGAGCACACCGCTGGTGACTGCCATCCATCAAATGGCCATCCCTGTGAATCTGCACACAGTCACATGTGCAGCACTGCACCTGGACAGGGCATCAGAGCATCAGAACAGAGGTGTGCCCATGCAGATGCCTGCAAGGTATAAAATCATGCTCCCCCTTCACCCCATGCCCCCCATTTGACTGTCTGTTTTGTGTATGTTGTATTCATCTCCATGAGAGGTGTCACAGTTTCTCTTTTGGCCACTGCCACCATCACTGCTTGGGTACAGCAGCTCCATCCCTTTTAGATGCGCTTCTGCGATGGGACATTTACATGCAGAATTAGGGTTCGGGTTTGGAAAGAGGCCCCCTTTAGAGCTGCCCTGGCATCAGTGCATTTAGACGTACATGCGAAGATGCAACTTTCTGGAAAGAAGCAGAAAAATCCAGCTCCTTTTTAGTCTGGCTTTTCTCCTCCATAGTACAGCTTGGGTACACTTTCTGGCTGGCTTCAAGGCATGTGTCGTCTAAATGCCCCACCTTGAAGCTGGCCGGAAACCTACTTAATTTGACTATCTGTTTCAACCCTTGGTCTATCTCCTCAGACTTCATCATAGACCAAGTCTACGAAAGCTTATTTTACAATTTCCTTTGCTCAAAGCCAAAGCAGATGGTCTGGAAGGAGTGGCCTCTGGCTCCTCTGGAACCAATTGCTCCAGGAACATGGAGATCACACGGCTTGCTCCCAAAGCGGGCTGCCACCGTGGTCCCAAATAGGCCACTGGCAAGAGTGGATTTAATCTGCTTTTTTGTGGGCTGGCTCTTGCGGCACAGCCTCTGTGTGGTTTCTGGCCACTTTGGGGGCACGCATCAAGTAAATGCCACACCCCTGAAGCAGTCAGAAGTCACTTGATTTGGCCCATCTGTTTCAGGCCTCAGTTAGTCTGAAAGGTGTTACAAGATCACTTTGCATACTTTTCTTTTGTTGTTTAGCAAAACTTTTGCACCTAATATCTGATAAAGTACTTTTTCACATTAGAAGATAGGTTACACTGAGCCTAAATTGAGATGTGATCCTATCCAAGCTTGCCAGGAAGTAAGCCCCTGTGAATTCAACAGAATTTACTTTTGTGAAGATGTGCTTAAGACTATGGAGATTATCACACAGGAGGCTTAGTGTCCTCCTCCCATCATTAAATCAGCTTTAAATCATCCTAATCGTGTGATTGGGGTTCACACCCCCATGTGCTTCTCCCATCCTTCTCCCATGTTTAAAGCATAAAGGAGCCATCCCCGTGCACTAGTCCCATCAGTAAAGCATAATGGAGCCGTCATTTGGTAATAACGGGATTTCTGTTACCAAATGATGGCTCCATTATGCTTTACTGACAGGACAACCACATGAGGATGACTCCATTATGCTTTAAACATGGGAGAAGGAAAGGGAAAGTGTGTGGGGGTGTGAACCCCAATCACACGATTAGGATGATTTAAAGTTGATTTAATGATGGGAGGAGGACACTAAGCCTCCCATGTGATATTCCCCTATGTTGTTTGTTGCTGTTTATTCCCACTGAAATCAATGAGACATAAGCTAGCCATGCCCTGCTTGTTTCCTCAGTTTCCTTCAAATGCTTTTTATTATCCATAGTTCAAATAAAAAACATCTGTACATCTAACAAAGTTTCTATATACAAATGGAATTACAGAATTTTCTTTTTCCTTCTCCCCCTCCCCCCTCCCCCCTCCATTCTTCCTTATTTTCAATATTGGTTCATTTTATTTAACCACTACCTTATTGTATATTCTTCCTGTCATAAAAAGTTTAATCCTGCCCACATAAACAATTCTCTTCTCTATTGTTCAATTACCATGTGTTATTCTCTATTCTTTTTCATTATTCCTATGTTGTTGCCGGCTACTTTGACAATTTCTAAATCTTTCTTAGTTATTTTATTGGCAATTTCCAAGAGACTAATGTAACTGTCTCAATCTTAATCTGGATCCAGCTCATCTGATTTATTTGGAAATTAGATCTCATAGCTTTGCTAACAGGCGCTGAATTTGATTTAAAAGTAATGTGTGTGTGTGTGTGTGTGTGTGTGTATAGCAATTACATGCTTTGTCATTTGACCAACGACAACACTATGATAAAAAAAATACATGAACTCAGAATTTTATTGTGGCATAAGTGTTCAAAGGTTCATTGGCAGGATTTGCCATGAAGATCTGTACATATGTTTCACATACTATAAACCTCTTGTCCATTTGCTCTAAATTCAGTGTACTTTTTCAATCTATCAAATGTAATACAGGATCAGATTTTTACTGGCTGAGTTTTAAAATTTTAGATTAACTTGTTTGTGCTAATTGGCATTTAATTTAAAATAAGTGTACTTATTTTAGATATGGCTCATTCTACTGAAATTCCACTGAAAAAGTTTGATAAGTCAAGACTATTTTTGATCTGCATTTTTAACCTGCATTTTACTTCTAACTCTCTATATAGATTATACTCTTTTACACACGTGTGTGTGTGTGTGTGTGTTAACTGCCCTTGAGTCACTCTCAACTCATGACAACTGTGAGTGAGACATCTCCAAGCCCTCCTATCCTCCATTGTTCTGCTTAGTTCCTGCAAGTCCAGGTCCATGACCTCTCTGATTGAGTCTATCCATCTGATGTGTGGACTTTGTTTCTTTCTACTTCCCTCTACCTTCCTTAGCATTATTGTCTTTTCCAATGACTCGTGCCTTCTCATGGTGTGGCCAAAGTATGACACCTTCAATTTGATCATCTTGGCTTCTGGGAATATTTCAGGCTTGATCTGTTCCAGACCCATTTGTTTGTCTTTTGGGCTGTCCACAGTATCCCTCAGCACTCTCCTCCACACCAGAACCAAATGAGGTGATGTTCTTCCTATCTGATTCACTGTCCAGTTTTTGATCCATACATGTTCTGCTTAGTTCCTGCAAGTCATTATTTTTCTTTCCTTTATGTTTAACATTAAGCCTGCCATTACAGTTTTATATTTGATCTTCCTTAGTAATTGTTCCAAGTCTGTACTGTTTTCTGCTAATAGTATAGTGTCATCCACATAGCTTAGACTGTTGGTGTTCCTCTTGCCTATTTTCACTCCTTTACCTAGCAACAAATCTTACTGAACCCAATGAGGTTCATATCAGAACAGCATGGCTAGCCCTACCATAAGACAATTGCCTCATGCAGCAGGGTTTGTGGTTTTATGCAAGGTTGGCAATATTCATTTTGTTATTGCATTCTACTACCTGGAAAAGAGACAATTACTTGTTGGTATTTTTTGTTTCATGTGCCAAAATTCTGTGGCTGGTTAAGAACAGTACACACCTTGACTTGGGATAAATTCACTGTCTTTTGCTCCTCTATGCCAGGCAGCAAAATGTCTTAGTCTTGCTGAATAGATATGTTTAGGATTGTAATCTTAGTCTTTAAAATCTATGTGAGATATGTCCAGATGTTCTTTCAGTGTACAAACATAAACTTGCCTCATTTGCCTCATAGATTTGTCTGCCCTTTCTAGTTGTGTGAGACTTTGTTTTGGTGTTAATTCTCATTCCTCCACTTGCTGCCTATTTTTAACACACACACACACACACACACACACACACACAGAGTACATAAACACTAGTAAGAGCAGCAGCATTTACTTCATAACTGCTATGAACATCCTATCTGAGTTATGAATCACCAACACTTGTCGACTTGTTCACCTACATTAGGGTCATCAATTCAGTTAATTTGACAACTTAAATATATGCTCTCAAAACCCTAAATGCCATTGTATAATTCAAGGAAAGATAGTCATGACTGAACTTTAATATCACATTTTTTAATCAGTCCATTCCTTGATGCTATTTTAGCACAAGCTTGACTTCATTATATTATTTTTGATTTCTCTCAAAATGCTGTCTAACTTGGGATTGTAATTTGAATCGAAAGATCTTGTAGAGGGCAGAGTGGGAGCTGAAAGTTTCTCCTGGTTTTTAAATTGTTTAGGATATTGAAATAGTATATTTAATTTCATCTATTCATCCAAATTCTGTCTACTTTATTTCATTCCCCAGAATGTTTCTGGACTTATTCAGGAGTTCCGATTCCACCTTCTAATAAGAATACTAAAAAAGATACAGTCACACACAAATTCTCATCGAACCATCTTGTTGAGAAGAAATATTTGAAATGGGCACTTTTACCACTCATGGAGACTCTCCATGCAATATACAATGGGCCTTCTACATTCACTGGGGTTAGGGGCATAGGACCCCCATGAAAGTAGGAAGACTGTAAATTAAAAAACACTTTTTTTAACCTGAAGGGATTCCTCCCTAGAAATCTCTAGGTCCTCCAGCATGACTTTACGGTCAACCTCCAGTGAAAGTTGACCACAGGGTCACAATGGGGGACCTAGAGATTCCTACAGAGAACATATTAATTAAATCTGCAAATAATCAAATCAGCAAATGTCAAAGCCATAAATATGGAGGGCCAATGGTAGAACTCTTTCAAATTAGGGTTCTGCATAACACAGAGAGGATCACTGCATCAGCTGTTTGCATTCAACATGCTGTGAATGAAGATAGGCCAAGGTAGTGTTTGTGCACACCCTCCTTTCTCATGCATTGTTAGATTGCTTCAACAAGACTATAATCCCAGAGATCTTCTTAGGGAATTAAGGCAGCAGGTGACTTCAGGACAGGTGCTGCACTTTGCAGCATAATGGCCAGGGCTGCTAACTAAAACTTGTCAAAAACAGAACCAACTAAACAAGGAACAAGAAACAACAGAATCTACTGCTGCCTGTCTGGATAGGTGTGCGAACTGTTTGGCCCATGGATCCCATGTGGCTCTCAGGACAGTCTCTTGTGGCCCTTGGATTCTCCATAGGTCTCAATCCTTTTGAGCACCTAAATAGTTTCTAGATTGAGAGAAGTAATAGTACCGCTCTATTATGCTTTGGTCAGACCTCACCAGGAACATTACGTCCAGTTCTGGGCACCACAATTCAAAAAGGATGTTGATAACCTGGAGTGTTTCCAGAGAAGGGTGATCAAAATGGTGAAAGGTCTGGAAGCTATGCCCTATGAGCAGCAGTTTAGGGAACTGGGTATGTTTAGCCTGGGGAAGAGAAGGTTAATGGGTGACATGATAGCCATGTTTAAATATTTGAAGGGATGTCATACTTTTTTAAAAATTTTTATTAATTAAAAAACATTCCAAAAACAAAAATACAATACAATACGTTACAATACAATGCAATACATTACATAACAACATGAATATACATTCACATACCCCAAATAACATACAATACCACTTAACCACAACACAAACCACAAAAATAATAACTTCCTGAACCCAGACTTAGATCTTATATGGAATTCCAAGACAAACTTTCCTTATAAGAAATCAAGCAGAGCGCTCTCTGATCTAACATCAACCAATACATCCCTCATCTTAAATTTATTTCATTAATAATTATCCTTTCAAATTAACTGACACCAACTATAAATTACCAGTCCAGAAAAAACACACACAATAATAATGAAAGTTAAACAACCCTGCTTCTTAAATTAGCATTATTTAAAAGAAATAAAAACTCAAGAATTTTTTAACTTCATCTATTTCCTTTCCATATATTCCTGTAGAGGTTTCCATATCCTATTGCTCCTCTCTTGGTCTTGGCCTCTTAAAAGGCTCGTAAGTTCATCCATCTACTGCAATTCACATAGTTTCCTTAACCAGCACTCTATTGTCGGCAGTTCTTCTGATTTCCAGTAACTAGCTAAAACAATTCTAGCACATGTAGTCATATAAAATAGTAGTTTCCCATAAACTTTCTCTAACTCTGGGTTATCATATATACTCAATAGATATAACTTAGGAACAAAGTCAATATGACAATTTAGAATGGTTTCAACAGCCCTATGGATTTTCCTCCAATATTTCTTTACTTTTTTACATCTCCACCAAATATGCATATATAAACCGATTTCTTTTTTACACCTCCAACATTTGTCTGAGGTACCCTTGAATATTTTCCCTATTCTTGCTGGAGTGAGATGCCATCTAAATTGCATCTTAATGTGATTTTCTCTTAAATTATAACAGGCTGTATATTTAAGTCTATCCATCCAAATTTTTTCCCATTGATCGAGTGGGATGTTACAATTGAGGTCTTGCACCCACTTAATCATAGGTTCATTTATTAAATCTTCTTCCATTTCAAAACCCATTAGCATTTCATAAAACATTTTAATTTTGTGGGTACTATCATCAAACACAATTTTATCTAAAGTATTATATGTACTCCTAATACCGATTGTTTTTTGGTCACAAAGGAATCTGGACCTTAATTGTCTGTATAAAAGCCAGCCACATGAGATACCTTCAGCAGTTAATTGTTGATGTTCTTTAAATTTCATATTTTGATTTATTAAATTCTTCTCGAAAAGATCTTGATATGTGACCCATTTATTATCTATCATAACCTCTCTTTGATGGAAGGCTTCGTGTATTGATGTCCAACTAGGGAGCTCAGGACAGATTCTTGCTTTATATTTAAGCCATATATTTAATAAGGATTTCCGTATATAGTGGTTACTGAATTCATAATGGATTTTATGTTTTTCATAAAACAGATATCCATGCCATCCGAATCTAAGTCCTTGACCTTCCAACACAAGTATATCTTTATTATTAAGCAAAAACCAATCTATCATCCACTCTAAACAACAAGCAGCATAGTACACTTGCAAATTTGGAAGAGCCATACCTCCTCTAGAGGTTTTATTCTGCATTAATTTATATCTCACCCTAGGTCTTTTCCCACTCCAGATAAATTTAGACAGTTGTCTATGCCATATCTTGAATGGTTTAAAGTTACAAATAATGGGGAGATTCTGGAAAAGAAACATGAACTTCGGCAAAATTTTCATTTTAATTACAGATATTCTCCCCAACCAAGACAATTGTAATTGATCCCAAATTTTAAGCTCTTTACTCATTTCTAATGTTACTTTCTCATAATTATTTTTGAATAAATCAACATTTTTATTTGTCAGAGTAATCCCTAAATATTTTACCGTCTTACTTAGTTGGAAATCTGTAGATCTTTTAAGTTCAGCTTCTTCTTCTTTAGATAAATTCATAGCGAGCATAGCCGTTTTATTTTTATTAATCTTAAGGCCAGAGACCTTGCCAAATTCATTCAAAATTGTTAACAGCTGTTCAATGCTTCTCACTGGATCAGCAGTACAGATAAGGAGATCATCTGCATAAGCACGAATCTTAAAGACCTTCCCTTTACATTTAATCCCTACAATTTCTTCTTCTTCTCTAATTTTTTTATTAAGTATCTCAATTACCATGAGGAATAATAATAAGGGTGACAGAGGGCACCCTTGTCTTGTACCACTACAAATTTTGATGTTATTAGTTTTTTCCCCATTTATTAAGATTCGAGCATACTGCTTATCATAGATGGTTTTGATCCAATTGATAAATTTATTACCAACTTGAGCTTTTTCTAAAACCTGAAAAAGAAAAGCCCACTCCACTCTGTCAAAAGCTTTTTCGAAATCGACAAAGGTCATCACTAATTTTTTATCTATATTTTTATCTATATTTTTTCATGCATTTCTATCAGGTTAAGAACTACTCTTAGATTATCTTTAATTTTTCTCTGTGGCAGAAATCCGCATTGATCTTTATGGATCCATTCCTGTAAAATCTTTTTGAGTCTTTCAGCCAAAATAGAAACAAAAATCTTATAGTCAATGTTCAGCAATGAAATAGGTCTATAATTCTTAATGTCTTGTGGATCTTTATTATCTTTGGGGAGTATCACAATATTTGCTTCGGACCATGTCTCTGGGAAATTACCAACTTCAAGTTTATTCATAACTTCGGCCAGTAGGGGAGCTATTTGGTTAGCAATTTTTTTATAAAATTCAGCGGGAAAACCATCAGGTCCCGCCGCTTTCCCTGATTTGATTCTTTGAATTGCTTCGAGTACTTCTTGAACAGTTATGGGCTTATTTAATAATTCTATTTGTGATGTTTTAAATGGATTTATTTTCACATTCTCAAGATATGGTGCAATTATATCCGGGCAGACATCATCTCCTTTTTTATAAAGTGTTGTGTAAAACTCATAAACAATTCTTTTTAGATTATCTTGATCCATATATTTTTCTCCTTGATCTACTAGACTAGTTATCTGTCTTTTTGCTCTTTCTTTCCTTAACTGAAAAGCTAACCACCTTCCTGGCTTATTTCCCCATTCAAATGTTTTCTGTTTAATAAACTTTAACTCTTTTTGTCTTTCTTCTAACAACAGAGAAGACATTTGACACTGCAAATTCATAATTTCTTTCTTCAAAGTTTCGCTATTTGGATTTCGTTTAAATTGTAATTCTAACCGCTCAATTTCATTAGTTAATTCTTTAAATTTTGACTGTTTTTCTCTCTTAAGATAGCAGCTTTTCTTTAAAAAAACCCCGCGCATGACGGCCTTGGCTGCTTCCCAAACAGTTATAATAGATGTACCTTTACCACAGTTTTCTTTAATATAGTTTTGTAAACAGGTTAAAGCCTCATTATAATTTTTGTCATTATTTAATAAGTTCGCATTCAATCTCCAACAATATTCCTTTGGTCTACATTTAATTATGAGTAAGACCAGCCCATGATCCGAGACAATTCTCGGATTAATTTCGACATTTAGCACTTTTGGTAATAGCATTTTTGATACAAAGAACATATCTAGTCGGGCCCACGACTGATGTCTGTCTGAGTAAAAGGAGAATTCTTTTCTCGTAGGATTTAGTTCTCTCCAGGGGTCTTTCAAATCCAGTCTATCTAGAAGTTTAAAGAAATTCTGGGGTAACTTAACTTGATTGGTTTTGATTCCTTTTTTTGAGTATCTATCTAATTGGGGGTCTATCACCCCATTCCAGTCCCCCAGAAATATACACGAATCAAATGAAAGTCCAATTATTTTATTTAACAATTTTCCAAAAAATTTCCCTTTATTAGTTAAGGGTCCATAAACACCCACTATTAAAATTTTCTCTCCTTCTATCATTGTCTGAATACCAACCATATGTCCCTTATTATCATTTATAACTTCCTCAGCAGTAAACCTATCACTAATATAAATAGCCACCCCATTATTTTTTTTATCTGCAGCTGAACAAAATACTTTACCCAGTTTTTTATTCTCTAGTAATTTCAGATTAGCCTTTTTAATTCGTGTCTCTTGCAAACACAAAATTTCAAACTTAATTTTTTTCAGATAATGAAACACCTTCCCTCTCTTAGAGCTACCGTTTAGGCCCTTTACATTTAGAGAAGCAATTTTCAATTTATTGGACATTTTCAAAGGGTCTTTCTTTGCATCATTAAACATTTATGATATATCCTAGCAAAAAGAGAAGACTACTAAATATTGTTGTTATTAATGTTGTTATTAATCTTTTTCTTCTTCCTCCTCATCTATATCCGATCCTGTATCTGAGATTTCTTCTTCACTGTCTACACTACGCTCGCGTTCCTTCTCCAACCCTAATTGGTGTAAGTCTTCACTAACTTTGTCCGGGGAGTTTGTAATAACTTCCCTTCTGCAAGTCTCTCTGTCTGTATTAACGGGGCTACTATCTCTATTATCCTTCCTATAGATTTTATATCTCTTTTTTTGTCCCGTCTTCTCATTATTCCTCCCTTCACTTTCAGACTTTTTAAGTTCTGTTTCTTTAGTGTCTGTTTCTTTACTGTAAGTTTCTCCTTTTCCTTCTTCTCTTTTCTTTCCTCTTTTAAGAAATTTCAAAAAATCTCTAGCTTCTTGTATCGATTTTATTTCCACTTTCCTTTTTTGAAACCAAATTAGCATTCCTTCGGGGATCAACCATCTATATACTATTTGTTTATCCCTAAGTATAGAAGTTAGGAAGGAGTATTCCCTTCTTTTCCTCAATATTACTGGAGGGATATCCTTAAACAAATGAAGATCTTTACCTTCCCATTGCAAAGGTTTCACCCTATGTGTCTGCAAAATAGAGTCCCTCATGTGTTTTCTGACAAAAACAACCATAATATCTCTAGGGATTTTTCTTTGTCTTGCTACATAGGAGTTCAATCGGTATGTATTATCTATTTCAATTAAACACATCTCAACAGGTATTTTTAAAACATCACTTAAAATCTGAGTAACCTTTTCATATAGATTCTCTCTATCTTCTTCAGGCACTCTCCTGATTTTCAAAGATTTCTCCCTAAGACGTAATTCTTTAACTATGTTATCATCCACCAGCTCTTTCTGTTTTAGCGTAATATCCTTAAGGTTCACTTCAAACTTTTCATGTTTAGACTCTAAATTCTCCATTTTAGTCTTAATCTGTTTAAATTCAGAGGAGACTCTATCTAACGAGTCACTGACTCCTTTTAGATCTTCCCGCACCACTCTCTTAAGTTCCACCTTCAGATCAGCCATCTCTTTCTTTAAATCCTGAATTTCTCTACTTAGGTCCGTCCTGATTTTCTTTATTTCCTCCAAAAGGAATGAATTTGGATCCATTGTCTTAGATTGATCAACTGAAGCTCTTCGGGTTGACTGTGCTTGAAGTTGAGCCTGTGTCTGTGCTCTTGTTTTCCCTGTAGCCATTTATTTACTACCCTACACTATTATCCACTTAATTACTTCTTTCTTCTCCAAAATCAATATTCCCCTAAAACAGTATTTATTATCAGTATCAATACCAGTATCAATGGCAGCTTCAAGTTATTCAAATTACTATTCACTTTAGGATCTGAATATTATAAGGCAAAGCAATCTGTAATCAAGAGGGTCCAGTTTCAAATTAAAACAATGAAGGTTGGGAAAGGATCAACCTACAGTGTTCTCCTCCAGTCCAAATTCTCAATATAATTAACACCAAGAAAGTCCAATCATGAAGCTCACCCTCTTTCCGGCCACATTCGTCCTCCCTCTCCTCCTTTTTCTTTTTCCCCTTGTTCTTCCTTCCACTCAAACCTCCGAGGAAAACAAAGGCAAAGCCTCTCTTTCTTCCATTCAATAAGCACCCCGGTGCAGTCAATTCAGCGTCTTAGAGGTGGGTTTGGGATGTCATTTTCAAACCAGCTACGCTTCTCAAGCCAAAAAAACCCAAAACAAAACCAAAAACTAGAAGCCCTCTAGTAAACCGCGCCTCCTTCGGTGGAGTTCAGGTCAGTGCTTCTCAGGCTGTTTCCCATGCCGCCCTTCCAGCTGCCCGTAGTACTGTGTACGTTGGGTAATCAGCTGTCCGTAGTATTGACTACAATTCCCAGAGCTCTTAGAGTCTTAATCGCCACTTCCTGCTTCCAACGACCTTTCCCGCTGCGCTTTGCTTGGGGGAGGGCCCGTGTTCTTCCTGGACTACGAATCCCAGTAAGCTTTGCAAATCAGTGTAAAATTTCCTTCCAGGTCCTTTCAATCATGCCAGATTACAGACCGATTGCAGACCAAAGGTAAATTAGTCCAGCATAGATTCCGTTTATCACAGGGATAGACAAAGCGCCTTGCTTTCCCCTTAAAGCAACAGATGCATTAAAGTTCAGCCGGGTTCTAACGTAACTTATTAATATGATTTCCACAATGTCCTAATAAGGCTATTAAACAAATGGAAAGGCGCAGTTTAGCAAAGGAAAGCTATTTGTCCAATCATAAGTCTAGTGTTCCGCCAAAAGGTTGGTCAGATTCGACTTGAATACACATAAATTAAAAAAGTTGGTGCCGTTCCTCACCCCTAATTATATAGGGAGAGTGTGTAGGTGACCGTGGCGTCGATACTCACTGTGGTCAGTTCTTCTTTTTTTCCTCCTTCTTTTCTTCTACCTTCTCTTAAATTCAAGACCAACAGCCTCTATCCTGCCATCTGAGAGCCTCTTACCAGAGGTTCATTTAGGTTATCAAAATATCCCTTTATAACGTCTGTCTCCTACAAGCCAAACGGTTCCCACAGGAGACGATGTGGAACACGTCTCACCGGTCCACCATTCCAACCCGGAAGTCCGAAGGGATGTCATATTAAGGATGTAGCAAGCTTGTTTTCTGCTGCTTCAGAAAATAGGACACAGAGCAAAAGATTCAACCTACAGGAAAATAAATTCCACCTAAATATAAGGAAGCACTTCCTGATGCTAAAAGCTGTCTGTCAGTGGAACATGCTGCCTTGGAGAGTGGAGTGGAATCTCCTCCTTTAGAGGATTTTAAAAAGAGGCTAGATGGCCATATTTCGGGAGTGCTTTGATTGTGTATTCCTACATGACAGAATGGGAGTGGATGGATGGCCCTTGGAGTCTCTTCCAACTCTATGATTCTAAAGATGTCAAAATGAAAAAAATATCATTTCCAGCCAAATTCATCTGGAGAAATGGTTTCTGCCCCTAAATGCTGTTTGAGGGGGGTTTCCCTCAAAATGAACAACTATTTAAAAAGTAACCAGAAGTGTTTCCAATAAACATCACTTCTGGTTTCAGGAATGACATGCACATGCCCCACACAGGCTCAGTGTGCCCCCAAAATGCCCCTTTACACATATTCTCATTGCTTAGAGGAAGGTTTCAAGGCAACTTTTTATTAGGCTCTTACTCCTATTAGTCTCAGTCAGCATGTCCAATGACGAGGATTATGTGAATTGTGGGCAATAATATTTGGAAGGACACAGGTTCCCTACTCCTAGTTTACAGTCTCTTCTACATTTTTGAGAACTACAACTGGCTGTTTTGGTTCTGCACCTGAACATTTCCCATAAGGCTTCCCCCTACTCTCTTACTGTCTTGTATAAGGTGGAAGGGCTTACAGCCAAGGCAAGCCAGTCTTCTTATATGTAGGACACTATGTCAAGTTTTCTCTTATGCCATAGGATTTTCATGAGGGATAAAGTTCAGGCATTGCACAAAGTGCTCTGAAACTCTCTGAAGGAGCTAAATCACCAGAGGCATTATACATCAGCATTTGGACTTCAGGTAAATTAAGTGCCTGTCGCAAGTTCAGCTTTGGCAAAAGCCTGGCTAGGAAGATTTTAAAAATAGCAGCTGATTTTGCTGAAAAGTCACTTGTTCAGTCATCATCAGCAATAATACAAAAAGAGAGGGAAAAGACTTCTGACAGTTTAGAAATGGTTTTAAAAACACACATACAGACAATGACACTGGTCCATAAATATGAAGAAACTATCTTATTGGTTTAATTACAGATCCTACAGCCATGATATCTGACCCAGTCTTTAGATGTTTCTGTTTCTTTCCCCATCCCATACTTTTTTAAAATTTGCTTTATTATCCAGCTTGATAAAGAGTTTGGGAGAACTGAAAAGACTGGTTAACTTTTGGTATTTTCTCTCTCAGTCCCAATCACCTTCCTGATGAACAGTTTGGGAGAATTTAAAAGCTATTTTGTGGCATATTAGTTAATCCCACCATAAAACTGTTAATTTTGTTTAGAATCTAAAAATAATTGTAGCAGGAAATTTCAGAGGCAACAAGTTCCTTCACTAGATGCATGAAGTTGGCCTGAGAAGTTGGTTTGAACATAGTATGTACAAGTACATATCAGATACAGAGCAAATGAAAACAAACCCATTTAATAAACAATTTTATTAAAGAAGGAGAGCTTTCAAGCACAAGTCACAAATTTCCATTGTTGGGCCTTCAATCTACAGGCCTGTTGAAGGCCTGTAGATTGAAGGCCCAACAATGGAAACAAATGACCATGTTGTGCCCTTCTCCTAAACAAAGGAGGCATCTGGAGAGCTCATCTTTCTCTAGTGTCTTTTCCCTGCAGGAGACACAACATTTAAACAATGATAAAAAGGCCATAAAATGGCAAAGACTCCAGCCAGACAGGAGTTCTAGGCAAGGAAGAAACCAAGCGAGTACAATGAGCCAGGTCAGAACAGAAATACAATATGAACCAAGACACTAAGCCAAACCACAGAGAAATTAAAAAACCAAGTCCAAATCCAAGCCAGTCAAGAGAAATCAGTCAGAAAAAACCCAAGAATGCTCAGAAGTCACCTAATCGACACTACTGCTACAGCAGACAAAAAGGTACTGAGTAACTTCAGGTGAGAAGCATGCTCTTAGTGCATGCTGGGAGTCCACCAAATGCTTACATAAAGCTCTAGAATGTTCTGAACAATGCAGGTGCAGTTAACCCCTATGTGTGTGAGTCATAGAGACCATGAAGAAGAAACATTAATATCAAATTATCCCACTCCATGTGCTTGTCCTTCCTTGCTTTAGTGATGTACAAAGGCTTCTAGTTACAATTGCCACATAAAATTGCTGCAGTCATAGCCCGCTGGAACACACTGCAGGATACAATCATGTGCAAATCTGCCCTCATGCACTCACAGGACCTTGCTCACTGCTGATGAAATATTTGGAACTCATATAATAACTATAACAATATCTTTGGCTGCGCAGTTACATGGTGTTTTTATGGATGACTCAGTTCCGAATTATGGATAACAGACAGACAAAAACAGAACCATGAAGCAAACTTCTGGCCCACATAAATTCTCCTCATCAGTTTACACTGCTCTAACTTATGCCATGGCCTATTAACCAATTATAAAGAAGAATGTGGTTCTTAATACACAACGAATGACTCAAAGATAACTTATTTAAGCAAAATGTGTCAAGTGAGAAATGTGTAGCAGTATACTATTTGCAGAGAATAAAGCAGCTCGCTGGAAGGTATTCAGACTGATTATTTTGAAGAAATTGAAAGAGTGCTTGCCTCATGCTAATTTTCATAGATGCCAAAACTCACTTGGCATGAGGAAAAAAACAGCTACAGTGACAGAGTGAAGAAATGAAAACACTGGATTAACTAATGTTTTATCTGTCTCATAAAACCATGCTCTGGATGACGGAGTTGACAATATAATGATGAAACAAGAGACATTTTGATGCTTCTCTTGGAAGTACTTCCAGAACCTTGGTTTCATTTACAGAGTTTCAAGCCAACAACACATATTGTGACAGTAAAAGAGCTACTCAACTGTGATATTTGGTGTCTTCTGGCACCTTGTTTTGATCTGATCTATTTGAATTCACTGTAAATGTATGGGAATGGATAACTAAGTAGTTTTACAAGCATGACAGGAATATATCTTATATAAGTAACTGTGACATGCACACAGAACTTTGATGTATTCAAGAAATTCTGTGCAATGGAAAAGCATTCATGGGACATTCCTCATTAGAGAAAAGATGTTTCCACAGAACCTGGAGTGTAGACAAAAATGTTTTTTATGGGTGATTTCTATGGATCCGGGCATGAAGAGAAACATCCACGTACAAGAATGCATAGGTATAGCATTCTACTCATTCTTTCAGTGCTACAACTACCAGGCCAAGGAATTACTTGGACTTCATGATGTTATTATTCTGGCAATGTGGCACTGGAAAGATTGCATTTATTGGAAATATTTAAAGCCAGCCTTTTAAAAAATAACTTCAAAACAGTACATCCATCTCTGCTCTTCCTCACTTTGTCCTGTAATGCCATGTAGTAGGTCAGACTAAGAGATTGTGACTGGTCAAGGATCACACATGGGAGTTTCTTGGTTTAATGGGAATCTGAGCATAGGTCTCCCTAGACCTCCCAGTCCAACATGCTAGCCACATTGATCATTATGCCATACTGGTTCTTAAGTACACAGGTATAAGAAGAACTAAAGAACACACCACCATAGTATACAACTTGGAAAAAAGGAGGTGGCTGTCTTTGACAATGGTTGACTCAAATTTTTGTTTTCAGTAGCTGAGCTGCTTCAGCAAATAATTGTTCAATGTTGTCAGTTTTTCCATTTAAACAGTTAGGAATGATATCATTGAAAATGTGAGCAAATGCACTTAAAGCATGACCCTATATTTGCCTACTCAAAAGTAATTTCCAATGACTTCATTGAGATTGTATGGGTTTGCAATCCTATACACACAATTACAATTACTTGGGGCTTATTTCTGAGCAGATATACATAGCAGTTTTCTGTTAGTCCAGGAGTGGGCAACTGTGAAGGGTGGAGGCTGCTTTAGCTCCTCAGGAGACCTTGGAGTGCCACAGCTCCCAACATACCAGCCTCCTCCCCAATCATCCCTCCCAATGACATCTAAGTAATGGGGGACATTTTCACCATGGGGGGGGGGCATTCCTGGGCCATTTTGGCTTAGGAGAAGCCCCCCCCTTTTTAACAAGAGGGAGTGAATAGAAAACCCATTTCCTATTTTAAAAAGGGCTCTCTTGGGCCTATAATGACCCAGAGGAAGGGTCTAAAATGTCCACTACATCCCCAAGAGAGCATTTAGGAGCAGCCCTCCTTTTTGGAAAAAATATAAAATATTTGTTTGGCTCCTAGGGGTCCTGGGAACCTCAAAAGACGTGAAAATGCCCTCCATACCCCATAGATGGCATTTTGGAGCAAAAATATTTCAAAATAAAGACTCCAGAGGGACACGGAAATCCAAAAAGGGTTGTCCCCTCACTAGAAGGAAATGATAGGAAAGCTGCAACTGTATTTAGTGGTTATATGAGCAATCACACCTGGTGCCTTTCTTCAGATATGCTGGCCACAATGACTATGGATGATAAGGGTTGTAGTTCATGAGACTATCAGCTTGGGTAATTGTGTTCTGTATATTCGAATCTTGTGCTCTTCCTCAGGAAGAATAAGAACAGGGAAACATCTACAGCTAACACTCTCCAATAAACACAAGAGTCCCTTGTAAAAAATCTTTTATAGGGTCTGTCCTCATTTAGACCAAAAGGGTGACTTTTATGAACTTCTATATTCCAAGATTCTTATTTCTGAATGTTATTAACAAGACGATAATATATGAACATATGAACATAGTCTCCCTCTTCATTCACTGTTTAATGAGGTAAAACAAAAAGACATACCAGATTCAAGGTCAAAAGCAAATATCACTCTTACACCTAAAGCAAACAAAAACTCACCTTTCCCCCAGAATTAATGATAAAAATAATAAAATTATAGACCTATCTCCCTGCTAAATTTAGATTACAAATTATTTGCTGCAATACTAGCTAAAATCTGGAAGGATTTAATAAAAGATACGGTTGGCATGGATATTTATTCTACAATAAGGCATTAGAAGATCATTGTTAAGAGTATGGTCTAAAATCAAACAAAAAGTCTATAGCAAATTACCGAGTTGGCCGTCCTCTCAAGAAGCACTGCAGTTTGGTCAAGCGACACAACAAAAAAGATGCTTAAAATATGAAGATTTGCTGAATTGGGAAGGAGAGACCCCAGTTTTGAAAACTGGAAGAAGATGGTTACAAATGTCATTGGTATACATACTGCCAATTAAATGAAAGATTTAAAATGGACCTCAAATTAGAAGGGATCAGTAAAAGAAGAACAGAATTAGATGAGATTTTGTTGGGACCACAAAAATCTATCATATCAAAACTTTATAAACTTTTACTGGAGATCGAAATGAAACCCGGAACTGTTAAAGAATGTATTATCAAATGGGCAAAAAATATCAGTTATCCTATTCAAATGGAGAGTTGGGAAAGAGCCTGGGGCCAAGATATAAAGTTTACACTTTGTATGGATATTAAAGAGAACTTTTATAAAACGATACATAGATGGTACTTAACTCCTGACAAGTTGGCAAAAATTCAACACTATGAAAAAGGCAAATGCTGGTAATGCAGCACAATTGAAGGGACATTATATCATGTTTGGTAGATTTGTCCTGCAGCAAAAGAATTCTGGAAAGGAATAAACAGGACATTACAACTAATAATCCAAACACCAATTAAAATGACATCAGAATTTTTTTATTAAATATAGTAGAAGGGAGAGAAGAAAGGAAACATTTAAAATATATTCTATACTCAGTTTCTGCTGCAAGATTGACTTATGCTCAAAAATGGAAGGAGAATGGGACACCAATGATTGATGACTGGCTCAGGAAATGTCTAGCCATGATGGAAATGGATTATTGTATACTGACTGTATTATTGAAGGACAAACCAAACAAAGGATGGGATAAAGACTGGGAATTACTTTTAAATGTT
This sequence comes from Phrynosoma blainvillii, assembly GCA_026167975.1. NCBI lineage: Eukaryota > Metazoa > Chordata > Lepidosauria > Squamata > Phrynosomatidae > Phrynosoma > Phrynosoma blainvillii. The sequence continues at coordinate 47,715,363 of JANUYF010000003.1, read as the reverse complement.
TGTGTACTGAAATGGTCTTCAAAACAAGCCTAAATTTAGGAGCTAGCAATCAGTTGAAGATTGGACCAATACATACCTGAAATTGAAACAAACAATATTAAGAACTGAAATATCTCCACTAATCTCTGTTATGTATAACAATTAAACTAGTTAGGAAATATGTAGTCTAATATTAGTTAACAAATATAAGGAAGGAAAAGATTTTTCAATCTACTAGGAGGATGCAAAGTTATATTAAATTTATTTGAATATTGCACAGTCTACAAATATCTGAATAATAACATAAATATGTGGATGAACATTGTAATTATTTCAATTCAAGGAAGATTAATGTTTGTACTGATATGCTTTATTATAACCCAAACTAAGAATACAATATATTATAAAGGGGGGGATTTATTTTGGGGTGGAAAAATGGAAATAATGCTCTAGAAAAGAATTATGAACACACCTCAAGTTATATAATTGTCAGTAATGCTGTATGAGTCTATTCTCCTGTTTAATGTGTGTTTCTTTACTGTATCTACATATGGAATACACACACACACACACACACAAGGCAACAATATAATAAAAGCCAGTATAATTCTTTCTCCTTTTGCCCTTTCCAAACTTTTATATTTACTTTTGAACTTGTTCATTAAAATGCAGCAAGCAGAGTAATATAAACATTCCCACTGAGAGCAAAATAGCTCCCTCCTTCAGAAGCTTGCATGTAACTCGATGGGAATGCTGCATGGAACAAGCCACCTACACTCATTTTTCAGCAAGACGGAGAGAACATTATTAATTTTAAATAGCAGTAAGCTTTCAGATGAATGCTAACTGTTTTTAAGCAAGCCTATTCTGCTCTCTTACATCCTATAAAGTAAATTGAACTGGTCATGCTTTCTCACCCACCCCATCTTTCACTTGCCATTTTAGAACACATAGCACATGGTGTTACTCTTTCTTCAGCCTGGGATGATGAAGACAACATTACATGGTATTACAATGTGTAGTTCTTCTTTTGGCAGAGTACATTTCATGAAGTTGTTGACCATTCTCTCCCAACCCCAGCTTAGGCCTTGACTGCATGGGACCATTCTGACATCATCCTTTGTGGATGATTTATGGTCCAAACTTCTGTTCTGGTGCAAGCAGTCCAGGTGATGTCTGGCATGTCCTGCACCAGAACCAGGGCATAACAAGGTTAACATGAATTAAAATAGCTTACTGTTGCTCAAGATCTTCTAGGAAGTTCTGGAACCCTTGGTTCCTGCATTGCTGCAGCTGTCTGCATGGGCATCCCTCTGGGCTGCCTGGCGCATCTGCTGCCACCACAGGTTGCTTGCTTCTGAATTTAGAATGAGGCACCAAGTGACAGTCACATGCTATGTCCTCTATTCTGGCTTTAGAAGCAAGTGACCCATGGTGGTGGCAGATGCACCAGGTAGCCCAACAGGACTCACTTGCAATGGAAGGGTGGGGAATGGAGGCCTAGGTAACAGGGAAGCTGTGGGACCAAGATACTCTGGCCTGCCCATGGAGTATCCTGGCCAATGCAGACAAAGTCTTAGGTGTGTCCTTTGCAAAGCAGCTTGCTGTATTCTAGTAGCACAGATTTTTAGGTGTTTTGCAACATTCTTTATTCTTTACTTTTGGCTGTACTGGTGAGGTCTGATTGGGGTTTCAATTCAACAAGTGTGAGGCCATGAATCCTCCAATCATGTTTTAAACTGAATTTTCAAGGGGAGGTTGATCTCCCTGTACCTTTAATGCCTGTGTAAAAGAGGAAACATTATAGAAAAGATTATGAAATCCCATATTCTACACATTTATCACATTTAGAGGCATCCTATTCTGCACTGCACCTGGACCTCCTGAGCTCTATCTTCAGAGAGAAGGTTGCTGTTGTTGCTGTGTGTCTTCAAGCAGTTTCTGATTTATGTTGAACCTAAGACAAACTTATCATGGGTTTTCTTGGCAAGATTTGTTCAGAGGTGTGACATTGCCTTCCTGAGGCTGAGAGCATGTGACTTGCCCAGGATCACACAGTACAGCATCATTAAGTATCATGGCTAAACAGCCATTGATTCTGTTGCTAGGACCACTGTGACGTTGTAGTCACTGTGGATATTAATGAAAAAGAATGGGACCACTGGGGAAAGGGAAATTCAGGACTCCTCATTTCTAAACTTGAGGAGGGCATTGTTCTCCGTATAATTGTGCCTATCTGATATCCTCTTCTGATCAATGAACTGGAGAAATCTTCTGCAAGTTACTTGCTTGTTTTGCTATGACAAAAGTGTAGTAGCATCCTATTCTTCACTCATTTTTCTTCCATACATTTTGTACTAAAGAGATATTACAAATTTTGTCAGAGCTTGGAAAAGTTATCTTTATGGAACTGCTGCCTTAAGGTAACATACACCAGATCTTGTTGGATTTCCTACTCCCACTCCTCACTCAGCCTAGGTTAAATGTTTCATGCAGCATTTTTAATATGAAAAATTTGGCAAGAGCTCAGGAAATAATGTGACTCAAGCTTAGTGTCAATTATGTTTCAAGAGCCCATGACTCAAGAATGTCTTAATGGATTTATAGGCATATTAAAAACTGTCCTTCATTTAACTATCAGGCTGTGTTGCCCAGTGTCCTATTCTTCATATTTCATAGCTTCAGAAACAGCTATGAATATTTTCTCATCATTTAGGCTAGCTATTTTTTAGTTTTGGTGTAATTAATTGTCACTCCTGATTTATACTTAATGGAAATATGTCAATAAATATTTATGTCATGTACATCATCTGTTTCCTTTTGCAAAATATGCTAATAATTACCAGGCACCACTTCTATATACTTGACATTATTCAGGTCACAAGGAGCCTCTAACTCATGACAGAAGGAAATCATGCCAAAACACATGAGGCAGATTATACCGAAGTCTCACTGGGGTTGAGCTCCTAATGGTTTTAGTTGAACACAGGTGCATTGTAAAGATCATATCTTCAGATCCACATCATGATCCAGATCAGCCACCTGGTCCTCTGGAGCATCATCTATACCCTTGCCAATACTAGGCTACATGCCCAGTTCTTGTATTAAAGTTTATGCAGGTTTCATATTTTACTGCTTTGATGATTGGTTAAAAAAATGGTCCAAAAATACACTCTGAAAAGGTCAGGCAAATGGTAACAAAGTAAGCCTGGTAGCAATACTAGGTGAAACAGGATGCAAACTTTTCTAAATGCAGAAATATTTCTTACATCCCTCAGCATGCTACCTTGAATAATTTTCAAAACCTCAGATGTTAGAGTGAATATGTCAATTGCCAACTTGTGTGTTGCCCCTTCAGCATTTGCAGCAATCTTCTATGCTGCAACAGCCAAAACAGTACCCTATGTATGGCAAGCATGCTACTTGAATCCACTGGGTTTTCCTAATCCTTACCAACATTCCCAGCAACTTGGTTTTAAACAGGAGCTACATTTTGATGCATGCGAGTGACAACAGTATTGACTCCAACTACTCTAAGAGCCTGAGATATGTAAGAGGAACTTTCAGACAGCATTTCTGCTGCTGTTCATAATGGGAGCAGAAATGAATAAAGAGCAACAGTAAGGTACAAAATATTTATATGCATATTTTTATTTTTACATTATATACATTTACTGTATGGTCACCCAGCATTCATCTCAAAAAGTTAGAGAGATACACTCATTGTTCTACTGAATTTTACCATGATAACCATATAAAGAAGATTCTTGAAAACATACTTTTTGGATTATGATTCCAAGAATCCCTAGATAGTTCCCGCCAAAAGGTTTCCTAAACTTTGCTATAAATCAAGTCAGTTTGTCAGAGACAGGGAGATAGATAGATGAATGAGGTATGGTAGGGTGGGATGCAACTATAGCTGGGCTCCCCAGTTTGAGGTGGACTCTCTCTCTCTCTCTCTCTTTATTACTGTCTATGACCAGCACTATAACAGAAGAAATAAACAACAAAATGAATTCAAATGAATAGGCAAAACAAGGAATAAATCAGATTACACTTCCAGATGTGTGTGTGTGTGGGGGGGAAATAGCTTGATAAATTGAACAGTTAACAGCATAAAAATTAATGATACAGACTGGAATCCTGTTGAGTAGTTACAAATGTGTAAATGATCAACTATACATTATCTTATTCAAATCCGCCAATCCCCCTTACCAGTCATCAGCCACTGCAATCAATGGGAGTCAGTTGCCTTGTGGCTCAGGAAGTGGATGATTGATGTTCTTACTCATCTGCAAAGGGGGATTTTGACAGGGACCCCATTTCTGCCTGCTGCAACAAAGATTGCTCACACGAGGGGGTGGGAATGTTAGTCAGCTGCTTCCTGAGCTGCTGACCAGGTAAATGGGGATTGGAGGGGGATGGTATGAGATTCACGATATCAGTACATAACTACCATGTTTATGTAGCAATGTAGTGCACTAAGGATTCCAGCCACTAAAAGTACTCAGTGCCTTTCCATCAGAGAGGAGGAAGGTAACATTAAAAGAATCAAGATACCCTGGCAATTAAATTAAGGCAGGTTCAATAAAAGTTGCTAGTTAATGTCAATAGTCATGATAATCAATATCACGAAGATAGTATAATTTAAAAAGACAATAAAAAGAGTCACTTTGATTTCCCCTAAGCTACAAGGCTCATGAGAGCAGGGAAGACAATTTTCTGAAATCTCTCCAGCATAGCTGAAACAAGAGAATTGAAATGTGCTAGTGTGAAAGCCCCTCAATGCTTATGATCTGAGAGTGTCAACATGCAGTTTGTTGGTCTGTACATACAAGGTTTCAGTTAATTAGTATGGAATTAGTAATTTTTTCAAGATTGTGTTGATATTCAATATCTAGGATGCATTGCTGAAGTGTTGCATTGGTTTTGTCAAACTTCAATGGAATAAGATACCCAGAAGTGAGATCATAGTGCTGGAGCTTCTGGAAAGAGCCCACATCAATTTAAAATCATCCTGTAGGACTAGGGAGGCTAAACCTACAGGAGAAGAAAAGCAACTTCAGCCAAAAGTTGAATATGTTGAGCTAGAATCTAGTTTCTACCTTCAGTAGACCAACTTCTAAAGGCAAGATAGTGTTTGAGACATAGCAGGGCACCTGCAGGATGACCCAGAATTTAGGCCGCACTGCTTTCAAATTGGAAAAAATAAGGTCTCATTTTTGCACCATATAAAATCTGGTTTAATGATCTGGCCTCAAATAAACTAATTGCTGCTGCCACATAATGGCCACCTCTCGTGCAAAAATAGTTTTAATGTGGCAGAGGTACTTCTGTGAGAAGACTGACTAATACCGTGATTGTGAACCTATGGCACATGTGGTAGAGATGGCACGTGATGCCATTTGGCCCGGCACAAGTACCTGTTCCTTCTTCTCCCAGACCTTTCCCACCCTCTAGCTATCTCTCCAGAGGCAGCTGGAGGCCAGGAAAGGGACATGGGGAGAAGCAGGAACAGGTTTGCACCTGTTCCTCCTCCTCCCAGACCTTTCCTGGCCTCCATCTGTCTCTCTGGAAACAGATGGAGGCCCAGAAAGGTGCATGGGGAGAAGCAGGAACAGGCGCGTGCCTATTCCTCCTCCTCCCAGACTTTTACCAGCCTCCGTCTCTCCGCAGACAGATGGAGGCTGGGAACAGCACAGGGGGAGAAGCCTCCCCCTGGAGGGCAGAAGTCCCACCCCCAGCCCCAAAAGTTCCCCATCACTGGAATAATATATTGAGCATGTACCCTCCCATCAATGTTGGCTTGAAAAACAACACATAAGTAGTTGAAAGTAGTTTTACTTGTTTAATCTTATGGCTTATAAACCAGTTATATGGTTTTGGCCTTCTTGTGAAGACCATGTCCTTAGTTTTCTGATAATTAATTTATAAGTGTTCCTTATGACAATATTAGATCAAAGCTCATAAGGCCCTCTTCACACCTATGGGTGACTCAGGCAGAATAACTGTATCATCAGCATACAGAAGCATTGGAACAGATCTAATGCTTCAGTGGAAGGAAATCAGGGTTGTTGAAAGCCTTGACTAGCATATTTATGTAGAATGTAAACAATAATAGGGTCATCTTGGTTAACATCTTTAGATGTGGAGACTGGTACAGAAAGTGAACATGCTAGATTATATCTGATGCTGTGTGTTTATGTAATTTGTGCAGCCCACCCACCCCAACATCTGCAGATGTCAAGCCCCATTGGTCCTAATGATGGTATGTGCACGTGGCCACAGTAGTCCCATGTTTTTTGGCATCCACGGGGAGGAGGGATACTAAGGGCCAAATATATGTAAGTAGTAACAAGAGGCATCAAAAGTGGAAGCCTGGAATTTATACTGGACTATACCACTAGAGATGGAGTCAAACGCAGACCAAATCAGCATAGAAGGATGTTTTAAGTTGGCTGGTATACATCTTCACCAAATGTTGTAAAACTAGGGCCTTATCCATAGGGATCAGCATGACCAAAAGCTGGCTGGTTCATCAGCTAGAATAATTTCCTGTTCCATCAATTCCTGGAGTTTCCAGTAGATCTGTATTGCTTACTGATTATGGTGAGTAGGCTGACTGGGAAATAATTAGCAAGATTATTTTTTGTTCCCTTTGTGAAAATTGGAAATGACAACCAAGCCCCAGTCAGAAGGAATATGTACCTTATGATCAACATAGGCAAAGAGAGTTGCATGAATAAAAGCCCACCAATCAACATTTCTCTTAATTTGTCCAGGAGTAATATAATCACAGCCTGGGGGCTTTCCTGGTTTTAGTTGATTTATCAGCTTAATTACTTCAGTAACCAAGACAGGAGGCCAATCTGGTAAGAACCTGAAATACTATCTGGGCAGAAAGTCTGTGTTTCTTCTTCTGCATATAGATTAGCTAAATATGGGCTGATGCAGACTGGCACAAAGGGCTGGCCTGAGGGTGGAGTTGGGATGGTGTCAGCATGCCCTGTTGGCGCAGCATGCGCACACGCTGCACCAAAAGGGCACAAAAAAGCTGCAATGGCAGCTGAAAAGACAGCATTTTGCCATTCTTTTGGGGGCGGCAAAAAGGAGGATCAGGGCTGCGGCATGCGGTTGCTGTGGCCCCAATCCGCCGCTCCCAGGGTGGCTATGTGCTGCCCCTTTTGGGCCGTCTGTATCAGTCTTACATTTCCTAACTCCCTACAGGGATACGACAATGTGGATATGTAAAGCCAGAAGTAGAGTGCATGCTGTGAGATGCCAGAAGGAGACTATTGACAACCTTAAGCAGCTTTAAAAAGGCTGTTAAGATGGATCTCTTCCGGTAGGCCTTTCCTGATTAGATTTCATGGCCTCAGAAGTCCCCTTATCCCTTCTTTAGTTTGGCTGCAACTACTGCCCTGCCTACTATTTGTTTGTTGGTCCTAGGGCTGTTCATTTTAATTGAGTGTTTTAACCATCTTGTTTTAATGTTAATATTAGTTTAATTTTCTTTTAAGGGGTGGGAGGATTGTGGGATTTGGGATTGTATTTTAATATTGTATGAAGTTTTAAACTGCTGTGAGCCGCCCCGATTGTTTGGCAGAGGGGCAGATTAATTATTGTTGTTGTTGTTGTTGTTGTTATTATTATTATATCATTTGATATTAATGCATGGATAAGATGATTCCAATCAACTTTTAGAACACACTTCTTTTGGCCTTGAGGAGAATTTTGTATTGTTTCTTAAAAAGGATTAAATCTCTTGAAGATACTGCAAGGGTATTCTCCTTATGGGTCTGAAGTTTGCCAATCAGGTTTTTCTTGGCTGTGGTACAATCCTGGTCAAACCAACTCTTGGATCTGATGAAAATGTTCTGAGGTCTTCCTGAGTCAGGTGATCTTCAGTAAATTTATCAATGTCTTGTAGAAAGCTAAAGGTCTAGAGTTAATATAAGGAGAGAAGAGTGGTTTCAATCCTAGTTTCTGACTAGAAAATATATTCTCCAGGAATATCACCAATTACAGAGCCTTTGGGAATACATAAATCTAGATGGTGGGATGTTTGAGCCAAACATGGTCCAGCACAGATGTTATCCTTGGAACAACAACCATTTATGAGAGAGACTGTCTTTCTGGAGGAAGAACTTTGCAATGTACATAAAAAGTACTATCCTCTGGACTTTGTTTGGTATGGAAGTCTCCTCCAATGAGAATGTGTGAGATGTGAGATGTAAGGTCAGTGATGTATTTTTCTCAACCTCACAGGATTTTTTGTGGGTTTTTCGGGCTGTGTGGCCATGTTCCAGAAGAGTTTCTTTCTGATGTTTTGCCAGCATCTGTGAAGATGCCAGCCACAGATCCTGGGAAATGTCAGAAGGAAACTCTTCTAGAACATGGCCACACAGCCCGAAAAACCCACAAAAAACTATGGATGCCGGCCATGAAAGCCTTCGACTTCTCACTAGATTTTATTTGTTTGAGAGTAAGAGCACTGTGGAAGAAGATATAAATTGCAAAGTAACATATTAAAATTATTGGATTTTATTGTTACTGCTATTGCCAAGCTGGACATTCTGGCTACTACACCACACTGCCTTAGGTACTGATTTGCAGAAAGACACAGAGATGCACAACAGGTAAGCAGTCATCTGACTGGTTCTTGGGCTTGGGGGACTATGCATGTAACCAAATGGAATCCGAACCAATGGCTCTCTCTCAACTATAGACACCTTTGTGAAAATCTTTTGCTGATACGATGTTACACCACCTCTAGGAGCATGACAACATGGCCATGGAATGAGGACACAGAACCTCTGATGGGGAATCTAATCTGATTTTTACATATCATCTCACTGAGCCACATGTGGCAAATAAGAATTGTATTTAAGCAACCATGGCTATTTTCTTCCCATTTAGGCAATATTTGGCTAAATGCCTAAATGGGCTATTGCCTAAATTGCCCCATAACCATGTGTGGGCAAACAGGCTAGTAGACATTGTTGTGATGTAACAGAAAAAACTGGGCATCTACAACAGGCATTGTCTCTTTGCCATATCTTTTCATATTTACTACAAAAAGGGTCATGTGACACCATGCCTTTAAAACAAAACATTTTCCTGGTGTGCAAAGAGTAGCTCCCCACTGAGAAACCATACAAAATGCCATGGCTTTGTTATTGCCACAGTTTTAACTTCGAGCTACACTACTTTTCTTCCTTGCAAGAATATAATTAAGATGTTTTAAACACTGAGAGTAAACTGTAAATTAGAACTGAAAATACCTCTACACTAATAATAGCTTTTGTTCAGAGGGGAAACACAATAACAAAATGCAAAGCTTTTTTTTTTTTGTTGTTGTTAAGAGGGAGCCTGAATCATGCTCACAGTTGAAAGATACGGTAACAACTATATACATTCCTTATGCATAGCCAGCATGGCATGTACTAGAACAATAATTGAAAGCTATTAAGTGCACAAACAGATCTACAGGTCACATAGCATGCTACCAGTCTCCACCGACTTCTTCTTGTTTGTAAGAAAAGATAGTAAAATACCTGCCTTCAGTTCATCAAGTTATCCTGAAGTAGCTATAGTTTCATTGCTTGTGGTTCTGAACTAGTATGAGGGGACCATTAAGGAACAACAACAATAATAAAAAAACCTGTCAAGGTAACATTTTAGATCTGTTCCACACATTCACAATTCTCTTTATGAATATAGACTTTAAAAAGTATTTTCAAAATTGCTTTCCATGGTCTTAAGCCAAACACAAATATAGATTTGCTGTTAATTTAAGAAAGTGCTAGTGCTGCTGGTCATAATCATGTATTATTGTACTCTGTTATAGGGAGAAATCTAATATGAGAAAGAGTCCTAAAAGAAATCTACAAAAGGTTTCATATTATCAAGAGGTACAGAACACAATATTTCCCAACGCCCCATTAATGATATCTACTCCATTTCCTAGCAAGCCTTCTCTCCTTAGACAATAACTACTTTTACATCTCTACACACCTTGAGGCCAGTAGTGTCACTGGGTGTGTGAGTGTGTGAGGGCCATACCAGGTGACACCCCAGAAGGGAAGTGACACCAGGTTGGCTCCCCACACCACGAGCTCACTTTTTCAGTCACGTCGGGCCTTTCTGGGGCCTTCTAGGCCCACCCAGGGCCCTTTTGGGCTGCCCTGGGCCTCTTCAGGGCCTTCTAGGCTCATAAAGGGCCTTTCCGGGGCTGCCCAGGGTCTTCTAGGCCTGTCCAGGGCCTTTTGGGGGGCCTGCCAGGGCCTTCTAGCCCTCCCTGGGGCCCTTTCGTGGCCTTTTCATGGCCTTTTCAGGGCTGGCTGGGGTCTTTCCAGGGCCTTCTGGGCCCACCCGGGGTCTTTTCAGGGCTGCCCATGGCCTTTTTGGGACCTTCTAGGCCCACCTGGGACCTTTTTAGGGCTGCCCATGGCTGTTTCAGGGCCTTTCTGAGGCTGCCCTGGCCTTCTAGTTCTGCCTGTGGACCTTTCAGGGCTGTGGACCTTTTCGGGCCTTTTCGGCATGCCTGGACCCTTTTTGGGGCCATGGGGGCACCGCTCTGGCCTGTGCAGGCACTCCCATGTGCTCCCACCCTGAGAACTGCACCAGAAGTCCAGGGCCAGAAGTCCCGTCCCCTGGAAGCACTGTCCCCTGCACCGGGTGTCACCAAAGTTAGGTACACCACTGCTTGAGGCTATTTCATTTGTTTCCACTTGAGGTGAGATGAGATGAGATGAGATGAAATGAGTAGTTGTGCTCATGTCCTTCTTGTGGGCTTCTCACTTTGTGAACAGAATGTTGGACTAGATAGACTTTTGGTCTGATCCACATGGTTCTTCTAATCTAGCATGTTTCTGCCATCTTATCCATTGCCCCATTCATTTCAGGATTTTTATTAACTCCACCCAGGTACCTGCCCTGCAAGATACCTACCTTTTTAAAAAAAATCTTTGCCTTTATCTCAGTCTATGAACTTTGAAGAATCCACATCTACAACTATTTTACCATCTTCCCCTGCAGAATGTTGCTGGCTACAGACCTCTTTTCAAAGAAAGATTTACAGCTCCCATCTTCACCATCTGCCACAGTCATACTGGTCTAGGTAGGATGATGATGATGATGATGATGATGATGATGATGATGATGATTTATTTCTATCCCACCTTTAGCCGAGGCTATCAAGGCAGCTTACAATCTAAAAGCACAATCCCATGCAATGCAAAGAACATTACCCCCCCCAAATATATTAAATTCATAACAACATTAAAATTTAACTTAAAACAAATTACAAATTCAATACGATTAAATAGGGCACTCTGATTATAAAGGAGTGATCTAATGGTGTGGGAGAGATTATGGGAAATATCATTCTGGGGACGCCTGCCGGAAGAGATCTGTCTTGATGACTTTTTTAAAGCCATCTAAGTTGGTTATCTGACGGATCTCCTCTGGCAGGGCATTCCACAGTCTAGGAGCCATGGCAGAGAAAGTCCTCTGGGAGGTTTCTGCCAACCTAGTTCTTATTGGTTGAAGCAACGTCCTCCCAGAGGACCTGAGGGCACAGGGCGGATTATATGGAGATAGGCAACTCCTTAGGTAAGATGGGCCCAGGCCATTTAGGGCTTTAAAGGTTAATACCAATGCCTTATACTGTACTCGGAAACTAACTGGCAGCCAGTGCAGAGATTTTAAAACTGGAGTAATATGATCACTTCGTGATGTTCCAGTGATCAGCCTGGCTGCCATATTTTGTATTAATTGCAGTTTCCAAGTTAGGTATAACGGTAGCCCCATGTAGAGTGCATTGCAGAAGTCGAGTCGTGAGGTTACCAGAGCATGTACTACAGTTTCTAGGTCCTTTACTTCCAGGAAAGGGCGCAGCTGGCGTATAACAGGCGCTCCTGACTGTTGCATTCACCTGATTTATCATGTGAAGCGACGGGTCTAGGAGCACCCCCAGACTGCGGACACAGTCCTTGGTGGAGAGTGTGACCCCATCCAAGACTGGCGGTCGCAACCCAATCTCTGGTTTGGGGCCCTACTGTAAGTACTTCCGTTTTGTCTGGATTCAATTTGAGTCGGTTTTTCCTCATCCAGTCCATTACCGGTTCAAGGCATTGATTGAGGGGAGAACCGCCATCTGCCGTCATAGCAGTTGACTGAGACATGGAGCAGAATATTTGAGTATCATCAGCATATTGATAGCATCCTGCTCCATATCTCCTGATGATCTCTCCCAGCGGCTTCATATAAATATTGAATAACATCGGGGACAGAATGGCTCCCTGAGGAATGCCATATTTTAGCTCTGTTTTTGATGAGCAGCTGTCCCCAAGTACCACCCTCTGGAACCTGCCCAAGAGAAAGGAGTGGAACCACTGAAGAACAGTGCCTCCCACTCCCAATTCTCTCAAGCGCTCCAAAAAGATGTTGTGGTCTATAGTATCAAAGGCCGCTGAGAGGTCCAAAAGCACCAACTGCGTCACGCTACCCCTGTTGATGCTCAGGCGGTCATCTACCAGAGCGACCATAGCCGTCTCCACCCCATATCCAGGCCTGAAGCCGGTTTGAAATGGATCTAGAAAATCGGTTTCATCCAAAATCGCTTAGAGTTGGAAGGCGACGGCTCTCTCGATCACCTTGCTCAAGAATGGTAAGTGTGCGACTGGTCTGTAGTTTTTCATGTCCAGGGGTTCCAGGGAAGGTTTCTTCAGGAGTGGTCTAATGGCCGCCTCCTTTAGATTTGATGGAACAACTCCCTCCCTAAGGGATGCATTGATGACCTCTTTAAGGAAGGCCATCAATGCATCACCCCCCTGGACGACCAGCCAAGATGGGCAGGGATCGAGAGAGCACGTCATCTTCCTTACTTTTCCAAGGATCTTGTCCACATCATCAGTACTCACTAACTCAAATTGATCCAGTTTAATCTTATAAACGGGTTTACTGGACACCTCCTCAGTCGCTTCTGTTGTAATCCCGTCGTCTAAGTTGGCTCTTATCTGAAAAATTTTATCTGCGAAATAGATGTTAAAAGCATCACAGCAGGCTGTTGTTGGGTTAAGTTAAGGGTTCTGCACAGGTGGAGCCTGTGACAGTTCCCTTACCACCCTAAACAGTTCTGCTGGATGAGATTCCGCAGATGCAATACGGGCAGAGGAGAAAGACTTCTTCGCTGCATGTATTGCCTCTCGATAGGAATGAAGAAATTGCCTATGACGAGTTCTATCAGATAAGAGTCGAGTTTTCCGCCAGGTGCACTCTAGTCGTTGTCCAATCCACTTCACTTTCCTGAGATCTTCTGTGAACCAGGGGTGATGATTTGGAGCGGATTGGAAAGAATGCTTGGGAGTGATCGTATCAATAGCTCTGGTGAGATTGGTGTTCCAAGTCTTTACCAGGGCTTTGACAGGGTCGCTGGCCTTACCAACCCAGAAACCCTCCATTGCCATAATTCTCTTCCACAAAACCTGGACAAAATGTAGGACATTCAAAAAAATGGAGGGCACAACCAACTAAAAGTCAAAAACATTAATATAAATTCATGCTTCTCAGCCGTGCTCCAAAAGGAGGACATTTTGGAATTCCTCCTGGATAGAAGGTGGAAATGTACACGGGGACCAGACATCCTCCTTTTCCAGGACATGCCGTACATTTCAGCCTTCTGTCCAAGAGAAATTCCCAGAGATTTGCATTCCTGTCTGCCTCAAGCAAAGATGCAACTCTTTGCAGATGCTGCTGGAGTTGTTCACAAATGAAAGGGAAATGAAAGAAACTGGGGGAAAGGGTGAGGGAGAGAGCATCTGTTCTGGACTTATATTAAGATAACTTTATTTTATTTTTTAAAATTAAGATCCCGAAAAGGAATGGAGCCCAATCCCTTGTTAGAATTCAAAGATCTACCACACTACAGTAGCCCCTCCCAATTCATGGGGGATCCATTCTGGACCCCCTGCAAAATGGTGGCTCGCAAATATTCAAGGCCCATTGAAAATAATGGCCCGCACACCAGCACACACCACCATTTTATCCCTCCCTGCTTGTTCCTCCCATGAAGAGTGAGACTGCGGACTCGAAGTCTGCAAATGGGGAGAGACAACTGTACACTCTTATAGTGATGCTATTCCACTTTTACCTCTCTGGCTGCCTCCTGTTGCATTCTGGAGTTTGTAATTCAGTGAGGTCTAAGAGCTCTCTGACTGAGAATTCTAAATACCCCTCTTTAAACTGCAAATCCCAGAATGCAACAGGAAGCAACCAGAGCAGTTAAAATGGAATAGCAGCACTATAAGTGTGTAGTACGGTAATCTAGCTAGGAAAGTCAGTATACAAAGGGATCTTGCAGCCCCTTTGAGACTAAGGGGGGAAGCAGACGGCACAAAGCACCATCTTCAGAGCAAGGAAGGGGAGGGGCAGCCACACGCTGGGTGCCCCAACCCCTTCCCGAAGACATCGTTGGAGCTCCGGACCCTCCGCACGGCCAGCACTCCAAGGATGCCTTTCCGCTGCAGCGTCCGCACACGCTGCAGCGGAAGAGCCACCGAAGGTGCGCTGGCAGCCTTTTGCGGTGCACCTTCGGCGATTTGTGGTGCTCCTTCCTGGGGCTGCAAAGCTGCGCTGCAGGGCTGAGGTGTGCGGATACCTCGGCCCCGATCCGCAGCTTCCCGGGGCATCCCTGTGCCGCCCGTCTGCTTAGCCCCTAATTGAAAGAAAGAAAGAAGTTGGTAACATGGGCTTCTTTCCTAGACTTGAGGCCTACTTCCTCAGATGCATGCATTGTTATTCTTGTTGCTGTTGTTGTTGTTGTTGATGATGATAATAATAATAATAATAATAATAATAATAATAATAATAATATCCTTTCCCCCCAAAAAAATTGGAACTCAAAGTAGCTTACAATTAAAAAACAACAGGACAATTAACAGTGCATTGTTAGTTTCTCCTCAGCTGGGAGAAACAATCCGGCCTTGGCAGTTCATTGATGTATTATTAAAAAACCTTCAACTTTTCCTTCTTCAATTCAGCATCTACACTGCAGAAACAATCCAGTTTGACTCCACTTGAACTGCCACGGCTCCATGCTATGGAATAATGGGAACTGTAGTTTGTTGTGTAACAGAGCTACAATCCCCAGAATTCCATAGCACAGAATGCAGGGCAGTTAAAGTGGAGTCAAACCTGATTATTTCTGCAGTGTGAATACATGCAGATACAGCCACAGTGGTCCAAAACACACTGCAGAAATAATCCAGGTTGACCCCACTTTAACTGCCCTGGCTCAATTTTGGGAGACATTTCACTTTCCCTCTTACAGAGCTCCAGTGCTACAACAAACTCCAAAATCCCAGGATTCCACAGCATGCAGCCATGGCAGTTAAAGTGGTGTCAACCTGGATTACTTCTCCAGTGCGGATTCAGTCTTATGAGAGAGCCCGGTGTGTGTCTTTTGAAGCCGCCCACCACAACGCAACCTAGAAATAAAAAACCTTTCTCTCTTTGCGCCCCAATTATATCAGACCAGGTATAGCGATCATCCCCCTTCCCAGTTCTTCTTCTTCTTCTTCTTCTTCTTCTTCTTCTTCTTATTATTATTATTATTAAAAGCAAATAGCAGCTTCATTTTTATATACCGTTTCATATTGCGCTATGGGATGTCTAAGCGGTTTACAACTGTAAGCTCATTGCCCCCCAACTGCTGGGTATTCATTTTAGCGACCTTGGAAGGATGCAGGCCTGAGTCTAGCCTGAGCCCTGGCTAGTACTGAACTCGCAACCTTGTGGTCTATGAGTGAGTGGCTGCAGTACAGGCATTTAACCACTAAGCATCACTTTAGCCCCCTCACCAGAAGCTGTTTGTAATAAATAAATAAATAAATAAACAAACAAACAAGAAAGTGACAACAACCTTGTAATGCTCTCCTCCTTCTCCTCCTCTTTCTATTTTCAGTGACTGCCTGTCAGCCTGGAGTTGGGATCCCTGGGCAGCTGTTCCTGGGACAACTGGGGCAACCCCGAAGCCCCCTCCCACTGAGCATGCACCCCTCCACCCTGTCCCCCACTTTAAATTCTGGGAAACTTCTTACCTTACCTTTCCAGCCCAGCTTTTATGCTTGGGAGAGAAGTGGCGTCCCTTCCCACTTTCCTTCTTCCGAGACATCTCCAACACTTAGGGTTAAACTGGGACATGCAGCTAAAACTGGGTTGGGGCATTTTTTCCAGAACCCTTAAAACCATGACTGTCCTGCTTTTTCGGGACAAATGGTAACCCTAGGGCAATGGGACACATATTTCAACACCTCTGGAGAGTGCCAGATCAGGGAAAGGCTTGCCTTGCTTTCAGGTTCTTCTACACTATCCATTCTTGCTCACATATGTGGGAAGAATTAGACAGAGAACAAAATGCTATCCATTATCATATAAGCCAATTTGGACAAGAGATATCAGAAATAATAGTCTCCCTTCACAGCTCTTCCTCAAGTGTTCAAATCTTGCAAAGGACTTACTGAAGTGTAGTTCTTTTCTAACTCGTCTTCCACTATACCAATTCTGCATGGTGTCCTCTGATTATGTAGCCAGTAGTCTGTTGATTCTAGCAAGCTGTTACTGCAGAGAACCTGTAGAAGGAGAAGAATCTAATCATTCTTCTTGCAATATAAACATTAATTCAAGATACTGAGTCTAATTTCCTTAAAATCTAAGGGAGGTTTTTAGGCAACTCTTTTTTCAGTCATTAAATAATTTAAAGATGTTATGGCTGTCTTGCATGTTTTGAATCAATTCATTGATTAAATAATAAAGATAAACTTAGTTCACAAACATACATAATTTAGTTGCAAGTAACCTAAGCCATTGTAAACAGGATCAATCACAGGTCATAGCATAGAAAAACAACAACACTATTCCAGTTTCTATAGCTGGTTTAGTGCTTGTTGCACAAGAAAGGAGGTCAGCTGATAACCTAGAAATAAATAGGACATTGGGCATCTTTAGCTAATTTGCGGACCCTAAATGTTAGTATGTTGATGACCTTTTGAGGATTATCTGAAAGCAAGCTGAGATTAGCCTTGTCAGGTAAACAGGGGTCCAGGGAGAGCAGGTGCCCTCAAGGCTATCTGCAGTGAATTTTATTACATTTTCCCCACATCATGCCTCAAACCAACTAATGGGCTGATTTGGATTATCAGTTCTGGCTTTAATAAGCCCTTTTCACTCTCTTTGCACACTGGCTTTGGCACTGGTATCATGGTTACTTTAGTTTCCCATTTTCACTGTAAAGGAAAACTGATTTAAAGCAATCCCAATACAAGCCCAGAAGCCAGCAAGCCAAGGAAGAAGAGATAAGGAAGTTTATTGCACTAGTCCCTGGAACGTTCCCATAGAGTTCCTGGAACAGAACGATATGGGAACGGGTGTTATCGCATTAGTCAATTGAGAACGCGATGGGAACGTTCTGGGAACTCAGATTATCGCACAGCATAAAGCAGTTCCTCATCCATCCCCTGTGGCAAGGCTTGCAGTACCGCAGGATGTGACGTCATCAGTCTATGGTCTGATTACCTCTGACAATTTCCTGTGAGTTCCTGTGAGCAAGGGGATTATGGGAAATGTAGCTTAGGGCCTTTGCAGACTGCCAGAAATAGTGCAAATTGAGTCCACTTTAAGGGTTAGGGTTAGTGCTAGGGAATCAGGGGAATTGGTTTTTTTCTGAGACATTGAGCCTTCTTTGTCAGAGAGCTCTGGTGTCACAATAAAATACAGTTCCCATGATTCCCTAACCCTAACCCTTAAAGTGGACTCAATTTGCACTATTTCTAGCAGTTTGCAAAGGCCCTTAGTGTTTTTGCTGGAGCCATGTAAAAACCCACAGGGTAAACTTGGGCAAGTCACACTCTCCCAGCCTCAGGGGAAGGCAATAGCAAGCTTCTTCTGGACCAAACTTGCCAAGTAAAAAACACAGACAACCTTACTGTGCAAGTTCAAACCTAATGAAAAATAATAATCCCAAAACACAAATGTCTGCATTCAAAAGAATGCTACCAAGAGGATTAGGCAGCAAGCATTCTTTATATGTTGTTGTAAACATGGTGCAATTCAATCTACAAAAATAAAAAAAATATTTTAAAAATTACCTCCTTGCGTCAACACTGGAAGAGTGGAGTTGGAGGAGTTTGTGGACGTTCTAGGAGGGAAGGGGAGGAGGTTGTCTTAGCCAATCAGAACACAAGGACTGATTGGGGCCTGATTAAGACAGGTAGGATTATCACACACACATCCCCTGGAACGGTCTGAGACCGTTCTTCCTGGCTGAGAACCCTTTGAAACAGTTCTCACCTTGGAACTGGGAAGGGACGGTTACAGAACGGAACGGGAATGCGATGGGAATCATACCGTGGGATAAACTGCATTCCGTTACGTTCTCATCGGGTTCCCATCACGTTCCGAGAATGATGTGCGATAAACTCAAATAAGTAATGGGGAGTGTACCAGCTCAGCATTACTATCAGCATTAAGTAAACCATGATTTCATCTGAGCTTAGTACTTTATTTCAGCTTCTTTTCTCTCTCATGTTTTAGCGTTACATTGCTAATACAGGTTGAGTATCCCTTATCCGGAATTCTGAAATCTGAAATATTCCAAAATTCAAAATTGTACACATGGATGGCTGAGATTGTGACACTTTTGTTTTCTGATGGTTCAGTGTACACAAACTTTGTTTCATGCACAAAATTATTAAATATTATGCATGTGTTTATATTGTGTATACAAAACATAAATGAATTTCATTTTTAGACTTGGGTCCCATTTGCAAGAGATTTCATTATGTATATGTAAATATTCCAAAATCCAAAAACATCTAAAATCCAAAACACTACTGGTCCCAAGCATTTTAGATATGGGAAACTCAACCTATTCCCCCACCCCAACCTCAGGCACTTGAACACTGATTCTGACCTTTTGGCTGTACCCTTTGAAAATGAGCTTAGATCCCTGCTCCAGCTTATTTCTCACTCAAACTAAAAAAAGAAAAAGAAAAAAAGAAAAAGAAAAAAAGAAGTATGCAAAGGGATCTTGTAGCATCATTAACACTAACTGAGCAAAAGACACTGTAGCTTTCCTAGACTTGGGAGTTTATCACACGGGGGAAATTCCGTGCGGAAACGGGGCTTTAAATTAAACAAAACCCACAAAAGCGGGTGTTTTTTCAGATGACGTCGCTGTTAAAAGGAGATTAATCCGAATGGAAATTAGACAAAAACTGCTTCTTTTTACTTTCAGAAGATCCCAAAAGTAAAAAGATGCAGTTTTTGTCTAATTTCCATTTGGATTAACCTCCTTTTAACAGCGCTTTCACATTTCACACAGGGCAGAACAGGAGAAATCCCATTCATTAAAAGCTTCTGCTTTTGCGGGTTCTTTTTTACTTTAAAGAGCGATTTTGCACGGGGCTCCCCGTGTGATAAACTCCTTAGTCTACCTCCTCAGATGCATGAAGTGAACTGGTGCCTAGGAAGAATGTTTATAATAAGACTGTATGAATAGCCATTAAAATGCAAAACCTGTGGGTATGGTGATGAGGTGACAAGTTCAGCTTTAACCCACAAGTTAAAGCTGTGTTTCCACATCAAGAGGGGTTTCTCATCTTTGCCTCTTGTCACTGCCTCTTAGGGTTCCTAACAGCGGCAGGTTGCTCTTCTTGCCCACCTTCCCCCCCCCCCCCCATGTTGCATTCTCATTCTTTTTCCGCATTTTTATCCCCTTTTCTATCTGTAGAGTTGGTTCTCTGTATCCACAGATTCTTTATCCATGGGTTCAACCATCCACAGCTTGAAAATCTTTTTTAAAATATAAATTCCCAAAAGCAAATCTTGATTTTGTCATTTTATATAAGGGACACCCTTTTACTATCCACTGTATATAATGGGACATGAGCATCCATGGATTTTGGTATCCATGGGGTATGTGTCCTAGAACCAAATCCCTGTGCATACCAAGGGCCCACTGTATTTGTATAGATGTAGACATTTTAAAATCATCAATGTCATTTATATCCCCCTCCCCAATTGTAACCCCTCAAAGAAACAAGAGTATATACAGAGCATGCCACGTTATCCAACAATACTTCATTAATTCCTAGATTCTTGGCTAGAGTCTGAATCACTGATGGATCAAAATTCCAGTCAGTAACACCTGGCATACTGTGAAAGTCAGATATAACAACAACAACAACAACAACAACAACAACATGCTATCACCTTGTTTGGAAGAAGATGATTCCCATGTGTGAAATACAAATAAACAAGAAAGACCTACAGTGAAACATTGCAGGTATGGTTTTTGCCAGGATTTCTCTTTTTTCCCCATCACTCTTCTGCCCATTTTTTTGTTTCACTCCCAACATTGAGCATTCCCTTCCCAATGACCATGCTCCATCAGCTGTTTGAAGGTCTTCTTTTTAACTGATGTCTTTCTCTCCATTACATATTTGAATTAGAATAAAAATAAACAGAAGAAAATAGACTAGAAAGCCCTTCAGCAACAGAAGTTAATTAACTGATGATGAAGAGGTGTGTGTGTGTGTGTGTGTGTGCGTGTGCACATGTGTTTGGTTTTATCCAATATCACATCAATACATTGCAGACAGGCTCCCAAAATGAGTCCCTCACTTAAAAACAAGATACATCAAATTTCATTTTCAAAAAGAAAGGACTAGAAACTAACGCTAACTTACATAAACTTCCTGTGCTCCTTCTTTTGTGTGATTCACAATTAAACCAGGAATTTCCCAGCTAATAATATTGTTCCATTTTGTCTGAACTTTGCAACAAGACAGTTTATCAAACCAATAGTATATCATGGGCTTTTTTTTGGGGGGGGGCAAGATTTGTTCAGAGGAAGTTTACCATTACCTTCCCCTGAGACTGAGAAATTGTGACTTGCCCAAGGTCACCCAGTGGGATTTGAACCCTGGTCTCCTGATTCATAGTCCAGCACTCAAACCACTAGACCACACTGGCTCTCACCATATACATGGATGGCACTATATAATTAAACAATAATAACAATTAATAATAACAGTAATAATGATGATGATGATAAGGATTCTGGCCAATATTTTTCTCTTCCTGGACAGAAGGGGGAAAGATTCTTATCACATCCTCTCCTCTTCCTTGATGCTC
This sequence comes from Phrynosoma blainvillii, assembly GCA_026167975.1. Classification (NCBI taxonomy): domain Eukaryota; kingdom Metazoa; phylum Chordata; class Lepidosauria; order Squamata; family Phrynosomatidae; genus Phrynosoma; species Phrynosoma blainvillii. The sequence goes on along the minus strand of JANUYF010000003.1, from coordinate 47,694,186 downwards.
TGCTTGATTTTAGTCTACACTGAAACATTGAAGAGAATATCTGAGCCCTTCTGCTTCTCTCTTCTGTCACTGTGACGTCTCTTCCAGTCTGAACTAACAACAGAAATTGGGGCACAGTCTTTACTATTTTTCACTCTAGTGCAGAGCAAATACAGTTAAAGACTGCATCTGCACTGCAGAAATAATCCAGTTTGGGCCATCTTGGGAGTGTCCAGTGTGGACAGCGGGGAGCCTGGTGGCACAGAGGTTAAATGTCTGTACTGCAACTACTCACTTACAAACCAAAAGGTTGTGAATTCAATACCAGCCAAGGACTCAGGGTCAACTCAGCCTGGCATCCTTCCGAGGTCACTAAAATGAGTACCCAGCTTGTTGGGGGCAATTACACATTGTAAACTGCTTAGGGAGTGCTTAGTTTATTGATAAGCAGTATAGAAAGCAGTATATGATAAGCACTTGCTACTTAACTCGCTTCCAGAAAATACAAGTTCAAGCTGCTGTTTCTTACTCATCTGTTCTACTCCTTTAACTGCCATGGCTCCATGCTATCCAATTCTGGAAATTGTAGTTTGGTGGGGCACTAGAGCTCTCTGACAGAGATACTAAATGTCTCACAATACTATAATTCCCAGAATTTCATAGCACGGAGCCGTTAGTGGTGCCAAACTGGGTTACTTTTGCAGTGTGGCTGCAGCCATAGTAGCAGCATCAACAACAGGCACGCTAGCAGAAAAAACAATGTAATTTTATTGATTACCTCCCTGGGAATACATGTACTATAATAATAATATAAGTACTGAGAAGTACTTCCACATCAGTTTTTAAATGCAATATTAGAGGAGACTGGAAGAGAACCAACATATTCATGAATTGCTGTCCTCATTGGTGTATAGCAGGGGTGGGTAAAGTGCAGTTCATGAGCCACATGTGGTCTTTGGCATCCCTAAGTGTGGCCTCTGAACCCCCCCTCCCGAAGCCTCCCAAAGCCCCCAGATGTCTTTTTAAAAAAATTCAAGACATTTTTGGGATTTTTTTGGCATAAAAACTACCCAAAATGTATACATTTTAATAATATTAATAATAAATAACAGTAATAATAAAATAATATTTGATTCCTTATTTGATTCCTTGTCTGTCATTAATCAAAATATAAGAATCATTTATATCCGTTAACTATGACATCATCTAACCTGGATTCTTTTATGCTTTCTCCCCCAACCCCATGCTATTTTATGTTAGAGACAATAATCATCCAACAGAGAGCAGAGATAACAGATAAGTCAGAATACCTACATCTTAATAAATTCTCCAATATTTTTCAGCAAAATGGTAAAACTTTTCTTAACCAAACAAAATATCAGGTGCCTTAACATTTGAGCTGAAAGAGACCAAAATCTGAGCCTTGACATATTAAGAAGGAAAAGATTTTTATTCAAAGCAAGCCTTTTCCTAAGGGATTATTCACTAGCCTTGGCTTCCAAATTCTTCTTGGTTAATATAATCTCATAATAACTTTCCATTATAATAACTTAGATGAATGAGAAATATCTTTCTCTCTCTACACAACCTTCTTGTTCTTTCTTAAAGGCTTAACTGAAGACCCAGAAAATGAACAATGTTATTCTTGCCTCTGAAAAGCTATTTCTATTTCAAAGATAAAGTACTGTGGTTCAGCAATGAAATGGGATGCTTGGACGATTGTGGAGCCTCTTCTTCTGGATGTAAAATAGCATTCTCTCAGGTAGGAAAGTGTTGTGTTAAATTATTTGCTCCTTCAATGAAGAACAATTAATTTAATCCATTTTCCTTCAACCATTTTCAAAAAGGCCTTGCAGGGGTCTCTTTCCCACTTGCCCATGCAACGTGGGGCGGGGGGGAAGCCAACTTAGGATCATGGAGGCTATAGCTTTCCTGCACCGTCCCTTGGCTCCCTATACCTGCCCTCATATGACACCTGAAAGGGGAGGAAGCCAGGCAAGGATGGGGAGGCGACAGCCTTCCATGATCCTTCTTGGATCTCCATTCCAATTTGAAACTGGGAGGAGGAAGTCAGGTAAGAATCAAGAGGCACTTTTCCTGCAGGATCTTCTAATGGTGTCCACCCCTTCCCCATCTCCATGTGATGTCAGGAAGCTGGGAAGGAAAGTTATGAGGCTCAATGAGGCTATAGTGTTCCAGGATCCTCTTGTGGCTCCCAAGCACCTGCATATTATGTGACATTATTGGGACAGTGAAGGGATGACAGCTGAGAATTCAGGAAGGTGTAGCATTGCCACCTGTGTTCTGATAGCTGGTTCATGATAATGCAAATGATATTGCTGTGAATTGGCTATAGGAACACAGCCCAGAACAACAATCTTCTTCACCAGGTTGCCTTCCCCAGCCTTCCAGCCTCAGAGAATAGGAAATAGATGAGTCTGTGGTGAGGAGGCAGGAGTGGTCTTCAAGTTTAATCAAGAGTTGGGGGGTTGGAGGAGACAAGAAAGGGACTTCAGGAGGATTCTCCTTGTTGGGGCTTGGACATTTAGAAAGCTCCTCTGTACCCAAATATCCTTTCCATCCCTACTCTTAGGAATGCTTGAAGAACACAATATCTTGCTTAAGAGCAAGTATTTGGATTTTACTGCAGCAGGTGCAGGTGGCTTTGAACTGTAATTCTCCAAATTCTTCACCAATGGCTATGATGGATTCTGCTGTTGGGAACTGCAGTCCAAGAGCATCTGTTTAGCTCTGTATTTACATTAGAGCAATTGGTTCAGGTAACACCTTCAGCTCTATGATTATATGACTGAAATCCTATATTCTCCATCCTTAAAATAACTGCATGAGGCAGGCTGCAAATCTTCCTGTTCTGCAAACAGGAAATTGAGGCTGCAATCATGCATTAGGAAATATATCTACAAAAATAGAGCCACTTCTCCAGAGCTATGCCTCCCAATGCTACCCATCAACATCTATATTTTTATCAATGCAGCTCCCGCAACAGAGCATTTCTACGTTGCCCAAGAGCAGGGGGTAAGCAGAGACACATCTTGCTTTGTCCCTGTTCCTGGATGCAGGAGCCCTGGTGGTGCAGTGGTTAAATGCCTGCAGCCACTCACTCATAAACCACAAGGTTGCGAGTTCACTACCAGCCAGGGCTCAGGCTTGACTCAGGCCTGCATCCTTCTGAGGTGGCTAAAATGAGTACCCAGCTGTTGTGGCGGGGGGGGGGGGGAAATGAGCTTACAGTTGTAAACCACTTAGACACTGCATAGCACTGTATGAAGTGGTATATAAATGAAGCTGCTTTGTTTTCACTGCTTTGGATGTGCTACCAAAGGGTGCAGATGCCTGTCATAATGCTTCCATATATAGGAAGAGAGCTGGATGCATCACTACTCATTCCCCTGTTCTCTGACAACATGGAAATGACAGTATATGGAAGGGGAAGGTCTGCACTGCTGAAAAGGTAGTTTTTGGGGAGGACTTTTGGTTGTTATGTGCACAACAAGCTTGCTGAGGACATGAGAAAGAGAGAGAGAGAGAGAGAGAGTCTTCTTGGTGGCTAATCCCACCCTCTGAAATGTCCTTCCATGGGAGGCTAGGCTGTGCCCCCCCTTTCATTTCACCAGCAAGCAAAAATGTTTTTATTCAGGCAGGCTTTTAATATATAATCAAGGAGTGGCTTTTATACAGATGCATAAAAATGAAATAAATAAGTAAGTAAATAAATAAATAACCAAACCATAAAAATGAACTGTGATGCTGTAAAGCAGTCAGAGCAGGAGGCCAGCCTGAAACTACATGCATTCCCCACCTACAAGACCATTAGAAGATTTCTTGGTTGAATTCTAATTGGCAATTTGAAAAAAACCCCCAAAAAACCCCTTTGCAACTTCCATCTCAATTGTACCACAATCAGTTGTGTTGTCAACTGTTGATCACTGAATCAAACCAATGTCTAGTATGGTATGGGATGAAAATAACTGGACAAGAAAGTAGGCTTTATGTTAAATGTAACCACATGTAAGAGTCCTAATTAAATGACTAATATTATAATTAATGAACAACTATTTGTATCCCTAAAGATGCTCTGCTTGACATATGATATACCAATATGTTCTTGCTTGATCATCTTAATTGTTGTGATTAATTATAGGCCATCAAAAATAAGTGAGTACAGAACATGCAAAATAAGATGAAGCACAGGTGGCTTATTCTCTGATTTTATTTTAAATGGGGCAGTGTAGTGGTATTTCACACCTAGAGCAGTGCCCAGGAGGCTCTGTCCCAGTCAACAATAACTTAATTAAAATTAACAGCAAATTGGATATGATGCATAATTTATTTTCTGACAGTGCCAGGCCACTGCAAATGATCAATTTTAAAAAATCAATTAAATTAATGTAATGTGTGGGAGAAACGGATGGACTGTATTGGCTTATGATGAAATTTCATTGTTTTCTAGCATGTTAACACATCTTATGATATCTCTTTCAATTTACTCTTGTTCAAGCTGTTGTCAAAACCCAGGTTGATCATATTTATGTGCAGTGGAATATATCTTTTTGTTCACTCAGAAGTTGTCAAATGGCTGCAATAAAAATCTAGACTAAGGAGGGCAAACTTTTTACCACCAAGGTCTGCATGCAGTAATAGGCAATTAAGAAAAATGATAGGAAGAAAATCAATGCATTTGAGATGTGGTGCTAGAGAAGAGTGCTGAGGATCCATCCCATGGACAACCAAAAGAACAAACAAATGAGTCCTGAGCAGATCAAGCCAAAAACATCCCTGGAAGCCAAGATGACCAAACTGAGGCTGTTGTACTTCAGACACATCATGAGAAGAGTGAACTCATTGGAAAAGAAAATAATGCTAGGAAAGGTGGAGGGAGGTAGGAAGAGAGGAAGGCCACATGCCAGACAGATGGACTCTATTAAGGAGGTTACGGGTATTAAGGGGTTGCAGGAATTAAGCAGAGCAGTGGAGGACAGGGGGTCTTGGAGATGTCTCATCCATAGGGTTTCCATGAGTTGAAATCGACTCAAGGGCAGTTAACAATAAACAAAAACAAAAATAGGTCACACAAAGACCATGGAAGTAAGACAATACACAGAGCAACATCACCTGCAATGCATTACTTTGGAGGCAATAACAAGGATATAATAACACTATTTTCTTTTTAAAAAAATGTAACAGCTGGCAATGTTCCATTTTAAGTGAAACAGCTAATCTTTGCTAGTTGCTCGTAGAATGTTGCTTTGGAAAGGACTTGTGTGTGTGTGTTCATTTTGGTATTTTAAAGTATATCTTTAAAAACAATTTAAAACAGTTTAAGTGCATGCTTTAAAATTTAAATAATTTAATAAATAATTCATTAATATTTTGATATTAATGGTAACTAAAAAGCTCTAATATGTTGCTCTTTAAATAACAGGGAATGCTAGTGAGCTGCTTCTCAATGAAATAAAAAAACGCAGTAATGAATTCCTTTACTTGTTTAATAACTCAAGGTAGTTTAGAACAAAATTAATAATAATCAATAAAATCTGTGAAAACAAATGTGTTAACTAGAACAATATAGTAGCAAAACCAAATTTAACAAAGGGTGCAGGCTTGGACCTTGAGAGGGTGCCCCAAGAACTATTGGATATAACAGTACTTTCCTACACAGAGAGAAATCTATGAGAAAAGGAGGTTCCTCTTCAGATCCTTTTTCCAAATGGACATGGAAAGGTCTGCCACTGTTCCTTCTCCTCATACTAACAGAACTCCAGTGGTGGATTAGACAAGGCTTTGATTCCATTTGATCCAAAGCCCTCTTGTTCCCCTAACACACTCCAAGAAAGGGGAGAGGGATATGCCAACCCTAGCCCCAAAATTAAATTACACTTTAAAACAGATGTTCAGACTAGCAGCACTAATACTTTAGTAAGTATGATGTCCAGCCTGGACTGTTAAAATTCTCCCCTGCATTTCCCTTCATTTTTAGTTCAGTTTGAGCATAGGAATGTTCCACTGTATTAGTTTGTGGGAGGAGCTGTAGGATTCCCCTGCATTTTTTTAGTTTTTTGGTTTGCCTCTTCCCAGCAAGCTCTGCTTTGGCTTGGGATTTTTTAGTATTTCTTAGGCAGGCTTGGCTTTTATTAGTTTGGTGGCAACAGGCTCAGGCAGAGGGAAAGGGCCTTTCTTACACCATTTAGCCAACTTACACTTGCAGCCAAATTATTTACCTTCAGCCAACTTAGGGCCTAAGCAGATGGCGCAAAGCGCTGTCTTCGAGGCCAGGAAGGGGAGGGGCAGCCTCATGCTGGGCGCCCCAACCCCTTCCCCCAAACGTCGTTGGAGCGGCCGGCCTTCCGCATGGCCGGCCCTCCGACGATGCACTTGTGCTGCAGCGTCCGCACACGCTGCAGCGGAAGAGGCGCCGAAGGTGCGCCAGACGCCTTTTGCGGCGCACCTTCGGTGTCTTGCGGAAGGCGCGCTATTTTAGCGCTCCTTCCTGGAGCAGGGATGCTGCGGATCGGGGCCGAGGAATGCGGATGCCTCGGCCCCGATCCGCAGCTTCCGGGGGTAGCTCCGTGCCACCCGTCTGCTTCCCCCCTCAGTTACCTGTAGCATTAAATTCTAGTAAACATCAACATCAAAGAAGACAACACCAGAAGCTGAAAAACCCTGCACCAGCTTCATTCAGAAGGAAATCAATCCAGGAACAAACCCAGAGAGATGACAACACTGAAGATCATTAAAACCTGAACTGTAAAGTACCTTTTATTTTAAACCTATTAGAGCTTGGGAGGAGAAACTCTTTTTCTTTTGTTTTTTTTTAAATAAATTTCCTTCTTTTTGGACTTTACACTCAGCTTTGGAGCCTTTTTGGGTTAGAGATTGATCTCACCAGGATACTGGTGTTGCACACCCATATTTGCCACCACCTTTAGTTGGGTGTGTCTTCACAGTGTAAGAAAGCCTGGTGGCCGTGCTGCTCCCGCCTGTTACTAGAGAGAGAAGAGGCCTTCCTGTGGCTGGAAAAGGGGGAGAAGGCTATAGTTGCTGTGCTTAATTGGTCTGTTTTTGCTACAGCAGCCATTTTGAATTTGCTTTTTCCTGCAGATTTTTGAGCACATGGTCGGCAGCCATTTTGAGTCCATTCTTCCTGCACATTTTTGAGCACATGGTCGGCAGCCATTTTGAATCTACTTTTCCTGCAGAGTTCTGAGCACATGGTCGGCGGCCATTTTGGAAAAACTTTTTCCATTTAAGTTAATGGATAGAGCTTTCTTAGGAGAGTAATGTGTGTTTGTTTTTGTTCATGTTGCAAATTTGAAGTTAAGAGCTAGAAGACTCTTCAACCGACTCCAAGTCTGGCTGTGCTGAAGTAGCATAGAAGTGGTGACAGCAGGAGAGTGGAGCAGTAGTAGGCTGTGAGTAAAATTCACCTCTACAACGTTCAGTCCTCTTCATCCTTGCTGAGTTGTTGCTTTGGCAACTAGGACCAGCCAGAATGGATAGGCTTTCTGAAAAAGCAGCACATGGACACACACACGACACTCGCTCCCTCAGAGACAGACACCCGACTGAGAAGGCCCTAGAACTGCTGTTGGAGGAGGAAAGACACTTAAGTGCGAAAGAACTGGAAGCCTGGAAGAATTTGCAGCATGCCATGTCCTTGCTGTCAGCAGTCTGTGGCTCAGAAGACACGCAAAGGAGAGAGCTTGCCCAGCAATCCAGTTATCTACAATGGAAGGAAGTGGTGAATAAAAAGATTCAAACACTTCAGACCATTAACAATCCCAATTCAGAATCCAGACTAAAACAGTTCCTAGAAGAAGTCACGGATAAAGAAAAGGAATACAGCGCAGTTTTGGACACAGTTAAGTTCCGGCAGCAGAGTTTGGAACTTAATAAAGAGAGTGAGAAGTCCCCTGCCAGCAGTGCCAAATCCAGCAGAGGTGTATACCCAGGGAAACCTCAAAGTGCAAAGAGCTCAAAAATCTGTCACACCAGCAAGTCTTCTTTGCACAGACATGGTTCCCGCTCCAGTAAAAGTCGTAGTTGCAGTTGTTCTTCCCATGCTAGCTGGAGTTCGTCTATGGCAGCCCAGAAGTTCAAGGAAGTAAAAAGAATGAAATTGAAGTCTGAAATATTGCATGCTGAAGCAGAAGCAGCAATGGCCAGTGAAGAACTAACCTTTTCTCATCAAGAGGCTGATTTAGAAAAGCAAAGGGCTGCCGTCAAAGCAGAACAAGAAAGGCAAGAAGTTGCCCTCAAAGCAGAACGAGAAAAGCAACAAGCTGCCCTCAAAGCAGGACGAGAAAGGCAAGAAGCTGCCCTCAAAACAGAGCAAGAAAGGCAAGAACTTGCTATTCAGAATGAGAAAAAACTTCTGCTCAAGGCTAAGCAGGCTGCAAAACTGTCCACAAAGGCCAAGATTTTAGCCAAGACTTTCCAGGATGATCTGAGTGAGGAAAACTTGAGGAAGCTCCCTACACAAGAGCTTAGAGACAGGATGTCTACCTTGTTCCTTGTGCGTGAGAGCTCCCCACAAGACCCAGAAGCTATGTCACCTCCTAACTTAGAGGCTAGCAAGACGCATCCGCCTGCCATTCCAAGGCACCAGCCTACTGAGGAACCTGCTTACACAGAGAAGATTATTCCTTGTGACCATCTACCTATAAATATCCCAGTCAATGAATCCTTTAGAGACCAGAAACCCATGGCAGGGAGCCAAATTCCTAGCCATGCTAGCGTGGCCATCCAGCAAGCCCTGGCTGTTGAAGCTCCTAAGACTTACAGGTCTAGAGAATCTATGGTCTTGCCTGCCAAGCTGATTTCCAAACTAATAGGAGTCCACGCTTCTATCAGCATGCAGAGACGATTCCCACCTCCATGGAGTCTTGTTCACCATTTTTGTTTAAAACTCCCAGGAAGGACCTTAGAGACAAGGGAGTCCAGAAATTCTCAGACCTTCCTGAAGACTTCATCTTATGGAAGGTAACTTTTCAGAGAGCCATTAGAGATTTGAAGCTACAAGCAGATGAGGAGCTCACCTTACTCATGGCATGGTTGGGACCCAACTCGTCCCTTCAGGTCCAGAGAGTCTACGCAGCCTACGTGTCAGACTCGGTTAAGGCGTTGCAGACAGCGTGGAACAGATTAGAGGAGCGATATGGTGCATCAACACAAATAGAAGCATCCTTACTGAATCGGCTTTATAAGTCCCCAATCCTCAAGTCAAAGGACTACCGTAAACTTTGGGACTTAAGTGATCTTTTAGTTGAACTTCAGTCTGCAAAATGTAATCCAGAGTTACCTGGTCTAGCCTGTTTAGATCAACACATCACACAGAGGCAGGTGCTCCAAAAACTACCCCTTCAGCTTCAGGAGATGTGGGGAAGAGAGGTGTTAAGGAACTCAACATGCAACGCTAACCACCCCATAGTTACCTTGTGATCTTTGTGACAAGAGCTGCAAAGGAAAGAAATGACCCACAGACTGGGTTCCCAACACTTTACCAGAGCATGCGTCCAAAGAAGACTATAAAGGAGGATAAAAAACCTATCAAAGAGATGGGTAAGAGCACAGTTGTAGTTAAATCTACTGAGGTCACTCAGTTTAAGTCAGATAAGAAGCAAGAGACTAAAGAAATTCCATATCCCATTCATAATAAACCACATAGCCTTGCAGATTGTAAAGAGTTCTCAAAAAGGCCTTATGAAGAAAGGCTGGAAATAGCAGCTAAAGCAAAGGTGAAATGTGCAGAATGCGGTAGCCCACAGCACTGTTCAGCAATGCACCATTTTAAATCACCTTCAGTGTCACCTAAACTCAAGAAGAAAACAGAGAGTCCTAGAAGTGAGGCCGCAGAAAAGACAGCTAAACCTACTTCAGAAGCAGTCAGTTGTGGCATGTACAAAGCTATGCCAGGACTCAACACAGACTAGGATATGCCATCCTATTTGTCTAGCTGAAGTTTTGTCAGAGAACAAACCTCACTTTAGAAAAATACTTTATATTGCCCTAGACTCACAGAGTGATGCATCCTTGGCCACACCAGACTTTTTCAGTACTTTTGCAGTCAAAGCCAAGAGGCTTGAATACACCATATCTACCTGCAGTGGACAGCAACAAATACAGGGTAGAGTGGCAACTGAGTTCATGATTTCGCCATGCTATGGCAAAAGGTGCATTAAACTTCCTCCATTAATAGAGTGCCCTTCTATCCCAAGAAGCAAGAACCAAATAGCAACCAAGGCTATAGCTGAAAGCCACGTACACCTGAAGGCTATAGCGAAAGAAACTCCTGCATTGGACAAAGATGCCGAAATTTCCCTCCTGATAGGCTCAGATTGCCCAGAGCTGTTCCAGGTCTTGAAGCAAGTAAATGGACCTCCAGGTGCGCCAATAGCACAAAAATTGCCACTAGGATGGATAGCAATTGGACCTGTGTGCATCCACAGCAAAAGCCCGCCAGCAGTATTCAATCTTACAGGCAATAGCCAATTTCCAAATTCAAGACCCACGCAACTACAAAGTTGCCTAAGCCACATTAAAGTGTGTTGCCTTGGTGTTATCCCAGACTACGGTGCCATTTTTGAAACTTCAACAAGAGACGAAGACATAGCCTATTCCCGTGAGGAAAGAAAGTTCCTAGACATAATGAATCTAGAAACAGTCCAGAATACTGAAGGGAGCTGGATGGCACCCCTTCCCTTTAGAGAAGATCGACCAATTTTGCCTAACAGCTGTCAACTTGCTGAAAGAGTTCCTTTGTGCAGTGAACCCCAAGAACAATGGTTCCTGCCATACCATAAGGTAACTCACCCACAAAAGCCAGAAAAGGTGAGAATAGTTTTTGACTCAAGTGCAAGGTGCAAAACATCTAACTTAATGATGTTCTTCTTAAAGGTCCAGATTTGCTTAACGGTTTACTAGGAGCACTTCTGAAGTTTAGAGAACGGAAAATAACAGTGACAGCAGACATACACAAAATGTTCTATGCCTTCCTGGTTAAGCCAGAACATCGCCACTTCCCAAAGTTCCTGTGGTTCCAGAACACGGAAACCTTGAAAGATATCACCGAGTTCCGCATGAGAGTACATGTTTTCGGATACACCCCTAGCCCAGCGGTAGCACCCAAACAGACAATACCCAGATTAGAGTTGTGTGCTGCTTTGCTAGCTACTCAACGTCTTCAAACCATTTGTGAGGAAGTGGAAATAAAATTCCATAAAGTATTATTATACACTGACAGTATGTTCATACTAGGATACCTCACAAACACCACAAAGAGATTTAAAATGTACATAACCAATAGAGTGAACAAAATTCTTTCTCGCACTCAACGAAGTCAATGGAAATATGTTCCTTCTGAGTTAAATCCAGCTGATATTGCTACAAGAGGAGCTTCAGCCCAAAAGGTGCAGTCATCCACTTGGCTGACTGGTCCAAAGTTCCTGATGGAGTTAAGACTTTCCTGAACACAACAGAAGTAGAGCTGAAACATGCTCTGAATTACGTGAGTGCCTGCCAGAGATCAGCAGCTGCAAAATAGATTTGGTAAATGCACCCAGCACAAGGTTGCCTTATTTAGATGCCAGGAAATTCACAAAGTTCTCTCAATGGCTGATTCTTCAAAGTGCCCTTGCTAGACTCATTCATTTTATAACTTTCAGAGACAAAGCCGTACTTACAACTATGGACATGGTTAAAGCAGAAACCCTGATCTACAGGTCTGTACAGAGATCTGAATTCAAGGAAGAGTTCAGATACATAGAAAAGCAACACTATTAACCTAAACACAGTGTCCTTAAAGATCTGTATCTGGTTATGGACAACAGAGGTCTTCTACATGTTGAAGGTAGACTTCAAAGAGCTACAATCAAGAACAGCCTAAAAAAGCCTATCATTCTACCTGCAAGTAGCCATATAGCCCTTCAAATAGTCAGACACTACCATGAAAGGCCACCATGAGAACTATAAGTGAAGACAAAGTGATCAAGTATCAAAGACCTTTAACAGACTTAGAGGGGAAACAGACGGGCGGCCATGGGCCGCCCCAGGAAGCTGCGCCGTGGGACTGAGGCATCCCCACGCCTCGGTCCCGCGGCGCAGCTTCGCCGCCCCTGAAAGAAGCGCTAAATTGGCGCTCCTTTCACAAGTCGACGAAGGTGTGCCGCAAAAGATTGTGGCGCACCTTCGCCGACTCTTCCGCCGCAGCGGGTGCAAATGCTGTGGCGGGAGGTCCTCCTCAGAGCGCCGGCCGTGCAGAGGGCTGGCTGCTCCAAGGACAACCTGGGGAAAGGGTTGGGGAGCCGATCGTGCGGCTGCCCCTCCCCTTCCCTGCCCCCAAGACGGTCCATTAAGCCATCTGCTTAGGGGGTTAGTTACTCTGTTCAAAGTTAGATAAAACTTTTGATTTATTGTATAAATGGTTAAGAATAGGTCATTAGATTGCAAAATTTCATTGAAATTTTGAGCGGGGAGTGTGATGTCCAGCCTGGACTGTTTAAATTCTCCCCTGCATTTTCCTTCATTTTTAGTTCAGTTTGAGCATAGGAATGTTCCACTGTATTAGTTTGTGGGAGGAGCTGTAGGATTCCCCTGCATTTGTCTAGTTTTTTGGTTTGCCCCTTCCCAGCAAGCTCTGCTTTGGCTTGGGATTTTTTAGTTTTTCTTAGGCAGGCTTGGCTTTTATTTGTTTAGTGGCAACAGGCTCAGGCAGAGGGAAAGGCCATTTCTTACACCATTTAGCCAACTTACACCTGCAGCCAAATTATTTACCTTCAGCCAACTTAGTTACCTGTAGCATTAAATTCTAGTAAACATCAACATCAAAGAAGACAATAGCACCAGAAGCTGAAAGACCCTGCACCAGCTTCATTGAGAAGGAGATCAATCCAGGAACAAACCCAGAGAGATGGCAACACTGAAGATCATTAAAACCTGAACTGTAAAGTACCTTTTATTTTAAACCTATTAGAGCTTGGGTGGAGAAACTCTTTTTCTTTTGTTTTTTTAAAAATAAATTTCCTTCTTTTTGGACTTTACACTCAGCTTTGGAGCCTTTTTGGGTTAGAGATGGATCTCACCAGGGTACTGGCGTTGCACATCCATATTTGCCACCACCTTTAGTTGGGTGTGTCTTCACAGTAAGCATCAGCAATTAAAAAATGCAAATGCAATACATTGAAAGCTCTGGGTAAAGATAAAAGTTTTCATCTAGTGCTTAAAACTCTAATTCAAAGTGCTAACTATACTGAATGAGGAAGAGCATTCAAAAAATACAGTACCACTCAAGAAAAGACTTGTTTTATAGTCACCACCTGTTCAACCACAGTAGGCAGGGGAACCAAAAGAGCCATGTCAGAAAGAAACTTAAAGCTTACTACATTTAGGGAAAGAAACTTAAAGCTTACTAAATGTAGTGCCCTAACAAAATAGGAGAGATCAATATAAAATATTTCAAATCCACTAGAGTTTTCACTCTCACTAAAGTGAGGAGCAGTGTTTCTAACATGCATTCATTCTGAACTTCCAATAGCTGTCGTCATAGTTTTCAAGCAGTTATCTGGGCCACCTAAAAGGAAGTGGCCAAAGGTGAGAAAGATCCCTTTCTCCAGTCACATATTGTGCCTTAACTGAGCAGTCTGAGCAAACTGTCCATCTCTTGCTTGGCTCAAATATGGGATGTGTTCAACTAGCATGTTATGGAAAGTGATCATGTTAAAGGTTCAGTATCCTTTTTTGGGAGGGGCATACATTTTTGGTCCATCCATCCCTGAATATGTCTTTTGTCTTTTCAGTTAAGCTTTATGCTATGTGTACATATGGCCTTGCTTCCACTTTCTTTTATTTTTCAGTCCCAGATCTGCTTTTAGCTCAACTGCTTGTCTTAATCTTAAACCTTAATTACATTTACAGGATCAATTCTTCTACTTAGTATGCTTCACAAAAGAACGATATCTGCATGATATCACTAACCATTTTATTTACTGCAATAAGCTGAAAAAGCAGTTAAACGAACATGAGTGTCTGATCATTATACAGCACACTATATGATTCTCTCCAATGAACAAGGTGACACATAGGATCTGGCATAGACCTCCCAGCACCAGATGAAGGAGACAACTCATCCCTTTTAATCCAGTGTTGGGAGTCAGCTCAACCCTTTCTAGCCAACCCCTATTCCAGCAGCTCCAGGGCACTAAGATATCTGCCTGCTTCCTTAGCACCATCTGCCCTTGAATGATTCACTGGCACAAATCACTGTTTGTTGTTTCCACAGTTGAAGCAGAGCCACAAGATCAGGTCATCCATAAATGATGGCACAAAATATTTTTGGAATATGTAACCAACTGCCAGTTCAAGGTTTACAAATTCTTCACAAGCAGGAAGACATTAATACAAATTTCCCTCTTTTGCATTTTTAATATACAGCTTGCAATTCAGTCACCATTCAGTCAAGACCTAAATAATGTAATTGTACTGGTGGTAGATGTAATTGTACTAGAGCCAGCATGGCATAGTAGTTTGGATTTAGGACTAGGACACTGGAGAATGGGATTCAGTTCTTTGCTTGGCCATGGAAACATGCTGGGTGACCTTGGGCAAATCACACTCTCTCAGCCCCAGAAAACCCCATGACCTTAGGATCACCATAAGTCAGAAAGGCACACAACAACAACAACAACTAGTGGTTAATACAGGTTTAGGCAAAAGTTACCTTCTTACATGCTGTCACCGAGCTTCCCAGACTGCTTCCTGAACTTTCTGTGCCAATGCTTTGGTGCTCTGAAACTTCATACATCAGTGGGGATTCAAAGATGCTGAAGAGAGAGAAGGGGGAAATTTTAATGACATTAGCTCATATAAAAACAGCATTAATCTTAAAGTCCTATCCAAGTCAGTTCACTCTGATTTCTGCAGTTCTCCTGGTTAACAGCTTCACATGGATTAGATCCATTTTGCAGCTTTCTGAGGCATGCTCTGAAATAACAGCCTGGTGCCTTTTAAAGGCGAGAATACATGCCTTTAGTGTATAATAATAACTTCTTCCTGCTTTCAACAATACAATAAAATGTTCTCTTCTCCCTCAAGAATGCAGTTCTAAGGCAGCAAATGATATACTGGTTGCATTCATTCAGCTTGACAGATGCCAGCATACAAGAAATTGCATGCAGTGCCTCATCCTGAGTCACCTGCTTCTTATTCAAGAAAAGAGGTAAATTACAACTATTGAGAGACAAAGAATACAGTGGGAGTGACTAAAGTTGGCAGCCCAAGCAGTCTATCTTTATCATTGCAGACAAGATATAGTTAACGTGGGTTGGATGCCTGCCCTTTATAGCAAGTATGGTACGTATCTCTGAAGTGCAGAACGGAAAGAAATGTAAGCCTTCCACAACAGAGCACCCATTTGATGCGCTAGACTACAGCTCCCATCATCCCCAGCCAGTAAAGCCAGATAATCTTTATTGGCTGCAGCAGGATAAGTAGCAGATGGCAGTTTTTTTTCAGAAAGTAAAATTCTATTAAGTGGTGATAAAGTTGTGATTTTATTTTTTAAAACTTAATGGCATTTTAAATGCTAACTCAATTAAATTATTATTATTATTTATAAAAAAAAAGACCAGTTTTTTAGTTTTATCTTGTTTTACTCTTGCTGTAATCTGCCTTGGGTCTCATGTCAAGAGTAAGTGAAAAAATATATATATATATATATATAAAGTAAATAAATAAAAACACTGAACTATAGCTGTTATGCTTGGGAGCAGTCAGAGATGAATTCCCAACCATTCATTCAAAGTATCATAGCTCCAACATCTGGCAAAAAAAATTAGTTTACTCTCAACAATCAACTAGCAACAGTTGAAAGGGAATAGAAAACAAAGTGGAGCAGGTCTATTTCATGGGCTGGACTGAGAAACCAACAAGCTTCCTCAGTGTTGCCTAACAGCAGCCATTCCATCAGATGATCTGAACTGTTTCCTCCCTACTTGGTTATTACAAAGAATTATTAAGAATTAGTGTTTGGTTTTCCCCACCTCATCACCCATCCCTTTTCCCTCTTCTGGTACTTCTGTTTCAGGATGTACAGCTGAGGGTAAATACTCTCTCTTTCTCTCTCTTTAATTGATCTGTAATCTGCTCTGGGAGCCACTTCAGCTGAAGATTAGGATAAAATGCTGTATATAAAATGAAATGAAAATCATAACCTTTAAAAAAAATTGTTCAGAATGGATCACCACACAAGAAAAACAATACAAAAAATATCAAAAATGCATATAAATGTGATACTGAAATACTACTTCATTAAAATAAGAACTTAAAATTTCATTAACACTAATAGTTATCTGCCAAATGGCAATATGAGCCATTAAACAATTATTATTTATCAATAGTATACAAGCCTAAGGAGATTATCACATTACAAATAACGTGACTTATCCCTGATGGGATACAGTCGCATTTCAGATTAATAGCGGGTGTTATCACATTCAAATCGCTGCCACTGCCGCCAGGCAGCTGCAGTTTGCATGCAGCACAGGTCCCAGCCTTGCTCATCTGGCCACTTTTCAAAAATGGCAAACTCATGTTTTTGAAAAGTGGCCGGATAAGCAAGGCAGGGACCAGGGCTGCATGTGGGTTGCAGTTGCCCAGCAGCAGCAGCAGCAACGATTTGAATGTGATAATACCTGCTATTAATCTGAAACGTGACTGTATCCCATTGGGGATAAGTTGTGTTATTTGTAATGCAATAATCTTCTAAGTCAAATATGCCAAACCTCACAGTATTCATACAGGAAAAAAAAAACTCATACAGTTTTTCAAAAGTGCAAAGTGTAATAAATAGCAACCAAAGAATCTGGGACAGGTTTTATGGCTTCAATGGAAGTATGGGAGACAGTATTCTTTCTCTTTCTCTGTACTCTGTAAATTCCCACTGCTTCTAGAGAGATATACCCAGGCATTCCATCTTTCAAGAAATCAGGAGCCCTTTAAAACTTCATAATTACAGCACTGTGATTCCACTTTAACTGCCATTGTGGCTGAGATATATAAATCCCTCTCTCTAAACTGAATACTTGAGAATCCTTAGTGCCATGATGTAGCGGTTTGAGTGCTGGGTGTTAATGAGAACTGAGGAAACAAAGGTCTTCAGCTATAAATCATTGCCACCATCAAACATATTTCATGGAACTGGCAAAGTGAGTGGCATCTGTCATCACATACCACTGTGTGCTGCACCAAGGTTTCTTGTTATCTGATTGAGGGACTTGCCAGGCTCCCCCTCTCCATGTGCCAGAGACTGGCACCATATTAATGGCTATTGCCTACAGCTGTTTCTTTACTTTTCTGGAAACTTGCTGCGAATCATCATCCAAAGGCTTATGGACCACCATTCTGAGTAGCAGTGTGTTACATAATGGTCATACAGTGCTGGAAATGAATCTGTAGAATTAGACCTCTCCCAGATGCCACTGCCTATATTTCATCACCACTGCCTGAGAATGCTCTGTCTCGTACTAAATCTGGAGAGCATGCTTGATATCCCCCCATCTTTTCATCATTTTACTCTCTATCACTAAAACTCAACTTTGCTTTGCAAAATGTAGTGTTAGATTCAGGATGGATGGAAGAAATTTATTTGCACAACAAACATATAGCTTTTTTTCAAATCTAGAACACTAATATGCTGTAAAGTGATGCACCAGGGTGATTAATTCTTTAATTTTAAGAAAACATCCAGGCACCATAAGGGTCCCAATGCTATTCTTATTAAATATTAAATGGGATGAGGGATTGATTTTTAACTTTGCTTGTTTTAAATTTGTTGGGACAAGCAGTTGCGGTGGGACTCCAAAGGCTCTCTCCAGTTGCCTGTTCACAAGACACTCTGCAAACAGGGCGGCATTCCCACTACATTATAAACTGGTTTGCTAACCAGTTTGAAGTGGTTTAAATGACCCTTGTTCACACTTGAGCTGAATCACTATAGTTGTTTGGTGAGCACCCCCCCCCCCGCACTAGACCCATTTAATGCACATCTTTTTGATGCTCATTTTTTCTGCGTCTTTTGCAGTAAATTGATTCAGTGCAATTGTGAATGGAATGTGGATCAGAATTGATTTAAATTTGCCCTTTACATGTGCCGGTCAGCTGAAGAGGGTCCATTTTGAATCAATTCATTAGTCAATGTGAATGACAATTGGGTTATTTTACAACAAGAAAATGCAATTGGGGCAAATGTAGTGTGAACCATGCTCCACTGTCGAATCAATCCATCAATTCGGATCACAAACTGATTTATTTGTAAGTGGGAATAAGGCCCAGGAGAGGGCTGCACTTGTCTTTTCTTAGTGCTCTGATGAGTAGCACCACAGAAACATTTTTGTTGGACTGCTGCCAAGCTACAAAGGTAGGCTGCGGGGAGAATTTGGCATCATCAGTGCTGGAGCTCTACCACTGTAGTTATGCTGACAATGCAGGATCTCAGCCTTCATTTTTTTTTTGGTGTACCATGACACCCAGAAAAGTGTCTTGTGGAGTAATGAGGGATCCTGGGGGTCTTAGGGATTACAGATAGCATCCTGTTGAACAAAAGGGGGTGGTAGAGAGTGAAGATGTTGGCATGGTGTGTGTATGTTAGCTGATTGTTTGTTTGTGGTGCATGTTTTTCCTTGTTTGTATGTATGGGGCAGGAGTTTGTTTTCATTTTTGTTTCTCTTTTGCTTTTGGTCTGATACGTGTTTTAAAAAGGTAAAGGTAAAGATATTCTAGGTTGTCAAGTCGTGTCCAACCATAGGGGGTGGTGTTCATCTCTGTTACTAAGCTGAAGAGCCAGCATTGTCAGAGACTACTCAGTGATCATGTGGCCAGCATGATTGCACAGAATGCTGTTTACCTTTCTACCGAAGTGGCACCTATTTATCTACTTGCATTTGCATGCTTTCAAACTGCTAGGTTGGCAGAAGCTGAGACTAGTGACAGGAGCTCACCCCATCATGCAGCACCCGGGCCTTGAACTGCCAATCTGCTGGTCTTGTAATCAACAGAGTCAGTGTCTTAACCACCTGAGCCACTGCTTTATCTGGTGCATTTTCTGTGAAATAGATATTTTGCAGTGCCTTGTGAGGAAGATATAGGATTTGGCATTTTAACCTCCTACCCCATCTCTGCTTTTAAGTACTTTATTTCTTGGTCATGTTATTGTCCTACCAGTCTCTCAACCTCATCAGTTTGCTTTATGGGAAATGGGTGTTTTTTCACTGACCAGGCCTGCCTAAGATATTCTGTGAATATGTGGGCCACTCTCAGTAGCCAATTTTTGGCAGCACTCACAATACTTCCAGTCAGTCCCACTTGTATCATTCTGAGGTTTTCACAATAAAGTCTAGCCAAATTTTTCCTGGCGATTTTGCTAGCCACTTACTCTAGCCCTGCCCTCTTGAGCAACACAGAACAAGTTTTCCTAATTTTGTGTAAACCCTTTCAAAAATGTTGGATCTTACTTTTCTTATCTCTTGCATTAAAAAAAGGCAGCCCTTTCAACAAGTCTGCACAGTATAGTTTCTCTCCTTACACTTCTCTTTTCTACATATAGTGTAAGGGTAGGGGAAATAACAACAGCATATGAACACAGTCCTTTGAACTTTCTGTCAAACTCATTTGGTGATTTAGAACTTTTCTCCACTAATTATCTGATTTCTTTTTAATTTAATGGAAGCTAGTACCCACAATGCATTTCTACAGCATATTAGTTCATCTACTGCAAAGTA
Organism: Phrynosoma blainvillii; assembly: GCA_026167975.1. Classification (NCBI taxonomy): domain Eukaryota; kingdom Metazoa; phylum Chordata; class Lepidosauria; order Squamata; family Phrynosomatidae; genus Phrynosoma; species Phrynosoma blainvillii. The sequence goes on along the minus strand of JANUYF010000003.1, from coordinate 47,674,420 downwards.
GTAAGTCAGCTACCATCACTCTGAATATATATTACAGATGATCATGATAAGGAAAAATTTTAAAAAGAAAAGAATTGTGTATGTGATCATAGAAAGCCTAAAATGTCAGCATACTTTGTGAGTGACACTGAATGAAAACAGGCTATGTCCCAGATAGAAAATCAGTGTCACTAGAGAATGAGACACATCCCAGATACCCAAAGCTCACAGTGATATAACTTTCCACACCAGCTATTCCTTCCAGTTGGCAAAAAGCGCAGCAGATGAAATGACAAGGTAAGGGCCAAATGAGTTAGTTGATCTAAAAGTTATGATCTAAAAATGAAGTAAGGCTGCTATCTTTGGGATCCAGAGGGATTAAAAGTATAGACATTTGACTCCTCATTTTATGCTTCATGCATCCTGTTTCTTCTGTCAGCTGACTGACAGTCTTTTTGCTATTTTTACATGAACATCAGGAGCTGGATTGGAGAATAATTTGACAGTAGAAAAGTCTGGGATAAAAGTAAATAACAGTGAAAAGAGAGCTGTGGCAACTCTAAGAATAACAGATTTATTTTAGCACAAACTTTAATGGATATGTGTATCTGTCTTCATGTAGATACATATCCATACATATCTATATTATATATAATACACACAAATACTGTCAAAATATGTATAAATTCATATATTTGAAACCCTAATATTGCACTTCATGTATATGATGAAGTAAACTATAATCCATGAATACTCATTTTAAAATAAATGTTAGGGCGTTTTCACACTACCCTCCCTAAAGCCGGGTGGAGCCAGGTGGAGCCATTCCGGAACGGGCCGTGCTGCTGATTCCGGAATGGCTCCGGCGGCGGCAGGCTAATTCCTGTTGGACACCCGGAATTACCTTTAAGCCGCAGAAGCCGGAGTTAGCGTTGGTTCGGCCGGAGTGAGGCCGGACTTACGGCTCCGTGCGTTTGAACACACGGAGCAAGAAGCCGGACGGATGCAGGGATGGCACCGGAAGGGGCGGGGTTTGCCGCCGCGCGTGTGTGAACAAGCTGGAAATGGAGCCGGAGTGGGGCCGGACGGAGGCCGGCTAGCGTCCTCCAAAAGCCCCGTGTGAAAACGTCCTTAGTCTCTGTTAAATCCTAAAGAGGTCACAAGACTCCTCTTTATTTTGTTGGAATAGGCTAACAGAGCTACCCTTTGAAAATAATTGCAAGAGAAGCTGAACTAATATTTCCATAGTCTGGAACTCTGAACTGGGAATGCAGTCATATCGCTTTGTAATTGGGAGTCTTTTTCTGTCAGCGGTGATGAGGATGTGGATGTAACAACTATTAGCATGCAACAGTCCCTGCATTGTTTTGGCAAGCAGATGAGGATGCACCCTGACTACATTTAAATACATTGACTACATTTAATTGACTACATTTTAAAAACTCTGCAGATTTATTGCCTAAAAAGATAGTATGTAAAAGCCTTCTCTTAAATGGATTAGTTACTTTAATTCATTGATTTCTTTAACTGTCCCCAAACATAATTTCTCTGTGTGGCTCATGAATAAATGCAGTACTAAAATACTGTATAAAATAATAAAAAGTGTATAAATCCAAATACAGATTTTGAAGTGAGAAACCTACACTAAAGGACAGCATTATTTTACAGATCTGGATGACTAAAATCAGGGGTAGGCAACCTAAGGCCCGGGGGCCAGATGCGCCCTCCCGAGGCCTTTGGACTAGCCCCAGGCCGGTCCTGCCGCCGCCACCCACCATGATGATATTGATTATTGTTGTTAATACTTGTTCTTGGGGTTTTCTTGGCAAAATCTCCACAGGGGTTTTGCCATGGCTTTTCTGGGGCTGAGAGAGTGTGCATGCATATTTTATTTATTTATTTATTTATTTATTTATTTATTTATTTTTGGTGCTTCGGCCCCCCAATTGTCTGAGGGACAGCAACCCGGCCCCCGGCTCAAAAAGGTTGCCTACCCCTGACTAAAATGGTCTTCATGTAAACTGAAAAGATTGAAGATGGTGTCATGTAAATAAGATTTTATGGGAGGACTGTTTTTTATCTACTTCATTCACGTGGTGGGCCTCTGACAAATAAGTATAAAGATATAAAGTACTGGGGAAAGGCACTCTTTTGGATAACCTGGATTCAAATTTGTTTAAGGCATTGAAGGTTAAAAACAACACTTTAAATTGGGCCGAGAAGTATACAAGGAACCTGTGTAGTTGGTATCCATTTTAACAGCAGGAAGAAGAGAGAGACCAAAAGCCTGAGAGCCAAAATAGAAGTGACATCAACTGCACAAAACTATTTTATATGTCTGTCAGCCTTTAATAGTGACAGCCATGGGTGCCTCAAGCAAAAGCATGAGGAGGAGCATGGAGAGGAGGGGTTAATATATATATCCTCATTCTAAGCAATATAGACATCAGAAGGCATGGTTCTAATCTTGTGCAACAAGAAAGCTTCACAAAACTGTTCTCCACTTCCTGCATAGCTCCAAATGGCACAATGGGTCCAAGAACATGCAGCCATCACCTCTCTACTGAGTCTTCACCTCATCTCCTTACTTTTAGGTCCAAGTACAATGCACTTACAATTATGCCTGGTGTCACTCAGGAATGGAGTAAAGATGAGTGCCCAGGCTTTAATGCCAACACACAGATACACAGATAAAACTTTGTCCTCTTCCAGCACTGCTCACCCTAAGATTTGTCTCCTTGCCTGGGGGCTGAGAGAAGCACACAAATTCCCCAAAACTTCAGCTAGACCTGGCAACCCTTGTGTACATGTATGTGCCTTCAAGTTGCCTGTTGATTTATAGTGAACCCTTATGAATTTCTTTTCATAAGAGTATTCCTGAGTATTCCTTTGCCAGTTTCTTCCTCTGAAATATAGCCTAGAGTACCTGGTACTCATTGGCAGTCTTTCGTCCAAGTACCAACCAGGACTGACTCTGTGTAGCTTCCAAAATCTGATAGGGTCTGGTTTGAGGTGTCACTAGGATGTGTAGGGGGGTGCAGATTCACTGGGTTATAACTCTGAGGGAGGTGTACACCTGGTGGGGTGATACACCTGGTGGAACTAACATGGCTGTTGGGTGAGTGAAAAGGGATGCAACAACCTTTCTTGCTTGCCCAGCAGCCATACCAGACACTGAATGGGACCTCCAAAGGCTGCAAAGGCTGATGGAGGTGCCTGTGCCTTCCATTCAGAATCTCATAGCCAAACCAGACCCTGAACAGGACCTCCAGAGATTGTAGTGCTGCCCCCATCAGCAGCGGCCACTGCTGGGAGGGATGTCTTCCTTTAGAGTCTGGCACAGCTGAATGGGATCTCTGAAGACTATGGTGCTGCCCCCCCCTCATCAATGGCCAATGTTGGTGTGTGTGTGCAAACCTTCCATTCAAAGTCTGGTGAGGAAGCCATGCCAAACTCTGAACAGGACTCGTGGAGGCCATGGCACTGTCCCCCCCCCCCTCCAGCAGTGGTCTGGCTGGGCAGTGGGCAGCCAGCCAGGAGGGACAGGTGAGTGAGGGAGTAGGAGGTACAGTGAGGCAATCTGCATTTTGGGCTTGAGTGTCATTTTTGCCCAGAGCAACCCATTGAAATGAAAGGGTCTTGCAACCCCTTTCCAGGCACCTGCACCAGGTGATACCAAAGGGAGTAACGCCTCTGGGTCTGGTGCCTTTAGGACAACCCTATTCAAATATGGGCTGCCACGTGGATGACGTAGATTTGTTCTCTGTTGCTCTTCAGAGGGTAGGACAATACAACAGGTTCAAACTAAAACAAAGGGGATTTTGAGTAAACGTTAGAAGTTCCTGAAGCTATGAGCTAATGAACGGGAGAATAAATTGCTTTGGAAAATGGTGGATTCCCCTTTGTTAGAAGATTTAAGCAGAGGCTAGATGGCCAGTTCTCAGGAATACTGCAGCAATGTTTTTTCTGCTTTGTCAGCAGGCTGGACCATATTTCTCTGAGGCCCAACTCTGTAATTACTTCTCAGCCTCAACCACTTTCTACCTATGGCATATTTATAGAATGCTATTTGTTATGTGGCCTCAAGTCATTTTTTACTTATGGCAATTCTGTGATAAGTTTTTTTTTTTTGGTAAGATTTATTCAGAAGCAAATTGCCATTGTCTTCTTTTGAGTGAGGGGGGAAGCAGACGGGCGGCATGGGGCCGCCCCGGGAAGCTGCGGTTCGGGACCGAGGTATCCGCACACCTCAGCCCCATGGCGCAGCTTCGCCACCCCTGGAAGGAGTGCTAAAATCACCGAAGTTTTTAGCGGACGCTGCAGCGGAAAGGCATCGTCGGAGCGCCGGCCATGTGGAGGGCCGGCTGCTCCGACAACGTCTTCAGGAAGGACGACGTCTTCGGGAAGCTGCCCCTCCCCTTCCTTGCTCTGAAGACAGCGCTTTGCGTCATCTGCTTAGCCCCTGAGTTTGGCTGAGTGGGGATTCAAACTAGGACTCCCAGAGTCCTAGACCAACACTCAAACTACTACGGGGCTATGCACACAGGCAAAAATGGTTGCTTTGAGGGTGACTTGTAGGCATGGCCTTTGGATGATGCATGCCTAAAAGTCTCCAGGAAAGCGCCCTCTAGCCATCATATGCTGAGAAAAGCTGCTCCAAAAAGGAGCTTTTTTCTGCTCCTTTGGTGAAGATGTGACCTTTGCATGTGTGTATGTATGCAGCAACACTGATGCACCAGAAAACGGCCGTATAAAAACACACTGTCACACATGCAGCGGAAATTGACTCGGCGATCCAGAGCATGCGCCCTACGATGCAAGCTTTAATTTAAAGCGCCCAATGGTTCCAGGTGTGGATGCACTGGCACAGGTGTGCTTGAATATTAGAACCCTAACCCTAATTGTAATCCTATGCATGCACCCTAACAACTGTCTTCCATTATGACAGGGGTCGGCAACCTTTTTTGCCGACGGGCCAGGGGGGGAAATGGCGCTGGGTGCTGGTCCGAGAGCGTGCCATTTTGGACGTACTGCCACCGCCATTTTGTTTTCCAATACTGTTTGTTTTTCAGGAATACGAGTTGCGGCCGCCATTTTGGCAAACAAAATGGCGGCGGTCATCGTAAGTTGCCGACCCCTGCGTTATGACAATAAATGCATTCTGTTGAATGTACGCTTGCTGTCAGCATGCACAGCAGTTTCATGAAAGAGGCTTTTGTGACCTCTTCTGTGCAGGTGTACATTAGACCTGCACACCATTTCCTGGCATGCTGGGGGGGGGGCCCTGGAGTAACGTTTGTCCATGTGTCCTGTTGACCATGTCCCTTGCATGACCAGCAGTTGCATGTATCAAGTCTGTCCACACAAACCTCCCTTGCATGTACCTCTCCCCTCCCTCCTGATCTATGTGTGACATGTTTTGTGGAGGACGATAGAGGGCCTCGGCAGACGACTAATACAGTCGTCTTGGAGGCAGGGAATAGGAGGGGCAGCCACACGAGCGGCGCCCCTTCCTCTTCCCGAGGTTGCCCTTGGAGCAGCCGGCCCTCCGCACGGCCGGCGCTCCGGGGGCAACCTCCCGCCGCAGTGTCCGGACACGCTGCGGCAGAAAAGTCAGGGAAAGTGCGCCCTACACATTTAGGGCGCACTTTCCCTGATTTCTGAAAGGAGCGCTATTTTTGCGCTCCTTTCAGGGACGCCGCCGGAGCGCCGCGGTGCGGAGGCTGCGGTCCCGCGGCGCTCCGTCCCAGGGCGTCCCCAACGCCCTGGTGTGCTTCCCCCCAGAGTGTCTTTTCAGTTGACAAACCCGTTCCTTCACACCAAGGGTGGCACAATCAGACAGTGGCACCTGTCTATTGCACCCATTCCTTGGGGGGTAAGAGGAGGTCAGTTAATCCTTGAATGATATGTGGGTGTATGACAGATCCTGTGCAGGTGACAGGGATGCCGAACTTTAGTCACCTTTGTACATAGAGAGTGATAGACTGTATAGTAGCTAATTACAGGTCCTGTGCAGGTGCACAGGGATGTTTTCCTGCACAGATGCGCAGGTGTGGAGAGATGTTCCTGTGCATGTGTGCATGCATTTGACAGCAAAATAAAAAATTAAAAATTAAAGCAGCTGCTGCCCACCCATGCGGTTGCTCCATCTCCCTTTGCAGCATCCTTGGGGCTGGCAGTGTGGTTGCTGGGGCTTCAATACAGCCTCGGAAAAGCTGCATTGACTCCACCCAGTGTGGTTGCTCCATCCCCATTTAGGGCAACTTCAGAGCAGGCAGTGTGGTTGCTGCAGCTTAGGGAAAAGGCAACTTCAGGTCACCTTTTCCTGCCTGTCTGACTAGCCCCTACATCATGCTGGCTTTCATAAAATAGTACTAGTAATGGCTTATCTTACAGGCATGTTTTAAGAATTGTATATGACACAGTTTAAACAATGATGATAAACCATTGTACAAATCATTTTTATATTGTGCTGTGCATCCATGTTTCAAAGGGGGGAAGCAGACGGGCGGCCGTGGGCTGCCCCGGGAAGCTGCGCCGTGGGGCCGAGGTATCTGCATACCACGGCCCTGCGGTGCAGCTTCGCCGCCCCTGGAAGGAGCGCTAAAATAGTGCTCCGTCCACAAGTCGCTGAAGGTGCACCGCAAAAGGCTGGCGGCGCACCTTCGGCGACTCTGCCGCTGCAGTGTGTGCGGACGCTGCGGCGGGAAGTCATCGTCAGAGTGCCAGCCGTGCGGAGGGGCCGGCGCTCCGATGATGACTTCGGGAAGGGGTTGGGGTGCCCACCGTGCGGCTGCCCCTCCCCTTCCCTTCCTTGCCCCCAAGACGGCCCTTTTATCCGTCTGCTTCCCCCCAAAGTCCCTTGCTAGCATAGGTGATTCTATGGCAGAATCAAGCCTCCAATATTGCAATCACATTTCCTAACATGGCAATCTGTATCCTTACTCACTTACCTCACTGAACAGTGTGATACTACTATGGAATCTAGCAGCAAGGATCTGCAAACACATTGTAGTTGTTTGGGTCATGACTGAGCAAGTGAGCAAGTGAGGGACACCTTTTATTCTTTGAGAAGCCAGGAATAATGCTCACAATGTGATTTTTCAAAGCAATCCCTTCTCTGAAATTAATCTTTTAAAATAAGGATTAACTTGGAGCTACATATGTGCAGTTTAACCATATGTTTTAACTAAACAATTCCTGGTCAAAATGTTCTGAATGTTTTCCTCGAAGATGACAACAGGGAAAGCTCTAATTCCATCTTTTGGATTCTAGGCACATCCTTCTTAGGGACACAAACACTTTCTGTAATGTGAGTTCAGTAGAAAGGGTAGTGTTTTGTATTTCTATTCAAGACACTCTTTTCTTGATAACTGTCCAAGGAATTATTCATGACAAATACTTGTTAAAATCTTGCTTGAAAAACTGACAGCTTTAACTATGACAGTATAAAGTTCATGTACTTATTAGATACCACTTCTCTTGCATGTTGTGTCTTAATCACGAATTTAATATTAACCATTAATTGTGTAATGGATCATTAATTGATTAATTAATGGATTATTAATGAGTTGTCTTTTGCTTTCCACATGCTTCTTCTGACTAACTTTTAAAATATAATTCATGCTTTAGATCAATTCTAATATGCTGAGTTCTAAATAAATGTAACAATTTGCTTAAAATGTTTAAGAAAGAAGAAAAATAAGAAAACTTCACAAAGGTAACCTTTAAAAACCCTTGAAAAGGTTTGCTATGCACTTCCAAAGCTAAACTTCTCAATCAGTGGTATAATCCATGATTACATAGGCCAAAGCAACAATAATAATCCAAAGTGTGGAGATCTGAATGTCATGATACAACACAGTGAACTCTAAGGGCTAAATTCCTTGTTAGTCCTACCTAAAATAGACCCATCAAAATTAGTAGGACAGGGCCTCTACAGATGGGCGGCTGTGGGCCACTGTGTGAAGCTGTGGATTGGGGCCGAGGCTGCCCCACTCCTCGGCCCCAATCCACTCTGTGAGTGGCCCTGGAAGGAGCGCTAAAATAGCGCTCCTTCCTCAAGCCATGGAAAGGGCTCCAGAAGAGGCAGCGTGCACCTCTTCTGCCGCAGCATTTCTGGACGCTGCCTCTTCTGCCATAGCGTTTCTGGATGCTGCGACGGAAGGACATCATTGGAACACCCGCTGTGTGCAATGGCAGGTGCTCCGATGACATCCTCAGGAAGGGGTTGGGGTGCCTGGCGTCTGGCTGCCCCTCCCCTTCCTGGGCTTGAAGACAGCGCTTTGCGCTGTCTGCAAAGCTCCTTAGTTATGGTTAATACATAAAAGAATAGGAATGTCTCCTTCAAGTAAATGGGTTATTCTAACAAGACCCCTTCATTTCAGTGGGTTGCTCTGGGAAAAAATGACACTCAAGCCTAAAATGCAGTGGGAAATTGGGTTTATGATACCAACAAAAACACTTCAGCCCTTATTTGTGTATTGGACTTAGCGTTGTTTTAGATTAAATGAAGTGTCAATGGGGAAAAGAAAAAAGGAGGAGGGGTTATGGTCAAAGTAATACCAGAAGAACTGAATCCATTCATATTCAGTTGACCAAGGGCCCAAAATAATTGGAATCCAGTATACATATGTAAGCAATCTGCACTGAATATACAATACACATACATATCAGCAATCCAGGCATTCTGTACATTGAAAAAGTTGAGGAAGACATGTAAACAGAATGAAGGCATAGATTTTTGTGGGTTTTTCAGGCTGTGTGGCCATGTGATATTTTTCCTAACGTTTTGCCTGCATTTGTGGCTGGCATCTTCAGAGATGAAGGTGCCAGCCACAGGTGCTGGCAAAACATCAGGAATAAATTCTCCTAGAACCCGGCCTCACAGCCTGAACCCCCCCAAAAAGCCTTCGACTTCACACAGAATGAAGGCATATTATTCTGTTCATACAGATCTCCATGTAATTTTCAAAGCCCACTGTGTAAGCATTTGACGGGTCCATGGGCCGCATGCTGAGTGTTATAGAATGGCAGCATGACCCAAATCACACATAGTAGCCCTATGATAGTACAAGATTATTGACATTGTTTACTGTATGTTAGGTGAGGTAATGGGCACTTGGGCTGATTATGGCATCTGCTCACAAGTGTTTGAGTTACACTTCCAAGAATGCCCCAGTCAATATGGTTAACAGCCACTGTAAAAACTGATGCTACTGATAATTCTTTAGGTGGTGCAGGTTACAGGAAGATCACAAAGCAGAAGTCTATTACTCCTGCTACAGTGGAGTAACTACAGCCCACCCGCTTCATATGCAGACTTGCCATACGCGGACTTAAGCTTCTGTGCACAGCAAGCCTGGGGACTTAAATGATGCGTACGAGGGTGCGTGGCCATAGAAAACAACGGGACTTTAGGTCACACATTTTTTTGCCATATGTGGGGTGGGTGGGTCCAGAACGGATCCCCCACATATACAAAGGGCCCACGGTATATATCATAATTTAAACATATCAACTTACAGTATATTGTTCCATAGCTGGTGTAATATAAAACAAGTATAATTCTGCAGGAATTTAAAAGACAGCTACCTAATCAACCACAAATAAATGTACAGTGGGCCCTTTGTATATGTGGGGGATCCGTTCTGGAGCAACCTCCCCCCGTATGAAAAAACCCATGGAACCTCAAGATTTTATTGGTGGCATGCTTCTGCTCGCTGCTGCTGTGCACACACCACAGGCACGCACAACATTTTGTCCCCCCGGGTTTGCCACCCACGTGAGCTCAAGTCTGTGTATGGCAAGCCCTCATATGGGGTGGGCGGACTCTATTGTACAGTTCCCATTTATTTTTCTATATATAACAAGATATAATGTCAATGTATTCTGTCAAGATTATCTATAATGTAACAAAGCTTTATGAGAATCACATCCAATAAAAAACAAAAAATCTATACTCAAAACCTTTTCAAAACAACTAACACTCTATAAATATTACAAGAACAAAATAAAAAAAGAGGTGTTCCTCCATGTTTCTTTGTGTTTTCTCCAGCACAGCCTTCCCCAACATGGTGCCTTTTAGATGTCTGGGAATTTAACTTTCACCACAACAAACACAATCAAAAGCCAATAATTCTAGAAGCATTGCTTCAAAATTTATATAAAGTACCAGGTTGAGGAAGACAGCCTCAGCACTTGGAAGATGCCTTCCAAAGTTCTATAAAAGTGTTTACCTTGAGTTTTCAGAGCCAATATGAGCTACACAGCCAGACATTTGTTTTGTATAGGGCTTAAATGTCAAATTAGGCCCAGTTTCAGTTTCTAATTAAGACATACAATGATATTAGGTCAGTCACTTTCTCAGCTTAATCTAACTCCACAGGGTTGTTTTGAAGACAAAATTGCCTGGCAGAGGGAGGCACATACAGTACTCTGAAGGAAGGATGAGATAAATACAAAATAAAGAAACAAAATTTGCGAATGTCCTTCTAGTAGCATGGAAAACAGCTGATGAACCCACACTGATAATGCAGGAACCTGTCATTTGCTGTTGCATAATTCAAAATAGGACTATGAATTCTTGCACTGGGGATTACAGTGGAAAGCCACTCCTGTGTGGTACAAAGAAAGATGAGATATAGCTGACATTAAATGGGAAAGAGATTCTTCAAATATTTTTATCTTCCAAAATTCTGTGTCATGGAGGATATGGTTAGTGATTGTTACTAGTCTTGATGGTTGTATGCTACCCTGATCAGCCATGCCATGCTTCTAAACCAGGACTGTGGGAGCCAGAGGGCCACATTACCCACTTGGAGACGTTAGTCCCTGGGGTGCATGTCCCTGCACTACAGAAAGTTGTTTTACTCCCAAATACCCCCAATGCCCTCTAGGGACTGTGGGGGGCATTTTCACCATTTTATGCCCAAGAGAGGCATTTTTCTTTTCAAAATGGAAGATGACCAGAAGTTACTTTTTTAAAAATAAATTAACCACCATGAGAACACAAAAATGGCCCTGGGGGCTGCATGCAAGCCACAGACTGCACTTTGCCCACCCTTGGCTATTGGGTGGGTACTGGCAGCTTGTGGTTTCACCAGACAGAACCTCACCCTACAGTTTTCAAGTGAGGTGTTCTACCTGCTCAGATCAGTGGCAATCCTTATTATGGCCCAACTTCAGGAGAAGGCTATCAGCTCATGTAAAATGCTTATTTGCTTCCCATAGGCTTTCTTGTTGACCACTGCTGAAACAGGATGCTGGTTTAGATGGACCACTGATCTGATTCAGCAATGCTATTATGTTCTGCTGTTATGGCACAAGTGGACCTATTTAGATATATCCATTGTGATATAAATCCTTTCCTTATTATAACTTGGAATAGTTCCTTTAACTCTCTCCAAAAGATATCTAAAAATGTTTTACGAGTACCATACAGACATGAATCTTCAATGTCTACTATTACACATTTTTCACATTCCTAATCTTCAACAGAATACAGTAATTCCATTAGTACAGGTAGTAAACAGAGTAGATGTATTCCAGGGCATTAGTTTTTTTTAACAGAAAATTTGGTACTAGAGACAGAAACAACATGGAAAAAAATAAAGATAGGTTCTTCAATTACAAAAAAAGAAGAGCAGTTCAACACATTTCAGCAAATGCTTGATCCAAAATTAACAATCTGCATATGTAAAATGAAACAACCAGGTCATGTAAATCTTGCATAAATAAACAATATTTTTGAATCTTCTAGAAACCATTTAAAACCATTTCCCAAATGCATCCATGGATGACTTTATCCTTTCAGCAGCCTCCAATTTTCTTGTGATTTCCATTTTGGTGGCCAAAATTACAGAACTACATTCCGTACTTGGTCCAGAAACTTCAACTAGTACAGAATATGGCAGCCAGGCTGGTCTCAGGAACATCGAGAAGAGACCATATAACACTGAACTTAAGATCACTTCACTGGCTGCCCATTAGTTTCCGGGCCCAGTACAAGGTGATGGTTATCACCTTTAAAGCCCTAAATGGCTTGGGTCCAACCTATCTTTGGGACAGGAACACATCATATTGTTGCAATTGGACCCCATTTATATGTCAGCACATAACCTTGTTCCCTCACATGAGACTTGTCTATTTTTTTGAGATGCTTGGAACTCAGTAGTCATAGTCTGGCCTCCTCCTTGAGTCCCTACCACTGGGGAGAAAACACTTTTTAATCAGTCTTTTTGACAATTGACTGGTTGCTGAGGAAAAGGCTTTTTACCAAGTGAGTACACTCATCCATCCACATTTGTTGCTTTGATTATTCACGGCTTTTATTAATATGTTCTCTCTAGGAATTTCTAGGTCCTCCAGCACAACAACTCTATGGTTAACTTTAACCAAAAATCACTCTGAAGAACCTAGAGATTCCTAGGGAGAACACTCCATCAGGCCTTTGCAGTTCCTCTAGCACAATTTTATGGTCAATATCTGGCAGATATTGACCACAGAGTTGTGCTGCAGGACCTAGAAATTCCTAGAGATGTGTTTTCTCAGGTAAAAACAAAGTATTTTTGTTATTTGCAGTTTTCCCACATTCACGGGGGTCCTGTGCCCCTTACACCAGTAAAAGTGGAGAGGTGAGTGTACTTCATACTCCTTTTTTGGTTGTATTGATGTCTTTTCATTTTTGCTTTTATTTTGTTTCTTTATGTTTTAATTCTATTTTTATTTAATCTTACTGTGTATTTTCTTGAGTCTGAATTTTGGGAGAAAAGCAAGACATAATCTGATATATAAAATGAAAACTTTCACTTATTTTCATCACATTTTCATCTGAAGTTGATAAAAGTGGCACAGTTTGAATTTAACTAAATGCTAGCCTTGTGATTGCTCACCCATCCTATTGGGGTTTCCTGCTGCTGCTCCTAAAGCTTCCATGACAGTCAGGCACCTGCTATCACACTAGCAATATGTGCCTTCTTTGCCTTTATTGCAAATGGGTGCATTAACAGCATAATCCTATTGTTTTCTCCCAGGAAGGATACAGGTAAGTAATTAAATGGGTAGGACTCCAAGTTACTTCATTCAAGATGCTGTACAAGCTTCAGTTTTTCTCCATTGCCTCCCACTTGTACTTCCTACGACATTTTTGTCACCATGCCTTCCCTCTCCCCAGGCTGCTCAGGATGAGGAGAGGAACCTACAGAGCAGTCCTCCCTGGTCATGAAAGCACTACTTCTGGCTTCTAGGCTGGACCAAAAACTTAGCACAGGAGTTTTCCAAGGCTTAACAGTCCTTCACCTGAGTCTGTAAGCTCTGGCTGTCCTGGGCGGGGGTTGCAACCATCCTCCCTTAGGGCTGGATGTATCCATAGTGGATGGAACTATTTTCCATCTGCCTCCTCTCCAGTAGGTCCCAAAGCATTCTTCACCCTCTCATCCATGTAGCCTGCCACTTGCTTGTCAATGGGTGCCTCCATACTCTTCTCGCCACTTGGCACTCCATGTTCTTGCCCCTACTTCCCACTGTATCTATATCTTCTATGTCTGCCTCTTCTCCCCTTTTTGTGGTTCATTGTTCTCCTTTTATCCTCCTAATGCCCTCATCTCTCTAGTCATAACCCATCTGGTCTCCACTGGCTATCCAGAAGTCGTGCACTGCAGTCAGAGATGGAGGCATATGGCACTCTGCATTTACAATTTTCACCAGCACCAGCATCTCTTTTGGCCCGCAGCTAGTCTCCTCACTTTCCTACTCCTCCTGGTAAGTCAGTGTCCAGCATGAAACCCACAACCCCCACCCTCGCTTCACAAAGCTGAATTATGAAATGCCACAATGTTCACAATCTTCACTAGGATTGAGCAGACATTTTCTTTGTTCCAAACTGTTTAAGAAGCCATTCGTTAGAATGACAAAAATGTTAATTGTTTGCTAATTACTTTTATTGCTTCTTGTTACTTTTTTTGGGGGGGGGGAGGGACCTTAGGAGTTGCAAGAAAATTGCAAAAAACTTTACAAATTCCCATTAAAATACTTCTAAAAGTTTGAAAATAGTTAGAAAATGTTACTTAACAAGCTCTTATTCATTATTCATTAAATTATTCATTAAATTAATTTTGTAGAATGTAACTTCACTCTACTTTCATTATCCAAAAAGGAATATACCTATAAGTAATTCCTTTTTGGATAATGAAAGTAAAGTACTATATTACTAGGTAAAAGGTAAAGGTAGTCTCTTGAAATGAATGTCCAGTTGTAACTGACTGTAGGGGGTAGTGCTCCTCTCCATTACTAGGCCGAAGAGCCAGGATTGCCTGAGGACTGCTCTGGTGGTCATATGGCTGGCATGACTGCACTGAACACTGTTACCTTCTCATGGAAATAGATACCTATTTATCTACTTGCATTTGCATGCTTTTGAACTGCTAGGTTGGCAGAAGCTGAGACTAGTGACAGGAGCTCACTCCATCATGCAGCACCTGGGCCTCGAACTGCCAACCTGCCGATCTTCCAATTGTCAGAACTGGCATATTAACTACTAAGCCATTGCATCTCGCATACCACATTACTAGTAGCTTCTTATTTTCAAGCTCTGGTTTCAAGTGCTGATGTTATGGGTCATAATTAAAAGATTAAAAACAGTGAGTCTTAGAAAGACAAGTTATCTTTAAAAGATAATAGCCACAGAGGATCTACCATACAAATTCATTATATCATGACCATTACAGATTGTTACCAGCAAGGATTCATAAACAAATTTGCAGTTGTGCACAGTGGCAGCAAATTGTACTGTGCAAAAAGAATCTCAGCCGTATCAATTTTCCTTCAGTGTAACTGTCTGATCTTCATGAAAAAATACATTTATGAACAGAAATATTTGCTGTCTGCACAGGCAATATTTTTGAGGGATTTAACAAATAATTCCATTTGAATTAATTCTCCTTAGATGTTTCTTATAAAGGTGAGCCAACATATTGTAGTGATTTGACTGTTCTACAATTTTGGAAACCAGGGTTCAAATCCCTGCTTGGCCATGGAAACCTACTGGGTAACTTTGGGCAAGTCACACTCTCACAGCCTCTGAGAAAGGCAAAGTCAAAACACATTTTCTCTTTAATCTGCATTAACTACAAATGGAAATCAAAAGGAATGTAAAATGTCATATGCAGAAAATAATAATAAGGAAATACTGCTTTAGAGAGCATGACTTAGGTAACTGTTCGGAAGAAAAAATTAGAAAAAACAGTTCATTTTCAATGGATTAAATGTTTGATTTGAGAATAATATTACAGAATGAAGAAGGTTAGAATATGGTCCAAAATACAGTGCAGAAATAATCCAGAAATACACTGCAGAAATAATCCAGTTTGAGAATGCTTTAACTGCTCTGGTTCAGTGCTAGGGAATCCTGTGAATTGTAGTTTATTGTGGCACCAGACAACATCAGGCTAATTTAGCATTAACATGACATTAACCTGTGCAAAGTTGCAAAATCGCACTGCTTTTTACTTTTAGGAAATTCCTGAAAGTACAAAGCAGCACAGTTTTGCCCACTTTCTGAATGGGTTAATGTTGTGTTAATGCTCAATTAGCCTGATGTGTCTGAAAACAATTACACTTTTTCAGGATTTAAACCCCGTTTATCCACTGGGATTTGGGCGTTTTGCCTCCTGTGTGATAAACTCCATTGTCTTACGTGAGAGGCAGTATGGCCCTGTGTAGGGATGAGCATCTGTTGCTATTCTGGAATGAATTTTCTACCCCTAGATGCCTCTGGGGTCTGCAGACTGCCAAAAGGGACCAATATATATATATATATATATATATATATATATATATATTTTACTCCCAGACCCAGCCAAATCTGTAAAGGCCCACAGTTATATACCTTGCACTAAAACATACTTCCTTCCAGGTATTTAGTTGCATATGAGAATAAGCCTTCAAAAATGTAACACTACAGAACTCTGATATCATTAATGTCATACTGTATTTGATATTTGAGAAGACTAATATTGGGGAAGAGAGGAAATCATAAGAGAGATGAAAGATTCAACCTTTCCTTTCATTAAAATGGAGTCTCCAGAAATAACCATGGGTCTGCCAATAAAAATGTGAGACAGGTGTGTCCCTTGGAGTAAAATTATACGACCTCATTGTATCAAGCAAACCTCTTCTGTTATTCTATCACATTAGAATCAGCACTTCATTAAACTTAAAAATGTATAATGCAGCCAAATTTAGGAAACTGTTCTCCAGTTCCATTCTTCTTGAAACAGTCCATTGTAAAGAGGTTGTTTAAAAAGACTTGGTGAAATCCTATGACAACCCTTAAGAATAATAAGAGTAAAGCACCATGGAATACCATGGTAATGAATTAGAGATAATGAATTACATTGTACAAAGATCTGGTAGCTGCAGAGTACTTTTTAGGTTTCTGAATGGTAGTTATTTTCAATATTCAACAATCTAAGGAAAAGGATAAGGTGGTGCCTCCCTCATTCCATATGTGGAACTTAGCTGGATTGGCACCTGAATCTGACTTCAACATTTGCAACAGCACAGTGCAGCTTCATGGCATGCATAGTTCTCCCCTCTAATACACAAGGGATGGGAGGAATAGAATGGGACTGCTGGATCTTTTTTCACAACTGTCACAAACCAAGTTGGCAATTTCATTAAGCTGACATAAGGCCAAGAACTCTTTTCTGGTTAATTATCACCATCAGTGTATGTGTGAACTTAGGATCTGGGGGGAACCCAGTGTCCCTTTTTTTAACATTTATATTAAATTTGGCAGGTTCTCATTTGCAGGCTTTTGCTTATCAATTCAATTTTAGAGTTCTTCATGGCCCATTTAGATTTGAACCATTCTGAATAATTTCATGTACCCTAATGACTCAAGCACTCCATTACCCAGCCCTAATTCCACATCATTTATGAAGATTTCCATAGTACCAGTTCAGACAAATATACTTAGACATGCACACCCTGCCAGCTGAGGTATGTCTAAACATATTTGAATGGCTTCTTTCCATTGTAAAAACTGCCATTTTGTTCTTCTTTTTTCTTTTTGTTTAGCTTGTTAAGAATCAGTAGGGGAACCCATAGCCCAAATCCTCTAAAGGCACCAGATTCCATCTAATCGTGGAATCTAAGCAGGGTAAACTCTTGTTAGTGCTTATATGGGTGACCACCAACAAATATCAGGTGCTGTAGGCTATATTTCACAGAAAGGAACTGGCAAAACCACCTTTGATTATTCTTTACCTAAGAAAACTCTTAGAAATTCATGATTATTCATAAATTGACAGGCAACTTGAAGGTACATACATACACACACAGGGATCCATATTATTATTATTATTATTATTATTATTATTATCATCATCATCATCATCATCATCATCATCCATATTATTATCCTATGATTGATAAGTTTGCTAAATGGTTTTCAGCAAGTCAAAGTATCTAAAATAAGAAAGGGCAGCTTAAGTGTGTCTCAGGACCAATTCAACCCCACCTTCAAACTGCTCCTAGCAGCACATCCATTCATCTGTGGGTTAAAATTCAGCAGCAAACTGGGAAAACATCTTTAATGTAATGAGCAAAAACTGCTTGCTTTAAAAGATGTCTCTCCCCCCCCCCCGGCTTGGTATAGAAATTCAGTAGTATGGTTCTGAGGTATCTGGAAGAGTAGAAACAGTCTGGGGTCATATGCAACCACAGGATGTCAAGCCTTCAACAGTCTCCAAAGTGGACTTGGCTGTTGGAGCTCCAAGGAAGGTAGAGAAGATGGGAACTGCATTCATTCCTTGTTTAGGGAAACAATTCTCCCAAGTTTTGTTTGTTCCAAGTTTAAAGAACTGTTTTCTTAGTGTGTCTACCTTAACTGGTGATGGGTACAAGGTGATGTTTGAGAAAAAATTATGTGTAATTTCAAAGGATAGTAAGGTCTGTGCTAAGGGTAATAAGCAGGACAGACTGTATTACAAGATCCAAAGGCAGACAACCCAAATGTGTCTAATGTGACAATGTCCAATGTGCCCTTGCATAATCAGTGTGTGCATTATCTGCATAGGGTGCTTGGACATGCTAGTTTTGCCACATTAGCACAATTGGCCAAGGTGTGTCCAGAACTGAAAGTAAAGCCCTGCCAAAAGTTCTTGGACTGCACTGTCTGCGAGAAGGTAAAAGTCAAAGCTTTTCCTGTGGCCAAGGAAAGCCAAAAAGTTACTAAACAGCCCTTCCAGGTGGTTCATGGGGATCTTACTGAACCCTTTAGGGCAAGAGGTGCTAATTATATTTTGTTTTGGTGGACCATTACACCAGATATAGTTTTGTGTATTTGCTAAAGTCCAAGGACCAGGCATTTACTAAATTCAAAGAATGGGTGGCAATGGTTGAGTGGAAATTTTACTTCAAAGTGGTAACATTTATCTCTGCCAAACAGAGGTGGGAAATTTCTTGGAAATGCATTCCAAAATTGGCTGAGAACAAAAACATAAAACAATGAACCCCCAGAGCCCAGCTGAGAATGGCCTAGCTGAGCGAAAGGTAGGTTTACTGCAATCCATGAAGGACTGTATGCTAGTAGATGCCCAAGCACCTGGTAATTTGTGGAATGAAGCTGTAATGTGTGCAAACCATGGGCCTTTACAGACTGCCAGAAATAGTGCAAATTGAGGCCACTTTGGGGGGATGCAGATGGCAAAAAGTGCCGTCTTCAATCCCAGGAAGGGGAGGGGCAGCCGGATGCCAGGCGCCCCAACCCCTTCCTGAGGATGTCATCGTGACCCTGCTGGTGCTCTTGGACCTCTCAGCAGCCTTTGATACTATAGATCATGCCATTCTTTTGGATCGGCTGAGAGAGTTGGGAATTGGAGGCACTGCTTTGCGGTGGTTCCATTCCTTCCTCTCTGGCAGATCCCAGAGGGTGAGGCTCGGGGACAGTTGCTCTTCTAAAATAGAGCTTAATTGTGGCATCCCTCAGGGCGCCATCCTGTCTCCAATGTTATTTAACATTTATATGAAGCCGCTGGGGGAGATCATTCGGAGGCATGGAGCACGGTGTCTTCAGTACGCTGACGACACCCAGATTTACTTCTCCATGACCAAATCATCGTCTCAGACCTCTGATGGCGTCTCTCCTCTCAATGACTGTCTTAGAGCGGTAATGGATTGGATGAGGAAAAACAAATTGAAGCTGAATCCAGACAAAACGGAGGTGCTCACGGTTACAGGTCCGAATCCAGGTTCGGGATTACAGCCCCCAGTCCTGGATGGGGTCACACTCTCCTCCAAGGACCATGTGCGCAGTCTGGGGGTACTCCTTGACTCGTCGCTTCACATGACCAATCAGGTGAGTGCGACAGTCAGGAGTGCCTGTTATCAGCTTCGGCTGATACGCCAGCTGCGCCCATACCTGGACAGGAAGGACCTGGAAACTGTGGTGCATGCACTTGTAACCTCACGATTAGATTACTGCAATGCACTCTACATGGGGCTACCCTTGTGCCTAACTCGGAAACTTCAGTTGGTTCAAAATATGGCAGCCAGATTAATTACTGGTATATCTAGGAGGGAGCACATTTCTCCTGTGCTGAAATCCCTCCACTGGCTGCCAATCAGTTTCCGGGCACAGTACAAGGTGTTGGTTTTGACCTTTAAAGCCCTACATGGCTTGGGTCCATCTTACCTTAGGGACCGCCTCTCCCCGTATGAGCCCCCCCGTGCCCTTCGTTCAGCGGGGAAAAATCTGCTCTCACAACCTAAAACGAAATTCAAGCAGACTTCCCTAAGGGCATTTTCAGTCATTGCCCCTAAACTGTGGAATGGCCTGCCGGATCAGATACGCCTTATTACGTCTCTTACCACTTTTAAGAAAGCAATTAAGACGGAGCTCTTCCGGCAGGCCTTCCCAGAATAACTCTGTACAGGGATATGCACAGCTGAGCCACTTATCTGGTCTCTCCACCGAGAGTGGCATTTTGTTTTATCTTTTATTATTTATTTTAGTTATATGTCTGTTTTTAACTCTATTATGTTTAATATTGTTTTAAGGGGGGAGGGTAGTGGGTGAAGGGCAAGAATGTGGATTTTAACTGTAATATTTTAATTGATGTACGCCGCCCCGATTGCCGAGCAGAGGGGCAGGTTACAAATAAAATTTATTATTATTATTATTATTATTATTATTATTATCGGAGTGCCCACCGTTGCACACAGTGGGCACTCTGATGACGTCCTTCCGGCTCAGCATCTGGACACGTTGAGCTGGAAGAAGCGTGGAAGAGGCCTGCATAGTGAAGGCAGAGAAGAGGAGTCACTTCACAACATACACCTGATACTTCCATACCAGAGATAAAGATCAAAGAGGAAGTAAAGAGTGAGGTCAGTAGTGCAGAAGACACTCAACCTTTATATTTAATTCCCAAGTTGTGTAAGGGAAACAATGGTGAAACTGAATTCTTTGTTGTACCAGGTGGATAAGTTTGTAGTGTTGTATGTAACAATGTAAGTTGTGAACCAGATGTGCTTAACTGTCCAGTTGAGGGGCAAGAGCGTGGGAATGCTGTAGTACTGAAAATGTATTTAAAAATATTAACTTGCCAATGGACCAGAGAGTTGTGAGGTCCAGAAGGGTACACAAGGGGCAGATAGGTATACCAATAGCAAGGCAAGGGTCAGGACTGAGGAAAGTGAACCAGCTTTGAATCATAAAGCAAAGACCAACCAGATATTCAGACAGTGTAAAAGTCCTGGTAAAAGTAATGTAAATTCTCAGACCTGTATAGTGAAGGCAGAGAATAATAATAACAGAACCAAATGCAAGAATGTAAGGTACACAAAGGCTAAGCAAGTGTTACAGAAAAGGGGTCATGACATCTGTATACTGTGAGACAGAGAAAAAGGATGCTGACATATTTACAAAGGCATTGCCAGTTCAGAGGCATGGGGAAATGGAGTTGCTTTGCTGGGTTTAAGTAAATGCTGTAAACTTGTAACTGTATAACTGTATAACTTGATGTGTTTGATTTGATTTGATTTATGTTCTGTTTTGTATAAATTTACCATGTCAAAATATTTTGGAGGGGATTGTTGGAACAATGCTCCTTTAAAATATTGTAAAATATTTTGTATGGCTGGAAATGATAAGTAACACCAAGTGACCACCCTTAGCTTTTTCCACTGTATATAAATGCTCTGACATTCAGGGCACATGTGGGTTGAAGATAGTGGATTGTTTGAGAGAGTGGGTTGGAGTTGGTGGTTGTTGAAGTGGATTGCATAGCAGAGCGTGAATGTTGGTGAGAGTCAAAGGAGAGTTTGTAAATATCCTGTATATACTGCAACTACAGATAAAAAAGCCTCCAGGGACTTTGGAAGAAAGCAACTGTGTCTGTGAATCATTTAAGGTTGGTCAGTGCATTGCCAAATACTGTAAACTGAACTGGCGCTTCTGCACTCTGCTGTTAATAGCTACTGTTGAGGATAATTATCTCAGACAGTGCTGAAAGTTGGCATAGTTTTTTACTGCATATCAGCAGAACATAGAAGACAGCCAACAGAAACAGTAGCAAAAAATGCATTCATTCTCTCTGAAATCTCCTTATACCATAGCCTGAGACCAGAGGTCATTAAAAAATGCAACTTAGACAAGATAAAGAACAACTGAACATCTGCCTCTAATTTGTATTCTGGTGTTCTGTGTGCTCCTAGCTAATGCGATGTTGTGCTTAGGACTCCCTGCAGTCCTGTTCCTAAACTATCCACCTAAAATTTACACATACAGTTTATTATTGGATTGATGCTGCCAGCAATTATACTATGAAAACTAGCCTCTGGCATATTCCACTTCTTTATTATTTATAATGGTGCCAAAGCTGCACGTTACTATGTAGCCAGATTGTATAGATGTGGAGCAATAATTTGGCTGATTCCAAAGATATTTGCATTTAGATGAGAAGCAGACTCATGCCATGGCAGACTCTTTGTCTCTCTCAGTGGTGCCCAAACTGTGCCCTTTAAGATATTTGGACTTCAGCTCCCAGAAGCCTCAGCCATGTTGGCTAATAGTTTGGGATTCTGGGAGCTGAAGTCCAACATCCCTTAAAGAGCACAGTTTGGGCATCACTGCGACATCACTGTCTGCTGTGAATAAGTTGTGGCTATCCAGCCTCATTGATTTAAGGTCTTGCCCCATCAACAGCTACCTGTCAGCATCCGAACCTGAGACATTCTGCATACAGAAAGTCCTGCCATACAGGTCCTTTAACCCAGTGGTCCCCAACCTTTTTATTGCCGTGGACCGGTCAACGTTTGATAATTTTTCCGCAGCCCACTGGGGGGGGGGGTTTGCGGCGTCGCGTTGATTATTAAATCAAAACAAGCAGTAGCAGGGTGGCCCGGTACCATTTGTTCTGCGGCCCGGTACCGGGCTGCGGACCGGGGGTTGGGGACCACTGCTTTAACCTATAGTCTGTCTCTTACAGATTATTCCTGAACTGGATTCTTTCTGAAGTGTATTTTGGACCTTACTTCCAAGCAAATGTGTGCAGCATTTCACCTCAGTATTTTTAGAATACATTTCTCCCTCCACATTTGCTGGGGCTAGGGGCACAGGACCCCTGTGAATGTGGGAAAACTGCAAATAACAAAAACACTATATTTCTATCTGAGAGAACACCTCTCTAGGAATCTCTAGGTCCTCCAGTGCAACTCTGTGGTCAATATCTGCCAGACATTGACCATAGAATTGTGCTGGAGGAGCTGCAAATGCCTAGTGGAGTGTTCTCTCTAGCTCTTTCAGTGCGACTTTTGGTTAAAGTTGACCATAGAGTTGCGGTGGAGGACCAAGAGATTCCTAGAGAGAACATATTAATAAAATCTGTGAATAATCAAATCCGCAAAAGTCAAAGCCACAAATGTGGAGGCACGAATGTACAAATGATATGTAAGGAATGACCTGCTTATGCGTAATGTCATTCCATGAGATGTTCCATCTGGACTTCTACCTTAATTATGATTAGAAAGGTATGGTTTGTCTGTGCTTAAGCACAGGCAGCAGTAATTAAAGTTAGTGTTTCAATTCTGCACAGGAGCACTACAATAAACAAAGGTTTTTAGATATTGATGTATGTCAACAAAGGGACTTCTTACATTCTATATTTGCATTATATTAACCAAGAAAGGATGAAAACCTATCAAGACAACAGATAATATTAAAATCCATATGAAGCTCAGATACACATCTCCTACTAACAATCCCACAAGCAAATTAAAATTCCTTGTGTAATTTATTTTCTAAACAAGACATAGGACTTTACCACATGGTGACAATGGAAGTATAAACGGGGATTATCCCATGAAAATTGTGCATTCAGTTAAGATTTTCACATGAAGTTGTGATTATATGGCCATTATCCCGGGAATATCATGTGAACATTGCACAATTACAATAAAGCTTTTCACACAACATTGCATTGAAAAGTGAATAAAGTGGCATTAACCCATGAATAACCAGGCAATAAATAGCAACAAATCATTCATGGGAAAATTGCGAAAATGCTTTCTTGCTGTTTATTGCCTGGTTATTTCAGGATAATAATAATCTTTTATTGCACTGTGTCTGAAAATCTTAATTGCGGTTAATAGTAATTGTGTGATTTTCATGGGATAACCCTGTTTAAACTTCCAGTTTTCCTCCATGTGATAAGGCTCATAGAATGTTGCGAGAACCAGCCAGATACGGAAGGCAGGCAGATCTTGTCTAGTATAGTAGACAGTGTTGAACTTAAAAGACCCAAGTTCAAAATCCAACCTAGAATATAAGCAAACAATTACAACATGTTCTAGGATGGTCTACCTAAAAATTAAGGTTCCTGAGTTTGACCAGGCTTATCCTTCAGTAGCATTTTGTAGCCTTAACATTTTGAATAGCAGCTTCATTCATTTATACCACTTCATATCGCACTATGGGATGTCTAAGCAATTTACAACTATAAGCTCATTGCCCCCCAACAGTTGGGTACTCATTTTAGCGACCTCAGAAGGATGAGCCCTGGCTAGTATTGAACTCACAACCTTGTGGTCTATGAGTGAGTGGCTGCAGTACAGACATTTAACCACTGCACCACCAGGGCTCAAAGTACTTTACACACTTTATTTTGGCACACCATAATCAGTACCTTCAGAGGGCCATATGTTTAGACACAACATTATACAAGTTCAGACATATCTCAATGTCAGTCTGTACAGACCAGAGATATTAATGCACAAAGTGTGACCATTTGCATGAAGGCCCTATTTAATCGACAGTTGGGTTGTTCTATACGCAAACCCTGTGTCACTGGCTCTGTTAAGAGTAAACAAGGATATCACAAATTCAGCAATGTATACATGAACCCTTATGTGCATGATGATCTAGGCACAGTAAATTTGCACATAGCATGGTTTTGTGCACACTGGATCCAAGCTGGATACTTTGCTAAATCAGGACAGTCTGTACCTTTGCATCAGTTATTCTTTCTCTCAGCTTCTGTTTCTGAGCAGAAGAAAAAAAAAATCCCTTGAACTTTTAACTTAGCTAAGAAAAATCGGTAAGTACCAGTAAGTAGGGAAAATGATGCTGCGATTTTTGGTGAAAATAAATGTCTCAAACACAGAACAATGTTCATATATCATATATTGACAAACAGCACAGAAATTCTGACTTGCAGAGACAGACACACTTGTTATGGGAGAAAACACATAACTTAAAGATATGCCTATAGGATAAGACAGAGGGAAGCATTTGCAGTGTAGGATCAAAAGATAGCAGGGCTGCTTAACAATTAACAAATTGCTATCACAATTTGGTCCTGCAGTGCTTAATCCCAGCCAATACCCTCACATGTTCATTCCATTCCAGACTGTGTTTTAAGGATTTTTTTAAAAAAAATGTGGGGAAATTTGTAGCATAAAAATCTGCAGTCAGGTGAAATTAAATTAATCTGGCTAACCATTCAGTCCTGTATGCAGCCCTGGAGGTTCATACTCTCTTGCATAGTTATGAAAGAAACATTGGCTTTGGTCCTCCTGAGAAAGTATTGTTCCACACTTCACCAATTCAGTTTAGTTTAATATGTTTTCAGAGTTGTTTGCTTGGGACTTATTCTCGCTGTGATTTTGTTATTCATGCTGAAAGTAAAAATTCATTTGAATTAATTAAAATTTAATTGCTGGGGCACATGAACATGAGTGGTCTTATATCCTACTTACTGTCTGGCTACTCACTGTGTGAACAAAATACTGGACTAAGTCTTTACTTTAACCCATCATGGCTTTTCTTATGCTTTTAGTTTATATCTAAAGTCAAATAAATTGTGCTGAATCACAGATCTGGACATTTCAATATTAGAATACTTCATACTTAAGCCAAGCAGAAAGCATCCTGTATTGACTAGCCGTAAAACGAACTCATAGCGCTTGATTTACTGCTTCTCCTTCAACAACTTGCATATAGAACAACAATTAATCAATTTTGCAACAAATTATTCTCATAGTTCATATTGTGAAAAGGGGACTAACAACACTACATCATTAAGTTTGATATATGAAGTAGTCTGAAAGTAGCCAATTACACAGCTGGCAATGTGAGACTATGATTAAATGACATTTTAACAGTAACTCTTTAACATAGTTTTTTGTGGGTTTTTCAAGCTGTGAGGCCATGTTATAGAAGAATGTATTCCTGATGTTTCACCTGCATCTGTGGCTGGCATCTTCAGAGAATGGTGGCATGGAGGTGTGTGTGCGTCTGCAGCAGTTTGCTTTTGCCCAAGCCAATTGGGAAGGGCATGATTCTGGCCCCTATTCCCCTCTCTCCCCTTCCACTCTTGTTTTCCTCTCCTCTCCTCCAGAAACACTTTAACAATTCTTTAACAATTGAATATTTGCTGCTCAGCAGTCAAGGTACATAGGGGAGTATCTATCTGTTATTTTTGCTGATGATCAATGATACAGAGTTGTTGATTAACTTCACAGTGCTACTAAAATACAATTGATAAACAGCTGTCAGAACTACATCTGTATATTATGAGCCCAACTTTACACTAGCAAAGAGCTAATAAAAATACACAGGAATCATGTGTTATATTTGAGATCTGAAAGTTTATATTTGGGCTTCTACACTTCTTTTTAGTTGTATTAGTGCTCAACTAATACATGCAGAAATTTGCTTTTGCTTGTTGACGTGGGCTGGATCATGGATCATTTTGGATCAGGTGTCATGTTGCTGTTGCTATTGCTATTGCTGTTGCCAGTCTTGTTTCTGGTAAGGTTTTGTAGAGATTAGCAAAATTTAAATAGCGACATTGCTGCATCTACTCTATTTGGAGTGACTGTATTTGTATAACATGCTAGATATTTGTGTAACTTGCTTCTGTACAAATAAAATCCCGTAACATATGACACTGTACCAATGCAGCATATTTATTTATTTATTTATTTATTTATTTATTTATTTATTTTTTATGCCGCTTTTCTCCTTGGAGGGACCCAAGGCAGCTCACAGATAAAACATTCAAATGGCAATAAAATTCAAAACAATTAAAACATATCCAATATAAAATCACATAAAATATACAAAAGTTAAAAACATAATCTAAAACAATCCACCATGAAATAAAACCAGGCTGGCATGACTTCAAAAAGCCTGCCTGCATAGAAATGTCTTTACCTGTCGGCAAAAGGCCAGCAGAGAGGGGACCAATCTAGCCTCCCAGGGAAAAGCATTTGAGAGGGTGGGAGCAGCCACCGAGAAGGCTCTCTTTTGTGTCCTCACCAGTGATCTTGGTGGACCAAGAGAAAGCCTTCTCCTGCAGATCTTAGGGATCTCACAGGTTTGTATGGTGAGATACAGAGGCTTATCTCATAGCTAAAATGAAGCATTTTACCTGAATTGAATTGAATTTTAAATCGGGCTGCATCCGGACTCTTTCACAAAGATTTTGTCACCAAAATCACCCCCCGAATGCAGCCTGGGTCCATCCTTGCTCACAGGTGCCTCTTTTCAAAACCCGAAGTTTTCTGACTTGAAAAATGGCTGCCGAAGCGCTCCTGGAAGTGGGGATGGACCCAGGCAGCATTCTGGTGGTAATTTTGCCAGCAAAATCTTTGTGATAGAGTCCAGATGCAGTCCGATGTAAAATTAAATTTGATTCAGGTAAAACGCTTTATTAGCCACGTGATAAAGTCCATGGTTTCTCAAATAGTCTGGACCCAAATAGGGCCTTATAGGTCATGACCAGCACTTTGAATTGCGCCCAGAAATGAACAGGTAACCAGTGAAGCTGTTTTAACAAGGAAATGATATGCTCCCTGTAACTGGCCTTTGACTTATGATCATATATACTTTTGGTTTTCTCAATAGAGAATGCATTCTGGTTCTTAACATTTAAATTTTGAGTTAGCATGTCCACTTTTCCTCACTGGCTTAAAAAGAAAATCACAACTAGATTCCATGGATCTAGTTTTTCCAATGAACAGGGAGGTGTTTCTTCCTGCAATGATATCACAGCATCCATAGAACAGTACATCACATTTTGTGGCACTATTTCGGAGAGGCAGTTTTTGAACCTCACATGAAACATTTATTGGGTGTTGCAACAAGTCTTAAAATCAGACATACATTGCTTAAACACAATTATTGCAGTTTTAATGAATTGTGGATCATACTTCACACAGTATCTGCACTCAGTGAGGACTCTAGGAGTTATTTAACAAAACATAACACTCTCGCTTTGTAGAACTTGCAATGAAATTACATCTTTAGTTTTTTGTGGGTTTTTCGGGCTGTGTGGCCATGTTCTAGAAGAGATTCTTTCTGACGTTTCACCAGCATCTGTGGCTGACCAAGATACAGGGAGGAAAAACAAGCACCTTTTCCATAGCACCAAGTACAAGTTGTTAAAACACAGATGGGGCCCTATATTATTTTGATTATGATCTCAGAGAGTAAACTATATTTGTTAGAGGGCATATTTTTTAAAAGGTGAAAAATTCAAACTATAAGACCAACAACATCCTACATATACCATTACTGATTTCAACCTATTGCCTAAACCCCCATTATTTGAGAGACTAGCACAGTGACTGTAAACATGTTTATACTAATTGGTGGGGCATATGTCTATGTAATAGGTTTAAGTGGTAGTCAGCTTAAATCCAAGAAGTAGGTCTTACAGAGTAATCCTGGATGTGTTTACTTAGATATAAATTCCTTTAACTTCAGTGGGACTTACTCTTTAGCACATCTGTTTAGAACTGCAATCCCACCGGGTCTGGATCAAGCTGTTCTAGATTTTAACAGAAATAACTGATCAGCAGAATGTTGTCTGTCAGGCTTGCTTCACACATTATGTTTCAGTGTATACACACAGTACATTTGCTAAAATCATAATAAGTGAGGGAGCCAAATCCATGTGCTGTAGTACACTCACATAAAAACATGAGAATGCAGCAATGAGCTGGTGAATGTCTAGTACCCCTTGCACCCTAAATCTGAGATCAAAAGTGGGCTTGATTCCATTTCCAGGGAAGTATTAATACTGTAGTTATATTAACAGTGTCCTATGAAAGCACAATTCATGGAGGATTTCTAGAGGTAATTTTTTTAAAAAATGAACAATTAAAGAACTATACTAGAGCAATCTTATGGAATACAGATCAGTATGGTTTGGAATACATACTGCCCTTTTCATATTTGTTATTCGGTCATTTGTATTTTATTTTAAGTGTATTTTAAATCATTACTGTTTGATAGTATTTTAAGAGGTGGGTGGGATTGTGGGATATGAAATGTATAGTTTTAAAACCAAACCACACTGGAAAATGAAGCTATCAAAAAAGCCTGCAATGAGTAAATCACATTCCATGTTTTCCCTTATCAGTTTTGCTCTCACAGTGGAAAATGACTCTAATTTACACCCTCTGCTGTTCAAACACAAGACATGTTTCGTGGAGCACACATAGCTATGGAGGGCTGTTATTTGTAACTTGGTGAACAGGATGCAATGCGTATGAAGGAGACAGATGCTGTTCATTAAGAAGGAATGAAGGCGCCTGAAGGCAACTGGCTGTTTATTTTTAACTGCTCCTCT
Source organism: Phrynosoma blainvillii (assembly GCA_026167975.1). Classification (NCBI taxonomy): domain Eukaryota; kingdom Metazoa; phylum Chordata; class Lepidosauria; order Squamata; family Phrynosomatidae; genus Phrynosoma; species Phrynosoma blainvillii. The sequence goes on along the minus strand of JANUYF010000003.1, from coordinate 47,645,300 downwards.
AAGACCCTATTAACCTTGGGAAGCGATTGTTTTGTGTTTGTGTGATGAGTTGTGTTTGCCCATTTCATTAGCATCAGCCCATTGCTTTTTGCAGCATTTAGTCTTGCAGTGCGAGTATGTGGGTCAGATAGAAATGGATGTAGGCCAGTCACAAAACAGGTATATCCAATGCAATAAAAAAGCAAGCTGTAATGAATATGAATATTCTAAAATATGCAATATTAAATGTGTCTGATTTCCTACCCATCTGTCAAACTGTTTAGAGAAACCATCTCAGGGGGGAAATAGAGTGTCAAGAAATCACAACTTTTTTCAAAAGCATTTACATAACCGTAACAAGAAAATTCTGTAATATTGACTTTCAAAACCTAGTCCACTGTAACCCCTTTCCTTTCGTCATGTCAATTTGTCAATCTCATGTGAAACTGTATATTATCTCTGAGCCCTGAGAAAAAATATTATCTTTCAGTGCTCTTCAAACTTGGAAATATGTGAGCTACAAAAACTTAATGCAAATGAATCTTCAACTCATATGAAAATAGCTAGTATTTTAAAAAGATCCTTCTGCTTTATTTGTATAATGGTAATGTGACCTACTACTAGATCACCAAGGCTGCGTATTATACATATAAATGAGTGAAATTGGCTGGGTACGGCCCAGCATGGTGTAAATGGCTTGAGCGTTGGACTAGGACACTGGGAGACCAAGCTTGGCCATGGAAAACCACTGGGTGACCTTGGGCAAGTCACACGCTCTCAGCCTCAGAGGATGGCAACGGCAACGGCAACAACCCCCCCACCGAAGAAACTTGACAAGAAAATAGGATTTTCCTTAGTGTCACCGTAAGTCAGAAACGACTTGAATGCACACAGACAACAACAGCAACATATTTTATGTCAGACTTGAACACCACAAGGGAACCCAACGGCTTGCCATTTTCAGTTTTTTCACCTGGCTGCTTAGGTTTTCACACTGCACAGATATTTACATTGCCGGCCTGGTGTTATAGCAGTCTGAAAATGTTAAGAAGCCAGACCCATTCATCAAAACATTCTTCCTAGAAGATCCAAAAGACTGTCTTGTTGAGAGTGGGGTAAGTTAAGCCATTTCCCCCAACTTGACCTGTATTATTCATTTCCCAAAGTGCTGGTGCATTAAAAGATCAGGTTCCCTATTCCCACTTTTCTAAGGAAGGTAACCAGTTCTTAGGGCATCTAGATCTTGTTCGAGGAACCCTTTCTTCCCCACAGAGTTGGAAGAAGGAGGTTGTAGGGGAGAAAGCATTGAAGGATGATTTCTGTACTGGATTTGAGGGGGGGGGAATAGAAGAAAGAAGAACCCAATTCTGGTCCAATTTCCTTGGAAAAGGAAAGGAGGAAAGGGTTGAGTTTGGCTTATTTTAAACTGAGAAGATGGCTGATCCTTTGAAAGCGCTTCTCCTCCATACACCTGCCTTAAATCCATGGCCGTAGCACTATATGTGTAACACAGCTGCATGGGAGAAATAATGCGGTTTGATCCCGCTTTAAAACTGCTCTGGCTCAAGGCTCTGGGTTTCTGGGCGTTGTAGTTGGTTGTGGCACCAGAGCTCTGCTCTGGTGCCACAACCAACTACAACGCCCAGAATCCCAGAGCCTTGAGCCAGAGCAGTTAAAGCGGGATCAAACCACATTATTTCTCCTGTGTGGACCCAGCAACCCACGACTGTCCCACCAACCCATGGAGACCTTACCGTCCTTTCCTGGGCAAGCTTGGCTCTCTCTCCAAATGCTCCAGAGTCCTTCAGAGGGAAAGTCAGAAGGAAGACCACCAGGTGCTTGAATAACCACGACTAAATGGCCTTAAAAAAATGCAACAACCATCGACCCTCCTTTGAGGGCTGTGGGGCAGAAAGTGCGGCTGGAAGCAGAGAGGAGAAAGAGGAGGAGGAGGAAGAAGGGAGCCCTCTCAGGTGCCAAGGAAAAGTGAGAGAGTGTGGCAGAAGGAGGAGGAGGAGGAAGAGGAAGAGGGAGAGGATGCCTTGAATGCTGCTGTCAGCTCCTCCTCAGGGAGAAAAGGAGGGAGGAAGGAAGGACTGGAGGGGGAGCAGATGTCCTCACCATAAAGGAGGACCAGGCACCACAAAACAGAGGACAAGAAAGAAGAGGGTGAGCAGAGGGCCTAACCACAAAGGAGGACTAGGCACCATGAAATGGAGGACAGGTAAGAAGAGAGTGAACAGAGGGCCTAACCACAAAGGAGGACTAGGCACCATGAAATGGAGGACAGGTAAGAAGAGAGTGAGCAGAGGGCCTAACCACAAAGGAGGACTAGGCACCATGAAATGGAGGACAGGTAAGAAGAGAGTGAGCAGAGGGCCTAACCACAAAGGAGGACCAGGCACCACAAAATAGAGGACAGGTAAGAAGAGGGTGAGCAGAGGTCCTAGCCACAAAGGAGGACCAGGCACCACAAAATAGAGGACAGGTAAGAAGAGGGTGAGCAGAGGTCCTAGCCACAAAGGAGGACCACCACCACAAAATAGAGGACAGGTAAGAAGAGGGTGAGCAGAGGTCCTAGCTACAAAGGAGGACCAGGCACCACAAAATAGAGGACAGGTAAGAAGAGGGTGAGCAGAGGTCCTAGCTACAAAGGAGGACCAGGCACCACAAAATAGAGGACAGGTAAGAAGAGGGTGAGCAGAAGTCCTTACCGCCAAGAAGGACCAGGTACTGTAAAATTAGGACCTTCAAGAAAAAACAATGGAGGACCTGACTCAAAGTTGTTGTTGTTGTTGTTGTTTTAAAAATTCCTAGAAATGTAAATCCATGATTCTTAGTCCTGCTCAAAACGGAGGACTTTCTGAAACCCCTCCTGGACAGAAGGATGAAATGGAAGACGCGTCCTGGAAAAAGAGGACGCCTGGTCACCTTGGGGAAGGAAACAACAACAACAACAACAACAACAACAACAACAACAAAAACCGGAGGACCTGACCCAAATAAAGAGCTACAAAGATTCCTCTCGATATAAAAAAACCTTTGCTTTTTTTAGCCCTGCTCCGAAACGGAAGGCATTTGGGAATCCCTAATGGACATAAGGCTGAAATGGAGGACGCCTGGGAGGACTGGGCTGCAAAGCAGTGAGGAGCCCTTCTTTCTTACCTGGCAGGCAGCTGGAGGGAGGCATGGCCAGCCATCCTTGCCAAGAAGAGGCGAAAGGCGCTGGAGGAGGGAGGGAGGGATGCTTCTTGGAGCTCCCCGGCTTTGGGACCCTTCTCCTCCTCTCCTCCTCCTCCCTAGTGCTGCCCTTCCTCGTCTGCCTCCGCCTTTTCAAAGCCACCCAAAAAGGAGGAGGAGGAGGAGGAGGAGGAGGGGGACCAGCCGGCATCAGCAAATGGGGGAGCCCAGAGCCATCATGATTCTAGGCTGCATCCATAGGTGTATTGTAGGGAACGTACTAAAACAAATGACAGAACTTGCCCATAGGGAAACCATACTTGCCCATAGAGAATCATATAGGGAATTGCCTATAGGGAATCATAAGGGAATGCTTGCTCATAGAGAATCATTGAGGAATACATGTCCATAGAGAGTCACAGGGAGATACTTGCTTATAGGGAATCATAGGGGAATGCTTGCCTATAGGGAATCATAGGGGAATAGTTGCCCACAGAGAATCATGGGGGAATGCTTGCCCATACAGAATCATGGGGGAATACATGTCCATAGAATTGCCCACAGAGAATCACAGGGAAATACTTGCCTATAGAGAATCATTGAGGAATATATGTCCATAGAGAATCACAGGGAAATGCTTGCCTATAGGGAATCATAGGGGAATACCTGCCTATAGGGAATCATAGGGGAATACTTGCCCACAAAGAATCATTGGGGAATCCTTGCCTATAGGGAATCACAAGGGAATGCTTGCCCATAGAGAATCATTGGAGAACGCCTGCTCATAGAGCATCGTTGGGGAATACATGTCCCTCCTAGAGAATCACAGGGAAATACTTGCCCATAGAGAATCATAGGGGAATATTTGCCTATAGGGAATCATATAGGGGAATACTTGTCCATAGGGAATCATTGGGGAATATTTGCCCATAGAAAATCACAGGGAAATACTTGCCCATAGAGAATCATTGGAAAATGCCTGCTCATAGAGCATCGTTGGGGAATACTTGTCCATAGAGAATCACAGGGAAATACTTGCCTATAGGGAATCATAGGAGAATATTTGCGTATAGGGAATCATAGGGGAATACTTGTCCATAGGGAATCATAGGACCTTATCAAACGCTGGCCACGAAGCGAAAAGTAACAGAAAAGTAACCGAAGTGAGAATAAATTCAGTTCTATACCGAAACGAACTGAATTTCGCCCTGGCGGCCATAGCGCAATGAATACGAAGGCTCCAAAGGGGATTTAGCGATCAGGCGCCGCGGGATGCGGTTCACGTGGGAAGAAGGAAAACACACACACACACACATTTTCTTCTCTCTCTCTCTCTCTCTCTTTCTCCCTTCCCGCCACCCAAAAAGCCAGCGTCGCAGAAGGCGCTTCTGTGGATGGCAAGGATGGGATGAAGGAGTCGGGAGGAAAGGCAGCCAAGGGGACCGAGGAGGAGGAGGAGGGCTGGAGGACTGGAGGAGGGAAGGGGTGTTGGTGGGGAAAAATGTGAGAGAGATGGAGAGAGAGAGATCGCCTCCCTCTTCCCTCCTCCTCTCCTTCTCCTCCTCTTTCTCAATCCGGTTTGCCTTTCGCCAATCCCTTCCCCTCGCCGGGATTTTCTGCTTGGGAGAGCTCTCCCTGCTTCCCCGCCCCGCCCACCATTGCGCAATGAATACGAAGGCTCCGCTTGTACTTCCCCAACAAACCGAATGTCAAAATCTCCCTACTCGCTACGGATTAGCTTCGGGTTCTGTGGAGTTTCGGGGCAGCGTCGTGTGTACACGCGGGGAAACAATACAGATTAGCTCCGTGTTCTAGGGCAGCGTCGTGTGTAAACACAGGGAAATAATATGTATTAGCTGCAGGTACCCTTTGGATTAGCTCTGCTCTAGACCCCATGTGATAAGGTCCATAGGGAAATACTTGCCCATACAGAATCATTGGGGAATACTTGCCTATAGGGAATCATAAGGGAATGCTTGTCCATAGGGAATCATTGGAGAATGCTTGCCCATAGAGAATCATTGGGTAATACTTGTCCATAAAGAATCACAGGGAAATACTTGCTCATAGAGAATCATAGGGGAATACAGCACTTGCCTGTAGAGAATTATTGGGGAATACTTGTCCATAGAGAATCACAGGGAAATACTAGTATTCCCCTATGATTCCCTATGGGCAAGCATTCATTTATGATTCCCTATGGGCATGTATTCCCCATTGATTCTCTATGGATAAGTATTCCCCAATGATTCCCTATAGGCAAGTATGACTTCCCTATGGGCAAGTACTGCCATTTGTTTTAGTAGGTCCCCCATATGGTGTCTAGATCAAGGGAAGTCACAGTGCCTCTCTGTTCTGCTTTGGTCAGGCCTCCCCTAGAATACATTGTCCAGCTTTGGGCACCAGAATTCAAAAAGGATGCTGAGCAGCTGGAGCTGTGTCCAGAGGAGGGTGATCAAAATGGTGAAGGGTGTGGAAACTATGCCCCATGAGGAGAGACTTAGGGAGCTGGGGATGTCTATCCTGGAGAAGAGAAGGCTAGGAGGTGACAGGATAGCCCTGTTTTAAGTATTAGAAGGGGTGTCATATTGAGGATGGAGCAGGCTTGTTTTCTGATGCTCCAGAGAATGGATTATTCATGCTACAGGGAAAGAGATTCCACCTAAACATTAGAAAGAACTTCCTGACAGTAAGAGCTGTTTAGCACCCTTGGAGAGTGGTGGAGTCTCCTTCTTTGGAGATCTTTAGACAGATGCTGGATGGCCATCTGTCTGGGAATTGTGTATTCCTGCGTGGCAGAATGGGGTTGGATTGGATAGCCCTGGGAGTCTCTTCCAACTCTATGATTCTATGAAAGAAAAGGAAAGAAGGGGGACTCTTGTTAGGAAGCGCTCTGCTTCCCTTCCAACTAATGTCTTAGTCTTGGGGCAAAGAAACTGGGAGACTCAAGTGTAGATTTTCCCTCTAGCCTCAAGCGCAGGGTAACCAGGTGTCCTCACTGGACAAGGACAAGGCACCCAAAAATGGAAGACATTCCCAAAGAAAAGCTAAAAACACTCATAGAAATATCAATTAGTGCTTCTTAGTCATGCTCAGAATGGAGAACATTTTGGAATTCCTCCTGGAGAGAAGGCTGAAATATCAGTCAGGACCTGGAAAAGGAGGACATTTGGTCACCCTGGTCTTGGGGTAAAGAAACTGGGAGACCTAAGTGCAAAGTCTCCCTCCAGCCTCAAGGGCAGGGTGACTGGGTGTCCTCACAGGGTTATGTGGATCATGTGTTGGAATGGAAGTGGGAAGAGCTTTGTGGGACACCTTGCATTGGTGGTAAGAGCAGGAGGGAGTGTCTCTTCTCACAATTTTGGGGTGAGCCCACACTGGGACCCCAGGCTACCCTGAGCTCCTTGGGGCAAAGTCAGGATGTGGTGTGGTAAAAATAAAGGAGCATGGTAGGTAGGTGCCCAAGATCCCTTATGATCTTGGAAGATAAGCAGGGTCAGCTCTGGTTAGTACATAAATGTGAGCCTGCCAATGAATATCAGGTGCTGTACACTATACCTCAGAGGAAGGAAATGGCAAAACCACCTCTGACTATTCCTTGCCAAAGAAAACCCTATGAAATTAACAAGGTTGCCATAAGCTGACAGGCATATCATGGTATGCCACACCAAACTCCCTTAAATTCATCATTTCCCCCCTTTTCAAACATCCTCATTTCTTTTCTTTCTCCTATAAGAGTTTAAAGACTTTTGCCAGATGAAAAAGCCAGTGGAGTTTCAAAAGCTTGCAACATATTTTTTTTTACATTTCGGTTGGCCTGATAAAGGTATCACTGTTTTGTGGATTTTGGATGTTATTGTAATTTCCTATATGCCCAACATGGCCACCTCTGGATATGTCCCTTGAGTTCAAAGGTATTTGCCCTTTGTTTAAATGCAAGCAGAAGTGGGTCCATTTCAAGTGTCACTCCAAAAAGTAAAGAAGGATAGGAAGTTCTCACTTGCTCTGTTCCTTCAGCTTTTGATCCCCCAGGTTTCAATAACAGCATATTAAGGTCCTATGTACCATGATCTCATCCCTGACTCTTCTGACAACAGTCTTTGATATGAATTCAGTAGCTAAATAAATAAATATTTTACTCTCACAATACTACGGTGAGGCTGGTGGCTCCCAGATCAGTGGGTTATTGAGTTTTTGAAAGTCTGAATTGTAAAGGAGATAATCAACATGCTGAACCTTTTTTGAAGTAGAGTTCAGCACCTTGGATAGCTCATTTAAATTTAGGGCAGAGGGAAGCTGAACAGAATAACCTTTCACTATCCTGGCTGAGCTCCTGCCCACCGATCCTCTCTTGAGGTATCAGGTGAGGCAGGAGCTCTTCCAGAATAATAGAGGCTCCCTCCTGCCTGCCTGTCTGCCTGCCAACTATGTGACATAAGGAGGGTGGGGGTAAAGCTGAGCAAGTAGGATCATGGGCACTATAGACTTCCATGATCTCCACTTGGCTCCCACCTCCCAAAGTGGTGAGGATCAGGGGGGAGCCAAGTCAAGAGACTCATATTTGCTGCTTGTTTTCTGACAGATGGTTTACAACAACAATGTGGATACCAACAACAATGTAGATGCCATAATTGTGTTCTGGCTATCATAGCACAGATAGTAAAGCTCTTCTTCATTTGGTAGGGATCTTCCTCCCTACACTCCCAGCAGCCATTGGCCGTGCTGGAGGGAGAAGACATAGGTAAGTCTGGGCTAGGGAAGGAATGCCCTCAATTCCATTCAAGGGGGAAAAGAAGAAAGGGGCTTGAAGAGGATTTGCTTCATCAAGGTTTTCAGACACTGAACAAGATCCTTTCTTATTCCCCCTTCTTACGCCATTGAATATTCTTTCCTTTGCTTGTAGCACACATAGCTGTCCCACCAACACCTCATTGCCACTGACCCTATATCACCTGCAGCTTCATCATTCCCCACAATAGTAGGGCCAATCTTTGGAAGCAATTATCAGAAGCTAGTTAGTACAAGTCCTTACAATATGCAAGATCCCACATCCCTTATGAGAACTGGTTCCTATACAACAGCTAAGGATGTTATCACACGGCGCAAATCTGCTGATTAATCCACACAAATCCCAAACAGAAACTGGATTTGTGCCTTGCGTTTTCACATGACGTCGCACAGAAACTGGACAGAAAGTGGACAGAAACTTGTGTTAACTGAGATCTTTTGAAATTCGGTTGTTTGGAGGAAATGCAAATGCGAAATTAAGGTAATTTCGCATTTACCATATTGTGAAAAGCAAATGCGCATTTGGGAGCATTTCCCTGCTGTTCCCATGGTTCCAGTGAGCATTCCTCTATCTGCGCATGTGCAAGAAGCTCATTTCTAGTACATTTACGGGCTTTTCTCGCTTGTGTGTGAACGTTAAATGTGCTTACTTTAATTTCGCAATTAAGGTGTGAAAGCCATTTGCGGAATCAAGGTTTATTTTCCATTTATTTTCGGAATGCCTCATTTCCACTTTATTATCGCTTTCTGGCCCACGTGTGATAACGTCCTAAGATTTGACACAGATATTTCAGGGATGCTTTTAGCAGATAGCACAGTAGAAGGTTCTCATAGAGCTTAATACAAGAGGCTCTCATAGGGCATAAGTATATTTGGGTATGTGTTGCATACAAAAAGATGGGACTTCATAGAAGGGGTTATTTCACACTATACAATCTAGCACTATGATTACATTTTAACTGCCATGGCTCCATTCTATAGTATGGGATTTGAAGTTTAGAGAAGGGTACTTCAATTTCTCAGCCAGACAGCTCCAGTGTCTCACCAAACTAAGTACTCCTTTGCTCTCCTAAACTATTTTTTTCTGGAATCACATCTACTTCATTCTTAAATCCTGCTCTATGTGTATTCACTTAAAGTTCTATCTCATTGAGTATAGCTGGACTTATCCTACAACAACTGCAATGCAGAAGCCCATCCATTTGGATTGCAAGCACAGTTAACAATTTAGTTTACTGACCAGGTAAATGTTCTTAGGTGTAAACACAGGAATAGGCTATATAAAGGTGCACATTGGATTTTGCAGGGGCAGGGGAGGTGGATTACTAAAGAATAGAAACCTGTAGTGCAAGCTCAGAAGTTAAATGAGAAAGCCAAATGGTTTGATTTCACATTGACAGACAGAAAGAAAATTGTGTTCTCCATTCCTTAGATTTGATAGATTTGCTTAATGTTAGAATAGACCTTGGAATGTACTACTCTTGAGTACCTCCTTTACTTCTACCAAGTAATGTAAAGACCTAATTCAGTTATTTCTTACATACACAGTTGTTGTGACCCTTTAAAGGTGATGGGGCTTTCTTCTATTATCTGAAATGGGACTGCAAATCATCAAGATGCACAAAATAGGATATATTGAATGAACATGTTTCATTTAGAAAAGTTTTTTTTAACGCCCTAAACTGCCAATATTTTGAGGCGTGGTTGCATCAAAAAACCATGGTGCTACTGGATTACCATTCCTAGAACTTAATTTTCTGTTTCCCAACAGTAGTAAATGTTTCTGAAAGCCTGAGAACTGAGACTGTGACAAAAAGTTTTGAAAAAATCACTTTAGGGCCCAGTGTCCAGTAATAAGTGGTTCACTGTGACTGAAACCAGAGGAATATATACACATGGCACCAATGTAGAATTATAATGATATGCTTAATCCCTACCAGAATTTTCATGGAAGAGTATAGTTCTTTTACATTCAGGGATAAATTGCTGCTCAGTAGTATATTATGCAAATGTCACCTGCAAATAACTGTGGGCTGAATCTGATTATACTACTTGTCTACATGGTATGCATACCCAGTCTCCAAGATCAACAGATGTCTATGTGACATTTAGTGACATGTATGTGACATTTAATTATACTATAAATAATCTGATGCTTATAGGGCATCATATCACCAATAAAATCTATAAATTGAGTATGCAGTCTGGGCTTATGTTGTTTGGAATTTATAATGAATGCTGCACACCGTTAGAGATGGGACAGTCATACCTTCTGAATGAAGAGGCAAGATATTGAAGGAGACAATTCTTCTCTTGTAACTCTAGGAGGAATTAGAAGACAAAGGTTGATGAATTAAGGGTCCAACTTTATTTAGGGAAAGAATTGCATTTCTGTCTTCCACCTTGACAGACTTGAATCTGAAGAGAACAGAAGCACTGGGCCATGAACACATATATTCTAACATAGTTTGCCAAGGTTGCAAAGTCACTATTGCAAAGTTTCTGTGCTGAGCAAATTCCATGAAGTTAACAACAGTGGCTTCACTAGGTTGGGGTCACCCAGTGTGGGTGCCTGGAAAGGGATGGTGCAGGGAGGGCAGTGGACTGCCCCCTCTCTCCCCTTTCACTGCCTGGCTTGTCTGCCCTTCTAGCCACCCAGCCAGACCCAGAAAGGCCTACCCCACCCACCCTTCCATCCCATCCTGCTGCCGCGTCACCCAGCTCACTATTTAAAGTAAACTAGTTAAGCAGCAGCTACAAACTTAACAATAATGGAATCCACACTGAGTTAAACCTGCACAAGTTGAGTCTCAACTGTTCTTATCTTCCATATATATATATATATATATATATATATATATTACAGTAAGCCATGGTATCTGCAGCTATTTGGTTTCATGACTCCCCATGGGTACCAAAATCTGTGGATGCTCAAATCCCATTATATACAGTGGCGGTAAAATGGGGTGCCTCATATAAAGGCAAAATCAATGTTTGCTTTTTGAATTCCCTCTCCTTGCCAAATGATTGAATCCATGGATGCAGAAGGCCAGCTGTAACTACCAGAAAAATGTGTATCATCCAGAGCCTGAAAAAGATACTGTACCACAAGGGTGCTGCAGGCAGTGGCCATATTGGCTAGGCATTTCTGGGAGTTCTAGTCCCCCGCCCCAAAGTTTCTAATCTGATCAGGATGTTTTGTGAAATGGCACCTGTAATAAGAACTTGACCTTAGGGAATTTATAAATAGCTCAAAAAATAATAATATGATTTAAACCCATTATATGCAGGGGGCTAGAGGGAACAGTTCCTGCAGAGACAGCATTTGTCCAAAAGAATGGTACTTTTATTAAGAGAGCAAAATAAATCAATAAGCAAGCACACACATATACAGAGGATCAAACATACAACACCCTAACATACATGCACACACACAAGAACTCAGGAGTAAAATAGCTAGCTTGGATAGGACACACAAGGCTTTCTAATGGTGATAATTAGGAGGCTGCTCCAACGATGAATGAAGAGATAGACTCAACCATTATATAAAGGCAAAGGACAGTGAATAAAGCTGGAGACTCAAGTTAGAGATCACAATGGCACAGGCATCATGAAATCTATCCAGACCCCCCCTTTCCTGAAATTTTGGGGAGCATTTATACCCTTAAGACTAGGCTGAGGCAAAGAGTTGCTGTTGTATATCAAAGGATTCCAATGCTTTACTTTGAAGTAGACAATTTCCAAAAGAGGGGAGATTGGATGTTGATTTTTTCTCACCTTCAGCCAGACACATCCTGGCTTGCCGTCATCAGTCTTCTAGGTGTGAATGTCCTGTTTTTGCAGCTCCTAAGCTGGCCTTTTTGATTTGCAAATGGTTGTAAATGCAGATGTTTGGAGTGCCTACATGAGGCTCAGGCTTTGAGCTCATGGCGATATAGGCATCTTTCAGCATAGGGCTATGATAGGGACCCACAAGGGGTCTTGATATCAAAACCAATCAAAGCCAATCATGGTAACACACCAGTGCTCTAGCCAAGCTTTGGTTTCTTGTGGACAAGTTGCCATTTTAAAATTCCTCTTTCTTCCTAATTCCTTCCAGCTTTATTTCCTCATAAGAACATCAATTTAAAAGAAATTAGGAGGGTTGATATCCTGCACGATGAAAATATGAAAGAAGCTGATTTACTTTAGCATAGGCATTAGCTTCTGTGTTAATCTCTGAGAATAAGAATGGAAATGGGAAATGGGAAACGATAGCTGTTATTAGACAGAAGCTGGTAAAGCAAAACTACAGCTATGTGTGCTGATATGGCCAGACAGAACTGCTATTTTCATTTACTTTCCCTTAAATATGTACACTCTTGGGTAACATGAACACACACGTTGAGTCCCTCTTATCCAAAATGCTTGGAATCAGAAGTGTGGATTTCAGATTTATTTTATTTTATTTTGAATGTACATAATCAGATGCTGTACATACATAATCAGATATCTTGGAGATGGGACCAAGTCTAAACACAAAATTCACTGATGTTTCATATACACCTTGTACACATAACCTGAAGATAATTTTATTCAATACTTTTAAATAATTTTGTTTATGAAACAAAGTTTGTGTACACTGAACCATCAGGTGTCACTATCTCAGCCACCCATGTAATTTTTTTTGTTTTTTGGAGGATTTTGAATTTTGGAATTCAGGACATGGGGGACTCAACCTGCCTTTCTCTTTCTCTCTCTGTCAAATCATTCCTAGCTTAGCCTGTGTCTAAAGATCTCAGCATAACAAGAATTGATGGCAGCACTTATAAATAATCTAGAACAACTGAAATAGATTAACACCATTAAAAAAAATTCAGCCATCAATATGAAATCTGCAGCTGGATACATCAAAAGTCAAGTCATGATCTCACTAGACCAGGAATACATCCATCAACAAGCAGGTTTTATTTATTAATTTAATTTATAGCCCCCTTTCTCCCAGACAAGGACTCAAAGCAGTTTACAAAAATGTAAAGGTCTCATGTGCATTGATAGTATTATATAAATAAACGATGATGATAATGATAATATTAAATAAGCAAAGTTGAGCTAAAATCTCATTTTACATAAGTTAAAAACAATTAAGCAAACAATTCAATTTAAAAAAACAACTGTTAAAACAGTTTAAAACACATTTAACAAAACTGAAAGATAAAAGATAAAGACAGTACATTGCATTCAAAATATCTTCTACCACAAAAATTAAGCACCAAATGCCTACCTACATAAAAAAGTTTTTGCTGGCTGGAGAAAAAGAGCAGAGATCAGGCCAACCAAAAATTCAATGGGAGTCCACAGGATGTTATGGCTGTGATGGCAGTGGGACCAAGAAAAACTCTTCTCCCAAAGATCCTAAAATTTGGTCTGGCTCATATAGGGAGATATGGTATTTTAGGCTGCTGCCACACTGCAGAATCAATGCAGTTTGGCACTGTTTTAACTGTCATGGCTCCATCCTATGGAGTCCTGCAATTTGTAATTTATTGTGGCATGGCCGCTGTCTGACTGAAAAAGTCTAAATACTAAATAAAACTACAGATCCCAGAATTCCATAGCATTGAGCCATGGCAGTTAAAGTTGTTTCAAACTGCATTATTTCTGCAGTGTAGGTGCAGCTTCAGATAGTCTAGACCCAACTCTTTAGAGATTTAAAAGTCATAATCAGCACTTTTAATTCTGCCTGGAAACAGAGTAGTTTTAACTTAGTACCAAAATAGAACAATGTTGGTGCCAAACTGGCTTCAAATTAGAGGGCATTCCACAACCAGTGTGCAAACTCTGATCTACAACTACTGATCCACAGAGCTTCCATCTCTATTGGGATTCAGCTTTAGTGCATTAGCCGCTACTGATCTCATCACATTGTCCAGATCTCTGTCCATCAGGCTTTGGTGACAAAAAGAAAGATCTGGGTGTCACTAACATGCTGATGGCATCCATCTCCAAAGCCCCTGGTGACCTCACCCAACAGTTCCAAATAACTTCTCTTTTTAGGTTTAAAAATGAAATGTTACATTCACTTCATTGTACCAACAGCCCCTTAGGGCCTTTTGTTCAGAAGGCATCTTTGTTTCCTGCTTTGTAAGGCTGTCATTTGTATTTAGGGCTGCCTCACATAGAAAAATATCAGTACTATGAAAAAGCACCAAAGCAACACATGCAATAATCACACATACATGTTTGCTTTGCCATGCTTTTCCAAGTTCTGGGTCTTCCTAAGCTCTGGAATGCTCTATTAAAGCAGGCAGATCTAGTCCTTTCTCTGAAGTCCTCATTGTGTCTGACATTTTATCCCTATAACATGCTTTATAATATGCATTTATGAGTGTGCTTTCTACTCTTTCCACTTGTATGTCTTCTAAAAATGGAATATAAAAGCGTTCCTCTCATGGCCACGAGGGGGTGGGTTGGTTTGGGGATATGTTGTATGGGTTTTATTGTAAGCCGCTTAGATTGTTTGTCAATAAGTGGGATCTTAATAATAATAATAATAATAATAATAATCTATATTTAGTGCCTGGAACTGGGTACTTTTGGAATACAATTCCCAGAATGTACCACTTAGCATGGCCACTGCCAAGATGACTGGGGAATTCTGGGGACAATTGTCCAAAAATGCTTATATTTTTCTATTCAAAGCCATTTTCTTGCAAACAGATTTTCTCATTCTATTTTTTTTATTGTCCTATACATGTAAACAAATCCTTCAAATGTGAAAGCCTCACTGAAGAACTTTAAAAGTCTCAATGTAGTTAATTGAATTTTTAATAATGTACTTAATTGTATTGCTTAACTAAATTTATACTGTTGTCCCAAAACAAACCTTTCTGGACAGCTCACAATTTTAGCTGGATCATGCTCAAGTTTACATCCCCATTTCTTGTTGCTTGCTCACTTTTTTTTTTAGTTCACTCCAGAGTATTTCTTTGCCTCCTGCTGTCGTGAAACCTGTTATCACCATCTGTAACATTACTGACTACAGTCATACAATATCATCCTTAAAGGACTTAAAAAAACCCAAAAACTTTCACCATAAGATTTCACCCAATCCTGATTCTTATGGATGGTTTCTGTATATCCATAAAAAGCACAAAATGTATAGTAGATCTTTTGTCCATTAAAAAAATAATAATCACAAACTGAGTCATTTCACACAAAAAACCTGTCAGTGAAATGTTGTACATTTCGCATACCGTATATACTCATGCATAAGTCTAAAAATATAAGTAAAAAAAAAAATGACCCCAAAAACCTTAGTTGACTTATCTATGGGTCAATGTAAATATTGTACCTTAACTCTTATTAAAAAAACCCCAAACACAACAGGAACTATCCCCTGATAAAAAGCAAGAGTGTAATCTGTCCTGGAAGCACTGACCTCCTCCTACATTCTTATTCATTCAGCTTTAGTGTAAGCACAAACAGTTATGCCTGTTGAAAGTTTGTAAGTTCTTTGGCATTGTTTTCCTTTGCTTCATCTTTTAGATCCTTTGTTATATGCCCCTAAGTTTTACCCTTGACTTATCCATGGATCACATCAAAGTCCATAATTTTGGCCCCAAAACCTGCCCTCAACTTATACATGAGGTCGACTTATAGTCGAGTATATAGGTTAATGATGAATGGTGGTTTGTGCCCGGTGTTTTTAAAATCTATTTTGTGCACCTCACCAGCTCAAAGGGGAAAAGGTAAACAGCACTTCACTAGTACACCTTTTCTGTGTGAAGCAGAATAATCTAATGTATAGTAAAGGCTGCTGATTTACACTTGGAGAAGCTTCCCTTTCACTTGGATGGTTATGGGCAATTCAAACTTTTACTGTGCCAGTATGAAAACATGAATAAGAATATAAGCAGTTACCTCCTGAATCATACTATAAATCCATCAAGTTTATCACTGTATGCTGACAGGGATTAACTAGATGTCTCTGGCTGTATCTGCACTGCACAAATAATCCAGTTTGACACCACATTAACTACCATGGCTTATTGGAATGGAATTATGCAAACTGTAGTTTTGTGAGACCATTAGCCTTCTCTGTCAGAGAGCTCTAGTGCCACAACAAACTACAGTTCCCAGAATTGCACAGCATGGAGCCATGACAGTTAAAGTGGTGTCAGACTGGATTATTTCTGTAGTGCAGATGCAGCCTCTAGCAAACCCACAAAAAAGGAGTCTTCCTTGGCAATGGCTGCCCCACAACCACGACCATTATTACCCCTTAAGATCTGGTACTGAATTCAAAACGTTGTGGTTTGTGAGTGAGTGAGTTGTGATAGATCATTTAAAGTTTGGAGCACAACCCAGAGAGGAATCACCACTCAACTGATGTGAAAACCACAAGCCACCAATGCATTACAATTGGTATGGATAGACACATCTTTCTCCTTCCGTTATAATACTGGAACCATGGGATCCATGATGGGAGATTCTGTACAGAGAAAAAAAAATCTTCACAAATCACATCAACTCTGTGAATCCACTGCAATAGCATACAGTGAAACTCACCAATTCAGATGGCTTTAAAAGGAGATTGGTTGCAGTCTTGAAAGATTTCCATTAATGACTACAAGTCATAATAGCTTTAAGTTTCCCCTACTTTAAGATTTAACTAAAGAAGGATTTTTTTAAAAAAAAAACAGTTTCTGAACAGAATTAGAATTGTTGGTGGCCACCTTGATATAATATTAGTAACACAACGAAAGTACTATCACAATTTCACAATAAACATTAAAATCATATACAAAATTGTTAACCTACACAGAGCTTGTGCAGGAACAAGAATACATATCTATATTTCTTTTGACCTAGATATGCATATTTTTGCTGCTTTGTGCATTAAGAACCCAGTATATCTAAGGAGATGGAAACAAGAGACAACTTTCCCAAAGTAACTGGGTGTTGTTTCTAGCTGTCCAAGTAGGAACAGGCTCCAGCTGCTAATTCCACATCCCCATTCTTAACCCCAATATGATCTTTGGGTGTCAGTAAATTATTGTAGCCTGATTAAACTTTACTCTGGTAAGGAGCCAAAGACATTAGTGTTTCTCAAGGGCTATTCATTATTGAGAAATGTATCCAGGAAAGGGCAATTTAACTGCTCCAGGCATATACAGTAGAATAGCTCAGTGGTGATATTGTCATTCTTCTCTCATTTTGTTTTTTCCCTCCCTCCCTCCCTTTTCTTGTTATTTATTTGTACATACCTGTACATGCAAACCCATTTCCAGAAATAAACCTTCATTTTCAACAAAGTTTTGGTAAGAGCCATGGAATCTGTGGCTCTCTAAGAGTTGTTGGGCTACAGATTCCACTATCCTTGGATGCTAGTTAAGTGGGTTGGAAGAAGCATCATCAGGGTATGTGCAGAGGATCATATTTTCTGCATCAGGTGTAAAAGAAAAATGATTTGGGGGCTGTGTACTCATGCAACACCAAAAATAGGAAATGTATCACAAAAAAAAGAAAGAGAAAATGGGACAGATTTGCATAAAAAATTTCAGATACCAATTTATATGCTTCAGTGAAAATTTAGGAAGAATGTCTATAATTAAAATAGCATGTATTGCACCATAGTGGCTGTGACCAGGTGACCCATGTGTTTGCTCTTTTGTCAGTTGTGCAGGTGCTAGCTGTTGGTGAGGAGCTTTATTATCCCTGCTTTCCCTCTTTCTTCTAGTTCCCCCCAAAAAAACCCCCCATTAAATTGGGCTTGGACTGGACATCTTCCAAAGAAAGGATGCCTTTAAACACAAGATAGCAAAGAGTTCACATGCTTTACAATAGATCACAGCATCCTCTTGGACTGCCAGAGGGGGTTAGGTATCGGAGGCACTGCTTTGCAGTGGTTCCGGTCCTTCCTCTCGGGTCGGTCCCAGAGGGTGCTGCTCGGGGACTGTAGCTCCAATAAGAGGGAACTCACTTGCGGGGTCCCTCAGGGAGCTATTTTGTCCCCTACATTATTTAACATCTACATGAAGCTGCTGGGTGAGATAATACGGAGTTATGGTGCTGGGTGTTATCAGTACGCTGATGACACCCAAATCTATTTCTCCATGTCTCGTTCGTCGGTCTCGAATTCCAATGGCATCTCTTCTCTCAATGACTGTCTTCAGGCGGTAATGGGCTGGATGAGGAAAAACAGATTGAAGTTGAATCCAGACAAGACGGAGGTGCTCACGGTAGCGGCCCCGAAACCAGGAATTGGGTTGCAACCTCCAGTCCTGGATGGGGTCACACTCTCCTCCAGTGACTGTGTTCGCAGCTTGGGGGTGCTCCTTGACTCGTCGCTCCTGATGACGAATCAGGTTAATGCGACGGTCAGGAGCGCCTGTTATCAGCTTTGGCTGATACGCCAGCTGCGCCCTTTTCTGGAAGTAAGGGATCTCGAAACTGTTGTGCACGCGCTGGTAACCTCACGCTTAGACTTCTGTAATGTGCTCTACATGGGGCTACCCTTGTGTCTGGTTCGGAAACTGCAATTGGTCCAAAATATGGCAGCCAGACTTCTATCGGGTACATCTAGGAGGGATCACATTACGCCGGTTTTGAGGTCCCTCCACTGGTTGCCTGTTGGTTTCTGGGCTCAGTACAAGGTGTTGGTTATCACCTGTAAAGCCCTAAATGGCTTAGGTCCAAGCTATATCAGAGACCGCCTTCTCCCATACAATCCTCCCCGCGCTCTCCGATCCTCAGGGAGGAACCTGCTGCAGCCTCAAAAAACTAGGCTGGCAGGGACCTCCCAGAGGGCTTTCTCTGTTGTCGCTCCTAGACTCTGGAACGGCCTGCTGGACGAGATCCGTCAATTAACATCTTTGGACAGCTTTAAAAGGGCTGTCAAGACGGATCTCTTCCGGCAGGCCTACCCGGATTAAATTACTCGGCCTCGGGATTATTGGGATCCCCATTATTCAGTCTTCACAACTCCCTTAAAGTTGCACTAGCAGGGGGATGATGGTTTGTATTTTATTTCAATGTAATAACCATTTTTAATTTTTTAAAATGTAATTGTTTTAACTGAATTGATTTAATAACTTTTTAAGGGGGGGAGGAGGAAATTATTTGGTTTTACGCTGTATGTTATTTTTATTCTTGTTCACCGCCCGGATTGGTTCGCCACAGGGCGGTATATAAATAAAAATTATTATTATTATTATTATTATTATTATTATTATTACTGATCAGTTTCAAGGAGCAAAATGTCTTGGACATACGCTGTACAGAATGGAGAGACTAAGAGAAAAATAGATTTCATTTCTAGATATTGTTTCTATATATTCTATATATTCTTTATATTAAATCTCTTCTGGTCTAGGAGCTGCATTGACACCTCCCAGGAAACTAAGAATTTCACACACCTTATTGAGTTTGCTTATTGAGTTTGGTGGTGGCAGTGAAGAAAGCAGCATTTTTGCACTTAAGCGCATCATGTCCTCCCAATGTGTCTTGTTTACAAGTAGAACCATGCTTCCGAGGGCATGACTCTGCTTGTAAAGAAGGTACATGAGAGGCAAAGCTTATAGCAGTAACTGTATGTAGAAATGTTCATAAACTGTTAGGAGAATGGACATGGCTCACCAACAACTTGTTCCCTGCTCCACATCAAAGCCTATTATTTAAACTTTGTGCAACTGTCAATAGATAAGCATGCTTAATATATCCCCAAATTGTCAAGATAGTCTGTGAGTCAAATAGAACAATACATTTAGCATATTTTTAGAACTAACGCTTACTAAAGTGATAAAAATAAATGTTTATAGAATGTGACTATCCTTACCCACATATCTTGCATTTAGCATGCTTTGTTTTGTGATTGGTGATTGAAAAGTAAATATGGGCCTACTTTCAAATCTTATTTCTAAAACACATATCTCTAAGGAAATCCCAATATGGGAGAAAAATGGGTTTATAGTGGGAGTACACATTCACTTTAACATATAGTTTGACTTCATAGAAGTATAATTATATGAAGTCAGTTTTACTCTGCCCTGACAGAGCTTACACAGAGCCAACAACCCCCTAGTCTAATTCCCTGTTGAAAACTATCCATGGGCTTTAGGCCAGGGGTAGGCAACCTTTCTCCTTTAAGGGCCGAGGGACTTCAGCTCCCAGAATCCCAGGAGCTATTGGCCAACATGGGACTATTGGCCAACATGGCTGAGGCTTCTGGGAGCTGAAGTCCCTCGGCCCTTAAAGGGGAAAGGTTGCCTACCCCTGCTTTAGGCCATTATAGACAGGGGCATCACTAGGGGGAATGGGACTATCTACTGGCTCACCTGCCCATCCAACCGTCCATCTCTCTCCAGGTCTGGGCAAGCAGATGAGTGAGGCAGTGTAAGGGTTGGGTTGGTTGCTGTTGTTCTTGTTGTCTCACATCGGGTGACACCAATCCTAGTGACACCACTGATTACAGACCACATCTTTTGCATGCACAAGATACTAGAATCAATTTTATTTACAAGAATCCCAAATACACCTTGTGCACACCACATCCTGTCAGATTTCAGAAGATAAGTAGGGTTGTGCCCAGTGAATTCTTGGGTGGAATACCACTAGGTATTACAAGGGATGTCCAGTTTTTTTTTTTTCTGCCTTCATGTTTTTTCCGAGTTATGGTGACCTTAAGATGAACTTATCCCAGAGTTTTCTTGGCAAGATTTGTTTAGAGGGACTTTGCCTTTCCCTCCTTTGAGGCTGAGAGAATGTGACTTACCCTAGGTCACTCAGTGGGTTTCCATGGCTGAGCACGGATTTGAACCCTGGCCTCCCAAAGTCCCAGTCTAACACTCAGAACACAACCCCATGCTATGTTCCGCCCTGTTCCTATCTGAAATTCCTATCTGAAATTCTGGGAAGTTTTTGCCAGCCAAAATTGAAAATAACAGGTTAGACCAGGGGTAGGTAACCTTTTTGAGCCGGGGGCTGGGTAACTGTCCCTCAGACAATTGGGGGGCCGAAGCACCCAAAATAAATAAATAAATAAATAAATATTTTTTTTTAAAAAATGAAAAAATGAAAAAAAAATGTATGCACACTCTCTCAGCCCCAGAAAAGCCATGGCAAAACCCCTGTGGAGATTTTGCCAAGAAAACCCCAAGAACAAGTAATAACAACAATAATCAATATCATCATGGCGGGGGGCGGCGGTGGTGGCGGTGGCAGGACTGGCCTGGGGCTGGTCCAAAAGCCTCAGGGGGGGTGCATCCAGCCCCTGGGCCTTAGGTTGCCTACCCCTGGGTTAGACAGTGATCTAATTCAGTATAAGGCAGTTTCCTATTTCCCTGTGTTACTTTACAAGCATTTTTAGATTTGTTAGGTTCAGTCTAGTGAGTTATAAGTTATACATGCCCTAAATGATTGTTTAATATGCAAAGCTGGGAGTAAATACAAACGTCTCCAGTTGGTGAGACCAACTCTTGTTCTGAAGTTTAGGCCTTGGAAAAGTTATTTTTTTTTTGAACTATAGCTTCCAGAAAACTGCAGTCAGCATTGGCTAGTGCTGTTTCAGATTCTATGATATACAGTTCCAAAAGTAACGGCTCCAGCTCTCAAAGTGATTATAGTATAAAGAGTAAATCTGGTATACAGTTTTTGGTTGTGCCATACATGAAAATAAATCATACACACAGTTTTACTTGGCTTGGAATGAAACCAATTTCCTCCCTGCTGTGGAATAAACAAGTTCACATGTCAACACAAGGAAGCCAACTCTGAGTTAACAGCATGTTTTTTAATGGTGTCTGTACCTCTTACTTACAAATTCTTCCTACAACAAAGTATATAAAAACATAGCAACCAGGCAGAATGGGGGTGGTGCTGGTTTTAAACTGTGTTTCAGTTAACAAATCTTACTATTTGAGCTGAAATATCAGGGGCTTAACTGCCATAATTTTATAATTATGAATTTTCCTCCCACCAGATGTAAACTCTATGCACTCAGGTGTTATCAAGGTTGTTGCTTCTAATTCTAAAATATCTGCTAAAACAACATTCTTCAGAAACAACAATTGCATGGTATATTGGCATACCAGAAGTAGACTAGATTAACAGTGTATATTTGTATTTTCTAAAAACTATTTGAGAAAGTAATAGACTTCACTTGGCTCATTTAGTTTAGGGCCGGTTTTCTACAGTGGAACATGCCCAAAACAGGCTTCTGGGAACTGATTGTTTTGCAAGAAAAAAATATTTTTTTTAATGTGCCATGTTTATTATTCTCTTTTAAATCAAGATTTTAACTGGTTTTAACTTTACAGATAGATTAAAACTATTTTAATACTTGTGTCTATTTTTGGAAACATGTGTTTCCCCCTGTAATTCTTTTCTTTTGTTAAGCTGCCTTGGGTCCTAGCTTTGGGGAGAAGGTGGGCTATAAAAATAAGGGTAGAATATAATAGTATAAGAGACTTTATTGAAATATTTAATTTTTAATTCATGATTTAGACTGGGCATACAGAAGACATTTCAGTGTTGCTAATTGTAGGACAGTATTGTTGCAGGTTCAGCTCTGGTTAGTACTTGGTTGGGAGGCTGCCAATGAATATCAGGTGCTGTAGGCTATATTTCAGGGGAAGGAACTGGTAAAACCACTTCTGAAAACCTTATGAAATTCATGGGATTGCCATAAATCAACAGGCGACTTAAGATACACACACACATTGTTGAAATGCAGGCACCTACTGGGTACATCCCCAATTTTCTTCCAGCTTTGCAAAAATAATCTTTTTTCTTAACACTAATAAGAGAAGAAAATACCATCTTGCCCAACTTCACCATCACATTTTCATCAATAATCTCTCTGCCTTTTGTTCTGTTTTGTTGTTTGAATCGTATTTCAAAGCAATTATCTTTCCTTGAAAGCAGCATCCATTTTGCCTGGAGGTAGATTTTTGCTATCATCAGTATTCTGACTAGCTTTTATTGCAGTATTAACCATGATACAGGATTCCATGATATTCCTGTGGGGAAAGGTTTCATCCCTCTAATTGAAAAAAATCTGGGAAATTGAATTGTATATCACTGAAGCTATTATATGGACATTCCTCATGTGCATATAATTGCTTTATTGGCAAGTATTGAACACATCAATATTGAATGACACAAGTCCCAAGGAGTGCCTTTTTCCCTAGTTGTTCTTTATATTTCAGATCAAACTGCAAGCCTACTTTATCAACAGCATTAACAAATACACAAAAACAGTTTTGTTCTTCCAAGAAACCTGAATTAATAATTTCAAAACATAATAAGAATATTTTTTTTTCCTGAGCTGAAACCTAATTGTGCAGCTATCCCTCAATAAAATGCTTGAGAAAAAACTCCAATACTGGATTTGATGAATGGGTCAAATGCCCTTTTGTCAAGAGCAGACAGCACTTGCTGTTGGCACACAAATATATGCATATGTATATATATGACAGATACTTGCATGTGGCCAGTAATCATGTGCACAGATGCTACTACCAGTAGCAATCACCATTGGCAGGATATTTGTATGCACTAGCTCAAACAAGAGAAATGGTAGACCTCAACTGTGAGAAGATAGTGTTCCCTATCTTTCTGATGTCCCAGTACTATTGCTTAGCTAGCTAAAATATCCCCACCCATCCACACACAGGAGGTATTAGTGACTTTGGGGAATTTCACCATTGGGGGGCAAAAGAGAAAGCATGAGCAGGGGCTGGAGTTGCTGGAATCTGAGACATCAGCACCCTATAGTGTAATATTTTACTAGAGGTATAATTTGTTCAATGCCTAATTCTCAAATATTAAACCACAGAGACGATTTCTATAGAGACTGGCAAAACTGTTAGGGGAGTTTATAATTTTTTGTGTGAGCATGTCTGGAAACTTTGTAGTGAAGCACAACTCATTCATTTGGTAGATGGACTCAGACCTACTGCAGAAGAGATTCTAAAGAAGCAGCAAAATAAGAAGCAAGAGTGATTTGTTCTGCCTCTCTCTTTGATTCCAGTTTTTCTTCTGAAGGAAATGTGCCTCCACCTCAGGAATTTCTTCCATTGGTAAGAACAGGAATCACATCACTGAAACATCTTTTCTTACCACTGTTTTGGAAGAGAGGAACTGGAATTTCTCTTATCATTTACTGTGTGGAAAGATCTTTTGTTGATGTTTGTTCTGGCTTGATTGGATGTCCTTTTGTAGAACTGAATGCATCTCAATAGCAGACCTTGGAAACATTACTGTTTGGGGATAACAGCTCCCAGATTTCCCCAGACAATGTGGCCATTAGCAATAATAGAAAAAACATACAGAGTATAAAATTTATCTCTATAGGAGCTAGGTGAAATGAAGATATCAGATCAGGCTGAGTGTGGAGTACAGCACATCTCCTTTTAAGTTAGAAGCATTAACCAGATAGCTAATGAACCATCTTTTATGGCTAAGGGCCTTTACAGACTGCCAGAAATAGTGCACCTTGAGTCCACTTTAACTGTCCTGGCTTAGTGCTAAGGAATCATGGGAACTGTAGTTTATTGTGGCACTAGAGCTCTCTGACAGAGAAGGTTCCATGTCCCAGAAAAAAATACAATTCCCATGATTCCCTAGCACTGAGCCAGGACAGTTAAAGTAACCACAAGCTGCTCTATTTCTGGCAGTCAGTAAAGGCCCTTAGTGATTTTATTAAGCTTTTTCAAGAGCAGGTTAACTTTAACCTAAAAAAAGTCAGCACTGTCAGGTGAATTTGTGAACTTTCCCAGTGTTGGCAGCAGAATCTGCTCTTTGTTTCATGGGATGGGAGACATAGAATTTAAAATTAATTTACAGTTGATGGGCTGGGCATGTTCATCAATAGTTTGCTGTGACAAACATGGCAAAGTGAGAAGAGACAAAACTAAGGGAGGATCTGGTTGAAACATAAAAATCATTGTACAACTACAGATTTATTTAACAGTTACATTTCTATCCTGCCTTTCCTCTAGTGAACTCAAATTGATGTTCTTCTTGTTTCATTTGTTTGATTTTATTTCATTTGAATGCTGCCTTTCTCCCAGAAGGGACCCAAGGTGGCCCACAGATAAAAACATTTTTTTTAAAAAAAAAATCAGTAATTTTTAAGTAATTAAAATAATCTAAAACAGTATAAAATTACATAAAAATATACAAAAGTTAAAAGCATGACTAAAACACACATACTCCATAAAAACCATCCTAGTATGAATATATATCAAACACCTGCTTAAATAAAAACATCTTGGCTTGCTGACAAAAGGAAAGCAGGGAGGGGGCCAGCCTAGCCTTCCATGGAAGGGCATTCTAGAGAGTGGGGGCACTGAGAAGGCTCTCTCCTGTGTCCTCACCAAGTGAGCCTTCTCCTGAAGATCTTATTGTTCTGGCAGGTTCATATGTGGTTCTTTAAATAATCTGGACCTATATAGTATAGGGCTTTATAGGTCATAACCAGCACTCCGAATTGTGTCCAGAAATGAACTGGTAGCCAGTGAAGCTGTTTCAACAGGGAGTTATATGCTCCCTATAACTTGCCCCAGTCAGCATTCTGGACCCACTGAAGTTTCTGAACACTTTCCAAAGGCAGCCCCACATAGTGTGTGTTACAGTAGTCCAAATGGGATGTAATCAAGGCATGTGTCACTGTAGCCAGATCTAGTGTCTCAAGAAATGGACACAGCTGGCGCACATGTTTTAACTGTGTGAATGCACTCCTGGCCACTTCTGAGCCCTGGGCATCCAGGCTCAGAGTTGAATCCAGTAAAACACCCAGGTGGCAAGACTGAAATTACAGAGGAAGTGTAATGCCATCCATCACAGGCAAAATCCCTATTCCCTGATCTCCCTTACGACTAACCAGGAGCACCTCTGTCTTGCCTGGATTAGGTTTCAATTTGTTTGCCTTCATTCAGTCAATTACTGACAGCAGACATTGGTCCAGTACAGAGACAGCTTCCTTGGAGTCCGATGGAAAGGAGAGATAGAGTTTGGTGTCATCAGCATACTGTTAACATCGCACCTGAAAACTCTGATGACCTCTCCCAGCAGTTTAATGTAGATGTTAAATAATATGGGGGAGAGAACAGAACCCTGAGGGACCACACAGACCAACAGTCAGGAGGTTGAACAATAGTCCCCCAACACCACCTTCTGAGTTCACCCCTCCAAGCAAGTCTGGAACAACAGTGCCCCCAAATCCCATCACAGAGAGGCTGACCAGAAGGGTACCATGGTTTTGAAAGCCACTGAGAGGTTCAACAGGACCAACAGGGACACACTCTCCCTGTCCAGTTCCCTGTGTAGGTCATCCACCAAGGTGTCCAAAGTTGTCTCCATTCCATAGCCAGGTCTTCTCCCCAGTTTTACACCCCAAACTCTGAGAGACAGTGAATAGTCCAATGCAACACTACACTGGTTCTCTAGTTTCTGTTTGTGGAGCTTTGTTTAAACTTTATAGAGACATTATTTTTCCTTTTTCCTTTTAAGGTATGTTGTCTCCCTGAGGGAGGGCTCCATAGGTAATAAGAATACCCAAGATGGTGGTAGCAAGAGGTGTTGATATCTGACTGCAGTATGGTCTCAATCTGATGTAGAAGCAGGCTTCAGACAGGCAAGTGGGGTAGTGCTTTTTATGCAAGCACCTATGCTTTGAAGTGAACTTAGAAAAATGGCACCAGTTGTGTCCTTTCAACACACTTTTTTATGCCATGCCTGTTGACAGGCAGGTTCTCAGTGCTCTTTGCATTCTTTCTAACTATCAGTTGTGTCAAAATGGATGGCGTTATTTCTAGGCAAGAAGTTACCAGTGGACTTTCATGCAATGAACAAGTGAAGATTTTGTTTCTTAGTCCAGGATGTTTGTTTCTTTGAAATGTCTTAATCAGGCAAAATTTAATGTTAAAGAGAAACCATCTGCAATTGATTCTGAATCTGGTAATGAATTATTCTGGATCTGGCAGGACAGTGAGATTATGCATGTTTTACCAACTTTCAAAATGAGGAATACAAACTATTTCCCTAAATGTTATATTACACAGAACTCTGAGATTATAATTAGATATCAAATGTTCATTGTTTTCAATATAACATTCTGAGAATGTGGGATCATAGAACTGTAAAGTTGGAAGGGATCTACAATGTGCTATTTATTGCAAGAAACTTATAAATATAATAGTTTAGGATGCCCAAAAAGAAACTGAGGACAAACTGATATACTCCTGATGATGCTGATGGTTCAGTGTTGTCTTTTTCATCTTTGGTTTAAACTGATGACTGGACTTTATTAGGTTTATTAGGCATGTTCTCTCATATTTGATGATGGAACCTTGAAACAATAACTTTGTTTAATCAGAAACAGGAAAATGTGGAATTCCAAAGTTATAGCACTGCATATCCCAGCATTCATCAAGATTGGTTATTAAAGCTAGGGATGATGGAAGTTGCAGTCCAGCAATATCTGCACTTTGCCCACTCTGATAGATGGATAGGAGAGAAGGAGATCAAGGGAGCAGCTTGTTTCTAAATTTAGCCTTTGCAGTCAAACTCCTGGTCCTAAAATAATTTACAGAAACGCCAGCATGTTGAATCACTGTCTCAGTATATGAGAATCTCTATTTATAAACATATTTAGGTATATTCAATAAGATTTAACATCTCAAACTCCATCCCAACTTTGCCAAGCTACATTCAAACAACAGCATGGTTTAGTGCAGGGGTCCCCACTTTTTGAGCCTGGGGCCAGTTCGCTGGCCCCCAGATCGTCGGGGGGCCGGAGGTGTGTGCGCGTGCGCACTACTCAGATGCCATTTTGTGTTCCAAAATGGTGTCCGGAGTTGTGCGCATGTGCCCGGCATCGCATGTGCATGCGCACGACTCCGGGTGCCATTTTGGAACACAAAATGGTACTCGAGTAGTGTGCATGCGCATGTGACGCCGGGTGCCATTTTGTGTTCCATGCGCACGACAAAACGGTGCCGGTGTAGTGCGCATACGTGCGTGATGCCAGCTGCATTGTGCATGCATGTGCACTACTCTGGCACCATTTTGGAACACAAAATGGTGCCCTGTGTCACGCGGCGGCGGTGGCGGCGGCGGCAGGACCAGCCGCGGGCCAGTTCAAAGGCCTCGACGGGCCGGGTTTGGCCCGCGGGCTGTAGTTTGGGGACCCTTGGTTTAGTGGATTAGTTACTATGAGTAACTGAATTTGCACTGAGAAAACCTTTCTCATTACACAGATTTCACCTGCTTTTTAGACATTAGATTCTAAAAAACACCTGATGTCTTGCAGCACTGTTTCTGTGCCACAGGTGACATTGAAGATTTAGCCAAATATTTAGCTGCCTAAGGGAGTGAGGGACATGTTCTTCTCAGTGTAATTGCAATAGCAAGAATATTTGAGGGAAAGGGAGTGCTTAATATTGATCCAGAATTTGTTGAAAAGACAGCTAGTTTTGTGTTGGCACAGATTAAAGCTAAACAAACATTTATGGAGCTGAACGTGTCTTGCATTGCCTCATGTATTATAAGGTATTGAACAGGCCTGATGTCCATTATATGGATTTCTAATGTTTTGAAGTTGGCCATACAGATATGGGCAGTGTTGATATGGCTGCTGGTAGCAATAGCTAGAAAAAGCAATATGTGTCTTATCTATCATCGCTCAGTGTGATCTGCCCTTTTCAGTACATTGCAGGTTATTCTAAAGGACTAAACAGTGGCTTGCAATACATTGTTGTCTTGTGTTGCTGTTATAATATCAAGATGGGAGTATGGGGATAGGATATACTTGAAATGAGTCAGCAAAGTGTTTAAAGAGAACTCTTTGCAGACTGCTACAAATAGTGCAAATTGAATCCACTTTAAGGGTTAGTGCTAGGGAATCATGGGAACTGTATTTTATTGTGGCACCAGAGCTCTCTGATAGAGAAGGCTCAATGTCTCAGAAAAAAAAAATCCCCATGATTCCCTAGCACTAACCCTAACCCTTAAAGTGGACTCAATTTGCACTATTTCTGGCAGTCTGCAAAGGCCTTAAATGTGTTATATTCTTCTATATTGCTGTTGGAGCCCTACTGAGAACCATGAGTTTAAGCATTAGCAATGGAGCCAAGTGGCACTTGGAGAGGATGTAAAGGGGCAAGGAGTGCATTTACACTGTATACATTAACCAGTTTGATAGCACTTTAACTGTCATGGTTCTGTCCTATGGAATCTTGGGATCTACAGTTTGGTGAGGGATTTAGAGTTCTCTGCGAAAGAGTGCCAGTGTGATGCAGTGATGTGAAGGTTGGATGATAACTCTGGAGAATAGGGTTTGAATCCTCACTCAGCCATGGAAGGCCACTGAGTGACCTTGGGCAAGACGCATGTTCCCAGCCTCAGAGGAAGGCAAATGCAACCCCCCTTTGAACAAATCTTGCAAGAAAACCCCATGATAAGTTTGCCATAGGATTGCCATAAAGTGGAAATGACTTAAAAGCACACAACAACAAAGTGCCAGTCCACTCTCCCTCACAACTACAAACCCTATGATTCAATGGGAGACATGGCAGTTAAAGTGGCAGTAAAATCAGTAAAAACTGACTAATAGAGACATACTCAAACTAGGAAAATTAAGAGGGCAAGGGAAGCTTTGGTGAGCGGCAGAAAGGGGATGGGAACAGCAACAAGTCAGAAAAAGCTAAGAAAAGGGATAGGAAAGAAAGGAGATACAGTACAGACAGAAGACAGAAACAGGGAAACACTAAGAGCCAACAGTGTCATAGTAAATTTTGACATGCAAGCCCACACCAGGACAGTATCTCTAGCAAAGCTTCCACAGAGAGTCCAAAGGCGTGACAGCTGTGTTGCTCTAAAACAGAAGTGGGCAACTGTGGAAGACTAGGGGCCTGCACTAGCCCCCACCATAAGCAAACAAATGGATTTCGTTGTTGTTGTTACAAATTTTCATTTTGCCCCCGGGGTGGGGGGTCCAGAGGAGGTCAAAATGTTGCAACCTCCTAGAGCATTTGGGGGCATTAGGGAGCAAAAAACAATTATCTCAACAAATGTCTTGGTCACACTTTGCTCATCACTGATCTAAGCAGTTTCTAAAAGTTTTAATCTCTATGTGAAGCAGGTCTTTTGTTTTTTTGTTTTTTTTTTAATAAATTTTATTTATTAAGACATTCTATACATTCCAAATTATCAGACAATACAGGTCTTTTGTAAAGCCACAAGGTCTTACCAACTCAAGATCAAGCCATCCCTCAAATATTTTGGATTACACGAAGGAAAGCTCATCACAATACATCATTGCTGGAAAAAACATTCCTCCTTCATTTGCGGTGGTGACTGCTGAGAAACCCAGAGGGAA
Source organism: Phrynosoma blainvillii (assembly GCA_026167975.1). Lineage (NCBI taxonomy): Eukaryota > Metazoa > Chordata > Lepidosauria > Squamata > Phrynosomatidae > Phrynosoma > Phrynosoma blainvillii. The sequence continues at coordinate 47,614,990 of JANUYF010000003.1, read as the reverse complement.
CAGCAAATCTAAAGGGAGTAGCAGATGATGTCATAGCCCTTGTTAATCAAAAAAGTTTTACTAGACCCTGAAGTCTCAGGAACAGTGTTGGAAAACTGAGAGATGAACCCCTAATTCATTTACTTTGGAGCTAGTCTGCCCTTGCTATTTACTCTAACACTATGCAACTAATGCTGACCATGGCACTGACTGGCTTCACCAAATTTCTCCTCAGCTCCCTGGGCCCTGCACTGTCCCCATTACAAGTGTGAGAAGGTCTGTGTCTAAACATTAAACTAATGCATTTGTGAGATGGCACTAAAATTTATTGGTGTATATGTCATTGGAATGACTTACAAGAAAGAAAAGAAGAGGGGAGGGAGAACAACTTCTTTTCAGCTGGATTTGCATGTCTACTCTCAAAACAGCTGTAAAACTGCAAATCCTATTATGGGCTTCATTTAAGGCACTGAGAAAGATAGCTCAGTCCCGCTAATCAGCTTTTTATAGTAAGTATTAACATTTAGTTCAGTGAAAATGACCTAGAACATTTCAGCTGCCTGAAACCTTTTCAGAAAGAAAGGAGAGACTTCAAGTCTGTAGGATCCAAATGTGTGTGTAATTTTCAGTTTACATATCCCGTATCAAACTAATGCTCTGGCTTTTACTAGTAGATCTAATTTAATCCATTTTGTCACATTGTTTGATTTCCATTGAGAACACTAAATTCAAAGAGGATTAAAGCTGACCAGCATTTCATAGAACCAATGGTTACTAGTATAGTGGTAGTATTTAAAGATCCATTCATGTTAGTCTGTTTCAGCATAAAAAGATATGAAGCGCTCTTGTAGCACCTTTGAGATGGAGAAAAATAAATTTCTAGGTCAAGCTTTTGTGGGCTCTGGTCTACTTTACCAGGTGAACTAGATGAAATAGACTGGAGTCCATGAAGGCTTATGCAGGAAATGTCTTTTTCTCAGTTTGTCTCAAAGGTGTTTCAAGATTCCTTTACATCTTTTTATAGTGGTACAGAGGTAAATGTTGACGTACATTTGGGTGATGCTTGTTGTTGTCAACTGCCTTTGAGTTGACTTAGATTCATGGTGACCCTATGAATGAGAGGTCCCAAGTTACTCCATCCTCAACTGCCCTGCTCAGCTCATGCAGATTAAGGGCCTTGGCTTCTTTAATTGATTTTCTTTCATTGGCACACTCTAGGAGCCAACCATCTTCACATCCCCTTGTGTCTGTGAGAGAGATGGGACCAAGATCTTAGGGGCTGGGCAAGCTCATACAGGAGAAAAGAGTTCATCAGACCTTACTACTGTTCCTGCAACTACTGCCATTGCTGCTAGAATGACTGCTACTATTACTGGAAAGCTGGCACTGAATCCAGCTCCAGCTCACACTGAACCCTTCTTCAGTGCCACAACAAATACTAAACTAAGGCTGCAAATCCTGAACTGTTTTCCCCCACATGCTGTGTGTACATTCCATTGGTAATTTTGCCTGCCCCTTTTCTTTGGATGCCTAAATGGTATTTCTTAGTGCTAAACTGACCTTTTAAGTTATTGTGGTGTTGGAAATTCAGAACTGAAGAAAAATTGGGGAGGGGACAATAGAATTCTTATTTGGTGCTTTCATTTTGTGTACTCCTAGCTACACTGCTTTTGTAAGACAAAACTGGCTCTGGCTAATACATTTAAAAGAAAAACCATGCCCTGAAATAACCTGGACAACACTTAGACACTTTCTGCATAGAATGACTGATAATATGCAGAATCCCAGTTTAGCCTTTGTGTGTATGTGCCTTTACCAGCATATTAATGCGTTGCATCATTTCCCACAAAGCCAGATTCCCAAGTGTAAGATATGAAACCTTGTGCTGAATGTGGCACTGATCTAATAATAATTCCACCTTCAGCACTATATGGTGGGCACCAGCAGGAATCCTTGGAAATGACCATTTTAATTGAAACATCCCTTTAACAAGCATCTGAATGCATAAAACAGTAAGAACCAACTCAGCATGTGAGCTAATAAAGTGTTGCACTGAGCACTGTGCACAAGATACATAAGGGACACATCTCTGCTAATGGGACAAAATTATGTATTTTTAAACAATATATTCATAAAGGGTACAACAAAACAGTAGGTGGCTTTATCTTCTCACTATGATTGTTGCTTGTTCCCTGCCCCTGGCTACCTGCCACTATCTTCCAAATGCTGCATCTTGTACCCAGAAGAGCTATATAGTTAAGAAACACAAACTCTGGAATACTACAGCACAGTTTGACTTGCTACCTCTGCAGCCCCATCAATGTTTGGGCTAAATTGTTATCTTCAGTGGCCTATTTGTATGACTGCTGGAAAACAATTCTGATTAATGGGGCAGTTTCCGCAGCACACTGGGTATTCGGAACACAATGCACAACTGGAACCATAGCGCTACACTACTCTGACTTGTATAATGAGTTAGAGGCAGCCTTTGTGGGGGAGGCATTGTGCTTTTACCAGTCTGCTGCCCTGCCAGACTGGCATATGGGTGAATCAAAGCTTCTTGCAAATGGCATCTGTACACATCTGTACAGGCTATAAGACCTTGGACATAACAGGGCTCCTCTGTTTGAACTGCCATAAATATAAACTGGATATAACTTTGACTCTGGATATAACAGGGCTTGTCTATTTGAACTGCCATGAGTATAGACTGGATATAACTTTAAATAATTATCTTAGTAGCAATTATGTGCTTCAGCATAAAATCAGTGCTATTTTTGGCTCTGGTAAACTATAGCACAATGCTGTGGTTATTCAAAGGTAATTTTGAAAGTGAAGCTATCTGACAGGACGAAAATCAACTCACCTGAAACTTGGTGCTTGAAGAAAGGTCTAGGTAAACCATGGACTGCCAAAAAGACAAATAAGTGGATCAGGGAGCAAAACAAGCTTGAACTTTCTCTAGAACCAAATTGAGGTTCAATAGATCCTTTCCCCCCCCCCCCCCCAATAACTAAGGTTAAATTATGCAAAATGTAGTGGTTTGAGTATTAGATTAGAACTCCAGGAGGTAAGGGTTTGAATTTCCTACTCAGCTATGGAAGCCCACAGGATGATCTTGGGCTTTCCAGGTCAGTTTCTACCAGGAAGGAGTAGGAAAGCAGTTTCTGAGCAGCCATATTGAGTGGGTGAGTGTTTAAATTCTTTTTTAAAACACTTGGGGAAAGTGTGATTGTTGCTGAGTGGGTGGGGCTTTGGTTAGTCACATTTGTGAGTCATTAGGGGTGGAGCTAGCCAGTTAGCTTCATACAACTCCTCCCAGAGGCTTTCCAGGTCAGAGGAAGAGAGACGGAGGTTTGTCTCCAGAATAAGGTAGCATCCAGGAGCTCTCTGTAGAGTTAGAAACCCAGTTGATTGAGCTCGCTGACAGAGCCTGGTGAAAAGACCAAGAGAACAGGGACCCTTTACGTGGGTCTTTACCAGGAGACTTTTTGAGGGAGAAGCCCACAGTCTTGTTTCAGTGCTTACTTAAGTTTTTTCAATACGGACACTGAGGGAGTTGCTGCAGTCACCTGCAACACTTGTGGGATGTTTGTCTTCTTCCCAAGAGATGTGGGGAACTTCACCTGCACCAAGTGCAAGTTCGTAGCCCTCCTGGAAGAGAAAGTCAAGCAGCTGGAGGCCCGGGTAGCTACACTTCAGCACATTAGGGTGCAAGAGGTTTTCCTGGACATAGCGGAATGAATGGTTTTGGACAGGGACCACACAGATGAAGTTGTTGAGGAGGAGGTTATTTCATGCACACAGGAAGTGGACACCTGGAGGAACGTCACACGCAGAAGTAGGGAAACCAGGGATTGTTTTGGGGCTTGCAGCTACAGAATTGATTTGAAGCTCTCTCCCTTATGATGGAGAGGAAGAGCAGCAGGGACAGTCCTCAGGGACAGTGCAGGGGACCCTAAGAGTACCACTGCAGGGAACAGCCACTGCTAAGCTTCGGAGGAGGCGTGTGATGGTGATTGGGGACTCCTTGTTGAGGGATAGAGAAGCAGTAGTTTGTGGGCCTGACAAGACATCCCAGGAGGTGTGTTGTCTCCCTGGGGCAAAAATCCATGATGTGACAGTCAGGCTCACAAGAGTTATCAAGCCTACTGACCATTACCCCTTCCTCTTGGTCCACGTGGGAACCAATGATACTGCAAAGCACAGTCTTCAGAATATCAGAAGGGATTATGAGGCTTTGGGTAGGAAGCTGAAAGAGCTGGACGCACAAGTTGTTATCTCATCTCTTCTCCCAGTGGAAGGGCATGGTCCAGGAAGAGAGAGGAAAATAGCAGACATGAATAACTGGCTCCGTAGATGGTGCCGCCAAGAACGATTTGGATTCTTAGATCATGGGCTGTGGTTCCATGAGGGTGGACTTCTAGCAAGAGATGGGCTGCACCTCACACCAGTTGGCAGAAGCATTTTTGCAAATAGTCTCAAACGTTTGATCAGGAGGGCTTTAAACTGAGTCGTGTTGGGGAGGGAGACAGTATCTTGGAAGGTATCTTGGAAGGCAGGAGTACATCATGGGCTGGAAATAATAGTCAAAGCATTACAGAGGGAACAAGGCAAATGATGCAAGGGCCCAACAGTGGGAAGAAAAAAACCTCACATAGGCAGCAAGTGGAGAAGACACATGCTCTTAGATGTCTCTACACCAGGGGTAGGCAACCTTTCCCCTTTAAGGGCCGAAGGACTTCAGCTCCCAAAAGCCTCAGCCATGTTGGCCAATAGTCCCATGTTGGCCAATAGCTCCTGGGATTCTGGGAGCTGAAGTCCCTCGGCACTTAAAGGGGAAAGGTTGCCTACCCCTGCTCTACACTAATGCAGAGCATGGGAAATAAACAAGATGAACTTGAATTCCTAGCAAAACAAAGCAAATACGATATAATAGGCATCACTGAAACCTGGTGGGATGAGTCTCATGGTTGGAATGTAGGAATAGAGGGATATAACTTTTTAAAGAGAAATAAGCCAAACAGGAAAGGAGGAGGAATAGCATTATATTTTAGGGATGTTTACACCTGTGAAGAGATCCAGGACTTAAATCCTGGAAATCAGGTAGAGAGCATATGGATAAAGATTAAAGGGGAAGTGTGATGTCCAGCCTGCACTGTTTAAATTCTCCCCTGCATTTTCCTTCATTTTTGATGTAGTCCTTAGTATGTTTGAGCATAGGAATGTTCCATTGTATTAGTTTGTGGGAGGAGCTGTAGGAATCCCCTGCATTTTTCTAGTTTTTGGTTTGCCCCTTCCCAGCAAGCTCTGCTGCAGCTTGGGATTTTTAGTTTTCTTAGGCAGGCTTGGCTTTATCTGTTTGGTGGCAAACAGGCACAGAGAGATGGAAAAGGCATTTCTTACACCAGTTAGCCAATTTACTTACCACATTTAGCCAATTTACTTACCATTAGCCAATTTACTTACCATTTAGCTAGATTAGTTACCAAAAGCAGTTAATTAAATTGAACATCAATAACAAAGAAGTCAAGAGCACCAGAAGCTGAAAGACCCTGCACCAGCTTCATTGAGTAGGAGATCAAATCAAGATCAAACCCAGAGAGATGACAACACTGAAGATTGCTGAAACCTAAACTGTAAAGTACCTTTCATTTTAAGCCTGTTAGAGCTGGGGAGGAGAAACCCTTTTCTTTTGTTCTTCAAAATAAATTTCCCCCCTTTGGACTTTACTTTCAGCATTGGAGCCTTTTTGGGTAAAAGAGTTTGATCTCACCAGGGTACTGGCACTGCACACCCATATTTGCCACCACCTTTAGTTGGGTGTGTCTTCACACGAAGGAAACAACAGTGATGTTATTGTGGGAGTCTAATACAAACCCCCAAGTCAGACTGAGGAATTGGATGATGCCTTTCTAGAACAGATGACCACACACTCAGAAAAGAGAGATGTAGTAGTGATGGGTGACTTCAACTATCTGGATATTTGCTGAAAGTCAAACTCAGCCAATACTTCAAGGTCTAGCAAATTCCTCACTTGCCTCAAAGACATTTTCCTTGTCCAAAAGGTGAAAGAGGCAACAAGAGGATCAGCTGTTTTAGATCTGATTCTAACCAACAGGGATGACCTGGTAAATGGGGTGCAAGTGGTGGGATCCTTAGGTTGGAGTGATCATGTTCACCTGGAGTTTCTTATACAGTAGAAAGGAGAAGCTAGACATAGTCAAATATTCTAGACTTTAGGAGAGCTGATTTCAACAAACTTAGGGAAACATTGGACGTGATCCCATGGTCAGGAATACTAAAGGAGAAGGGAGTTCAGGATGGATGGGAGTTTCTCAAAAGGGAGATACTGAAGGCACAATCTCAAACTGTTTCAGTGAGAAGGAAAAATGGGAGATGTCTCAAGAAACCGGGTTGGATGACAAAAGAACTTTCAACTGAACTAAGTTTTAAATGGGAGATGTATAAGAAATGGAAAAGGGCAAAATCACTAAAGAGGAATTCAAACAAATAACTAGCACATGAAGGGGTAAAGTCAGGAAAGCCAAAGTGCAGAATGAGCTCAGGCTTCATAGAGGGGTTAAAGACAATAAAAAGGGCTTTTTTGGTATGTCCGTAGCAAAAGAAAGAAGAAGGAAATGGTAGGGCCACTGCACAGAGAAGCTGGAGAAATTCTAATAGGGGACAGAGAAAAGGCAGAATTACTCAACACCTTATTTGCTTCAGTCTTCTCAGAAAAGGCAAAGGGTGCTCAACCTGGAGCAGAGGACAGAATAGGAGAATTTCAGCACAGAATAAGTAAAGAGATAGTACAGGAATACTTGGTTAATCTAAATGAATATAAGTCTCCTGGACCAGATGAACTACATCCAAGGATATTAAAAGAACTGGCAAATGTAATCTCACAGCCACTGGCAATAATCTTTGAGAACTCCTGGGGAACAGGAGAAGTCCCAGCAGACTGGAGGAGGGCAAACGTTGTCCCCATCTTCAAAAAGGGGAAAAAAGAGGATCCCAACAACTATCACCCAGTTAGTCTGACATCAATATCGGGGAAAATTCTAGAACAGTTCATTAAACAGAGAGTCTGTGAACATTTAGAAGGGAATGCCATAATCACTAAAAGTCAACATGGTTTTCTCAAAAACAAGTCATGCCAGACTAATCTGATCTCTTTTTTTGATAAAATTACCAGCTTGGTAGATGAAGGGAATGCAGTAGACATAGCATATCTTGATTTCAGTAAGGCTTTTAACAAGGCCCCCCACAATATTCTTGCAAACAAGATAGTAAAATATGGGCTAGACAATACAACTGTTAGGTGGATTAGTAACTGGTTGACTGACCAAACCGAAAGGGTGCTCAGCAATGGCTCCTCTTCATCCTGGAGAGAAGTGACCAGTGGGGTGCTACAGGGTTCTGTCCTGGGTCCAGTGTTATTCAACATCTTTATCAATGATTTGAATGAAGGAATAGGGGGCATGCTTTTCAAATTTGCAGATGACACCAAATTAGGAGGAATAGCTAATACTCCAGAAGACTGGAGTCTTGAAAATTCAAAATGACCTTAACAGATTAGAAAGCTGGATGGAAGCTAACAAAATGAATTCCAACACGGAGAAATGTAAGGTACTGCACTTAGGGCGGAAAAACAAAAAGCACAGATATACGATGGGGGGCACCTGGCTGAATGAGACTACGTGTGAAAGGGATCTAGGAATCCAGGTGGACCACAAGTTGAACATGAGTCAACAGTGTGATGCAGCAGCTAAAAAGGCCAATGCAATTTTAGGCTGCATCAGTAGAAGTATAATGTCTAGATCAAGAGAAGTAATAATTCCACTCTATTTTGCTTTGGTCAGACCCTACCTGGAATACTGTGTCCAGTTCTGGGCACCACAATTCAAAAAGGATGTTGAAAAACTGGAGTGTGTCCAGAGGAGGGTGACTAAAATGGTGAAGGGTCTGGAAACCATGCCCTATGAGGAACGACTTAGGGAGTTGGGGATGTTTAGCCTGGAGAAGAGACGGTTAAGAGGGGATATGATAGTCCTGTTAAAATATTTGAAGGGATGTCATATTGAGGAGGAAACAAGCTTGTTTTCTGCTGCTCCAGAGAATATGACTCGGAACAATGTATGCAAGCTGCAGGAAAAGAGATTCTACCTCAACATTAGGAGAAACTTCCTGACAGTGAGAGCTGTTCGACACTCCCTTGGCAGTTGGTGGAGTCTCCTTCTTTGGAGCTCTTTAAACAGAGGCTGGATGGCCATCTGTCGGGGATGCTTTGATTTTGAGTTCCTGCATGGCAGGGGGTTGGACTGGATGGCCCTTGTGGTCTCTTCCAACTCTATGATTTTATGTTTCTATGATTCTAAGTCACATTCTCTCAGTGCCAAACCTCCTCTGAATAATTCTTTCCAAGAAAACTATATGATAAAGTTGCCATCCGTTGTAGTCGCTTGAAGACACATAACAATAACAACTCAACTCCAGTCAGACTACAAGGGATAACATCCCAGCTTCTGCAGCCTAACAATTTTTTGTCACAATTTACTTTTATAGTTACAGGATGGGTATAAATGTGTTTTGGACCACATGCTGAAGCCTCAGTGCATCCTAATGTTTCCATGCAAAGTTCCATAAAATAGAAGTAAATATTTTAGTAACTTTTGAATAATGAGAATGTAAAGAACTGATTCCCCTCCCAAAAATGCAAACATAACAGTAACTATTTTGGGCCTTTGGATTGTAACTAATTATTATTTAAAGGCAACATCCCAAATTCTAGAAAAATTTCCTCCCATTTGTTTCTTTGTACAAAGCTTCATGGTGAAGCTGTTCTGTATCTCTCATTTCCACACCATCAGGGCTTTATTGCACAGGGCTCTCTCCTACTGCAATTCCATGGCCTGCAAAAATCGGGATGGTTTTCTTACTCCTGCCTTTCTGGTCTTGATCTGGAATTAGAGCATCTGTTAGCACCTGAACCTCACTTCTGCTCTCCCTTCATTCCATTCCATGGGAAAGCCATGTGTCTACTTGTGAGGGGAAGTGGGGGAGGGAGCTTTGAGAAGGAGGCCGAGAAGGTGGAAGAAGAGGGAGGAAATGAAGGTGCATGTGCATGCGCATGCGTCCATGCATGAGAGAAAGAGAGAGAGAAGCATTGCAGCAACAGAACAGGACAATGGATGGGGGCTGGTTCTCCATTTCCTTACGCTTGCCCACCAACCAGGCAAAATCAACAAGAAAGCACTATTTAACTTGTGCACTACAAATCATATGTGACAGCAGCTCTAAGTCATTAACAGAGTTTTCCTGTGAGTAAAAATACTCACTTTTACTATGGTGTCCCACAATTCAACCATACAACAGTGACAATGTCATGCGAGGGGTGGTGGTGGTGGTGGAATCAAATGCATGGTTATTATGTTATCTTGTTGCTTTGATGGCTGTGTGCGATAAGGGCCCAAGTTTCTACAAATTCCATACCAGCTTGCTAAGCAGTTAATATGAAAGAGCAAAAATTACAAATGAATATCATTTGGTTCATTTTTTAAAATGGCCAAAATCCTGCATTGGACACGTAGTTATTATACTGTGTGTCTATGCTCCGTCATCTGATCCAGGACTCCCAGAAACCCAGCTTAACATTCAAACAGCTGTATTCTGTGGCACTGGTGAGTGGAGCACTGAAAAATGACACATCCAGCCCTCTCATGCCAGCAAGTGGCAATGTGATGAGGAGTTGCAGCAGGACCCGGCAGGTTTCTCTACTTCTACTTGTTACTCTATGGCTTGCTGGCAGGAGGGAGTTGGAAACATCATCTATCAATGGCTCACTTGACAGCACCACAGAACTCCATCCCTTGGTGGTTTTAGGGACATTTGGAGTCCTGGCAATGATGCCATGATTGTAAATGTGAATACCAAACAGTTATGATGTCGTAATCTAGGCTTACATCAGGCTTACATTTCACTTTTTCTGACAGGCTTACATTTCACTTTTTCTGACAGGCTTAAAAATAATATTTTATTTTTTTTTAAAAAAAGTTAGTGAAATTGTTCCCAATTACTTAACTACTTAACAGTCTGGTGGAATGACCAGCCAGAAGAGATCCAACAGCTAGACCAGCTGTCGGAATATAAAACACATTTGAAGACCTATCTCTTCCGGCAGGCCTACCCAGGCAGTTTTAATCATGAATTTTAAACATAAATGTTATATTTAATCATTGTTTTATGTATTTTAATATAAATGTTGTGTAGCGATGCATTCTTAATATGTGTATTTTATGTAACGATTGTGTTTTTTAACTATGCTGTAGCCCACCTTGAGCTGTGAGGAGAGGCGGGTAATAAATAAATAAATAAATAATAAGCTCAACACCAAGCTAGTCCTTTCTTTCTTTCCATTTTTCTTCTTCTTTTCTCTTTTTCATTCTTCTTTTTAAAAAACACATTTTTTTGTTACCAGAATTATTTTTGCTACCAGAGTCATTTATTTACTTGCCTGCTAGCACTTTTTGCTACTCATTATTGATATTGTCTACAATATGCTGCATGTTTACAACCACGTGTAGGATGTGGATATAAAGCCCAAAACCTTAACTGTGAAGTCCAGAGAGAGCATTTATTTACCATCTGTGAAATATTTTCTGCCAGCCTTCACTTACAGCAACCTGTTTCCTGCAGCAGAGGTTATAAGGACTTGGGAAAATATGTGGACTTAGGGGTGAAACAGATGGCCCTGAAGGAGCAGTGTCATGTTGCCCCTTTGAGAGCCAGAATGGGACCATGGCAACATTACTCCATGGCTCTGATCTGGCATTTTTCTGCTTGAAATCCAAAAGAACCTTAATGGATACTAAATGTGTTTTTCCACTGTAGTTTTGCAGCAATTATTTTCTGTAGGGAAAACTTTCAGAAATAAAAATCTCCCCTCACAACTACCAAGAAAAGTGATTCTTTATTAATATATTTTGCCCTCAAATAGTCTAAAACAAAACTGATGTTTAACATGCCATTGTAAAGTGAGTGCGAGGATTTTAATTTAGCTATTTCTCTTTTGAAGGAAATAAGTTCAAATGATTTAAAAAAAGTTTTCACCATTTCTTAAAAGTCTTTAAAGTCAACAGTTCACTCTGGTTGCTCTTGGTTTTATTAACATGCTCTCTCTCTCTCTCTCTCATCTCTTTAAAATCAACACGTTTACAATAACAGCACCATCTGCTGACAGTCATTTCTCTAGAGAACTTAATTCTACATGGCTGACACTGCATATACTGAATTAATTAAAGGGTAATAAAGTTTTAGTATGATAAAGCAAAGCAGTGTACTCTACATTACCCTGTAATCTGATATGTTTTAGCCTGCATTTATTTTTAAAAGACTTTTTTTGTTTTTTTCTCCCCAAAGTGGGAAGAGTTATGCCATGCAATTAATATTTTATTGTGCCAGTATTGTTCTCTTCACATAACTAGAACTTAGAATTCAAGGATGTAGCCATGTTAATCTGGATCAGTGTGCAAAGGGTTCTTGTAGCACGTTTGAGACTATGAGAGAAAGAAGTTGGTAGAGTAAAATTTTCTGGACTAAGTCTACTTCATCAGGTGCATGAAGTTCCCAGGAATTTATTTATTCCTATGACAGAGCAGATTGTGTGTATCTGCTATTTCTTTTTCCAATTTTCCTTTGTAATGTTTTTGTTCAAGGACTATTGTTCTGTGGTCCGAGATGGAATGTTAAGGAAGAAGTGTTCTGCAAATTCCTTTTGTGTATTCTCCTTTCTAATGTCTGATTTATATCTCAAAGGTGACACAAGATCCCTGTGCAAGCAGAACATAGAATGTCATCTTTTAAAAAACATAAATGGTTACACTTTCCCCAAAGCACATTGTCAACATTATTCATTAGTAAAAAGAACAGTATGCTATTACTACATGGCAGGTCTGTTACTTTTAGTTACTTTCCTACTATTATCATTAAAATACACTGAAAAATTAAACAATAGCCCAATCTTCTAAATTAGCTTCCTCAAACCAACATTTAGAAGTAACTAGGAAGTGATACTGACTCTTCCCATGTGTATCTGTCCCAAAATTTGAAATCCTCAGTGGCAGGGCTGTTGTGTGTTCCACTACTCTGAGAGCCAACGTAACAGCAACTCCATTGTAGAATTTCCTCTCAGGATACATCAGGCTAGATCCATCCTTTCTGAGCTTCTGGCAAGACTACATTGTTTTTATATGGCCTTTGAACCCTAAAATCAGTGTATGTATTTTTTTAAAAAAACAACAATATTTTGATTACTTTGAAATGAGTTTTTAAAAATTGTTAATACTTTAATCTTTTGGGTATCATCTGGATGGCCCAGGTGAACTGAGAAAGGATCAACAAATACCTAATAGATGGATATTACATAATACATTTAAAGTAGAATAATTACCATTTAATTCTTACAATTACTTTATAACAAATAACACAAAATGAGATATTAAAAATCATGTTATTCCTTGTAACATGTTGTTGTTGTTGTTGTCATTCTATGTATTTATATCATGCCTTCCTCCTGGTATAGGGACTCATGCATGTTTTTTCCAGGCTTCTTGTTGTTGCTACTGCTACAGTTGTTATTATATGGGTTCATATTATGCTATCATGGGGGTTTTCTGACAAAATTTATTTAGAGGAGATTTCTCACTGTCTTCCTCTTAGTTTGACAGAATGTGGAGCTTCAAAAACTTGCTACAAGTATATTGTGCATTTTGGTTGGCCAATAAAGATATCACTTTTTGGTGGATTTTTGTTTGAATTTGCTAAATGGCCAGCTACTCCTGCATGTTACTTTTCCTAGCATTATTGTCTTTTCTAATGAGTCATGCGTCCTCATGATGTGGCCAGTGGCCTGGCTCCAGGCTCTGTTTGGCAGCTGAATGCTTCCCCTGTGGTTTCATCATTGACCTTGCTCTCTCCACAGTGGGGTAGCTGGGCTGGCAATGAAGCCATGAGGGGTAAGCAGCAGGGCAGAGTGCCACAGGCTGCTATCACCCCTTGGCAGTCCCCCATGGTGACTCCGCTACACCAGGTGTTACTAAGCCTGATGATGCCATTGAATGTGACCAAAGTGTAACAGCTTCAATTTGATCATCTTGGCCAGGGGTAGGCAACCTTTCCCCTTTACGGGCCGAGGGACTTCAGCTCCCAGAAGCCTCAGCCATGTTGGCCAATAGTCCTATGTTGACCAATAGCTCCTGGGATTCTGGGAGCTGAAGTCCTTCGGCCCTTAAAGGGGAAAGGTTGCCTACCCCTGATCTTGGCTTTCAAGGAAATTTTGGGCTTGATCTGTTCAAAGACCCATCTGTTTGCCTTTTTGGCTGTCCACGGTATCCTTAGCACTCTTCACCATCACCACAGCTCAAATGACTTGATTTCTTTCCTTTTTAATTTTGAATAAAATATTTGCTGAAACATGTTGAACTACCCTTCTTTTTTGTGATGTAGGAACCTAACCTTATTCTTTTCATGTTATTTCTGCTTCTGGTACCAAATTTTCTTGTAAAGAGGTAATGTCCAGAAACGCATCTATTTTTTAAACTGAGATATACTTGTATCACTTTTTCAAGCTGGGAAATATCCCATTTTGGGAGAAAGGTGGGATGTAAATCCAATAGAGAGATAGAAAGATAGAAGCTTTGTTGATTGCACTGTTTACTGATGACTCCCTGCTGCAACTAAGCAATGAATGTCTGTGTTTCTGTAGTTACCCTTCACCATTCACCCAATGCTGGTATTATTTAAAAGTAAACTTCCAGCTAAACAGTGGAAAAGGAGGAAAGGGGGATAGGCAACTGTAAAAAGACTTTGTAAAAAGGAGCTTCTTTGTCAGAAGCCTTTTAATCTGAGGCATGACTGTACTGAATCTCCAAATCCGAGTGCCTCACTCTTCCCTGATGGTAGCACTATATGTTTTTTCTATTATTTCTATTTGCATTTTTCCCTCTATGACATCTTGGGAATTAAACAGAGAAGCTACATTTTTTTTATTTTAGTCACTAGGAACAAGGTTCATTCCATTAACCCTTCCAGGATTTCTCTTGTTTCATTATGTTTTAGTTTGGCTTTAGGGCAGCCATTTTTAAATTGGTTGCTGCCCCCTGGACATAATTGGTGAAAAAATGGGTTTGTGATATGCTCAATCTTAGCAGATGTAAGCAAAATGTGTTTAAATGTTCTCATATGCTATTACTGTGACCTCGACAGCTTCTCCACAGCAGTATAATTTTATGTGCTCCTCTTTTTGTTCTAATACAAAAAAGATAGGGAGGAGAAACAGTGAGAGGATTATCTTCTCATTTAAACAAAAGGGGAAAATCTAGTGACTCACAAAGAAAATGATAGAGAGGCAATATGTTCCTAGGTCTATAATAAACCTTAATCTGTAGTAATGATATCTCCTGCTGACTTTTGAGAACCTAAAAGTTGATAACGTCTAGTTTGAGCTTTCGTGACCTTTTGTTTAAACAAAATGGTATGTGGTTTTCCAAATTCACAAGGCTTGGATTGCATGTGTGTTATTGTCATGGAAACACACACTGGTGTATTTCACAGATCTAGAGGTTGCATTGATGAAACAATATGCATGGTTTCTCCAACATGTGTGATCCTAGCAGCTCCTTCCTGGGCAGATTTGATGCTGCAAACTCAAGTACATTAGGCCTCACCAATACTACATACAACTGGCACCAATATGCAGTCCAAATGAGAGAACTGATAAACATGTACTCTGACAAAAGCAAAACAGGAGATAGGCTCCAAACACTGATATGTGGTCACCAGTGGCATTGCTAGAGGGGTGCAGACTGCACTGGGTGGCATCTCAAAAGAGGGATGACACCTGGTCAGCCCCCCCCCCCCTTTGGTACTGTCACCTTGTTCTCCTCATCAGAACAGTATCATGAAGAGAATGATGCACCAAGGGAGCCAAGAGCCCCCCCCCCCCCCGTGCTGCCATCGCCTTGGCTCAGCAGTGAGGGAGTGTGCCCACCCCCCACTATGCACTGCTCTACTCATGAGTAAAATGTCATGTAGCAGGGAGGGGGCTGATCATGAGGTGGAGGAGGAGAGATGCTGCAGCCCCTTCAAAAAACCCCGCCCTCCAGCCCACAACACCGGCTGTGAGTTGAAGAAGCAGAGGTGGAGGAGGAGAGACGCTGCAGCCCCTTCAAAAACCCCCGCCCTCCAGCCCACAACACCGGCTGTGAGTTGAAGAAGCAGAGGTGGAGGAGGAGAGATGCTGCAGCCCCTTCAAAAGCCCCTTCAAAAAACCCCGCCCTCCAGCCCACAACATCGGCTGTGAGTTGAAGAAGCAGAGGTGGAGGAGGAGAGACGCTGCAGCCCCTTCAAAAAACCCCGCCCTCCAGCCCACAACACCAGCTGTGAGTCCTCCAGCCCACAACACAGGCACCCTTGGAGCACTATCTGAGTGGCTTAAGCCGCTGCACCTATGAGGCAGCCGGGAGGGGCACTGGCGGACTTAAAACCCGTCCATTTCCATCTCCCGCCGGCACCACATGGCATGCGGCAGCGCTCTATGGCCACGAAGGACTGTTTTGTTTTTTGTTTTTGTTTTTTCCATCTTGCAGCCCTTGGAGGACCACAATGACAAGAAAATTATGTATTTTAAATTGTACATTTTTATTATTATTTAATTTGTTCTGTATGTTTTGGGGGGAAGGGTGGGTGGGCGAAGGAGGGATGGGATTCAATCTGATTTATTGTTTTGAAGTTTTGTATTGTTGTACGCCGCCCCGATTGCTTGGCAGAGGGGCGGGATATAAATAAAAATTATTATTATTATTATTCCTGCTGTGCGCCACTCTACACATGAGTAAAATGGTGTGTGGCAGGGAGGGATCATGTCCAGCCCCCTCTCCCTGCCGCACACTGTTCTACTCACATGTAATGAGTTTGGTGGTGTACTTTTGGCCCTACTCCCCTCATTATTTTAAAAAGTCTGGAGCATTTTTGCCTCTATAAAAAGTGGCCGCCTTTGGGGGCTACACTTTAAACATAAATTTCTGTAGTTGTATAATAGACTCTCCAAAAAATTAGACCATTAAGCAAAGAGCTACTATGCATTCCCCACTGGTTTAGAATACTGCCTTGCACAATCTTGTATTTATGCCCAGTCCCCATCATTTGAACCAAGGGCACATAATTTCTCAGGTTTCATAAGAATGTGGAATATAATACAGAATAAACAGATGTTCAATAGGCGCTCCCATCACAAGTCTCCGAAGAGACATTACAGTATTTCTGTCACTTCATTTTCCATGGGGGGGAAATTCCCACAAGGAACTGAACTCTTCTTGTGTTGCCATTCTCTTCCAGTATTTCTAAATTGGATTATAGAGCACAAAATCCAACAAGTAACTTAAGGAAGTATTTTATATGTGTCCAACACCATTGCAAAGAAGTTGTGAAACTCCTAGTCAGGCGAACAATTAGCTAATTGTAATGGACAATATTCAGTGTGGACTCAAATGTAAGAGGAATCAAATTAGACAGTTTCCATTACTATTAAAGCTAGTAGCT
Source organism: Phrynosoma blainvillii (assembly GCA_026167975.1). Taxonomy (NCBI): domain Eukaryota; kingdom Metazoa; phylum Chordata; class Lepidosauria; order Squamata; family Phrynosomatidae; genus Phrynosoma; species Phrynosoma blainvillii. Next base: position 47,598,412 of record JANUYF010000003.1, on the reverse strand, counting down.
GTTATGAATCTAGTTTTGCATTGGAACGAAACCCCCCAAACAGAGATTCTTTCCCCCCAAAATAGTCACTTAAAAAACACACACACAGCCTCAGGTTTGCAGCAGTGCCTTCTCTGAATTGTATCCCCATTTACCTGGGAATAAGGCCATGCTGAACCCAGTGAGATTTACTTCCGAGTATAGTATTGTTCTGTAAACATTCAGATATTCATATTCGGGAGGAAGAATAGAAGACTTAGGCAGTGAACAAGACATTTCAGTGTAAGAATGAAACACAAGAAACAAGCTATTATCCTTTTTCAGATGAAACTTGTTTTCCAAGTTGTGCTAAAAAGATTTAATCAGCAGCCCACAAAAACAACAAACCATACTGTTTAGGAAAAGGTTGATATGAATAAAATGCATGTATATGGCAGCATTTTAATATTTTACACTTTTTTTCTTCAGTGAGTATATCAATAGGAGCTGGTACTTTAAACTCCTCTAAAACTGCTGGGATAATATAATATTTTAGCCATGGCTTACTATCTCCTGCTGATAGGAAGAAAGACCGCATCTACTGTTACTTCACTGTAATATTAACAGTGACATGTCCATTGGCCACACCAATCATTTATATGGAAGAACCATTTCAGTATTCTTCAAGTCAAAGGGCAAATAATTGAGCAGGTAAGTACAGCTGGTGTTGCTATTCATGCAAGAAAGCAGAGGCAAGCCCTGATGCAAGAAGTGGAGTGGGAAACCTTTAGCCCTTCAAATAGTGGGTGATTTAAAGAGAATCATATAAACCTGAATAAGAACAGCATTACTTTTGCACCATTCTTTTGAAATCTTGTACTTTGGACTACATTTTTCATGATTTGCCTCTGGCTTTGTTGGCTGACACTTATTGGAACTGAATTCCCCCCTCCTTATCTAGCCACATTATTGTTTAAAAATAGGTAGCAGTAGAAATTGAACAACCTCACTGTAGAGGTGTATGCCAGGAATACATAACACAACACAGAAGAGAAAATTGTAAAGGAGTCTGATTGTCTTTCACACTCTTGTCATGTTTATCTACTGAAATGTAGTTTCATTTTTTTCAGTGGAGAGATCTTGTAACATTGTAAAGAGTTTATTTGATTGAGCAAAAAGAGCAACAAATTCTTTTCCTGAAACATTTTTAGATGCATAGTTGTGGTTGATTTTATAAGCTAGAAGTAAAATCTGAGTGTTTATTAAGTGCAAATAAAAAAACCTCTTATCTATTTCCAGAAACAGGAAGATGAAGCATGTACTGACTCTGATCTCAGAAGCTCAGGATTATGAAAATATGTCGGCAATTTTTCTTAATTGTTCTATTTAACATATTTAGTATCTTGTAATTTCAGATGGAAGCCATTTTACTTATGATGATATATTATGGTCTATGCCTTACAACTCTTTCCTTTTTGCATTCTCAGGCAGCAAGCTTAAGATATTAACTGACCACTATTTATTGGGCAAATCCCATCCTCTCAGCTTCAGAAGATGGCAAATGGCAAATCCCCTCTGATGAAACTTGCCAAGAAAACCCCATAAATTGGAAATGACTCAAAGGCACACAACAACAACAACAACAACAACAACAACAATTTATTGCTTTTGTGTTGACCTTAACTTGATGGTTCACAAGCTGAACAAGTCCACATTATACTGTGTGTTTTCATTTACAATGAAGAGTGTTCAGAAGGTTGCCTGACTACACACACATACTACACACACATACATTAATGCCCTTGTGCTCCTGTCCAACCTGTGGACCTTCTGTAGTCTCAGAGCTGGTCCTTCTGTTAGGCACAGCAGGGGTTTTAGTGATGTGAAAAAACAGAAAATTGGTGGTGGTGGTAATAATACTATTTTTTTTCTGCCAAAGGGTGGAAGAGGTACTTTTCCCTCATGTTCATAATTTGATGAGAGTCCCTTTCAGTTCAGATTTCCCTCCTTAATACTAGCCCATCATGTAGGAACAGTCAAAACTCTCAGGTATGTGTCAAGTAGACTAGAAAGATCTGACACTCAATTTCTCCAGAGCAGAGGTCCATAGTAATGAGTATGGTTACCCTGTCTCCATTCCTCACTAATCACAGATTAGGACAACCAATTTCATTGGCATTTGAGTCTGACTGGTACAGGGTCAAAAGCCTATCTCATCTAAAAATTCCTGCAGTTGTTCCAACCAGACTGCTCATGTATCTTTCCCTAAAAAGATTATACTAGCTAATAGTTAGGGTTTCCATACGTCCTGGAAAACTAGGACAATCCTAGATTGGAGGGTCTAAAAATGTCCCAGCGTGCTGGGCATTTTTGACCCTCCAATCCCAGATTCCTGCCTTGTTCCAGGCCACATTTTGACAACAACAACAACAACATTTATTTATACCCCGCCCCTCTGTTAAAAACAATCAGGGTGGCTTACAACGGTTAAAATTGCACCAAGAATACAGAATTAAAGCCCCCAAACTCCACCCTCCCCCTTTAAAAAAGTATTAAACAGCACATCTTAAAAATCGATATAAAATCACAGAAGGAATTAAGAGAATTTAAAATGATTACAAACAAACAAAAGCCGTGGGCAAACCAAAAACTGAAAGAGGTAGGGTGGCGCAACTCCTGAGGCCGGGAATCTAATCAGGAAAGGGCTGCCAGAAGAAATCCATCTTCACAGCCTTTTTAAAGCTGCTTAGGCTCATAATCTGATGGATATCGTCCAGCAGGCCATTCCATAATCTGGGGTGATTACCGAGAATGCCCTTTGGGAGGTTGCAGACAGCCTAGATTTTAATGGCTGGAGCAAATTCCTCCCAGAGGACTGGAGTGCGTGAGGGGGATTGTATGGGAGGAGGCTGTCCCGAAGATAGGTTGGACCCAAGCCATTTAGGGCTTTAAAGGTCATAACCAACACCTTATACTAGGCCCAGAAACTGATAGGCAGCCAGTGGAGGGACTTTAATGCCGAAGTTATGTGGTCCCTCCTAGATGTTCCCGAGACACTCTAGCTGCCATATTTTGTACTAACTGAAGTTTCTGGACCAAGCACGAGGGTAGCCCCATGTAGAGCGCATTACAGAAATCTAGACGGGAGGTTACCAGTGTGTGCACCACACTCTCAAGGTTCCTTACTTCCAGGAAAGGGCGCAGCTGGCGTATCAGCTGAAACTGATAACAGGCACTCTGGACTGTCGCATTTACCTGATTAGTCATCAGGAGCGATGAGTCAAGGAGCACCTCCAGACTGCAAACACAGTCCTTGACAGAGAGTGTAACACCATCCAGGACTAGAGGTTGCAACCCAATTACTGGTTTCGGGGCCACTACTGTTAGCACCTCCGTTTTGTCTGGATTCACTCTCAATCTGTTTTTCCTCATCCAGCCCATTACTGCCTTAAGACATTCATTGAGAGGAGAGATGCCATTGGGAGTCGAGGCCAATGATCGAGACATGGAGAAATAGATCTGGGTGTCATCAGCATACTGATAACACACAGCCCAATGACTCCGAATAATCTCACCCATATAGATGTTAAACAGCATCGGGGGACAGACTGGAGTCGGACTGGAGATTGACAAAATGTGCCTGCCTAGAACAAGGCAGGATTGGCTCCTTCCTTCACATGATTTCCTCCTCAGTTGCGGCCCTTCTCTGGCCTTGGACCTCTTCTGATGCCTTCTTAATGGGGAGGGGGGACAGGACCCTGCTTGGTTTCCAGAGGCACTGTGGGAGCCAGGAGAGGGACAATCCCATTCTCTGGGGCTCTGACCTCCTCCTTCCCAGTCCCTCCCAGTGCCCCTGGTGCCCTGCACCTGATCTGTTCAAGAGTCTGCTCCCTTGTCCTCTGGAAGAGAGCCATGGCCCCTCTGCCTCCTTCTGCAGCTCTTTTCCCACTGCATCATGGACCAGGGTGATCCCTATCTGGTGCTCTCTGTGAGGAAAGGGAAGCAGATGATGGGGGGCGATGAGGCAGCAGGGCCCTGGACCCCTGGGTACAGCCCCCCATTTCCTTTGGCCCTGGGTGGCTGTCTCTTACCAGTGGAGGAGACAATGCTGGGTGATGAGGAGGGGTTCCCAGCAGCCTTCTAGTGCCTTCTCCAGCTGCCTTTGGAAAGCCAGCAGCTCTTCTGTCTCCTGGCAGATCTGGTCCAACTTCTCTTTCAGCTGCTACCACCAGAACTGGATCTCCTCCAGGAGCTGCTTGGGGGGGGGTGAGGGTCAGGAGTCAGGGGTCAGCTCCGGCCAGCAGAGGCTCCCCTCTCCCTATCCCCTCTCCATCTCAGGGCTGAGGAGACTGAGGACTGCCTCCTTGCCCCATGGGCCCCACCAATCCGCTTGTTGACCTTGCCCTGGGTCCTCTGCATGCTCCACTCAATCTCCTTGACTAGGCTTTGGTCCTCGCCCATGTTATTTGTTGTTGTGTGCCTTCAAATTGTTTTCTGACTTATGGAGACCCTAAAACAAACCTATCCTTGGATTTTCTTGGCAAGATTTGTTCAGAGGAGGTTTTCCATGGCCTTCTGCTGAGGAGGCTGAGAGAGTGTGACTTGCCTAAAGTCACCCAATAGGCAGGGAATTGAATCCTAGTCTCTAGACTCCTAGTCCAACACACAAACCACACAAAGCTATATCCCAACCTTCTGTCCAGGAAGAATGTCAAAATGTCCTCCATTTTGAGCATGACTGAGAAGCATGAATTTATATTATTTTATTTTATTAGTGTTTTTGGCTTTTAGTTGGTTGTGTCCTTCATTTATCTTGAATGTCCTACATCTTGTCCTATATTTGTCCTACAATTGGTCTTACATTTTCCCTACTTTTTGTCCCAGTTTTGTGGAAGAGAATTATGGCAACCCTACTAATAGTGGTCCAAAATAACCACAGCCATAAACATCTCAGTCAGTAGTCATCTAATTGTATTAAGTGGAAATAATAATAATAATAATAATAATAATAATAATTTGTTTATTTATAGCCCTTCCAATCACAAGGAATCCAGTCAGGTTACAGCAATAAAAGTGCATGGAATACAATAAAATTCAAAATTAGTCCCTTCCCACCCCCCTACAAAAAGATTTTTAAAAAGGAAGATAATTGGTGGATAGAGCGATGCAGATCACCTTGTGCGGGAAGAGGAGCTAAGTTGGGAAGGCCTGGCGGAAGAGAATCCATCTTAAGAGTCTTTTTAAAGCCTGTAAGAGTAGAGATGTGACGGATCTCCTCTGGCAGGTCATCCCACAACTTTGGAGCAGCGGTGGAGAAGGCCCTCTGGCTAACTGGAGTTAGCCTAGATTTTTTTTGGCTGTAGTAGGTTCATCTCCGAGGACCTTAGTGTGCAGGATGGACAATACAGAAGAAGGCGATCCCTTAAGTATTCTGGTCCCAAGCCATGTAGGGCTTTAAAGATAATAACCAACATCTTGTACCTTGCCCAGAAACTAATTGGCAGCCAGTGGAGGGACTTCAGGACCAATGTTATATGGTCATTATGAGAAGTACCTGTAATCAACCTGGCTGCCATATTTTGTACAAGCTGAAGTTTCTGAACTTGGCACAAGGGTAGCCCCATGTAGAGCTCATTAGAGAAGTCTAATCGAGAGGTTACCAGTGCATGTATTACTGTTTCAAGATCTCCCTGCTCCAGGAAGGGGAGCAGCTGGTGTATCAGCTGAAGCTGATAACAGGAGATCCTGACTGTTGCATCCACCTGAGCTGTCAAGTGAAGCGATGAGTCAAGGATCACCTCCAAGCTGCAGACAGAGTCCTTGAAGGTAAGTGTGACCCCATCCAGAACTGGCTGACATAACTCCATTCCTGGGTTTGGGTTTCCTATGACAAGTACCTCTGTCTTACCTGGATTCAGCTTGAGTCGGTTTTCCTTCGTCCAGTCCATTACTGCTCCAATAGGCAGACATAGCCTAAACTAGCAGTGTGAATTATTTATAATACTTTATCTACTTTATCATATATATTAGTCCCTTCTCTCTCATATTGACAGAATCAGTATCAACAGTATATTTGATTGCATACTTACCATATATACTCGACTTTAAGTTGACTCATGTATAAGTCGAGGGCAGGTTTTGGGGCCAGAATTATGGATTTTGATATGACTCATGGATAAGTCAAGGCTAAAGCCTAGGGGCATGTAACAAAGGATCTAAAGGATGAAGAAAAGGAAAAAAATGCCAAAGAAATTACAAAAACCCAGAAGGCATAACCATTTGTGCTCCCCCTAAAGACTGGTTGGATGAGAAATTACAGGGATCTCATTGCTTCCAAGACAGATTACACACTTGCCTTTCACCCGAAGATGGTGCCTTTTTATAAATAAGAGTTGAAGTACAATGCTTACATTGACCCATGCATAAGTCAACTCAGGTTTTTGGGGTCAATTTTTTGACTAAAATTTCTAGATTTGTACATGAGTATATACAATAATTATACTTAATTGATCCCTTCCACTTCATGGGGACATAAATGGGAGAAATACAGGTCCCAGCTGTGGAGAATGCAGAAATGATTTCACATTGTTTCATGGAAATAACTTTAATAAACTGAGACTTAAACCATGGAATAAGTGTCAGGGAACTGATGAGTGAAGTTTACTTTTGAATAAACACTGTTTATTGAAGTGTTTTACTGCAAGTTATCCATAGTCTGATTGAAGTGGAAAGGCAGACTAATCTACACATCCCTGTAATGTGGGGGAACAATAATTAGAGATTATGTGTTATGGTATGTAATGCTGCTGGTACCTGCCTCTTGATTATTCTAAGTTTTATCCTAAATAGAAGGGACAGGATTTCTGGCCTTAGGGCTGCCATAAATCAAAAATGATTTGGAGGCACAGAACAATAAGAGGCTTTCCTTAAAAACAAGAGCTGAGTAGATGTCACTTCTTTTTACATCTTGTTTTTTGAAAAGGGGTCTCCTGCGCCTAAAATAATGCAAGGGTCCTGCAAAATCCCACACCCATAGAGGTCATGGGGGAGGGGGAATCTTTTCTTTACATTTTTTTAAAAAAGCTTTTCAAAATATTTGTGACCCATGGGGGCTCTGCAGGCCACAAAGACAACCGTGGGGAGCCACAAGCCACACTTTGCCTACCCATGTTCCAGTGTTCCACCTCTAAGAGGGAAACTGGGAGAGAGATTAGAGGACAGCAGTGGAGAAATCACCTGGGCATGATCTTCCTCCTTCTCTTTAATTCCTTTCCGCTGTTCCCCCCCATCAGCTGAGCAAATAAGGTTCAGACAGTTTAATAACACATACACAAAAAAGGTAAGTTGAACAAAAGAGGGAGAACTGTGTTTTCCATCCCCATCCCTGCACTTTCACTTCCTACCTCTTCTTTCTTCTCCACCTCCCTGAATCTAAACTGAGTGGCATACCTTCCAACATTTCAAACAAGCAAACCAGGACACCTGTGGCCAAGCAACATCAGAGTGTGGTCAAGATGGCAAACGTTATTAGCTGGGAGAGGCTGCAGCAGTTTGTTTTTGCTTAACCTACTAGGAAGAGCTTGACTCTGCCCCCTTCCTGTTCTCTCCCATGCACTGAATTAATTGAATGCAAACACTTTTTGCACCTCAGATTCACTTTGTAGCAACTGAAGTAAGCTGAGGACAAAGTGGGAAAGTAGGAGGAAGAGAGACAAACTGGGATATCTTAAAAGCAGCTGAAATAGTGGAGTGTCAGAGGATTAATCAGAACTGTCTCTGGGAAATCAGAACAGTTGGAGAGAATGGAGTGGTACTCCCATTGTCTCCTGGTCTCTACTGCTGCTCTGTGCCCCCCAATGGCTTGGAATTGGTAGGAGAGCTCAAGGGGGCTGCCCAAATATTGTCTGATGTGTCTATGACTGTTGGCACTACAAGCAGTCACCTCTTGAAAAGGATTGCTGATTAATTTGTACGGCAGTGTTGCTCTGAGGATATTATTAGTTTTGTGTGGATGCATGCACCTCCACTATTGTACATCCATGACCTTAAAATCCCTTTGTTGTTTATTCCTCAGTGCAGTACAAATATTTCATGAACTAAGCATGCCAACACTCCCCTGCAGTATTTAACTGCTATTCATGCTTGAAAGAACAAATTTACTGGAAGCTGAATATATTGCTGTGCAGCATAAGAAGCTTGGAACGAAACAGCAAAGCATCCTGTTAACACATATCTCCAAGTTGTGGGATGGGACTTTATTTTGTTATCATTCCACACAATACATGGAAGGGTGGACTCAACATGGCCTTTTAATTTTCTCAAGATGGGCTCCTCAAATATTGGCTGCCCCTATTAGCCAAGCTAAAATATCTGGATGCCAGGACTCTGCCTGTGCTCTTGAATACAATCCTATGCATGTCTAAGAAGAGGAAGTGTTCACTGACATTTGCTTCCAGATATATGAGCACTGGATTTCTTCCTCATCTTTAGAACATGACAACCTCTTTCAAACTTGATATGGAAGTAGAAACTGTGTGGTTGTGGGGGAGGGCAGCATTTTCTGCTGCAATTACAAACTGTCATTAAAATGCATGAACACAGATGTGCATAACTGTTAAATATTGTGTATATGTTCAGATGAATGCATGTTGGTTTGTAAGAAGATAAAATGGGACCCAAAGATCCAAGAATCCAAAGTACCAGGAAATTAGCTGTAGGAGTCCAACTAGGCTTTACATATTTGTTTTTTTAAATTTGTTTTAGCTTGCATGCCACACAGGGACCTACTTCTGAACTTGATGGGAGTTTCACAAGGAGCCTGTGAACTGTCACCAAGTGGTTGCAGTTTGTACAAAATTATACTAAAAAATGGAACCCATTAGAGCACATGTCTACTCATGAAACACATGTAGCATTTAACACTGCTTAGTTTTATAATGATTTCAGTTACTTTATATTGCGTTCAGTAATATCTAGCCATAGACTGACTATATGTTTGCATGGACAGAAATCAGAATTTGGTATGTCAAAGTTATTCAGTAATTTGTGCATTTGTTAAAATGCATTTAACAAATAGTCTATAATAATTCTGTTTCTATTAAGGATTATTGCGAATGCTACTTTGTAAGTTGTCATGGGTATATGTTGAATGAAACTAATGAAATACATGCATTGGAAAATTCATAAGAACATTAAAAAAGTCACAGTAAATCAAACCTTGCACTGGGAAAGTTACTTTTTAAAGATTACAGTTCCCAGATTCTCTCGCTCGTATGGTTATGGCCATCACACACTGAACAGTTAGATGCCTATGGAAAGCCCATGAATAGGATATGAGTGATATAGTACCCTCTCACTTGTATTAGAAAGCAATTGGTATTTTGAGATATGGTGCCTCTGAAAATGGAGGCACTAGAGTAGCCTTCAGAGTATAAGATAAATCTTTCTTCTGTGAACCTGTCTAATCATCCTTTAAAGTCATCCAAGTTGGTGGCCACCACTGCATCTTCTGGCAACAGGGGGAAAATCTTCTTATACACTTGCTCCATGCCTCTGTTATGTGTCTTGCAGAGCCTGTATGGTTACTTTTAACAAATATTTAGCTATAGTTACAGGTTTAAGGCAAAAATAGTTACTGTTATAACTTCCATTTTTTTTAAAAAAAACAATTCTAACCTTTTTCATTATTCAAACTAAGTGATCATTATTTCTAGTTACTTTCCAAAGCACCAGAATATTACATACTTCTGGCATTTGGTACAAAGCGCTCCAAAATAAGGTGACAACACATATCCTGTAAGTATAAAAAGAACTACAACAATTATATTGCAAATAGGGTGAAGTTATCCTTAGTGGAGTTATATATCTATATCTATATCTATATCTATATCTATATCTATATCTATATCTATCTTAGTTATGGCCTAGTTATTGAAAAAATGGGTAATTTTAGCAAATGGCAAAGAGAAGAAATGGCAAATTAATCCTGAACTCTCATAAGAAGCCAAATGACTAAACAGAGGCAATATTTTGGATATAGCATAAGACAACATGACTTATTAGAAAAAACAATGATGTTAGGCAAAGTGGAATTCAGTAGGAGAAGAGAAAGACTTCATTTCAGGTGGACAGACTCAATCAAGAAAGCCCTGAGCCTACAAGACCTCAGCAGGGCTGTTGAGGACAGGTGTCTTGGAGGTCACTCATTCATAATGTTACTATAGGTTGAAGCCAACTTGATGACAATTAACAATAGCAAAACTATAAAAAAGACTTAATATTGAATATCATCCCCTTTATTTCTAGGTATTTTAGGGTCTGTAGGAAATTTTCTTTTGGAGAAATGCTTACAACACTGCTTGTTTTTAATGCTATACAATGCTGAAGAGACAAAATAGAAATTAAAGAGTAATTTCAGAACATGCTGAATGAAAAGATAAACTCATCTGTGAAGGCTATAATTTCCAGCCTTTGAAGTGAAGAGTGGAATTGATTTTTTTGAAACTTCATTTCTAGGTTGCAAAATGCTCTTTTCTGAAACAGATAACCTGCCTCCTGACTCTCTTTGAGGAATTGATTCTGCATATTAACTGAAGAAAAGGTTATGTCTTTGTGGATTGGGAGAAATACAAGACCTTGCCCTTATATAAAAGTGCTTTATGATGGGCACAGTTGAATAGCTAATGGGCCAAAATGATGATGGATTAGACAACAAAATTCAAGTTGATTTGTATTTTGGTTCCCCACTCCTCTGAATGCTCATAAGATAGCAAGCTCTGAAATATCTTATTTGCAACCTTACACTTTCTTTTGTCCTACAAAATGCTAGGGGGAAAATTTATTATGGGCATGGGATAACTTTCACTTTGTTAATTTAGACAGTTAAGATATGGGGCTGCTTGTATGTCTTTAAACAGATTGATCTTGGAACAGGAAGGAAGGAAGCCATCCCTGTGAGAACATAATGAACCTGATTAGTTCATTATGCAGTTGGCCCACAACATCAAGGAAAGTGATACCTCAGATGATTATTGAGTTTACAGGAAGAATTCTGATAACTTAGAAGGCTCTTAGACAGTACTCAGAATAACTGACTGATTTAGTTAATGTTGCCAATGGGTTTCCAGGGTGGCTCTCCCAAAGTTAAAATCCCAGTCAAACAAATTAAAACAAAAACATTAAAACAAGAACATTAAAATACCACACAATCAGTTATGTCTGATTTGGCTATGATAACTCATGCTTTGGTTACACCCCATTTGAATTACTACAATGTGCTTTATGTGGAACTGTCTTTTAAAACTGTTCAGAAACTCCAGTTGGTCTAAGGAACTGCATCCAGATTGTTAACTGGGGCTGGCTACAGGGAGCGAACAACTTCTTTGTTGCAACAGCTCCACTGACTGCTGGTCCAGTTGCAGGCACAATTCAAAATACTAGTTATGATCTGTAAAGCCCTTTATGGCTTGGGTCCAGGCTATCTGAAGGACCATACCTTGATATATGAGCTTGTTTAAGCTCTAAGGCAGGGGTCGGCAATCTATGGCCTGCAGGCTGCACCTGGCCCACCGACCCCTCCCGACCGGCACCCGCCGACCAGCCCCCGCTGACTGGCCCCTGCCGCTGCCGCGTGCTCCCGCCACAGCACCACCGCACATGTCGCGGCCGCAATTTTGTTTGCCAAAATGGCAGCCGCAACTCTTTTGCGCATGCGCGGTAGTACTTTTAATAATGTGTGGTACTTATTGATTTTTTAAAATATTTTCTTGTGATGAATTTTAACTTGTTTTAACAGTAATCCTTACTGGTTTTAATAATTGTAAAGCTATCTTGAGTGCCATTATTGGGGGGAAAGGTGTTATGCATGGTAACGCAGCGCGTGGAGACCACGTAATGTGAAGCACCAGGATCCAGACTTCTCCGATGAAGCAGGCTGCTTGTCAGCTGGAAAAACTCTTTCCCCCTTCCAGATAGAGCACAGAGACTCTACAGCCTGATGTCTCATGAATGAGGCTTTAATCTTTGTTGCTCTATATACAGATATGTACAGCATACACCAACGCAACTCCAACAGCAATATGCAATCCACCATCCACAACTCACAATGTACATGTGTGTCCAAAGGCTTGTGCCTTATATAGCCTGTGCTCCACATGGCTTTCTGGCCCTGCCTCTTCCTGCTGGACACCTGTCACTCACCTGAGTGACATAGTACTTTTGCAGCAGTTTCTGTGCTTTCCAGCACCAAGTGACTATCCCCATGATGTCATGTCCTGTTACATCAGCATGAGGCTGCATGACTCAGCTGTGGCCAAATGCTGTGTCATCATGGCTGCTGCACTATCCCACAATGTACATTTTTCCTTGGGACCGAATCCTAACAAAAGGCAGGATATAAAACAACAACAACAGCAACAACAATGACTTTAGTGAATGAAAACATGAAAAGAAGCAGAATTGAAATAATATGCAGGGGATTACAAAGATCTTTTTTTTTAGGGGGGAAGATATTTGTAGCTTAAAATCCAATGCTATCAAAGAAGGGACTAAAGAATCTTGCTTGGAGAAAATATTCTGAGTTAGGGTACTACCAATGACCAGGCCTTTGGCCATAACCTGGGTTCCACTTTAGTGGGCTATTTAATGTACTCTGCCTTTTTGCCTGACAATTGATTTCCCATGGTGGATGTCCATAGGTGGAAATGAATATGTGACAGTATTATATGTTTCTTTTAAATGATCAATATGCCATGGTGATTTGAGTGTTGTACTAGGAAGACTCCAGGAGACCAGGGTCCAAATCCCTGTTCAGCCATAGAATCTTCTAAGACCCCTCAGCCTTAGAAGAAGGCATTGAGAAATCTTCTCTGAATAAATTTTGCCAAAAATTCCTGTGATAGGATCAGCATAAATTAAGATCTACCTGAAGGCACTTGAAGGCACATGGCAGTAACAATTTATAAATGCTTGCAGGTGGAAGAGAGGATGAAATATGTCCACTTGCCTGGCTTGAGATCAAGAGTTGGATTCATGTGCCTCCCTAGCTGTCGTTGGGCTGTAAATGCTAGAGCTTCAGCTATCAGAGTCAATGGTAGGGGTTATAGTTCAATTACATCTGGAGGACCACATGATTTCCATACCTAGATGATATAGATAATGCTGCCATGGCTGCTTCAGATTCTGCTCTCTAAAGATTGAGTAGAGTTGTTGTTGTGTGCCTTCTAGTCATTTTCAACTTATGGCAACCCTAAAGTGAACCTATCACAGAGTTTTCTTGGCAAGATTTGTTCAGAGGAGGTTTGCCATTGCCTTCCCTTGAGGCTGAGAACATGTGACTTGCCCAAGCTCACCCAGTGGTTTAGAGATCACAGGGGGAAATGTTACCTCCATTTCACTGTATAATAAGATCATTAGTATTAGTGTGGGGATAACAATAACAGTTATTTACATGCTTCATCCTGTGGGAGACTCACAAATTTCCCTTCATTTGCCACAGCTATAGAGACAACAGATTTTATGAGAATAATTATGGCATACAATTTCTGTACTTTGGAATAAAAACCAGTGCCACTTTTCAAGTCTTTACTGTTGTTTCTTTACTATTTCCCCCTTTTATTGTAGGGAAAGCTTCTTTCCCTAAAATGCCTACTGCATTCAAGTAGGCAAGCTTGGAGGTTAATCTCCCGATGTGATGTAGCTTCATATTTATTCATCCTCTATCTGGTTTTGATTTGTCCTGACATGCTTCCTAAAACTCAATTATATATTGATTTCTGTCTATGGTTTCATTCTTTCTTTGATCACAGAACTAAGAGTTTTTTCCCCTGTGGAATTCAGTGTGAAAGGAAATAATGCAATCTTCCTGTTGGAGAAACTGCTATGGGTGGGTCATGATGGAAGACAAAAGGAAATTTCCATCTTTGAATAAACTTCAGTTTATTTTCATGGAAATTAATCCATTTTTATTTTTCCAGTTTGCATATTCCCCAAGACTGGGAACATCACTGTTTATGAAATCTGATGCTGCTCTGAGCAGAGATAAACAATACTACTGACATTCTTAAATGTTGCAGGAGGATTTTCCATTCTGACCGTATGCCACCTATAAAACATTTTATAATAGCTTTCTATTAAATGTGCACTCTTAGTAAATTTTAAATTCACTATCCATACTTTTCCCCATGTTTTCAGTGGAATTTGCTCTCCAATGTCCCGCATCCATTTTATCATACATCCTTTGACTGTCTCTTCTTTCAAGTTGATATCTAGCAATATCTTGTATAATCTCGATATCATGTGCTTTTCACCCTTTAAAAAAAAAATTCTAAATCTTTTTTTCCAGTTTCTATTCCTATTTGTTTGTTGTCTTTTTAAAATTTTTCTTTTAATTGAAAATACAGTAACCACTGTATTTCTATTCCTCCTTTTTGAAGTTCTTCTATTGTTTTAAATTTTCCACCTTCTCTTATTGTATTTAGAATATCTTTATATGTAATCCACTTTCCTTTTTGAAATTTTTCTGTTCTATGAAAAGCTTCTTGCGTTGAGATCCATCTTCGAATTCTAGTGTATATAAATTTCTTATATTTATTACAAAATTTTAATAGTGCTCTCCTTATCACATGATTGTTGAAATGTTTGTATGTTGTCTCATTTTCATACCCAAGGTACCTGTGCCATCAGTTTTCCAAATCCTCTTGCACTATTGCTAATATTCTTTCATTTTTAAGTTTGACCCATTCTTTTGGCCATGTAAAAACAGAGGCGTTATAATAGAGTTGAAGGTTTGGTAGACCCAGCCCTCCTTTCCTTTTACAATCCTGCATTACCGCTATTTTTATTCTAGACTCCCCCCCCCCCATACAATGTCTCTAATGTCACTTTCCCATGTTTTGAAAACAGTATTTGATGTAATAACAGGTATAGTTTGGAAAAGATATAATATTTTTGGTAACACATACATTTGAATCAGAACAATTCTTCCAAATACTGATAGTTGTAGTGACTTCCACTTTTCCAGGTCCTCTTTGATTTTATTCCAAGTTTTAATATAGTTATTTAACATAAGATCTGAGTTTTGTTTTGTCATAGTAATGCCTAAATATTTTGTTTTTTGTACTATCCCTAAGTCTGATTCCAATGCCAAATCCTTCTCTTCTCTTTTTGAAAAATTCTTTATCAAAATTCCACTTTTTTGTTTATTGATTTTAAAGCCTGCCATATTGCAAACTTCTTCTAGAGTTGACCATAATTTTATGACGCTATTTTTAGGGTTGTCTAATATAATTGCAATGTCATCAGTAAATGCTTTGATTTTAAACTGTTGGTTTTTCATATGTAGCCCTTTAATGTGATTGTCTTTCCTTATATTTCTCATTAAAATTTCCATCATTATGAATAATAATGGTGAAAGTGGGCACCCTTGCCGAGTGCCTTTATTAATACTATATTTAGTTGATTTCCCCCCATTTATGTCTATCTGAGCGTATTGCTGAGGATAAATTGCATTGATCCATTTTTGAACATCATCACCTATTTCACTTTGTTTTAGTACTTCTTTCATAAAAAAACAGCTAGCATTGTCAAAAGCTTTTTCTGAATCCAATAAAATAATTCCCAATTTTTTCTCTTTATGTATTTCATAATATTCTATCTACCAGTGTTCTAATATTATTTTTAATTTGGCGCCCAGGTAAGAAACCCACTTGGTCTTTGTATACCCATTGTGTTAGTACTTTTTTCAATCTCTCTGCTATAACTGAAGCATATATCTTATAATCAAGGTTCAACAAAGATATAGGTCTGTAGTTTTCAATTGCACTAGGATTTCTGTCTTCTTTGGGGATTAGTAACCTTCTTCAATCTCTTTTATACTATTGTACAGTGGGTATATTAGTTCTTCTGCAAAAAGCTTATAATATTTAGCAGTTAGTCTGTCTGGTCCTGGTGTCTTATTGTCTTTTAATTTTTTTATTGCCAAATATATTTCTTCCCTTGTTATTGGTATATTTAGATCTTTTTTTCTGTTTTTCTGTAAATTGGAGAATTTGTTCTTTTATGATAAATTCTTGAATCTTTGTTTTCTTAATCTCTGATTCACTCTCTGCTTTGTAAAGATTTTTGAAGTATTCTGTCGCTCTTTGTTTTATTTTATTCTGTTGAGTATATTCTTTCTCTTTGTCTTTTAATTTTACTATAAATCTTCTTTCATTTTGTTTTTGATTTTATATGCCAACCATCTGTTATTTTTATTAGCATTTTCAAAATAATGTTGTTTTAAAAACTTTATTTTATTTGCTATTTGTATTGTAATTTTTTGGTTTGATTGGTTCTTTAGTATTTATAATTCTTGATATATATTTTTTTATCTTTTAGGTTCTTTTTTTTTAAGCTCTTGTTCTTTTTCTTGTAATTTCCCCATTAATACTTTTTCTTTTTGCTGCTCTGGCCTTTTTTTCCTTACCTCTTATTGTATGAAATGGCCTCTTACAACTGCTTTGCTGGCATCCCAAACAACATGGGCTGGCATTTACGTGCTTGTATTCTCTTTAAAGTAAAGTTTTATTTCTTCTTTTATTCTTTGCACCAATCCTTCATCTCTTAATAAGTATTCCTTATTAATTTCCAATTAAAATCTTTTTTTGGGGTTTTGATTTCCATTTTAATTACATTGTGATCAGAAAAGGTTTTAGGGAGTATCTCTGTTGTCGAGATGTCTTTACTGAGCTGTTTTGAAACACAAATTAAGTTGATACAAGACCATGTTTTAAATCTATCTGAATAATATGTGTAATCTCTATAATTATTATGACATTCTCCATATATCTAATAAATGTAAGTTTTCTACCACAGTAACAGCTGATTGTGGTAATTTCCCTTGTTTATGCTTTTTGGAGCCAAATTAGATCTATCTATATCCGGGTCCCATACCCCATTTCAATCATCAGTAATGATGATTCTCTCATATTCCAATTTTTCAATTATTTGATACAATTTCTTATAAAATTCCCATTTGTTTTCTTGTGGAGCATATATATTCACTAACAATATTCTCCCACCTTGATATAACATTTCAATCATGACGTAATGTCCGTCTGAATCTTTAAATATTTCCTTTGCTTGTGCTTTGGCTCTCACGTAAATTGCTACCCCTTTCCTTTTCCCCCCTTCATTACACACTGAAAACAATTCACCTAAACCTTTATTTTCCAAAACAATTTTGTCCTTTTCTTTAATATATGTTTCTTGAAGGCAAATAAGATCTATTTTTTGTTTGCCTAAGAAATTAAAGATTTTCCTTCTTTTAAACTGTGAGTTTAATCTATTTATGTCCACAATATTAGATGTATTGACATAAACTATATAGTTATGTCTTCTAGATTTGTAATTATCTAGCTCTTTTTTGTTTTTTGGACTTTTTCTTTCCTTTTTTGCTTTCTGACTGTACTTGTTTTCTGGTTTTCTTTTTAACTTCAAGTCTTTTTTCTTGTGATGATGCTGAATTTAGTTCACCCTCCTGCTCTGAATCTATTTCTCTCTCATCTGATGTTTGTCTATCTGAGTCTTCCGTACTTTCCTTCCCTTCCTCTGCATTTTTAATTTTAAATTCTTTTGTGAATCTTGTCTTCATCTTTGTCATCTTATTTCCTTTTCCTTTTCTCTTTCCTTTTCCTTCCTCTGTTTTCTCTTCTTCTTGCATCCCCTTATGGTTAGTTAAGAAAGCGTTAATGACTTTAACGGGGTGATAACACGAAGGCTAGATGGAAAATCAGAGAAAAGGATAAAACAAAAACAAACTGCCGGATAGTTTGTTTAAGATGATAGATTAATTAGTATTAGTGGATGGGTGGAGATATTTGTATAACCAAACTAAACAATATACCTTTTTCTCTGAGAGACACAACTCCCTTTCCAGAATAGATCTGTTTCTTATATCTAAAACACTAGTAAATCATAGTGGAAAAATTAAAGCCCTTCCTCATACTTTATCGGATCATAATTTAATAATTACGACAATAAAAGAACAACAACAACAACAACAAAAAAAACCAAACCCCCCCCCCCCCAAAACCCCACACCAAACAAATGCTTACATGGAGATTAAATGAGGAACTGTTGCTAGACAAGAAAATTACAGCAAGAATAAGAGAGACAATTAGAAATTACTTTAAAGAAAATATGAAATAAAACATACAAATGGCCATAATTTGGGATGCAGGGAAAGTGATGATAATCCAACAAAATAGAATATTACAAAGGGCAAAAAAAGAAAAATTATCTAACCTTAACAATTTATTAAGCCAGAAAGAAAAAGAACTTGAGGAAAATGTTAATAAGGTAAGGATAAAAGAAGAAATAAAAATTATTCAGAAACAAATCTCAATAGAATTATCAGGAGAATTGGAAAAGAGTTTAAAAATGGCCAAACAAAATAAATTTGAACACTCAAACCAGCCAGGGAAATGGCTAGCTCATAAACTAAGGAAAGAAAGAGCAAAAAAGACAGTAATGAAAATCAGAGACAGAGAGACCTTACACACACACAGAGCAAGAAAAAATTAAAGAAACTTTTAATAAATTTTATACACACTTATATGAAGAGTATAAGGTTGACCAGGAAATAGTAAGAACTTACATAGATGAGATGAAATCCCTAAAGCTCAAAGACAAAGACAATAAGAACCTAAAGGAGAAAGTTAGTGTAGAAGAAGTATGGGAAGGGATCAAAAATTGTAAAATTGGGAAATTTCTGGGTCTAGATGGGTTTATGGCATTATATTACAAAACCTTTCAGGAAGATTTAATTGTACCTCTAACATATACAATGAATGACATTTTGGAAAGTGGAATCCCAGAATCTTGGCAAGAAACAGACATAATTGTTATCCCTAAAGAAGGAAAAGACATTAAAGACCCTAAAAATGACAGGCCTATTTCCTTACTAAATTTAGATTATAAGATATTTTCCTCAATTATGGCAAATAGATTAAAAAGTTGTATGAAAGATCGAATAGACAAAGGCAGATGAGAGAAAACATGAGGTATATTTTGGATATACTAGAGTATTATAAACTTCACAAAGAAAAAGAATTGGGATTGATATTTGTGGATCTTGAAAAAGCCTTTGATTCAGTAAATTGGCATACCCTATTGGAAATTCTGAATGTAGGAAAAAATTATTTATATTGGATTAAAGAAATATACAAGACACAAAATGCTAGAGTAGTAATTAATGGGGAAAAAACTGATATGTTTCAAATAAAAATAGGTACCCGGCAAGGTTGTCCCCTGTCACCATTACTATTTGTTATAGTAATGGAAGGATTAATTACAAAGATTAAGGTGAACGACAAAATTCAGGGCCTAAAAAAGAAAAGTTACCACTACAAAATCAGGGCGTTTGCGGACGACTTAGTGATTATCCTCAGTAACCCATGTGAGAGTGCAAAAGAAGTACTAAATGAGTTAGAAGATTGGAAAAGCAACAGATGTAAAATAAACAAAGACAAGTCATCAATCTTAACAAAAAATATGATGAAGGCAGAAGAGCAAGAATTAATCAATTTAATGGGGATAAAGATAAAAAATGTTAAAGTATTTAGGTACTGAGGTTTTGAAAAGAACAGTGGATTTTTATAGTAATAATTACACGAAAATCTGGAAAGAGATAAAAAAAAGCTTTGGCTAATTGGAGTAAATTAAATTTATCTTTTTAGGTAGACTCTCTTTGATCAAGATGGCTATACTACCTAGGATGTTATTTCTATTTCAAATGATCCTGATTATTTTTTCAGAGAAACCATTTAAGGAATGGGACAAAGACATTTTGAAGTTTATTTGGAGGGGGAAAAAAACAAGGATCAGATTAAAGGTCCTCCAAGATACAAGAGAAAAAGGAGGCCTGGGATTCCCAAATTTGAAATTATATTTTGAAGCATGCACTCTTGCATGAGTAAAGGACTGGGTCACCTTAAAAGATAATAGATTATTAGAGCTAGAAGGGGATAACCTAACATTTGGATGGCATGCATATTTACAGTATGATAAAGAAAATATTAATAAAAGCTTTAAAAATCACTGTGTAAGAAGACCCCTTTTAAGAATTTGGAAAAAATATCAGAAAAAAATATATAGGAAATTGCCCCAATGGATCTCGCTCCAGGAAGCTTTTCACATATGAGAAGCAATTACAGATAATAACTGGATATGTTATAAATTACTAATCAAACAAGGGATAAAAGGCTGGCAGTTAAAAAAGCAAAGAGGAATTAATAGAAGAAGGATACATGTTGAATTGGTTTACATACTTTCAAATTAAAAAGTGATACAAAATATATAGTAAAATATACGGATTCGAGGAGAAAGAAATAGAATTGGATAAAACCTTAACTCCAAACAAAGACAAAATGATTGGGAACACTTATAGAATTTTATTGAACTTAGACCTGAGGAAATGATAAAAGAAGAAATGGTTAGATGGATGAAAGATTTGGGACACACAATTGAATTAAACAACTGGAAGATGATCTGGAATAAAGTGACAAGATATACATATTCACAAGATTTGAGGGAGAACTGCTACAAAATGTACTTAAGATGGTATATGACACCAGTTAAAATTTCCAAAATATATAAAAACACAAACAATATATGTTAGAAATGTAAGGAGAAACCTGGTACATTTTATCACTGTTGGTGGTCATGTGGAAAGGCAAACAAATATTGGAATCGTATAAAGGAAACAATGAGTGGAATTCTAAATGTGGATGTACCAATGAAACCAGAATTCATTTTGTTAAATATGTTTGATGGAGAAATAGGGAAAAACCATGGAAAATATGTTTTTACATGACCACTATAGCAAGAGTCTTACATGCCCGGATTGGAAAATTGACACTATACCTAGTAAGAAAGATTGGTTAATCAAACTATACAATGCTATGGAAATGGTCAGATTGACACAAAGACTAAAACTTAACCCAATAGAGGAAATAAAAGAAGAGTGGGAACCAGTAATGAAATATTTGGAAGGAAGATGGGGCAAAATAGCTAAAATAGATCTTTCTTTCTTCAAAATAAGGGGGAAGCCATGGGAGTCCTAACCGATTGGTCAAGAAGGAAAAAGACAACAAGATTAAAATAGAAGGGTGAACATGTTAAGAAATGGAAAATAAGCAAAGACAATATGAAGAAAGTAATTAGAAGGTGAAAGTTAAAGAGGATTACCGATCACTGATAGAGTAAGCTATAATTTTTACAAAATGTGAACAAGGAATTTAGTGGAAAACAGGACAAGTTTCAAGAAGATAATATGATTATAGGAAGTTGACAATATTAAATATCAAACTGTTACTCAATGGGAAGGAAGATAGTAAGGGAGCGAAAGTGGGGAGAATGTGCAGAGAGAAGGAGTAAGTAAAATGGAGGTAAGTGAATGTGGGAAGGAGAGAGAAGGAGGGTGTAAGAAGGAAGAGGTAGTACAGATGGATGGGTGAGGAAGGAATTGGTTAGGGAGTATATGTTGTAAAAGAGAGTGGAGAGAGGTAAGAAAGAACAAGGAAGAAATAAACCAGATGGCAAAGAAGAAGGAAGAGAAAGATGCCATTGGGTGTTAACAGTTTGGCCACGCATCATGTTATACAGAGATTGAAAAGAGGAAGAAAGAGGGGAAGGGAAGAAGGAAAAGGAAAAGAAAGAGAGAAGGAGAGGAGAAGAAGAGAACAGAAAAAGAAATGACAATAGGGAGAAACAAGATATAAAATGTAACAAGAAGTAAAAAGGATACCAGGGAGAACAAAATCTATTGGACAATCTATGTTTATTTTCTCATTATATGTAAGCATTACTGATAATGTATACTAATGAACAGATACTTAGTTTGGTTTTCTCTGCAAATAGATAAATTGAAAGACACACACACACACATGCACACACATATATTTCCTTTCCTTTCCTTTTCTTCTCTGTACAAGTCAAAATTGGAAGACTATGTAAAGTAATTAAGATTGTGGTAGTGTGAAATGTTAAATGATAAGATATTAGTAGTATGTTGTGATTTTAATTTTTTTAACTAATAAGATTTTGTATTAAAAAAAGACAAAATATAAAAAAGAAAGCTTTCATTTTCCCTTCTGAATTTATTATAAATCTCTCTTTTTTGAAAGTAAAGGAGACCCCTTCTGTTCTTTCCCATTTGTACTTTATGTTGTTATATCTTAGATATTCTGTCGAATTTGTATAATCTTTTCTTTTCCTCAATATTTGTGCTGGAATTGCTTTATATACTTTTACCTCTTTCCCTTCCACCTCCATTTTTTTAAATTAAAGTTCATCTCAAGAATAAGGTCTCTTACTCTCTCTCTAACAAAAAAAAAATCATGATATCTCTTGGCAGGTTACGGTTTTTGGCAATCCAGGAGTCTACTCTATACATATTGTCTATTTCAAGATCTAGCTGTTCTCCTGACCAATCAATAAAGTGTGCCAATGCAGGAATTATTCTTGTATTTAAGTTTTCATTTATTTGTTCTCCTACACCTCACACCTATTGCTTTCCTCTGGAGGCATAATTCTAGATTTGCTTTGTAGTATTTATCCTGATGTTGTTTACCCTTAATGATACCTGCTCTCTTTTTTAAAGCCTCTGTTTGATCTTGAATTTCTATCATTTTATTATTCAGTTCTTTCACATCATCAGTAATTTTTGTTATCGCCTCTTTAAATCCATTTAATTCTTTTTGTATATCTATTTTAATTTCCTCTCTTAGTCCTTTTATTTCTTCCTTAATTTTTGCTGATGTTTCTGTTTTTATATCCATTCCTATTTTCCTAATTTCTTCAAGTAGATAGAGATTAATCTGTGTATCTTTTTGTTGATCTGAATCTACTAACCTCTCTGTGGAAGAAGTGGTTTTTGTTTCTTCTTGATTGGGTTGTCTCATATTATTGGCCATGTTTCTATATATAATTTTTCCTAGATCTTTGATGTAATTATCTGTAGTACAGAATTGTCTCCACCCTACATCTTTTATTACAGCCCCTCTCTTCCATCACCAGCTCCTTCTCCTCTTCCCCACTGCCTCCTCCTCTGCATGGCTGCTGCTGCTGCTGCTGGGAGTGTGGTGGTTGGGAGGGTGGTTTATGAAGCTGCCTCCAACCCTCTCTTCCACCACCGGCTCCTTCTCATCCTCCCTGCTGCCTCTGCCATTGCCTGGCTGCTGCTGCTGCTGCTGCTGGGATTGTGGAGGTTGGGCAGATGGTTTATGAAGCCACCTCCACCCCTCTCCTCCATCGCTGGCTCCTTCTCCTCCTCCTCCCTGCTGCCTCCACCATTGCCTCACTGCTGCTGCTGCTGCTGCCGGGAGTGTGGTGATTGGGTGGGCAGTTAATGAAGCCGCCTCCACCCCTCTCCTCCGTCGCTGGCTTTTTCTTCTCCTCCCCGCTGCCTCTGCTGCTGCCTGACTGTTGCTGCTGCTGCTGCCTGATTCAATTTTATTTTTGATGGGACTAATGATAGGATTTAGGCCTTTATGTCCTCTTTATTTCTGCAATACTAAGCTACTGTGATTTTTTTTAAAAAAAATATAAACTAAGAACCTAATGAAAGCAGACAGTACTGGGATGAAAAAAAATGATGAGGCCTCTGATGTAAGCCAAGTAATTGCTTTTGTCATTTTAGTTTTCATTGCAAAAACAGTCTCAGAATTAATGGTTCTGAAAACCACTGCAAAAAAAATAAGCTGGCTATCTAACCCATTTAAAAGAAAGGGACTTCTCTCCGGTATCATGCTTACTAACAAGCCTATTTTGCCCATTTTAATTCACATGCTTGTGGCTTTCTCTGTTTATTGTATATATGCTTGCATATATGTGAGAGCCAGAGTGGTGTAGTGGTTTGAGTATTGGACTACAACTCTGGAGACCAAGTCTCAAATCCACACTCAGCCACTGGGTGATCTTGGGCTAGTCACACTCTCTCAGCCAAAGTAGACAGCAAAAGCAAACACCCCCTGAACAAATCTTGCCAAAAACCCCTGTGCCTTAGGGTCACTGTAAGTTAGAAAATGACTTGAAATCACACAACAGCAAACATATAGACCAAAAAAAAAAAAAAAAAGAGAGAGAGAGAGAGAAAGAAGAAAGAAAGAATAGTAACAATGCATATATGTGTTTGTTTTATCTGTTTTCAGTTTATATTGATGTATATTTATCTGTTTTAAACTTTTGTATGATTTTTAATCAGTTATAGTGTTCAATGTGGTGTTTTTAAATTGGTTTTAAAACTTTTTGTAAATGTTTTTTATTTTGTTTTCTTTTGTTATGGAAGCTACCTTGGGCCACCTTGGCTGAGGGATCATCTAAGCCAGTTTTCAATTAAGGATCACGAAATGCCCAGTGTACAACTGTATCATGGGGAAGTATAGACACTACATTGTTAATATATAATTATTTCAAACATTTGAATGTTCAAAATATGTTTCACTGATTATGTGATTTATGACAACATTGTGGACTGTTACTAAATACATTCTGAATGGGGGAAAAACCCAACCACTGCCTTTGGGTTGAAGCTTGTTTTCATTTTTAAATTGGTATGTGCCATAAATTCTCTTCCTTTTCACAGGTTCAGATTCACAAGTTTTTGTTCCAGCTTGCAATCTGTGAGATGTACTGTAACATTGCCAATCAAAACTGTTGAGAAACCAGACAACATGGCTAGAATATTTCCCCACCTCCAATAATGCAAGGCTGGTGTTTAAAGGGAACCATTTAAGGTGATATAAAGAAAAAAAAATCTTGTGGCATCATTTAAAGATTTATTTTTGCAGGCATATCTAAAATAATAAATTATACCCTTCCCAATAAATTCAAGTGGAGTTCCAAAAACCTTGTAAAATCTGTTATATGAGGCTATTGGCATTGTTACTCACAAAGATGTAAGGCACTCTATCTTTATTAAGTTGGGGAAATTTGACTTGACTTGTGAGAAGGGGGTAATGTCAGTAGCGAAAGCACCAATGATACCATTTCCCACTGATGAAGACTTCAGGCATGAGTGAACTAATTAACTTTTATCTGGGAATAATATGAAAGAACACACATACAAGACAAACTCATTCTAATACACTGCATGCAGAGCTAACTGAAATAGAAAAAGTAAAAGGAATCAGTTTAGCGTTGGCTTGAGGGGTAACATCTACCTGTCTTGAACAATGGCCTGAGGAAAGCAGGAGCGGCTCAGACTGAGAGACTTGGGGCAACAGCCAACAGAAAAACAGGGGAGGGTTGACTGCAGCAAAGGAACTAGATTTTCCTGGTCATATTTATACCTTAAAACTAGCCGCAGGTCAAGGTGATTTCATGTGAAACAAAGACTTAATAGCCTTTCAGAAGGACCAAAAAGGTTTCTGAAGTGGTGGCTAGCACTGGTATCCAAAAAGATGAAATAGCCTAATTTTAGTGATAGTAGCTTCATTGACTTCACAGTACCTTGACAAGATGTGGAGTATCCCAAAACGAGTGGTCAGGAAGAGTATTTAGGAACACAACAGGGATGAAAGGGAATCTGGTCTGGTTTGATCTAGTTGCCATAACCCAGCTTTTGCTTTTTGGTTTTTGTAAGATATGCAGAGCTTGGGGGTAGGGTGTGCATCCTCTATCAAGCCCCTTCACCCATTGTTTTCAGCCTTCCACATGCTATATTCACAAACTACCTTTCCTGATGTTTTGCAAATCATCACAGCCTCTGTAGCCCATGCTGGCCTCCAGCAATTTGATATCAAAATATAGATGGATCATGGGGATATCAGGACACTTACAGCAAGGGTGGCAACCTTTCAGATGTTTGGGAAATATATCTCCCTTTATATCTGACCATTGGCCATGATGGCTGGATTTAATGGAGCAATAGTCCAAAATACCTGGAAGGTATAAGCTTGCCTACCCTGGGATTAAGTAATATTGACTCTACTTTCTATCTCTTTCTGAAAGTGAAATTACATGTTCCTATCTTTTTTGTTTCCTTTTAAAATAGTAGCCACAGTGAAGGTGTAACATTCATGTGTGAAGAATCATGATGTCTGATCAACAGTAGTCAGTGATATAAAAATATTTTCCCAAAATCTCAGAGGTTTCACTAAATATGGAAAATAACATTGGAAATAAATGTTATCCTTGTTGGAATAACTTAAACATTAATCTTAATATTAAAGGACACTTTATCAGTTTGTGGAATGTTTTAGGACTCTTTCCAAAGTATTGTATAGACTATGGAAACATAATGTTGGAATACATTAAAAGAACCACTTATCAAGATGAAACTTGTGCAGGAAAACTATTTCAATTCAAGCTTTCTTAGGAAAAAAAAAGAAAAAAAATTATCTGAATAAGACATATAAATGTTAGTTGTAAGAACTGGTGAAAATAGAAGGCATGCTGCTTCTGAACTTTTGGATCTTATTGGAAATCGCTTTTACTAGCTTCCTTTTGGCAGACTTACTGAGTAAAAATTCACTTATCTTTCAAGCCAAGTTGTACTAATATGCTCCCTAGCTTGCCACCTGTTCCTCTCTTTTTTTGTAAGTCCTTTATCAAACTGTTTGACATTTTGTACCTAAAATGGATAGCAAATTTCCAGTTCTTCTGCTTCATCTTTTATTATCTTTCGGGTTCTCTAGACAAATAATTTCAATCTTGGCAGGTTACTTTATCTTTTAAGGTTTTCTAATTCCCTAGCCATGCTAAACATGCAACTGCTGGATATAATGATTTCCATTTGGTTGATCAGTAAATTTGCTTTCTTTCAGTAGTGATAATAACAACTATGGCTCAAAGATAAGAGAAAAAGATTTAGCCCTGGGGTAGCATAGATGACATAGAGTTTAAAGCAGATCACACCAAATAGAGCAAAGCTAATAATGAAGTGGGAAATGTGAACTGATAATTATACTTTGTTCAAAATCAATCATGCCACTTTGTAAAGCTCAGATTAATTGTAGGTCAACTTGAAAGAAGCATATATGATTGAAGGAACACATCAATCCAATCTAGAGAAAATTATGTGTCCCATAAAAATCAGAAGAACAGATTAATTATGAAAATTTAAGCCCATTTAATTGCTGTGGACTATGACTGTGTGTAAATTGACCATGGGACTGAACACTACTCCAAAAGGTGTTTTCCTGGTTGTTTAAAACTGGATGTTCATGGTGGAGGTTCCTGGAAGCTCTGTCATGACAGCTGGAAGATCCGTGTCCCCCCTGGCCAATAACCCCAGATTCGGATCGGCAAGTTTGAATACCAGTCTGGTGACCCTGGCCCATAATGCTATTGTCCTGATCTGTTAAAAAAAGGTGTTTGCAGCAGAGTTTCTTGGACATGAGCAGTCTGTTGTCACTGATGAAGAGGTTTTTAATCCACAAAAGCTGATGCCTAATAAACATGTTAGTCTTTAAGGTGCCATAAGACACTTTGTTGTTTAAACATGACAAAATCCTGACCGATATATAAATTGTTTATTTATTTCATTTTTATGCCACCTTTCTCCCAGAAAGGGACCCTAGGCAGCTTAGAGGATAAAAACTTTCTATTTTATTTTAAAAATATTTTAAAATAAGACTGTAAAAATGTACAGTAAGAATTTAAAAACAATTAAAATCATCTAATTAAAACAGTATAAAATTAACATAAAAACATACAAAAATGTTAAAGCATAACTAAAATGTACACCCCATATAAAACCACCCTGTCATGATTATTATGTTAAAAAGCCTGCTTAAATAAAAATGCCTGCTGGCAAAAGGCAAGCAGGGAGGGGGCCAGTCTAGCTTTCCATGGAAGGGAGTCCAGATACAGTACTACATTTGGGATACCATAGATTAACAGTCACAGGCTGCATCTAGACTGCAAAATTAATAGTTTGACACTAATTTAACTGTCATGGCTCAATGCTGTGGAATTCTGAGATTTGTAGGTTTTTTTTTAAGATATCTAGCCTTCTCTCTCAGAGAGCTTTGGTGCCACAACAAACAACAAATCCCAGGATTATGTAGGATAGAATCATGAAAGTTAAAGCCAAGTAAACTGCATTAATTCTGCAGTGTGATTGCAGCCACAGACATTTATTATGCTGCCAGCAGGTATAGCAAAACATAGGCATGTGGAACTGCCAGATTGGGCAATAAAAAATCAGTTGCACATTATTTCCTATACAGAGATGCTTTCTGCACATGACATTTGTTACACATGAGGAATAAAAATGTATTTGCTCTACAGTTTCAGTTTGCATGCAAATGAATTTATAAGGGGGTGGGTGAGACTATTATTTGGCCCTTTCTGTTCTGCCAAAAAGGTAGCTTGTTTCCCATTACAACAGCAATACTATCTTTTGCTGTCTTTTTATGAACATACTTTTTAGACTCAGCTGGTATGTACAAGACCTGCCTGCAGGGAACACTCACAAACTATCCAGTCAACTTCTCTGTGTGTCTGTTGTTAATCCTTTTCAAGCTCATCATGATAGGCATTAAAAAAATATCTGATGTGTTGCTAGGTAATCAGTTTGTCACATTTTAAAAAGACTGCCAGCCAAATATTTTGCATGTCAGCAATGTTAAAATTCAATCACCAAACCTTTTAATAAAAATGAAGACTGAGAAATGCAGTTACCCAGAAATTTCTGCATCATTTTCTATAAACAGCATTCTTGAAAGAAGGTGAAAATTAGTAGTTTATGAATACAAGAAAGAAATGCTTTAAATCTGAATCCTACACCTACTTAGCATTAAACACATTTGTTTCTTTTAAACATGTAAAGGATTATACAGTTCTGATTTGCTCTTTTTCACCCCTGATCTCTACTTTCCAGCCTCTAGCTGAAATCTAGATTTTTGAAAAGAGACATTTTTTCTCATGCCAGTTTTTTCCCATAGCCTATTGAATTTTAATTGTTCTTCTTTGCTATTGATTGGGCTGGCTTGAAATATTGTCTTTATGCCCTTCTTATCACAGAAGATACTACAGAATGTTACATTAAATTTTAGACCTTTGAGCTCTTCAAGGCCAAGTGAAAATTATTTATCATTTCAAGTCTTTTCTCTAGCTTGCTATGAAACAGACTTGCTTTAGAAACCAGACGAAAATGCTGTTAGCTATTTTCGGAAACAATGATTAAACAGCTCATACTGGAACAAGCTAGCAATCTGATTGTTCCACAAAATACTACAGAAAAATTTTTTTTAGAAGAATTCAGCCCCCATTTATACTTCTTAGGAATTTATATCAGTCTCATTTGCAGCACTATCTCTGTTAGGAGAACATGTGATCATAAACTTTCAAAAGTATTTGATGTAATGCTTTCTGAGGGAAGAGATATGAGCACAGATGATTTTATGTGTCCCATGACAATATCCCAAACAGAGGTGTGTGTGTCTGTGTGTGTGTGTATGAAATCTGTTTGTTAAAATCCTGAGTTCTATGGTCCTCTGTGCTGGAATAGATCCAATGTTTAAGTTGTTGAAATACCTTGAACACATCTTGCCTGAATTTGGAAGCTAAGCAGGGCTCATATCTAGTTACTACTTACATGGCAAATAACCAAGGAATACCAAACATTCTCAGATAGGATTATGAAAAAAAATTGTGCCTGGAACCCTGGAGAGCTTCTGTCAGTCAGAGAGTTGATAACACTGGGATGGATAGACTGAAGCTGTTACCACACTGCAGAATGAATGCAGTTTGACACTATTTTAACTATCATGGCTCCATCCTATAGAATCCTAGAATCTGTAGTTTGTTGTGGCACCAGAACTCTGACAGAGAATGGATAAATGTTTCAAAAATCAGAAATCCCAGAATTCCATAGCATTGAGCCATGGCTGTCAAACTGCATTCATTTTGCAGAGTAGATCTGATTCATGACCCACACATGTGTTTTCTTGCTCTGTGACACAAAAGAGGAGCACTATAATATGTGGTCCTTTACTCATTGTCATAAAGTGAGAAAGGGGATAGTACTGTCCTACCCACAGCTAAATGTTCCTAGAGATTGCTATAATTCAAAAGCCTCACAGTGAAGCCACAGTTTCTGTAGAGGAAATACTCATGCATGTCATATAAACCTTGCCAAAATATGCTTTAGATGTAATGAGATGGTAGAAGTGCAAATGACAATCATTCTCATCCCAAGCTTGGTTTCTTTTATTTTTGTTTTAAACACATACTCAGTAATGGAATCTTCCAAATCCCATTTGTAGACATCTTATCCCACCAAGAAAAAGACAAGGGTGATGCAGGCCTGTCTGGACCAGTATTGTGAAGAATAAAGCAATTCAGAAGTGAACCTGAGTGATCTTAAATATCAATGGCCTTAGGAACACACAGTAATTAAAACTCAATTAAAGATACCTGCTCATAGATTATCTTTCTCATTAAGTTACAGTGTAGCATAAATATTGTAGATATTGTTTTTGGTGGGGGTTGGGCATGACAAATAGTTGAATAATAGCTAATGTCACCATGTGCCAGACTTAGGAGACCATGAAATTGCATTGAAGTGGGATGAAGAAAAAATGTCATTTCGTTTGTAGAATTATCAGTCTGATAACTCTGTGGTCCAGAGACACACTGAAAATTTGCCTAGTTGATGGAATGTTCTGTTGACAGTTTTCTAGAAGTAGTAGACAGTGTTTAATTTCTTAAAACACAGGTTCTGGCTGAGTTTGGAAGTAGCTAGTTACAATTAACTACTTATTTGTAATCAGTTCCTTCTCTCAATTATGATGGTATAACAGTATCATATTATGATTGTTCATGTAATGAGAAACAGTCATTCTTTTGCAGATCAAGTGTAACTTTTAAAGTATTTTTATAGTTGCAGATGTTTGGAGAAAGAATTTCTCATGTTTAAGTGCTGGCAAGAGCTGGGCCCCACTTTGCTTTTTGTGTTATTTTCACTGAAGTTCAAACAAAGTGGATGGATCACAAGCCAGTACTGGTTGAGTCTCCCTTTTCTAGAATTCTGAAATCAGAATTATTCCAAAATCCAAAATTATCCAGATGAATGGCTGAGATAATGACCTTTGCTTTCTGATGGTTCAGCATATACAAACTTTGTTCCATGCACAAAAGTATTAAAATATTGTATATAAAATTATCCCCAGGCTATGTGCATCAAAAATATAAAGATGTATACAAAAGATAAATGAATTTCATGTTTAGACTTGGGCCCCATCTCCAAGATATCTCATTATGTATATGCAAATATTCCAAAATCCAAAAAAACCTCCAATATCCAAAACACTTCTGGTCCTAAGCATTTTGGATAAGTGAGACTCAACCTTTAATTTGCAACATTGAGATTATTAAAAAAAAACAACAAAACATACAGTAACTATTTACGTAGCCTTAGGAAATGAAAAAATAAAAGTTACTTTTATTATATGGAAATTAGTTTTTGCCCTCAAAATGATGGCTGCAACTAAATATTTTCAAAAGTATCTTCCCAGGTTCTGAGGTTTATGCTCAAATTGTCTTGGAAGACTGAATTTCATTTTCTGTTTTCATGGAACTTATTTAGATAGATTTCCTATATTCTAAGCCTAAACTTCACCTTTAACCCTAATGTGCATTGTGGGTTATACTTTAATTTTATAAGTACATGCTCATTCTGGTATATATATTGTATATCCCTTTAAAAAGGCTGCCTTTTCCACCTGGGGCAGCGAGGAGGGACCCTTTAAAAAGGCTGCCTTTTCCACCTGGGGCAGCGAGGAGGAACCCTTTAAAAAGGCTGCCTTTTCCACCTGGGGCAGCGAGGAGGAACCCTTTAAAAAGGCTGCCTTTTCCACCTGGGGCAGCGAGGAGGAACCCCTTAAAAAGGCTGCCTTTTCCACCTGGGGCAGCGAGGAGAGACCCTTTAAAAAGGCTGCCTTTTCCACCTTGGGCAGCGAGGAGAGACCCTTTAAAAAGGCTGCCTTTTCCACCTGGTGCAGCGAGGAGAGACCCTTTAAAAAGGCTGCCTTTTCCACCTGGGGCAGCGAGGAGAGACCCTTTAAAAAGGCGCCTTTTCCACCTTGGGCAGCGAGGAGGGACCCTTTAAAAAGGCTGCCTTTTCCACCTTGGGCAGCGAGGAGGAACCCTTTAAAAAGGCTGCCTTTTCCACCTGGGGCAGCGAGGAGGAACCCTTCAAAAATTGCATTTAAATTGTATTTGCATTTTATATTGTATTTTGTATATTTTTAAAAATTGTTTTAATTTGCTTTGTTTGTTTTGTTTTTGAGGGGTGGGTATGGGTGGGGTTGGGAAGAAGGGATGGGCTCTGTATTGATGCTATTTGTTATTGTGATTGTTGTACGCCGCCCCGATTGCTTGGCAGAGGGGCGGGATATAAATAAAAACTATTATTATTATTATTATTATTATTATATATTGTACATATCCATTCTTTTTTTTGTCTTCCTGTACATTGCAGGTTGGAACTTGTGGCAGGTCCATGGGCCAATTTTCTGTCTGTTGGAATCCCCAGAAGCTAGAAAAAAGTTAATGTAGGGAATTAGGAGGAGGTAAAGGCAGCAAAAATAGTTTTGGGAGTTATATGTGGTTCTAGGGCCACACTTTGCCCACTCTATCTATGTGCATTTCCTTCTTTCATTTTAATCTTCTGTTAAATAAAGAAACAGCAGCTGGCCTGAGGAATAGTAAGTTCACTGTAGCAAGTTCTGTGAGTATGTTCATTCATCTTCAGTTTGCATATGTATTTACCATATGAGGTCATACACATAGTAGATTTTTTGGGCAGATATGCAAATTATCTTGATCTCACCTGTTTTACATACCGTATATTTGTCATAGTCCTGTTTGGCTGACTGATGTTTCTTTCTATCGCTTCATTTTCTCTTTTGAAAACATTACCAGCAAGAGAAAGAGAAAATGGTGAAAGTGTTCATAGTGTGGTTCATGTTATATTATGTATGGACCCAGTGGTGGGTCATGACCCCCTCAGTTAAAATTAATGTCCAGCTGGTATTGAAAATATTAATGTAGATAGATTTTCTGTATTACAAAGTGACTGGGAAATCAGGAAGGGGTATATTTTGATAACTAAATAGTAGTGAAAGAGGTCAAAGATTGATGTACTTGAGTGTATTCACCAGTCCAAAATGCTCTGTAAGCAGTGTTAGAAGAGAAATATTCAAAACCCCAACCTTCTAATTTTGTTTATAAAGAACACCTGAGTTGCATTGTAAATTGTAAGAAGAGCCCTCCCTCCATTACCATCTGATGTCATCTGAGGGAGAGACACTAGGTTCAGCACCATCCGGCCTAGAATAATAAGAAGAGCCCTCCCTCCATTACCATCCGATGTCATCTGGGGGAGAGACACTAGGCTGAGCACCATCCGGCCTGGAATAAGAAGAACCCTTACTTCTTAAAGGATGGGTGGGATTCGGGATTTTATGTTCTGTTTAATATATCTGTATGGAAATTGTAATGTTGTAAGCCACCCCGATTGCTCTGCAGAGGGGAGGGATATAAATTATTATTATTATTATTATTATTATTATTATTATTATTATTATTTACATTGTGCAATCATAGTGAATGATCCTCAACTCTCCACTTACCTTGGATTAAAATAAAAAAAGGAACATCTGTTCAACAAACAAACATAAAAGAAGTGGAACTGAAAGGGCTAAGGCCTTTGGGGTAAAAGTATCATGCTCAGAATTCCCTGTGTGGAAACATAAGCCAAGGAACTCTTTCAGGCATGTCCATGAAACTGTACAGACCCAGCTGGATTTTTGCCATTATGCTTTGTGCAGCTAACCACCTGCCATATCACATATTGTTTTGTGTCTTCCTTCTGTTGCAAAATCAATTTGCCATGTAATGTAGGGGAATGCTATTTGATAAAAAACAAGTCCAAGGCTCCCTTGTTGTTGTTAGCTCCCCTTGAGTCAGTCCCAACTCATGGTGACCCTGTGGATGAGACATCTCCAAGAATCCCTATCTTCCACTGCCTTGTCCAGATCCTGCAACTCCTTCCCCATCTATCCATCTGGTCTGTGGTCTTCCTCTATTTCTTCTACCCTCTACCTTTCCTAGAATTATTATTTTTTCTAGTGATCCATGCCTTCTCATTATGTGGCCAAAGTATGATAGTCTCAACTTGATCATCTTTGCTTCCAAGGAGTGCCCTGGTCTGATCTGTTC
Organism: Phrynosoma blainvillii; assembly: GCA_026167975.1. Lineage (NCBI taxonomy): Eukaryota > Metazoa > Chordata > Lepidosauria > Squamata > Phrynosomatidae > Phrynosoma > Phrynosoma blainvillii. The sequence continues at coordinate 47,564,245 of JANUYF010000003.1, read as the reverse complement.
AAGAACCCATTTGTTTGTCTGCTTGGCTGTCCATGGTATCCTAAGTACTCTTCTCCAGCACCACATTTCAAATGAGTTGATTTTCTTTCAGTCTGATTCCTTCACTGTCCAGCTCTCACATCTGTACATGGTAATTGGGAATACAGTGGCCTGAATGATTCTGACTTTAATGCTCAGTTGTATATCTTTGATCTTCAGTATCTTTTCCAGTTCTTTCATAGCTGCCCTTCCCATTCTTAGTCTTCTTCTTATTTCTTGACTACAGTCTCAATTCTGGTCAATGTTTGATCCTAGATATGGGAATTCTTTAACTATTTCAATTTTCTCATTGTCTAGATTGAATTTGATTAGTTTGTTGTTGTTAACTGCCCTTGAGTTAATCTCATTTCATGGTGGCCCTATGGATAAGACATCTCTAAGACACTTTGTCCTCCACGGCTCTGCTTAATTCCTGCAATCCCATACCTGTGACCTCCTTAATAGAGTCAAGCCATCTAGCATGTGGTCCTCCTCTCTTCCTACTTCCCTCCACCTCCCCAGCATTATCATTTCTTCCAAAGAGTCCTCTCTTCTCATGATGTGTTTGAAGTACGACAGTCTCGTTTGGTCATTTTGGCTTCCAGGGAGGTTTCAGTTTGATCTGCTCTAGGACCGATTTGTTTGTCCTTTTGGCTGTCCATGGGATCCTCAGCACTCTTCTCCAGCACCACATCTCAAATGAATTGATTTTCTTCCTATCATCTTTCTTAACTGGCCAGCTCTCACATCCATACATGGTAATAGGGAATACAATGGCTTGTATGATTTTAACTTTTGTGCTGAGTTGTATATCTATGCATTTTAGAATCTTTTCTAGTTCTTTCATAGCCACCCTCCCCATTCTTAGTCTTCTTTTGATTTCCTGACTGCAGTCCCCATTTCTATCAAAGTTTGATCCTAGGTATGGGAATTCTTTTACTATTTCTATTTCTTCATTGACTAGGTTGAAATTGTGAAGGTCCTTGGTGGTCATTACTTTTGTTTTCTTTATGTTCAGCATTAAGCCTGCCTTAGCACTTTCTTATTTGATCTTCTTTAGTACGGGTTCCAGGTCTGTGAGGTTTTCTGCTAGTATTATAGTGTCAACTGCATATCTTAGATTGTTGATATTCCTTCCTCCTATTTTCACTCCTCCTTCTTCTATGTCCAAGCCTGCTTTTTTTATAATATGTTCTGCATACAAGTTGAATAGATAGGGTGAAAGGATACAGCCTTGTCTGACTCCTTATCCAATTGGGAACCATTCAGTTTCTCCATGTTCTGTTCTGACCTTAGCCTCTTGTCCTGAGTACAGATTCATCATTAGGACTATGAGATGTGTTGACACTCCCATGTCTTTAAGGGCATTCCGTAGCCTTTCATGATCTATGTAGTCAAAGGCTTTGCTATAGTCTATAAAGCACATGCTGATTTTCTTTTGCAATTCCTTGGTGTGATTCATTAGCCATCGTATGTTTACAATGTGGTCCCTCGTGCCTCTTCCTTTCCTGAACCCTGCTTGGACCTCTGGGATTTTTCTCTCCATGTATGTGGAGTCTATGTTGCAGAATTTTCAGCATGGTTTTGCTTGCATGGGAGATCAGTGCTATGGTTCTATAGTTGCTGGAGTCTCTTGTGTCTCCCTTTTTGTGGATGGGGATGTATATTGATCTCTTTCAATCTATTGGCCATTGTTTTGCTTTCCATATCTATTGACATATGTTGGTAAACACTAGCACTTTCCATTACAGTTCTTTTACAGTTTGAAATCTCTCAAATCCTTTTGGCCTGCCTGGAATTTCTTCCTTGCATTCCAAACTGTCACCCTAATACCATCCTCCACCTGAAGTCCCAGTTCTCTAACTGCAGTCATATCACCTGTCAAGCTAAAGTGCCATCTAAAATTTAAAGTTTTTAAAATAGTCTTTCAGTCACTGCATTTCCTCCCATATCTCCTGCCAAAATGTTTGATCATATTCATCTTCTGGGGGTTGCATCTTTGCCATCCTTTTACTCAACAGGATCTTAGAATACAAAGAGTTAACACTTCTTCCTCCACAGGAATGATGCTACAGCTTAGTGCTTTCCTTCTTTTATTATTCTGATTGATTTCAATGAGGTGCCTTTCCCAGCCAAAACAAATCCAGCTTCCCCAACAAACCAAATTTAGCTCATTTTTGCTTGAAAAATACTCATGAAAACAGTCTTCTGAGTTTAAAAATTACATCCATCTTTTCGTGTTAGTATGTTCTTTATCAATTTTTATGCTTTTCAATTTTACTTTTTCCACTTATGATTTTATCAAATTTTCTCATTTCAATTTTATCAAATTTTCTCATTTCAATTTGACATCTTGAAAAAATTAAAGGTAGTCCTTACTTTTTGTAAATGTTTTAAATTTGTTTTTATGAAGGCTGCTTGGGGTTCTGTCCTTGGAGAAAAACAGCATATAAATAAAATAAAATATTGGTTGTGCTGAAAAATCAGCTTGTCCTTCTATCTCATTTTTACTTGGAACAACTTTTCTTAAATTTCCTTTTTAAAGCTTCCATCCTATAAAATTCTGCAAAGAGCCTAGAGGAGCTCCTCCCTCCAAAACCAGTGCACTGTTTTTAACACTATCCCTCTTACAGTTTTCTAGAGAGGCAGAGGAACATTGAATTTATTCTTCTACTACTCTCATGTAAACAACAGTGAGGACAAGAAGAAGCCCTTGCTGTCAAGTCTTCTCCATCACTCCATCTAGCAACAGTCTCGGAGGACTTGATAGTACCATGAAGGGTAGCCAGAGAATATCTTCTTGTGCCCTATTCAGAACAGAGCATATATGTCTCTAAACAGGATTCTCACCCCAGTCACTGGTCATTTCAAGTTTCTACATGATTTTCTAGCATTGAACTAATCCTGTAGGGATATTCTTATGTTCTTATGTTCTCATCAACTGACCATCATAATTTAATTGAAAGTTAAATGTGGGATTCCCAAGTTAAAGCCCAACTCACCAATGACATCAAGAGAACACTGGTTCTCTTCATATGAAAAGCACATGCCCGAATATTACATAACAGTCCTTTGCAGTGACACTGCTTAATAGTTTAACTTTGTAAAACTGTACATGTCACCACTATAGAAATAAAATGTAATATGATCTATGCCCCAAAGAATTTCTAAGGTAGAGGAAGTTTATTGTGATCAAGTGGCTGACTGCAGTATAATGCTACAGAGAGCAATAGTTATCTTTCAGCAACATATCTGCTGCCCTATATAATTTGAGGAATTTAAAATTTTCCCCAAGTTCTGACAGCTGAAACAGTTGTGTAGTTAAACCGGTCAAATAGCTTTTACAAAATGAAAGTGATAATTTAACAAAATGATTTCTTCACCCATCTTCTCTTAGAGAAATCTCTCACAAATATGTAATAACAGTTATTTCCTCCACTTTGGAGTTATGTGTAAAGAGTTCTGAAACAACATTTCCCTTAGCTGTAACACGCAAGAGAAATTATTGTATCTTCACTGTACATCAGATTCCAAAATTATTGTATTGTCACAAAATTTTGGATCGACATGAGAGACAGTAATCATAGAGAATATCTGCAACAAACAAGCAAGAAAACTGACACAAATAGAAAAGATACTTATCCACCCCAAAGCTGTTTGATCAGGTGATCTGCTTATATAGTTTCTGTGGCAGCTGCTAGCTTCCATGTCAGTGGGACAGTGAAGATGCTCTGGGTTTTAGTCCAAATTTAAATGAGTTAATCAAGGTGCTGAGTTCTGTCTTCAAAATAGGTTTAGCTCTTTTATAATTCAGACTTTCAAAAACTCAGAGTGAATTCAGTGATCTACTGACCTGGGAGCCACCAGCCTCATCATAGTAATGTGAGAGTAAAATTTTATTCATTCATTTATTTAATTATTGAATATATATCCTGCCTTTCTCCCAAAGTAGGACTCAAGTTAATCCGAAAGAGATCTTGGAATGCCTGTTGAGCATCTGATCTGCTGAATGCTAGTTATGCCTACTCAGAAACCCATGTTACATTCCAAGCTGGAGAATAACTTTTGTGGGAAGTGGCACTTATTTCATCATGTGGCTGAGCATGATGAACTTGACACTTTCATATTCTGAAACATGCAATAATGAACTTCTAAAGCATTGCTAGTAGCAGTTCTCTACTTCCATGTAGATCACTTTAAGTTTGAGGGGGGAGTTTGTGAAGAGCAAGAGATGTGGCATGCCTAAATTTTCAATGGCTACATTTTTAGACTGTTTTATAGAATCATAGATTTGGAAGAGACCAAAAGGATCATCCAGTGTAATCCTCTGTTATACAGGAATACACAAGCAAAGCATTCATAACAGATGGCCATCCAGTCTGTTTATTTGAATAAATTTGAAATAAATGTGACTAATGGAGCATCACAGTAGAACCAGGGTGACCAGATGTTATAACTGTGAAGGAGGATAAGACACTACAAAATGTAGGACATTCAAGAAAATGTACACCATTACAAAATTAAAGCTAAGAAAACTAATATAAATAGAAATTCATTTGATATGGTTTATTTACAGCTATATATAATATAGTTTATTATGTACTCACCCATATTTTTCTAATGAACTTATCTTTGCTAAAATGCCTTGTTGGCTAGTAACATATTTGTAGAAATCTGAGCAAGACAAATGCTTAAAATTATACTTTACTAGCAACAAACCCTTGATTGAATCGATATTTAAATTTGTTCATTTGTCCATTGTGTTGAAATTAAGGAAAAACCTTTGCATTGTGTCTTTAAGTAACCCATTGCCTAACACATTTGCTGTCCTTTTCTCTTTCCAAAAACAAATGCACCCTGACCTCTGGGGACAGGTTTTGACTGCTGCTGCTCCTAGGAAAAAAACCAAAAGCTTCAGAAGCATCCATCCTATTCACATATTGGCAGGGAGGACAGGCTGCCAAGCAGACAAATTTCTCAAGGGAACAATAAACATGGTGTTACCCAATGGGCTTCTTAGTTGTGCTCAAAATGGAGGACATTTTAGAATTCCTTTTGGAAAAGCAGATGTCTGGTCGCCCTGGGTAGAACAAAGAAGAACATATCAATGATATTCCAGATGCATAACTGGAGGAAATGAGGCCACAGCTTTATTGGTTAGACCTCTGAGGGATTGAGACCAACATGAGTATGAATGCAGGCATCAACCAATCTTCCTGTTGATCAATGAACAAAAAACCTAGCCTGCTTGATAGGTAGCACCAGGGATGACAGGTGCTGGATATCACATGAGTAGTGTGGATTCCTCTTTCACTTGGGCTTCTGGGGAAGAGAAGCTCTTGACAGTGCTGTAGTCGCCACGTTACCAGCTCCACTCTAAGGACCTTATCACATGGGGTCTGAAGCAGAGCTAATCCAAAGGGCATCCACAGCTAATACATATTGTTCCCCCGTGTTTACACACGACGCTGCCCCAGAACACGGAGCTAATCCGTATTGTTCCCCCGTGTTTACACACGACGCTGCCCCAGAACACGGAGCTAATCCGTATTGTTCCCCGTGTTTACACACGACGCTGCCCCAGAACTCGGCAGAATACGGAGCTAATCCGTAAGGAGTAGGGAGATTTTGACATTCGGTTTGTAGAGGAAGTACCTAGGGAGCCTTCGCATTCATTGCGAATTGGTGGGCAGGGCGAAAATCCCAGCGAGGGGAAGGGATTGCCTTGGCAAAAGGCAAACCGGATTGGAAAGAAGAGGAGGAGAGGAAGAGGGAAGAGGGAAGAGGGAAGAGGGAGGCGATCTCTCTCTCTCCATGGGCTGCCTTCCCTTCTCCAGTCCTCCAGCCCTCCTCCTCCTCCCCGGTTCCCATGGCTGCCTTTCCTCCCGGCTTTTTGTGACGGGAGAGAAGGGAGCCTTGGTATTAATTGCGAAATGGCCAAAAGGGCGATATTCCCTTCGTTTCGCTATGGAACCGAATTTATTCCTACTTCGGTTAGTCTTCGCTTTTTCTTTGCTTCGTGGCCAGCGTTTGATAAGGCCCTAACCCTCTGCTAACAAACTCGCCTCCTAGTACATTGACTAGATCCTGAGTTTGTGTGTGAAAGTAACTTCAAGACATGACTAGGACATTTACAGTTGCAAAAATTATATGGTGTCTTTTCTCCCATAAATATATTTCTCTGATTATTTTCCATCATGTTTGACTAAATTGCAAGACGTATTTCTACCAACCTGTGTTCAACACCTGAACATTTAAAGGTCATTTATAATGTAAAGGTTAAATATGAAATTTACTATTTCATTTGGAAAAGGTTGCAGTGCTATCAGAAGTGTGTTTTGATGCAATTTGGAAAACACAAAACAGTTCATTCTGGAGTCCTTAAAATGTTCAATAACAAAAAGTGATAACCTTAAGTATTCAGGATACATTGTCAAATTATGTCTCTCTTACTTTGCCTCTGCTTTTCTTTGGATCACACATTGTGTGGAGTGACTTGAGAAATATTTAATATGTATTAAATTCAAGCTAAAATGGAAATCAGACACAGGATTAATATAAAACTAAGGATCTTGGGAGTAATACTCATGATCAAGCCTGTTCATAGTCAAAGCTGAGTCAATAGCAACAAACTGAGGTGACTCTGGAGCTGTGGGGCAAGCCAGCAATTAAGACTGAAGCAGAGATCAAGACTGATAGGCAAGCCACAAGGCAGGGTTGAGGAGCAAGCCAGAAATTAGTTCCAAGCACAAAGAAAAACATATTAAACCATTGATAAGTTTGAGGTGGGTTTCTTGTATTTTCAGACAGAGAACATTATTTGGATGTTTTTTAAAATGACCTTGTTGTTCCTAGGTTTTTAGAAACCTCAGGACCATTAAAGAAAGCCAATGTGTTTGAGGGTTGGATTATGCAGGAGTCAAATCTTCACTCAGTCATGGAAATCCACTGGATGACATTGGGCAAGTCGTACTCTCTCTGTTTCAGAAGAAGGCAAAGGCAAACCACTTCTGACCAAGTCTTGCCAAGAAAATCCCATGATAGGTTCACCTGGGGGGGGGTGCCTACTTGAAGGCACACAACAACAACTACTACTACTACTACTACAAACTAGAAACAACAAGGCCATTAGGAACATCGCATGAGTACTTGCCACTGGATGACTTTGGGCAAGTTATATTCTCTCAGCCTCAGAGGAAGCAAAAGCAAAACCCCTGTGAAAAAATCTTGCCAAGAAAACCTCATGATAAATTTGCCTTAAGGTTGCCATAATTCAGAAACAACTTGAAGGCATATAACAGCAGCAACAGCAACAGCAACAACAACAACAACAACAATAAAAACAACAAAAACAACTGCAAATCCCAGGATTCTAGAGGATATTGCCATGACAGTTAAATCAACATGCTATACAGAATAATAGTGCTCTAACTGTGTATTGTGAAAGGGCCATGACAGCTGGAGTTAGTTTGGAAGGCAGGGATGGAACAGAAATAGTTTAATCTCTACAAGAAGGAAAAGAGTCGGGAGGAGGTTAGAGTTCAGAGAGAACTAGCAATTGAAACAAAGGATAAAACTGGTAGAAAGTAGTAAGCCAGCATTGGTGCTAGTTATAGAGAAGCCTTTTAATAAACTGATCTTTGTTGCTTTACTTCTGTCATTTGAGGACTCAGTGGCTATTCAAGATGAATCTTTCTTGTTCACATGCATCCTGAATGCACTAAAGTGTTTTTGGGGTGCTGCCAAAAAAAACCATTTACTCTGGGATGATCGATATTAGTAAGTAGTAGTAAGTAAGTAAGCAACTTTATTCTTGTATCCCACCTTTTGCATGTCAGGCAATCAAGGCGGCTAACAAACAGTTCCTCACACACACCTAAAGTGCATTGTGACATAGTAAAATAATTACCCCCTTTTAAAATTAGATATAATACCAATTAATTTAAAATGACTGGCATATTCACCAGTAATTATAAAACCACCCATAAAACTTAAAAATCCAAACATAAAATTAAAATTGGATAATTCTAAAAGAGGGAGAGGGAGAGACATATGTTAGAAGGTCTAATCTATTCATGAAAGACCTGCCAGAAGAGATCCGTTTTGATGGCTTTTTTGAAATTCTCCAAGCTAGTTGCTTGACAGATCTCTTCCGGCAGTGCATTCCATAGTCTGGGAGCTTTTTTTCCTGAGTTTTTATAAAATATTCACGTTGTCAGCTGTGTGAACAATGATGCAAAAAGACCCGAATAGACTTGGGATAAAACTCTCCATGTTTTTAATGGGTTTTGAATGCATTTGCATCATCATCAGCCCACGTGGTGAAGAAAGTGCCACCCCTTTCCCAGCTGAACAGCTACCACTGGGGAGAAAGGAGGGAAAGAACTTTTAAAACACATAAACATATCCATGACTGGAGCTACTGTAGGGCCACTCAAGAGAAATTCAAGGAAAGATTTAGAGAGGAGGTTAAAAGGGTGACAGGAATCCAGGATTAAACACTAAAAAAGAGCCTGAAAAAGGGCATATCATCACAGGGAGTGATGGGCCAGTTATGGCTTCTCAGAATCATAGAGATGGAGGAGACCAAAACAGCTATATAGTGCAAGAAAGCACTGTGATAGATTGGCCTTAGGTTCACTATCTGAACAATGTTTTAAAGTAAAAATATTCCCTTGAGATACTGAGCACTCAAAACTGAGAACTATTACTCTTTGTGCGGTGAAATAGTGAGGTTACTGGAATAGCAAGAGGGTGATCATCTTGTTCTTCCATGTCCCCATCAGCTGAACTTACAAAGCAGTTTTTGGTTGGTAGAGCATGCTGCTACTCAGAACACTTTGAGGAAATACTTTGACTTAAGACAGTGGTTCACCTGGTAAATTCTGGCAGGCAACAGTCCTGCCAGTGAGAAGGATGCAACAGTAATTCCTGCCACATGGCTATGTTTTAAAAGGATAAAAGTGGTCAGGGCAGCAGAGCAGCCAGGTGTAGAGTCTCCCCCCCCCACAAAAAAACCCCAACCCAACCCACCTTACATAGAGCTCCATCAAACTAAGCAGCACCTCTGCAAAGGTCATTACTCAAGAAGGGTTGATCTTGAAGAGAAACACTTTACTTCCTGCCCAGAAGGATCCAAGAGTCAGTCTGGGTGCACATTTTTATTTATTTATTAATTTTAAGTATTTCTAACTCACTCCTTATGAGCAGCTATCAGGGTAGGGTGAAATGAATAAATTCATTTCAATAATTTAGCAATTCAATAATTTAGAACACATTGAAACATATGAAAATAATGCATCCATTTTAAACAAAATTTAGAAGAAAGATTGGAAACCACCACCCATGACCTCATTTAGTCCTAAATTTTAGGATAAACATTGAGGTTTTAAGGTGACATTGAACTAAAGTCAATATCATTGTCAATTGGACTTCCACATAATGCACTATTCTCAATGCTAGGACATGGAGAACCTCCCCATATCTTGATCTCAAGTGTATAAAGTGTGTGTGTGTGTGTGTGTGTGTGTATAAGCAGTTCTGGAGACCCATAAGGTTATGAAATCAGCATTTGTTGTCTGCAATTCTGTGGTTCAACAGGTGGGAGAGCTGTGCAACACTTTTAACATTTACATGTAAGTTTATTCTCAACAGAAGCCCAAGAAATTTAATAGAGTTCATTTATTCTAAACAATCATTTCTTGTTCCTTCTTGAACAAAGTTCAATTCAGTATACTTTTCTGGAGAAAGGTACATTGTACAAATGAAACTTGCTTGTTAGTGACATATTGTACAAAATGTGTTACAAAACTCCCCCTGGCATCATTCATGTATCTGTATTATATTGGATCACCAATTGGTTTTTTCACTTTCAACCATAGTTTCATATTCTGGGAACAAAGAACACAATAACTAGCTGTCATGAAAATTATTTTGGGCCTGTTAATACATATGTCATATTTTACAATTTCCAAGAGATGTTAGCAGTAAAATATTAATGTACAAAATTGATGCAGTGAAACACATAGCCATAATATGGCAAGAAAATATAACTGGAATGGGCCTTCTGTCTTTTGACTTGTAGGTTATTGTAATAAATTTTTTACAATCTAATGTTCTGTAATTCATACTGCCATAATATTAGTATTAGTAATACTAGTTATACAGGTAGTCTTCTAAGGTTCTTGGTTATCTTTTTACTTTTGTAAAACATGTCATAATGAATGGTATATGTTCCTCTGTGTTATTTTCTGCCTTACAACTATATGGAAATGTAACTCCATTATTTATAATGGTAGTGCTATTATATAATTTTGAAAGTGAACATTTGAAAAACAATTCTCCAGAGTAAAGTTCACCCCTTAAGGTACAAAGTGAGAGGTGTATAAGGCTCATTTATAACTCTTCATTCCCAAATCTTCAACATTTCTGCAGATGAAATAGGGACATGCTTTTAACACTCCCCCAAACAAATAAAAGATTGGTGCCCAAATCCCACTCTTTATTGTAAAATGAAGGAGCCTTGTATTTTGCCTGTTTAATTCTCTGATTGATTACTCTGACATGTTTTATTGTTCACTGATTCAAAAGTCATCATGGTGGTGTTTTTTTTTAATACCTATCAGAGGGTGCTTCACATCAAATTGAATTCCAAATCCACAGGTGAATTTAGTTGATTCAGAAAGTTTCAGGAGAAATTCAATCCAATCCAATCTAATCAAATCCAAATCTGATTATGAATACTGTACCTGTAAAGACATGTTTGTAATCTGGTTTCAGAGTTAGGGACAATGTATCTCCAAAACCTGATAAACAGTTTTTGCAAATTCTCCATATGATTACTTTTAACAAAAATAAAAAGCAAAAGCAAAATTGGGCAGAAATTTACAGTTTGATCAGTGATACATGAAATTTGATAATTGCATCCCAGAATTTTCTCACTTTAGGACATCCAATCCACATATGCATATAAGAGCCTCTAGATTTACAACCCCTCCAGCAATCCAGAGAGAGCATTTTAACCATTTTAGACAGAGCTACAGATGTGAGATAGCACTTATGGATGGTTTCCAAAGTATTCTCCCTCACAGATGCTGAATGGTGAAGATCAAATATGAGCTCATACAGTGTCTGAAATTGTGGTTTTCAATTCTTCTTGCCAAAATAAGTGCATATATTGGCCTTTCCCATACGTGTGTTCCAGGAGATGTTTTCAGATAGCTGCTGCCGTCCCTTTAGTATGAGAAGTGGAATTCAAAGAAAAGTTTTCAAAAAAGGAGAGCAGACATGGAGATTCTCTTGCTGAGGCTAGGTGTGATGCAAAGGAAGCAATGTGGTGTAGTTGAAGCCAGGTAACGTTAGTTTGTTGTAGGGAAGTTTTTATGGTGGGCTTTGGTAATCTACCAGAGAATAGGTCTAAGATGTGGTAGAGTCCACATCTTCTCAATAACTTTATTAGTGGGAATTGATCCTCTAAGTGAGAAAGAGGATGCCAAAAAAAAAAAAAAAAGTTTTAATGGGAGAGGGGTCCAGAGCTAGTATGTGTTTCCATTTATGCCAGATAAGTAGGGAGCTAGATTAAAACGGATTTGATAACCCACTGAGTTTCTGATTTGAAGTTTTAGTGTAGAGGCAAGTAAATTCAGTGGACATCATATTATAAACTTCTAGATTTACCCATCTAGTAGCACTATTGTCCTTAATTAATTGAATAGTATGGCCTAGGAACATAGTGAAATATCTGGGACTGCCAGACCACTGTTCTTGGAAGTGATGTGTCTAGTGGATTTGGGAAATCTAGGTGTCTTTTTACTGAAAATAACTTGATCAATTATTTTTTGCCATTTCTTTACTTCTATTATGTCAATGGGATTGTTTGAAAAGGAAAAAGAGCTGAGGGATCTTGAACATCTTAACTAATGCAATCCTGCTAAGGATGGAAAAATTTAAAGCCTTCCATTCTTTAGATTTACATAGCATCCATGTGTCTACTGGGCTATAATTTTGGAGTACGAGCTGCTGGATGTTTTCCATGATAATCATTCCCAAATAGGAAAAACCTGAGGGATGAAGTTGCAAGCCCATTAGGTCCTGCCAGGATTTTTGCTGTTGGTATGAAGTGTTTAGAGCCATTAATGTAGATTTGTTAAAGTTAATTTTTAGACCTGAATAACTACCAAAGAACTCAATTGTCCTTTTTAGAGGCAGAAATGATAATTCTGGGCATGATAAAAAAAAATCAACACACCATCAGCATAAAACGCAACCTTATGGTATTGGTTGTTAATGCAAAGGGCAGTGATATCATCATTATGTTGAATCATGTTAGCCAAGGACTCTATTGTCAGTGCAAATAGGAGGGGTGACAATGGGCATCCTTGTCTAGTGCCCCTGGAAAGTGCAAAAGGTGTTGAGTTGAGGCCATTGACCAACACAGTCGCCTTTGATTTCTCATAGATAAGGTGGAGTGCTCCTATTAAGCCATTTCCAAAATCCTTTCCTTGAAGGACCCCCAAAAGAAACGGCCATTCCAAAATGTCAAAGGCTTTCAAAGCATCAAGCAAAAGTGAGGCTAGAGGAATCTTTGACTGGTTGGAATGGTGGATGATATCGAGTACCCTGGGGATGGGTCTGCTAGGTGTGCATGAAGCTCATCTGGTCAGGATCAATGTATTTTAAAATAAACTCATTTATTCGGGAGGCCATAATAGAAGTAAATATTTTTGCATCTTGATTAAGGAGTGCAATAAGATAGAAAGATTTAGTTTCTGGGCATTCCTCTTTGGTTTTTGGAATTGAAATTATTTGGGTTCTATGCTAACTTGTTGGCACAGGAGCATTATTAAGAATGGAGTTAAAAAGGGCAGTAAGATGGGGTGAAATTTGGTCAAATAACAATTTGTAAAATTCACCCAATAAGCTATCTGGGCCTGGAATCTTATTCTGTTTCAGCTTAGATATTGTCTTTCTGAGTTCATCTGGGTGAATAGTTTTGTTTAACAGTGATTTATGAGAATCTTTGAGTTTCTTCAGATTTAGATATTTGTATAAATTGGTCCATGTCCAAATATTGTGGTACTTCATAGGTATATAGTTTAAAATAAAAGTGTTGAAATTCTTTCATAATTTTGTCAGGAGCTTTCACTATATTCCTTTCAGAGGAAGTGAGAGTGGATATGGTTTTCCTCCCTATCTTATGCTTGACAGGTCTAGTGAGGAGGCAAGAATTTTTGTTGTTAAATTCATATTAGTAAGACTTAGTGGCAGTTTGAATCTTTCTATTTTCAAGAGCTGCCCGCTCTGCTTTTTTCTTCTGGATTTGAATGAATTCTTGTGAATTGAGTGACTTTTTAATGAGCTAATGATAGTTGCTGGGGAAGAGAAGGTTACTTCACATACACAGGAGGTAGACAACTGGAGGAATGTCACGCACAGAAGTAGGGAGACCAGGTATTGTTCTGGGAGGTTACAGCTACAGAATAGATTTGAAGCTCTTTCCCTTATCATGGAAGATGAGGAAGAGCAGTAGGGACAGACTTCAGGGACAGAGCAGGGGACCATGGGAGTTCCACCACAGGGAACAGTCACTGCTAAGCCTCAGAGGAGGCGTGTGGTCGTGGTGGGGGACTCCTTGCTGAGGGGTACAGAAGCAGTGATTTGTGGGACTGACAAGATGTCTCAGGAGGTGTGTTGTCTCCCTGGGACAAAGATCCGAGATGTGACAGAGAGGCTGACAAGACTGGTCAAGCCTACTGACCAATACCCCTTCCTTTTGGTCCATGTGGGAACGAATGACACAGCAAGATACAGTCTTCAGAACATCACAAGGGATTATGAGGCTCTGGGTAAGAAGCTGAAAGAAATCGATGCACAGATTGTCATCTCATCTCTTCTGCCAGTTGAAGGGCATGGTCCAGGATGAGAGAGGAAAATATCAGATCTCAACAACTGGCTCCACAGGTGGTGTCACCAAGAATGATTTGGATTCTTAGATCATGGGCTGTGGTTCCATGAGGGCGGACTTCTGGCAAGGGATGGGCTGCATCTCACGCCAGTTGGAAGAAACGTTTTTGCCAACAGTCTCAAGAATTTGATCAGGAGGGCTTTAAACTGAGTTATTTGGGGAAGGGAGACAGTGTTCTGGAAGACAAAAAGACTGGAAAAAACAGTCAAACGGTCATAGAGGGAACAAGGTAAACAGTGCAAGGACCCAACAGTGGGAGGCAAAAAAACGTGCACAGGCAGCAAGTAAAGGGGACATATGGTCTTAGATGTCTCTACACTAATGCATAGAGCATGGGAAATAAGCAAGATGAACTTGAACTCCTAGCACAACAAAACAAATATGATATAATAGGCATCGCTGAAACCTGGTGGGATGAGTCTCATGATTGGAATGTAGAAATACAGGGGTATAACCTTTTCAAAAGAAACAGGCCAAACAGGAAAGGAGGAGGAATAGCATTATATGTCAGGGATATTTACACCAGTGAAGAAATCCAGGACATCAATCCTGGAAGCCAGGTGGAGAGCATTTGGATAAAAATTAAAGGGGAAGGAAACAACAGGGATGTTATTGTGGGAGTCTAATACAGACCCCCGAATCAGGCAGAGGAATTGGATGATGCCTTTCTAGAACAGATGACCACACACTCAGAAAGGAGAAATATAGTAGTGATGGATGACCTCAACTATCCTGATTTTTGCTGGAATTCAAACTCAGCAAAATCCTCAAGGTCTAGCAAATTCCTCACTTGCCTCAAAGACAATTTCATTGTCCAAAAGGTGGAAGAGGCAACAAGGGAGACAGCTATTTTGGATCTGATCCTAACTAACAGGGAAGACCTAGTTAATGGGGTGCAAGTGGTTGGATTCTTAGGTGGGAGTGATCATGTCATCCAGGAGTTTATTATACAGTGGAAAGGAGAAACCAGGCATAGTCAGACACACATTCTAGACTTTAGGAAAGCTGATTTTAGTAAACTTAGAGAAATACTGGGGGTGATCCTGTGGTCAGGAATACTAAAAGAGAAGGGGGTTCAAGATGCATGGGACTTTCTCAAAATTGAGATACTGAAGGCACAATTTCAAACAGTTCCAATGAGGAAGAAAAATGGGAGGTGCCTCAAGAAACCAGGATGGATGACTAAGGAACTTTCAACTGAACTAAGTTTTAAACGGAACATGTATAAGAAATGGAAAAATGGGGAAATCACCAAAGAGGAATTCAAACAAATAGCTAGCATGTGTAGGGGTAAAGTCAGAAAAGCTAAAGTGCAGAATGAACTCAGGCTTGCTAGAGAGGTTAAGAACAATAAAAAGGGCTTTTTTGGGTATGTCCACAGCAAAAGGAAGAAGAAAATGGTAGGGCCACTGTGTGGGGAAGGTGGCAAAAAGTTAACAGGGGACAGAGAAAAGGCAGAATTACTTAACACCTTCTTTGCTTCAGTCTTCTCAGAAAAGGCAAAGGGTGCTCAACCTGAGGATAATTGAGCAGAGGACAGAATAGGAAAATTTCAGCACAGAATAAGTAAAGAGATAGTACAGAAATACCTGGTTAATCTAAATTAATATAAGTCTCCAGGACCAGATGAATTACATCCAAGGGTACTAAAAGAACTGGCAAATGTAATATCAGAACCATTGGCAATAAACTTTGAGAACTCCTGGAGAACAGGAGAAGTCTCAGCAAACTGGAGGCGGGCAAACGTTGTCCCCATCTTCAAAAAGGGAAAAAAAGAGGATCCCAACAATTATCGTCCAGTTAGTCTAATCAATACTGGGAAAGATTCTTGAGCAGATCATTAAACAGAGAGTCTGTGAACACCTGGAAGGTAATTCCATAATCACAAAAAGTCAACATAGGTTTCAGAGAAACAAGTCATGCCAGACAAATCTGATCTCTTTTTTTTGATAACATTTCCAGCTTGGTAGATGAAGGGAATGCTGTGGATATAGTATATCTTGATTTCAGTAAGGCCTTTGACAAGATTCCCCATGACATTCTTGCAAGCAAGCTGGTAAAATGTAGGCTAGAGAAAGTAACGGTTACATGGATTTGTAATTAGTTGACTGGCCAAACCCAAATGGTGCTCAACAATGCCTCCTTTTCAACCTGGAAAGAAGTGACCAGTGGGGTGCCACAGGGCTCTGTCCTGGGCCCAATGCTATTCAACATCTTTATCAATGACTTGGATGACAGTATTGGGGGCACAGTTATCAAATTTGCAGACGACACCAAATTGGGAGGAGTAGCTAATACCCCAGAAGACAGGATCAAAATTCAAAATGACTTGAACAGACTAGAAAGCTGTGTGAAAGCTAACAAAATGAAATTCAATACAGAGAAATGTAAGGTACTGCACCTAGGGCGGAAAAACGAAAAGCACAGATATACAATGGGGGACACCTGGCTGAATGAGAGTACATGTTAAAGGGATCTAGGAGTCCAGGTAGACCACAAGTTGAACATGAGTCAACAGTGTGATGCAGCAGCTAAAAAGGCCAATGCAATTTTTAGGCTGCATCAATAGAAGTATAGTGTCTATATCAAGAGAAGTAATAGTGCCACTCTATTCTGCTTTGGTCATTCCTCACCTGGAATACTGTGTCCAGTTCTTGGCATCACAATTCAAAGAAGATGTGGAGAAACTGGGTCATGTCCAAAAGAGGGCAACTAAAATGGTGAAGGGTCTGGAAACCAAGCCCTACGAGGAACGACTTGGGGAGCTGGGGATGTTTAGCCTGAAGAAGAGAAAGTTAAGAGGTGATATGACAGGCTTGTTTAAATATTTGAAGGGATGTCATATTGAGGAGGGAACAAGCTTGTTTTCTGCTGCTCCAGAGACTAGGACCCGGAACAATGGATGCAAGCTCCAGGAAAAGAGATTCCACCTCAACATTAGGAGGAACTTCCTGACAGTAAGGGCTGTTCAACAGTGGAACACACTCCCTCAGAGTGTGGTGGAGTCCCCTTCCTTGGAAGTCTTTAAGCAGAGGCTGGATGGCCATCTGTTGGGGATGCTTTAATTTGGAGTTCCTGCATGGCAGGGGGTTGGACTGGATGGCCCTTGTGGTCTCTTCCAACTTTATGATTCTATGATTCTATGATTCCCATGTCTCAATCAAGCCATTGAATGACAATCTCCTCTAGGGTTGGAGTGTGTGAGCATTATTGGCATTCAATGTGGGGGACAAGATCTCTGTAATCAAAGATAGAAAGAGGAGAAGTTGAATTAGAGGATATAAGGATACCCATCTAAAAGATGAGAGCAACGAACTCATGAATAATCAAAGCTGCGAGTGTCAAAGCTGAAAGTCAAAGCCCAATTGAACATTCAAAACAAGAAAATAGTGGCACATTAATAATAGTGCAAGAGTGAGAAAGTTGCAAGAGCCATTTGCATTCAAGGGAGTGAAGGAGGGGATGATAGCACTTCAGTAATAGTTTTAGAGCAAGGAGTGGGGTGGAAGAGGATATCCCTATATGTAGGTATAAAGAGAGTTAAAACTATAAAAGTGAAGTTTGGGATGAAGTTATTTGCCTGCAAAAGATCAACTTGCAAAGGGAGACCAACAGTTGTGATCAGGGAAACTATTTCCCTCAAACATGGTGGCTGTCAGTTGTAAGGATTTAGGTGGGAAAACAAGAGAAGAGGGAGGGACAAGATGACAGGGTTGTGGAGGGGAGAAAGTTGTGAAGAATACGTCAAAAGATAGAAGAAGTTAGAACAAGGGGAGGGTTGGGAGATAATTCGGCAGAGAGAGAGTTAAAACAATAAAGGTGAAATTTAGAGTGAGGCTATTTGCTTGCTTCAAAGATGGCTGCTGTCATTAGTCCACAAATGCTGTACCAAAGGAGCACCAAAAAGCCCCTACGGAAGCAGCAAGGGTGGCCTTCTGCCACTCTAAAAAGGAGTGGCATTTGCCAGCTCTTTTTAGAGTGGCAAAGCACTGGATTGGGGCCATGATGTGTGGCTGCTATGGCCCCAGTCTGGTGAGCAAAGAGCTGGTTTGCCACCGCTCCTTTCGGGCAGTCTGTACAGCCCCTAACTTTGCACTGCATCTGAGGAAGCAGACCAACAAAAGCTTATGCTACAACTTCCTTCTTATCTCAAGGGTATTACAAACTTCCTTTCCATACTGATATTTTCCCCAGGAACAGTAATGTTTAAAATGTTTTCATGGAATCTGTGGGATCTGGGAAGCTATACCCTTGGATGTTTGAAAAATGTTGGGTATTTGAATTCTTCTGCCTCTGCTACTGTATGCTACACATCCATCATTCAGTGATTGTAACTGGAGACTAGATCTGGGTTCAGACATGGGTAAGTAGATGAAAAATTAGTACCTTGTTCTGGGGTGGTTGTGGTAGAGTCAGATCCCTGCAACCATTAAGAATACCTCAAACCAGTCCTCTATATTTGTATTAGTTGGTCTTTTAAACTGCTCTAAGATTTCTATGGTTGTATGCAAAGCCATATAACTCAGCACAAAAGTCAGAATCATACAAGCCAATGTATTTCCTATTACCATGTATGGATGTGAGAGCTGGACAGTCAAGAAAGGAGGAAAATCAACGCGTTAGATATGTGGTGCTGGAGAAGAGTGCTGAGGATTCCATGGACAGCCAAAGGGACAAACAAATGGAACAGATCAAGCCAGAAATATCCCTAGAAACCAAGATGGCAAGACTTAGACTGTTGTACTTTGGACACATCATGAGAAGGTATGAATCGTTGGAAAAGACAATAATGTTAGGAAAGGTGAAGGGAAGTAGAAAGAGAGGAAGGCCACATGCTAGATAGATGGACTTTATTAAAGAGACCACGACTATGAGTTTGCAGGAGTTGGGCAGAGCAGTAGAGGACAGGGGAACGGTCTCTATAGGTGGCCTTTTAGCCCATGGATAAAATCAAGACTTTCTCATTCATATGTGGAGTGGCAACAAATTCTTTTTTTTTTTAAAGTCTCTCCATTGGGTGAATTTATTACAGTTTTTCCCCCCATTTCTGATGACTTTTCATACTTTGGGATTTTTTTTCCAAAAAAAAGTTTGTGCAGAACCTCTAAAGTTATTTTGCACAAAAATGCATAACATTTTGTGCAAATTATTTTTTTGCCAAAAAATGTGAGAAGAAAGATGAAATATTTGGAGTAATCAAGCTCAGTTATTTAAGAAAAGTGAGAATGAACTGTAATGGTGTAGAAAGCAGAAAAGAATTACAGTAAACATGATCTAAAAATGATCTGGAATTTTAGTTTACTTCCTAGAAGAGATATTCTCCTAAATGCCCCTAAATGAAATTTGAGTGCATTGCTGGCAGCTCCTTTGAGCCTTTGCCAATCATTCTATCTATACATATGCAACAGTGAGAAGGAGTGGGATGGTGGACTGATTAAGAAGAAGAAGCTGGGCTATATTTAGTTTTCTACTGAGCACACAGGCCCATATAAAAATGAAAAAAATGTATCTGTTACTGGGAATTTAAAGTGGCACATTCCATTCTACTGTTTCAGGACTGATGGCAGAATGGGAGATGACAAAATGCTGGAAATCAACAGCTCCCCAAATGTTCTTCAAAATTAAAACTTTTGAAGGAGGTCTCTTGTTTACTACGAAAAGCCAACTTCTTCAGTCGTCCCTATGGAAAGCATTCTGTACTGTTTTAATTGTCCTGATTTTTTTTTAAAAACAGCTTTTAAACAGTATGTTTAAAATTGTTTTTACTGTTATTAATAGTTTAATCCTGATAATTGGAAGCGGGTGTAACATGGAATTGAAGATTAGATAGCATGAGCCTGTATACATGTGATTCAGGGGCATCCTTTTTGATATTATGTAATTTGTTTTCTTTTAATTACTAAAATATGCATTAAAATAATAAAGAAAAATAGTTTAATCCCATTTTAATGTTGGTTTTGTGTGTTTCAATTATATTGTATTTTTAAAATATGTGTGCTGCTTTGAGTGCCTGTTTTTGGGGAAAAGAGGAAGGTATCTCATTGGAGACTCATTATCCCATTCTTTGTTTTCCCACAAATGCCTTTCACTGGCTGTTTTTGTATCCCTATCTGAGTAATAGATCCCATTGACTTCCTTTCTCTTTTTCCTATGCCTACCTCTTATTGGTTGCTTTGTTATCCTTGTCTGATTGGATGGTTACACTCAGGGTGTAGAGAAAGACAACTGCAGTGACACCAAAGCAAATGTAAATCTTACACAGTGTTGGGAGCAGCTGCCACTGCCTAACCACTTGGGCCTGTTGACCCCTGGTGCTTTGCACACTTGCACCCCTTCTATAGTCACCCTTGATAATCCACAGTGGCCTTATGCAAAGAGAATGGAAGCTTCCATTTTTAACTAAGTGCAGTTTAAGCCCAAACCAGCACAAACTGTAGCTAGCTGTAATGGTAATCTATTGAAGCCTATTAACTTTAAACTGTGATCAAACAGCACATTCTAATGATCAGATATCATACTAACTTGCACTTAACAGAAAATAGAAATGACATCTTCCAGTTGCCCTCTGTTGCTGTGTTGGAGAATATGGGACTGGGTTATTCATCCACATATCACAATAAAATACAGTTTAGCCAAACCAACAGTGAAAAACAATCCCATGGTGCCATCAAAAACGATTGCTGATTTTGCAACATTACTGAATCTACAAATATTTCCTGCCAACTCTAGTGCTGCATTCCTAACACAGGAGGCTCAAGATCCTGCACTGATGAGATGTAACATAAATCTATGTTCCTGGAGTTACAACTTGCATTATGCTAGCTCATTTTGGAATTGCAACATGGCACCAACCAAATATGCATCACATTTAGATGTGTGATGTATAGTATGTAATCATGCAAGGAAGGCACAGTGTGTAATGATGTGCAAAGCGCAACATTCAAATGAAACAATGTGCAATGGCATGTATAATCCAGCTTTTGTAACTTCCAAATGCATGTATAAGGGAATCTGTAACACATGCATACAGCATCAACAGGATGCTAACCAGATTTAGGAGATACCTCTGGCTTCTAATACCTGGCTTCCATTTCTTGGATGACACTCTAGAATGTGGTTTCACAGGCCTTTCCTGTCCTCTCATTGAGTGCTGAAGGCCAGAATGCTTCAGTCTGAGGTTTCTATGGTCATCTGTGTTCATGTCAATCTGTTGTTGCTGAAAAGGGAGAGACAGTGTATCTGTGTTTGGAGGTGAATTTGCTCTGGAGTTTAGTCTGTAAAAGATCTGTCCAATGTGCTGAATCTAGTTCTGTTTTTGGAGTACCTTTATGTGCTGAAGGTTATATGTTGGTGTGTTAATATTGTCAAAAGCTCTCATTTTAGTTGGAAAAAGTGGAATCTTAACCAAAGAGGATGAAAAAGATGAACTAAACAGGAAAACTCTGAGTTTGAATGAAGATCCTTCCGTGCTTGAATAGCACTTTTACCCAATTTCTCTGTGAAATTGTATCTCATTCATATTGTCAGGCCTGAGTGCCAAAGTGAAAAATCCAATTACACAAGTAACTTTGCCTGATGACTCTCTGGTCCTTCCTTTTCTTTAGTAAATGTGCAGTTAAAAGACTGCATGAAGATATTCTGGAAATAAGACTTTCAACCACCCTTCTCTGCTCTTAGGGGTTACTGTTGTTGTACTGGAAAAACAGATTCATACAAAAAGAAATGTTTGCTTTATTTGTTTAATCCTCTCCCCTATTAGAGCAGGCAACAGCGTCTATTTCTTTCACCCATAGATGTGATCTCTTGAGTACTATCACTATAGCTGCCCTTTACAAATTGGTAAATGGGGTTCAGATATATTTTCATTATTTATTGATTTATTTATGTAGAAATATATAGTCTACCCTTTTTCCTGCCTATGCACAACTCAGCAAGTAATGTTAAACTCTAATGCAATTTAAAACAAAATTTAAACCCAAATTTAAATATAGAATTTTAAAAAAAAAATTGTCCGGTTCAGATGCTCAGTTCTTCACATTTCTAAATTCCCCTCTTGTATCTTTTCTTTTTTCTGATTTAATTTAACTGCAGTTAGCTGTTACTCTAAAATGGAGAACTGTGGTTCAATATCAGTTTACAAATCACTGTTTGAATTTTTGTTATTGTTCAATATTACAAAACAAGGAAAAATTTAAAAACATCTTTTTACTTTAAAGCCAGTGGCATAACTTGACCAAAGCCCTTTTAAGATTGATTTCAGTGGGAGCATGATAAGGATGCACAGTGGAAATGGACAAACTGGAAAAAAATGGGGATCTGTGAATGTATCCCCTTGATTTGTTTGAGTTTGTTGTTGTTGTTGTTGTGCTGTTTATTACATTGACTAAATAGCAACATCAGGAGATATAACATCTTTTAAATTCCTTATCCAGCACTGTGTTCCTTACCTTCCCCCCCCCCCCCCAAACTGCTTTTTATAAACATTTAGAGACTGAAGAGTCCATAGCCTTGCCTATTTGGTCCTTAGACCTAATTATGTTTGGGTGGTTTATGCCCTATACCAGTGGTGGCAAACATATGGCACTCACAGCCCTCTCTGTGGACATGTGTTGCCTTCACCTCTTCCTCCCCTTCCTTCCCCCCCAGCCATTGCGTTGTCCGTCCCTCCTCTTCCTTCCTTCCCTCCCTCCCCTTCCTTCCCTTCCTCTCCCTGGCTATCACATCCATCCTCATCTTCCTCCCTCATCTTCCTCTCCCCCAGCTCTGTATTCATGTTAAATTGCTGTGTTGGCAATTTGCGATAAATAGGTTTTGGGTTGCAGTTTGGGCACTCAGTCTCTAAAAGGTTCACCATCACTGCCCTATACTATGATATGAATCTGTTGTCTTCTTATATTTCCAACAGAAGCCCATAATGATCTTAAATGGCTATCAAGGATTTCTCCTGCTGACGCTGTGTGGTGGCTTCTTTTGTTGAGACAGAGAGAGAGAGTGAGAGAGACTTCTGTAAGATGGCCTCCCTTCTCCTTATCCTCCCTGAATTCTGCTCCAAAGTGTCCCCCAACCCCTGAGCACATTTGGAGGACATGGAAGGCTGCATGAGGGAGAAGGAATTGTCCATTCCCCATTATTCAGATGGAAGCCACTTTGTCAGCTACAGAGGCTAGTTGGGTGCACACCAATCTATTCCTCATGCTGTAAACAACCACTCATAATAAGTAATCCCCCCCAAAAAAATTGTGATTAAATCTAGTTTTAATTATATGAGTGAGGACTTATTTTTGTCAACTGTCACAAAATAAGATGAAAACCAAACCAGAAGAAAGAGAATGACCTTTTCAAACGTCATGTTCTACATTGGACTTGGTCTCTTGTCTTGAAAAATCTATCAAAAGTTTTGAAATGACTTGCATTACAACCTTAATGCAATATATTCTTTTCTCCATTAGAGTCTGTCTTTTTAAATGAAGTCATGTTCCATGTCACTGTGACCAGCCTCATTGAACCTACCCTTTCTTAATTAGGTTTTTTTTTTAGTCATCTAGCCTGTAGGTCAATGGAAGATAAAAATCATCACTATACCTTTCACATACACTTGGAAGAGAAAATCTGCTTGGTGAAAAAAAAACTGCAAAGTTTTCTGATAGTTTTGTAATATTTACTATGTCCTTGATTAAGATTATTTCTCCCCATCCCAACAAATTCCAAGATACTGCTGTAAATCACAGTAATGCTATTATTAATAATGTACTCCAGTCCTCTCCCTCGTCCCCTGCTTCTCAACAAACTCTTGCCTCTCATGAGGAGATATAGCATAACTATTGCTTGAATGGCTATGAAAGTAGTCATGAGTTGATTCAATTTTGCTAGCCAATCCAAATATATTGTCATACTAATGCTGAAAGAATTGGATCATGAATGCTTATGCATGAGCCAGCAGGGACAGTTCTATTTTTAAACAGAACTATGGTAAATTTAGCAACGTTGCTGCAAGACTCATGACTCAAATTGTCTTAAGTGTATTTTTCACTGATGGGTTGGTTGGATGATTGCTTTTATAACCAGTTTTTGGACTGCACAGTCTATAGCCCTCCGGATGTTTTGAAATATAAGTTTTGAAGATCCCCAAATCCCTCATCATTGGCCATGCTGCTTAGAGCTTCGGGGAATTTAATGGAAACATCTGGAGGGTTAAAGCTTTCCTAGTTTATCTCAGTGGAAGCAAACTAAAAACCTCAGTCTTATCCACACTTGTTTGAGTATGAGTGTACAGCGAGTAAGTTCCTTCAAATTTACTTTTAAGTAAACAAATGTGGGATCAGGCTGAGTGACAAACTTTTGACTTTAATCATTAGTGTGAACTGAGTAGGCAGTTAGATGACTGTACTACAGACTCTTCCTTATTACTTTGCGATTACCAAACCAACTACTTCATAATATGTAATTTTCTTGCTGAGTTACAAATTTAGCATGATAAATTCAGACCAGAAATTTTCTGTTATTGCACATTTTCAAACTGATTTCAAATTTTCATGCTTTTGTTTGATTCTATTTTAATATTAACTTTTTTATGCTTTTAATCGTATTCTTTTAAAATGTAAGCTGGTTTGAGTTCCATTTTTGGGAGGAAAGTGGGATGATGATGATGATGATGATGCTTGTACATTAGCAAAGGTGTTATTTACCACTGTTGGAGAGGGCAGCTCTTAAATTGAGGCACTGGTTGAAGCCTTTGTCTTTGGAGCAACTTTGCAAGTGGGCCTAATCTGGGGAGGGGGCAGCTGAGAGAAAGAAAATGCAACACACACATCATCATCAAGCATGCTTCTCAAATGGAGGATGCCACTCAACAATCTGTCCCACCCTCCCACTTTCCCTTTCCCCCAATGCCATCTCAATCTGGATTCTGTGCTCAGGATATGTGCAAATTTTTTTTGTTTAAACATTAAAACCTAAAATAAGCAATGTCACTATGAAAACAGTGTTGTGTCTTGTGTTCCTACAACAATGAAGCAGGTACAAATTTTGCTAGTGTGGATCTGATCTAGGAAAGAACAATCTTTTGATAAGGAGAGTAACACAGAACTGACTTGATATTAAAAGATAAGGAGGCTAAATGAATGGCATACTCAGGAAAGAGCATTGCCTTCATTAAAAAATTTGTCCAATTGCTAAAAGGGTTTTAAAGCCAAGCATCTCTCATTGGTTGTGTAAAGTTGCACCATACTATGTTTTTCTATTTCTGTTAAGAAAAGGAAACCACATATTATTCTGTCAGACTCTTATTCTTACCTAGGCTAGTCATATTTTAGAAGTTATATATAGTATGTTTAATGTGATAATATTAAAGAAATGGGTCCTTGAAGAAAAAGAACACACTTGATCGAGCATCTAATTGAGACAGAATGACCAAGCATTTCACATCAAAATGACAAATGTACAATTCCTATTGGGGTATAGATTATTTTTGCTTTTCTTTTTGATAGATTTTACTATTAGGTATCCCAGGTGTAAACCATTAACTGAAGGCTAGGTCATGTAATAAATAAGCTTAATTTTAAAAGAAAATCTTGAGAAATTGTTATACTGAGAGTGACTTCAAGACATGCTTCATCAGAGCTCAGAAGATAAAATTGTATAATTGTTTGTTTCCTCTTGGTTGTTGCTTGTTGTGAACTCTGTTATTTTTGGTAAAGAATCAATGTTTTTGAATTCACAAAGTGGATTGACTTCTAGAAGGTTTCAGGGTACTACATAAATTGAACTGGAAAGTGTGTTCCTTGTAATCATGCTATTATTCAGGTTTTAAACCCCCCCACAACCAAGCCTCAATGGTTTGAACATTTATTTCTCCAGAACTATTTCCCCTTTACTTCTTGTTCTGATAGCATCCTTCAGACTCAGGGGACTGAGGTTCATTTATTTCATAACCAAAAATTCTTACAAGATAAACTAATGTAACCTGTA
The DNA here is from genome assembly GCA_026167975.1 of Phrynosoma blainvillii. Classification (NCBI taxonomy): domain Eukaryota; kingdom Metazoa; phylum Chordata; class Lepidosauria; order Squamata; family Phrynosomatidae; genus Phrynosoma; species Phrynosoma blainvillii. Next base: position 47,538,297 of record JANUYF010000003.1, on the reverse strand, counting down.
CTACAGCAATTGAAAAAGGAAGGGTTAATAGGCAGCATATGATCAGCATAATGTGCATTTAATTTTGATTTTTTTTTTACATTCAGACTAGTTTTTATTGTGGCATCTGGAGTTTATTATTGGGACTTTATTGCAACATCTTGATACCACCTCCTTCTGATCAGAATAAATTGGTTGGCAAGCTGATATTTTTTCAATATCAGACTTCATTATTTAACCATAAAACATAGCCTTAAACTCTTGTGGTTTGGCAGAGCAGTAAACTGTCCTTTAAGCAGATGGAACATGCTGTTAGAATCCTTTTAGTGTTCTACCAGATATAGAGTTTAGAGTTTATATTGGGGATGATGGGAGATTGTTTGGTATATTTGGAACTTAGGCTGTGAGATTTAGGGTAGAGCAGGTGTCTTATCAAATGGCCTTGGGTGTCTAGCTCAGAGAGCTGGGAATGCAGTTTCTGTTTTGTGGGAAATGGGAGGGGCTGTGTGTGCGGGCTTTTGGACATTCTTTTTCTTTGGCTGTAAGGGGGGGTAGTTAGTCTCAGCTAAAACGCTGGGTGAGGCATGTCTGACTTTTGGATCTATCAATAAAGTTCTGTTGGTTCTTCAATCAAACTGGTTGATTGTCCAAGGTGCTGCTGCCAACTCTGACACATGCTGTAGGTCCATAAAGGATCAAATTATTTGTACATCATTACTTCAAAGTGAACAGTCTATGTACTATGAACACTAGAACCGGCCAAGCCAAGACAGCAAAGGGAAGTAATCTTTAATCAAATAAAGCTAAAAAGCAACATTAAAGTCAGGGATAAAATACTATCTATATTACAATTTTAGAACTGTCGTGCTATGTTGACATAATTAAACAGTTTAAAACAAGGCTAAACATGTCTACAATATAAAACCCATCAATGTATTATCAAAATAGTATCTTTATTGTGAAACAGATAATTAATTATAATAACCATCCTTAAACCAAGTTATGTTAACTGCCCTTGAGTCAGCCCTGACTCATGCCAATCCTGTTAATGAGACATGTTCAAGCCTCTGTATCCTCCTGCTCTGCTGAGGTCCTATAGATTCAGGCCTGTGGACTCTCTGATTGAATCCATCCATCTGGCATGCATTCTTCCTCTGTTTCTGCTGCCTTCCAACTTCCTTAGTGTAATAATAATAATAATAATAATAATAAATTTTTATTTATATTTCCCGACTCTCCCTATGGATCGAGGTAGGATCACACAATTAAATGAATACAATATCATCTTTTCTAGTGAATCATGCCTTCTTATGATGTGGCCAAAGTACGACAGCTTTCGTTTTCTCATCTTGGCTTCCAAGGAGAGCTCAGGTTTAATCTGTTGAAAGACCCATTTATTTGTATTTTTGGCTGTCTACAGTATGCTGAGCACGGTTCTCTATTGGTCCAATCCAAAAAGGACTATTTGCCTAAGACACTAATCAGCATTCAAATTGAATATTGTGGATGGAATGCATATATCATATATCATTTAGCTGTGACTTACTGAAAGAAGCCAACCTGTTGACTATTTCTTTTTTGTTTTTGTAAATATACTATACAGCAAAAAGAATGAAAAATACTGAGGGTAGCATTCATTACTGAACCCTGAAATGTTTTCTTAAAAGCAGAGATCAAGCAGCTGATATTACTGATACTATGATGAAAAGAACAGAATCTAAATATTGATGAGTTAAGAATTCAAAGAGAGGCCAAAATTAATTTATCCTGAAATATACAACTATTTACATGTCCTGGTTGTTAAAAATATTTTCTTTTGTCCTGAAATGTCTTCAGACCATAAGACAATAAGATAACTGAGAAATGTCTTTTTAAATGGTTCATGTTAGTCATTTGCATCATAAGATCAGTACAAAATAGTCAAGAAAAGGACAATATTCTTCACTTATGTTAGTGCAAGAGCATTGGGAAATGGGACAGATAGTGGTTGATCACTCAAGTAGAGTAGTTGGCAAGAGTGAAACTGAACCAGTCCCACACCTACACTCATGAGCGCTTGCATACACATACAGGGTCTAGCAAAGAAAACAAATATTTATTTACTTTGTTTATTTACTAATAAGCTTAGTCTTCTTTGTACAAGTACTTGACTAAAATCAAATACATGCTCTAAATTAATAGAAAAAGACTAAGAAGAAGAAAACTCCTACTCCTAACAAAGGGAAAGTAGGCATATGTCATACCTAAACTTGTATAGGCTAGCAATTAGAGACTGTTGTCATAAAAAGGCTGATATCTACAACAAAGGGAAGAGAAGAAGTAGGAGTGTAGGAAAGCTGTTGTCTTTGGCATGGTGAGTTAAAAAAAACCCCAAAACATTTTGCTGCCTGAAGTGAAAGACAAAATGGTACTCTTCTGTTCTTCCTTCAGAAATCAAATAGATTGACAACTGAAACTTACTTCAACACAAGTGATAAAACAGTGTCTCCTCCATCTCATGAAGACAGCAGCTTAGGTTGCCAAGCACACACTACTATGGCTGCACCTGTACTGGCTTATTTCTGAATGTGGATGCAGCCTTGGGTCTTCAACAAAGAGGAACAGCCAGGAGGTTCCACATCACCCAGAAACTGCAACCTGAGCTGGCCACCTCACTTTATCTACTGGTAGGGCTGGTGCTGCAAAATGTAGTGAGAAAAATATTTATCATCTAAACATAGAATCATATAGTTGGAAGAGATCACAAGGGCCACCCAGTCCAACACCCATGCCATGCAGGAGATCAAAATCAAACCATCCCCAACAGATGGCCATCCAGCCTCTGTTTAAAGACGTCCAAAGAAGGAGACTCCATCACTCTCCGAGGGAGTGTGTTCCACTGTCGAATAGCTTTTACTGTCAGGAAGTTCCTACTTCCCTTGATCTAGATACTATACTTCTATTAATGCAGCCTAAAATTGCATTGGGCATTTTAGCTGTGGCATCACACTGTTGACTCATGTTCAACTTGTGGTCTACTAGGACTCCTAGATCCCTTTCACATGTAGTCTCATTAAGCCAGGTGTCCCCCATCTTATATCTATGCATTTCATTTTTTTCACCCTAAGTGAAGTACCTTACATTTCTCTGTGTTGAAATTCATTTTGTTAGTTTTGGCCCAGCTTTCTAATCTATTAAGGTCATTTTGAATTTTCATCCTGTCTTCTTGGGTATTAGTTATTCCTCCTAATTTGGTGTCATCTGCAAATTTGGTAAGCATGCCCCCTATTCCTTCATCCAAATCATTGATAAAGATGTTGAATAGCACTGGGCCCAGGACAGAACCCTGTGGCACCCCACTGGTCACTTCTCTCCAGGATGAAGAGGAGCCATTGCTGAGCACCCTTTCGGTTTGGTCACTCAACCAGTTACTAATCCACCTAACAGTTGTATTGTCTAGTCCACATTTTACTATCTCATGTCAAAAACCTTACTGAAATCAACATATGCTATGTCTACCACATTCCCTTCATCTACCAAGCTGGTAATTTTATAAAAAAAAAAAAGAGAGAGAGATCAGATTAGTCTGGCATGACTTGTTTTTGAGAAACCCATGTCGACTTTTAGCGATTATGGCTTTCCCTTCTAAATGTTCACAGACTCTCTGTTTAATGAACTGTTCTAGAATCTTTTCTGGTATTGATGTCAGACTAACTGGGCAATAGTTGTTGGGATCCTCTTTTACCCCCTTTTTGAAGATGGGGACATTGTTTGCCCTCCTCCAGTCTGCTAGGACTTCTGTTCTCTGGGAGTTGGTAAGGGTTATTGCCAGGGGCTCTGAAATTACATTTGCCAGTTCTTTTAATATCCTTGGATGTAGTTCATCTGGTCCTGGAGACTTAAATTCATTTAGGTTAACCAGGTATTCCTGTACTTCCTCTTTAATTATTTTGTGCTGCATTTCCCCTATTGTGTCCCTTGCTCCATTTTCCCCAGGTTGAGCACCCTTTTCCTTTTGTGAGAAGACTGAAGCTAAGAAGGTGTTGAGTAATTCTGCCTTTTCTCTGTCCCCTGTTAACTTTTTGCCACCTTCCCCACACAGTGGCCCTACCATTTCCTTCTTCTTCCTTTTGCTGCAGACATAGCCAAAAAAACCCTTTTTATTTTCTTAACCTCTCTAGCAAGCCTGAGTTCATTCTGCGCTTTAGCTTTTCTGACTTTACCCCTACACTTGCTAGCTATTTGTTTGAATTCCTCTTTGGTGATTTCCCGATTTTTCCATTTCTTATACATGTTCAGTTTAAAACTTAGTTCAGTTGTAAGTTCCTTAGTCATCCATCCTGGTTTCTTGAGGCACCTCCCATTTTTCTTCCTCATTGGAACTGTTTGAAATGGTGCCTTCAGTATCTTGATTTTGAGAAAGTCCCATGCATCTTGAACTCCCTTCTCTTTTAGTATTCCTGACCACGGGATCACCCCCAGTATTTCTCTAAGTTTACTAAAATCAGCTTTCCTAAAGCCTAGAATGCATGTCTGACTATGCCTGGCTTCTCCTTTCCACTGTATAATAAACTCCTGGATAACATGATCACTCCCACCTAAGGATCCAATCACTTGCACCCCATTAACTAGGTCATCCCTGTTAGTTAGGATCAGATCCAAAATAGCTGTCTCCCTTGTTGCCTCTTCCACCTTTTGGACAATGAAATTGTCTTTGAGGCAAGTGAGGAATTTGCTAGACCTTGAGGATTTTGCTGAGTTTGAATTCCAGCAAATATCGGGATAGTTGAAGTCATCCATCACTACTACATTTCTCCTTTCTGAGTGTATGGTCATCTGTTCTAGAAAGGCATCATCCAATTCCTCAGTCTGACTTGGGGGTCTGTATTAGACTCCCACAATAACATCCCTGTTGTTTCATCCCCTTTAATTTTTGCCCAGATGCTCTCCACCTGATTTCCAGGATTTAAGTCCTGGATCTCTTCACAGGCGTAAACATCCCTGACATATAATGCTATTCCTTCTCCTTTCCTGTTTGGCCTATTTCTCTTTAAAAGGTTATACCCCTCTACTCCTACATTCCAATTGTGAGACTCATCCCACCAGGTTTCAGTGATGCCTACTATATCGTATTTGCTTTGTTGTGCTAGGAGTTCAACAAAAAAATCTTGTTTATTTCCCATGCTCTGAGCATTAGTGTAGAGACATCTAAGAGCATGTGTCTTTCCCACTTGCTTCCTGCCTGATGTTTTTTGCCTCCCACTGTTAGGCCCTTGCATCATTTGCCTTGTTCCCTCTATAACACTTTGACTATTATTTCCAGCCCATGATGTACTCCTGCCTTCCAAGATACTGTCTCCCTCCCCAACATGACTCTGTTTAAAGCCCTCCTGATAAAATGTTTGAGACTATTGGCAAAAATGCTTCCGCTAACTGGTGTGAGATGCAGCCCATCTCTTGCTAGAAGTCTACCCTCATGGAACCGCAGCCCATGATCTAAGAAAAGTCAATGTTATCAAATGTTATCTCCCTCCCCCCCCCCCCCCCATAAACACAATCATTCTGGAGGAAACGTTTTTTGAGTAGTGAACTTATATGCAAATGCTGAGAATAGTCAACATGATTATTCAAACTTTTTTTTAAAAAAATATAAGGATCTATTCTCATAAACATTTCTAAAACTCACTTGTATGAACCAAAATAACAACAAAAATAATCAAGTTATTTATGATATGCTACCTGGCTAATGGCTTACAAACAAATTAATTTGCCTAAGTCAGAGGTGGGCAATGTGGTCTGCATACAAGCTCCTAGAGCTAGTTTTATGCCCACCCCAATGTGTGTGTCACTTCCCCCCAAAAAAAGTTTTAAAAAGATTTTTCCCCTCCAAAATGCCATAAAAATGATCTCTATTTGGTGTATAGGGAATTTCCACATGTTTGGAGCCAACCTGACTCCCCCCCCTTCAAAATGAAATTTTGCAAAGGGTTTTTTGCCCCCGAATATCCCCAAATGCCCTCTAGGTCCCAAGGAAGAACCCATGTCCCATAGAAGGTGCTTGGAGGAAACCCCCCCCCCTTTTTGGCAAAAGCTGGTGCAGACTTCCAAGGTCTTCTGGAAGTTAATGCAGCCCAGTTGTCTTCCCCAGTTGTACCAGTTGCCCCTAAATGTTCAGAAGTGTTGGTAGTGATATAGCACAATAACATTTTCCAAATATGCCACTTCCTGCTTTTTCTTGGGCATATTTCTGCAGACAAAGCATATCAACAGTAAGCTTCACTGGCAATGCTGTTCCAATCATGGTGGAAATGGCACATTTTCCTCGGCATGCGAAGGGTGGGGAGAAGGAGGAAGAGGCGCATGCCTGTTCCTCCTTCTTCCAGACTCCTTCCCAGCCATCCCAGGCCTTCAACTGCCTCTCCGGCAGGGGATGGCATGGTGGGAGGAGGAGGAAGAGGTGCATGCCCGTTCCTCCTTCTTTCAGACCCCCCAGCCTTCAGCTACCTCTCTGGAGTGGGGGGAGTAGGAGGAAGAGGCACGTGTTGGTAGTGATATAGCACAATAACATTTTCCAAATATGCCACTTCCTGCTTTTTCTTGGGCATATTTCTGCAGACAAAGCATATCAACAGTAAGTCAAAATGCTCTACAACTAAACTTCTTTTTGCTGCTACAGCCAGAACCATTCTCAGACTTTCTGGCTTTGCAGTTGGAGAATATGTCTTATCATAGTTCTCATACTGCTGTTGTGCAAAACCCTTAGCTACTAACCTAGCTTTATACTTAATACTTCCATCTGGCATTTCTTTCTTTTTGTACACCCACTTACAACCAATTACTTTCTTGTCCTTGGGTCTGTCAACAACTTCAAAAACATCTTTATTTACCAGACAACCAAACTCATCATCCATTGCATCAATCCATCTTTCCTGTTCTTCTCTAGACAAACTTTCCAACTCTTCAAAACTTTCAGGCTCTTCCACTGCTAAACAAGCTCTTGCATTTGTCACAACAAACCTATCTGGAGGCTTCCTAACTCTGTGACTACGTCTGGGAATAAACTCTGCTGATCTGCCTCTTTCATCCTCACTTTCTGTGCTGGGAGTTATAGTTCTATGACTAAATCTCTTGTCCTCAGTCATTCTAGTAGTAATAGGTCTAGATTGTGTCTCATTATCTGAAGAACTATCACTGCTGCTAGTGGATGCTTCTGGCTTAACTGAAACCCCTCCATTTCCTGGAGTTGGTTCAGTTTGTGTTTCTGGCTCATTTGAACTTCCTAACCTCAAGAAAACTTCCTTATTGGCATGCAATTTGTCCCAACCGGCATGTCTCTCGAAATTTGCAGACCTGGAATACTGCACTTCTCTTCCACCTAAATGAAACTTGTAGCTATTTCCAGAATAACCCAAAAACCTAAGCCTTCTACTTTTGGGTTCTCCCTTTTTCCTGAAACAAGCTGGTATGAAAACATGAGCAAATTGTCCAAAGACTCTCAAATATTTGTAATTTGGCACTCTCCCATACAATACCCTGTAGGGAATGTCTTCAATTTCAGAATGATACAGTCTGTTACTAATATGTACTGCTGTCAAAGTTGCTTCTGCCCAGAAACTGTTTTTCAATATTCTTACAAAAGCAAACCTTGTATACCTATCAACAATTACCAGAAAATATTTGCTTCCCCCTAAAGATAAACAATTAGCTTGGGCAACATCTGCATGTACAAACTGAAATGGTCTTTGGGCAATTCTTTTGGTTTTCTTGGCTACTGGAAAAGCTCTGACCTTTACCTGATTGCATACAGTACAATCTAAGTGATTTTTGCATTCAGCAACTTTTAAATCTGGACACATACTGATTAATTTCTTTAAACATTTGAAACTAGCATGGCCAAATTTCCTGTGTAGTTCATGTATGCAGTCTTTATGAATTGGACTATTGTCTATGTTATTAGCATTTTCAACCCTGTAGCAATCAATATTGTCCTCCAAATAATAAAGCTTATCTTTTTTCAAGCCTATGCCTCGCAATTCCCCATTCAATTTTATCTTACACATGTCCTTTTCAAATATAACTGTGTAATCTCTGTCTGTTAACCTGCTCACTGATAACAAATTATTTTCTAACTCCTTTACATGTAACACATCATTAAAGTTTTCCTTTAGCCCAGGAATGAAAACTGTACCCATTTGATTTACAGTATTGAGCTCTTTCCCATCAGCTAAAACTACAGCATTTACATTAGCTGATTTTCTATTACTTATCAAATTAATATTGTTACACATTGAAGATGATGCTCCTGAGTCAATTAACCATTTACAATTAGCATTTTGTTTTTCCTTAATCATGGTTGCAAACCCCTTTTTGTTACCACTGTCCTTCAAAAATGGAGGTTTGGACTGTTTTTGATACTGCCGCGGCTGCCATCTGCTCTCTCCTTGCTTGCTTCTCTCAGCAGCAAATTGTTTACAATGTCTCTGTAGATGACCAGTCTTTTTACAATAAAAACACCTCCGTTGCTCCCTTGTAGAAGCTGCTTCTTCCTGCTTTCGTAGATCAGGTGTCGTTTGTTGTTTTGGCACAGTCCTCAAACTTGCTGAGTCATTCTGCTCAGACTTTCTTCTCAAATTTTCCTCCAATATTTTTGCAACAATTAAGTCTCTGTTCAGCTCAGCTTCTGGCAAATTTTGCAAGCTATTTGTTATGTTGTCCCAAGAAGAGTCCAGCGATTCTATTAAAATATAACACTGCTGCTCTTTGCTAATTTCCACTCCTCTCAGTTCAGCTTGCACAAATAAATCCTGCATTGTTTTTAAATGTTCTATTACACACTGTCCTTTAGTCATCTTCTGCCTGTAAATTCTTTTAGACCAAAGCATTTTTGCAAACGCAGTTGAAGGAGTGTGTATTCTCTGCAAGGTCTCCCACACATCCTTGGCGGACACTTTATCTCTTACGTCGTTAATCAAGTCTTCTTCTAGCATTAGATAAAGACATGCTTTTGCTTTAGCGTCTCTTTCTCGAGTGGCTGCATCAGCATCAGCTGCCAGCCCTGATTCAACTGGCGACCACAGAGACTCCTTTATGAGTAGAGATTGGGCATATATTTTCCAGGTAGAGTAGTTGTTTCTGTTTAATTTACTAAACTTTAGTATCTCCATCTTAATTTGTGCAGTGACTCAATTTGACACAGTCCCTCTGAGTATGCACAGCAGACAAAACACAAAATGATTTACTCACAAGGCTCCACAAAACCTTCTTCCACTCTCTGGAACTTTCAGCTTCTGTGGATGCTGGTTGCTCTAGTATCTGGGCCCATAACCCTTGTCAGGGATGATGGGAGTTGTAGCTCTTCACCTCTGGCTTTAACTCACCACCTTGTTATGCAGCAGAGCTGACCAGCTTTGATCAGTGGTTGATGCTTCTTTCCCAAGCAGCAGAGTTTCAGAGAATAGGCTGAAGACCCTGACAAACTCTCCAAGCCTTCTCACTCTTCTTCCTGAGATGTCTCCAAACTTCTCCAGGATTCTTCTGGCTCTTGTATCTTCCCTCAAGACACCAGACAACTCAGTAGTCTTATATAAAAGATCTACTTTATTCGACTATATACACAAATACTATATGCCCTACAAATCACAATCTCTACACTTCACAATATCTCCAAAACACTCCACAATACACCAAATTACTCCACAATGTACATTAGCAAACATTGCAATTTATAGCCATTGTTAGACACCACCCACCAGTCAGTTTCCACCCAGTGGGTGTGTACATACATCTTGATTGGTCCACATAGATCATCCCATACCTAAGACCAACCCAAGTGTTTCATCACTTTACCTTGACCACTTAATGAGTCTCAGGTGTTTGCAATCTATCACAGGTGTTCTCAATATACCTTCTATAACTTTGTCCTTGGCTCTCAAGGCTTCTTAATTATATTATCTTTTTCACCTGTGTATCTTCCTGATTGCTCCTGCTTAGTCACTTTGACATTCACATACATATTTTTATTTCTATTACTGTATATTCCATGTTGCTTTTTCCTTAACTATATATATATATATATATATATATATATATATATATAATATGTTTGAATTATAAGGTCTTGTTTTTCTTGCCAAGATGAGTGGCAGCCTGTGATTTGATTTTTCTTTGTTGCTTTGTTTTTGATCTCCTAGTATAATTTACCATAACAAAAGATCCCTGAACATGATATTAGAAATTAAGAAAAACATATTTCATGTCTTATTAATCTACAACATATGGGAAAGGATGGAGGAAGAGGGTATGCTTAGTCTTGAGAAAAGAAGACTGAAGGGGGATTTCATAGCATATTTCAAACACCTAAGCCCCTTTCACACTACATTGATATAGCACTATAATTCCACTTTAGTTGCCATGGCAATAGCTTATGAAATCCTTATCTTGTAAGATATGGAATCTTATGGAATTTGCAGTTTAACAAGGGGTATTTAGAACTCTCAGCTCTAGCACTTCACTATAAACTAAACATTCTGTAGGATGTTGCCATGGCAGTTAAAGTGAAATCATAGTGCTATAGCTGTTTTGTATGAAAGAGCCCCTGAACAGCCATCACATAAAAGACAGTAAAGATTTGGTAGATTCCAGCTGAATATTAGGGGAACATTCTTGGCAGTAAGAGTACTTCAATAATGGAAACCATTACCACCCTAGGGGATGTTTGCGATGTCCTCCCACTGAATTTCCTCAAGCAGGTGATTGCATAGATAGCCTACAAGATCTCACCCCTTATGCAGTCATTTAGGGTGACATTTAGGGTTACAAAACAGCTCACCACCGACTAGATACAAATCTGGCATCTTGATGGTGGCTGTTTGGATATTATTATCCCAATTTTCCAACTGCCATGGCATGCTTCTGTGAGTAAAACATTTTAATTTCTTGAGAATAATGTAATCCTCTCCCTCATTCCCTGTTTGTACATAGTAATGTTCAAGGTAATCAGTGTTCTTAATGTATGTACTATATAATTAGCAAAGACATTTTAGTAATCCAAATAGAGCTCTCTGGGTACATCTGTGCCTGCATTAACTTGTTTAATTAAACATATTTTCTAACAATGTTCTTGCTAATGTATTTAATCAGAGTTACATCAGAGTATCCATAGCATGGATGTTTTAGTTAAAAAAGAAGAAGGTTTTCTTCACTTTAGAGAAGTTTTTCAAAGGTAACAACAAAACCAATTAACTGATGGATAAATGGATGTCATCAGCAAGTTACCCAAGTGATCCACGAAAAAGTAGCTTCCAAAGATTCCCAAAGTGGTGTCATCATACCACCCTTAATACACCTGATTAGGACTTGGATGGAAGACCACCAGTGAATACCAGCACATAACCACATAGTGCAGAAGTTAATGCGGCCACAGATCCATGGAAAGGAATTGTGCATAAAAACCCAGAGATCTAGTGCCTGTTAGAATTGACAAGATTGGATTAGGTGACCTACTGGTCTGGCTCTATAAAAGGCAGTTTTCTTTGTTCCCAACAAACTATTGTCCACAATGTACCCAGACACAGTTTGTTCATAAAATGTAATCAGCACATTGCAAAACTGAAATAGTACAGCTGAATGGATGTGATGATGGATGGGGAATCTATAAAATTACTTAGTGACAAGATCAGAGGTGGGCAAAATGAAGTATTTAGCTTGGTCTGTCAGAGAGGTCTGATGCCTCACCAAACTACAAATACTGTAGGATAGAGTCATGCCAGTTAAAGTGGTGTCAGAGTGCTTCAGTTCTGTAGTGTGGATACATTTATTGTTAATATTAGACCTTTAAAGACCTTTAAGGCTTGGGGGCCTAGTGTCTAAAGGACTACCTGTTTCTCTATGAAACCACCTGCAAAGATTTTAGTTCTTCTCATAATCAAAGACCCATGACTCTGGGTGTCTCCATGATCTCAGATTAGTCTAGTAATGACTGGGGAAACATACTTTTCTGTGGGTACAACCCTAAATGGTTCCCCCTATCCCTGTCTGTTAAGCTAATACCTGGTCTGATCAATATGAAGTGCCAGGCCAAGACATTTTTGTTTGCATTATCTCTTAGTGGTACATTTAAAGTTGGGCCGCTCTTTTTAATTTTTTGAAAAAAAATCATTATTGATCCTAATTGCTCCCTGCAATCTCTAAATGGGAACAGGATTTTATACTCTTGTTCCTTATATGGACAAATTATTCCACCATAAAGCTTCAGGTGCTCCATTTTAGAACAGAATGATGAACTCAGCTCAGTGACACTAGTTCTTCTTGTGTTAGGAGAAGTGTGGGGTGCAATTTGAGTTTCCCAGGGTATCAATCCTTTTAAAGGTAAACAAAAATATGCAAGAATGAAAGTTAAACTTGTTAGAGTTCAGCTTTCATTAGCAGAACAGCCAAAGTGTGGGGCAGACTATTTATTCTAAATTTGCCTTCCTAAAGAATATAGACCAACTCAGAAAAAATAACAAACATGCAGTTTGTGGTTTAAAAAACAAACAATAATGGCTTTAAAAATATTTACATAAAATAACTAAAACCTAATCTAACTGGAGAGGGTTTGGGTAAAGAGAGATAAATCTCATCATCTTTTAGATAGCAGGAAGAAAACTACAACTATTTACTGCTTAAAGCAGTTTAGAATCTTGAGAGAGAGCTGTTAAACTGTTTCCAAGAGTGACAGGATTCACATGATAGATAGAAGTCCCTATCTATATAAGGAGAGACAGGAGAATGCAATACATAATTCTTCCAATAAGAAGTTGATGATATAGGATGCTGATTGGCTGGATCTTAATAATAATAATAATAATAATAATAATAATAATAATAATAATAATAATTTTTATTTATATCCCGCCCCTCTGCCAAGCAATCGGGGCGGTGTACAACATATAAACATCTTATCACAGCATCCACCATCCCACCTTGCTACTCAGTGTCAATTGGCTATTCCTTGTAGCAATCACAAAGCTCCTATGCATGATGGAGATATAATACCCTCCAAAGTCTTCCAAAAGGAAAGAAGGAGGACAAAATATCCATTTGGAGCAGGTACATGTGTTTGTGGAAACATGACAGTAAAAGGAAGGCATAACATGAAAGGTCAAGATAAAACCACGTATGAAAGGAAGTATATCTTTCTCAGGTGTTAAAGTGTTCCTGAACAATGAGATCAGCAGAAAATGGGAGACCTGGATGCATCTCTTCTACTCTCATGGACCAGTTACTACTGAGGAGAAAAATGCTTCATTTACCTCACTGCCTTACAATATATGAATAAAATATTATTGAAGGAAGCCTGAAAAGCACCTATATAACTTGGCAATTTCCTTACTGGAATAACATATATAGAATTCATTACTAGAGATGACACTTCCAGGCATATCTTTCCCATTAGTGTAGTGGAAACCTTTCAAAATTGCCATTGCGAGCTGTTGCCTTCACCAGAGCTTTCAAGTTGTTCACTAAAGTGTGAAATGAATGGAAGTCATAATGAATTAATAGAACATTTGGCTTTTATCCTAACAGCAAGAAACTTTCAGTTCCTCTTAATTACTGCAAATCATTATGTACATTGGATTTTGGTATTCACTTTGGAGCCTCTGTTTTTCATTTCTAGGCCTCTTCTGAATACATCCAGATCAGACTACAGGGCCAATTAGTGTTTACTTGTGTGAATAAGAGTCTGACAGTGAAGTGTTATGCATATTTACTCAGGAATATGTTTCACTATGTTCAGTGGGACCTACTCTTAAATAAACGTACACATGACTGCAATCTTCATTTTAGGAAATGCCAAAGTCTATGTTTTCTAAAAATGGGTGTATCTTGGGCTTGACATGAATTTGAGTTAGATCCTATTGTAGTTCAAGAGAACAGCCCTTCTGATAGAGTTAGAATAATGTAAAAGGGAGAGTCAAAATGGAGTCATTGGGGGGTTGCAGACTGCCAGAAATAGTGCAAATTGCATCCACTTTTAGGGTTAGGGTTAGTGCTAGGGAATCATGGGAATTTTTTTTTTCTGAGACATTGAGCCTTCTCTGTCAGAGAGCTCTGGTGCCACAATAAAATACAGTTCCCATGATTCCCTAACCCTAACCCTAAAAGTGGACTCAATTTGCACTATTTCTGGCAGTCGGCAACCCCCCATTGTCTCCCACTCTCACAGTTCTACCTCTGTTACTAAGTGCCTTCATCTTCTGTGCCCTTGGGAGTGAATCCCTAAAGAAGACATCTGCCCTACTTAGCAGCTTTAGCAGCTTCATTTATATACCGCTTCATACCAGGCTATGCAGTCTCTAAGCAGTTTACGACTCTAAGCTAATTGCCCCCAACAAGCTGGGTACCCATTTTAGCGACCTTGGAAGGATGCAAGCCTGGGTTGAGCTTGAATCTTGGCTGGTATTGAACTCACAACCTTGTGGTTTGTAAGTGGCTGCAGTACAGGCATTTAACCACTGCACCACCAGGGCCCCTGTGCTAGGTTCCCTATCTATATGAATTGCATAAGGAGCCTGTGCAAGGAAAGTGGACTCCTTGCTGTATAAATTACCTCTCCATTGCATGAAGGATGATGCAACATGATCCTGCAATTCTAATTACTAAAGAGATTATTGTACTGGCTTTTATTCCTGCACTAGGCTTGGGATGTAAATGCACAGGGATAAATTTATTTTATCCTCCATTTTTCATTTAAGAAGAATGTACCTTAATGTAGAATCTTTTTCTGATGTCCTCTGTTACTAAGCATTCTCTATTGGTCACTTGAGGAAGTACCATCATTCTCTGTCACTGGACAATAAGCAGACTCAGCAGCCAGGGAGTAGGGAAACACAGGTATAAAAGCTGAATCTGTAGCCAGGAAAGTGGAAGGGGTCAGATTTATCCTAGCTTGGAAGATTGCTATAGAAGGAGGCATGGGCTGAAGAATAAGGAAGAGCCAGCAACCCACCCAGGAAGTAATGCTTTTCTCAGGCAACCAGGAAGAGCTCTTCAGAGCAGATTCTCCTCCAGGACTTGGCTTCTAATGTCATGAACCCTGGCCCTTTCACCTTCCAGAACAGTTCTAAAGAGCCAGTGTAGACTCTTCTCTGTTCTAGAAGGGACCTGCCTGCCATACCTGTAAAGACTTTGCAGTCCAGCCAGGGAAGAAGCTGATCCCAACAATCTTAAGAAACAGCTAAAGGCCCCAGTCTGGCTATTCCAGCTGTAGTGAATGGTTCTCTATAGCCTCATTCTGCACAGAACTATCCTTCTGTACAGGCTTGACCATGTAGAGAATTGAGTCTAGGAGAGAACCTGCTCCTCCTCTGACATACCCTCCTCCTGCCAACTGATCCTAGAGTAAGCTAAAGACTGCTAATTCTGGAGGAGGAGAGTTTGGAAGGACTCATCACTATCCCCACCCTGTTAATGAATGAATGATGGCTGGGGATGTTGGATTCTTTGAGTTGGGTATTGTCTAGGATTAATAAACATCCGTAGAGGGGAATTGTTGGTTGTGCTTCATTGCTAGACCATGGAGACTCTGGGCTATGCTATCCTACTGCCCATGGAGGAGACAGAAGGTATCACAGTCACTCATATTTCATATTCTGGCATGAGAAGATGTTGACAACCTGGAAAATAAACATAAAGCATCAAGTATTCTAGCACTAATTGCATTTAAGTCAAAATATGAAATGACAGATTGTGCAAAGCTAAACATGTCAACACCATTTATTTTCATACCTCTACTTAAAAACCCACGAGGAGTTGATACAGTGTGCACCTCATTCTGTTTCACATACCTGATTACTGTTCCACTTTCTATTTTTGTTTCTTTGGAGATTATCACATAATAAATAAGGTGAGTTACCTCTTCCGAATTAGGAATGAATACTGGATACAGCCGGGTAGTATCACATGGCTTTTGCTGCTGTTGTTGCCTCCCAACTGCATCCATGCAACAATCCGGCTAGAATCCACCCCTGGAAGCCTCAACTGGCCACTTCTCACTTTCAGGAGCTTCCCGGCTTTGCAAATCAGCCACCTGAGGGCGGATTCTAGCTGGATTTTTGCATGAATGCAGTCAAGTGGTGGCAAAGGCAGCAAAATCTGTGTGACGATACCTTGCTGCATCCAGTATTTGTCCCTAATTTGGAAGAGGTTAGTTGCCTTATTTATTAATGCGATAATCTCCTTTCTTTGCTTTAGTGGGTAGCACCTGTTAAAGAGCACAAATCATTGCACATTAATGTGGCACTAATTTGCACAATGCCATGAGAAGTTTCTCATTCCATCTATGTTGTTCATTCAACTATTTTAAAACCCTGTTTTACCTTTAAAATGTTCCAGCTAATTCTGTACTTACCTATCAAGTATCCATAGTCAACTGCTAATTCTTCATCCAGCTTCTCGGTGGATAAGAAAGGGTGTTCCTTTCACAACTACAGCTGCTCTCCCCCCCCCTTTCATTTATTTATTTGAGAACATAAGAAGAGGGGGCTGGATCATTTCAGAGGCCCAACAAGCCCAGCAATCTGTTCACTGAGAGGCCAAACAGTTTCCTGAGGGACATCCATAAATGCTTACCTTTTATATCCATAATAACATTATTTCATGAGTTTCTTGAAATAAAAATGGATTGCAACTAGACAGATGAGAAATATGGCCTTTTGGAGATAGAGTGGGACAATAAGTTGATATGTGACACTATACCAAAGTCAAGATCTTAATCTGAACTAGTGAGAAACCTTAATGATCTGATGGTCTCCTGAAGGTTTAGTAGTTGTTACTGGGAAGCGTTGTTGGCTTTTATTATAAAATTGATTCAGCTTGGATGAAAATGACTTTGAAAAGGAAGAAAGCAACTCACCCTAGGTTTTTAATAATCTAACAAAATGAACTGCTCAGCTGTTGCATAATCCTGTGCAACATGAATTAAAAGGTCAAGAATCTTGTGAACAAATGTTTCTAAAGTTATTGTGTGTTAAAATCCTTTTCACTAGCAATGTTCTTGCTTGTCTCAGTTCTTTGATGAAAAATCCTAGTTAGTGATGTCTCAAAATGTCAAAGAAGTAGTGTGGGTATTCATATGGTGATATATATTTTAATCACTGTTGTATCATTTCTTGCCTGATGTCAGTTTACTTAAAGTTTGTTTTAAATAAACATTTAAAATCTTCTGCCTTGATCCAGCTATGGGAACTACATTAAAGGAAGCAGAATTTCTTATGTCTATCATATGTTGGATGGGAAAGCAAACCTAAGCTTTGAAAGGTATTTGTTTTCCCCCAATTTCATCTATAGCAAATTGTGGATGAATATAATCAGTCTTTCAACAACATTAATAAAATCAGAGTTTGGTAAAGTTACTTTTTTGGTTTATTAATTATCTAATTTATTTCTTAACATTTTTTCTGTCCAGAACGTTGAGGGGCATGAGCACTGGAACTGACCCATGCTGAATGGAGGATTCTGGGACTCATATAGTTGGCCCTCTGTATCCACGGATTCTACATCCACAGATTCAACCATCTATGGCTTGAAAATATATATTTTTTAATTCCCAAAAGCAAACCTTCATTTTGCCATTTTATATAAGGGCCACATTTTATTTTGCCATTGTATATCCATGGGGAATCATGGAATCAAACCCTAGTGGATACCAAGGGCCCACTGAAGTCCAGCTCCACCCAACTTTGTCAAACTCTGATTTCTGTGCTGCAAGTGTATCATCTTTCTCTTCTCTGGTTTTGCACACAGAACTGCATTAGAAAAGTGTAGTATTTGAAAAATCTTGTGATCTTCTATTCAGGAATGGAAGCAATCCATCATGCTTCCTCTTCCATATCAAACAAATCTCTCCTGGGGGATGTTGTTCTTTAAAAAGTTGTGATGACTGCCACTTCCCAGAACAGGACTTCACAATGAGCACCAACATAAACCAGGATGAAGAGGAGCCAAGGCAACAGGAGGGAATCCCTTGAGACCTTACTCTGGGACAATATTGCACTGAGGGAAACTGAAAAGCAAATTGTTCCTAAGATAGATAAACCTCTGATTCTGGACCTCCTATTACCATTGCCATGTCCTTACACTTGACAGCAGCAGTGAGCCTGGAAGGAATATTTGTTTCAATACTTTCTTTTTTCATCTGGAGCACTTCATGTCCCAGTGCTACTCAGGAACAGATACTATGACTGAGGTCAGGATTAAAGGGCCATTAGTACATAATGACAGGTGGGATAATGAGGCTGAGATTATTTATGGCTGACGTCATACACACTTCACCTAGCAGGTAGTTGGAATAATGTATGGCCATTCTAGTCTAAATTCAAGGTACTAGTGACAACATTTAAATCCTTAAATGGCTTGAGACATTGTTACTTGATCAAGTGCCTCTCCCTAGATATGCCCGCACAAGACCTGATGTCTGTTGATGGGGCCCTGTGGGGAATACATTGCTAATGGGGAAATACATTGTAGGAGGACATGGAAAAAGGTCTTCTCTTGGTGACACTTCAGTTATGGATTTCCACTTGGAGGTCCAATTGACACCAACATTGATCTCATTTCAGCACAAATAATGGCTTTTCATTAAAGTCTTCAAGGGTTAATTGATTTTATTCAATGTGGATATGTTCTATGGTTGACTAAAATGTTTTTGTTTTTTTACTGGTTTTAAATTGTCTGCGTTTTTTTCTTTAATTTTTTTTTGTTTCACACATAAATCACCAAAAATACAACACTACAAAGAAAGTAACACAACTTCAGAACTAATTAATGCCAGATGCAAAAATATTCCCATATGGCATGCTCAATCTTTTAGAAGGAGTGTTACCCTCTGTATGGGATATTGTTGTTATTATTGTTATATGATATTGTTGTTCTTGTTATTTGATGTTGTTGTTGCTATTGTTGTTGTTGTGTATCTTCAAGTCATTTCCAACTTATAGTGATCCTATGATGAACCTATCATGGGGTTTTCTTGGCAAAATTTATCCTGAGGGAGGTTATCTTTGCCTTCCTCTGAGGCTGATAAACTGTGATTTGCCCAAGGTCAGTGAGTAAGTTTCCTTGCCTGGCTGGGGACAAACCCTGGTCTCCAGAGTTTGCTCAAGCCACTACAGCATGCTGGCTCTGTGGAATAGGGTACACTACCAAGTAAATTCACAGTTACTACTCATTGAAACTACTCATGAACAAACTTCATGACACAACTGTTAGCTGTGTTCCTCTGTCTTAGTTGTTCCTCTCCTAGACACTCTGACTACTGATACTGCTGGACAGCTCCTCAGCCATGCTCAAAAGAAGGCCAGAGCAGGGCAAAAAAGCAGTGTGCACTTAAAGACACCAGATCCTGTCTGATTGTGGAAGCTAAGCAGGACAACCCTAGTTAGTACTTGGATGGGAGGTCACCAAGGAATACTGAGTGCTGTAGGCTATATTTCAGAGGAAGTAACTGGCAAAACTACCTCTGAGTATTCCTTGCCTAAGAAAGCCAGATAAAATTCATGCGGTCACCATAAGTCAACAGGCAACTTGAAGGCTTGCACACACACACACACACACACACACACACACAATGCCTACATTTCACTGTAGGAAAATATATCTCTGGTTCATACTATAAAGCAGGGACAATTTCAATACCTTTTTCCTATGTTCACTGTAACTGAAACATAGAAAATTGCTACATTTATCAACCTGAGAAACACTCTTATGCCTCAATGAATTGTTTGATGTCTTCTGCAGTACATTCTCACAAATTTAAAACAGATTTGTATACAAGAGAAACTGCTAAATTATTGTTCCCAGATTTATACAATAAATGAAATAAACAGGTCACTTCTCCAATGTTCATTTTATCATCTCAAGTTTTTTGATAATTTGGTGGCTGTCAGTTTTCTAAGAATTTGTGGGGATGGGCATGGGAGGGTTGAACAATTCCAATATCAAAAACGGCCAATATTATAACTTAACAAATTGACATCAGTTATAATTTGGTTATAATTAATAGTGACAAATTTCACAGGAATCTCTAATAGTTATCTGTGTCCTTTGATCCTCTTTTGGCCATGGATTCTTGTTTGTTCTTGTGGATGCAAGTTCTCATGATTCGTTTGTGATATCAAAAAGTGAGCAGATAATTGGCCTGATACACTTTAAGCAGCTACTGCTGTTAAAAATCAACCATACAAAATGATAACTTTTTAAAGCTATTGAAGTAATCCTAATGGACTGTAGCATATAGAAAAACAACTAAGGACCGATGCAAACAGCCCCTAAGAGGCGGCTCTGTGCTGCCTCCGGGAGCGCCAGATCGGGCCGCGGCAACCACATGCCGCAGCCCCAATCCTTCTTTTTGTCTCTTGAAAAAGAGCTGGCAAATGCTGCTCCTTTTTGGGGTGGCAAAAAGCTGCCTTTAGAGCTGCCACTGCGGCTCTTTTGCACCCCTTTGGCGCAGCATGTGTGCACACTGTGCCAACGGGGCACCCTGATGCAGCACACCATGCAGTTGGGCATGCAGTGTGACAGCAGTGTCAGGGTGGTGTTGGGGTGGCAGGTGTGTGGTCACTCTGCCCCAACTCCACCCCCAGGCTGGCTCTTTAGGCCGGTCTGCATCGGTCCTAAATCTCTTAACCCATAATGAGCGTGTGATACATTTCCTCCCCCCCCATTAAATATACACACTTATCAAGGTTAATGTGAATGACAAATGGATCCTGCCCCCCCCCCCCCAGTACCTTCAGTCAAATGTCTTTAGGAGAGATATTTTCTAACTGAATGAAAGCCTGGCATCCTGACATTAAAATAATGCTACCTCTAGAGGTTAATTAGAAAAATCAAAGCTGATCAATATTTTGGAAGGGAGGCCTATTCTCCAGATTTCAAAGTAAAAAAAAAAGATGTTACCCTCAAACTGCCTCAGATCTCAAATTAAGAACTCTTTACCTGGATAGAGCAGCTGTAGAAATATGACATTTACTATATTAAACACAATTAACTACATTTTTCAAAGTGTCCTTAATTGTCTGGCAAAGTGAGGCAAAGTGAAATGGAGATGTTGTCAGTTGTTCAACAAATGATCTAATTGCTCAGATATGGGAAAAGTTGATTTAAAAATGGGTGAGCCTCAATACAAGCTAACAATTATGTTTCTTAGATTCCCATAATTACTGCATGGTGCTCTGCATCATGTTGTGCTACATAAAAAGGTAGAGCCCAGAAAGACTGAAATGACTTTCTTCCTGAGTGAAATAAAATTATGTACAGTCTGCATAATGCACCGATAAATTTGGAAGTCCAAGAAGCTAAAATTAGTGCATGCAGCAAGGGCAAGATGATAAACCAAGTTTCTGTCAGGCCTTCTGGGCTTCACACTTTCAAAAATATTAAGTCAGTGTTTGCATTATTATTATTATTATTATTATTATTACAAATCTGGCAGTTTTTAAAAGGGAGCTGTTGGCTGTGTTTGTAATGCTTAAACAGGGCTCAAGAGACTTATGGGAGTTGTAAACTGATTGCATGAAGCGATGTTGGTAGGAGTTTACCCCCTTTTCATTCTGGCTATGTAGATGGGTGAAAATTTTAGTTAAAAAATTAGAACTGAAGAAAATTCACATTTCTTCAGAAACAGGATGGAACAAACAATCTAACTTTCAGATCACTGCTCAAATTCAGAATTGTTGTTGCATGTCTTCAAGTCATTTCTGACTTATGGCATCCCTAAGGTGAATTTGTCATGGGGTTTTCTGAGGTTGAAAATGTGTGACATGCCTAAAGTTATCCAGTGAATTTCTATGGCTGAATGGGAATTTGAACCTGGTTTCCAGGGCTGTACTCCAGTGCTCAAATCATTATGCCATGCTGGCTCCAAACACAGAATGCAATTGAATGAGTCTATTGCCTTTTCCAAAAAGCAACTATAATGGTAGCTTGGGGCACATAATTTAAACTGGAAAATTCAGGCATTGCCCCAATTGACACCTTGGTTCCAATCCAAATATTTCCTTCTGATTGTTTATTTTGGCTGTTAGGTGTATACTGTACCTAAAAAAATATGTGCAATGTCTCAGAAAAATTACCAGTACCAGTACCTTCTGATTTTGAATATGTGAAAACATCTGTGGTTCAGTACACATTTTAAAAAGTGCTCTTTTGTTCTTCCACAGATAGAAGCACTCATTTCAGAAGGTTCCCCTGCCCAATATACACTCAGCCCTTCATATACATGGATTTTTTTTATCCATGGATTAAAGCATCCACAGCTTGCAAATATTTTAAAAAATATATAAATTCCCAAAACCAAATGCTGATTTTGCCATTTTATATAAGGGACACAATTTTATTCTGCCACTGTATTTAATGGGACTTGAGCATCCATGGATTTTGTCATCAACAGGGGGTCCTGGAACCAAATCCCAGTGGATACCAAGGGTCCACTGTATGTATATCTCCACAGGCCAAGAGGTTATCCCATTCAGTCCTCTGATCCTCTGTCGTATTTTCTGAGGGTCTGGAGCACTGCTAAAAAGAAGGGGGGCTATTGCATTCTACCTCCAACATCTCAGTTGCACACTTCTAAATATGGATCCAATTCACTAAACTTTTCAAAAAATATTCATTTGTGGAGTATTTGCTCTCAATACCAATTTTTTTTTTTTTTTTTTTGTGGGGAGGGAATGAAATTCAACAGTACATATAAGTTTTCTGGTTGCATTTGTGTGGTAATCTAAGGGGAACAACACTGATATTTTCACTGATGATACAGTTGAAACATCCCATTAAAACCTGTTTGAAAACAATTCCAGAAAATACAAGGCTTGCATCACCCCAACCTTTTGAATCTGCTCATTAAAATGATAGATTGTTCAGGAAAACATTTTTACAAAAAGAAAAAAGAAAAAAAAGAAAGAAGCATTTTTATTGTTGGAAGTACACCAGCTGTAATAATTATGTCCCTAAGCACATTTTCTTTTCAGGCTCTGGAGAATCTCACTTTAACAACAACCACAACAACAACAACAACAAAATTAGCCCATGAGTAATGCTAGCCATGTGTTTATTTCTAAGACCTTAATAGCTAATTTCATGCTCTCTTTTCCTATTCAGTTGATCTCTGTTCATGTAGTTTTTAGAGATTATTTTGCTCCTTCTGATATTTTGCAGACAAATGGCACTTTTAGGAAGTTCAGTTCTACTTTACATTCATCATAAGATGATCGGGAACTTTTTCCCTTGTCATTCACTCTTGTGGTAGTATTGGGTAATTTTGCATGTGTTTTTCACATTGCACAATATTGCAGAGATTTCTTTTTAGTGGGTGAAGTTATTTCAGTGTGGACACTTGATTCTAGACTTAACATCAATGTGTGAAGGTCAGGATGGAAGGGACAATTTAGATCCCCCCCCAAAAAACCCCAAATGTTTGTAGCTTGTGTGTGGGTTCAAGTAATAAGTGCAAGTTGCACAAATAAGAAGGTGGCCATTTGCCTATTGCCCATCACTAAAAAAAGAAAAAAAGACAAAAAGACAAAAAAATACAAAAGACAAAAAGGAGGACTTCATCACCATAAAGTTTGAAAGCAAATTTAAATATCTAAAGTAAATATCATTTATTAATGTGTATGCAACTTTAGTGTTGATGCAACTGTACTTGGAATTACTATAATTTATATAGAAATACGATACTTTCCAGCATATTGGGGAAGTCTATAACCAGGTGACCTGTGGGTTTACTCAGCCTGCTATCTGTGGGCTTAATTTTGATAAGTAGTTTGCTCATTCCTTTTAATCAAATTTGAATTGGACAGATTTGCAAACAGAAGGTGCTCTAAAACAGAGAACTGTCTTTTGGCAGCCTTTCAAACAGAGACCGATAAAATTGGACATATGAGAACCCTATCAAAGATTAGCATTTGACACATCAATTATTCTACAACACTAGATGTTATTGCAACCTGTGATAAGGAAATTGGTTCCATCTCAGATTTCAGTTTTTAGTATCTGCTTGGAAGAACTGGATAGCCCACAGAATATCTAGTCCAATAATTTTTTAGGCCAATACTTAGTTGCTTTGAAATCTGGAATACAGTAAAGGGACCAGTGCTAAAGCACTTTAGATATATGTTTCCACTAGAAACATTGGTTGCAACTACCAGAAGATGGAAATGTTAAGAAGGATTTCCAATGTACAACAACAAGAAACCTGTTGTTCAACAAGGACAACAAGAAATCAAAAACTTTCCAGGAAAGCTGTTGCACCTTTCTTTCCCTGGAGATGTTGGGAAAGAGATCAGAGAATTCTCATGAATGAATGCCTTTTTAAAAAAAGTCTGACACTTGTTACGATGGTTGGTTTGATATCAAGACCCCCTTTGGGTCCTTGTCAGACCCCTAGGCTGGAAGGAGCCTTGGACTTTAGTAATTCTCCAGGTTCAAGGTCTTCATTACATCCTTTTCACAGGAAGTTAAGTTTTCTAGACTTGTTTTCAAAGCTGGTTTTAACTTATGCTATTAACATAAAGGTCAGGTTTTGGGTTTTTTTTGCAAATTTTGTCTCCAGCATCACGTTCAAATAAGGAAATGTATGTTGATTCTTTGGGGCTTTTCTGACCTTACACTTCTGTTAGTAAGATCTGATTTTGAGGAGGAAATAATTTTTCCCTTCATCTTTATCTGAAAATAATGTACAAAATTTATTCCTGACATTTATTATGATATGAATGTCTCTAAGTGATTAATTTGGAGAATCCTGTGGCTGTGAACCAAGTGGTTAGAATCCTTACCCCTTTACCAAAGTATCTCCCAAGCATTATTATTTTGGTCTTGTCTGGAATCAGCTTCAAGCAATTCATCTTCATTCATTTATTTCCCTTAAGAAATATTCAGATAAAAAATTAAATCTTCCTTTGTTTGGGGTACTAGGCTTGTTTGGGGTACTTAGCATAATTTTTTGCCATGCATTAGGCAGCAAAATGTATTGAGACAGCTATCACCATAAAAGTAAGCACTTTTTCTGGATGAAAATCAGGAAAAAGAAAGAAACGAGTATTTGATATATTGAAAATTTGGTAGAGGGATCGTACATTTGCACAGTCTCATCTAAAAATCTTGTCTACACATTGGGCAAGAAAGCAAGAAAAAAACCATAACAGAAACCACAAAGATGAATATTCCCCCCCCCCTCCCCAGTGCTTTGAGATCGAACTCAGCAAAATGGAGAGTGGATATTTCTGCTGTGTATTTATGTAAAGATTACTGTGGCAGAACTGTGTAGTCACATGGTAGCAACTATTAGGTTTGGTTGTATATCACTTGTGAGAGAAACTCAGCAGGTAACTAGCAGCCTAGGAAGAAGGTGTAGGTGAAAAATAAATAGAAAGAAGACCTGCCATCCCTTCGGTCATTTGTCCTTTCGAAATGTTGCCTTTCCTTGCTGGTTTTGAAGCTCTTTCATAGAAATACGGTCTCCTAGTCTAAATCCCCTGTTGCTGAATGCCTTCTTGTAGAAATATTTTTAGTCCTGAAAGATTATGAATGATCCCTGGGCTTGCAAATACATTTTCAGAGACAGCAATTCCAAGTAAGTGCAATCATTTGGTGAGGAATACTAAAAGAGAAGGGAGTTCAGGATGGATGGGAGTTTCTCAAAAGAGAGATACTGAAGGCACAATTTAAAACAGTTCCAATGACGAGGAAGAATGGGAGGTGTTTCAAGAAACCAGGATGGATGATTGAGGAAGTTACAACTGAGCTAAGTTTTAAATGGAACATGTATAAGAAATGGAAAAAAGGGGAAATCACTAGAGAGGAATTAAAACAAATAGTGAGCACATGTAGGGGTAAAGTCAGAAAAGCTAAAGCGCAGAATGAACTCAGTCTTGCTAGAGACATTAAGAACAACAAAAAGGGCTTTTTGGGGGTATGTTTGTAGCAAAAGGAAGAGGAAGGAAATGGAAGGGCCACTGTGCAGAGAAGATGGCAAAATGCTAACAGAGGACAGAGAAAAGGCAGAGCTATTCAACACCTTCTTTGCCTCAGTCTTCTCACAAAAGGAAAAAGATGCTCAACCTGAAGAAAATGGAGCAGAGGACACAATAGGGGAAATGCAGCACAGAATAACTTAAATACCTGGTTAATCTTGTTGGTGTATGCAGACAGCGAGATCTAGCATACACACATGCAGAGCAGTTGCACGTAGGCAGAAATGCCCAGAAGCTGGTCTTCTGTGAAGAGTCTGCTCCAGATGGCACAGGAAAAAGCCTCCCACACACAACTGCTGCTTTCAGCTTGGAGAAAGGAATAGCTTCACAGCAAGGTTTCTCTCAGAGAGGGCTTTAATCTTTGTTGCAAAGATACACAGCATACCAGATGTCATCTTGAATACTCACAGCTATACAGAGTAACAAGGTGCTTCGCCAACCACAAACCACAACTAACCAACAATGGAGATTCTGACTCTCTCCCATATATAGGTGGTCCTCTTGAGAACATGTGACAGCCATGCACTAATGAAACCTTGCTGGTTTCATTCCCAGTGCCTGTTGCATCAGACCTCCCATGATGCATACCTGGCTTGTCCCATCCACTTTGCATGTTACATCAGGTCTCCCATGATGCACAGCTCACCAAATGCTGACTCATGCACCTGCCACTTGAACTGTAGTAACCCTGTTACCATTGCTCCAGTTCTTTACAGTGGCCACATCCATGTAATTTTCCAGACCAGGGTGCCACATGGTCTTGACAAATCTAAATGACTTTAAGTCTCCAGGACCAGATGAACTGCATCCAAGGGTATTAAAAGAATTGGCAAATGTAATATCGGAGCCATTGACAATAATCTTTGAGAACTCCTGGAGAACAGGAAAAGACTGGAGGAGGGCAAATGTAGTCCCTATCTTCTAAAAGGGAAAGAAAGATGATCCCATCAATTATTGTCCAGTTAGTCTGACATCAATACCAGGAAAGATTTTAGAGCAGATCATTAAACAGAGACTCTGTGAACATTTAGAAGGGAATGCCATAATCACTAAAAGTCAACATGGGTTTCAGAGAAACAAGCCATGCCAGACAAATCTGATCTCTTTTTTTTTTTTTGATACAATTACCAGCTTGGTAGAAGAAGGGAATGCTGTGGATATAGCATATCTTGATTTCAGTAAGGCCTTTGACAAAGTTTCACATGACATTCTGGCTAACAAGCTAGTAAAATGTAGGCTAGACAAGATAACTGTTACATGGATTTGTAATTGGTTGACCAGCCAAAACCAAAGGGTACTCAACAATGGCTCCTTTTCATTCTGGAGAGAAGTGACCAGTGGGTTGCCACAGGGTTCTGTCCTGGGTCCAGTGCTATCCAACATCATTATCAATTACTTGGATGAAAGAATAGAGGGCATACTTATCCAATTTGCAGTGACCAGTGGGCCTAACACCAAATTAGGAGGAGTAGCTAATGCCCCAGAGGAGAGGATGAAAATTCAAGAAGGCCTTAATAGATTAGAAAGCTGGGCTAAAGCTAACAAAATGAAATTCAACACAGAGAAATGTAAGGTACTGTACTTAGGGCAGAAAAATGAAATGCATAGATATAGGATAGGGGACACCTGGGTGAAAGGGATCTAGGAGTCCTAGTAGACCACAAGCTGAACATGAGTCCACAGTGCGATGTAGTAGTGAAAAAGGCCAATGCAATTTTAGCCTGCATCAATAGAGTATCATGACTAGATCAAAGGAAGTAATAGTGCTACTGTATTCTGCTTTGGTCAGACCCCACCTGGAATACTGTGTCCAGTTCTGGGCACCACAATTCAAAGGATGCTGAGAAACTAAAGTGTGTCCAAAGGAGGTCGACTAAAATGGTGAAGGATCTGGAAACCATGCCCTATCAGGAATGACTTGAGATAGTTAAGGGGTGATATGATAACCCTGTTTAAATATTTGAAGGGATGTCATATTGAGGAGGGTGCTAGCTTGTTTTCTGCTGCTCCAGAGAATAGGACCCAGAACAATGGATACAAGCTACAGGAATAGAGATTCCACCTCAACATTAGGAGGAACTTCCGACAGTAATGGCTGTTCGACAGTGGAACACATTCCCTCAGAGTGTGGTGGAGTCTCCTTCTTTGGAGGTCTTTAAACAGAGGCTGGATGGCCATCTGTTGGGGATGCTTTGATTTTGAATTCCTGCTTGGCAGGGGGTTGGATTGGATGGCCCTTGTGGTCTCTTCCAACTATATGATTTTATGATTCTATGATTTATTTCTGGTATTTCATTTATTTCAGGTCATGAGCTAAAGATATATTTCTTCTCCTTTCACATATAAGAGGGAATGGAAGAATTACTGGATGTATGTATGTGTGCTTCAGAGTTACCTGTTGGCTTATGGTGATCCCATGTATTTCACAGGGTTTTCTTAGGCAAGGAATACTCAGAGGTGCCCTTCTCTAAAGTATAACTGGAAAATGATGTCATGAGAAGTAGAAGGATAGCAGGACAATATAATGTTCCTAATGGCTTGTACTGCCATGGGCACATACATGGCACCACAATATGCCAACTTCTTCATGGCTGACCTAGAACAACACTTTTCTGACCCCTGCAATTTACAATCCCCAAGAGAGGACACATCAGAGATTGCAATAACCACAAGACCATTGGATCATCCTCCCATGCAAGCAAATTTATGCTCACAATTCTGAAACAAATACTTACTATAAATGGAACAAGAAATGCCTGATGTCCAAGCTGGGTTCAGGAAAAGAAGACACACTAGATACCATATTGCACACATATAATGGATAATGGAGCACAGAAAAAATCAGAAGAAAATCTGGCAGTGCTTTATAGATTATAGGAAAGCCTTTGATTGTTAGAACATAAAAAACTTTGGATCACTCCTAAAGAATGGCTGAACCACAACATTTGATTTTCTTGGTGTGTAACCTGTACTAAAACAAGAGACTAGGAAAGATGATAAAGAAATAGAATGATTTCCAAATGGCAAGGGGACAACACAAAGATGCATTTTAATCACCCTATCTGTTTAACTTGTACACTGAACATATATGTAAAGCAGGATTAGATTTGGAGGAAGGTGTGAAAACTGGAGGAAGGAACACCAACAATTTAAAATGAACAGATGGAACTGCTACTACTAGCAGAAAACAGCAAAGATCTGGAATAATTACTGAAGAAAATCAAGGAAGAACATGCAATGACAGAGTTACAAATGAATATTAAACCCCCCCCAAAAATAATGACCACAGAGTATTTACATAACTTTAAAGTAGATAATTAAAACACTGAAGTAATTCAAATTTTTCCATACCTTGGCTCAGTCATTAATTAGAATGGAGACTGTAATCAAGAAATCAGAAGTAGTCTAGGACTTGGAAGGGTAAAGATAAAGGAACTAGACAAGATCTTGAATGTAAAGATATATAATTGAACACCAAACTCAGGATTGTCTGTGCCATCATATTTGCAATTTATATGTATGGTTGGGAAATTTGGACAGCTGACAAGAAGAAAGTCAACTCATTTGAAATGTAGTGCTGGAGAGGAGTTCTACAGATATCATGGACTGCTACTTGAAAAAACAAATAAATGGGTGCAAAAGCAAATCAACCCTGAACTCTCCCTAGTAGCCAAGATGACTAAACTGAGACTCTCATTCTTTGGCCATATCACAAGAAGACATGAATCACTAGAAAAAAAACACCCAATAATGCTTGGAAAGTAGTAGGCAAAGAGCAAGACCACAATCCAAATGGATAGACTAAAACAAGGAGGCCACAACCCTGAGTCTGCACGACATGAGCATGGCTGTTGATGACTAAAAGGTCTCTAAAGCTTAGGGGCAACATAAACTCAAGTCAATTTGATGACAGGTAACAACAACAAAGGACCCTAGCTTTTCCCCCATTGTATTCCTGATTGTTAATATTGTTAGTTACCATTTAAAAAAAGAATTGTTTTTATTGTGTTTTTAATTTTTTATTATTTGATCAGCTCCTTGTACTCTAATTGCTGCAAACCATTTCAAGATTTTTCAAAATGAAAATCTGTTATATCCATATTTTCCGGGTATAACAGGTGCACACTTTGTCAAAGTCTCTACTATGTGCAGATGGAGGCAGTAATAATAGAATTATATCTATTTATAATAGATATAAATCAGATAGCATAGCTATAGGATTAACTCTCAACAAATTAGATGAGATCCGCAAGATGTTCTATAATAGAAATATGTGGGTAGGAAACATGGCAGAGTGTCAAAGGCAAGAAATAAAAACTCTAATCAGGTTGGTTTGTAGTCCTGTGTATCATAATTTATTCTAGCATGGTTAACAACGGCTATCAACATTCATAATCAAAGCTGAGAAATTACATAATAATCAGTTTTTTTGAAGGGTCAAGTTATCTCACAGATTCCCAGAACTCATTCTTTCTCTCTGTAATCTGTTATTAAGAGTCCAGTTAATTAAATGGTGTTTAGTTTGTGCTGCTTTAGCTAAAAGCATGTGGGAGCAATAGATACATATATTTCTTTTGCCAAGTTGTTGCGCAGGACAATTTAATTTTCATTAATCTAAAATGTTAGGAAGATTATAGAAAGAGAAGGCAGCTATGCTGGCAGGTTACTAATTAGGACTTACTATGTAGGTGTTAAAAAGCTAATAGATTTGTAGCCTCTTTTATTCCAGAGATAGGAATGAGATCTAAGCAGCTTGAATAGAAGGTGAACGATTGGTTTGGGAAGCAGGTGATTACAGGAGCTGATTATAGTACAGGGATCAGGACCAGCCCAAGAAATTTTACTGTGTGAAAGTAAGAATTATATAGCCCCTCTTTCTGCCATCCTATCCCATATACAAATGACAGCTCCACAAGCAATTGAATCTTCCATCAACAATGATGATAGGAAAATATCATTCACAAAACCTTAGCCCACTTGATCAGACATCTTCCAATACCTTACTGCCACAACATAACATCTGATAGTGGAAGTGGCCACATCATTATGTCTAGTAGTAGGGGGCTTCCTTACTTTGAAATATTTCTCCCAGACAGTTTGATTGTATGAATCTTTACCACTTTTTGATCCTGTTCCATGCCACCAATTTCTTTGCCCCCCTTTTTTTCTGAGTGAAGAAATGCAGATAGCAGGCAAGCAAGGATCCAACCATGAACAGGATGATGCCATGATGCTATGTGGCCAATTTGGTTTGACATCGAGGTGGAAGCCAAGACTGAGGATGGGATGAAGTGACTGTACAAAATGGTCAATCAGCTTTGGCTATATAATAAGGCAAATTAAATCCACTGAGGCCGAGGCTGCATTGCAGAAATAATGCAGTTTGTAACTGCTTTAATTGCCATGGTTCTATGCTATGGAATCTTGGAATTTGTAGGTGGTTGTGGCACCCGAGTTCTCTGACCAAGAAGGTTAAATATCTCACAAAACTACAAATCCCAGAATTCCATAGTATTGAGCCATGGCAGAGTCCAACTGCATTATATTCAGTGCAGGTGCAGTCTATGAGAGAAAGTAATAGAGAGAATGTAAATAAATAGATGATAAACTGAGGTATTCTTGTAGTTGCCTGATTGCAAGAAGGAGGTGTGATGCCTAGAAAAATCTAAGGAGATATTAGAAACTAATGTGAACTTTTTTCTCTCTGTTTAATGAGATGTAGGATTTTAAATTTGACTTCTTTTCTTGATTAATGTGGACAATAGTTTATATATATATGTGCTGTTAAGACAATAGGATAGAATACAGATTTTGATTGTGATTTTTATTAATTACATAGTGGAGATTTAAGTTGAATAACCAAACTTTTTCCTTCAAATCAAAAATATAGCATAACATCTTAGTGGGCATAGAAAACAGGGTGATACTTCTTTTGACTATATAAAAATGATACTTTTTTTGGCTTGGTTAATAACAAATTAATTAGGGCTAAGAATGTAATTACTGAAGTAGTATTTTTGATGGAATATTTGATATCGAGTTTTGGAATATATACGTTTTTTCACTTTGGTTGGTACATTGTATATGGCAGCAATAACAAGATCACAGGTTAAGATGCAGGCACAAACATAAGGAGCCACACAAAGAAGACCCTCTTTAGAAACAAATAAAATGTTGGAGTCCAATTTGTTAATACTAGATGAGATCAAGAAGATAAGATTGGAAATGAAAAAAGATAAAGCAGAACTAAAATTGGACCTGAAAAATACGAGAGAAGAATTGAAACAAGATATCAAATCAGAGGTAAAGGAAGTGGTCAACATTGTGGAGAGATTAACAATGGAATTAGCTCATGCAAAAACGAAGATAGTTCAATTAGAAAAACAGAATTACAAACAGAACTTACAGAGGTTAAAAGGAAACAACTAAAAGAGTCAGAAGAAAGAGTTAAAATAGAGCAGAAGGCAAGAGAAAGATGCCTAAAAATTAGAGGTCTACTGTAACAAAAAGGTGAAAATATTTATGAAAGATTAACACCTATCCTGGTGAAATTTATGGAAAGAGATGAAGATGAGTTCCATTTCGAAATCAATAAGATGTATCGAATCAATTCTTGGATAGCAAGAAAGAAGAAGATTCTGAGAGATGTGGTGATATATTTCGTGAGGACCCAGGTGAAAGATCAAGTGATAAAACAGCAACATGAAAAAACTTTGCATATTGATGGCTCTGAGATTCAGATTTTCAAAGAACTGCTGGGTGAAACACTAAGAAAAAGAAAGGATTACACTCAGTTAATCAAATATCTGAGTGAACATGACATCTTTTATAAATGGGAATTTCCAGAAGGAGTATCCTTCAACTTGGGACGGAGAAGATATAAAATCAATTCACCTACAACGATAAAGGACTTGTTAGACAAATTAGAAAATGATAATAGGAAAGAGTAACATAAAATAAAAAAAACCTGGAAGATCAAAGAAAATGCAGGAGAAGCAAACAGAAAGGAGAAGACTGAAGAGAAAGGAGCAAGAACGAAACATCGAAACAAAAAGATACATTTAGAAGAAGATATAGAGGAATCAGTAGAAAAGGGAAGTGGCTACATATCAGAATCAGAAGAAGAGAAAACAGAGGAAGAAATAGAAGAAAGAGTAGAAGTAAAAGATGTTTAGGAATACGAATTTAATCACATGGAATGTGAAAGGACTTAACTCCCCGCAAAAAAGAAAGAAAAAAATTCATTGTTTAGCAAACCGGAAGGCAGATATCACATGCCTTCAAGGAACGCACATTTGTAGAAAATATGTAAGATTATTAAAGAACAGCAAATTAGGAAATGTTTTTGTGTCTGCTTCTGACAAAAGAAAGAAAGGGGTGGCAATCTATGTAAAGGATTCTCTTGAAGCTAAAGAAATATTTGTGGACAGTAATGGGTACTAATAGTAATGGGTACTATATCGGGATAGAGATTAAATGGGAAAACCTAGCAATTCTTATAATAGGAGTATATGGCCCCTTACAAAATAAAAGCAAATTCTATAAAAATCTATAAAAAAAGATCACAGAGCATCAATATGAACATATAATATTGGCAGGTGATTGGAATGGGGTAATAGACCCAGTGGTTGATAGAAAAGTAAAAACCAATTTGAAAACATTAAAGGGAAATTACCAACAACTTTTTTTTAATATGTTAAAAATTGCTATAGTAGAGGATGCTTGGAGATACAAGCATGGTGAAATCAAAGAATATACCTTTTATTCTAACCCACACGATTCATGGTCCAGACTGGACAAGTTTTTTATTTCTGAATTAAGAAAAACAAAAATAGAAAAAATAGAGACCCTGCCAATGACTCTGTTAGACCATTGTCCCATAAAGATGACAATGAAAAAGAAGAGAGCAGACAGATGTTGGAGATTAGATGAAACATTATTAAAAGATGAAAAAATGCAAAAGAAAGCAAAGGAAATTTTGAAAGAGTTCTTTGAAATAAACATGACAGAATTAATAGCTATAAGTACAATATGGGAAACTAGTAAAGCCTATATGAGAGACTTTTTTTTTATAAAGCAGTTATATAAAAAAGAAAAAAGACAGGAAAAACTTCAAAATCTACAAACAGAGCTAAAAGTAACAGAAAGTCAATGAAAAAAAGGATGTGAAATAAGAAACTAAAAATGCAAATAAAACTATTACAAAACCAAATAAATTTGCTACTAACTGAAGAGATAGAAAAAAGTTAAAATATATTAAACAAAAGCAATTTGAATTCGTGAATAAACTGGGCAAGTGGTTGGCAAATAGACTGAAAAAAGAGCGAAAAAAAGAGACTGATTACTAAAATTAAAAAAAAAAAGATAAGATCTTGACGGATCAGAATATTAAACAAAGTTTCCAAGAATATTTCAGTAAGATCTTTTTTAAAAAACGTGTCAGAGGAAAATCAAATTAACGATGTAGAAAAGACAAATACTGCACAATGGAATATAGAAGAAAGAGAAAAATTAAATAAGATGATAGACACCTCAGAGATATCAGATACAATCAAGGAACTAAAGCTATCTAAATCGTCAGGCCCTGACGGATTAGGTGCTATATATTATAAAAGCCTAAAAGAAATATTAATATCAAAACTGCAAACAATAATGAATAAAGCTAAAGAAGGCAATATACCTGATTCCTGGAAGGACGATAATATAGCATTGCTCCCCAAGGAGGGGAAAGATAGATATGGGGAATTATCGCCCCATATCTTTACTAAATGTAGATTATAAGATCTTTACTAGCATTCTAGCTAAAAGAATTAGAGCAATTTTACAGGACTGGATTCACCATGACCAGAAAGGCCTTTTACCTGGCAGACAGTTAAAAGATAATACAAGAAACCTACTTGATATCATAGAATACTTCTAAAGAAAGCCAGACAAACAAGCAGCTCTTATTTTCTTCGATGCCAAGAAGGCATTTGACAATTTGAGATGGGACTTTATGTTAAAGATTCTATCAACAGTGGCAGGAGTAGGAACATATTATAATTGGGTTAGAGCTTTATATAAAGAACAATGAGCTCAAATAGTCATAAACAATGAAAGAACAAAAATATGTAAAATTTGGAAAGGGACATGCCAGGGCTGTCTTCTTTTTCCGTTGTTATTCATTTTGACTTTGGAAGTGTTATGTAATAAGATTAGAGAGGATAAGGATATACCAGGCATCAAAGTTAAAGGGAATGAATCAAAACTTAGAGCGTATGCTGATGACATGGTGATTTATTTAACAGATCCCATAAGTAATATACATAAGCTGTTACAAACTATAAAAGAATATAGAAAGTACTCGGGATTTAGAATTAACAAAGAAAAAACAAAAGTTCTAACACTGAATCTGTCTCAAAAAGAAAAAGATTTATTAACACAAAACTCTGATCTTAAAATAGAAAATAAAATAAGATATTTGGGAGTCACATTTACAGCAAAAAATGCAGACCTTTTTAAGAATAATTATGAGCCAATTTGGAGAAAGATCAAGAGGAATCTAAAGGAATGGAACAAATTACATCTCCCCTTATTAGGACATATATAGGCGATAAAGATGC
The DNA here is from genome assembly GCA_026167975.1 of Phrynosoma blainvillii. Taxonomy (NCBI): domain Eukaryota; kingdom Metazoa; phylum Chordata; class Lepidosauria; order Squamata; family Phrynosomatidae; genus Phrynosoma; species Phrynosoma blainvillii. The sequence continues at coordinate 47,502,725 of JANUYF010000003.1, read as the reverse complement.
AAGTGCTTCCAAAAATGCTATTTCTTTTCCAAATGATCCCTATACTAACAAATGATGTACCTTTCAAAAATTGGCAAAAGGACATCACAAATGTTATATTGGCAGGAAGAAGACCCAGAATTAAGATAAAAAACTTACAAGATACGACAGATGGAGGAGGTTTAGGGCTGTCAAACCTAAAACTATATTATCATGCAAATGCATTAGAATGGATAAAGGAATGGATCAGGTTAGCTGACAGAAGACTGATATACTTAGAGGGTATAGATAATGTTTATGGATTCTGCACTTATCTATACTATGATAAGGTGAAAGTGAACAACGACTTTAAAAATCACTATGTAAGAAGAGCAATATGGAGAGTTTGGGAAATTTATAAACGACAAATCAATAGAGGGATACCGATGTTTATGTCACCCAATGAAGCACTACATAGAAAGGATGAAATGATAGCAAACAAATGGTCAACTTATGGAGATCTACTAATAAAAGAGAAAGGCAAATGGAGGTTAAAATCAAGGGATGAACTTAAAATAGATGGAATAAATTGTAATTGGTTTCTCCATATGCAACTAAATGAAAGATTTAAATTAGATAAAAAAAACAATATATGATTATAATGACACAAACTGAATTAGAAAAAGTTCTTTATAAAGAATCAGAACATTTAACATCAAAGATATATAAAATATTACTTAGATGGGATACAGAGAATGAACAGGTTAAAAACTGTATGGTAAGATGGGCACAAGACCTAGGAAAAACAATACATATGGACGAATGGGAATGTACTTGGAAATCAATGTTAAAGTATACATTAAATTACAACCTTAGAGAAAACTGTTATAAAGTACAATACAGATGGTATTTTACGCCATCGAAGTTTGCGAAAACTAAAAAAGATAAAGGTACAAATTGCTGGAAATGCAAAAAGAAATTAGATACAACTTTCCATATGTGGTGGAACTGTCCACTGGCCAAAAGATATTGGGATAAAGTACATGCTGAAATCAGAGATATTTTACAGATAAAATATAAAAAAGAACCTAAGATATATCTTTTAGGTATACTAAATGATGATCTGAGAAAAAAAATTATTTTTGATGATCTGAGAAAATTATTATTTTACATGATAACTGTAGCCAGAATAACCTACGCTGCAACATGGAAAGAAAATAGGAAAATAGGAAAATAGGAACCAGAAGTAACAGTGTCGCATACAAAATTATTAGAAAGCATGGAAATGGATAGATTGACATATTTAATCAAAAATAAAACTACAGATAAATTACATAAAGAATGGTCCCCAGTTATAAGAAAAATTAAGGCACGTATCAAAAGAGAAGGAAAATAAAGTACAAACAAATTTATAAATTCATCAATATAAAGGGGAAAAAAACAAATAAAAGTTTAACAGAGGATAGACTCACAATTCAAATATAGTAATAAATAAAAATATAAGGCAATAAGGTTTCTATCTTTCAGAACACTGTTTTCTTTAGTATATAAGTGGATTATTAAAAGTGCAGGACAAAAATAGATGGTTTGTTTGGTGATAAGTGAAATCTGGCTTATGATTGTGGTCCAAAAACTTTTGACTTTAGCATATTCTATCTACATATGGAGATAGGAACCAATTTTTTGTAAACCCCTCCCCCCTGGATACATTATTAACATGTTTCTTTAAAGTGATGCTTTTAAACAAGTATTTAGAAATAAAATAATGTGTTCAAAAATACCAAAATTCCCCCCACTGAATTCTTCCCAGGTACTTAATAAATGTTACTCTTTGCTCAAAAAAGGAATATTAATGTCACTGACTTAAAATAGTGACACTGGTCTTCTAACCAGACAGGTTATGCTTGCAAGTAAAGCTGATGCTTTCAACATTTTACTTTCATGTTCCAAGGAGATTAGACTTAAGGTGCTTTTGTCTTTGTTTCAAGGACCAGAACTGAATTCACATTGTCTCCCATAAAAATCCATGGCCTCCCCCCCTCATTTTAGCAGTTTTATATTTTTGTGTGGGTATGTATGTGAAGAGCCAGTGTGGTATAATGGTTTGAGTGCTGGATTATGATGCTGGAGACCAGGGTTCAAATCCCCACTCAGCCATGGAAACCCACTGAGTGACCTTGGGCTGGTCACACTCTCTCAGCTTCAGAGGAAGGCAAAGGCAAATTCCCTCTGAACAAATCTTGTCAAGAAAACTCCATAATAGGTTCATCTTGGGGTTGTCATAATTTGGAAAGTATTTGAAGGCACACAACAACAATATGTGTGGAGAGAAGAGGTCTTTTTGTTCTGGCTGGTACTGCTGAACAATTATGAGTAGATCCCATTTGATCATCTGCCCATCTGATCTATGTTTACTTGGAATAAGTTCCACTTAATTTAGTGGGGCTTATTCCCGAATTATTGGGTATATATAAGGCTGCAGTGCAAATGACACATTCAAGACCCTATAAAAACATCATTTCCAGAGACCTGTTATTAAGTATTTGCTAGATAGGTAAGAGACTTTTAAGGGTTCACTTAGATTAGTAGCATAAAGGAAGTTGTTTATATAATTTTAGAAACACAAATAAGTAAGCAGGGCTCAGCAATTTCCAGAACCTTGGGAAAACATAGGGAGGCTACTGTGTAAGAAAAGAGCCAGTGCAGAAGAACACATAATTCACATTTCAATAACTGTGTGCTGGATATCTTCAAGAGGTCTCACTGCTGTCACAGTGGTGGCTGGTGGCTCCCATGTCATTGGATCAATGAATCCACTCCAGAATTTAGTCTGAACTTTTATGGAGCTATCCAAGCTAGCCTCCAAATTTGTTCATCATCTTGGGTATTTCCTGTAAAGTGTAGAATAAAATCTGTAATAGACTCACCAGCCCACTGAAAGGGAAGCCACCAGCTCCCAGTAGCAATCACTGATCTTTATAATTCTGTCCCCCTCTAACATCTATTTCTCAGCATATAGCATATACTATTTTTACAGTCATAAACACTTAAAAGTATTTGTGGATAGTCTTTGAAACTCCTCAAGCATTTCATAGCAAGCCCCAAAGAAGGTGACCTTTCAGGGGACTGATATAATCCCCTTCATGGATCTAGGAAACAAATGTATTCCTTTTAAAAGCAGATATTTCCTCCTCCTGCTTTTCTCACTGATATTGCAGGCTTTGAAGTCTGGCTTGAGAAGCTTCTTTCAACTTAATACCCTTACTGAAAAACCAAGGCTCTTTTTCCCCCTGTAGCCATCTCCCCCATGGCTATTCAACTGAGTGTGAAGCAAAGAATCTTCCTGGACTATGACTGCAGTCCAGGGTTCATTTTCCCACTCACACATGAAAACCCCCTGGATAATCTTGGGCAAGTTACACTCTCTCAGCCTCAGAAGGTGGCAATGGCAAACACTGCTGAAAAAAACTTGCCAAGAAACAACATGATAGGGTGGCCATAAGTTGGAAACAATTTGAATGCACAACAACAACAACAACAACAACTAAGCTATTCACATCTTGTGGCACTAAAATCAAGCTGAATGGTGCAACATGTGAAGAAGGACTTTTGTCTTCCCTGAAACAACATTTTTTTTCTTAATGTGCTATGAAAACATTTTGATAGCTTGAAATTGCCATCAAAACAGAAAAGAAAGAGACTTGGATGATTATCTTCACACTTAAATGACTTGTAAAATCCCGCAATGAATCCACAATACAATTTGCCTACATTGTTCTAAAATTGTTTCATTGTGCAGTGCTTGAGTTCATTGATAATGTCTTCTCTTCTGCACATCACTACTTGTTTAATATCTAATTGCTCCCTGTGCTGAGTTATTCAGATTTTATACAGAAGAACATGAAATTTAATTTGTTCAGGATATGTGAATGTGCCTTCTGTCAATATTGGTAGTTGCTGAAATGGTTATGGTACAATCCCATGTACTCTATGAGAAAATGTCACAGAATAAGGTGGGTCTGAGTAACCACCTGTAGGGAAGAGGCTAGAGCTGCTTGATTTCACTTTGTTAAATCCAAGAATCTAATTTGTACATTATTTCCATGCGAATCAGGAAACCCCTGGGATAAGCCAGCTTTCCTCCATTGTCTGCTCACAGCCTCAGAGTAATGTGCTTGGCCATGAAAGCTCACTGAGTGACCCTAGGTATCTCACACACTCTCAGACCCAGAAAACCTTAGGGTTCACATAATTCAGAAACAGCTTGAAGGCACCACCACCACCAACAAATAAAATGTTAGACTTGGAACAGGGACACCTAAGTTCAAATTTCTGCTTCAAGGTTAAGGAATTTACCATGAGATCTTGGATCAACACTTTGTTGTTGTTAATTGCCATCCAGTTGGCTTCAACTTATGATGGCCCTATGAATAAGATTTGGAGAATATATGAACACCTTGTCTTAAAGATTTTATTCATTTGTTCAACTGCTATACATTGTTTTAAAAAGTTTAAATGTTTTAAAAACTGTTTTAACTTATTATATTGTTTAATACATTTTAGCTTATTTAAATCATCTTACTATTTTTAACCTCTGAAACCCTTTAATGCTATTTGTAAGGCACCCTGAGATCTCTTGCTATAGGATGAAGTATAAATATTTTAATAATAAATAATATTTTTGCACTTTCCTCCTTGACTTTCTTCAATAGTTGTTCCATGTCTTTTTATTTTCTACTAGAACAGTGGACCCTCAGTATCCATGGGGGTTTGGGTCCAGACCTCTTCCCCCATGGAAACCAATAACCATGGATGCTGAAGTCAGTAAAGTTGGACTTCCTTATCCACAGGTTTTTTATTCATGGATTCAAGCATCCACATCTTGAAAATATTTTAAAAAATATAAATTCCAAATAGCAAACCTTGATTTTATATTTTTTATTTTTAATATAAGGGACACCATTTTGCTATGCCATTATATTTAATGGGACTTGAGCATCCATGGATTTTGTTATTCATGGGGGATCCTGGAACCAAACCGCAGTGGATAAAAGGACCCACTATATTTAACATTTAAAATTACCTAGGTGACAAGGTATGGGCACTAAGAAGGCATTCTTCCTGTACTGTTTCCCACTTTCCCATCACAAAGGCTCTGACAGAATTTAAACCCTTTCCGGACTCTGTTTCCCACCTTTTCAACCTTCCCATCAGAAAGCCTCTGCCAGATTTTAAACTCCTTTGCCATTGACCCTTTGCCACCTCAGGGAGAGGCAGCAGAAGGAGCAGGCAAGGACAAGTGGGAAAGGAGTTTAAATTCTGGCAGAAGCTTCATTATGAGAAAGTGAGAAAGCAGGAGTTTAAATTCTGGCAGAGGCTTCCTTGTGAGAATGAGGCAGGAGTTTAAATGTTGGCAGGCCCCTGATCATCCCTCAATTTCTATATTAATTTAATATTAAAAGTGATGCTGGGTTGGGTGACCTGGAAAGGCAACCCCACTGCAGAAAGCTAACCATACCATATTTGGAAATCTGATTGGCTCTAGCAAGGAAGGAAGCAAGGGCACCCACCATGATGAGATCACCCAAAGACATTGGCATAATCCCTTTGTCTGTTATGCACATTTAACTTAGTAGAACATGAGTGAGTAAACAGTTCAAATTTTGTTGTTGTTAACAGACCTTGAGTCAACTTGCCTCATGGCAACCTTGTGGATGAAACACCTCCAAGGCCCCCTGTTCTTAACCTCTCTGCTCACGTCCTGCAGACACATGTCTTCCCTGATTGAGGCTAACCATCTGGCATGTAGTCTTCCTCTCTTTCTACTGCCTTCCAGCTTTCTTAGCATCATTGGTGTTTATCACATTGGCTTTGCTTCCACAATAGATACAGAATGTAACTTTAAGAAAGCAGATCTTATCGCATTTTCCCATTGCTGGGAAGCACTCAGCCCATTTTCAACCTGGCCTTCTCCGGGCTTCTCTTGCCCTTTTCCCATTCTTGAAAAGATGCGGCAGAAGCCCAGGTTACAAATGAGCTGCATACTCTTGGCAATGGGGAAATGTGATAAGATCTGACTTCTTAAAGTTATATCCCGTGTCTATCATGGGAGCAAAGCCAATGCAATAAACTCCATAGTTTTTCTAATGATTCATTTTTCTTCATGATGTGGCCAAAGTATAACAGCCTCAATGTACTCATCTTGGCTTCCAGAGAGAGTTCAGGCTTGATCTGTTCTAGAATACATTTGTTTGTCTTCTTTGTATAGAATTCTCAGTACTTTTCTCCAACACCACATCAAATATGAGTTGATTTTCTTCCTATCAGCTTTTTTCACTGTCCAGCTCTCATATCTGTACATGGTGATGGGAAATACAATGACTTGAATTATCCTCACTTTAGTGTTCAGAGTCATGCCCTTACATTTTATGATCTTGTCCCATTCTTTCATAGCTGCCTTTCCTAATCCTAGTCTTCTTCTGATTTTTTGACACAGGCCTGAAATAGATGGGCCAAAAGGACTGCAGTGGGACCTGTGGTGCCATTTGTACTAGGGCTGCAGCAACTGGACATGCCCAACCCTGATCTGGGCTGTTGCCACAATCCTGAACCACACCACCAAAAAGGAGCAGATTTTCCCACTCCTTTTTGGCTTGATTCTTGATGTGGCATCAGTGCAGTTTCCAGCTACATTCGGAGCATGCATAATCTAAACGCTATGTCCTGAATGCAGCCAGAAACCATGGCATTTGACCCATCTGTTTCAGGCTTTAGTCTCCATTCTGATCAATATTTACCCATACTCTCAAGACAAATAAATGTGGTATTAATCCATCAGAAAAGATTAATCCACCTTGTCTTTAACCATTGTTTGGATCTATTTCCTTAAAATCTGGTTTCTGTCTATCTTCTCCTCTTGCCTTTCCCCAGCTCTTCCTTTTCTCAAATTAGTACCATGAAGTGGGAAATGGATGTGTATAGACCCAGATATTTATTTACTTGGAGTATTTATACCCTGCTCTTCGGCCACAAAGGCTCTCAGAGCAGCTTACAAATGATTAATTAGACAGTTCCTTGCCTTCAGGCTTACAATCTAAAAAAATATGACACAAAAGGAGAAGGGAATGGTAGTGGGGAAGGGGATAAGGTCCAGCAGTTCTTCTCTCCCTCTGAGGCCTGGACCATGGCAGACGAATTGGAGGGAGAGCTCTTCTTCTTAGTCCAGGCCAGACCTGATGGAGCTGGGGCTGCATCTCTCCCTCCAAGGCTGGATATAATAGTAATCTGTAAGCATATTGACAGTTCCAGTTTAGATTGACATGTATGACACTGGTTTTGTTTTCTTCTTGCGAAGAACCAACCCCCTGAGCACACACACAGTGACTTGAAAATGTACACAGTGGGAACAACTTATTTATGAAGACATGGCCTTTATATATTATTCAGCACAGAATAGGAGCCAGGGTGATGTATTTGAAGAGGTAATATTCCTTTTTGTACTTGACCAATTTGTTTGTTTCCTCACAGTTCTGCCATGGGCATTTAAATAGACAAACAAAGGAAAGAAAAGAATTGACAATAATTATTACAGTTAAAGAGAAGAATGTACATTAACATTCATGTATTTAGCCATCTTGGGGTAAATATAACAAATGTCAGCAAAATGGAACTTTTTGAAAATCTACTGTTAAAACTGCTGCTGCTACTACTACTGCTGTGGATCACTTAACATATTATCTACTGTAACTACATCTTCTTCTTCTTCTTCTTGTTGTGTTCCTTCAAGTTAAATGTTACATATAAGTAGCTAAAGCTGCTATTTGGTAAATCCTGTCATGCACTCTCCAATATGACCTTAGGTAATGGAGGACACAATCCCATCACTGTTGTTAATGAAGATTTCAATTGGCAATCCATTCACCTCCATCTACATAAAATGAGAAGATGCACCATCTTTTCCTTCACCGCAAGCAGCAAACTCTCTTGGGCCTGACATAAGCGATAGCAATGGGTGCATAAAGTTTTGTCATTTTGTTGTTTTTCATGTTGTGCTTTCTCTCACTAAACTCTAGCCAGCTTTTTTTTTTAAATAAAATTTTAAAAAGTATGAGCAGAGAGTAGCAGACATGGGGCTTCATAAAAATGTGATATGTGACTAGTACTTATGCATCACTAGATTGTGTTCCTTATGTTACTTTGACTTAGTCAAAGCACATCACACTATACTGTTATAGTATTATTATTCCGGTTTAAATGCTATGGCTGCCTCTTGTGGAATTCTCATGTTTATAGATTAATCACACCTAAGAACTTTCTGGTTGAGAATACAAAATAATCCCCCCTTACTGCACATCCCAGGATTCCACAGGAAGCAGTCATAGCAGTAAAAGTGGAATAATAATGTTATAAGAGTGTAGTGTGTTGTTGTCCTTTCATTCTCATTTATAGCTACAAGAAAGTTTTATACAATGGTATCACCTGGCTATTTCCTAGGCTTGTAACCACTGTCATAGTGAGGGAAAAAATGCCACTATCATCATGGTTGTGCATCTGTGGTTTTTTTTCTGCACCGGTTATTTTTTGGACAAAAACTTGAGAGAAAGAGGAAGAGGAGCAGATTTCCATTCAGCAAGGAAAGATTATTCTCTGCTTCACATAACAATAGCAGTCCTTCTAAACCATTTGCGGGGTTTTGTCTGTGCCACCACCTAGTTTCTTGAATAGATCTTATTTCAGGTATAGTCCTGCCTTGTATCTGCCCAATGTACCTAAAGCAATTCCTCTCCACTTTATAAAAAACAGTCTATTCCACATGTGTAAGCATGCACCTTTTTGAATTCAAACACACTTGGGCTGTATTCAACAAAGGAGTGTGAAACTCTCTCAGTCTTGTTTTTATCTGATTCAACCTCCACTTTCTTCCCATTCTTTTATTTTATCAGCAAGATACACTGTTTTCAGTGTGTTAGTGACATACACAAGTGTAAGTCCAATGTACCCTTGCCTAATTTTTTCCCCTGCTCATTGCAGAGCAGGGGTGTACCAGGAGTTAGTGTCACCCAGTACGGGGGGGGGGGGCAGAGGTATGTTTGGGCTCTGGCATGGTTGAAACTACACAAAAGCCCAAAAGGAAGGGACTGTCCCCCCCACCAGCAGCCACCGCCACTGGAGGGGGCAGTGTCAGTGCCCTAAAGGTCTGTTTGGGCTCAAAGGCCCAACAAAAGTTACTATTCCCCCAGCAGCCATTGCCACTGGAAGGGACAGTGCCAGGGACTGCACCCCCACACCTTCCAGAGGTCCATTTGGTGTGGCTGCAGCTGAACCAGAGCCCAAATTGAAGGGACTGGTATGGCTGGCTGGGCAAGTGAGAAAGGGACATGCCACCCTTTCTTGCTCTGGGGTGTCACCCAGTGTGGTCCGTACCCCCTGCACCCCATAGTGATGCCACTGTTGCAGAGATTGGCCTTCTCTTTTTCCCTTCACAACAAGTGATATCTCCCTGCAACTCACTGTTTATTGCTGCAGCCTCCCATGACCATAAAGTGATTGGTGGGGAATGGAGGTGGGGGAGGGTTGGAGAAGCTTTTGGCCATGTTCCTGGAGTCAGATACAGAATGATTACATCAGCTACTGAGATCCTGGAAGATCTAAGAGGATGATGCCATTTCTCTGCATCTCTCTATGGGGACATAGCCAGGCACTTCTGTGATCTGCTCCTCTTTTTACCAGTCACTGATGATGAGGTAGGGGTTACACTGACTAAATGGTGAATCTTAAGGCAGTTGAGAGGAAAGATGTAGCAAAACTTTTACATTATGCTCTATACACTATATAGGATCTCATCCACTGTGTATATTGCCATGGATAGTACTGTATATTTTGATTTATCCTTTCCCCAATATACACATTTTATTTTGCATTTTTTCCCCCCAAAAAATCTGCATTTGGCATGGTACACATTTATCTGTATGTACTACCAAAAGAAACAAGCAAACATGCCAAATGTCCTTCATTCCCAAAGTGTCCCAATGCTGACACTTTTGGTCATAGTCTTATAGACCACAGACTAGATAAATTTATTGATTAAAATGAATTTCTTTTCATGCCTACTCCAGTCTGTCCAGAGTTCTGGATACCATTTTGTATTATATTGCCAACTTTATTTCTGTATACGTGTACAGTGCATCTTTTTGCTGCTGTTGTCTAGAATGTGCATGGACAATAATATTCACATGTAACTACAGTCATCCCTCCATTTTCGCAGACTTCAAGTCCATGTCCCTCGCCTGTTCGCAGGTGGCGAACAGAGGGGGATAAAATGGGGTGCGTGCCTGCGGTGCTTGGCTGCATGTCCCCACAGGCACATGCCTCCATTCAAGCTAATGGGGCTTGAATATCCATGATTTTCCATTTTCACGGGGGGGGGGGGGGTGTGGAGGTGGGGGGTGGGGGGTGGAGGTCTGGAATGGATCCTGCACAAGAACGGAGGGATGACTGTACTATAAACCATTTGCTTGTTTCATCTAGATACAGTCAAGGCTGCAGGGGTTGTGAAAGAATTGAACTTATGGTGGGACAGAAGATATGTTCAGAAGGCTTACCTGTCACAGGATATTATGAACAGGAAGCAAAGTACAGAGGGATTCTCAAAGACAGCATTGCTAAACACCTTTTGTGTTCTTTCCCTTTCTGAAAGTAGGTCACAGCAGAGCTAATGGATATGACATATGTACTAGTCTCTTCTTATTTTTAGTCACATTTGCCCTCCTTTAGTTACTGTGTTTACATATTGAAGGTGCTGAAGAAATGTGGCCTAGAGATATTTAGTTTTGGCTACCTTGCCATCATTCATATGTGAATGTGAAGAATCTCCAAGTAATGCATTTGTTTAGGTTCAGACTACCCTCTCCATTCCCTTTCTCTAATTTATTTTTAATTCATGATAACCAAAAACTAACTAAAATTACAAAGATAAAAATTCTGTCAATTTTTGCATATCCACAGTGCTGATTCTAGAAGGAAATAAAGCAAGACTATTTTAGCAACACTGATTAACTAGTAATATTTCATTTGACAACGTCATTTAATTTATCTGTTGCAAAATCAAGATAGGCATTCCCAAACAGAAACAAACTCTGCCCCCAATGTTAAGCATAAAAATGATTCTCTTTGGGTAATCACAAATAATCCCAACAATTTATTTCCTTGAAAGTGATGAAAATGCCACTTTGAGGTCGCATCAGTTGAGCAGAGGTAGAAAAATAAAAATAACAATCTACAATGGTCTGATTAACAAGGGTTTCAATTTGTAACTCTTCTGTTGCAGTTTAGTAGGTCTTTAATGAATGTGCTAAAAGCCAAATGTCTATATCAGTTTTCACCTCCTTAAGTTTAGACTGGCCTGCTTTTTTCTGATGTTCTTCACACATTTAATGAATGTGCAGGGATGTGTGTGTAGAGCATCATTGTCAGCTACTTCACTCTAGACTGTGTTTGTTCATGATAAGGTCTGAAAAAAAGCTCCACATATATAACTTATTCATGCAGAGATCCCTGTATCATCTCTGGAATCCAGAATGCTCCAAAATCCATATATTCAACTGTACAGTCATACTATATATGTGAGGCTATTTTTAGATCTTAACTCAACATGGAGAAGCATAGGAAGAATCTGCCATGAAATGCTACCCAAATTATGTATCAACCACTTGCATTTATTGAATACATGAAGAAATTATGACAGTGTACTCACATGGGAAATTTTCTGGTCATACTTAAGGTACTGAGCTAAAAATATTTTCTAGGTGATGTATTGCAGTCTAGATTTAGAGGAATAAGTCATAATTATTGTTGTGAGGAGAGAGTTATACTATTGTTGTGGGGGAGATATATTTGAAGTTGGCTGACTAGGGTTGTATCTGCACTGCAGAAGTAATACAATTTGACATCAATTTAACTGCCATGGCTCTATGCTATGGAATCCTGGTATTTGTAGCTTGTTGTGGCATCAGAGCTCTCTGACAGAGAGGGCTATATATCTCACAAAACTACAAATCCCAGAACTCCATAGTATTGAGCCATGGCGGTTAAAGTGGTGTCAAACTGCATTATTTCTGCAGTGCTGATGCATCCTAGGTCTGTCTACATATATTTTGTTAGGGAAAGGTAGATGCTTTATGAATGAGTAGGACATACGTGAATGGCTCTTGCCCCCTCTCTAAGGATAATGCAAATATGGAATGAACAAAAAAAAAGACTTGCTACAGATTTCATATTAGGGCTCTTTAGCATCATAGAGCTGGAAGAGATCTCAAGAGCCATCCAATCCAACTCCCTGCTATGCAGAACTCTTCACCTGAGTTTGAGGCTAGAATCATGCAGGCAATGTTAGTGCCTGCAATTTTTATGGGGTCATAGTGAGGGAAGGCAGACAATTCTCCCAGGTTCCAGCAGCCTATTTCTTCTTCACAGTCTGAGCAGCTACAACCATTCTGTCTTTCACTCTCCCCCTGCCCCCAGCCCCACATGGCGAGGCAGAGTTAACACCAGTTGAGTGCACCAACAAGATTGTGGCTGATTGTTCTGTGACTTGTAGAAGCATTTTGGTATGCAGCTGATGGGAGATCTAGATCAGAATCCTGTTCATGTCTTAAGCATGTCCATATTTTGTCTTTCATTTTGCAGAAGGTTAAACACTGCCCATGATGGCAAAACTACCTTTTTAAAATCCTAATGTAAGAAGAAGGATCATAGAGGACGGTTTGTAAACTATCCCTTATTCAATCTGTTTCAGAAATTAATTTCAGCTATTAAAACATATTTTTAAGTGACACCTTGTAACTCAGTCTTTTTTTCTTGTTTAAGATAAATTTGATTAGAGTTGTAACTATATTTGTTATAAAGTACCTGATTTATGACATGGGGTGCACTCCAGAAATATTGCAGTTTGACAGCACTTTAACTGCCATGGTTCAATCCTACTGAATCCCGGGATTTGCAGTTTGGGGAAACATCTGCACTCTTGGGAGGGAAGGCTAAGGACCACATAAAGCTTCAAATCCCAGGATTCCATACTATGGAGTTACAGCACTTAAAGTTGTGTTAAACTGCATTATTTCTACAGTGTAGATGTGCCTATGCTAATAGTGCCTGATTCATGATATGAAAGAATAATAAAAATCTTATCCTCCTTGCTCTCCTTCCATCAACAATTGAAATCATTTTGCACCACCAAGTTTTTGGAAATTGAATGGGGTTGGATTTTAATGATGTGCTCTGCCTTTTTTTTTTTTTTTTAATGTTTTATGATCTGTATAATCTGTAAATTTTCAGTATCTTTCTTTCAAAACCAAAGCATTGTTAAATGATGAGTCCTCAGAATTCTCATTGATCTGAGAAGGGGCAAGAATAACATAATTACTGATATTGCATCACCAATATTCATGACAGTTTGTAGGGCCTCACCAGCAGAAAGAAAGGGCTGTGCCTCTTCAGAACATACAATCTAAATTTGACAATGAAGACAACAGAGGGAGAGGCAAAGGTAAAAGCATTCGTGAATCAATAGTGCATGGATGTTGTTGCATGTAGTTGGATTGCGATACATCTAGGGAATGAAGAATGGGGGAATAAAAAGAGGAAAATGAGTAGGTTCTGGGGAGAGATTTGAAAGAAGAAGTAGAGATGCCATCTTGGAAATCAAGGCTCGGTAACTGGGGTGGGTGTGGTGGCATATTTTCTGTCCCAGGGACCCTTCAAGGCCCTTACATAGTGCCAAAAATTAAATAAAGTAGAACTTTCTGGAAATAGCTGGAAATTCATTTCTGAATTTGGGAAAAAAAATTGGTTTTGACAATACAGGAGATGCTGTGACCTGTTTAAAAGGATAATTACAACTCTAGGAGGCCTCCAGCAAATCACCATTTTTTTTTTTTGCAAAAGTCCAGGAAAATGTTGGTGCAAAACAGCTCTGTGTGTGTATTATTATTTTTTTTGGTGGGGGTGGGAAATCTTATTGTGGAATAGTCTTTATGGACCTTAACAGCCAAAATACTGTAAAGGCACTATATCTCATCTGATCTTGGAAACTAAGCAGGATCACTCCTGTTTAATACTTGAATACCACCAATGAATTCCAGGTGTTGTAGATTATATTTCAGAGGAAGGAACGGGCAATACTACCTCTGAAGATTCCTGGCCTAAGAAAACCCTATGGAATTCACAGGATTGCCATTAGTTGACAGGCAACTTGAAGGCACATACTTTATGGACTTTATGGTATTCTAGTCATAAGGGACAAGAAGGAAGAATGTCTGGAATTTTTAGAGAAAATGAGAATGTCCATTACTTGAGGGGGGTAGAGCTGGAGGTCCTAAGAGAACAGGCTGTGGCAAAATGGAGCCCAAGGGGAAGGGATGGATAGAGCAAATGTTATAGAAAGCTTTAACACAGTATTATGAATTGGGCAAGTTTTCAGCTTCAACTTCTAAAGAGACTCATGGAGAGTCTCAATCTGCTTCAAAGAATCACATGTCCTGGCAAAAACAGGACTTTGAGTGTGAAACTGATATTTTTGCTAAACAATCATGCCAAGTGCATGTTTCCTTCCTGTAGACAGATGGCTTGATACCCTCTGTTGCCGTACAGGCTGTCAAGATAGGTATGTGTGCTCTTGTGTGAAGAAGATACTTTCTGAGAACATCTATGCAGAGGCTGCCTTTGGCAGAGGCCATAGACAGCAGGGCCTTCAAATGAACCTCCTTAAGGATCTGATTGGCACAAGGTGTTCTGTTAATTGATGTGCTGCTTACAAAAGAAAGCCCAAGGTAAGTTGAGATGTTAGATGAGGACTCCTCTGTCTATTTCTTTGGATGTTTTTACTGAACGATGGAAAACCATCTTTGTAATGGGTACATGGGCTGCTCAGACAGGGTCATACTAGACTTTAAATGTATGATTGGCATCAAAACTAGTGCTCTCCCAGCATTTCAGTTTAACATCTAGTTAGAGAAGAGATAGGCAATGTCTGTCCCTCAAGGTCATTTTTATGGTATATACTCCTAGAATTCGCTGATGCACCCTATGTTGGAAATAATAGTTAAATAATTTGTTTTTCCACTGTTATAGTGTTATGTTCCACTTTAGCTGTCATGGCAACACCCTATGGAATCCTGGGATATGCAGTTTAGGAAGGAGCATTTAGATTTCTCAGCCAGAGAGCTCTAGAGTCTCAGTAACTACAAACCCCAAAATTCCACAGGATGTTGCCATGGCAGTTAAAATGGAATATAGCATTATAACAATGTAGTGTGATAGTGGCTTTATTTTTAAACACACTGTAGGGTTCTATTGCCCCCTACATGTGTGCAACTGTAAAAATATCAAACCTTCCTTCTTCCAGACCTTTGCAATAATGCATGGATTTGCAACAATGCATGAAGGGCAAAAGGGATATGTGACCATGGGGAACGACTCGTCGGGGCAGATTTACTCTCAGCTCGTGCAGATTTTCCAGAAGGAACCTCTTCTTTTATTTAACCTCTTCTTAATTCAGAGGGCATTTACACTCTTTTTTTTTTTTTTGTCCCAAGAAGATCTGGATCGCTGTGCTGATACATATTGGGTTTGTTGTTCCCATTTTGTTTTGAGTTCACAAATCTCTTTGAGTCATTGTAACCCCTGTGTTATTCACATGTGCCATCATTTTGGGTTAAAATGGAGCTGCCTCCCTTCCTTTCAAGGAGAAGCAACAATACAGAGCAATCTGAATTAATTTGGAAGCTTATGCACACTGCTGATGATGCAGACCTTTCAGGAAAACAGGGTGGGGGAATGGTATCAAATATTCTGGTTTAAGTGTTTGTTTTTTTGGACAGCCCCCCCCCCCCCGGGCATCAAGTGCATTTGGGATGTGAGTGAACAACAAGAATTCAACCCGAATTCATCCCAGATTACTTGTGTAGTATGAATGGGGCCTCAGATTACTAGTATTTACCTTTAAACAGCCAAGGTTCAGACATCTGTAAAGTTCTTGATTTTGTTTAAAATATATAACAAATAACAAATAAATAACAAATGAATGCAAATATAATTTAGTCACTAGGGAATTGATCCATAATCAAATATTCCACAGTTGGGTTAGGAATATAAAGTTCTCGGCTCCAACTGTGCTTTTATTGAAGAGCAATTCTGGTTTATGTAAAATAAATATATATAATTATAATAATTTAAATGCAAGGAGTAAGGTAATGAAAAATAAACAGTTCTTGCCTTCAATGGATAGCAAAAACAAAAACAAAAAGAACACCTTTAAATCAGTTTTGTGATATTCACTCTCATTCTTTATTTATTCATCTTTTTCATCCACAAGGCATTGAAAATGGGATATATAAAAATTGGTTCCCAGCTTTAAAACAGACCTGCAACCTAAAAACACAAACTAATTCCATAAGCCATTCAAAAGTGATAAGACATTTAGACATACAATTATTTTTCCAATTTTCTTCCTACAGTTGCAGGGATTGTATGAAATATATTTTCACATTTCTTGACTTTTATCATAACAGTCAACCAGACATGGAAAATTAAACACAAATCAAATAAATAGAAATAGGTAAGTTAGTAACCAAATTATCGAGCAGAGAACCTAATATTTGGCAAAGAACATACTATAAACTGAGATTTTCAGTTTGTGTAAAAGTGTACTTATTAGCATTAATTTTAGAATCATTAAGCAATAAATATGTTTTTCCATAGAAACATTGCTTAATGTACTCTTGGCAGTACTCTTGGAGGCTCAGGCCCCTGAAGGACTCTCTTGCCCCTTACCATCACCTGGGGGCCGGGAGCAGCTGGGGATGGTGTGGGGCCATGGAGAATGCCAGCGGGTTTTTAATACTATTGTTTAATTGTGTATTGTTTAACTGATTAATTGTTTAACTGTTTAATTGTTTAATTGCTTATTGTTATTTAATCCGGTTAGTTTGTTTTGTTTTCAGGGGTTGGGTGGGTGTGGGAAGGAGGGAGGGGATTTGAAGTGATTTTATTTGTCCTTATGTTTTGATATGTTGTATGCCGCCCCGATTGCTTGGCAGAAGGGTGGGATATAAATAAAAATTATTATTATTATTATTATTATTATTATTATTATTAATGATTCTAAAATGACTACCAATAAGTACTCCTTTGGTTGGCATTTCTGCCTGGGTTTTAAGGGGTCAGATTGGTAGATGAATTGGAGCTACATCACTATAGCTATAAGAGGAGGCAGACGGGCGGCCATGGGCCACCCCCGGAAGCTGCGCTGCGGGACCGAGGCATCCCCACGCCTCGGTCCTGCGGCGCAGCTTCACTGCCCCTGAAAGGAGCGTTAAATTGGTGCTCCTTTCACAAGTCACTGAAGGTGCACCGCAAAAGGCTGCGGCGCACCTTCGCCGACTCTTCCTCCGCAGTGCATGCAAATGCTGCAGTGGGAGGTCCTCCTCGGAGCGCCGCCCATGCGGAGGGCCGGCTGCTCTGAGGATGACCTGGGGAAGGGGTTAGGGCGCCGATCGTGCGGCTGCCCCTCCCCTTCCCTGTCCCCAAGACAGCCCTTTAAGCCGTCTGCTTAGGGGGTATGTCTCCCATGCAGGATCTTCACCATTGTTCTTTTGAAAGGGCATATGGAATCCCCTTCCCCCTATTTTTCATTGTTTAGAATGGTCTGAAACTAAATGGATGATTTGAAATGTGCTCTTTGTATATGTGGCAGTGCATGGCCATTCATCATTGTAGAAAAATAAGGCTATGAAAAATGTTTCTTGGCAAGAAAAAATGTTCTCAAATATCTGGTAAAATAGAATTGAACTACTACCAAAAAAAAAAAAAAAAAAAAGACTCAATGAAACCAAATCACCTCTTTCTTCAAGATGTATTGATTCATATGTGTGTGGTCGTAGCTCATTAGATGTAACTGGCAGTAAGAAATACATCTATACTCTCTTAACTTCAATCCATCAATATCACTCTAGTACCTGATAATGTAGCTCCAGAGACAGTGTTTCTGATGAAATAAGATTTCACACACATACACCTTCCTCATCTCATTGATAGAAGAATTAGGAAGGAGTTTTCTTAATATCTCTGGGTCTAAATACCTTAAAGGCAGCTTTAGATAATAGTTGGACTATGACATGCATAGATTGCAATGATTACCAGGTGCTGTAAGCTATATTTCAGAGGAAGGAACTAGCAAAACTATCCCTTGCCTAAGAAAACCTTATGAAATTCATGGGGTCACCATAAACCAACAGGCCATTTGAAAACACGTACATGCACAATATGTCTGTAACTATCCTGGCTGAAAAATAGCAAATGAACAAGTCACTGTATAGCTGCTGTACTATATTGCTATATTGTAGCAGAATCATGCCATTGTAAGAAAGTAGCTGCAATTTAAACATACAGAATGAAGTATAAGGAACACCACATCTTTCAGCCCATCTTGTATTTACTTGTATTTCCCAAAGCTCTGTAATAGTAAAAATAAATTAAAACAGATACAAGAAAGTGGATATATTACTAGATATTAATCAACATGACTTCTTCTAATCACAGTACTAAAAGCCAGCTCATGTGAAAGAGATATATGACACTTGCAAAAAACAAGATGTAATTTTAACAACTTTCTTCCTGTTGTGAAAAGTCTTTGAAAATTGCAGTTTACTATTTGTAAACTATTCACGATTTATTCTGTACAAAATTCACACATGGTATATTTGCAGATGAAACCACAATTTCTTCACATAAACCTGCAAAGAATATACTGTAGCTGGGGACTTATTCTGCACAAAATTCACAGGTGGCTTTTTTTGCACAGAATACAGCATTTTTTCAAAGAGGATAATATTTCTATGGACAGACATTACTTTCTGCACAAAAACATTATTCTCTGTAAAGAAAATAAATTTACTTTTGGAAAGAAAATATTGCCCTTTTCACAGAAAATTATGTTCCCTGCACAGACAATTGGTTTCTGTACAAAATAAACAAACAAAACATATGTGAACCTTTTGCACAATAAGTTTTGCATTATGAAGGTTCTAATTATTCTCAGATTTTCTCTGTCAGGGTTTCCCAACACTCAAGAAACATGATTTTTTGTTTGTTTTCTTAGCATTTTCCAAATAATTTTTACTATTCTTTGCATTTCTACACCAGGACAAAGAAATCTCATACTTCCACATCAGCCACTAGTAAATACATCTCTCTATATGTATTTTTAAAAAACCTCAAACTGGGGGGATCATTTAAAGATACCTTGTGATAGACGTAATATGCAATTCAAGATGAAGGTGTAATTTGGTAGTTTATTAGCTTTACCTAAAGCTGCAGAATTCTTAATTATAGGATAATGTGTAAGAACTAATTACTTAAAAATTGATGGTGAACTAATTAGAAATATATACATAGATATATACATATAGAGATATAAATCTAGAGATTACCTGAAACTTTTCTTCCTCTTTCTATCTAATTATGTTAGGTATAGTTCCGAATTGGAGGATGAGAGTGTGAATATAGTATGGTCCTTAATTTGGCAGGACGATAGTGAAGTTGATATACATATAAAAAAAGAAAAAAAATGGATTGTATTAGATGGTATTAGATTGTTACAAACATTGTAAGCATTTTACACTTTAGCTGATTTAAATATTTTTTTTGATTATTAGTTGATTTTATATATTTTTTCTCTCTTAATAATTGTTTATATTGTGTTGTAATTAACAATTGACAAGGAAACTACAGAGAAAATGGCAATGCCTAAAAAGAATACAACCCAAACGCAGATTCAAGTGATAACACAAAGGAGAGGATCTACACCAGGACTATCTGAAGATACATTAAAGATTATAGATCCTAATATTTTAATTTTGGACGAGATCAGAAAGCTACAGAATGGAATGAAAGAAATGAGATCGGAGATGAAGGAGGAGCTGAAAGAAGCTTGTAGAGAATTAAGAGAAGAAATTAAGGAATCTCGGGATGAAATAAAAAAAGATTTGAAAAAAGAAATGGACAGTTTGACTAAGAGAATGGAAAAAATGACGACTGACTTAAACAAAACCCAGAAAGAAGTAGACAAAATTAAAGACAGAACACAGGTTCTAGAAAAGACAACTAAAGAAATACGTCAACAACAGACGCAACACAAGTTAAGAGACTGGTCAAATGAATTAAGATATAGACAAAAATGTATCAAACTTAGAGGGCTTCCGGAGATAAAAAATGAAGATCTGATCAGAAGAATTATTCCTTCGCTAGCACAATTTATAGACTGCAGTACAGAGAATTTATTATCGGATCTGGACAACATTTTTAGAATTAACTCTGCACAAGCTAAAGACCGGAAGTTACCTAGAGATATTGTTGTCATTTTTGTTAAAGCTTTGACCAGGGATAAAGTCATTCAGAGGAGCTATGATAACAAACTACTAATCGAGGATCATGAAATAAAAATTTTCAAAGATATTCCACCCCAATTAATGGTAGAGCGTCAAAAATATAAATTTTTGACGACACTATTGTTGGATATGGACATTGATTTCAAATGGAATAAGATCGAAGGCTTAGTAATCTTTTATAATCAGAAAAGATTTAAAATTGATACTGTAGATAAGGCAAAAGATATGGAACAACGTATACTAAAAGATAAAAAAGATGGAGGAGACAGAAGAGAATCTGGAGAAGGAAGTTTAGGAAAAGCTTATAGAATAAGAGAATGGAGATTTAAGAAATATAAAGAAAATGGGAAGAAAGATAAAGACAATTTAGGAGAAAGGAATGTCTCAGAAACAGATGAAAATCCAGGAGATCCAGAGAAAAATAGTTCAGAGGAGGAGAATAAAGAAGTTGGAAAGAGGACAGAATTAAGAATTTAGAGAAAAGAATTTCATTGAAGAAACAGATAAAACATGACATATTAATAAAGTTGGTTGCAAAGAACATGAATAAAATACTTAAATTTACAAATGAGGGGATTTACAAGACAAATAAAATAAGATAAAGAATGTATTGAAATAAAAAATAAAACAAAATAAAAAAGGGGTGGAAGGGGTGGAACAAACAAAATAAACAAATAAAAATAAAAAACAAAAACAATAACAAAAACCAGTAAACAATTAAAAACGAATAAACAAATAACTCACTACCAACCACTACAAAAATTCTAATATGACAACTAATATAATATCGTGGAATGTTAAAGGGATTAACAACAAACAAAAACGAAATTTGATATTTCATCATTTGAGAAAATTGAAGGGCGATATATTATGTCTACAGGAAATTAAAATAAAGAGTAAGGAAGCTAAATTGTTGGAGAATTCCCAGATGGGTAAATGCTATCATTCTTTATTGGACAAGAAAAAAAGAGGAATCGTAATCTATGTGAATAAAAAATACAATTCTAAAGAAATCTTCAAAGATAATGAGGGATCTATGGTAGCTGTGGAAGTCATAATCGAAAATATGAATATACTAATTGTAGGGGTTTATGCCCCAGCAGAACACAAAGATGAATTTTTTGACAAGTTACGAACAGAAATAGAATTGCTGAATTATAATAATATTATAGTTCTTGGCGACTTTAATGCTGTAATCAATCCCAAAATAGACAGATGTAGTCAACAAAAGAACGAAAAGAAAAACTGTGGTAAACTTCCTAGATCATTCTTCAAATTACAGGAAGAAAATGGTTTAATAGATATATGGAGATATAAACATGGTCAGAAAAAAGAATTTACTTTTTATTCTGAGGTCCATAAATCGTTTTCAAGAATCGATTTATTTTTGACTACTAAATCTATACTACCGCGAATCAACTCGTTGGAAATATTATCAAAATATATATCTGATCATAACGTAATTCAAATGCAACTGAGTAAAATTAAAAAGGAATTCAGTTGGAGACTACCAGAAGAATTGTTAAATCAAGAAGAATCTCTAATAAAAATAAGAAAAGAATTAAAAATGTACTTTGAAGAAAATAAGATAGGAGATACTTCAAATAATACACGATGGGAGGCAAGCAAATCAGTCATCAGAGGTGTAATCATGAAAATGCAATCAGAAAAGAAGAGGGAAGATTTAAAACTAAGAAATGCACTGTTAGAACAACTTAATAAAAAAGAAAAAGATTGGAAGATAAACAGAAATAACACAATAAAGTACGAAATAGAAATATTACAACAACAATTAAAAAGATTAGATATTAAAGAAATTCAAACGAAAGTACAAAAAGCAAAACAATCTACATTTGAATTTGGTAACAAAGCGAGCAAGTTATTAGCTAATAAATTAAAAACAGCAAAAGAAAAAAATCTAATTACAGAATTAAATATTGAGGGAAATAAGAGTACCAATCAAGAGGAAATAAAGAAAGAATTTGAAAGATATTACAGAGAATTGTATAAAAGAAATAAAGAAGAAGACAACAATGATGAGATGAAGACTATAAAGAAATATTTAGAAGGAAAAAAACCCCCAATATTTGATGACACGCACAGGGAAATATTGAGTCGACCTATAACAGTAGAAGAAATCTCAGAGGCAATAGGAAAATTGAAATCCGGTAAAGCACCAGGACCAGACGGGTTCACGGCTGTTTATTATAAAAAATTGAAAGATCTTTTACTATTACCACTATATAATGTATATAATAGTATTCATAAAGAAGGTATTCCTGACTCTTGGAAAGAAGCCACAATTGTTGTTATACCCAAAGAAAAACGAGATAAGAAAAAACTGGGGAGATCATAACCCAGTGGTAGAGCATATGCTTTACACAAAGGGGTTCTTGATTTAGCCTCGGTGCCTAAATAAATACCCCAAAGACAACAGATGCCATCTAATCTTGGAAGCTAAGCAGGGTCAGTTCTGTTTAGTACTTAAATGGGAAAATACCAGTGAATAGTAGGTGCTATAGGGTCAGTTCTATTTAGTACTTAAATGGGAAAATACCAATGAATAGTAGGTTCCTTTAGAGGAACTGGTAAAACCACCTAAGAAGATCCTATGAAATTCATGGGGTCCACATAAGTCAACAGGTGACTTGAGTAGAAAGTACTAGGGGCATGCAAGTGATTTAGATTGGGCCCTGATTCAGTTCAAACAAGACCAAACCTAATCCAACATTATTTCAATTCTGCATCTGAATTCAGCTTCCACCAATCAGTGGGTGTCCAATTCACCTGCATTGAAAAAGAAAAACATTGATACTTTTTTCACCCCTGCAGAACCTGGCCACAGCCCAGAAAACCCACAGAAAACTATAACTACTTGTTTTGTCTTTAAATAAAATTTGAAGATATGGTAGGCTCTGCAAAGGACACATCTCCTGCCAAATTGCAGACAGTGTTGTTTGTGTGTCTCTCTCTGTAAGCCATTTTAAAATTTTGCCTTTAAAAAAAAAAGGTTTTTTTAATATAAAAAGTAAGTACAGCTAGTTGAATTTCCTCCATTCAATCTTCTTTTTGCACTCTGATATGTATGATGTATGTGTGCTGTTTGTGCAATAATACAGAGAGACAGTATGGGCAAACACTGGGGAAATGGGGAAATAAAGCAAAAGAGAAAAAACAAGGCAGCTTCTCCATATGGGTGCAGCCTCTCCTACTATTGCTGGCATTGTTTTGGACATCTCCAAGGTTAAGAGTTCAAGTACAAATGCACTGAACAGAAAAAAATAATAGGCAGAGTTCATGTACACAGTATGAGACAATGTGATGGGCACTGGGTGGGCATGGTGTTGCTGCAGTAGCAGCTGTTGAGCGAGCAAGGTAGACAGTCCAAGATCAGCTGCTGTCAGCTAAAGCTAATAAAAGAGCACAAACCTGTACAAGAGAATTGAGTACATACACATACAGAGTGTTCCATGACCTCATATTGGTCGTCTCTCCAAGCATGCAGTTGGAGAGTGCTAGTGAGATATTTGCTCTAGACTGGAAGCTAAAGTTATAAATAAACAAAGGGCCTTTACAGACTGCCAGAAATAATGCAGCTTGAAGCCACTTAAACTGTCCTGGCTCAGTGCTAAGGAATCATGGGAACTGTAGTTTATTGTGGCACCAGAGCTCTCTGACAGAGAAGGCTCAATGTCTCAGAAAAAATACAGTTCCCATGCTTCCCTAGCACTGAGCCAGGACAGTTAAAGTGGCCTCAAGCTGCATTATTTCTGGCAGTCTGTAAAGGCCTAAAGTCCAGGACCCATGTTCTTCTTGCTGTTAATTCACCATGAGGTTTTCCTCATATGGTGCTATTGAAAACACACTGTCTAGTTTTTTCCTTTAAAAATTGTCATAAAAAAAAAGAGAAAATCCTGGAATAACTCAGATCACTCCAAAACTTTTCAGACTGGCCAAATCCATTAAGCATCCAAATTGTACTGATTTGAACCAATTTGGATCTGATCTGAATTGTTCCCATTCTGTACTGAATTCTAGCTTTCTTCAAAATGGTTGTATAGCTATCAGAAATGCTAGGCTGATGGACAAATGTTCTTACCTGGCATAAGGCAAGTGAGAGCCAGTGTTGAGTAGCACTTTGAGCATTGGACTAAGACATTGGAGACCAGGTTTAGAATCCCTGATTGGCCATGGAATCCCACTGGGTGATCTTGAGCAGCCTGGGAGGAAGGCAAAGGCAAAATGTCTCTGAACAAATCTTGCCAAGAAGACTTCATGATGGATTCACCTTAGGATAGCAGTAATTCAGAACCAGCTTGAGGTGGAACTTATTGTGGGATTTTATTGCCCCAAAACAATACTGTCCACCAAATTAGAATGAGAGACATTGATTTGCCCAATGCTCTCCAGTGATGATCATCATAGCTGAGTGCCATCAGCCTAAAAGCGAGAATGTACTGAGCTTGGGGCCTGATCCACTCAGATTCTGTCAGACAAAATTTGAGGATTTGCCAAAATGAAAGAAAAGATGCTGATGATACAAGATAACAATTTATTGAATACACAGAGATGATCAATGGATACAGCAATGAAAAACAGAGCCAAAGAAAGTTCTTGCATATTATTTCAGCTGCTGGAAGCAGACACAGCTCAACATATATTTGGTCACATGATATGCAAGACATACTGTGCTCCACACACCCTCACATTTCTTTAGACTTGCAGCAGAATCTATTACCAGTTTCTTCTTTGGCCAAGCTATGTCCTGCCATTGCCCATATTCCAGAAGTTGCTGTGTTTCATATAGGCTGGGGGGGGGGTCAATCACCCTCCTTCATGAGACAAGGCCTTCCTTGGGTCACCAGGAACATTGGGTGGGGTGGGGGTGGGTTTTGAGGATACTTCCAACTTGCTTTAAGACAAGAAAACAAGAAACATCCCTTATCAAAGGTATGCTGGCATGGAAATATTTGCCTGAGAAACTGCTCTTGGTTGGTACGTTTTATTTTATGAAGCTCACCAGGGTCTTCTCTGCACTGGGCAGGATACTGTGGGAGAAGCCCTGTGTGTGCTGGCCTTGGGAATTCCTCACTCTACCGCCATCACCAGGCCCTCTGTTTCCATGCCAGGATGGCTGTCTGCATGGGTGTCCTGCTGAGCTGCTTGGTGTGTCCACTGTCAACATGGGTCATTCACTTATCAGGTCAGAATGAGGCACCCAGTGATGATTGCATGGTTGGGCACCTTGTTCTGACCTCAAAGCAAGTGATTGGTGATAGCAGTGGATGCAAAGGGGGCTCAGTGGGATGCCCATGCAGACAGCCACCACAGCACAGAAATGGGGGGGGGGCTCCAGATCATTCCAGATGATCTAGAGCAGGGGTAGGCAACCTTTCCCCTTTAAGGGCCGAGGGACTTCAGCTCCCAGAAGCCTCACCCATGTTGGCCAATAGTTCCATGTTGGCCAATAGCTCCTGGGATTATGGGAGCTGAAGTCCCTCGGCCCTTAAAGGGGAAAGGTTGCCTACCCCTGATCTAGAGTAAGAGGTATGTTTTCTTAAGTCATTTTAAGGCTATCATACACTGGTTCTAATGATGAATTTGCTAGGCATCATCCAAACTGCTTATACCAGAACTGGTGTTTGGGACATGCATCATCCAAACAGAATCACAACAGAATGGAGGTGAAATGGGCCTAGGTTAAGCAGGACTGGGCCTAGTATTATTAAAAGTTACACAACGCTCTATACAGCCCCACATATTTTATATGACAAACTGAGAGCTCAACTGACCTCCTCTCCACCTTTAAAGTATCAAACTGATTATACCTTAGTGTTCTTATTGCAGCCAATGCTCTGAACATGAATAGAGCGAAGGACTGGAGAAACAAACCAAAAGTAATTACAAGGTAATTAAGTGGGGCCTACCACAAATTGTTGTAGCATGGAGTATTGCTGTTTAGGATTTCAACCACTCCGTTTCATTCTTATTGGATTACAACCAATGTTACAATTAAACTGAACATCAGAGGAAGGATATTCCTGCCAATCAATCCATTTTCTTTCCAATAATGAGATTTCCTCCAAGATGCAGCACCTAGAAATCAGATGGGCAAATTATGCCTATCCTTAACTTCCAATGATGTATTGAAAAACAAAATTTGCTAAAAACAATATATAGGCAAGTAAACTCATGTGCTATTAGAAACAGACATATTTCAGTACAATCAGCCTGCAGTGGGCTTGCCATCCCTGGATTTGAGCATCCTCAGATGGCCCCACCCATTCACCCAAATGGCAGTGTGTGCATGTGGCCATACAGTTGTAACTGCACACATGGTGCACAGCCATTAAAACCAACAGGACTTGAGGTTCTGCAGTTTTTGGCATCCTGGGGGCAGTCAGAACAGAACCCCTGCAGATACGAAGGGATGACTGTACTTGTGGGAGCATCTCTTCTAAATATGTGTTAAACATATAATCTAGTATGATCCTCAGAAGCTGATACATCATAGTTTTGAGTAAGAGTTGTTTGTTCTGATGTTGTGTGTCAACAGAATTTGCCTGTTAAAAATGATCACGTGAATCCACCCAGAGTCATCAGAGTCAAAGAAACTATACAGAGAAATATTAAACAGCTTGGTGCATTATAATTTGTTTTGAAGTATCTTGTTTTTAAATTTTAATATTCCTTGGGAGAAAGTCTAAACACTCAGCACTAGGTTTTTAAGCTAATTAAAAAAAATTCTTGCTGGATTTGGTAGTATAGTTATGTTTTTCATTTCGGTACAAATTGTCCTGAACAATGAGTTCAGCCAGTTTTTAACAGAAATGCCAAGACAGAGCTCCTGTCAGACAAAGCAAGACCTGAGTCATTTAATCCTCGAAGATGAGGTATTCAAGAACTCAAAACCAATCTGTCCTGAGTTTATTCTTAATGCCCACTCTGGGATTGCATTTCTGCTAGGAGCAGGGCCGAGAACTAGCTACCTTCTCAAAATCTATAAATGCAGGAAACACAGAGGTGTCCTCTCGCTCTCTTTATAGAGAGCTATTACAATATAATATGAGCTCTTACAATAAAGAAATTTCTTTTAATGTTTAGGTGGAATCTCTTTTCTTGTAATTTGAATCCATTGTTTTGGGTTCTAGTCTCTGGAGCAGCAGACAACAAGCTTGTTCCATACTCAACATGACATCTCTTCAAATATTTAAAGATGGCTGTCATGCCACCTCTCAGTGTTTTCTTCTCGGACTAAATACTGCAGCTCCCTAAGTAATTTTTTGTAAGGCCTCTTTTCCATACTGTTGATCATCTCAGGTCCAAAACACACTGCAGAAATAATCCAATTTGAGATCACTTTAACTGTCCTGGCTTAGTGATGGGAAATCCTGGGAATTGCAATTTATTATGGCACCAGAGCTCTCTGACAGAGAAGGCTAAATGTTTCACAAAACTACAGTTCCTAGAATTCCCTAGCACTGAGCGAGGGCAGTTGAAGTGGTCTCAAGCTAGATTATTTCTACAGTCTGTTTTGGACCTTAGTCAACTTTGACTAAGGGTCCAGCTTGTCAATATCCTTCATGAACTGTCCAGAACTTGACATAGTATTTCCACATAAGCTTTGACCAAAGCAAAATAATAATAATAATAATAATAATAATAATAATAATAAAATGTATTTATATCCCACCCCTTTGAGGTAAATCGGGGCGGCTAACAACAATAAAATATTACATAAAACAAACAAATTATAGTTCCCTCCCCCCCTTAAAAAGTTATTAAATCAATTTCAAGTTAAAACAAACAAAGTACAATACAACAATAATTTTTAAAAACATTTCCAGCGAGCAGCGACAGTTCTTAATTATATATAACAAGTGACGCCCTAGAAACCATCTTAAGGGAGGCATGACTATTTTTCTTGATCTGGACACTATGCTTCTGTTAATCTAGCTCAGAAATGAATTAGTTCTTTTGGCTGCTGCATCACAGGAAATTATTGCACTGCCCTTTCCTGTCCTTTCCTCCCGAGCTAGGCCTGGGGTGTAAACTTTTAAACATGGATTTTATCACATATCTCCATGCTCAGACAGGAGGCATTCTATACCTGAGCATGGCATCCTGTACCCAAACCGGACTTCTCCCTCACTTTTTGAAAGGTGTGAGAGAAGTCCAGATTTGGTACAAAATGACATGATCTGGTACAGGATGCCTCCTGCCTGGGCATGCAGGTATGTGATAAAATCCATGTTTAAAAGTTTACATCCTGCGTCTAGCTCGGGAGGAAAGGATGAGAAAGGACAGTGAAATAATCTCCACAGTGTTGACTCCTGTTTAGCTTGCAGTCTGCTAAGACCCTAGATCCTTTTCATAGGCACTGTTTCAAATCAGATGTCACATGTCCTATATTTGAGCATTTCTTTTCTGGCCTAGATGTAGCATCTTACATTTATCCCTGCTGAAATGTCATTGCTGTGCATCCAGTTATTAGATGTTAGCTTGATACTTATCTGCCATCCCTCTCCCTACTGACAAGGAAATGGCTGTGTCGGATGGGGGCTGCAGGTAAGAACATGTGGGTTGGGGTTTTATTCTTCAGAGAATACAATCGCTAGCATCTGTTTGTGCCGTGTACTAGATTTATGAAGTCATTACTGTTTCATATGCACATTTAACATGATGGCACCATTCTTATAACTGCAAATACCCTTAAAACTCATCACAAAAGACAGGCAGCCATATGATGTCAAAGAGTTCTGTAGCACTGGTGAGCAAGATGATAAAGGATGACATGTCCTGTCTGTCCTGCCAGTAAACTATGATGCAATGAGGAGTTGTGACAAGACCCTCCAGGGTGGATTGTGAGACAAACCATAGCTACATCACTGATAAGTGCTTCGTACAGGATCTTGGCCATTATTTTGCAGAATTCTATTTGCAAAATAGGTACAAGAGCTTGGATAAATCCTTTCCGGTTCTGATAACCTAGAGAGAATTCAACATATCACCGATCCAGAAGCCATTTCCTACCATTGGCTGTTCTAGAACGATGCCCCCTCTTGGCAATAGAGGTTCATAAAACAGGAATATATTGTATTTTTTTTTCCCATAAGGACTACAAGGCCTCCACTTCTCCTCCCTCTCCTCACCCCTTCTTTTAAAGTTTAGTTTCAATTCAAGGTATTCTTGGTTTACTTTCATTTTTAAATGTTATTTTATTTCACTGAAAAACATTTTATACTCCATTTAAATCTCAGTTTCAAAATGGTCAAGAACTAGAAGTGACACCATGTCATTTCTGGTCATGCCAGGAGCAAATATTGCAGCATGGCTGTTCATGTGTGTGTGTGTATAAGTCTGCTCCACTCTCTTCTTAGTTACTCACCCCTGAATAAAAAAGATTAAAAACAACTCATTCAGATCTAGGGATAATTTACCATATTACCAAGAAAATAATCCAGAAAATGCCATGGACAAATAAAAAGTTCTTTGTTAGATAACTAACATTGGGAGTCCATCCAATCTCAAAGGGACAATCATTCTACATTGTGCCATGTGAATGCCACAATAGAGAAGGACTTTTTGCACTGCACAACCCACCCCACCTCTCTAGGCCAAGCATGGTAAACAGAGCCTTGGCCAACTCCTTGAATCCAATTACTGCATATTATTGAGGCTGTGGCTGTTGTTTGCATTTTTAATTGTTGTCTTGTAAACCCCTTTAAGCAATTAGGAAACTATTATATAGATATTTAAATGCATTCATTTGGTATAACCAGATCAAATCAACAGATGTTAACATTTGCAAACAGCACCTTCTCTGCACTTGAGGCTAAGACCAACAAAATAGACACTTTCAGTTTTTGCAAGTCTAATACAATATATTAGCAAAGCACAGCATTGATTCAGCCAGCACTGTTTATATACCTAATTTGATTTATGTCCAACCTTTCTCCCATACAGGACCCAAAGAAACTTACAATATAGATTAAAACAAAATAGCTAAAACAATACGTGGTGCAAAAGTTTAAGAAGCATTAAACAATCAATCCAATCAAAATGTTAACATAAAATAATTAAAAACATATTATGCAAAATGTTATTTTTAAAAATTTTACATGTTTTAAAACTACAGCAATGCAAAAAATGCAATTACATGCTTCTGTCAGACTATTAGAGTTAAGATAGCACCATGTAGCTTTATGATAAAATAACAGGTAATAGTGGGAGATATTACAGAGCTTTGATTATTACACTAATTTTAACATCAGCCAAGAGTTACATACACAGGATTATGTCATGCAGTAATTCTCATCCAGTTGATGCAAAGCCCATATTGGCTTTTAAGCAAGTGATGGACATTTTGGCAGCTTCAAGACAACAGTAGGAATTAACAGAACTGAAAACATTCAATGGAAGGGATGAAAAAGAATCAAAACTACATCTCAAGAGTTTCATAATACCTGATGATGAGTCATCAGCTACTGGAATGGACTACCTTGGGGCAACATCAAAACCACCATCTTTGGTTCTCTGCAGACATTAAACTTTAGGATAGGAAGGAAATCAATGAGGTAGGTTGTAAATGGTGGAGCGGGTTGTAAATAGCCCTTAGAGAGCTATTGTTTACAACAGTAGGACTGAACACAAATTTATAAGGTCCTTGAAAATTTTTAAAATGAGTAATGGTGCTACTGTAATGGTTTGTATGTATTTCTTTTTAAAAAAATGGTCAACGGTAGTCAAACTTGTACTCAAAGTTTAGTAGCTTGCAACACATACTAGGAACAATGTCAGTTTTGTTTGCTACTTGTTAAAACAAATCTTTGTCAAGCACTTGGTTATTTAGAAATCTTTCTGATATAGTTTGGTTTGATATTTGTCAGACTATGATTTGTTTACATATTGTTCATGTTGAATATCTTATATGCTTTATAATCACACAACTGATATGTAGCTCTTGTGAAATGACTGACTGTAATTCTAAATCAGCTAGGCTGATCTATTTGTAGGTATATGTAGCTGCATTGTTAAAAGAGATATTGTGGTTAACTGTAAATTTTCCAGTGTAGGTGCTCCTAATGATGGTCCCCATAACTATGCCTAAAGGAAAATCCCAAAATGCAGGCAGCTATGCTGTTTCATATCAATAAACCAGTTTTAATAGTTTTCATCTCAACCAGCAAGGTGGAGGTCTTTTTTAAAGGCTAATTGCTTTTTCAAGACCAGACTACCACCAGACACTTTGCATTTACAGCTCACAACAATACAGTTGTCCCTCCAGATTCACTGACTTCCCATTTGTGGTCTTGAGTTTCCGCGGACAGGAAGCCAGGACAGATAAAATAGAGCTTGCACAGGCTTGCACCACCATTTTATTCAATGGAACTTGAATATTTGCGTTTTTCCCAATTCGCACCCCCCCAGAATGGTTCCCCCCATGAATCGGGAGGGATGACTGTATAGTGTTGCTGGGAAAATTTACCCCCTTACCCTTGACCAGCTGCTCTGAGCACCCTAGTACTTCATGCCCATGAGTCTAATCTCTAGTGGAACACTACTTATAGCACACAGCTAAATTAAATTTCAACCTTAGGATATAATATAATTTATTTTGAGAATTAATAGGGAAATCCTGAACATGGCTAACTGAGAGGTGCAATGGGATTTACACCCAGGGAAATATAGGATTGCCATATGGATTGAATGCCCTTGAAGCTCACCATGGCTAGATAGGAGATGGGAGTAATCTACACTCTGGTTTCTTTGCTGACTTTTTCTAAAATTAAAAAGAACATGACCTTCCAATTTAAACCAATATATGGGACTTAACTACATCACCTCCAGGGCTAATATCATTTTATGGAGATGAACAACATCAGAGAGGATGTTGAGGAAAAGAGGGAGCTTAGCTCCTAGAAATCCATGGATTCACCTGAAATATCCCTGAAATGCCATGTTCTCACTTGGACTGCCTACAGAACAATGGAAGCAGAACCATGCTCTGGTGGACTGCTGCCTCAGGGAGATCACCAAAATCAGGAGGTCTGAAATATCCTTAGGTTCCCCAGCTACCTTCCCATGGAGGACAGAATTTTCCTTTATCTTTAGTTGTGACCATTGGAATTTGAAAGTGTTTACCTTTGCTTGAATTGTGCCTTCGATTATTAGATTATTAGCTTCACAGAAGCACTTCTGTGTGGAGGAACTGTTTGGATTATGATTTATAGATTTATAGCAGACCAAGGGTGGGAAGAAGATAGTGAGCTACTTATAGATCTTTGGTTTGCAGTATATAACTTTCCCAGTAATTACAAACTATCTGAAAGCAAAAACTAAAAGGCTCTTCTATCATAAATTGGGCTGCTGAAATTAACTGGGGTGTGTATGTACCAGAACTGGGTTTTTGTCCAGAAATTATTTTAAGTGTATGAGTCATAATTTTCACCTGGATCTTAGTGGTGGATCTGAAGGTCCTAGTGTAAAATTAAATGTGCTTTGAAATCTAAAAGTCTACCTACCCTCGCAGCAGAAAAAGGAATATTTGATGGTTCTATACTAAAGATCAGTGCATTCTTATAGATAAGCCACCACATGGCAGACAGTAAGAGAAAAAAATATATATATTCCATGGCACTTGAATATTAAAACACAGTGATCACATAAGGTATAACTGTGGAAACTATGGGCCTAAGCAGACTGCCAGAAATAGTGCACATTAAATTGAGGCACTGCCCTGGCTCAGTGCTAGGGAACCATGGGAACTGTATTTTTTTCTGAGACACTGAACCTTCTCTGTCAGAGAGCTCTGGTGCCACAATAAATTATAGTTCCCATGATTCCCTAGCACTGAGCCAGGGCAGTGCCTCAATTTAATGTGCACTATTTCTGGCAGTCTGCTTAGGCCCTTTGAATGGCAGACACTGTATAAAGAATAAGACACTGTTATTAATGTGATTGTATAAAGGGGCTGAAAAGTGATGATAGAGGGGTCCACATGCATGCAGACAAGGTTCTGTAGCAGAGCATGTATTTCAGTGATTCACAGTACAGTGTAAGCCAAGATCCCCAGACTACATTTTTTAGATGTCAAGGCATGGTGTTAAGGCATATTGTGCATAGAGAAGGAAAGAATATTCAAAAATTGAAATATTATTTTTCAGAGGTTCAGAACAATTGTTTTCTGTGCAAAACAATTGGGCAAATTTTGGTCCAGAGGTGTGGCATGTAATGCTGCATCTTGAAGTGGCCCTGGGGCTGCAGTGAGGCTGGAAAATGTGGCCCTTTTCTGGGCCAAATAGGAGCGGATCTTTTCTGCTCCTATTTGAATTGGGTTCTGGGAAGATTGGCATATGTTTGCTGCGGCCCCAGTGTGTCTTCCTGGATATCTGTTCTGGCCCATAGTGAAGAATTACATCAAAAGTGGTGTAGCAACCTAGCTAATGTTAACCATGTCTGAATCTGGCCATTGACTGGCAGATAGATCCCACTGGAACTGTAGGTGTGCCAAGATGATGGTGGGAATGTGGGGTATAAATTAAATAAAGAAATATCCATGTTAAAATAGAACAAGGAATAGCATACTTTGCCAGACCAAGAAGGAAGGAGGATATTTCATTTTCTTGACAGTTCTTACAAGCCTGTTTTGCTTTCAGAAATACAGCATGCTTAACATTTCCCATCCCCTACTCTTCCTTCAACACCTTATCATTTCAGGAAAAGTCCAGTTCATTCAAGGACAGCGCCAAGGTCTTCGAGGAACACTATCAAACAGAACACTATCAAACAGGGGAAACAGATGGCCCTGGGGGAAAAAAAAATCTTTCTCTGATCATAGTAGCAACTTGTGAGAGAGAATGGAATCACATAAGTGCAAGGATGTATTTGAGCATTCTGGAAGCTTGTTAAACAAGCTGAGAATGTAACCAAGAAACAGATGCAGCTACTAATTGTTCATTTGAACTTTGTCTGTAGAACTATTCATGTAGAAACATAATCCTCCCTGCTTAAGTTAAATTGATGCTGAGCTCACAAGTTAGATGAATACATGATGCTACCAGTGTTGTACATCAGCACAGCAAATGCATAACTCTATTACATATGGACCAATTTGCTTTTGTATGAAAAACAATTGAAATTGTAGATTTATTGTTAGATTTTAAAACAAGCAAAACAAATACCCACCCTCAGCAGTTTCTTCTTTGTTCCCAGAGCATTACATTTTCATGCTGAAAAGGGTTGAGAAAAATGGTATAAAAATACAAAAATGGTATAAGAATACAAATAATACAAAATGGTATAAAAACAAATTCCATAAAACTGCCAAAAGTAGTAAACAAGAAACAAGGTTACTATCCCTATTTCTCAGCCAAACACACAAAGTCCTGAATCTACTGATTAGTCCTAGCTAGAATAAACCCATTGGACCAATTTTGGAATGGTGAATCCAGACATAAGTAATTCCATCAATTCAATGGGTTTACCCTAGTTGGTACTATCAATGGGATTCAATCCACAATCACCAGTTCAATGTAATACTGTATATACTTTCTCACAATACCTGCATTTTCATATTCTTGCTTACCATTACAGATTTGAATGGTCTCTTTTCCAGTTTCATTAACCATAAAAAGATCACAAAGGTATAAAAATGTTTTAGAACACAGACAGTATGAGACATACTATAAAACCCTGGTCAACAAACAGGTTGAATTTCCCTTATCCCAAATGTTTGGGACTAGAAGTGTTTTGTATTTTGGAGTTTTTGGAATTTTGAAATATTTGCATGTACATAATGAGATATCTTGAAGATGAGGCCCAAGTCTAAACATGAAATTCATTTATATTTTGTATATACTTTATAAATATAGCCCGAAGCTAATTTTATACATAATATTTTAAATAATTTTGTGCATGAAATAAAGTTTGTGTATATTGAACCACCACTAAACAAAGGCATCACTGTCTCAGCCACCCATGTGAACAATTTTGGATTTTGAAATATTTCAGATTTCAGAATTCCAAGTAGGAGAGGTTCCACCAGTTTTACACTTGCAAGTTAAAGAGCTAAGGGAGGATAAACTATACAAGAGTTTTGCTTGTAATAAAAGTCTTCAGGAGGCTATCTCATAATGGTAGTACCAGTGCTGTGAAGGCTATGCTTCAAAACACACTAGGAACATAACTCCCTATTAAATGGCTTGTGTTAAAACCCCAAGTTGAGCAAAGGAGAAACTTATATTTTCCCAAAAGGACCCAGGTCTTCATGGTTCTAAAAACACAATGATTGTATTTCAAAACCATGAAGACCTGTGTACATTTGGGAAAATGTAAGTTTCTCCTTTGCTCAACTTGAGGTATTAACACAATGATTACATTTGTTGTTTGGTATTGTTATTGACCCCGACTCATGTTGACCCTGTGAATGAGGCATCTCCAAGACCCTCTGTCCTCCACTGCTCTGCTTAGGTCCTGTAGATTCAGACCCGTGGCTCCCCTGATTGAGTCTATCCATCTTTCATGTGGTCTTCCTCTCTTTCTACTGTCTTCTAACTTTCCTAGCATTATTGTCTTTTCTAATGAGTTGTGCCTGCTCATGATGTGGGCAAAGTACGACAGCCTCAATTTGATTATCTTGGCCTCTAGGGAGAGTTCAGGCTTGATCTGCTGAAGGACCCATTTGTTTGTCTTTTTGATTGTCCATGGTATCCTCAGCACTCCTCTCCAGCATGTGTTGATTTTCCTTCTGTCTACCTTCTTCACTGTCTAGCTCTCACTTCCATACATGGTGATGGGGAATAGAATGGCTTGGATGATTCTAATCTTAATGCTCAGTTGTGTATTTTTACTCTATAGCAGGGGTAGGCAACCTTTTCCCTTTAAGGGCCAAGGGACTTCAGCTCCCAGAAGCCTCAGCCATGTTGGCCAATAGTACCATGTTGACCAATAGCTCCTTTTTTTAAAAAAAATTTATTTATATTAATCAACTTTCCATACATTTTTATATACTTTTACATCTTAGCTGTTTTTTTTTTAAACAAAACCCCCTAAATATCCCCTCCGTGCACCCCACCCCCGGAGCCATTTCCATCTTTATACTCCATCCAAAATCTTAACTCCTCCCGTGGAGGCAATTTCCCGTCTTCCATTC
Organism: Phrynosoma blainvillii; assembly: GCA_026167975.1. NCBI lineage: Eukaryota > Metazoa > Chordata > Lepidosauria > Squamata > Phrynosomatidae > Phrynosoma > Phrynosoma blainvillii. The sequence goes on along the minus strand of JANUYF010000003.1, from coordinate 47,466,173 downwards.
TTAATACATTTTCAATAAATTTTTTCCATATTTCATCAAAATCATTTCTTTTCAATAATCCTTTTTTCACTTTCAATCTACATGTTAATTTATCATTAATTGCTATCTTCCAAACTTCCTTATACCAATCCTCCAATTTCACACTTATTTTTGTTTTCCAACTTCTTGCTATAATTAATCTCGCAGCAGTAAACAAATTTGTTACAAGGTTTTTTTCCTCCTTCCATTCTACATCATTATATATTGATAACAATGCTATATTTGGTTTTCTATCTATCTTTATATTCATAACCTTTTCTATCTCTATTATTACTATTTCCCAGAATTTTTGTACATATATACATTGCCACCACATATGTAGATATGACCCTACTTCCTGACAACCTCTCCAACAATATTTTGAATTTTCTTTATTTATATTATGTAATCTCAGTGGTGTCAAATACCACTTCCAAATCAATTTATAATAATTTTCCTTAATTCGCACCGATAAGTTTTTCAAATGTCTTTGTTCCCAAATCTTATTCCATTCATTGTCAGAGATTTTGCATTTCAATTCATCTTCCCATATTTCTTTTAAAATAATTTGATCTAGTTTTTCCCTTTTATTATCCATTAATATTTTATAAATTTTGCTAGTTAAGCCTTTCATATTTTCATTTTCCTCCATTCCTTTTCCTTTCTGAACTATTTGTTCAAACTGTGTATATTTCCCTTTTTCTATATTTTTTCCTTCAAATTCTTAAACCATTGTTCTATTTGCATAAAATGTAACCAAGACATGTTTATCCCCCTAAGTTTTTCTTTTATATTTTCTTTTCCTATCTTTAATTCTATCCAATTTTCTATTTTATCTATTTTCCTTTCCTTTAATTCTTTATCTAATAAATCTTTTAAATTTTTGGGGAAAGATTTTTCCATTATTATTGGTGTTATTATTGAATTTTCATTCATTAATCCTTTTTTATATTTATTCCAAATTTCTAATATATTTTCCATAAATGGATTTCCAATTTCTTTAATTTCTTTCCTACTAATTTCTTTAAAAAATTTTTTCTCTATTTTCATATCTATCTCTTTTTCCCCCATTTCTAACCAATCTAAATCTGGTACGTCCAGCATTCCTTCTATTACATATCTTAAGTGGTTAGCTTCATAATATCCTTTTATATTAGGGAGGCCTAGCCCTCCTTTTTTCTGAGACTCATACCAAAATTGTTTATTTAATCTACATCTTTTCCCTCCATTACAATATACGTTTAGTAACTGTTGCCATTTACTTAATTCTACTTCTGATATTTTTAGTGGTATCATTCTAAATAGGAAATTTAATTTTGGTAAAATTTTCATTTTAACTAACGCTATTCTTCCAAACCATGATAATCGAATTTTCTTATATTCTACTATTTTTTTCCAACTTCTCTCCGTAATACTAAGAAATTTTTCTCTTCCATTTCTTTTAAATCTTTTGTTATATTAATTCCTAAATATTTTATATTACTTTTTATTCTTATCCCTAATTCTTTTTGCTTCATAAGCTCTGATACTTCCTTTTTTGTATAATTAAATAACATCATTTCTGTTTTATTCCAATTAATTTGAAGTCCTGTTATCTCACCAAATAAATTCAAATGTTCCTTAATTTCTCCTATTTTATCCTTTAAGTCTTTAATAGTTAATAATGTATCATCAGCAAATAAACTAATTTTATGGTTTTTTTCCAATCCTATTCCTTCCAAACTACTATCCTTCCTAATAACATTTGCTAACATTTCTATAACCATTGCAAATAATATTGGTGACAACGGGCATCCTTGCCTTGTACCTCTCGTTACTTTTATTTCCTTTGTAATTCCATCATTAACTATTACTTTTATTGAGTTATCACAATATAGTTGATCTATTAGTCCCCTCATTTTTTCTCCCATTCCAAACTTTTTCATAATTATTTTTAATGTTGGCCATTCCACACAGTCGAAAGCTTTAAATATATCTAATGCTAAAATTCCTGCTTTTAATTTTTCTTTCCCAATTACATGTATTTTACTCAAAACTCTTCCTACTAAATTAGACATTTGTCTGCCCTTCACAAAACCACATTGATCTTTTCCTATATATTTATACACACATTTATTCATTCTATTTGCTATTATTGCTGTTAATATCTTTGCATCCTGATTTATTAATGATATAGGTCTATATGACCCTGGATCAGTTGGATCTTTATCTACTTTTGGTATTAATATTAGTAATGATTGAGACCATGATAAAGGTATTTTCTCTCCTTGTAATATTCCATTATATAATTCTAACAACTTTGGAATTAATATATTTTCAAACACTTTATAATATTCAGGTCCAAAACCATCCATTCCTGGACTTTTGCCATTTTTTAATTTTCTAATTACCTCTATTATCTCTTCCTTTTCAATGGGTTTTTCCAATAGTTCTTTATCTTCCTCCATTATTGTTTGTCCCCAATTTTCTTCTACATAATTTTCTATTTTATCTATTGGATTTTTTCCTGCTTGATATAATTCTTTATAAAATTCTTCAAAAATTTTTATTTTTTCTTTCATCATTCTACACATCATCCCAGATCTATCCTTCACTATATTTATCATACTTTCCATTTTCTTTTTCTGTGTGGCTCTGGCCAACATTTTTGAATTTTTATTACTATATTCGAAATATTCCCTTCTTAAATAAATCAAATTTTCCTGTACTTCATCTATCTCTATCTTTTGCAGTTCCTCCCTTTTTGCCCTCAATTCTACGTAAATCTGTTTATTTCTATTAGCTATATATTTATACTCTAATTGTTCTATATCTGTTTCTATTTTTTTCCCTTTCTTCCTGTCTTTTATGCTTCTTTCATACATATTCCTCTTGTTACTGCCTTCATCATGTCCCATAACAATCCTTTTGTCACTTCCTTATTGTTTATATCCCATGTTTCTTGCCATTCCTTTTCAATTTTGTTTACTATATCTTTATAATTCAATATCTTAGTATTTAACCCCCACCTCTTTATTTGTTCATAATCTTTCTTAATAATAAATTCTGCACTCACCAAGGCATGGTCACTTACTTTTATACTTGATATTTCACTATCTAAAAATTTAGTTATCATATTTTTTGAAACAAAAATGTAATCTATTCTAGTATATGTTTTATGTACAGCAGAATAATATGTATATTTCTTTTCATCCCCTTTTACTAGTCTGCAGACATCTTTAAATTCCCCTTTATTCATTATTTTATTTAAGTTTGTTATATTTCTATGTTTATCCTTTACTGAGGGGTTAGATTTATCTTTAATCTTATCCATTTGCATGTTAAAATCTCCTGCTATAATTACATATTGCTTCTGTATTCTTTCCACTTTCTTTAACACTCTTTCATAAAACTCTTCTTGTTTTTCATTTGGTGCATATACATTCACAAGTGTATAAATATCTTCCCCTAGTTCTCCCTGTATTATTATATATCTTCCTTCATCATCTTTTATTACTTTATTTATTACAAAATTACATTTTTTGCAATTATTATTGCTACCCCTTTTGATTTTGAATTTCCAAAGGCTTTCTCATAGTTCTTTGTCCAATTCAGTTTCAGTTCATTTTCCCCCTCTTTCCATTGGTGTGCTTCTTGAATAAAAATAATATCTGCTGAATCTCTTCGTAATAAAGCTTCAATCCTTCTTCTTTTAATCACAGATCCAAGACCTTTGGTATTTAAAGTTGAAATTTTCAGTTTATCTACCATAATACCATTTATTTATTTCTCTAATGGCTCCATTTTGTGTAAACCCTATCCCTTCCCTCCTCCCTCTATTTCCCCTCCCTTCCCTCCCCAAGTCCCATTTACCTCTCCACTTCTTCTTGCTAGAGCGCATTGCTCTAGCCCCGGTCGCCGAAGCCACCCCTGTGGAGAGGGATGACGAAGACATCCCAAGGCCCAAAGAAACCGCCCACCCCCCGAGTGCTCATAAAAACAATAAATTTAACTTTGTGCTTAATTGTAGTAATTTCTCTTTTCGTCTATGGGAGTCCGCTTCCTCCACATGCTCCCAATAATTCTTCTCCTCCCAATACTTCAACCTGGATGACAGCTCCATTCTCTTTAGATTTTTTAGACTCTCCAGTTGTTCCTTCTTCTTCTTTATATATCCCAAGATCTTTCAACAATTGTATTCCTTGTTCCACTGAATCAATCCTATATCTCTTTCCTGCTTTTTGAAATTTCAGGAATATAGGATGTCCCCAAGTGTAGTAAATTCCCACTCCTCCCAACATAGTAGTACACGGTTTCATCTCTCTTCTCCACATTTTCGTTTGAAAACAATAGTCGTTATAAATTTCTACATCGACATCTTGAAATGTTAATTTTTCCGGATTCTTCCTCACCATATTCATCACTCCTTCCTTTTTATTGTAGTTAATTACTCTTACTATTACATCTCGTGGTGCCATCTTGTTCGTCACTGGTCCAATGCAGTGAATTCTTTCAAAGTCTGATTCAGTCCAATTTAAGGATGGGGAGATTTCTTGTAACCATTTCAAAAATTTTGATTGCAAATCATATTTTCTATCTCTTTTCTCCAACTCTGGTATATTCTTAATAACAAAATTGGTTCTTCTTTGATAATCCTGCAGATATATAAGTTTTTTGTCCATTTCAGACAATTTAGCCCTATTGGTTTCAATTTCTCTTTGTTGTCTCCCTTGTATAATCTTGCTTTCCTTGTTATCTGATTTTAATGTTTGCACATCCTCTTGTATTTGTTTTATATTTCTTTGTATTTCCATAAACTTTTCATCTGAACTTTTCGTTTCAAGTTGCATTTGTAGTTGAAATTGCTTTGTCATAGCCTCTCTTTCATTTCGTATTGTTGTTAAAAAGGTTTGCTTGTCTGCATCTCTTGCTTGTAATATTTCATTTTTCTGTCTTTCCAGAAAATCATTCATCTCTTTACGTCTCATCTCATTCTCCTGCTTCATAATTTCTGTAATCATAGTCCTCATTTGTTCACAATCCGTCATTCCTGCTTTTGCTCCTGTTCCTGCATCTGTTTTATCTTTCCCCTTTCCTTCTCCCTGCTTCTCTGGGAGTGAACTTGTAGAAGCAGCCATTTTTTTAGGGGGGCTTCTTAACATTTCTTTTTGTTCAGTTTGTTCCAATCTAACAAGTCTTTCGAAGGCTCTATCTGAAGGTTTATCTTTCTCAGTTTGTCTTAAACCTCTCTTCCAAAGCTTTCCCCCTAATATTTTTGGCCTTTTTGACATATACACTTATTTAATATTCACTCCGTTTTATTCACCTCCCAGTTCCTCCCTTTTAAGCAATCAGCAGTGGATAGTACTTTTATCGTCTTTTATCTCCTCTCGTTCAAGCTTCTAGCCACTTATGATTTGTGGGTTAATTCCATTCACTTTAAGGCAGTTACAAAGCTTAATTCCTTATCTCAAAGTCCAATTTTAACAGCCTCTAGCTGCCTCGTTAGTCTTTTTAATGGCGGACAAGCTTCCTCCGTGATTCTCCGTCCCCCACAAAACGAAAGTAAGCTATTTTAAGTCTACTCTTGAGATAATAATAATTTTTTTTTACCTTTTATGTTCCTTGTATCTTCTTATTATAAATTCATCTCAAAGAGTCAACATTTCTCTCTTTGGGAGGTTTTTTTTTTTTTTACTGCAATTGTCTATTTTCGAGCACTCCAAAAGCCCAGGCAGTCCTTACCCAGCCATTGCTCAGGCCCCACCCCCTTGACCAATAGCTCCTGGGATTCTGGGAGCTGAAGTCCCTCGTCCCTTAAAGGGGAAAGGTTGCCTACCCTTGCTCTATAGGATCTTGTCTAGTTCTGTAATAGCTGCCCTTCCCATTCTTGATCTTCTTATGTCTTGGCTGCAATCTCTGTTCTGATTTGTTTGATCCAAGATATGGGAACTCTTTTACTATTTTGATTTCCTCATTATCTAGGCTTAATTTATGCAGATCTTCCATGAGCATTATTTGTTGTTTTCCTTAAGCCTGCCTTTACACTTTCTTCTTCGATCTTCCTCAGTATTTGTTCCAAGTCTGTGATGTTTTCCACTAATTGTATAGTATCATCTGCATATCTTGGGGAGGGGGGTTATAAATATAATATTGCATTGTGCTTAAGTTAAATGGACACAAAAACCATCCCCTAATATTGTCATATACGTAAAGAGAAACATCCTGGTTACAGGTATGTGAAACTGCTGGTTTTCTTTTCACTTAAGTAATTTGGTTTCACATCAGATGCACACTCTGAAGAACTGAGAGATAATACTGAGAGATAATTGAGAGATAATACTCAGATATAAAAGGCAGTATCAGAAAATAGTTTTTACCACACTTTCACATGTCCTCATTTACTGATCTTTATTGGGATTCCAGACGCTAGTCTTCTTTCTGTGGTAGGCTTCACTTATTTTTCTGTTTCTCTCTCCATCTTTTTTCCTTACTGAACAAAACCTATTAAGGAGAAAAAAATGGAACAGCACAGTGGTTTCTAATGGCTAGGTGAAGGAGGTTTCTGTCTGGAAAAATCTTTTGTCTCTAAAAGATATTTTTCCTAAGAACCCTGATGCATAGCTCAATAATAACTCATTATAAATAACAAGGAAAAAATAACTTATAATTGTTTCATTTCCTCAACAGTGAAGACATAATAATTTATTATTTATTTATTAACTTTATTTGCACCCCGTTTTTCTTCCAGGTTAGGCTTCAGATTGTAACTGTAATTACATTACAATTGTAACACAATGGGGAAACTCTTACCTGCTTTTGTAGCATATATGTAAGTAGTTTTCAGTTACTTTTGCAGTTACAGGGGCATTTGACGTCAATGCATGATTTTTAAAAAATGAATGAATGAAAATTAACTATTTCAGTGTAAAGTGTTATTTTTCAAAAGGTTATCTATAGCATAATTATATTTTTGGGCTTTGGAACAGTAGCTGCAATTACATTTAAAAACTAACTTTTTGAGCTCTGCTCTGAAGATACCAGCAAATTTCAAGTAATGATATTGCTCTAGAAGACCACTGTCCTAAATTTTTTTAAACTAATGCTTTATATCTTTAATATTTGCTCAGCATTTATGGTATTATCTTTGTTTTCCTACTAGTTTTCTTTTAGTCATGAAATAGTTTCATCTATTCTTGATAGGTATTTTCCCGTTGAGAGTTTAATGGTCCTATAATTTTCTTAAATGTTCTCATGAATGCAGTGACACTTTGCTTATGGGACACAGAAAGGCAGTTTATGTAGTACATTTTGTGTCTGGAGTACAATGTGCATAGTACCACCTAATAGTTGCTGTCTGCTCCTTTTGACATATGTAATACTTTCAAAGGAAGAAGAAATAATGAAGAAGAAGAAGAAGAAGAAGAAGAAGAAGAAGAAGAAGAAATTGAGTAATTGTTATTGTCTTGTGTCTTCATTGCCTTCATCTCTTCATGAATGCATAAATAGACAAAGAGGATTGCTGACAAGCTTGACTCATAATGATTCATAAACCTAAGTATCACTAAGGATTAGTCAAGACAGCAAATCAGAACTAAGGAATAAAGCTTGGCAAACCCTGTCTGTTCTTTTATGAAAGTAATCTGAACCTAACAGATTATTATGCCAGATATCATAATCTGGTTGATCTCAGTTATTCTGGACCACATGGGTCTTCTCACCAGGCCATTCTTGCTGTCTTCACCACCGACCCCATATATTTATTTTCACTTTTGACAGGACATGCCAAAACATGAAAGAGTTTTAAAAATTAATTACAGTGCTTAGAATTTCCACACAAGTTTTTCCAAGTTCTTCGCCAAGTTCTGGACACTACATTGGGTACTGTCTATAAAACTGTATTCATGTTTACAATTGTTCATTTTGATGCATTAGTTTTTCTGAACCTAGGACACTGGCTCCATATTTAAGAATGTGTGGCTGAGTTGCCTAAAGTAGGTTTCCCTGCACTTCCTCCCATGACAACCCGTCCAGCCTCCTGAAAATGCTTCATGGTGCTGGGGAAGGGGAGAGTCCTGATGGATGCGTCCAGTTATGGTGTAGATGGGAGTGAAATTCTTTAAAATTGGACAGGAGTTCCCCTTTGAAAGTATTGATAAAAGGTAAGATCCTTGTAGACCACTGAACAGAGATGGTGATGGTTGTTTCTTAAAAGACCAAGGACATTTGGGGCAGAGAGACCAACCACAGGAGCGTTTAGATACAATCCATTATACAGTAGTAGCTATTATAAAACTCTGATGAAAATAGAAATCAGGGGCCCTTTCAGACTACACATTTGTGGGCCTATGATTCCACTTTATCTGCTCTGGTTACTTCCTTTGGAATTCTGAAATAACATCTTTCCTGCTATGGTGAGGTATTCTATTTCAATATAAATTATATTCATTATTTCTAAATTTGCATCCATCCATATAAATTAGCGTAGGCAAAGTTTATGCAAATTTCATCACTTCTTTTGATGATACATACGTGGCTGCCCTACATTTTCTTTCAATCATCTTTTGCTTAAGGGAAGATGTAGTTCCCAAAATGCATTAAATAATTTGATTAGCAGAACATATCAACATCCATATACCATCGTAGCGCAACACAGTTTCAAGCTAAAAAATGAGACTAAAACCAGCAATATTCTGAGGGCTGTATAATTGGTTGATTTCTTTTCCTCAACAATTTTGCATATCTAAGTGAAAGAAAAGAAGTTGATTTTACTTTGTGGTTGTTACAGTCAGAAATTCACTGAAGGAACACACTTCTAATTTAAATTTAACAAGAAGGATCTGCAAAAGACCACTGCAGATAGGTGTCACTCTTTAGTCACTCATTCTTGTCTGAAAGTAATGAAAATGCATAAGATGACAATCTCTACCAAGATAAAATTCCTTTTATTAGTTTTGATTGCAGATGATAGGATAGAATTAAAGGGTGCAAAAGAATTTAATAAAGGGACTACAACTCTGATGAATTAAGTCAATCCCTGTTTACATTCTAGCATCTAGGGATTATCTATAATTTCATGTGACAAAATACTGCATTTCCCAATAGACCTTAGGGGAATGGTATATGAAGAACTGCTGATAAGAGTTATTCATAAATCCTGGTTGATTATCTATTATTAGCTCATTGTAATTCCACACCACAGTGCAATCCTAGGTTCCTAAATCAAAGATGCATCACATGTAGACAGTTAGGATTAGACTGGGGAAGTTTTAGAATGGGTGTAATGTAATGGCAACAGGCAAATAACTCCCCCTAAACATCACCAGAATCATTAAGTACTTATCAAAATACACGAAAGCCATAATCTGCCACTGGTAGAAGTACCACAATGAGTAGAACTAACAATACATGGTCCATTCATGTTGCCCACAAATCAACTGCCTGAAGCATCTCCCTCACTCTGCCTAATGACAGGGAAGGGCAAAGAGAAGGATCTAGTCCCTCCCATATCCCAAAATCTGTGGGAAAAATCTGACTGGTGTTATCTTGAATGCACATACCTACTTGGACTGGAATTAGTAGTTTTTATATTTTGATCTAACCAATATCAGATGAAAGAGATGAAGTTCACCTCAGGGTAATGAGCAACAATTTCTAGTTATTTTCAATAATTTTAAAAACAAAATTATTTGCAAAAGCACTTTACATATAAAATAAAACTCATACAAATATGACATAAAAATAAATGCCAATAATAACTCAGTGAGAGGCCTTGAAAATCATTTCTGTGCTAGCTAAAGGCATTGTCCCAAATTCACTCAGGAGAAGCTGGAGCTTGTTTTCTAGGATTCTTTTATTCATTTATTTGACAAATGAAAATAACAATTTTCACAAAATTGTCTGTTGTCTGTTTCATTTATTAAGCTTCAAAATACTTGTGTTAGTTTTTCAGTCCCATACCTCTGTGAACTATGCAGACATATCCAGTGAATTGCTATTTCTGTGCTATTACTCCTCTGGCTGCTAACAGCAGGAAAGAAATGAGGTCTTTATGGTGCATATGAACATTTGCACCTGAAAAAAATCTTTAGCAATATAAGAGCTAGGAACTGTTATATAAAGACTCATAGAATTCAAAGACATGGCCTTGTTAGTCTGGAAAATCAGTATGCAAAGGGCTCTTGTAGCACCTTTGAGACTAAGAAATTGGTAGCATGAGCTTTTGAAGACTCAAGTCTGCTTCCTCAGATGCATGGAAGGATGCACCCACTTCTCCTGTCAGTGACCCACAGTATCAAGAGTAGAAGCAGGGACTCATGAGGGGTCCTGTTGCAACTCTTTGGTACACTGCAGGTTGTTGATGGGAGGGGGCTGCATGCATCATCTTTTAGCACTCTGCAGAACTCAATTTCTTGATGCAGCTGGCCTAATTTTAAAGTGGGTTGCACAGGCATTTATTATTGTGGTAATGGTACCATGCTCATAAATGTGACTAGAAACAGATACAAGGTTGTTGATCTAACCTAAGACATTGTAACTGACTACAATTATGCCAGCCCTAGTTTCTCTGTTGTTGTTGTTGTTGTTGTTGTTGTTGTTGTGTGTCTTCAAGTCATTTCCGAAGTTCCCGTTATTAACAAATGGTGGCTCCATAAATGCATTAATGAAGGGAAAGGCGAGGGGATGCCTCTATGAATTAAATCATTTCACACTTGCACTTCCCGGATGATTTAGGGACATTTTAATGATGGTAAGCCTCCATGTGATAAGCTCCATGGTGACCGTGGGGCAAACCCATGAAGTTTTCTTGGCAAGATTTGTTCAGAGGTAGTTCGCCATTGCCTTCCCCTGAGGATGAGAGAATGTGACTTGTCCAAGTTCACCCAGTGGTTTTCATGTCTGAACTGGGAATTCAACCCTGTTCTCCAGAGTCCAACAGTCAAACATCATGTTGCCTTTTAAGGGCATTTTAATCGGAAGTTTTCAAGTTTTATGTCACCTTCTTCTCAATCATAAATTCCCCCTCCTCCCAAAAAAGTCACAGAAGGTTATGAAAAAGTGAAGAGCACTACAAACAATTAACTCCGCTGCTTAACAGAACACAACAGTTTAACTGTCTTCTTCATCATAATTAATAACATGGATGGGCTACATTTTAAATCCTATAATGAGGAATAGAACTTTGAAAAACAACTTTTCAACATCTGTCTACATGTTTGCCTGCCTTGCCTTATTCTCTAAGTCCCAACCTGGATATTATAAAACTTCTATTCAGCTAGAAATGTAAAAGCCTGCTGTGTATTTTCAGCATACACGGACATGTCCTTTCAAAGAAGATGCTAGTAGAGTTTGCAAGAGGATGTACAAACACTCCACAAAGGCAATGCATTACAGTTTCTGTTACCATTTAAATTAGATGCTCTGCTATGCAATCCCCTTCTTGAAGTAATCTCTAGATGGATCCAGGCTTGTTCATACATAGTGCAGGCCCACTGGAAAGATATAGGACTTGAGTTAGTCATTACTAATGTAAGTCACATTAATTTCAATGGCTCTAAGTTTTGGCTAAGCCTGAACCCAAACCATTGTTAACTACTGAAGGAAATGGATGTTTATCCATAAAAGCTCATTTAATAAAAATAAAAATAAAATGATTAGTTTTAAAGATCCTGCAGGACTCCTTCCTCTCTCCTCACTTCCTTTACTTTCATAATGATACGCAGGGAACACTGCCAAACTTAGATTATCCAAGAAACAGTTTCAAATGAAACCATAACATTTGAAAGAAGAGAAAGGGCATATAAACTAGCTACTAATGTTCCACCCCCTAAAGCTAAATGAGTCTCAAGCTGCCACATTCAATATAATATTTAATCTGTAATCCTTTGTAGACTCCATGATACAAAATTATATTTTATTCAAAATATAGATGGATTCTTGGTCTTTGACTTCTCTCTGTAGACTTGATTTGTTAGAAAGTTCAAAGCTTTTGGAAGAACTGCAAGTGCTAGTAGAAAAGTGTTCAACTTTTTGTGAAGTCAAAGGCTTTCATGGCCAGCCTCCATAGTTTTCTGTGTTTTTTTCAGGCTATGTGGCCTCATTCTGTTTAACTGTTTGTCTCTTACTGTTTATTATCCCTGAAATCATAACCAGGTTTTCTTTCTCATTATATTATGCACTTTAAAAACATAAAGGGCAGTGCTACAAGAAGATTTCAGTTAAATTTATGTTTGGGAATATGTTTGAGAATCCCCTTTGCCTGATGATTGTTTTACTGTGGTTTTATATGATTCTCTATTTTTTTTAAAAGGTTTTAGTCATGTTTTTATTAATTTAAAGGTGAAGTTGCCATATGTGCTTTTGTAAGCAAAGAGACTAGCAAATTTATGGTGGAATAGGTTTTATGCTGTTATAAAGTGTGTTGCCCAAAGCTACATTCAGCTAAACACATGGTTTGCATAGAGAGTATTGTAAAGAGAGACAGGTCAGAGGGGAAACAAAAGTACAAAAAGTACAGACCATGATTAACTTTACTAGCAGTAACCATTCATAGAATATGGAGATATCTTGGTACTGGCGAGGTAATGAACCCATTACAAGGAGCCCTGGTGGTGCAGTGGTTAAATGCCTGTACTGCAGCCACTCACTCACAAATCATCAAGGTTGTGAGTTCAGTACCAGCCAGGGGCTCTGCATTGACTTGGCCTGGCATCCTTCCAAGGTTGCTAAAATGAGTACCTAGATTGTTGGGGGCAATTAGCTTACACTTTGTAAACTGCTTAGTACATCAGTAAGTGGTATAGAAATATACTTGCGACTGTTCCTTGCTACATGTAATGTGATTTTTAAATAAATAAATAGCAACAGTTGTGCCTAGTCAACACATAGGAGACCAAGTTGAACCTCTTGTTGAATTATCATTTAGAATAATAATAATAATAATAATAATAATAATAATAATAATTTTATCTATATTCCACCCCTCTGAGCGCAATCGGGGCAGCTAACAACAATAAAATACATCATATAAAATCCTGAGCCAATACCCACCCACCCCTTAAAAAGTATTAAACTAAACACAATTAAAACATTTAAATACATAAAAATTAAATAAACTCAAATTATCTAAACAAAAACAAAAAATGGGAACAACGGAACAACAGAAGGTGGCAGCGGTAAAAAATTTGAAGAGGGCAGGATAAAACAGAATAAGACAAAATAATATAATTCAAGAGGCCGGGAATCTAATCTGGAAAGGCCTGCCGGAAGAGATCTGTCTTAACAGCCTTTTTAAAGCTGTTGAGCATGGTAATCTGACAGATCTCATCCGGCAGGCTGTTCCATAACCTGGGGGTGACTACTGAAAATGCCCTCTGGGAGGTTGCAGACAGCCTAGATTTTAGTGGCTGTAGCAAGTTCCTCCCAGAGGACCAGAGAGCGCGGGGAGGAGGCAGTCCCGAAGATAGGTTGGACCCAAGCCATTTAGGGCTTTAAAGGTCATAACCAACACCTTATACTGGGCCCGGAAACTAATAGAAAAGTTCATGTTTCAATTTCCTTTCAAAGCTTCTATGTAGCAGAGTGACTTTTGCTTTAGAAGTACTTTAAAATTAATTGCATAGTGCCCTGGGAGGCTGAAATTTCCCCCCACTGGCTTCTGAGTGTTGCCATTTTTGATGCTGAGTTTGTTTCAGTTTCTCATTAGAGACTGGCCTGTTCATTTTATGTAGCATGGAGAGGTACACTGCTGGCTAATGATGGTATACAGTGTGATATGATCACACTGGAAGATGAGTGGGTGTATACACCCTGGATGCTGTGAATGACATGATTAGGCCCTGCAACACTTTTCTTAGAATAGATATTGGGACAGAATCAAAATCTAGGACCAGGTATATTATTGCCAACTGGAAGAGCATACTTCTTCCACATGTATGTAAGGGCAACTGTAGGCTTCTGGGTAGAGTAGCTCTGCCCCAGCCACTGATTAGCCACAGGCTGCTTTTGTGTGCCTAGGAAAGAATCAGCAATCTCTACCTGCAGGGCAACTTTAAAAGCTGCTTCTTCCCTGAATGCTTATGGGAGGCAAGATGGGGCTCCGATATGTACACCTCCACCACTTATCAGTGGGTTGGAGACATGGAGATGCTGCTGAGACACTTTGGTTGTCCTTGCACATCCTTGCTCAAGGAAGTATGGCATGCCTCCTTGAAGAGTGCCTAAACAGTACTTACAGAGGGATAACCACTAAAAGAATTCTGAGACAGGCTCTTGTTCCTGCGTCAATGGCTGAAATCCTGGCTCAGGATATGTACTGTAAGCTTCCACTCAAGTGGAATTACAACACATGTTCCCTTTCTTCCCTTGCAGAACTCATCTTTTTTCCTGGGAGTTTCCCCCTCTTCATCCACTTAGCAACTGATGGAGAGCAGGGCATTGGAAATCAGATGAATAACAACAACAATGTCATTCTCTGAGACCCTTGGAGGACTCCCAGGAAGTCTTGGACAACACTTTTGCTCTCCTAAGTCTGGCTATAGGAGCATAGCTAGATGTCTGGCTGTGAAAGGAGCGGTGGCCTACAGGAGAAAGGTGAGTCTTGCAAAGGATTTGGTCATTCTGTGAAGGAGGCACTGAATTCCTTCCTTTGCCATGACCAAAGAAGTTCAATATTTGTGCCACCAACAGGATGCCCACCATTATCACTGTTATGTGACATGTTTTTGATGGCAAATAGCTTGTGTGGGGGATAGCTTTAGGTAAATGCATCCCAAAATTGTACTTTTAGAGTGTACCATTTATTGTTAGAGTGTACCATTTAAATGATTATTGATAGGAAACCTATCTTGATGATTTCCACAGCTGCAGCAAGATGAATATGCTAAGATGTCAAAAAGGTACATATAGGTTTCAAGAAAAAATAATGTCTACATCAGCTGCTTAATTAGGTATCTATAACTAACATCTCCTGGTCCAACCAACCCTGCTGCCCTACTTTAATAGTCAGCAGCCTCCCAGACCAATTCAACAGATAGCAGACACATCAGGCAAAAGAGGTCTGGTCAACTGCTGATCAGGGTGCAAATAAGATGATGTTTCCAGTCCCCTCCTACCAGTAACTGAGGATCCAACAAGCAATTGTAACTAGGGACCCTGCTACTGATTGTCACAGCCCTGCTTGTTGGTGGGATGTGTCTGGAAATGTCATCTTCCTTGCATCCCAATAAGCAGCAGAACATATCTCATTTGCCTAATGTGGTTGCTAGCTGTTAAGGTAGGCTGTGACTACATAGTGTTAGTGAATACAGAGCAGTTATGAATTCACACATGGCTTTTAAACTGCCATTAAAGTTGAAAAACAGCTCCTTTGGCAATACTTATTGCATGATACTATCTTAGTCTCGTTGCTGCTTTGCACTCAAAGTGCTGTTAGATATCTTGTCATTGATGGGGAAACCCCATCAATGAGCTCTCGAACATGCTGCTGTAGCATTAGTCCTCAGATACAATCAGTTCTTTATGTGGCAGATCCAGTATTGGGCATTTGTGTAGTGTCAATGTCTCCTCCTTTCCCCATCCTCCTCACTATTCTCAAGCAGGCTATTTTCTCTTTTTAAAACATTCATTTATTTTCTTTTTTCTGTCCTTCTTTTTTTAAAAAAACCATAATAGCATGTTTCTGGGACTGAGTAAATATATAAATAAATAAACCCTGAAAGGCATGTTGGCATAGGGCATAAGGCAATGATGGCAAACATTTTAAAAACTAAGTGCCCAAACTAAAGGCTTTCCGGCACCGAGTGTTACCTGGTGCCAGGGGTGGTACTCCTGCCCTCTGGGGGCAGGACTTATGGGGTGGGACTTCTTCCCATCACCCTCCTGGGCCTTCAGCTGCCTCTCTAGACAGTGTTGTCAGACAGTGTGAATGTTGGGGATGTGAGTAACAAAGTCACAAAGAGGATTGGTATAGTTTAGGAAAAGCCCTGCTTGGGCTAAAAATCTGAAATGGAGTTTTGCTAGTGGCAACAAACCTTTGGACCTTATAATCTTTCATTTAAATGCAGACATAAAGCTTATTATTGAGTTTAGATGAATATGCCTAAAAACATAGAGTGTGACTTTGAGAACATAGAAGATAAATCTGTCTTGGTGGTTTTGATACAGGAAGAAAGACAACAGATGGGACAGAGAGTTAGGCTTAGAGAACAATAACAACAACAAAAAAAAACCACCCAAAAAAACACATCCTGGCAAATCTACTTTATATGACTTTTGCAGAATATGCACAAACAAATGTCATAAGAGTTAGTGGGAAACCCTCTGTCTTGAAAGGAGGTATATAATTGTTATGAGTTGCAATGTCAATTTGCCCCTCTTTTAGCATTGATCTCACTCTGTATAGAAGAGGGGGCCACGTGCATGTAATAAAGCTTTGCTGTTCTTTCACTGTCTCCTGTGTCCTATTAGAAACTTGCCAAGATTCTGACCTTGGAAAAATCATATAACTCAGGCTTTGCTCGGGAACAGAATTGAGTATATATATATATATATATATATATATATAGTCTCCATTTTCCTTTTCTCCCATCCCCAACAGGGCTGTATTCAGTTATTTTCCTGTATCTGTACACATGGTGAGACACAACTGCAGGGACCTCTGTGGGCCCTTTGTAAACTCTCTGCAGATGACATCTTTGCATTGCATCCAGCTACAGGAAAATAGCTTTAGAATCGTTTCTTCTAATTTTAATTTCTTGTATACATACAATGTCTCCTTTCAGCTTTTCTAAGCGTTGAAAAATTATTCTTCGTTTGTATCTGTTATTTATTCCTTTTACATTCCATGAAATTATATTAATTGTCATTTTGGTGTTCTCAATACTATTTTTATACCAGTATCTGCTATTAAAATTTTCGTTGCTTAAGTATTGTTATTGCTATTATTATTATTCTTGTCTTATTTTGTCTTGTTTTGTGTTGTCTTATGTTGTTTTATGTTGTTGTGTTGTTGCGTTGTATCCAGCTACAGGAAAATAGCTGTGGGATTTTGATCAGAATAGGATTCTAATATATGCAACAACCATAAAAGTGACTTATACACCAAACTTATGCCATTGCAAATTCCTAATAGGATGCCAATAGAAGTTTCCTTCTTGCCTAGATGAGGTGAAAAAGTTCTCTACTTTTCCAACAAATACCAAAATGCAAACTCCTCCCCTCTTTTAAAATCATGATCTTCATTGTAAGATACTGGAATGACAATTATGAATGCTGGTAACTGGCTGTAACACCACCACCATCACCACCCCATAGGATAGTCTACCAAACCATTATAATGCAGAAGACAGAAGACAGTGTGGTGTAGTGGTTTGACTGTTGAACTTTGACTCTGGAAAACAGGATTCAAATCCCTGTTCAGCCATGACTCTCAGCCTCAGAGGATGGCAATGGTAAACCCTCTCTGAAGAAACTTGCCAAGAAACCCCTGTGATAGGTTCACCTTAGGGTTGCCACAAGTCAGAAATAACTTGAAGGCACATCAACAAACTTGCATTTTACTACTTGGGAACATTTAATTTCAGGATGAAGCCCTCAGGGAGCTATTTTTAATAGTGGGGGATACATTCAAGGATGAAGGTATATCAAGAAAAAATAGATTTTTTCTCTCTGAATGACAGTCCTTTCCACTACACCCCACCCACCATCCTCACTTCACAATTACAGTTTCCTTTTGGTTCTTGGATTCTCAAAAGGGCTTTTATGGGTATCATGGCTGGCTATTAGAAAAAAGCTGAAGTGCAGAGCCTTTCAGACTGTAAAGAACTAACTGCACACTTCTTTGGACTGGATCATTTCTGTTCTCTAACTGTGAATACCTTGAAAATATCAGAGACTGTCCATAGTTTCAAATATGTTAGCTGAACTGGCCTGCATGACTGATGCAACTTTTAAAAAACTAGCTTTACATTTAAGTGAGGTATCTCCTTCCCATTTCTTCCAGCACCCTCCCTTTTCACTTTTCTTTCCAAGAGAATCAAATATAGCCTGACATGCAGCAGCCTTTTTAATTAGAAGCTATATTCTGGTCTCATCAATGCCACAAGTGTTCAAGGGACAAATGACAAAGCCACTAAATAATCTGTTTTGTGTCATCCACTAAATAAATGTAGACACTCTTCTCTAATACTGATTGATTACTGCACTGATTAGAACATGTTAAACACTAGATACTTGCCAAAGAGAATTGCACATTTGATTATGTTAAGGCTCTACTTTTCAAAAGTTTTTTTTTCTTTTTTTACAAAAACAGATATTCAGCTGGACAAAATTTCAAGAGTGGGAGTTTATGGCTTAAATCCTATTGTTTGTCTCACCTACAGTAAAACTATTGAATCAGTGGGATTTACCTCATCATACAAAAATTAACTGAATGGGTTTCTTCTGTTCCAGCCTGTATTTCTCCCAATTTGTATTTGGGGAATTTATTAGTCAGCAAACATCTTATGTTTTAAATTGCAAGCCTCTCTGAATCCCAATTTTGGGGGGAAAGTGAGGAGGAGGAGGAGGTGATGAGGTTCAAAAAAAGTGCTGAGATAGTGGTAATATATTTTAAGTTGCAATCTTTTCCACTCTTACCTGGGAAAAAGTTCCTTGAAATCCAGGAGATTGGTAGCATCCTTCACTGAAGATCCTGTGCTGAACAGGAAGATGGATTCAGTGGCAGCTGTTGGTTTCTATGCCAATGGTGCATTGAAATTCCTCTTGTCTATTTTGTCCACACTTTAAAGGCTTTCTAAAGTGCTGAACCCTATCGCCCAAAGAGATTTAATAGATTCAATCTATGTCCCCTTTAAAGTTATGATTAAAATCCAGTGCAGATTTTTCACAGTCTGACTGCATGAATGCCACCAGCCCCCATTAGTTGGACTAGAAGAACTGTAAGTTACCTTCCAGTTCCTGAATTCAGGGACTTTACCTCCAGGGAGATATGTGAGAAGCTGTACTACTTTCAAATATGGATGACCAGAATTTAATTTCAGTGAATTTTCTATAAACCTGAACTTGGAAGAGTTACTGGGGGGGGGGGGGGGGTACAACTCCCAGGGCCAAATTCTGGAAGTTGTAGTCCAAAAAAGTATATTTTCCAAATTCTGAGACTGAGTTAAGAAACTCCGTAGTGCAAAGTGCCCTGATTCAACTAACACATACACAGGCCACTGGGAGGAAATAATAGTGCAAGGGCAATACACCGGCACCCAGAAAGCACCTGTGGGAGTCTGTCCAGAGAAATAATAATAATAATAATATAATTTATTTATATCCCGCCTTTAGCCTTGGCCATCAAATGTGTTTGTTCAGGAAAAGAAACAAGCAGAGAGTTCAACACAGTTCAAGTGTCAAATAAGCCAAGAAGTCAAAGGTCTGAATTGAAGGTTGGGAAACAGGAATACCAGCCAGGAAGGAGCAGAGTTGCTTCCAGCCCTAGCGTTAGGCAGACTCAGTTCTAAAAAGGACTAGCACCAGCTGTTTCCAAGCAACACTGCTCTGATGCTCTTTGGCAAGGATCCTATTTGAGAGTTATTGTACTGCTCTTCGTTCCATGCACTGAGTTGTTGGAACTGGGGGTTGTGCTGTCTCTCTACTTGTATCTTCTGCCCCAAAAGCTGCAGGTGAGTCCTACCTTTGTCCCTCTTCTGGCTGAGGCCGCTCTTCAACAGAGAGCTGCATAGGTCCTTTCTTCAGACTCCTCCTCTAAGTCCAGATCCTGGTCCATGACACAAAGAGTATGTGTGTGTGTTTAATGTTCCACCTTACTTCTCTTAGCCTCCAGAAACTTTAAAAAGCAAATTCAAAAGGATACCCCTTGTTGGCAGGATGAGTCACAACATATCAATTTTGCATCAGTAAAATATCTGATATGTATAGACACACATGTCCCTGGTGGTGCAGTGGTTAAATGCCTGTACTGCAGCCACTGACTCATAGACCACAAGGTTGCGAGTTCAATACTAGCCAAGGCTCAGGCTAGACTCAGGCCTGCATCCTTCTGAGGTCACTAAAATGAGTACCCAACTGGTAAGCTTACAGTTGTAAACCGCTTAGACATCCCATAGCATGGTATGAAGCGGTATATAAATGAAGCTGCTTTGCTTTGCAAATTATATCCCTGAAATATGGAGTCTAACTAATGGTCAAGGTACTTGTATCCTTCATAGTCTTATTGTTGCAAACATACTTTCACTCCAGCTCTGGAAAAATAAACCTTCTCCATCTATTGTTCAATGGTCAGAAGAACTCACTACTTTGGCAACTCATCAGGGTTGTATTTTATAGACAGCTGCTTCAAGAAAATTTGTTTTTGGAAATATGGTCAGATTATATGCCTAGCCCACATCCATATCCTATTTATTTCAGCCCTTATCCACTTTCTTTTTCTTCTTTTTTTCCTTTTCTTTGTTATCATAGTTTTTAAAATCCAATAAAAATGTATTGTGAACCAATGAATTATGATAACAATTAATACTTGGTAGTACCTTGGACATCTTTATCTCATTCTTTAACAACAGCCTTCTGCCCCTGTTTCCTTCTCTAGTTTGGCAATTCATCTAAACAGGGATGCAATTTTTCAACCAATGAGTAGTTTTAGCAATTTTCTTCTCACTGTGAGAAAATCTTCAAAAAACATTCAGTCTTCAAAGTCTATTTCAATTCAAGATTGATTCTTTCCAAATGTTGCATATGGTTATTTTGTGCAATAACCACAGATATTTTTTCTAGCTGCAACTGGGGACTTATCTTGAGCACCATCATTATTCTCCACAGAAAGAGTGACATAGGAGCTTATCTCAAAGTTAAATAATATGGCTTACCTGATCCGGCTTAAAATTTAAATCTTCAAAAAACATGCAATCTTCAAAGTCTATTTCAATTCAAGATTGATTCTTTCCAAATGTTCCATGTGGTTATTTTGTGAAATAACCACAGATATCCTGCATCCTGATATTGTCACAAGGATTTAACCATTGAATCCACTGCCCGGGACCATCCTGGGTCCATCCCCACTCCCACAGCCGCTCCAGCGGTCATTTTCTCAAGCTTGAAAATTCCCAGCTTTGAAAAGAGCTGCGCTGAGTACCCCTGGGAGTGGGGATGGACCCAGGCTGCATTCAGGCAGCAAATTCAGTGGTAAAAATCCTTGTGATAATATCAGGATGCCCCCTGATTAAAATTTTAAGCCAGATCAGGTAAGCCGTATTATTTAACTTTGCAATAAACTCCATATACTGTACAGCAAGATATTTATAGAATCATAGAGCTGGCTCCCCCCCTTCCCCCTCCATGTTTTTAATTCTAGCCCTCCACTCCCTGAAAAGCCATTGCTAAGACTAAGGAAATTGGAATCAGCATGGTACAGAAATTATTGTTGGATAGGACTTGTTTTAATTTGGATGGGAAGGCGAGAGTTCTGGGTTCATGTCCCCACTGAGTCATAAAAGTCAGTAGGTGTCCTTCAGCCAGTCATTCTCTCAGTTTGACCTACCATGAAGGGTTGTTGTGAAGATAAAAGTAGGGAGGAAGATAAAAGTAGGGAAGAACAAAAATGGGATATAAATGTAACTAGTTATTTTTTAATGGCATGAAATGTGGCATGGGGAGCTGCTTTTACTGGGGGAAATCAACAGAAGGTGAGGAAGTACCTTCCACATCTTTATATCTGAGCCCATATTGAAGAAAATATTAAAAAGTTTCCAGCATAGGGATTTGCCAACTCCCATACTTCCTCCCAGAAGGCCATGCTGGCTGGGGCTTTATAAAGTCTAAACTATATGCAAAGCCAAAGGTTCCCCAGCCTGTAGGGGGGATTTAATATAGTGCTGGGGGCAACAAAACCATACAATTCTGTAATGCTCCATGAGCCTGATAACAATTGTTTACATGGGGACTATTTCATCAATTAAAATTCAAGAGGTGAGATGCTTCACAGTGACAGACACATTTGTCACTAGACTGGCTTAGAGAACGCACATAAAATGAGGCGTTACACTGATCGCCTCCCTGTAGACTTTAATCAATATATGTGATGGCTGAGATATTTTTTTTAAAATGGACTCAATTATCCAGTCATGGGGAGGAGAATTAAAAAAACATCTTGACAAGCTATTGAAAGTTTTCATGCATCTACTCTATATCCCACTTTTTAGCTTGTTTCTGTGTTGACAGAAACAGAGCTGCAAAGAGTTACCTTTTGGGACTACAACACACAGAATCCCCCCCCCCCCAGCCATCACTGCCACTTTCCCAAGCTCTGAAGAGGAATAATGCTACACATCCATTTTATTTGTAAAATTAATTGCTAAGTCAGAGGAGTATTACATGCTTGCAGGAGAAATTACATCTTATTGGAATGAAACAGAACTGGGACAAAAGAGTATGCTAAATTGCTCCCACGAGACACGATGTAGCAGAAGCAATGGTGCTTGAATATTTCATCTCCACTCTCTCTCTATCTCTCTCTCTGCATCCTTTTTGTATCAGTTACTTTATAATTGGGTTTTTAAATATTGTTCTACTCTTTCTGATTTTTGAAAATGGACCATTGGGGACCAATTTTATCCTAAAAAAGAAAATTTGAAATAAGAAAATCCATCCACATCTAGATCAGCCATGGCATTTTAGTTTGATATATTGATAAAAGGGTGCAAGTAACATTTAAGTGTAACACAGTGCACCTGCATAATGCAGGTCAGGCCCTACCATTAGGCAAAGTGAAAAGGTTGCCCCAAGTAGCAATTATACTCAAATCCTGCCTCAAGGTTACATTCCACATGAGCCTAGGGCTAGGCAGCATGATGGAACTTCACTTCCAAACTACCGCAAGAACAGCCGGGAGTCCCTCATATTCTCCAAGCCACTTAGAAGCCTTCCTCCACCCACAATCAGGAGGATAAAAGGTTAAAAAATACAAACCTTTGAGAGGTTTGTTTGCAAACTACTTAAAATGAGTGTTTGGGGGATAACAGTCTGCAATCACAGGGTCAAAGCACAAGGATTTTTGGATTTTCTTGTACATGTCCCTTTTAAATCTGAACTCAGGGCTGTACAGATGGTCCCTAAGGGGTGGCTCCATGCTGCCTCTGGGAGTGCTGGATTGGGGCTGTGGCAACCGCATGCTGAGGCCCTGATCCAGCACTTTGCCACTCCAAAAAAATCTGGCAAATGCCGCTCCTTTTTGGAGTGGCAAAAAGCTGCCCTTGCTGCAGCGGCAGTGGCTCATCTGCACTCCTTTGGTGCAGTATGTCTTAATGCTGCACCAAGGGAGTGTCCTTATGCTGCCCACCATCTGTTTGTGTGAGTGGCATGAGGACAACATGGGGGTGGAGTCAGGGCTGCTGGCATGCAGTCGCCATGCCCCAACTCTATCCCCAGGCCAGCCCTTTTGGCCTGTCTGTACTGGTTCTCAGTTGAACAATGAACATGAACCATGACTACATTTATAATGACTTATAGTAGATGGTACATGATGGTCATACTTTAAAAAGTAAGTATGCCCTCAATTGTTGTATCCAATGCCAGTGCTTCTTAATAATATGCTGGATCCTACTTGAAACATGGGTAAAAGTAATAGACCCATTAGGATAGTTTTCTCAGGTAACAGACCTTCCTGCCCACCCATATTACCAGTACTCCGGAAATCCTAGCTATGCTGGCTGGGACGTCTCATAGTTGCAGCCAAAAAAGTAACTTTTCAGTGCTCTGAATGCCTTTTGACTGTCTGACAAATCAAACTGGCTGAATCAGGAAGTGTTGATCACCCACATCTACTCTAGTAAGACTAATTTTTTCTAGTTGTGATGAAGTCGCACTTCAGTTATCCACCCTGGAATATGAATTTGGCTAGCCTGAAGTTTTCTACATCTCAGAAAGTGATAAGACATTCTGCTTTCATGAAAAATGTGGTAGTTTAATTCTATTATAAAACTTTTCTCTCTTTTTCTCTCCCCACCCTTAAGTCCTTAACAGTAATCACATCTCCTTGTGGACCATGTCATTTGAAGATCCTCTTGCTTGCTTGTTAACTAACATCAAAATGAACTATTCAGATGAAAGTTAGTTAATAAGGTAAGAACTGTCTTTATTTTACCTAGTTCCTACGAATGTATTTGACAGACCATTGGGTACCATTAACTACATATTCACAGTGGTGATAATGATAATGGGAAGTATTCAAAAGACATTATTTTGTAATATTTTAGCAATACTCTAAATCATCATCAAATGGCAAATCTATTGCCTGACAGATTTATTGAATAGCTTTCATATATGAAAGAAGAATAAGAGCTTCCCCTTTCTCCTTTGTGAAGCACAATTGGCTTCTTAATTACATCATGTGGCTTTTCCTACCAGTTTTCTTTGATAAATGAAAAGTATTTTTGTATTTTTAATTAAGCAGCAATCTCAGTGGGAACTGAATTTCAGTTTTGGATAATAGTGTCCCATGGAAAGGTAAGTAGTGAAATGTTACTGGAGACATTCATTAAGATTAAATGTAGAGACAGGCTCGGTAATTAGGATTATTTCAAACACATTTACTTTTGAATAACTGATCACATATCAGTGAGAGAGATATAATAAGTTTTCAGCATATCCTTCTTGAGAAGTGCTTTTCTTGTGTTTTCAAGTCATTTTTGACTTGTCGGAACCCTAAGGCAAACCTATTTTCCTGGCAAGTTTCTTCAGAGGAAGTTTGTCATTGCCATCCTCTGAGGCTGAGAGAGTGTGAGTGCTAAGAGGGATGCTTTACCCTACATATAGACTACATCAATGGAATTCAACTATATGTTGAATCACTATTCAATACTTGATTCAATGGGTCTACTGTAGATGGGGCTAACCAGTAGGATTCTAACTATGGAATTTGGTGGGCTGATGTGTGAGCCAACAGTAGCAGTAACCAGGACTGCTCTGGTAAAATTAGTATCATTACATTTCCACCAAAAAACCCAAAATAATTAAATTATGTAAGTTTACATTGAAAAAGGGATATTTATTACATTTACAGTAATTCAAAGTTGGCATTTAAATTTACATTTGATTACAAAGTGAAAAATGCCATCTATGATTCTAATCCTTCTGCCCACCATTTTTCCTGTCCCCTTTTTAAAGTTTAGGAAAGAATGACACAGCTTTCTGAATTACTGAAACCTTCATTTGTCACCCACTTGTCACAGAAAGGAAGTATATGAAGTCGATAAAAATGCATGCAAGATCTCCATGCTTTTCTTCCATTTTTCAGGCAATGCTTTCTGAAAAGAAAGAAAAGAAGAGATAAGAACCTTACTCACAGTAAATCAGACTGGTTCATCAGTCTCAATATTCTCTGTGCCCTGACACTGATTGGCAGCTTTCCAGGGTTGCATGCAGGGCACTTTCCCAGCCTTACCTATTGATGTCAGGATTTAACTTGTGGCCTAGTACATGTAAAGCATGTGCTCTACCACTAAACTGCAGTCTTTCCCCTAATCTGATGTTTTAGCCAAAGGTGACTCCCAAAGTTGTTGGACTGAAACTCCAATAAGCCCTAGGAGGCACAGCTGATGGTCAGGGATGATAAGAGTTGTAGTCTAATCTAACAACATCTGGAAGGCCATAGTGCTACTCCAAGGATGGATTTGGAATAAAAGTCCAAGGCTCATCTGTATCCCATCTCATAGCTCCAGGCTTGCCATGGAAGAATATGGGTGCATCTACACTGTAGAAATAATGCAGTTTGATACCACTTTAATTGTCATGGCTCCATCCTACAGAATCCTGGGATTTGTAGTTTTGTGAGGGATAAGCACACTTTGTCAGAGAAGGCTAAAGACCTTGTAAAACTACAGATCGCAGGAATTCATAGGATGGAGCTACAGCACTTAAAGTGGTGTCAAACTGCATTATTTTTACAGCATAGATGCACCCATACTCTTCCATTTCTGACTTATGGATATCCTGGTTCTCCTACTTGCTACAGTATATAGAGGCAGCAGGTTGACCTCACTGTATTTTTGCCATGACACTACTATGACATCCTGTTTTCTCAGTCTCAATAGGTTTTACACCCCAATTTAGATGGCTTCAAAAGGAGATTAGACAAAGGTTGAAAAGATCTATGCCTACTTATTATGAATAATAACTAAATGGAACTGCCATGTTGAGGGGACACTTTTGGGGATACTTTTGTCATATTTTTATGGTCATCTTTTAGGTGTAGAGGGCTTTTTCCCAACAGAAACTGGCCTGAAAAGTTACTTTTTGGGCTCCTTAGGGCCACAAAAACAGTCCTGGGAGGCTGTACTTTCCCTACATTTGCCATAAGAGGCTGAAACCAGTAGGAAATGGGGCTCGATTAAAAAGTGAGGAAGCCTTTTATCTCTCTTTCCTCCACCCCTTTTTCTTTCAACTTGTCTCTCCATATCTAGCCTACTGCTGAAAAGGTGACAGATTACTCTTGAAGCGGTCTTGAAGCTCTTGAAGAGAAAAAAAAGTTGCAGAAGTTTTTTTTAAAAGTAAACTGGGATGTGTGTGTGCTTGAGACCAGACTGAGGCCCACATGTGGCCCAGAGGTTAGAGGTGTTGTTGTTGTTGTTGTGTGACTTCAAGTTGTTTATAACTTATGATGACCCTGAGGTGACTATCACAGGGTTTTGCAAGATTTGTTTGAGAGCAGGTTTAGCTTTGCCTTCCTCTGAGGCTGAGAGATTACTTGCCTAAGGTCACCCAATGGGTTTCCATGGCTGAGGGAGGATTCAAACCCTGATCTCAGAGTCGTAGTTGAACTGTTAAACCACTACACCACTCTGGCTCTCAGAGGTTGCTTACCCATACTTATCCCTCCTATATCCCTGCTGTATATATACACACACACCCCTTCAGTATACCAACCATACATACAAGGTCTGATAACATTGTGGGCATTTGTGGAGATCATTCATATTCTTTGAGTATTTACGATTACAAAGTTATTCATAACCAAACTCTTCACTTCTTACTCCACCAGATGCTTTTTGCAACGTTGGTCAGTGAAACCTATTTTCAAAATCATGTAAAAACCAGGTATAACTATTTAAGGTGAGGATGACATATAATAGCAAGGTTATTCAGAATAATTCTTTGCTGTGCATTCCATTCTACATAGCTGGCAACTATCCTTGGCAATTTGTTTGCCATTTATACTGCAATATTGAAAATAGAAGGAACATTGGCTCCCAAACTCAAACAGATGGGGCAGTGCATGGTTCCTTTTGCAGATATTATCAAAAGCTTGATTTTAATTATATTTTGCAGCTGTTTGCTATGAAAAAATTCCAAGATGTCTTGTGCTTCAGGTTTGAAAATGGGTCTGATCCTTGGGTATAATTTGCTACATAAGTGATTCACCAAGCTGAGTTTAATGAACTGGGTAAAAATAAATGTCAGAAAGGGATCTAAACATTTTTGCCCCATCAGCATGTCAGTGGATAAAAAAGGTACTTTGTGCTGCTTCTGTTCCATTGGACTTTGCCTTTTAAATAAATGTTTTAACACACTTACATTCATTCAGTATAATCATCAGTTGTGCTAAAATGTACAATATACCTTTCTCTTCTACCTACCCCTCTGGCCTGCTTAACATAGATGAAAGATACTAAGCCGATTTGGATATAGTTTTATTTAGTGTTGTCTTCTCCAACCTGGTACTTTCCAGATGTGCTGAACTTTGGGATTCCTTGGTAGCGCAGTGGTTAAATGCCTGTACTGCAGCCACTCATTCACAAACCACAAGGTTGCAAGTTCAATCAGACAGGGCTCAGGCTTGCATCCTTCCGAGATTGCTAAAATGAGTAAACCGCTTAGAGACTGCATAGCATGGTATGAAGCAGTATATAAATGAAGCTGCTATTGCTATTCCAGAAGTTGTAAACCAGTATATCTGGAGAGCACCATGTTAGGAAGGTTGTTTTAGTCATGTGAACAAGTCTGCATAAGCATTGGATGCTCACCCGCTGCTATTTTCTGCTAATGTAGTTATGGGGAGAAGAGCAGAAGCATTCAGCTGTAAGCATTAAGTCCCACTATTACCAAAAACTCCAGTTTACCTCCAGATCTTGGGGGTTGTGGTTGGTTAAAATTGACCTTCCAGAGGTTGTTTGGCCAAAGGCCCCCACCAATAGCTGTGCTGGTGGGTTGCTGAGAACTGTAGTCCAACAACATCTGGAAGGTCATACTGTCCTCACCCTAGATTTCAACAATGGTCAGTGAACAAGGAAGGACCATAAATCTCAGTTTTATCCTAGCTTGCATGAACTAACCATTACCAAAACCACAATGTGACCTATTTTATTTTAGATACAATTGCCTTTTGCTGATATGGTCTTTCATTCTCTGAAGATGCCAGCCACAGATGCTGGCAAAACGGCAGAAAGGAACTCTTCTAGAACATGGGCACACAGCCCAAAAAACCCACAAAAAACTAAAAATATTAAATGAGCACAACATTTGGACTTTTGCCTTCTTCAGCTGCTAAAGATGAAAACCTTTCATACATATTTACAGATATTTGCCTGACTTTTCAGCCAAAGAAGATTCAGAAAAATCTGAAACAAAGTGCTCCTCATACTTGCAGTAGAAAATACAGAACACAAAATGAAAAGGGAGTGAGGTCTGAGAAGGAAGCATACTTAAGCAAAAGTTCATAAGCTACATTCTTATAATGAGTAGATGAGATGAAAAGTATTCAGGACAATGAAACAGTCAAAAGCCTATATCCTATGTTACTCCTGGCTAGAATAGATCCATGGTATCAGTGCAGTGTACCAACATATTGACTCACCATTATTCACTGGGTCTAATCTAGTCAGCACTAATCAATGGAATCCAGGCCAAAAGGAGCTTGTCTCTCAGCAAAGTGAAAGGAATGGCCTTGCTTCCTTTCTGTCCCTCTTTTGTAGGCTGATGGGATGGCTTCTAACTGGGGACAACTGAAGGAGAACCAAACACTGCAGTTCTCTCAGCAGAGTCTGTGATCCTTGCTTTCCTTCTCTCCCTGCCTTTACAGTCTTAAAATATACACTCCTATTAAAACACTTTAGACTGCTGCACTAGTTATGTCTCTCTCTCTCTCTCCTTGAATTAGATAAGAATAGAGTATAATGTTTAAATTGATGCTTTTTAAAATTCAATATCCCATACAATTAAACTCTGGTCTGATTTTTACAAGACAATGAATTCAGGTTGTAATTCACTGTAACACATATGGATGCATAACCTAGAGTTTTGCATCTGTAACTGATTTGTATTTACAGTCCCAACATATTCACATTTGTGGCACTATTGCCATGATCATAAAAGTCCTCCAATTCTACTTTACTGGACAGTTGCCATTGTGAGCAATGGAGGTCTGTTCTCTTATTGATGAGGAAATAGGATACTGATGCTTCCACATCACTTCTACCAGTGATCTCCATTATGAGGAGGAATTGTGACAGGGATCATGCTTCTGACAGTCACACCCAAGGTTGCTGCAGAGACGGGAATGGAAATGTCAGTCTGGAACAGCATGATAGACAGGAGATCAGGTTTCCATCACTTGTAGCGGCTACTGCTTGATAAAGCAGGATGTGGAACCAGATGGCTAGTAGATGCTATAGGTGTACTTAAGTAAGTAGCTGATCTAAGATCTTGGCCACAGTTTCTTATCTTTCATTCCATTCCCATGTAGTCTAAGGTTCATCAGTGTTGAAAAGAAATCTATATCTCTGACTTATTATTTATTCATTACGCTACTCATATATTTTAGTTCATTTATATTTACATATTTAAATAAGCATTTGCCTGAAAGATTGGAAGTTGCTTACACTTTGAGAGTTTTACCATATCCTCAAAATCCTCATTTGTCAATATCTATTTCCTCAGCAAACCCTGAATTTATGAGAAACGTCATTAGACCCATAAATCAATGACCGAGTGACAATGAGATAGAAATAGCACTTTTCATTTTCTTCTATATCGTTTTGTAACATAAATTTGCACTCATTTTGCTGAACCTAGCAATCTGTAAATTCAAAAGGTAAGAAACACTTTTCAACAGCAAAGGCACAATATAAAATATAATTGAAAATAATGGGCTAAACTCTTCACCCCTGTAAACCAGTGGAAAGAAACAAGATGCACTGGGGATAAACCTGGCCCAATGTGAAGAAAATTGCTGTTATTAGCCTTATTCCCTGGCACTGTACAGTTCACAGGAAAAAAACAAACAACTCACTGCTTTTCTTTCTCTGTTTTCCTTTTTCTTTTGTGTATTTGTGAAGACAGCAGAGTAGAAAATGAATTTGAATAAACATACAAATATATGGAACTGAAGCTCTTCAGACTCTTCTGGCATGATGATTATAAAACAATAAAGTCAAGAATATGTTGTGCTACTGAAGCTGGACAGATGAGAGGTGTTTCTCCAGTTCCTAGGAAAATCGTACCCAGAGATGCATTTTCCCACAGTTTATACATGGCAGAACCTGAGAACCTGAGAACCTGCTCAGGTCTGATATCCTTAGGTAGCTTTTGGGATTCCAGAATTCTGCAAAAGTGTCCTACTCAGTGGGTCAGAAGCCAAAGTCTCCACTTATCAAAGAGGAAGAAACCCCACCAACATAATAGGACATATTTTGAAGTAAGCAAAGAGACACACAGCAATCCTATTGTCTAACTGCATCACTTCTACTAAACCCTGCCAACCCCTGCCTAAATGGGAATTATTTAAAAGATTGCAAATTTGCATTCAGAAAAACTGACTTGTAGAATCTGATTGGCTAGCAGGGAACTTTAAAAAGATATGTTTGTCACAGTTTGGTTTCCTTTCCTTTCATCAAGAATCATTGTGTAGTCCACCATTACATGAACAAACATTGCAAGTCTCATCTTTTTCAGACAAATATGCTATTAAAGAGGTTCAATGCAATCATTTTGTATAGAACTAAATTTACAATCAGCATTTGAATTGGCTGGTTGACTGTGGTGTGTTGTTCTCTTTTCTTTTCTTTTTCTTTTCTGGTTGTATTGATTTGTTGTTATTGTTTATTGTC
Organism: Phrynosoma blainvillii; assembly: GCA_026167975.1. Lineage (NCBI taxonomy): Eukaryota > Metazoa > Chordata > Lepidosauria > Squamata > Phrynosomatidae > Phrynosoma > Phrynosoma blainvillii. Next base: position 47,435,076 of record JANUYF010000003.1, on the reverse strand, counting down.
ATAAATAACTTTTTTAAAACTTTTTTTAAAATTTAAAAATTGCAGCCAGTTTGATGGTAGTACGTTGTTCCTGTATTATACAGAGAGCAAGTAAAAGCAGAACCCTGGATAGTTCCAAGTGAGCCCTCTTAGCTAGGGTTCCAAACACACTGCAGAAATAATCCAGGCTGAGACCACTTTAACTACCCAGACTCAATGCTAGGGAATTCTGGGAACTGTAGTTTTGTGAGACATTTAGCCTTCTCTGTCAAAGAGCTCTGGTGCCACAATAAACTACAATTCCCAGGATTCGCTAGCACTGAGCCAGGGCAGTTAAAGTGGTCTCATAGTGGATTATTTCTGCAATCTGTTTTGGACCTAGAGCTCTCTTTTGCCAGCATAATTTTAAGAAGTTGTCTCAGCTACAGCCAACTGACACTTTATGTAGGATGTAGCCATGGACCTTGGAATGGATGGTGGGTGATGATAATGAGCCACCTTCAAGACTAGCAATAGCAATAGCACTTACATTTCTATACTGCTTCATACTGAACTAAGCAGTCTCTAAGTGGCTTACAACATGTAAGCCAATTGCCCCCAACAAGCTGGGTATTCATGGAAGGCTGAGTCGACCTTGTAGTACCTCAGGATTGAATTCACAATGTTGTGGCTGCAGCACTGTCATTTAACCACTGTGCCACCAGGACCCCCTGTTGACTAGGCTGAGCCAGGAGCCCTCCCTGAAATGATTTGTCAGAATTGGACCAACAACACTCCTATGTAGGTGAACGTCCTTGGGAACTATCAATCAGAAGGGTAGTAAACAGTCAAGTACTAAGAAATATTAAAACAGTTCTTGTAAATGACCCCTCCCAAGGCAAGACAAAGGCTGCCTGAAATCTATCTTGCACAAACTTACTTGGGAGTACAGTACACAGTACAGTACTGAACACCTAATTTGCCTTCCCACTGCAAGTACCAGCAGGAAAAATTAATACAACATCTCTGCCAGTGTTTAATACAATTTCTCTGCCAATGTTATCCCCCCTTTCCAAATTTTATAAACTGTTTCAGGGTCCCCGTATTTTGTATACTCTTCACTACCCAACAGGTGGCTCAGTTGTTAAAGGATCCTAACCTATTTTGCAATCTTAGACTCCTATGAGATTGAGGAAATAGCATTCATCTGTAGGAGGGCATTTTAAAAGTACAGAATATTGTTCCCCTAAAAAAATAGATTCAGCATCAGAGTTGTCTACTGTGCACTGGAAGGTCTGAGGTTTGGAGATCATGATGTACTCCTGAACATAACAGCAACAATTTGGTAGTTCAGTTTGTGAATGAAGCAGATCTGTGGACTAAAACTGCCAACAACTTTACGCAAAAAATACAGAATGACACAGAAAATATACATCATAGAAAACAATCCTGCCCGTGTGGTAGGGGCATCACTACTTTGTTACACTATAGAAAATCTCACTGGAATAGCAGAATTACGGTACACTAATTTCAGTTCCACTAGTTTTATGACACCAAAATCTTACCATTATAATAAAAGGAAAAGAATATGTGCTGGTGGCAATGAAAACTTAGTTTCTGTTTCAACTGGCTTTTTCTGCACTGGCTAAATATTCAAAATAGTCCTCCTCCAGGTTGCTATTTGTTGAAGACAAAAGCAGCAAAATACTGTACAGCTGTGTTGTTACAGTTCTTAGTCTCCTGGTGGTGTGCATCCTGTCACCAAAGCCATTAAGACTGACCCCAGGAGAGATTTGACATTTCAGATCTCCCGAGGAGAAGAGTACATCTGTAACAAGCACAACAGCCAGGTGATTTACAATTAGACAATTTTGTTTCTACATGGAGAAAAAAATGATAGGCATGCAAATGGACATAGCACAATTATGAGCATTCCAGTTTCTGACTAATACAGAAGTTCTCAAAATAGAAGGTATCAGAAAAGGTGATCCAGGATATTTTTCCTGCCTTAGACAAAAGCAAGATGGTGCCTCCACAATCACCAGGCTGAGAGTTAAATCTTAAATCAGTACAGGTAATAAGATAGCATCTTTTACAATTCCTGAAAGCATTAGGGTAACTCAGGGAACATTGAACAGGCCATGTGTCTGGCACAGCTTTGTCCTCCAACAGATTGCTGCTATTTCTCCTCACTCCTAGCTTCTGGTATATGAGGCAGCTGCCTCACTCTCTCTAATGATAGGGTTGGCCATGTCTGAAAACAAGGAAGTACATAATAGGCTGATATGGTCTTGTCCTATTTACTGATCTTTGTAAGTCACTATAGAATATGTCCTCATCTGAAGAGTGGGAACACAATGCTTTGAATAAATAAAGTTTAAAAGGATCTACAATTGAAAACTTTGCATAGAAAAGAAGATCATTAGTGTTTAGGGTAGTTGAGGCACAGACATCCTACATGCTTAGGGTAGTTGAGAACAGAAAGATTTCTTGGCTATTTAAATTTTGATCATGGAGTTAATTGTGAAAATGTGCAACATGCTGTAAAGGTCAGAATGTAAAGATCAGGAGCCCAGATACAGGTGATGAGGACATATGTATTAGCTTGAAGTCACCCCTGTCAGTCCATGTAAACATTTGAACTTGGGTTCTATAATGTTAATGTTGGTGGTGAAATCCCACAAGGTAGACATCAAATAAAACTAACTCCAAGTGAGCACCTTGCCCCAACTGGAGCTGAAATTAAGCCTTTTCTTCTTTTTTTTTCTTTTCTCCACAGACTACTCCCACTGCCTCCATTCTCTCTCACCAGATAGGAGGCCTTAAAGGGACAAGTTTTTGGCCTGAAACTTGGTATCTTCTCACCTCTCCAGGAGCCCCTACTGGGCATGTTATCAGTATATCAGCTTCCAGGGTCATGGGACTTTTGGAAGAAATTAGCTTGCACTGGCAGCTATTGCCAGGCTCAGGAGGTGTCTAGTTTATCACTGGAATAGAGTGATAAGCTAGGTTTAGGGGTGTCAGGGACAGCTGCGGGGTGTGAGGCTTCACCAGCTCAGAGATGTTATATATTGCTGGCTCAGAAGAAATGAGATCCAAGCTGGCTCCCTAGCCTCTGGGTCTGTGTTCATACCACTGCTTACCAAATAATCAGTGTGGCTGGCTACTGGCATTGATCAATGAAAACATGTTCTTATGTTACTGTAGTTTTAGGCCACAGGGTATATATTTGCTCTGCAGAGGGGCGGGATAATAATAATAATAATAATAATAATAATAATAATAATAATAAGATATGTGTGATTTCCTAAATGCTTTCTGTGGTATGTGAAGGAAAGGACATTCATCTGCAAATGAAATATTTATTGATATTTATGCAAATCATGGGAAAGATTTCGACTATAAAAACAGCTTATCATATGTTGAAAAATACTGTGTGTCCTCTATGTGGCCAAGCACCACCACTAAATGTTGATGATGTTAGTATAGAATGTTCTGAGCTTCATCCATATTTCAATAACAGCAACACATCATGTTCTGCACCAGAACAGCAAAGGAACAAACAGTCATATAGCCATAATTAAGCACTCTATTTCTCATGACAAATGTTGTTTCATCAACTAGCCATGGTGATCATTGTTATCTTATTTTCACAATCTACTAAGGATACATCCTCACTGTAGAAATAATGCCTTTTGAACCACTTTAAGTGCTGTAGCTCTGTCCTACAGAATTCTGGGATTTTTAGTTTTGTGAGGCACCAGAACCCTTTGGCAGAGACAGCTAACAACCTTGTAAAAATACAAATCCCAGGATTCCATAGGATGGAGCTACAGGACTTAAAGTTGTGTCAAACTGCATTATTCTTACAGTGTGGATGCACTCTAGGTGTTACTGATAGGAGTTCTGGATTATTAGTGATTCAGATTCAATTTAGGAATCTAGGAATGAGTGAGATATTGTTTGATAAAGTAGCATGTTTCAAGTACAGTGGTACCTCTACTTACGAAAGGCTCTAGTTACGATATTTTCGAGTTACGAAACGCTTCTTCTAAAAAATATTGTCTCTACATACGAATATGTCTCTACATACGAATGGCTGTAGAGACAGATTTGTATGTAACGACAATAGTTTTTAGAAGCATTTTGTAACTCGAAAATTTCCAACCGCAGCCTCGGCTATTTCTTGGGCTGACTCTGGAAGTGGAGGATTCCTCCACTTCCAGGATCAGCCCAAGAAACAGCTGTGGCTCTGACTTGAAGCCACAGCCTCCAACTCTGGAAGAGGATTCCTCCACTTTCAGAGTCAGCCCAAGGAATAGCCGAGGCTCCGACTTGAAGGAGGCCTCCTTCAAGTCGGAGCCACAGCCGTTTCTTGGGCTGATCCTGGAAGTGGCGGAATCCTCCGCTTCCAGGATCAGCCCATAGAATAGCCGAGGCTGCGGCTGGAAGGGGCTGGAAGAAGGCGACCTTCCAGCCGCAGCCTCGGCTAGTCTATGGGCTTGGAACGGATTAGGGCATTTCTCTGCAAAATGTACCTCTACTTACGAAATTTTCTACTTACGAAATGGGTTGTGGAACGAATTAATTTCGTAAGTAGAGGTACCACTGTAGTGTCATTTATTTTATTTTATTTTATTTTATTTTATTTTATTGTAATTGAGCTATTGTTACTCTATCTATGGCTATTTCATTCAGATTTTTTTGTCAGTCCATTTTCAGATTGCTCCTAAAACATCTATCTTTATTTATGCTCCTCCTTTTCTCCCAACATTGGGACTCAGTGTGGATTGCAAATTAAAGTAAATACAATATAATTAAAACATACAAAATATCAATGTTATTAAAACAATGTAAAACATATATTTAAAATAATAAAAAGTAATTGAAAATAAATACTGTTAAAACAACACAGCACCCTCTTTAAGGTCTTCTCTTTAAAATCTTCAGTTCTCAAAAGCCTATTGATTTTTTTTAAATCACTTTCTGGAAGAAGGACTGCCTGAGGGGGGCAGTTATGGCCTCCCTAAAAAGGAGTTCCAGAGCCTAGGGATAGACTGAGAAGGCCCTATGCCATGTCCCACTAGCTAAGCCTATGAGAATGGTCAGACAAATGGGTTAATATTTAGAACCTTACAGATCAAGGGCATAGATTTAACTCACGCAGCCCTTTTTTAGAACTGCTTCTTAATTTTTTAACTTATATGTTTATGATGGCAGCATTGGTACTTCAATCCACCTTAAACCATGGTACCTCATATCCTAGCTGAAGACTAATAATGTAGAAGACTAGGTGATTGCAATAAACTGGACACAACACTCTGAACCAGATAATGTACTAATAACATAGTTCAGAATACATAAAACATGAGGGAGGAATGTGTCACAGTCATACATCACAAACCTAAGTTGAAACCTTCTCTGAATTTCAAGGGATCACATTAGAGGTACTGACAGTTTCCACAAGTAACCAATCCTATTTCTAGTGTTTATTTTATTTTTCTGAAAGCTACATCCTTCATCCTCCACATCCCAGGAGCCCCACAGCTGTTTCATTGCTCCTGGGCTGAGGTTTTGGTAGTCTGGAGGGTAGAGAGTTCTCCTTGAAAAGAACCTCCATCATTCTATCCAGTCTTAGGGGGACTGCAGATGGGTGGCCACAGGAAGTGGCAGATTGGGGCCATGGCTACCCCATACCATGGCCCTGATCCTCCCTATTGCCACCCCGAAAAGAGCAGCAAAATCCCACTCCTGAGGGCCTCTACAGACTGACCCAAAGGGCTGGCCTGGAGGCAGAGATGGGGGAGGGCAGCTGCATGGCAGACACCCCAACCCCACGCTGATGGCATCCTGATGCCGTGTGCCATTACGCATGGCATGTGGCATCAGGACACCCTCCCAGCACAGCGTCCTGACGCACTGTGGCGGAAAGAGCAACGAAGAGCCATGTGCCAGCTCTTACGGTGCCCTTTTGCCGCCCCTGAAAGGTAAAAGGGAAGATCGGGGTGGCAAAAGGGAAGATCAGGGCCACAGTGTGGGGTAGCCATGGCCCTGATCCACCACTTCCAGGGGCAGCTCTGTGCCACCCATCTGCAGCCCCCCTAAGATGACCAAAATGAGGCTGTCATACTTAGGACACATCATGAGAAGGGAGGACTCTTTTGAAAAGACAATAATGCTTGGTACTTTACACCGGTTAAATTAGCTAAATTAAAAAAAGATCACAATGAAAAATGTTAGAAATCTCAGAAGTACAGGGGTACATTTTTTCATATGTGGTGGCTCTGCCCTCTTGCAAAAAGTTTTTGGGATAAAATCCATGAGAAAATCCAAGAGTGGACACTGGCGAAGGATCCCAAACTATTTTTGTTAGGTATGACAGATCTGAATTTAGAAAAGGTACATGGAAAAAAGATATTCTACATGACAACGGCGGCAAGGATAACATATGCAGCCTATTGAAAGCAAGATAGGGCACCGGAGCTGACAGAATGGTATTGGAGACTACTGGAATATATAGAAATGGACAGATTGACAGGCATGTTAAGAAATATCCCAAACAAAAAGTTTGTAGATGAATGGAAGAGGTAATAGACTGGATACAGCTTAAACTACAACTATAAGGCAATTTATGAAAATAGGAAGAAATATGAAGGAATTGTGAACCGAAATTAAGATGTGGCAAACAATGTAAAGATATATATTGACAAACAAATCAGAACTTAATGATAAAGATAATTTTGCATATATGAATAAAAGCAAAGGATTGACTACAACGTACATTACATTATAGATAGATTTAATTAACCAATAAGGTAATATAAATAAGCATTAGTATAAGGACTGAAAGATATAAGAATAATAAGAGAATGGATGACTAAGGAACTTTCAACTGAACTAAGTTTTAAACAGAACATGTATAAGTAATGGAAAAATGGAGAAATCACCAAAGAGGAATTCAAACACGTGTAGGGAGAAATCACCAGAGGAATTTAGCACATATAGGGGTAAAGTCAGAAAGTGCAGAATGAACTCAGGCTTGCTAGAGAAGTTAATAATAATAATAATAATATTTTATTTATAACCTGCCCCTCTGCGTGGCAACCGGGGTGGGGAACAACAAATTTAAAACAAACAAAGTTAAAAATCAATCCCTCATCCCATAATCCCCACCCTCCCACCCCCTTAAAAAAGAATTAAACACAATCAAATTTAAAAATGCCACATTAATTAAAAATAGATAAGAGCAAAGGATGAAATCAGGGCAACAGATTAAAACATATCTCCCAGCTGAAGTTATTCCGGGAATAAGAACAATAAAAAGGGCTTTTTGGGGTATGTCTGCAGCAAAAGGAAGAAGAAGGAAATGATAGGGCCACTGTGTGGAGAAGATAGCAAAAAGTTAACAGGGGACAGAGAAAAGGCAGAATTACTCAACACCTTCTTTGCTTCAGTCTTCTCAGAAAAGGCAAAGGGTGCTCAACCTGAGGATAATGGAGCAGAGGACAGAATAGGAGAATTTCAGCACAGATTAAGTAAAGAGATAGTACAGGAATACCTGGTTAATCTAAATGAATATAAGTCTCCAGGACCAGACGAATTACATCCAAGGGTACTAAAAGAACTGGCAAATGTAATATCGGAACCATTGACAATAATCTTTGAGACGTCCTGGAGAACAGGAGAAGTCCCAGAAGAATGGAGGAGGGCAAATGTTGTCCCCATCTTCAAAAAAAAAAAAGGGGGGGGGAAAGTAACATGTGATATGTTGTATGTTGTACGCTTGTATGTAAAATAAAATTTAAAAAAAAGGGGAAAAAAAGAGGATCCCAACAATTATCGTCCAGTTAGTCTGACATCAATACTGGGAAAGATTCTGGAGCAGAGTCTCTGAACATCTGGAAGGTAATTCCATAATCACAAAAAGTCAACATGGGTTTCAGAGAAACAAGCCATGCCAGACAAATCTGATCTCTTTTTATGATAAAATTACCAGCTTGGTAGATGAAGGGAATGCTGTGGATATAGTATATCTTGATTTCAGTAAGGCCTTTGACAAGGTTCCCCATGACATTATTGCAAATAAGCTGGTAAAATGTGGGCTAGACAAAGCAACTGTTACATGGATTTGTAATTGGTTGACTGGCTGAACCCAAAGGGTGCTCAACAATGGCTCCTTTTCAACCTGGAAAGAAGTGACCAGTGGGGTGCCACAGGGCTCTGTCCTGGGCCCAGTGCTATTCAACATCTTTATCAATGACTTGGATGACAGTATGGGGGCATAGTTATCAAATTTGCAGATGACACCAAATTAGGAGGAGTAGCTAATACCCCAGAAGACAAGATCAAAATTCAAAATGACTTGAACAGACTAGAAAGCTGGGCCAAAGCTAACAAAATGAAATTCAACACGGAGAAATGTAAGGTACTGCACTTAGGGCGGAAAAACGAAAAGCACAGATATACGATGGGGTACACCTGGCTGAAGGAGACTACGTGTGAAAGGGATCTAGAAGTCCAGGTAGACCACAAGTTGAACATGAGTCAACAGTGTGATGCAGCAGCTAAAAAGGCCAATGCAATTTTTAGGCTGCATCAATAGAAGTATAGTGTCTAGAACAAGAGAAGTAATTGTGCCACTCTATTCTGCTTTAGTCAGGCTTCACTTGGAATACTGTGTCCAGTTCTGAGCACCACAATTCAAAAAGGATGTGGAGAAACTGGAGCATGTCCAAAGGAGGGCAACTAAAACGGTGAAGGGTCAGGAAACCAAGCCCTATGAGGAACGACTTAGAGAGCTGGGGATGTTTAGCCTGGAGAAGAGAAGGTTAGAAGGTGATATGATAGCCTTGTTTAAATATTTGAAGGGATGTCATATTGAGGAGGGAACAAGCTTGTTTTCTGCTGCTCCAGAGACTAGGACCCAGAACAATGAGTGCAAGCTCCAGGAAAAGAAATTCTACCTCAACATTAGGGGGAACTTCCTGACAGTAAGGGCTGCTCAACAGTGGAACACACTCCCTCAGAGTGTGATGGAGTCTCCTTCCTTGGAGGTCTTTAAGCAGAGGTTGGATGGCCATCTGTCAGGGATGCTTTAATTGGGAGTTCCTGCATGGCAGGGGGTTGGACTGGATGGTCCTGGTGGTCTCTTCCAACTCTATAATTCTATGATTCTTTGATTCAATTTTGTTCATGTGTGAAGGTCTTGTTGAATGAATTTCCACATTGTTTTATAATTTTTATCAAACACATTGGTATTCTTGTTTGTTAGCCAGATACCAAGGTTAGTCATGTTTCTTGCTATAAATACAGACTTTTTGTTATTTATCTTGAAGCCCACAATCTTGTCAAATCTGTATGCAAATTCAAATGTTTGGTGTTGCTTTCCAAAGGGTCTTCTAGAAAGATCACAAGGCCATCTGCATATGCCCACAAACTGTACTCTTTCCCTTTTATTTTTGTTCCCTTTATCTCTCGGTCTCTTCTTATGATGTTGTTTAATATCTCTATCATAGAAGTAAAAAGAAGAGGGGCCAGGGAGCATCCCTGCTTTGTCCCTTTTTGTATGGAAATAGGATCTGATTTTTCTCCATTTATAATAAGTCAGGCATATTGTTCCTTGTATATACTCTTCACAACAATTTGATGATATTTTCAAATGAAAAGATGTAAGAAATATTTGTGAGTTATAGCCAAGTGACATGCACAAGGTTGTTTTTTTTTTTTTTTTTTTAAAAATAGATTGAGACAAAGATTGGCAAATATATTGCATTTGCTACACTTTTTGGCCAAACAAAGAGGACTGACAGCTACTTATATGTGGTCCACCACATATGAACTTGTCTTTACCAGTACTTAGTGTTTCACAATACCTTTGATTCTGCACTCACAAACATTTCTGTGGATATGGGACATTTTGATGCCCTGCAATCCATTGAAATTCTCACTGGGGGAAATTCCACACATTAAGGGACTTGGGTGAGGTTAAAGGATTACAAAAGCACTTCATTTCAGTTACCCCACTTCCTTACCCCAGATGCCTTAAGAGGTATAGATCCAAGACAGGCAAAGGAATCCTCATATTGTTTGATTGTCCTTTTTCAAGAGTAAGTTTTACCACATTCAGATCCAGAACCTCTGTGGTGTACAAAAAAAGGGATACGAATACTAGTGTTGCAATTTCTATTCAGCCAGTGTAAAATACAGTCATACAACTCATTGGAATTGATAACATGATTCTTTATTCAGTTGTACATGAATTATACAACATATCTAATACCTGCAAAACTTTAAAAGATATCATGCTGATTTGTGAGTATAAAAATCAATTACTTTTCCCCCACCTAAAATGTACCTAGGAGATGAGAAGAAATTACTTAATATATAATTCAGGTATTATGACAGGAAACATATGTTCTATGCTTAATATTATGAGTACCTCTAAATCAAGGCAATGTTCTTTGAAATCTAGCATTTTTTTATTTCATTATTTTTGCCATTAGAGATATGCACACTAATTAATAACCTGTGGCAAATTGTGAGTCCAAAAGAGGGTTGCATAATAGATCACAGAAACTGAGTGATAAATTGTGCCTCTGTAAAACAAAAACAAAAAAAACCTGTGGAATTTAAAACTTTGCTCTAACTTTCCATGGTATTTTTCATTTAATCACAACAACTACAAATTAAAAAAGGAACATTTTGGCTTCTCCTGCAATCAGCTGCCCACTTTAAATTATTGATGTCCCCAGTGCATTTTAATATATATTTCCAAAGTAATAAAGGAAGTCTAGTAAAGTGTTTATGTGACTGAATATGAAACCATTTTTAAAGCCTCATTCTGTAGATATATGAAATTTTATATCTATGAAGGTTCTGTATGAGAGAATATACTTCTAATAAATATATTAAAATATTAAAATGTAAAGCAAAGTAGAATCTCAAAGTTTTCTGTGAAGGTGGGGAGGAGAGATGGGATAAGGGAAAAAGTAAGGAAGACATTCTCTTCAAGGCTGAGGGAGAGTGAAAATAGGTATGGGGAGAAACTGAGGAGAGTTGTAGGATAGGTGGGATTTTTACATGACTGATTGATACTACTTAGACATGAGTGAAAAGGTCAAAGGATGCTAAAATATTCACATTTTGAATATATGTGTTGCCATATTCCACATGTTCATATCTGGATATCTAATTTGTATATTTGCTAGTTTACATGTCCAAATGTTTACTTTTATTAGATTTTTACACTACAGAGGCCACCTATACCCCTGAGGAGACATTTGGGTCAGTTCAGCAACATTTGGAGACTCTCTGGGCTGTTTTAAGAAAAGAGGAAACACATGAAGTTACCCCTTATTAGGATTGCCATTTCCCACATCTTCAAATTTGGGTATCTAATTTGCATATTGTGGAATTTATTCTAATCATGCAGATTCAGCACATAAATTGTTGAGTTTTTCTTCCATTATATTTAAACCTTTGTACCAGTTCATCTGACCAAACCAATACAGAGTAATGTTTAAAGTGATGGATTTGGAGCCAGAAGACCCAAGCTCAAATCTCTGTTTGGTCATGGAACTTATCATGTGACCTTGGGGTACCACAACCTCTCAGCACATTTGCCTTAAAATCCCCTTGCTTCTTGCATCCCATCGCTCATCCCATTCACTCTTCCTTTCCCTCCTACTCTCTCCCTCAGATCATGCTCTTGCAATGCACTCCACCCTTTATTCTTGAACTCTGCTGCTCACACTAGACACTCTCATTTTCCCTATGCCTCCCCAGTTCGTATCCACCCAGGGTGCTCTTCTCTTCTTTCTTGCAATCTGTTGCTCACACTGCCAACTCTCCCTTTCTCCTTACTTCCTCCTTCTCATTTCTGTGTGACCTCACAATGCTTACATGCTGCCACTTGAACTGCTCACACTACTCATTTCTCTTCCCTTGCACTTCACCTCACCTCATCCCCTTGCAGTGCCTCTCTCCTTTACTTTTTACATGCCACTGCTTGAACCATGCTCTTTCTCTTCCCCTATTCCCCTTACCTCACCTCACACCATACACAATGCATTCCTTCTTTGCTTCTTACATGCTGCTGCTCTTTCCACATTACTCACTCCCCTTCCCTTCTACTCCCACCCACACTTCACCTCACACCCTCACAATACTTTCCCTTGCTTCTTGCACTCCCTTGCCTGCTTGGCTTACCTTCCCTTTCACTTAAAAGGCAGGAGCAGACTCATTTCTTGCATAACAATTTCACAAAAGAGTGCCTCCATAGTTTACCTCCTGTTGCAACTTCCACAAGTGCTTAAGATTTACTTTCTAAAATGGAAGCTTGGAATCCAGGTCAGATGATGGTCCAAATGGACACCATTCAGCTTTCCTAGAAACCAGGAAAAACCCAGCTAAACCGGGGGTATGGCAACCCTACTTCCATCTCCCTAAGGGGCAAGGGGGTATTTTTTTTAAAGTAATTGAGGAAGTACTAGGTACTCTGAGGGCCCCAAAATGGTGATGGGGCAAGTTGCCCCTCTAACTACAATAGTTCCTAGTTGTTCTGGTCTCATAATTCTGCCATGTGAGATGCTTATCAATAAATGTTGTTGCTTATAAACGATGCTAAGATTTCTTGTTAGTCAGCCTCTTGTTCTATGAAGAGAGAGCACAAAGTGAACTGTTTTTTGATGGGAGTCATCATTGATGGGAGGAAGAACAAGGAGAAAGAACAAAAGGACAGACTGACTGGTGGCAACTGAAAAATAAAGAGTGAATTGAGGGGTTCAGGAAGAGAAAGAACTCAGCCAAAAGCATGGAATAGAGAGAGAACATTTTTGGGTAGCAGTAGTAGTGGTGGGTGACACTAATGTGAGATCTCACAAACAGAACAGCAGTTACACCATAACTAACACATGTTGGCATTATAACCTTTTTCTGGTCTGTTGAGATACCAAAATTGTTTTTGTAATGCATTCATTGTTTTTTCACTGTACAAGTCACCAGAAGTCTGGATCCTAGAGATTTCCCATCTCAATTCCTCAGCCGTGATGATAGACAAACCTTTTTAAATGGAAGCTGACAGGCTGCTTTTCTTCATGGGCTTCTCTTGCATGATTTTTCTCAATCTTGATCCTGGGGTTATGAGACTATGGGCTCTTAGGGTCTTCAGTCAAGAATGTCTTCCTACTCTCGGGTTCAGAAATACTGTGCACAGCTTGACACAGAACATTACATTGGAGTCAGTGCCCCACGCCAGTGCTTCATACCTTGTTAACCACAACTCTTGCCCTTCAGCAAGTGTAGGGCAAGCATACATGGATTTCATGTGGAAGTATTTATGGGCAATAGAGATTTTTATGTAGAAGAGAGGTGGTATGCCTCTCTTTCAGTACCATGTTGAAGACAGATGCCAAACTGAATCAAGAACAATCCTTCTATCCAATGAGAACATAAGAAAAGTCATGATGGATTAAACAAAATGCATGTTGAGTTCAGTACTTAGTTACAGAGTAGTCTCTCAGACAGAAGCTCAGAAATCCCCAAAAGGATGCGAAGGCAACAGTTCCACCCTATTGTAACCAACTAACTGCTAATATTGCATCTAAGGGCCTTTGCAGACTGCCAGAAATAGTGCAAATTGAGTCCACTTTAACTGCCCTGACCCAGTGCTAGGGAATCATGGGAACTGTAGTTTATTCTGGCACCAGAGCTCTCTGACAGAGAAGGCTCAATGTCTCAGAAAAAAATACAATTCCCATGATTCCCTAGCACTGAGCCAGGACAGTTAAAGTGGACTCAATTTGCACTATTTCTAGCAGTCTGCAAAAGCCCTTAGTAATAGTTTCACTAAATTCCATTTAGCTGTCCTGATTGATAGACCTGCCTTCCAGAAATGTGTTCCTATTTTGCCACACAAGAGTCTTTTTGGTGGCTGCACCTAGACTTTAGAAAAAGTTTTCCAAATGGCCTTTCAAGTGAAAGCCATACTTTTTTGAGAAGGCATTTTAATTGCCATTGGTTTTACTTGTCTCTGGGTTTAGTAAAAAATTTTAATTGTTATTGTATTCTCTAACAATTTCTGGGAGAGTAGCCATATTAGTCTGCTGCAGCAAAAGTAATGTAGTCTTATGACACTTTAAAGATTAACACACCTTGATTTACACTGTGGTGCCACATGATTTTATGTTGTTTATGCTGTATTTTGTTAATTCTTACTACTGGTTTTTTTTTTTTTTAGTATTTTGGCTTTAATTCCTATGTTCTATTGTAGAGAGTTAAATTGTGGTTTTATCTTTGTTATTAATTTTTTTGATATTAGGGAGATTTTGTAGCACCTTAAAGACTAACTAAAAGAAAGTAAGAAGTTGGCAGATGTTTTTGGAAGTAGACTGAAGTCTACGAAAGCTCGTGCTGCCAACTTCTTACTTTCTTTCAGTTAGTCTTCAAGGTGCTACAAAATCTCTCTAATACTGATTCTACAGACAAACCAGCTATATAAACCAGCAAAAAATTGAATTCTAATTTTTTTAAGTTCTTCTAAGGAAAGATGGGAGACAATGTTTTTAAATAAATACTTAAATACCTTCAGCAGGTTTGCATTAAAAAGGAACAAGTATTCCACCTACTTTTGAACAGGATAGTTATCCAAAGGAGTTAAGCTCCCTCACTTTACCCTGATCTACCACAGCATCATCTTTTTAAATCAGACTACTTGTAGCAGCAGGGAATCTCTATTTCAGTTGATCCTCACCAACTTACACAAGGGTTGCAACTAATCATTACTTACATAGTAGTAATCCATTCTTGACTAGGATTCATTTGACCAAACAGTTTTGTGTATTTATAAATTAGGAGTCTTTTCAACTTGGTAATAAGCTTCATAGTTTGCTATTTTCAGCTGCATGATAAAGAGATGATTTACCATTTGGATATGAAGGTGGCTAAAGCTTTACCAAGGCAATCTAAGATCTTGTTCTAAATTACTACTATTCATAAACAGTTCGAGTATATGCAGTTAAATATGCTGAAATTGTTAAGATAATAACCCAACAGAAGCACAAATTGAGTGCATAAATAGCTTTGCCTTTTGGGGTTTTGCTATATTTGCAATGAAAATACTGTTGGAAGAAAACATGGAAGCTAACAAGCCAGCTGTCAGACTGTGCTTGTAATCAGTCTTAAGACATTCAGGGACATTGTGATGTTCATCTTTGTTTTCCTTATCCATGGCTCACCTGAACCAGAACCAAAAGAAAGGAGAAAGGAGAAAACAAACTCTCTTGCATGACACTTATTAACCACAGCAAAGCAGATGACAAATATCTAGAGACAGAAAAGTTAATTTTCAAAATGCTGTTATGTTAATCCATACTGGTGATTTTTGCTGATTGATATTGCACTAATTAATTTTGTTTTTTGACATTTACAAGGGGGTGCTGAAAAGTTCTCAGTCCAGCCCACTTCCCAAAATCTGAGTGTAATTTTGTCACTGCCGCTTGAATGAGCATTCTTTTGTATTGTAAATTGATAATCTGGAGGAACATAGCTCTGGTTTCTGAATTTCTGAATCATTCATAGAAACATGCCAGCAAAAGGTGTGGAATTTTCGAGTGTTGAACTCTGGGCCATCATGACGTTCCTGTTCCTGCAGAAGAAAACACCAAAGGAAATCTATGAGTATATGATGGAACGATTGAGTGACAAATGCCCACCATACTCAACTGTGAAGAGGTGTGCCAACTTTCAGTGTGGAGATGCAACAAGGTCTGGGAGATCTTCAACAGTGTCAACTGCTGAAATTGTTGAGCATGTTCATGACCTGATTTTGGTAGATTGATGAATCTCAGCTAAAATAATTGCTGAGACACCTGAGACATCCTGGGAATGCATTGGGTTTATAATTCAGGAGCAGTTGACTATGCAGAAGTTGTCAGCCGAGTGAGTGCTGAAACGCTTGAATGTAGTGATAATTTTTTGAATGACTCATCACTGTTGATGAAACATGGTTACATTACTATGATCCAGTCCTTGTAGTAGTTGCACTTAGATTCTCAATGGCTAGAAAATGAATGACTCAAAGGTCAGCAGGAAAGGTCATGGCCACAGCTTTTTTAGGATAAGCATCTGTCATTTAAATGCTTTTTTAGGATAAGAAAGTATTTTGATGAATATTCTAAGAGGGTCCAAACAATTTATGCAGAATACTACTCTATCTTGCTGTGCTGATTAAAGACAGCATTGAAGAAAAATGGTGAGGGAAGTTGCATAAAGGTGTTCTCTTTCTGCAGAACAATACACCTGGTGTCAAGGCTGGCAAGACAATTGATGTTTTGAAGAATTTGAGGGGTTTGAGTGCATAGACCATCCACCTTGCTCACCAGATCTTGCTCCATCTGACTATTTCATGTTTTCAAACCTTAAAAAGAGATTGAAAGGAAGGAAATTTTCAAATGATTCAGAGGTGATAGCAGCACTTTCAGTTTCTCCTTCAGTGCTTCCTAAGTTTATTTTATTTTTAATTTTGTTCTCTAATTTTATAGATCTAAAGTGGTAATTGTTCCATTACTGTGTTTTTCCCCCTTGGAGCAAGATCAGCCTCTGCTGCCTTCCCCATACATAGAGATTTCCTCAGTAGACATTCTTCTTCAGTGCTCCCCCATGCAGGGAGTGAATACATGTGTGTATATGTAAGGGATGCTCTTGCTAGAAAGAAACATAAGAATAACAGCATAACAACTACTACTACAACAAAAAAAGCTAGGCTCCTGTGCTCAGATAGTTCACACAGCTCATATGCACACACTTTATTGTTGTTGCTAGCTGCCATCAAGCCAACTTTGACTTATGGCAACCCTATGAATGAGACGTTTCCAAGGCACTCAGATTCGATTTGGTAATCTTGGCTTCTAGGGAGAGTTCAAGTTTAATCTGCTTTAGGTCTTTAGGATTTATTTGTCTTTTTGGCAGCCCAGGATATCTGAAAAATTCTTTCTCCAGCACCACATTTCAAATCAATTCATTAGCTTCCTGTCAGCTTTCATTGCTATCAAGCTTTCACAACCATATATACAAATTGGAAATACAATGGCATGGACAATCCTGAGTTTGGTGTTCAATGATATTATCTTTACACCTCAGAATCTTATCTAGTTCCTTCACAACTGCCCTTCCAAATCCTAGTCATTTTCTGATTTCTTAACTCCTGTCTCCATTTTAATTAACGACTGAGCCAAAGTATAGGAAATAATTTACTATCTCAATGTGTTCTTTGCCTACTTTACCTTAATGTAAATCAACTGTTTTCCTAATGTTCAGATGTAAACCTGCACTTGCACTTTCTCCCTTGACTTCCTTCAGTAATTGTTCCATGCTTTTGCTATTTTGTACTAGTAGTATGGCGGCATCTGCGTTTCTTACATTGTTGATGTTCCTCCCTCCAATTTTCACACTTCACTTGTTGGAGTCAAATCCAGCTTTGCATTTGATATGTTCAGCATACAACTAAAACAGTGTGATAAAATGCTGTTTTGTCTGACCCCCTTGCCAACTGGAAACCATTCTGTTTCTATATTCTCTCCTAACAGTGGCCACTTGTGCTGAGTACAGGTTACACATTAGGATAATCAAATATACACGGTGTGTGTATTTAGA
This sequence comes from Phrynosoma blainvillii, assembly GCA_026167975.1. NCBI lineage: Eukaryota > Metazoa > Chordata > Lepidosauria > Squamata > Phrynosomatidae > Phrynosoma > Phrynosoma blainvillii. The sequence goes on along the minus strand of JANUYF010000003.1, from coordinate 47,417,469 downwards.
TCACCTGTTGCCTTATTGTGATCCCATTAATTTCACAGGGGTTTCTTAGCCAAGAAATACTATGGGGCGGCTTTGCCAATTCCTTCCTCTGAAATAAAGCCTACAGCACCAGGTATTTGTTGGTAGGCTCCCATCCAACTACTAACCAGAGTTGATTCTGCTTTGCTTTACACTAATCAAATTGTTCAACCACCACTCCCCCCCCCCCACACACAATTTTCTTATTCTTAGAAATATTCTGTACAAATTGACAGTTTAACAAGTGCTTTCCTGGGGAATCACCACAGCTGTTTTCCTGGGAGCCCATTACTCTACTGTTGTTCAGCTACTCTTATCTTCCTCTTTCCTCCAGTGGCTTCCACAATTTCTTGCTATTTTTTGAAAGATGTGCTCTCAGAAAGAAAGAAAGAAAAGAAAAGAAAAGAAAAGAAAAGGAAAGAAAGAGAAATCAGGACAGTATGAAAAAGAAAGATATTTCACATTCAGAACACTGTTGTACACATTCTTTGTTATATGAAAACCTAAAGCACCCTAGGAGGACCATAGCTATGTGCACTATGTGCTTACCATTGCTCCTAATTGGATCTGGAGCTTATCTCTGCACACATGGCCATTTGTATTGGGTGTCAGCAATAGCTGAATTTCACTTGCAGGTTTTTCCTCTTCATACCTTTAGGGCTCCAATTCAGACAGTGAGACAGAAAGTTAAGATGAGACAAAGAGGCCAGAGAGTGGGACAGCGGGCCCTGCCAGTGAGAAAGAAAGCCAAGAAAGTATGCCAGTTTCAGAATAGCAAAATACAGAGCTTCCAGTATCTACCATTGTAAATGGTGGAGACAGAGAGAAGCCCAGAATAGGTTGGAGCATTTAAATGACAGATGCTTATTAGTTAGGGAACAGATGCATGCTGCTAACTGACCACAAATTCCAGCATCTCCCTCAAGCAGCTGGTTGCTCACAACCAACTTTCTTGTTAGACACAACCTTCTTGGCTTCAGTTCCATATTCATATTGCCTGATTACTTCAGACCTTACTTTGTTTGAAGAACATGCTTTTGGATTGCTTGCTTGATGTGTTTGACTCTGACTGACCTCATTACTCTGCTACATCAATCTTGTTGGCGAGGCACCAGAACAAGACACTTTACTGGTTATAAAGATTAAAGCTGTTTCATACCTGTCCTAGGACATGTCAGTACTGAACCAAGAATAGGGGTATCCACATTGCTCAGTTGCAACAGTTTGATTCCCACTTTAAGTCCAATGGCTCATAGGATTTGTAGCTTTGTCCCTCAATGAACTACTGATCCTAGTATTCCATTGGATGGAGCCATGACACTTGAAGTGAGGCCAAACTATTACAATTGTGTGGATACTTCCAGTGAATGGTGGTGGCTTCTCCATCTCTTCCTGAATGTCTGCAACAGCAGCTCCATCTATTTCAAAGACTACAGGCAAATATAAGCTCATTATCTAATAAATTTAGTAAGATTCCTATATCTTTTTGCACATAGTAAAATGCCAATGTTGAAATTATTTAATTAATATTAATAATTAAGCACATTCTCACATGAATGCATGGTTTCTTAACAGGATCTATATTATTTCTATTCCATATTTCGACAGAGTAGCTTGTGTTTGGAATAATTCATTCTGCACTGAAATCCTCCTTGCAGGCAAGATCCCAGATGCTGACCTGCCTAAGAGTTGGTAAGATTGTTAAAGTTCAATATGAATTTAAAATTAACAAATGTTAAAATATATTCAGGAGGAGTGTGTTTTATTTACTGTGAGCAAAGCAGGCATTTGGATCTGCTTTGGGAACCATTTTGATTAAAAGGAATATGTACAGATAGAAAATTACAATATGACATATATCAAATGAATTATTTGATAAAAGATGGCCAACCTTACAACTGATAATTTATTGGCTACCTCATCTGAAGCTTTAAACAAATGCTGAAAACAGGGAGAACATTTGATACTTTTTATTTTACTTTGTATTTTATGTTTTATGACTCCATTTTTGCTTATGAATTTAACTCAATAACAAATTTATAAACCATAAATTGATATTAAAACTATATTAAATTAAAACAGTTGCCAAACTTTATGGATACTAACACACACACACACAAACAAACAAACAAACAAACAACAACAACACAAACCTTTAACTGAAAACTTTCCAAGAAAACAAAATAAAATTTTAAAGCCCTCTTAAAGTGTAACAGATGAGACCAGACTTATGTCTTTTGAGAGGAAGAGCAAGGGCCACAAATGAGACACCTAGTATCCCCCTTAATTGTTATGGATTTTAATGACATGCCAGTGCACATGGCCAGAGTTTATAACCTCCCTTTCCCACTTAATAACAAGAAAAACAAAATGCCTGAGTTCAAAATATAGTTTCCAGATGGAGTTCTTTTGGGGGGAAAGATTATGTCTTTTAAGGCATGTTGCTCATAAATTTTTATTTTGGGGATATTTTCAAAGAAACACCTTAAAGATATATCTTGCATTCAAGGCCAGAAGTTCACTCTAAGGGCTCTTAGGGGGGTTGCAGACTGCCAGAAATAGTGCAAATTGAGTCCACTTTAAGGGTTAGGGTTAGGGAATCCTGGGAACTGTATTTTATTGTGGCACCAGAGCTCTCTGACAGAGAAGGCTCAATGTCTCAGGAAGAAAAAAACAACAATTCCCATGATTCCCTAGCACTAACCCTAACCCTTAAAATGGACTCAATTTGCACTATTTCTGGCAGTCTGCAACCCCCCTTAGATACTTCCACAAGCATGAATTAGTCTCATTGGGCTTCTGGGATGATCTAACTGTTATTTTACTGGAGGCAAAACTCAGAACTCTACTGAACTGAGTTGCCTCAACTGATGGGAATAGCTGGAAAGAGAAGACAGATCCCTCCTGGTTCCCAATTCCCTTAGTATGCATGCTTTGGCTAGCAGGATATACAACATTAATAATTTCTGCAAGCCATGATATGTGTCTGTGAGTGGACTGAGCCTGTGAGATTTAGCAAAGTAAGCATCAATCACTGAAGAAGCTTTTAGTTCAGTGTAGTGTGACTAAAAAACAGAGGATCCTTAAGTGGAGCAAGTGGTTTTAGGATAGCAGAAACAGGAAATAAATCACAAACAGCATTTTGAAAAATGCCAGTAGCCAAGGCTATCACAGAATTACTTGACAAGGAGAAGAGAAAGCTATCAGGGTACCATTTGAATCTATCAGTTCCTTGGCCAGACCAGTCAGCCACCCCTGTAGAGGCTCTGAACCTCAGCATGTTTGAACCTCACCAAGCAGTGATCTACCCATGATAATGGAACTTCATCCACACCCAACTCACCACCTTCCCAAGCAGTACAGAACATTAGATTCAGACTTCAAACTTCAGAATGAATAGGGGCTGATGTCCGTTGTCACGAATCCATGAAGACTATGGAGTTCTGAACCAGGCCTGACAGAATCATCTCAGTGTGGATATTGAACTCCTTTAGCAGAACAAGTCAAGAGTATAACAAGCTGATCAAACTTTAACATCACTCCATTAATTATAGCAATGTCCTCGGGAAGGGAGACTGCAATGCAGTAGGCTAGGTGATATGTCAAAAAGATCCTGATCATGTCCTGGCCACTTGCCTTCAAGTACATATGTTCAAGACTGGCAGACTGGGACATCTGTTCATGGGAAGGGAATTGCAATATACTACGGCTCTGTCTCCTGTTCTGACACCTACTGCTGCACAGCAAATTCAAATGAACAAAAGTGGAAGAGATTTAACATCCCTCACCTCAGCTTCATCAAACCAAGGGCCTTTCACACCACACAATTATATACTATAATTCCTCTTCAACTGTCATGACTCCATCCTATGCAATCCTGAGCTTTGAAATGTGGTGAGACACTACAGCTTGCTGGCTGAGAATCCCTGTGATACAACCCAGATGGTCTGCTCATCCAGGATCAAATCCTGGATGTTTTGGTTTTTTTCATTCACCAACTGGGCATTTTGGTCTAAAATGTTGTAATTCTGAAGACAGAGACAAGGGTGGAAGAAGATATAGATTATTCTAGGTTGAGTGAGCAAATTGTGGCCTCTAAATGTCATTGGACTGAAACTCCCATCATACACTGCCAAGATCTAGAGCTGACAGGAATTTCTACAACATTTGGAAGGCTGTATTTTGTCCTTCCCATTCCAGGTGAAGCTCTTATTATTGCTCTCAGGCACTGAGCAAAGGAATCGTTAAATGTATTGTTCCAGAAAGTTTTATGTCAGATATTTTAATAAGCTAAGGATGCCATGCATGAGCCTTTGAGTTCATAAATAAACTGCTCAGAAAAAAATAATTTCTCAGACTTCTTATTTAATAACACATTTGTTTGTTATTTGCTAATCAAGGTTCTTTCAGTTGTTTGTTCCTGAAATCTCATCCAATGTAATTTTATTTTTATTTTTTTACATTGTGGTTGATATATATATATATATATATATATATATATATATATATATTAAATCAGCAAATAAATAGAAGAGACATAGAAGAGAAAATATTTTCCCCTGCAAGACTTTACTTTGATTAAGGAAAATAAGCTAAAAAGAACTGTTAAGAGTTCCTGGATATCTGTCTACATGCATCCCCCTTCTAATAAACTGTCAATGTGGAAGGGAGATTGAAAGGCAGTCAGTTTGATGATCCTAGATAGAATGTGAAAATTCCACATCTATATGGAAGGTTGCTGTGCACAACATATGCAGCTAGTGATGTCTGAATTCCTTCTGGCTAACACTCAAAATCAGCTGGAATTTCAAGCATACCAGTTAATGTTCATATTAATAGCTTCTTGGGGTGGTGCGGAGGGGGTGGCATTCAATAGAAACATTGAAAAAGACAAGTTCTCTCTTTGCCAAACAAACAAGCAAACATGAACAGAGAAGGAAAATATCCTGAGGGAAGATATATGGGATGGCAGGAAGTTCATTTCTTCATTGGAATGGCACCTGCAGAAAATTGCAGAACCAGGAGTTGGCATGGCCTTGGTTTCAAGCTCAGCTTTAAGACAGGTCTCCTTGAAAGTCAGCAGCTCCACAAGAGTAAGAGTTCTCCTCAAGTGAGGGAGGCTTCATGTGGGATTGCCTGCACCAGAGTTCTTGGTGGGTCTCCTCAGTTCAGCCATAAAAACCTGACTGGGAGCTGCTAGGAACAAATGTTCTCAGGGACAATAGAGGAGATCCAATATGTCTGCTAGTAGAGCATATGGACATAGTGGATTAAGACACCAATTCTGCTGATTGTAAGATCAGAAGGTTGGCAGTTCAAGGCCCAGGTGCCATATGATGGGGTGAGCTCCTGTCACTAGTCCCAGCTTCTGCCAACCTAACAGTTCGAAAGCATGCAAATGCAAGTAAATAAATAGGTCCCACTTTAGTGGGAAGGTAACAGCATTCCATGCAGTCATGCTGGCCACATGACCATTGGAGTCATCTTTGAACAATGCTGTATCCCTCAGTTTAGGTGATAATCTCCCTCTACAGTCAGTTACAACTAGACATTCATGCCAAGGGAAAACCTTTACATTTAAGCTTTGTAGCCTAGGTATCTAGAGGTGGGGGTAGCAGTAGTGGCTGGGTAGTAGTAGTAGCAGTAGTAGTAGTAATATAGAGGTGGCCTTTTCCTGTCTTCCCACTGCAGAAGGGCAGCTGGAAGCTTTATTCTCCAGGCATGGGTGGAAGCAACCTCTTTTCTTCCTAGGTATGGAAAGGCAACTAAATACTTCCAGGGCACAACTGAGCCAGGAGACTCTAGCTGCCTTTCCACATAGAAAACAGAGGCAAGGAGGCACAGGCATAAGCCATCCATGGGATTCTGGACAATATCTGTAGGTTAACCTTGCCAGCTATTTTTGGCAAACTGAGTATCTTGTCCTGACTGTTTCTTGTGCTTGGATTGATGTTCTGGTTTCCACCAGTTTATGTGAGCATGCCATGGCTCTTTGAAGCCTGTAATGAAATTTTGTCATTTGAGTTGCTAAGGATGAAAGTATGAAGTAACTATTTAAAGGGATATAGCACCACCTCAAGGATACAGTTTTACTAACATTTTTAGGATGTTATTTCAGAAATGAAAACTAAGGAATTGGATGCCTGCACAGCTTGTTGTAGAGTAGCAGAACATATTTTGCCATTTTCATAGCAACATGAAAACTTTGGTTCATTGATGTTCTGCCATTTGAAACCATCTTGAAAAATTTAGGATGATTTTGCTGTAGGGGGCAAGTATGAATCCATAAAATGATGACAGGGAAAACTATGAAAACATGAAGTAAGGTGTGAAACACGAATGGGGAGGAAGAGGAATTTTATTGTGGCATCTAGTAGGAAATTAAAAGCTATTCTTGAGCAATGCTATTCATCATGTGACTGTAAGGTCATACCTGCCATGACATCTGAGCATTTTAAAAAGGATGTAACATGCCTCAATCCAGGTAATGTGTCTGCTGATTTTACATTAAAGATGTATCTTAGCTTCAGAATTACAATAAACTCCTGAAGACACAAATCTTTTTGCATGCTGCATCAGCTGCTATAGCAGTAATAAATCTTGAAGAAAGAACTACACAGCATGTATTACAGTAGCCATGCTTTGAAAATAATGGGACAGGAATTATAGTGGCAAATTTGACTTCACGAATAAAGCCCTAAGCCTTCTCAGAAGACAGAGCTGATTGAATGCATTCCATACCAGTGCTTTTAGGCCATGTCCATTGATGAGTTTAAAGTACAACTATCACATATTCCAACAATGCACTCAAAATCCATAGAATGTAGAAACCTTGAAATATTGACAAAATTTTAACATGCAAATATGTAATTTTTTTTTCTCTCCAACTTGGTACTCTATCCATATCAATTTGCTTGTTGTGTGTGACGCTGAAGTCTCAGGAATGTACAGAGGTCATGATACCCACCCATTAGCCAGAATACCTTCCCCAAATACTTACAGGGACAAGAGACACCCCTTTCTCTGGTTTATCTTAAAGGAAAAGTGATTGTGAGAAAGCTCAAATATTATTTTGCATCTAGCACAAACTTCTTCCTAATGGTCAGCTGAAACAATTCAAAGAGAGAAGGTAGACAAAAATTGCTGGGATCTCTGCAAAGCTGATGAAGAGAACATGTGGGATGGGAGCCTTCCTGGGTAACAGTCCCCAAACTAGAAACCTCAGTGAGCTAATGAGTTTTCAGCATATTACCACCTCATGATGCCAATCATCAAAATATGTTAACCTTTGCTAAACTGTCACTGTGTCACCAACATTCTACTCTACCTATGTTCAGTCAATGTAGAAATATAAACTGATTTTTTTAATAGTTACTTCTATTAAAGAACAATACAATACAATCACCATTTAACAATACTTATTTTATTTATTTAGATTATTTATACCCCACTCTTCAGCCATAAAGGCTCTCAGAGTGGTTTAAAGATTGTTAATTTGACAGTTCCCTGCCCTCAGGCTTACAGTCTAGAAAGACATTACACAAAAAGAAAAGGGAATGGCAGTGGGAAAGAGCATCAAGTCCAGCAGATACTGCTGGTTCTTCTCTCCCTCCAAGGCAAGGGTGGTGGCAGTTGGAATGGAGGGAGGGTCTTCCCTCTGTGTCTGGGCCGAGGAATGGTGGAGCTGTGCCTGCCTCTTCTTCTCTCCTTCCAAGGCCAGGGTGGAGGAAGGGCCTTTCATCTGCCTCTGGGGCTATGCATGGTGGAGCCAGTGGCATCACTTGGGGGGGGGGAGTGATGTGGCCAGTACTGGGTAACACAACAGAAGAGAGGTAACTCCCTGATCAGGCCCTCCTCCTACGAAGTGCTGCCTAGAGAGAAAGAAAGAGAAAGAGGGTAGCTGAAGCCAGCCTTCAACTTCCATCCACCTGTCCACCCCTTGGCCCTTGGCTAGTGCCAGGCTGCTGGCACTCTTGGTTCCCCCCCCCCCCCGCAGCTTGACTGAACTGGCTCCACATGCGAATGAGCTGCAGGTTTCCTCCACCTCTGCCTCCACTCCTCACTGTAGCCACAGTGTCCAGCTGCCCCAGGTAAGCCTCTTCCATCTTCAGCAGCACCTGGGCCACATGGTCACCTTACCCATCACCCCTGCTCCACCACCACCAGATCATCCACTGCCCTTATCCCTCCTATTGGCAGAGGGTGGTCCTGGAGTGGATCAGAGCTGGGCAGGACCATGGGAGACTCTGGCACTCATTAAGAAACTGGCCCCATCCACCAGAGGTAAGGGCACAGCTCCCATCCCACCCCCACCACCGCTGCCCCGCCGGCTCTCCTGCCATGCCTTCAAACAGCTGGCCAGTGCCACCTCTTCCAACCTGTTGACTGCCTTGCCCACAGCAGAGATGAGTACAGCCACTGGAGGTTCCCAGACAAGCAATTTGAGTTATTTTCTTAACAAATCACCCCAAAATTTCTGATACTGTAATGGAATCTTCCACAGGCCACCATTATTGTTCAGATGATCAGTGAATCAGAACTCTTTTCCTGCACCGTTGTCTTCTGTATATTCTCCTTTTAGATATTTAATCTTCATGGTTAATTTTCCATTTAATGTGAGATCTAGACTTCCTTGGAAGCAGAGATGCATATCCAGATTCTCTGCATGTCTCAAGTGTTGCGTTATTAGCAAGAGTTTTGAAATCAAATAGATATTAAGCATTATATACATTAATAAAGAAAGTAAAAGCAACCCATCTCTTTTTAAAATTCTTTCCTTTGTGATGTCTTCATTGTATTAAATCGATATGCCCCAGAATTCCACTACTTTAGGATTGTTAAGCCATGTTGTGGACTAATGTTCCCTGATCTCAGCATTCCCTCCAGCAGGAAGGTGGGGCTGTATTACAAAATATAGTTTTGATAGGCAGCAGTGCCACCTATATATAGTTTTATGTCTATATATAGTTTTATATGCACCTCACAAATATAAATGGATGAATCTGACTTTTATCAGGTTATGAATGGACATAAACCTTAACTGGAAAGATATTTCTTAATTTATTCTGCCACTGTGTGGGCTAAATGAGAAATTCAGAGAATAAATGGCAGAGTGAAAAGGTCCCCTCACCAGCTGTTCTGCCCACCCAGCTCCAAAGCATAGACAAAAGAATCCATCAGATAGATGTAAGAGTCCACAAAATAGCTGGCTAACTGATGAAATTACAAGTATGATTTGCTATAATTATACCAGTATAATTTCTGTCCAACTGCAAAAATAACTAACATGTTATTATGGTAGCTTTAGGGAACTAACAAGGCATAGCAGTACATTTTTGGTCATAAAGCATATCTGTTTTAACAAAGTCAATCCTTTATTAGTTCCCTTGGTCTGTAATAGAGGCGATAATAAGACTTTGTGACAAGTGATTATGTTCAGTCATTCAAAAGCTACAGTGATTTATCTGCTATTTTATGATGGTTTGTGAAGTTGTCATCCCCTTTTACAAAGCAAAGGACAATTTCTGCATTTTCTGTTTTATCTGAAGTTGAGAAAAACAGTGATTTATGAAAAATCAACAAAATCTGAGCAGGTAGCTGATGAAAGGGCAGTAACTAAAACATATAAAATAACTGATATACAAGAAATGAAATCAAAGCATCTCATTTAAATCAAAGCCTCTCATATTCATTTCAGTCAAAGTGAAGGGCAAAACAGACTGGCACTAAATGCCAGCATCAGTGGGGGTGTGGTGACTGCATGACACATGCCCTGACACCACCCCACTGCCAGTGTCATGCCACCTGCCCAACTGCACGGCGGGCAGTGTTTCTGCAGTGCAATTTAGACACGCTACGCTGCAGAAACCCCCCAGGAACACTGCCATGGTGACAAAGGTGCCTTTTCCCCAATGAGAAAAGGAAATGCAGGATTGGGAGCATGGTGTGCAGTTGCCACATCCCCAGCCTGGCAAGGAAAGGGGTGGCAGCAAGCCAATCTTTCACTGTGGTCTGTACAGCCCCTGAGATTGCTAGGAATGAATCTGTAATAAAGAATAAAAATATGTGATTCAAGACAAGGAGGAAAAGTAATGAATATTGTAAAATATAGTTTAAAGCAGGGTAATCTAATAGTCTTGTTTGAAAGACTAACACATTTTGGGTGCTAGTGCTGAGTGTGAAAAGTTGGTGAATAGGAATGATTTTATTTTTTTTCCCCCAGAGCACCATATCTACGTGATGGTACTGGTATCATGGGTCTTCAATTTTATTTTTATCTGTCTTTGTCCAGTATATCTCTTATCAGGAGCATCTGCAGGCTCTTCCCAGTGGTTCATGATTGCCATTTCCCCATACAGTACATATAATTTCTGTGAGAAAAGGGCAGATCCCACTGGCAGCCACCATTTTTTCTTCAAAAAGCCATCACATTACATCCGTGAAATTGTAAGAAAAGATGAGGACCACTGTCCACTAGCTTCTGTTCCTGCTGATGCCACCATCATAGATAGTGGTAAACACTAGAGTGTTATTTTGTTTTTAAACTGTATCCATTCATATCATTAAAGATAATTTCACCCCATCCCAGTCCTCACTACCAATGGGATGTTGTTTGTATACCCTGCTCGTAGGTGTGTGGGTTTGAACACTGCAGAGACAGAATGATTGATCATATAGGCTTTTGTCCTTATTCAGCAGGGCTTTTCTTACAGACTTAGATTCTCATAAGAAATGAGAATCTAATGAAGAAGAATAGTTGATTGTAACAATATGTAATAATATGCAATAATGTGTAATAATATGTATTTTTTAATGTAGAAAATTAATAAAAATTAAAATTAAAAAAAAAGAAATTTCTTTCTCTCCAAAATACATACAACTCGGCACTTTGTAAATCCCTTAATACAACATTTCAGGTTGGAAAATGCAAGTGTACATGGCAGGGTGGGAAAGGAATATACTAAAGGAAAGAAAGGAAAGTGTTTTTCTGAAAGAATTACATTTATCTTTGACAGAGAGAACCATGTAATGTGGTTCATCTTATCACACTAAATACACTATTTGTAGTGTGAAAAATACACAGCCAAATTATATGCAACTCACTCAAATGCCAGCTTTTCAATTATATTTGTAGATGCTACTTCTTTTCCAGAGGGGTTACCAAGTTAAGGCAGATCTTTATGGGAAATAATTCAGCCTTTCACAGTAGATAAAATTCAGTTAGAAACTTAAGGGCACAGAGAGAGAGAGATGTTCTGTGTATATTTTAGGTATGTGTATCTGTAAAGTTCACAGCTGTCAGGAATTCCATAGGGTTCAAGACAGAATATTATACCTTCACTTACACCTTCACTTTCTAGCAGTCAGCAGTGTAATTCAGACTGCCTGCCAGTTACTAATTACATTATTTTAGCAACCAAGAGGAATCTGTAATTGTTCCATGTCAGATAAGATACCATTTTTGAAAGCCAGCATTAAAATTTGCAGACTGGTTTTACAACCCTCAGAATAAGAAGAATCTGCATGTAAAAAGCAACTGAGATGAATGAATAGCTGATTTCATAGCCACATGAAACATAAATGAAAAGAGCAGTTTAGCTAAATGTGCACACTACACAGGGACAGTAGAACTACATGGCATTTAGTTTTGTTAAGGCAATTTCTACTAGAAGCAAGCTCCTCCATTACATTTTGAGGGTGGGACTTTAAATCAGAGTTGACATCAGCACCTAGTGCTTTCAAGCTAGAATTATTGGAGCAAAAGATAGATACACTTAAGTCAGCATGATTTATAGATATTTGCTTTGTTATGTAACTTCCTTGAGACCTAGAGTCTGGGTCTTTTGTTGGCAATGTCCATTTTCATATGTCTGCAGCAAGTGTGATTTCCATGTGAGTGCTTATATTGATGTCCTGCCTTGCCTTCCTCTGTCCTCAAAAACATACAGAAAATGAAATCATATCCAACATTATTCTATATGTATAGAAGAAACAATATACAATACTCATGTTCAAGAGGTTGACTGCATGCCCATACACTTATTTCAAAATGGCATTTTGCAAGGCACACCAAAGCCATTCTCTTATTTATCTGTGTAATACACTGCACCATCCCTATTGACTGAGGAGGTGGAATAAAAACCTATCGTGCTGCATCCCACACCCTGGAAGGAGGTTCTAGCAGACAGCTATCATATATCTTTGACTGAAGAATGGTACACTCCTTCTATCTGGGATGGTTGTCTTCCAAGTGTGCTGCTATGGCAGGGATGCAAATGGAGCAGTGAGGGAGGATCAGTGATCACATTTGATTTGTGCTTGAACACTGCATTTGGTGGTCCCTATATAGACTTGTCCACAGCTGCATGGTATGTGGTAAACTCCTGTGTCTGCGAGAGGGATTCTCTTGTCCTTTGCTGAGCGCAGCATTTGCTAGATTTTCTTGGTAGGTTTGTATATCATTTGGAGGTTGTGTTTTCTCATTATTTTCCCTATTCTGTCTGTGACTCCTTTGATGTACTGTAGAAATACCTTTCCTTTGGGTGGTTATTTGTCTTCACTTCTCTGGGTTTTTCTGGGTCTGGCAGCAATTCTAATATCTGAGCTGGAGTAACCATTAGCCTGTAGAACCCAGTCTAGGTGCTTCAGTTCATCTTCCAAGAAGTGGGGTTCACAGATCCTTTTTGCCCAGTCTACCAGTGTTTTTATTGTGCTTCTTTCTTGTCCTGGGTGATAATTTGAGTTTTTGTGTAGGTGTAGTAGAAACAACCAGTCTGTGAGCTAAGCCCCCAGCACCTTCAGCTCTTTGCAGAGTAGGAGTGAGAGAGAGGGGACTGAAGTAAATTTGTAAACACAGATTTATTATGCTGGCAGTCCCAAAAGGAATTAGCATTCCAAAGTTTTGGGCCAAGAACAGAAGAAAATGGCTTCATTTTATACACCTCCAAACAAAGAAATCCAATTCTTACACCTCATTGGATGTTTCAAACTCTAAACATATAGAAACTCAAGTAATAAGAGTAAAGATTTCAGAATACATTATAATGCACTTAATCACATTCCAATGTTTCTTATCAGCAAGGGTGGTACCATGGGGCCCCTTTGCACAGAGTGTCTATCCATGATTTATTATGGCTGCCATAGCCCCACTCTGGCGTCTTTAATGCATCAGGGTCCTTCAAAAGGTCAATCTGCATCTGAACATCCTAAACATTTCTGTTGCTAAAATTTTCCAGCATTACATTCTTTTTCTTAGGGGCCTCAACTCCCAGAATCCTCTCTGTATGTGGCTAACTTGGCATCTATTATCTACATTTCTAACATAGATGGCTAAAATATATTGATTATTGAAACTTTTCCACCGCATAGGTATCTGCCCATATATGTAGGTTTTCTGTATGCTGTGGCCCAAACGTTGGTTCAGTTTGTGGATTACCAGGACATCCAAGAATGGCAATGTTCCTTCCTCCCCTCCTCTCCCCCATGGTGAATTGGATGTTTGGGTGGATGTTGTTCAGATGGTTCAAAATCATGGCCATATCTTCTTGTCTGTGGCTCCAAATGATGAAAGTGTCATTCAAATACCAGAACCATGTTGTGGGCTTTTTGGGCGCTGTTTCCAGAGCTTGAATTTCAAAGTAAAAGTTTGCTATCATGGGGCTCAGAGGGCTTCCCATGGCTAGCCCTGGTGGCTCAGTGGTTAAATGCCTGTACTGCAGCCACTCACTCATAAACCACAAGGTTGCGAGTTCAATACTAGCCAGGGGTCAGGCTTGACTCAGGCCTGCATCCTTCCGAGGTCACTAAAATGAGTACTCAGCTGTTGGGGGGCAATGAGCTTACAGTTGTAAACCGCTTAGACACTCCATAGCATGGTATGAAGTGGTATATAAATGAAGCTGCTTTGCTTTCCTTAACCCATCTTTCTGCGTGTTGAATCCATTGTCCCATTGGAAGTAGCTTGTGGTGAGGCAATGTTCAAACAGGCTGAGATGTCTTTCTGAAAAAAATGTTGGATGAGTGCCATGGTGTCCATTATGGGGACTTTGGTGAACAAGGAGACCACATCAAAGCTGATTATTGTCTCCAGGTTTGAGTTTGAGGTTGTTGGTTTTTTCTATGAAGTGAGTTGAGTCCTTGGTGTGGTGGGTTGTTGTTGTTGTTGTTGTTGTTGTTGTTTGCCCTATATGGGTTTGTAATTGTGTGGCCAGAAACTTGGCCAAGTCATATGTGGGGGAACCAATGGTACTCACTATGGGTTGGAGTGGAATGGAATCCTTGTGGATCTTGGGAAGTCCATAAATCTTAATGGGAAAGCCTCAGATTTGCATAAACTTTGGCATGTGGTTGGCTGAACTGAGGAGTTCTTGATCAAGATGTTCATTTTCCTAGTGATGTTGTTGGCCGGCTCTTGTTTCAGTTTTTTGTATAATGCAGGATCCAGGAGTTCTTTGATTTTTGTTTGTTTGTTTGTTTGTATTGTTCTGTTTCCATGCTTACTGTGACATTGCCTTTGTCTGATGGGAGGCTAATGATTTCTGGGTCCGAATTGAGGTCCTTGATGCTTTTTTTTTTTGGTTATGTTGCTAGGTGGTGGTTTTGCCTTGCACAGAATCCTTGCTGTTTCTCCTCTTATCTTTTCTGCTTCCTCCTCTGGGAGATGGTGGATGGCGGATTCAACATGGGCAATGATGGCTTCAATTGGGATTCTGGTGGTGGTAATTCTGGTGATTGATGATGGTTCGTGATGTGTTCAGCGAGGGTTTCAGCTGGTGCTTGTTTCTGTCTTTTGGTGTGATCTGCCATAATTTTTTCCATTTTCCTGTAGGTGAGGTTGTCAATTTTCTCCCAGTCTTGGGTGTTCATCTTTTGACTGATGCTGAGGTGGATTAACAGCAGCTCCTTGTCTGTGTTTGCCAGTTCTTTGTAGGTGGGATGTATTCTCTCCCATAACAGTGCATTTCTAGTCAGTTGTAGATATGGTTGGCCTGTGCAGATTTTAAAGTCCTTTTTGCTGTGAGAAAGTTTGGTACAGCATCTGTGTCTCTGTAGCGTAGCAGAAAGATTAGTGAGCAGAGTAGATGTGCTTTCCTGGTCCAGAGTTTTTCCAGTCTCTGGGTGTCTTGGAATAGTTTCTTCCCATAGATATGTCATTGCCTTTGTCTGATGGGAGGCAAATGTGAAGTCGAAGGCTTTCATGGCTGGCATTCATGTTTTTTGTGGGTTTTTGGGGAGATGTGGCCATGTTCTAGAAAATTTTATTCCTGGCATTTTGCCAGCATCTGTGGCTGGCATCTTCAGAGAATGCTGGCATGGAAGTGAGTAGGGTATGTGTGTATATATATATACTGTGTGACCTTTGGTTGAGAGAAGGTGATTTACATGTTAATCTGTATGTTGTTCTGTTGTTTAGTTTATTGCAGGGGTAGGCAAGTTCCCCTTACCTGGGACCGGTCCGGGGATCCCCTGGTCTTCCATGGGCTGCTGCCACCCCCACCGATCCTCGCCACCAGCACGCATGCCACTGCTGCCACGCGCATCACGGCTACCATTTTGTTTTCCAAAATGGCAGCCGTGACTCATTTGCGCATGGACAGTACTCCTGTGCATGCGCGAATGAGCCGCGGCCACCATTTTGGAAAAAAATGGCAGCCGCAATGCGCCCAGTGGAGGCGCAGCGGCAGCGTGCACGGCAGTGGTGGGGGTTGGCAGGGTTTGGCAGTGGCGGCAGCGGCGAGGGTTGGCAGGGGCTGGTCCAAAGGCCTCGGGGAGCCGGAGCCGGACCCGGCCCACAGGCCGTAGGTTGCTGACCCCTGGTCTATTGCATTGTAAAATAAACTCTTACTATCAAGACATTCTAACATTCTTAGGATATTTCAGTTTTACTAAGTTCTGGGGTTGTAATAATTGATTGTTGTTGTTGTCTTGGGGAGCTTTGGTCAAAGAACATCCAAAAAGGGTTTTAAAAGAATTCTACAACTCAGTTGCTCTGGACCCTAGCAACAAGGTTAAGAAAGCCTCCAAACAGTGGGACCCAGATAACTCTGGGCAAGGATTTCTTTTTAGACAAAGGCTTATATAGAAGGGCTCCAAAAAGAGGAAAAGTTACCCCCCCTTTCAGATTGGTAACAGCAGCTAGGTCTACCAAATATTCCCCCCTCTCTATATATGCAAAAATGAAATTGTTAGTAGAAAAATTGCCAGCTGAAATCCAATCTGTTGTAAAGTCCCATTTTTGTTCACAAGTACACATTGGTATGGCACTTGATTGCCCCTCATACTGTACCAGAATTATTGGACGAATAATATTGACAAATTATTCTTGGACTATAGTTTCAGCATCACCTATCTTGACTATTGGTTGTGCTGACTGGGAGATAATGGGAATTATAGTCAAAATAACTATGCCTGTGCCACAACTACAGATAAAATATTTGAAAATTTGTATTTAGAAGTCACAACTTTTTCCATGTCATCTTAGCCATTTTTGTTGAAATATCTGGATATAGCACAATATGCCTTTTAGCACTTCTGCCACTACTAAAACAAGATCAAGGCCTTGAGCCAAGAACAAGCGAAGGGGTGTGTGTGTGTCTTCTTTTGTCAAGTCACTCAGATGTGGGTCAAAGGAGAGTGCTTGAAATTTCTCTAAGCTTGCCATTAATACTTTTTAAATCACAGCCATAACACATACACTAAAAGTACATGTGCACATACATTGTAAATGATGGGTATAACTATATGTTTCACCAGTGTAAAGATTCAGATATTCTTTCTTTCATTCTTTCCCTGTTTGGAAGCTCATTTTGATCAAATAAAAATGGTATGTGGAAAAGTGTTGACTCTTCTCTCACACACAATGGGGCTTCAATGCCTGCATTTTCTCTTGAAGAAGAAAATCACAATAAAAACATATCTAGTTTGGCCAGAATCAAAGCCTGGAAATGTTATTGTTGTGGACTATAACTGTCAAAATCCCCCCCTCTCCTTCCAGCCCACTAGAAATTTCTGAGATTGTGCATCCAAACGTACCTTTTCTAAGCTCTGTGCACAAAATTGTCCTGTCCAATTACTATTCCCAACTAGAGTAGATCCATTGGCTTATATTCAGTTGCTAGATCCAACCACAATTGACCCATTGAATCAATTGTTGAATGGTAGGTAAGAAGGTGTTGAAGGGTAGTAAGTAATTGTTGAAGAGTACGTAAGTAAGTGTTGAAGGGTAAGGAAGGGTAGGAGGTGTCTTATCCATAGAGTCTGCATGAGTTGAGATCCACTTGAAGGTAGTTAACAACAACAAGGTAAGTCAACACTAGGGACATAAATTGTTGTAAATTTTGTTTTCACAGGGGAAAATGAATACTTTTACCATTTTTAAAAACCTAAATGTTCCCACCCTCCCAGAATAAGTCCTGAACTGTGAGGGTTCTTGCCTATTCCCCTCATCAGGGTTTCCAAACCTTTGAGAAAATCCTTTTTGACCCTACTTTGAGAATATATTGCAATATTCTTTCCATCCCCTTTCAGCATTAATGCAAATCTCATTGATTCAATATGTCTACTTTAGTTGAGAGTATCACTTGGATTTAGGGAAATACACTCATTCCTCCACATTTGCAGCTTTGACTTTTGTGGATTTGATTAGTCATAGATTTTTATTAACATATTTTCTCTAGGAATATCTAGGTCAGGGGTAGGCAACCTTTCCCCTTTAAGGGCCGAGGGACTTCAGCTCCCAGAATCCCAGGAGCTATTGGCCAACATGGGACTATTGGCCAACATGGCTGAGGCTTCTGGGACCTGAAGTCCCTCGGCCCTTAAAGGGGAAAGGTTGCCTACCCCTGATCTAGGTCTTCCAGCACAACTCTATGGTCTACTTTAACCAAAAGTCACACTGAAGGTCCTAAAGATTCCTAAAGAGAACACTCTACTAGGAATTTGTAGCTCTTCCAGTGCAATTCTGTGGTCAGCGTCTGGCAGATATTGACCACAGAGATGCACTTGAGGACCTAGAGATTCCTAGGGAGGTGTTCTCTCAGGTAAAAACATAGTGTTTTTGTTATTTGCAGTTTTTTCACATTCACAGGGCCCTGTGCCCCTAACCCCAGCGAATGTGGAGGGATGAGTATATGTTCTAATGAACACTCTCTAACTGAGAGAGGAACATCAATAGTTGTTGTTGTTTATTTCTCTCATGGGGATGAGATACTCATACAATTTCTTTTAGAGAATCCTAAAAGAAATTGTGTTTGATTCTGGAAGCCATGGTTTTCCATCAGAACTTAAATTAGAATTTAAAGAATAGTGCTCTTGGATCACACTGTTCCTGTATGATATACTGCCAAATTTCAGAAAATTACACCTTCCATGCTTGCTATGTACTTAATGCTTGCAGAGGGATTAATAAAATCCATCTCACGGTAAGGTTATTTTGTTTAATAAAGAAGGATCCAGAGGATGTAGCTCATACCAATTCATATAAGAAATTAACGAAGCTTAGGAAAAGTCAGGAAATAATATTGTCTGGTGGTGGTTGTTTTTTATTTTTGTTTTTTTAAAAAAGCTTTAAAGCCACATGACACATTCTAAAAAGTATTCCTCACATTCACTCCTATTCCAGAGCTTCAGGAAAATGATTTTTGTTATTTCTATTCAATTTCTTGCACTGTGACAAACAGCCGCTAGAGGCCAGTGGAATGTAGCAGATGAAGGCACTCCAAACCTGATGACCTAAAGGTATATAATTTCATTGAGCCAATGAATACAATTAAAGTTTAGTTCTGTCAAATAATGGAAATTTCTAATTGGTTTCAAAAATTCACGATGGGTCACATCTCATTATTACCTGAATTATTTAATCATTGAGAGATCTGAATTTCTTAACAGGCAGGAGGAAATTAGTATAAATGACTAATACAAAAATTGCAACAGACTAGAAAGGAAACGATTTTAGAGCAGAGTGACCTTTAGAAAGATAGGGTGACAGGCAGGATGTTGGAACTCCCCACCAGAATTGAATTGTGTCAAAACATGAAGAGCTCTTTCATAAGAATATGTCACCAAATAATTAATATATATTAGCAATTCAAAGAAAAGAGTCTATTAAATAAAAAGCTCTTTGACTGAAGTCTCCAGCATTAAACATCTAATGACTGGTGGATAAAAAAGAAGAAGACAAAAGAAGGTGCTTTGCTGAACCCAGTTTGATCTTTTCCACACTGGTATCCAGGCATGTATTACCTTGAAGGTGTGACAATACAATGGAGGGTTCCTTCTGAATTTATACTCAAGTTTCTCATCATCTTAATCAAGATATATCAAAAAGGAAAGGAAAGGAAAGGAAAAATAGCCAAGGAAAGGAAAGGAAAATCTGAGCCTGGCATATTTTAAGTGATGTATTAAAGGAACCTATTGTTACAGATGTAAAATGAATTAGTCCCAAAACATTATCTGCAAAACTTCCGCAGATGTTCCGCAGATGTTAAGGGTAAATATTCTGTAGATTTGCTGCCATTCCATTACACCTCAGAATCAACTGCACTATTCTGTGATGGTACAATCAACCCAGCGGGACATCTGTATTTGACTTCCAGTAATGTTTCATATTTGGTTTTTCAATATCTGATACTGGAAAGTTGCTATCTCATGGTGTTGGATACTTGACATCTAGCAGTCAGTAGTTATCAGCATCTGACAGCTGACGTGCAATAATCTCATTTAGTCATTTATGGCATCATAAAACAACTTCTTGAACATGTCACAGGAGTGAGAGCAATGAGTGTTTAATCATAACTCTGCAACCTAAATGGTGAGGCTTGATGTCAGATATCAGTGTGAAAATCCAAACAGCCCCATATGAAATTATAGTGAATTTTGACATTTTAAAATGTGTTTCAGTTCTCAGTCTATTGGAAATGTATATCCAAAAGATAAAATATGAAGGTTGTAAATGTTCTCTCTTCCAAACCCTGTGATTTCAGGGTTTCAAAGGAATTGGAAATAAGAAATCACCAGGAACAAATGGCGTATCAATAGAACTGCTAAAATCTGCAGAAACAGAATCAACTTTAGTTCTAACAAAAATCAACAAATATGGACAACAAAACCTATTGTACTTTAACCACATCATGAGAAGGCATGACTCACTAGAAAAGACAATAATGCTTGGCAAGGAAGAAAGCAGTAGGAAAAGAGGAAAAAAACATTCCAGATGAATCGACTCAATCAAGGAAGCCACAGCCCTGAGTCTGCAATACCTGAACAGGATTGTTAATAATAAGGTGATCTGGAGGTCTGTCATTCATAGGGTTACCATAAATCAGAATCAACATGACAGCAGTTAATAACAATAACAAATCATAACCACCCAATGCCTGCACCCCCGCCAGTTTTGACAGAAGCCGATGAACCAAACAATTGAATATATACAACATGAAACAGATGAAAAAGCATATCTACAGCCAATCTATGCACATTATAAACAGGAGAATGAACAAAGCCAGGTTGCAATAGGGAGTGGGGGAAGAAGAGCCACTTGGTGGAAAGGGGAAGGATCATGTATAGACCAGCCCTTAAAGAGACTGGGAATGCTGTTGCTGAGATATCTTAACCCCAGAATATTCAGCAACCTCCTCATACTGAAAGTGAAGAGGAGAGAGAAAGCAGACCACTTCCTGTAGATTCTACAGCTGACCCTAGAAGCTTAGTTCTGGAAAATAATAAATAATAGGAACTGTGAGAACACACATAATGAATTTTTAATCCCAGTTAAGTCCAAGCCATCAGATATTCAGGATTTGCATGACAGAAGCTGTAATTTCCAGGTAGACTAAGCCTTGGTTTAACCAGGATCTTTACTAACAGCACTAACTGTGACTCAATAGAAAATAGGCAAGGAGCCAGCCAGCCAGCAAAACAGTCACTGCTAGATTGTTTGTGTTGAGGTGGAACAGTTTCAATAATCAATATATTTTAGTCATTTGTGTTAAAAATGTAGAAAAGATGTCCAGTTAGCCACATACAGAGAGGATTCTGGGAATTGAGGCCTCTGAAAAGGAATTAATATTGAAAGATTTTAGCAGCAGGCATGTGCAGGATGTTTAGAGGCAGATGACCTTTAGAAAAACCCTGAATGCATTAGGAGCTGGCAGAGTGAAATGACATAGCCAAAATAACTCACACTCTGTACAGAGTGCCTCCTGCCTTGTACATACCATCTCTGGCTGATAAGGATGGCATTGGAATGTGCTTCAGTAGATTATAATGTATTCTGAAATCTTTACTCTTATTGCTTGAAAAATCTATATGTTTAGAGTTTGAAATACCCAATGAGGTGTGAGAATTGAATTTGTTTGTTTGATGGTGTATAAAATGAGGCCATTTTTGATCTGTTCCTTGCCCAAAATTCTGGAATGCTAATTCCTTTGGGACAGCCAGCTTAATAAACCTGTGTTTACAAATTCATCAAGGTCTCCTCTCTTAGTCTTGCTCTGCAAAGAACCAGAGGTACTGTGGGCTGATTAGCTCATAGCCTGTTATTTCTGCTACAGTGTCAGGAGGATGTGGATAGAAAATAGGGATGGAAAGAATACTTGAAAACATTTAAAAAAGGAATGGTTGAAAATGCTTTCTTGGGTATCAATAAACCCTGGTAAAAAAATAACGGACTGACAGGAATGTGCATAGTTCAGGATTCATTCTATGCAAAATGTGTCCATATATTTTCTTTGTACAGAAAACAGCATTTTCTCTTCAGGAAAGAACATATTTTCTATAGTTTTTGTGGGCTTTTTGGGCTGTGTGGCCATGTTCTAGAAGAGTTTCTTTCTGATGTTTCGCCAGCATCTGTGGCTGGCATCTTCAGAGAATGCTGGAATGGAAGAGAGTGGGTATATACTGTGAGACCCTGGGTAGGGAGGAGTGGTTCCCATGTAAACTGTGTATTGTTCTGTTGTTGATTGTATATTGTTCTGTTGTTGATGGCAGGGCTCAGGGTAGGAGGATATGCAAACGAGGATTTTTGTCTGCTAATTGGTGATCATTGTCTGCTGGGAAAGCCCCTGACCCTGGGTGGTTTCCATTTGCATTTGGTGAGTGCTGCTTTTCCTATTTTGCAGAACTGGTAGCCAAATTTAGTTTAGTTTAAAGGTTTCTTCTTTCCAGTTGAAGTTGTCCAAGTGTTTGTGGATTTTGATGGTTTCCTTGTGCATTCTGACCTGATAGTTGTTGGCATGGTCCAGAATTTCAGTGTTTTCAAACAGCATTTTATGCCCCAGATGGTTTATCATGTGTTCTGCTACTGCTGATTTTTCTGGCTGGCCCAGTCTGCAGTTCTCTCATGTTCCTTGATTCGTGTTTGGACATTTTTTCTGTCCGGAAAATATTTCAGCACAGAACAGAATGGATATCTCTGTAAAAATATTTCAGTTTGTATTTGTGTTCTTCATAGTGTCCTTTCCCTCTTTTCTCATTGTCATTGTCTTTCCTCCTTTGTGTTTTCCCCTTCCCATTTTCCTCACCCTCCCCTTTCATGGGCTTGCAATGGCCAGGAATTAGGGTGAGCAGGAGGAGCTAGGCTTGTGTCTTGGAAATGGTTTATTGGGTAGGCTGGTCCCCAAGCCACTTGGTGATCAAACATTCTGGCCTCCTCCCAGCCTCAGTCTCTGCCGGGGCCCTCAGGCCTTTCAGCCACCCCGCCCTCTTACAGCCTGCTGGCACACTTGGGCCTATTGCTCCCACCACCACCACCACTGAACTCTGCCACAACCTTGCTAACTCCAACTAGTCTGCTGGAAAATTTTACTGGCTCCTAAATTTTGTGACAGCAACAATTTTACTGGCTCCTAAATTTTGTGACAGCAACAAGAACATTTGTGTCCACAGTTTTTATATTAATTCAAGTTTATTGGACATATGTAAAAGAAATTCTTACTGGACAGTTGTCTCAAGTTCAGAAGAAAATGATCAGCTACAGGACCAGACTGGTATGGGTGGATATTTAAGGCTCTTAAGATACGGCCACAGTGAAGGTGATCAAACTGCAGGAAATTCAGGCAGTTGGAGACTCACTCTTTTATCTCCTCTTGTAAGTCTGAAAAATGCCTCTCAGCCACAGCATTCCCAGAATTGCATTTGCTCATTGTTGACAAATGTACCCAACCAAAGGCTTAGAGCTGAAAGCCCCCAAATGTTGTGACATCATGATTATCTCTGTATGCACACACACAATAAAATGAATGAATGCTCTTCATGCAGGTTTTCCTTTAAAAAGGAAGAAGAATATTTTGTATTAAATTACAAAAAGAGAAATAGAAATCCTTAACAGTTATATCTTCTGTCACAAACACCATTTCCTTTTTTACTTTCTGAAATTATTTAGTAATATTTAATAGTGATTAATATTTTAATAAATATTAAACATGCACCATTGCACCAAAAGAGATGAATTTGTGCTTTGCATTCTTCCTCATAATCTAGAGGTTTAAACATTTCCACTGTTTACTATATTGTTTTCCTCAGCTATTTCTTCCTTACTGCAATGTCCACTTATGTCAACCAAGAAATATACAGCACTCTCAAATGAATAGGTGCTACATAGATTAAACTAGGACCTGGGAGAATTATATTGATAATGTCTTTCAGTTCCTCATATATTCTCTCCTCCCCAGAGAGTCAACTGTGAATCTAATACGTACTTTGCTAACAAGATGTAGATTAAAATTCTATTAGTAACATGCATGTACATAAGTGTAAATTACATGTGTTTGCCCTCTTGGACAGGTCTCAGAATGCTATTGTCTAGCCCTTTGTGTCCAATCCCAAATCTCTCCCCAGTATATGTCAAGACTGGGGGAAGGTGTTGTTGATTATTGGTGGGGATGGGAGTAGACAGTTTAGAAGATGTCACCAGTCTTAGGGCCTCTACCAGTCTTTGCACCATCTTGGAGGCAGGGAAGGGGAGGGACAGCCACACAACGGGCACCCCAACCCCTCCCCGAGGACGTCATGACGGTGCACGCTATTACGCACAGTGTGTGCCATCAAGACGTCCTTCCAGCGCAGCATCTTGATGCGCTGCACTGGAAGAGATGCAAAAGAGCTGCGTGGCGACGCTTGATGCATCCCTTCTGCCAGCTCCAAAAGGAGCAGCATTTTAGCGCTCCTTTTAGGTGCGGCAGAAGGGAGGATTGGGGCAGGGCGTGGGGCAGCCTCGGCCTGAATCCTCCACTTCCCGGGGCGACCCACGGCCGCTCATCTGCATCCCCCCTTAGTTACAAAGGGATGGGAAAGGAGGACACATTCCATCTAGAAGTGCACCCTCATTTACCCTTTGGAGTCAAGTCTAGCCATATGCTCCTCTTCTAAACCTTTCTGTCTCATCCCCACCAGTAAACATAATCACTACTAGCAGCCCCCCTCCCAGGATAGAGAGAGGATATTGAACTGCAAGTGTCGTTCTCTGCCTGATTAAAGCAGAAACATGGCCATAGTGACACATTTTATCACATTTGACAAAAGTAACCAATTTATGATAGCAAGGAAGTACAATGCAATGTACCCACAGAAGACAACAGTGGATGTTAACTAAGGATGAATGGACCACCCTATCTCATCTATGTCAGTTTTGTACATGTTCATTCAAAGTAATTCTTTTCCAATTCCACATCAATGTGCAATTTCCTTAAATGACCTAAAGTTCCACATTGTATCAACTATTTTTATTTATATATTACATTTGCATCCTGCCTCTCCATTTTAAAAGTGCACCAAACAACTAAGAGGCATAATTAAAATCAAATTAAATAACTAACCTTAAAAATTGTCACAATGATAAATGGACACTAAAACCATCTAAAAGAGCAGTTTGAGGAGTTGTGTCTTCACATCCTACCTGAAAGCAAAAAGGGTAGAAACTGATTATATTTCTGAGGAAAGTCCATTCCATAACCTGGGAGCAAACCAGGACAGAACCCATGTTACCATTGGTATGCTCAGTAGGGCCACTTCTGGAGGTCTGTATAGGTTTGCAATGAGATAGGTGGTCTCCTAGACAGCCAAGCCCCAAGTCACTTTGAAGGTTAAAACCAGTACCTTAAATGCACTCCAGAAAGTGATTGGCAAACTAGGTAGGCCCTTTAGTATTGGAGTAATATGGTTTAAATACCATGTACCAGTTAGACAGTACATTTTTGTATGCATTTTAATAAATAATACAATTTTGTACTGAAAATGTATTACAAAATTTGCAGTAATATGAAAAACTTGAGGATAACTGCATTCATATCCACTTATTAGTCTAGGAAATACAAATGAGAGTGGTTCACCTTAAAAATGTGGGCTGGATGAAATCTTTGAGAAGCCCTAATCCATATGCATGGTACAAAAAAATCAAAAAATGAATTCAAGGATAATGGCTTGGTCTGTGATTTTTTTTAAACCTCCCAGGATACAAACTGAAGCATTATTAACTGTGTTGTTAGACAAATGTTTCCTTTTATAGTATTAGACGTGGAATCACTGGTGAATGGATGGGATCCAATGTGCCAAGGACTGCTACCTCTGGTGACATTATTAAAAACTCATTACCAATCCCTTTGCAGTTGATGATGATCTACAGTTGGAACAGCTGGAATTATTAATTAATAGCAATATGATGAATTTCCAGAACAATCATTAGTCTAGTGACACATGAGAGTATAAGATAATAATTCCAGATGTAACTGAAGACTAAAGAGGCACTTCACCCAACAGCTCTCAGAAGGAACCTAATTGAGTTTTGTTGTCTCTAAGATGAGATCATAAATACTCTAAAGATTGCCTCCCCCTGAGACCATTTCCTAATTTTGTAAAAACCCTGCCAACTCTTTGACCAAGTCTTTTTGTGAGCAAATTAATTCTGAAACACAGACTTTCAAACTGTATTTCTTTTGAGCAGATGAGATTTTATTTCATGATTACACATCTTGGGGATTGTTGGATTTGTCATGATATTTTGTAATACAAATTAATTTATTTTTGTTTCTAGAATATAGAAAGAAAGTTTGTAATGAAGGGAAGAGGTGCTTACATCTCCCAGTGTGCAGCATAAGCAACATGTTTATTTACACACATCTTTTCACTGCGAGGACTTTATTCCTCCAGCAGGTTCAATTCAGTAAGTAAAAGCTGCTAGTTCAGCATTAGAATCCAGCTTCTTTCTGGCCTCCAAGTGTGTGCATGTATATGTGTATATGTTATATGTGTGTAATATACATTCTTTGAATCTGTTCCCTCTGTTAAAATAAATGGAGCTTTCCCAAAACCTTGTGCATCTCTGAGCATCCATAAATATATGGACGGAAGGAATAGCAGGAAAAACCATAGTTTACCACACAATTGTTGTTGTTGTTGAATGCCTTCAAGTCATTTCTGACTTATGGTGACTGTAAGACAGCCCTATCACAGGAATGTCTTGGCAAGACCTCTTCAGAGGATGTTCACCATTGTCTTCCCCTGAGTCTGAGAGAGTGTGATTTGCCCAAAGTCACCCAGTGAGTTTTATAGCTGAGCAGGGAATCGAACACTGTTCTCTGGAGTCATAGGGCCTCAGCAGACGACTAATTGGGTCGTCTTCCGGGCCCGGAAGAGGAGGGGCAGCCGCACGTTCGGCGCCCCTTCCTCTTCCTGAGGTCACCCCTGGAAGCGCCGGCCATCCGCACGGCCGGCACTTCCGGGTTGACCTCACGCTGCGGCGACCGCACTCGCCGCAGCATTTGAGTCAGGGAAAGTGCGCCCGCCGCTTTTGGGGGCGCACTTTCCCTTAAATCTAAAAGGAGTGCCAATTTGGCGCTCCTTTTAGATTCGGCGGGGAAGCGCCGCGGTGAGGTTGCCTTGGCCCCGCGGCGCTGCGGACCAGGGCGTCTTGGACGCCCTCGTCTGCATCCCCCCAAAGTCTAACACTCAAACTACTATGGCATGCTGGCTCTCACTATGCAATTACTGTAGGAGAATACAATCATATTTTAGTCATGAAATAGTCTTGTGTTGCTATGAAAGATTTTGGTATGTGTCTTTGGCAAAAATATTGGGGCCACCATTACAAGAATCTAGAGGACAAACACAGGTGGATAATTTTACTGAGGCAGTGTATAACTTTATTATGTATTATTATGTATTCTAAATCAGATGAGGATGTGGTGGCTATAATCCAGATTAGCACTCCACACACTTAATTGTGATTAAGCAGCAAATATAAATTCAGCATGTATTGACTACTGTCTTTTTCTTTGTGCTGGCCACGTGCCATAATAATAATAAATTAAAAATATATAAATTCAGCTGCATCCTATAGCCATCTGACACGATAGGGAGGGGAAAGCCCATGGGTTCAGGAAGGAAAAGCCCATGAGTGAATAAAGGAAGACACTGGTAAAAAGGCATTTAGGATTGGCAGATGCCAAGCTAAATTGTACAACCATGTTCACAACCATGAGGGTTGAAGTAGTTTGATTATATGATGATCGGAGGACTTTCAACTGAGGTGTTATCAATACACAAAGAACACCTAACTCCATTTCTCTTTTTTCATTCAGGTGAAGTTCTGATGTGTGTCTGATGGTGGTTAACCAGTGCCTTTGCAAATAAACAGGGTGAGAGAAGGCCAATGAACTGAAATTCAAGGTAGACTAAGGGGAGTTGCTATCGGTGGGAAGTTCATTTGCTTACGTTAGTGTGTTCAGCTTGTGCTGGCTGGGGTTACATTCCTTATGAAAGAACATGTTTTCAGTCTGTACACACATTCGTTCATCCCTGTCCTGGATGTGAGGGAATGCAGACAGCCTCTGTGCCACTGAGTGCCTTCTACCAGCTTGAGCTAGTGCACCAGCTGTAACCCCACCTGAACAAAGAAACCCTAGTCTCAATCACCCACTGCCTAGCAATCTCCATCTTGAACTATGGCAAACCATGTATGCAGGGATGCCCCTGAAGGCAGTTCAGAAACTAGTTAGCTCAGAATCCAGGAGTGGGAATATTAATTAGTTAGTTCAAAATCCAGGAGTGGGGATATTAACATCACACTGTGTTCTGCCAGATGTACTGGTGCCCCATAGTTTACTTTCAGACTCAGTTCAAAATGCTGGTTTTGATTTTTAAAACCCTTCATGGTTTGGGACTGGGATATTGAGGGATCATTTGTTTCTGAACATTCCTTATTTTAAAAGAGTTGCTACAAGTGTCCCAAACACCTCAGGTACAACAGGTATGTAGAGTGGAAAAAATGTGGGATTTTCTCCCCAGAGTGAAATACAATGTTTCAATCTTGAGATCATTTCATCACAAAAGAACCTCCTCCTCCTCCTCCTCCTCCTCCTCCTCCTCCTCCTCCTCCTCTTTTTGATTCTCTGTATGCTGCTACACTTGTTTTTACCTGTCTTTATTGCTTTTATTCTGCTCTTTGTATTGTAAAATTAAAGTATTTGGCCTATTTTGTTTTAATGTAAAGACATAGCCATGTTAGTCTGGAAAATTAGTATGCAAAGGGATCTTGCAGCATTTTTGAGACTAACTGAAACATATCAGTTGGTAGCATGAGCTTTCATAGACTTGGGCCTACTTCCTTCAAATGTATCTGAGGAAGTAGACTCAAGTCTATGAAAGCTCATGCTACCCACTTCTATCTTTCAGTTAGTCTCAAAGGTGCTGCAAGATTGCTTTGTTTTAGTGTGTTTAACTGGGAGTTTTATCTTTTTGTCAACTGCCCTCAGAACATATTAGACAACCCAGAATTTACATTAAACAAGAAAACAAAACACCACTCCAGTTTGAACCAATGAATAAAATGTAGTAGGTGAGTAAAGGACAAAATACATGATGTGATGAAATCCAAAGAAAAACTTTATAGCAATTTGGTGGAAGGAAAAACCACACCCTACAAAGGAGAATGCAATACACTTATAGTATAAGACCATACTAGGCCTCAGAGAGTTTGGTGTAATCAGTGTTACCTAAAGAACAAAGTAAGATAACCAACTTTACAACAAGTGAGGATTGCTTGAAGGAGAGCTCTAACAGT
Source organism: Phrynosoma blainvillii (assembly GCA_026167975.1). Taxonomy (NCBI): domain Eukaryota; kingdom Metazoa; phylum Chordata; class Lepidosauria; order Squamata; family Phrynosomatidae; genus Phrynosoma; species Phrynosoma blainvillii. The sequence goes on along the minus strand of JANUYF010000003.1, from coordinate 47,388,401 downwards.
GAGTAGCAATTACATTCAGTCAAGAGAGCAAAAGGAGACAAGCATAGAGTGGATAGACATGAGCAGGGTACAGAAAAAGAAATTCAGTGGGTGAGAGGTTGAAGATGTCTCTTGTAATGAAAGCGGTTGTGAGATCTTGTTTATCAGACAATATACTTGGTGAAAGATAATAATAAAAATTGATTCGGTGGCAGAGCAAAAGAGATAGATCAAGAAGAAAGATGGTGTCATCTGTGATGAAAAGAATTAGGATACTTTGTTTAACTGGAAAAAATAATATGAGGAAGGGCACTTTTACATGGCTCAGGAAATGAGTAAAGTGCTATATGGTTGATTTTTATTTATTTATTTATTTATTTATTTATTTATTTTGTAATGAAGAAAACAAAAAAGGCTGACAGTGGGACATAAAAAAAATTATATCTGGTTTTAATTTTTTTCCAGAAAAAAAAGACAATTAGGATGGGAAAGCACATTGTTAGCTTGAATTTATGCAATTATTTTAATTCATCATGATTCCACAAGGAATATAGGACTAAGGAATAATGTGTCACCCTTTTCATGCTACACAATTGTAGTAGTATGATTCTACTTTAACTGCCATGGCTGCATCCTATGGAATTCAAGGGGTTTTAGTTTGATGGAGCATAAGTTGACTTTGATTTATGGTTACCCTATGAATGAGAGACCTCCAAGATACCCTGCCATCAGGTCCCGTAAACTCAGGACTCTGGCTTCCTTAATCAAGTCTGTCCACATGTAACACTATCTTCCTATTTTCCACTGCCTTCTCCTTTACATTATTATCTTTCCAATGAGTCGTCAAGTCATAATATGTCCAAAATATGATAGCCCCAATTTGGTCTCAATATCCCTCCCTAAACTGCAACTCCTGGGATTCCATACGATGGAACCATGACAGTTAACATGGAATCACAGCACTATAATTGTGTAGTGTTAAAGGATTTCTAGTTGTGCTAAACCTGTGAAATACTCCTCATGATGAAAGCCTACCTTGCTCTCCCCCTCAGTCACATTTCTATGTGACAAAACTTTCCTCTTTATTTTGGTCCACAAGCCATTTTAGAAGTCTCTTAACAGCCTGAGATTTTAAAGGTAATGTTGCATATAGAGTCTTACTTACTTGACAATTTTTAGAAATTCAGCTCACAGTGGGCATGCTAGCTGTGGGATTCTGGGACTTGTAGTCTAAGTAAGTCCAAATGAGCAACAAGCTCTGTTCTTTCTACTTGCTTGGATGGACATTCTTTTAATTGAGGCTGTATTGCTACTATTTTTGTTGTAGTCTAAACTGCTGTTTCCAGTTTTCCAATTTTGATACAAATGTTTTATCACTTTCCATGTTATGTTATTCCATAAAACATGAGGAAGGCACAGTGCAGGGCATATAATTTCCCCCTTTCTCCTAAAAGGTGTTGTTTCCATTCTATAAAATAGACATCTCAGTGGGTTTCTGAACAAAATTCCATTTCTCTCTTATTCCTGCTGCTAATGGCTTTGTTTTGCTCATTTGTTCTTTTCCATGGCACTCAGTGTAGATTCATAATAATGTATATTTCTTTCTTCTTGCTTAGACTTTGTGTTTAGATTTCCTACTGGTCATGTCTTTCATGTCCTTTATTGTTTGGATTGTTATCAGCTACAGAGTTTTCAGAAAATGTGGGAGGAACATTTGCAAATGAATAAATGAATAATGTAGTCAGGTGCCACTTTGCAGGGCCTTTTAAATGAAATTGTTGTTGGGTGTCCATTCTCCCATTGAAAGCTTTCCCGAGTGGATGTTTCTTCACTATACTACAGTCCATAACATTTGGATTGTGTCAAAAGTGACTTTTTTTCTTTTTAAAAAAGGAAGGCATGAATACAAAGTTGCAAATGCATTTACACGCGTGACTATTCTAGCAATATTTATTAGCCTGCCTACATCAGAAAATAGCTGATTTTTTAAAAAAAGAAAGAAAAATCCCCTCAAATACAAAACTGATCTGGGATTGAAATATGTATGCTGCCTAACACAGAGACATAGATATATGGATTTGTTTTAATTTTGGTTTGAAGTAACTTGCAGAAGGCATTAAAACAGGTCAGGAATCATGTGATCTTGTAGATCTTCTAGCAGTCCAAGACAGAATACCCAATGGGGAGGAAAACTTGAAGTTGTAGTTCAGCAATATTTGGAGGGCTCCCCAGCCTCGCATTAGTACACCTGCATTCTACACACACACAAAACCCTCTGATCATTGTGCAGACTTTAATGCCAGAACTTTGAAATTGAAGAGCTGAGATCTTGTTCATGATATATGCATATATAGGGGTCAGGTTTATATGCATATACAGCTCAGGGTTATATGTACTAACCCCTTATGCAACAAACATGGACACTAGGAGGAAAACGACTCAGGAGATCAAGAAGTGTCCCTTTCAGCTGCAAGTGCAGCTAAGTTGAAGAGAAATAAGATCACTCTTCTAGATAGAGTGTCCTCATTTTTTCCAACTGAGATAAGCAGCAGTTTGATTGCCTGAGCTGTTTCTCTCACCTTCCTGTCTGCTGCCCTGCCATGTGATCTATAATGTGAAATTAAGAAGTGGGATTTCCAGGAAAGATGCCACACAATTCAGGCAGTGCTGAACCCTAGCATTTCCCTTAGGAATTAAGGCCTAGCTCATGAACATATGAGAAATTTCCTTCACACATCACAGTAAACAGAGAGAGAGAGATTGTTAACATATTTTTTTTCCAGAAAGATTGGTGGTTTTGTATCTCAATTGGCAAACATACTGTATGTTAGGGAAAAACAGTCTTTTGGGATTTAGCTAGAGAACTTTTGCTGGCAAGGCTTTAACTGGAGATCCTGCATTGAACAAGGGATTGGACTCTATGACCCATGAGGTCCCTTCCAACTCTATGATTCTATGGGCAGTGTCTTCTGAAGTAATTGTTCCAGAATGATAATCCTGCACCATTGGGCCAAAGAACCACTAGATTAGCAATGACATAATGAACCAAAATCAACTGTCATAGTAAACTGCCACAACGAACCCAGAAATGCCATGATGAACCAAACCCAGCATAAGAAATAAAAAGGTTTTGGTTCTGCATGACCTTTTTCTTCAGAGGAGCTGCTTTTGGGTCATAGTGACTTTGAGGAAACAAAGAAAATGTGTGCATCACTTCTTCCTTCTTTCCTTCCTTCCTTCCTTTGATTTATTTAATGGATTTCTGTCTGGTCTTTCTCTTGGGATGGGATCCAAGATGGTTTGATCTCAGCATGTAGATAGATAACAAGAATGAGAAATGCCTTGTGAATTCATAAGAAAGCTATGAAAGTCTTAATGGCAGATAAGGAGAAGGTGTATTACTTTGCTTGGAAAGATTGTGGATGGTGATGCTTTCCCTAGGTAAAATTTAGGTAAAGAGGGAGAGTTGGAAGGTTCTATGCTTACCTCTTTGTGTCAACATTTGTGGAAAATAGGAATGTCTGCCCTCACCTCCAATCAATGTAAAAAAAAGTCTAAGCTGGGAAGTTTGTTGTTGTTGTTGTTGTTGTTGTTGTTGTTGTTGTTGTGTACCTTCGAGTCATTTCTGACTTATGGTGACCCTAAGGCAAACCTATCATGGGGTTTTCTTGGCAGGATTTGTTCAGAGGGGTTTGCCATTGCCTTCCCTGGAGGCTGAGAGAGTGTGACTTGCCCAGAGTCACCCTGTGGGTTTCCATGGCTGAACAGGGATTCGAACCCTGGTTTCCAGGGTCATAGTCCAACACTTAAACCATTACACCACTCTGGCTCTCTATCCCATGCTGGGACAGTAGCTGTACTTTGTTTAGAATGACAAAATGCTATGACATTCAGATTTATCTGTAATGTAATTGGGCTGGAAGGAATTTAGGCCTATGGAACATACTCTGAAATGAGGCTTGGCTTTTATTTGTTTGTCCTGCTTGTGGGCTTCCTATAGGTCAGGGATGAAAATAAGTGGTCCTTTCAAAGTCTAGCCAGCATAGCCAATGGAGATGAATGATGGGATCTCCAGTCTGGCTGCTTATTCAACTGCTTCACAGATAATTTACTTAACCACTCTTGATAACAGAATGGTTGCCTAGTTAGCACTTTACTCTGATTCCAAGGGCTCTTATGATTTCTGTTCAGTTCTTTATGATCCTTATTTTCCATGTTATTTATATCTAATTATTATCTTTGCCTATCATTTATTTAACCATTGCTTTTGAAGATTATTGCATTAATAAATAAAGTGACTAACCTCTTTTGAATTAGAGACGAATACTAGATGGAACCAGATATTATCACATGGATTTTGCTGCTGTTGCTGCCTCCCGACTCCATCCAGGCAAAAACCCAGCTAAAATCCACACTAGCTGGCAGATTTGCAAAGCCAGGAAGCTCCCAAAAGTGAAAAGTGGCCAATTGAGGGTGGATTTTAGCTGTGTTTTTGCCTGGATGCAGTTGGGAGGCAGCAACAATGGCAAAATCCATGTGACAGTACCTGGCTGCATCCAGTATTCATCTCTAATTCGGAAAAGGTAAATCGCCTTATTTATTGATGTGATAATCTCCTTTGTGTTGAATTTTTATTTTGTTTTTATTGATTCTGTTTCTTTGTTGTTGCATATTATTGAGGAGTGTGTACCAATAAGCAATTCAATACATTTCCATTATAGTCCTGGTTCATCTTTACCTACCAGGATGCACTTCTGAACCTAAAATTACACAGGCAATGGGAAACTTTCTACCCTGAAAAAGTATTGCAAATGTGTAATGCAAAAAAAAGCTGCAGCAGTGACAGCTATGAACCCTGGAGCTGGCTAGGGGCAGGGGGGCATATGAGCCCTCCCCCCCCAAGACTAGGCTAGAGGTGCTTGATCCTTCCCTCAAATGATGAGGCAAGTTGAAACACCAAGACTCTGATGTAGTTGAGCCTGCACAGGAATTAATAATCAAAAGGAAACTAAATGATTAAACAACAAAATAGATAAATAAAATATTGAGATACCTCATGTAGCAGAGCCTTCCCAGGAATAACAAAGGCTGCATGCAATCTATCCTATGCACACTTGGGAGTAAACTATATTAACACAAGAAAGGGAATTCTAAATAGACATTGTGCTTGTTAGAATTTTTGTATGTAAGGATGGCTGAATCATTATGGATGGGAGGAATATCTCTTGGTCAGTTGCTGTCCACTCACATCTCATCATATGTGGATATGTGGCATTGGGGGCTAGAATCCTGTATCAGCTAATACTTAACAAAGTGCTTAACTAAGTAATTTCTCCTGGCCCACCTCCCCAAACACAGATGGAAAAACACTCAACTGTGCTCTGATCATCAGCAGAATGGTCCTCCTTCCTCCCATGCAGCTGTCCAATAAAGTAGTTTGGGGGGGGCAAGTTATGATTGTGGCAATAGTGTAAAAATTGTGACCATACAGTGATTGTGAATACAAAATAGTTGGGATTAGACAACTGCTACAGTTAGTGTCAGTTAGGTAACTGTTTTTTATTTACTAACATTACTTGATCATGATTTTGACACCATTTCCATGAATATAACTGCTCTCCCAACCTGCTTTACTGGGTATTCACTTGAAGAGGTGAAGGAGGGCCATTCTGACAACAATCAGAACATGATTGAAGATATTTTCATCAGGTTTTAGGAACTTGGGCCAGAAGTTACTTAGGTTCAAAACACACTGCAGAAATAATCCAGTTTGAGACTGCTTTAACTGCCCTGGCTCAGTTCTAGGGAATCCTAGAAACTGTAGTTTTGTGAGACATTTAGCCTTCTCTGTCAGAGAGTTCTGGTGCCACAATAAAGTACAATTTCCAGGATTTCCTAGCACTGAGCCAGGACAGTTAAAGTGATCTCACACTGGATTATTCCTGCAGTCTGTTTTGGACCTTAGTTAAGTACTTTGATATGTATAAGCTGATAACAGGATTCTGGCCAGGATTTTTTGTTCCAAATATACATCACTTTATGCTTGCTTTTATGAACTCTTTACAAACTCTTTTTGTTCTTATCACCCCTAATAATTTAATATCCTCAGCAACTTTGACCACCTGCCAATGTTGAGCCACTCTCTCCAACTCTGCTTAAAAATATTTCTGGGGGTCCTGGCAGCAGTGATAGATTAAGATCTGTAGGTCAGGATGGAACAAGAACATTTCCCATCAACAACAACTTCTGCTCCACAAAAATAAGACAATTCCATTAAGAAAAATCAGGAGACAATGTTCATTTCATGTCCCAGCAGATTACAACAGGATGTGTTTAACAGCCTTGATGTATGAAACTATTCTGTGGAGTATTCATATGTTCCAGGATTGTCAAACAAGATGTTACCAGAGGTCACTTGTTGCTTTTTTTGCTGCAGGATGGGGGTAAAGGGAAGACACCAGATACAAGATAAGTGGTGAATTTTGCAATGTCTTGACAGGTCTGTGATGTACAGGAGATGTGCTGTTAAAATGGTGTCTTTAGCCAGAAGCAACCATGTTTTCAATATTTTTCTTCCCACGTTTACTTCTGTAACAATGTTTTGATCAGTTCTAAATTGGGACAAGCAAGAAGTGGCAAGCTAGAAATATGCTATGTGTTCTGAAAAATGATCAACAAAACATTTCAAAGCCTTTGCTCATTATTTTCTAGCCATGTAGGATGATAATAAAAGAAAATATTTCAGAATGTCTAACAATTTTGAAAACAAGAGGTCAAAGAAATAGCTCCAAGATCTCCCAAGACTGCTCATTAGTGGTGCTTACTCATACTTCTCAATTTTTTTCCTGTTAAATACTGGCTTCTATATTGTCATTTCTTTGTTCAGCTAGATTAATTTTTCTTCACTGTCAACTTGTATGTTTGTAAGGGCCTGTGACAGTGCAACAACCATGGGCAGGATTTGTAGGACCTTTCATTGCATGGGACATAACTGCCTGAGCCAGAACAAAAAATGAAATCAACAAAACCTGCAGCAAAACAGGAGGATCTAAAATAGGTATGTATACTCTGGTCTTTCTGATATGTATGTACCGTATATAGGTATGTACTATGTATGTATATGGAGCAGTCATATTGTTGCACACCAATGCAACGTACAAATATCCAAGGTTAGTGACACCTGAGGAAATAATCTGATAAGCACCCCTTGTTGTCATTAATAAAGAACAATTAATTAAATAACAGTGTGCTGCCATTTTTTAACACCCAATGTGCTGTTTGAGGAATCTTCCTCACTATACCCAATGGTAGGCCTAGCCTTGTCCTCCATAGCTTTTGACTCCAAAGACTCTTTTGCCTACACTCATTTCAACACTATCTGACCCCATCCTCTTGGGGGTGGCATCCTACACTCATCTATCCTCTCCACCTGCAGGCTAATTTCCAAGGCCAAACTTATCTTGCCACCTCATTTCCGTATCCAATGGCTATGCCTTGTCCACAAACAACCATCGTTAAAATTGGACTTTCTATTTCATTTCCATACACAAAGGATTTTGAATTTGAATTGACATTCTCACACAACAAGGGCATATATATGTCTGTCCCCGGCTTCCACGCCACCAAAAGCATCTGAGGAAGTAGACTGAAGTCTACGAAAGCTCATGCTGCCAACTTCTTTCTTTAAGTTAGTCTCAAAGGTGCTACAAGATCTCTCTACATACATTGCCTTATTAGAATATGGGCAAAAGACATTTTAATTGCCTTTCTTGAAGTGTGCCCATTGCAGCTTTAGCATAGCCCTTCCATTAGTATGCACCTCAGCTGCTCACTCTTATTGACAGCAGGGTTTATTTTAAGCTCTCCTCCCCACTATGTACAAGAAGCTGGAAAGCAGGTACCAAGAAGATGCTTTTTTCTATCTGCCCTGCATTTTGCATTACCATGCAGTGCATTGTAGGTGGCTGACAGCTTCACCAAGGCACTGACTGAATATAGATTATAACTGTTCCTGACTTGTGATGGCATTGTGGACCAAAACAGAATTAATAAAATATATGCAGTGGTGAAAGTCATTACAAAATCTGGTAATAAAAAGCAGGACTTTCTGTAAAATAAGTAGTGAATGAAATCAACAATATCTGCAGCAAAACAGGGGGATCCAAAACAGGTAGCTGTATTTCTGTGTATACTCTTTGATCACAGATGCAGCAGTCATATTGTTGGCCCCAACAATATACGATCATTATATGATTATGAGCACTGAAAGTAACAGTAGTCATTTTAATATTCTGTTCTTTATCCTGTCCACATCTATTCATTTTAAAGAAATGATATAGTTTCTGATAAAGTCCAAATCACAAACTATACAAAAGCCTATTTCCTGCTGAACATTTTATTTTCCCACTGCACAAAATATGTCCAACTTCACATTAAAATAATGGCTGATGCACTGGCCACATGACAGAAATTCTGGGTCCTTCATCTAGAAGGCTGTCAAAGACCCTGTGGACTATGTTGTGGCTCTGTTTGGTGGGTGTTAGTGAGTCAGATCAGTATTACAGATCTCCATCCTTTCTGCAATTGAAATATGGCTCCTGTGATAAATTAGTTTATGACAGGATTCTGTCCATTTTTTTAAAAAAAAAAGTGTGCATGTTTATGCTCACTGTTCTGCAGAAGTTGTATTAGTAAAGGAAACTAACAAGGAAATTGGGATTAGGGTGGCCAGGTATACATTATGTTTCCTCCCTCACACACAAAATAAATAAATAAATAAATAAATAAATAAATAAATAAAGCATTGCCAAAATATGAAGACAAAATAAGGCACAGATTTGTATAGAATTTGTTTATGCACAAATATACATGGCAAAACATTCCATATATTTTATTTAAAATGTTTAGCAAAGGAAAAATGCACAGTTTTCTCAATTATGGATTTTTGTAACTTGGAAAAATTGCATAACATGTGGAGATATGCAAAAAGCAAAGGATGATTCTGTTCCAATGGGCATATTCATTTTGGGAAATGCGGATTAGGTTGATTTGTACAAAAGTGTGAAGCAAACTCTAAGTATAACTAAGTGTGGATTCAACTCACTGATCTGCTTTAAGCATGACTAATTCATTCCGAGTTGTATGGAAGAACACCTTTTCTTTTCTTTTCTTTTCTTTTTGTTCCAAATCTATTGCCAAATAATTTAATTGGGTGAACTTTAATGTCACCAGAAAAGAACATATTTTCTTGCTCCCTTTTCTCCATTCCATACATAATTGTACAAACTCTCCTAATACATCCCTATTTTTGTAGGGGAGTTACTCTAACTTCTTTCATCTGATGATCTTAAAGCAGTTAAGAATTAGGACCTGTAGTAGAATAGAGGTCCAATCCCCTTCACCATTTAGGGAGATTATCGCATGCTCCAAAAAAGCGACCTTCCCCTTCTGCGATACAGTCGCTTATGGGATGCAGTTGGGTATTATCACATTAAAAATGCCTCCAATCCCACCAGGCGACTGCATCCCAGCTAAATCCCGGCTCCCCGCTGTGCTCAGATGGTTGACTTAGAAACTTGTGTATTAGGATGTATTAGGAGAGATTGCAAATCAATCAGCTGAGCACAGCGGGGAGCCAGGATTTAGCTGGGATGCAGTCACCTGGCGGCATAGGTGGCATTTTTAATGTGATAATACCCAACTGTACTGTAAGTGACTGTACACCAGAAGGGGTAAGTTCCTTTTTATTTGACATGAGATAATCTAGGCCTCCTACAGAAACAAATTATGAAAGAAGGAAAAGTAAAAGTACAGAAGCAAGAAGAGACTACCTTAGGTTTCCAAGTGAGGAGCATTTTGCTTTTGAGCCAAGGGGAAAGAGTCAGAAAAAAGGAGAGAGAAGAAACAAGATGAGTGTGGCTAAGAAAAATGAGAGTACAGTGGGCCCTTGGTACCTGCTGGGGTTTGGTTCCAGGACCCCCATTAATACCAAAATCTGTGGATGCTCAATTAAATACAGTGGCATAGTAAAATTCTGTCCCTTATACAAAATGGTAAAAGGTTTGGGTTTTGGAAGTTATATATTTTTAAAATATTTTCAGGCTGTGGTTGATGGAATATGTGGAGTTTTAAAAAAGGGCTGACTGTAGAAGAAGAAAAAGGAAGAAGGAGAAAATGAAATATGAGACATGAGAGACAAGTCAGAAGAAAAGGGAAAGGAGAAAAGGGAAAGAGAATGAGTGAAAATGAAGAGGACTACTGAAGGAATGAGAAACCATGGCTGGCATTCTGTTAGTGACATATTTATGCATACATAACACTATGCATGCTAAGTGAATCATCCGCCATAGTACAACAGAGTATTCTGCTGAAAATGGTAGAAGCATTGTGCAAACAATAGCATTGTGACTGTGCATTGCACATTGCTGTTGAGCATTGTGAACTGCAATTGTACATTGTACATTGAGGTTGTTCATTGTACATTGACCATTGCACATTGCACCCTAGCAACCAGTTGTTGACATGTATTACATAACATTTCTATTCTGCATGGGATTGCAAAGTACTGGTGCAGGTTATTTCCACATGGAAATATTTATACTAGGCTGGGGGGAATTGCAATGTACAACTAGAAGAAGCTGTGGGGAGGGGGAGAGAAAGAGAGAGCAAGGAAGGAGAAGACATTTAGCTATGTGTTGTGGAAGGGAGTGGAAGAGGGGAGAAAGAGGAGAAAAATGGGGAAGGGGAGGTGATGACATTTGGCCAAGAGTGGGGGCAGGGAAAGAGAAGAGGACAAGAAAGAGAGAGATTAGGGTTGGGGTTGAAGGTGAAAATTAATAAAGGCAGAAGTTAAGAGGGAGAGAAGGAGGGAGGCAAGAGAGAAAGAGAGAAAGGAGGAAAATGTATTTAACTAGGAGTAGGTGAAGAAGGGTGAGAAAGGAAGAGAACTGAAATCAGGGTTTAAAAGAGAAAGGAAGCAGTGTTGAAGAAGAAAGATGTTCATATAAGGTTTTTACTAGCAAAAGTGCAACCTTGTGAAATGAAATTAGACTATGGCTTTAACCAACTGGAGTTGATGGAAGGTGGGCACCAATGCAGACAAATTAAAGGTAAGATAGGAAAAACCCAAAGTGATGGCCCAAAGGACCAAGGCACCTGAAAGAACTGTTCATATTCTGGCTTGTCCTGGTCTACCCACCTTGTTCACAAATTCCAAAGGAGTCGAGGTGCCATTCAGCAAAACAGTAGAGGCCTCCAGGAGTAGGCTGTGGCATTCTGACAGCATCCTAACCAGCCTACTTGCTACCGCTGGGCAGATGGACAGGGTCCTTCCCAGGAAGGCAGACAACCCCTCTGAGGTGTCACCCAGTGCAATATGCACCCCCAACCCCAGAAATGCCCCTGGTCTGAAAAGTCTCTTTTCTCTTCAAGGCAGCAGTTTGACCCTAAGATTCTTCCCCTCACTTTGAAGTCTGGGAGAGCCAAGCTCTAAGAGATAGGGACAGGGAGTGATATCTGAATGCTATAGACAAGCCACGGGCTAATTTGTAATGTATTCAGCCTAAAGCTTTCCAGTTCCATCTTTGCAAGGGGCATTATAAACAAAGTGGAATGATTTTGTGGCGACCACACAGAAAATACAGAATTTTGCTTTGTCTTAGAGTGCCTCGGTGAAGACAATCTTCGTTGGCAATTTTAAAGTAATCAAAATATGTTTGTTTGTTTTTTTTACTCACATAAAAATATACAGCCTAGTCTTCTAGTGCTCACCTTTCAGGTTGAATAACAACAATTAATGTCAATAATAAAAATAATAAAAGTCCAGGCATTTTGTTCTTCCAACTCTAGTAACACCCACATACTGGATCATCATATGAAAAGTGCATTCATTTATTTATGCAGTTACTTTATGCTATATCTCAACATATAACTGATTGTTCAACAGTCAGCAGAATTTACTGTTGGAACACTAGAATACTTTTTCTGAATTCAATGTGGTGGTTCTTTGGCAGCCAATATTGTACAAAACAATGTGAGTTAATAGAAAATTCATTCCTACAGTCTGATTTCAAAAGAGGACCTTTTAATTGTTGCTGTTGGAAGAAATATATCAACATAACTGCATCTTAAATCATCTAGAAAAATGTAATCTTTGGCCATTTTTCCATTGAGCAAAATGTTATTTCAGACAAAGAAATGGGTCCCATTTCTTTGTATGTTTTTAGTGAGTGTTCTCTAGGGCAGTGCTATTTACTTTGCAAGATCATTGTAAACATTCTGCTATTTTATTCGGTAGATTTTTGAATCATGCCCCAGTAGCTATGAAATGGAGTGCCTAGTGTTTTTGGAAGTTCTTGGTATGAATATACTGATATTTCATTAACCTTCCCTTTAAAAAAAATTTAAAAATATATTGGCCATGTTTATTATAGATCTGACTTTCAATGAAGACCTGCCAAAAGGGGAAATTATTTATTCAGCAATTTATTCAGCTGAATAGCAGTTGTTCTACAGGAATCACATTAATTTTATTTATTTATTTTTAAATCCACATCCTCATTTGCTTCATTTGCTTTATATGCCAAACAGGACAGAATAAAAGGGTTGTTGGAATGGGAAATCTCCAGGCATGTAGTGAGCTGGGTGTGGTTTTTCAGTCATACATATTGTTGGAAAGTTGCACATTGCTCTTGGCTATGCAATATTGCCAACTGAACTAGATTCCATTAGACTGCACACATTTGTGTAGATGCTTATTTCAGCTGCCAAAATTTTAAAGAAATTGGACTGCTCAAAATTTCTTTAAAATTTTTGTTTTTTAACAAGGACACATTTGCCTTTCATGTTACAAAGACACATTTGCCTTTCATGTTACATATTAAAACAACAGAGTAAACTACAGTAAGCAAAGACTTTAAAAAAACTGTGTGTGGGGGTGGGGGGAGGTTATCCCAACCCATAACTGATCTGTTTCTTAGATGAGAAACTAGAAAATATGACCAAAAATTTCCAGTATTTACATGATTCTGCCCATGCTTTCTCATTTAACTTTACCAGGCAAAGCATAGCAAGATTCAATATTTTTCAGTGTCATCAATATTAAATCCTTATTCTGCACTATAACATGAACCCAAGTTTCCTGAGTGTCTTCACTATATTAGGGATATATCATTCCAGTAGTGTAAGACTCAATGGCAAGACTAGGAAACCTGAAACCTTGGGATCAGTATAGCCCTCTTGGATTCAAATCCAGCCATCTGGTCTTCCCCAGATGGCTATACTCCCTTCTCTACTACACCATCACTTAGTGGTTTCCCAGCTTTTCCCAATCTAAAAGGCTGAAATGTCTGTCATAACGTTTAGCTGCTGGCCATAAGATCATTAATATATGATGGTATTTTGGCCCCTTCTTTTTGCTTCATTACCTCTCACATTTTGAATATGGCCCCAAGAACTTATCTGAAGTTGAATTTGGCTGGGAAAGGGTTTTCTACTTTACTTTATTTCCTTTCTGAGAATTATGGGGCTGCCCTCAACTATCTTCAGGCCAACAAATGCAGTTTGGTTTTCTCAGTTGAATGGTGAGATAGTGGTCTGACACTTGGGGTTATAACAACTCCCCTGTAATGTATGACTCATTTTCTGTTGAGATTTAGCCTAAAGTCACTGCATGCAAGGAGTTTAGAATGCTTGAGACACTGGCTTAATTTTATAATCCATCTTTGACCCTTCCCGTACAGAAACTGCTTTGCTTTAGCCATTCCATGTTCTGACAGCCTCTGGCTGGATTACTGCAGTGGGATTTAAGTGCAGTGTTCTTTGAAAATGGTCCAGAAATGGCAGCTGGTAACTGTTAGTCCACGTCATGGCTTTATTGAGACTGAGAAGAACAGAGCATGCACTTCCAGGCCGAGTTCAAGTTCAAACTGCTGGTTTTGACCTTTAACGTTTTCAGTACTTGTATTTGAAGCACTTCCTCCAATATGTACTTTTCTAGAACCTGAGATTATCTTCAGGGGAAAACTGAGACACATGGGACAAGTAATGTCAAAGTGTGGTCAAGATGGCAAAAGTTATTAATAAGGAAGAATGCACAAGCTGGGAGACATTGCAGCAGTTTGCTTTCGCATGAGCCTACTATGAAGGGCAAAATTCCATCTGCTCCTGCTGAGCTAATTGAACACAAAATACTTTTTAAATTTGGATTCATTGTATAGTAACTGAAGTAAATTGAGGACAGAGGGGGAAATTGGAAGGAGGAGAAAGATGTGGGACACTTTAAAAGCTTCTGAAAAGTGGGATAGTGGAGTCCCTACCAAACTGGTACAGTTGAAGGGCAGAGAGGTGTGGTTGGTGGCTATTGATGAAAGTGTCTTTTCATTACTGGTAACCTTCTTATGAAAAACCCTGGCATCTATTTGGCTGCCATTTTGATACCAAGCCTTTTAGATATTGCTAGACTTTATAAACCTATTGTTGTTGTTGGGTGCCTTCAAGTTATTTCTGACTTATGGCAATCCTAAGGCAAACCTGTCACAGGGTTTTCATGGCAAGGTTTGCTCAGAGGTTTGCCGTTGCTTTTCCCTGAGGCTGAGAGCATGTGACTTGGCCAAGGTCACCCAATGGATTTCCATGGCCAAGTGGGAAATTGAACCCTGGTCTCCAGAGTCATAGTCCAATGCTCAAATTATTATGCCACGCTGGCTCTTGTAGCATTTGTAGCTTGTTAAATTTATTTCAATCCACGTTTTGCTTCCTGTTTCTCAGTTTGAAATCCTATTTTTTATCACTATTGTTATTTAATTTCAATATATTATGTATAAAATAATTTACTGTATTATTTTAAGTTCTAACCTGCCCTGAGATCTTTTTGTTATGATGTAACTGATAATTATAATACATAAAATGATAATGATAATATTGTTGCTGTTGTTGTGTGCCTTCAAGTTGTTACCAGTTATGGCGACCATAAGGCCATAATAAGGCCTGAATACCTCCAAATGCCCTTACAGCATCTAGTGTTATTCCAGGATAACTCATCCGTATATATACTATGAAAGAGAAGTGCCCAGAGGCAGTTTAAGTTACAGCAATGAGAGTTAAATAGCTAGAGTTGTGAAATTCAGAAGTATGTAACACTCGAGCCAAAGCTGTAAATTCCATATTCTTCTTCAAATATATATATAAATATAGACAGGGGGAAAGTAGAATGATAAACACAGAGCAAGTCATGGGAGCCAACTGGAAAGGAGTAAAACCATGCATAAATGTATTTTTAAAAGGCAGCTGGGTATTAGACTACTTAGCATAAATATGCAGATAGAATACATGGCTCTCAGCTTTCATTTCCCAATCACATATTCTTCTAAGATATACAAAGCAGAGTTTAGGGTGTACAATTCTCTATACCTTATTGGTAGAAAAGATTTCTCAATTAACATGGTTAGTTCAAAGTAAATAACCATTCTAAATTTAAGCAAGCTAGTTCCCTATTGTGTATTCTCCTGCTCTCTTGTAATATAAATGCAAAATATCTGAAAAAGAGAGTTTTAGGAATGTGTTAAGATCTCATAATGGTGTTTATTATTCATTTAATTACATGTACTATATAGATAGACCTCCATTTTCATGGCAGACCTTTAGCAAGTCAGATAAATAGATGGGTTTTCACAGAAACATCACAGAAAGACATTAAAGCTGATAAAACAGCGACAGGCAACCTTTTTCTTACGTGGGCCGGTCTGCCGTCGCCCAGGTCGCGGCTGGGCCAAGGGGGGAGAAAATGGCGGCGCGCGTGCTTGCGCGCACGCGCGCACCCGCCGCCGCCGCCGCGCGCGCCCCCCGAACACACAGCCGATGCAATTGCTACTGCGGTCGCCGCCGTAGCGCGTACGGCTCCAGCCACCACGGCGCATGGCGCGGCCGCCATTTTGGGAGTCAAAATGGCGGACGCAACACATTTGCGCATGCGCAAGAGTACCGCGCATGCGCAAACATGTTGCGACCGTCATTTTGCCTTTCAAAATGGTGATCGCCGCGAGCGCACCCGGAAACGCGCTCTGGCAGCGGCGGCGGCGGCGGCGGCAGCGCGCGGCGGCAACCTCCGGCCGGGGCCGGTAAGTCCGGAGCCCGGGGCCTAAACCGGCCCCTGGGCCATAGGTTGCCGGTGCCTGTGATAAAACAATATGTCTTTCCTTAACTAAAAATCAAAATAAAGGCATAGTAAAATAATTTTGTTCTCTTCCTTAGCAATATAATTCATTATATTAAAGGGCCTGAATCCAATTGCTAGTCTCAATTACTGTAGATTGACTGAATCAATAGAAATTGCACAAGTCAAAGTTCTACTCTAATTGGGAACTAACCACTGGATTTACTTAGTAATGTAACTATGCTAATATATACTGGCAAAAGGACTCATGAGAACTATCACCCGATTTCTAAACCTGTCTCTAAAATTAAACTCTGTTGAATTCAGGAGATCACTACCAGTACCTATGATTAGCAATGCAAAGAAAGGTTTGGACATGATTCTAGTTGAATGTATGTCAAAATTAATGGAACAGACTTAAATCCTACCAATTTCTATGCCAAGCAAGTTCAGCGAAGATATTTTATTCAGGCAGGCTTTTGAAATGTAATTGAATGTGAAGGAGGGTACCGTAAAGTTTTAATTATTATCTTTTAAAAAATTGACAGAAAGTTTGTTTTGATTTGGAGTTGTTAACTTATCTCTAGGTAGTCACCATCCAGATTTACACATTTTTTCCAGCTTTTCTTGACCCTCCAAATACCATTATTGTAGAAATCTGCAGATTGCGCCTCAAACCACTCTTCCACTTCATAAATGACGTCATCTGTGTTGTCAAATCGGTGGCCCCGCAACAAATTTTTCATTTTTGGGAAAATAAGAAATCACTTGGTGATGAAGACACTGACAAAATTTTACCAATATACTATAATAACTTCCAGATGATAATTATTACTTTACCATACCCCCTCGTACCTCTCCATCTTACACTTTAGTCACTTTAGTCACAACCTGTAACAAAAATAAAGGACACAGTGAGATGATTTTCCCAACATCATGCACATTGGGGGGAAGCAGACGAGGGCCTCTGGGATGCCGCAGGATGGTGCGCCACGGGACCGAGGCATCCGCACCGCGGCACACCGTCGGCGCCCCTGAAAGGAGCGCTAAATCAGTGCTCCTTTCAGATGTCAGTGAAAGTGCGCCCCAAAAGCGTAGGGCGCACTTTCACTGACTTATCCGCCGCAGCGTGTGCGGATGCTGCGGCGGGAGGTTGCCCTGGGAGCACCGGCCGTGCGGAGGGCTGGCTGCTCCAAGGGCAACCTCGGGAGGAGGAAGGGGCGCCAAGCGTGCGGCTCCTCCTCCTCTTCCCTGCCTCGGAGACAGCTCTATTAGCTGTCTGCCAAGGCCCTTAGTTACCAATGACAAAATTTCATCAAAATACCATAATAATTTATAGGTGATAATTATTACTTTACGATACCACATTGTATGTTCATGAAGGGATTTTAAACTGTTTCAAAAAGAATTGGGCACTACCTCTTTTATGGTTGTGTTTCTAATTGTATTATAATTTAGTTTTAAGTTATATTTTAATTACAAGTTTAATCTAAAATTGTATTTTATTGTTCTTAGCTGCCTTGAGGACAGTTAATGTAGTGTAGTGGTTTAAGCACTGGATTATGACTCTGGAGACTAGGGTTCAAATCCCCACTCACAGAAAAACACTGGATGACTTTGAGCAGGTAACATTCTCTCAGCCTCAGAGGAAGGCAAACAAATACATGAACAAATCTTGCCCCAAACAAATCTTGCCAAGAAAACCCCATGATGGTTCACCTTAAAGTCAGAAACAACTTGAAGGCATATAACAATAAGTTGCTTTGAGTACCATTTTTATTGGGAATGTAGAAAATAATTTTTATAAATAAATAAATAAATAAATAAATAGCTGAGTCTGAATCTGAAGCCATCCTGAAAGTAAAATCTTACTTCATTACCTGTTGTTGTTGTTGCTGCTGCTGTTATTTTGGCCTGACAAATGCTAGCATGCTGCAAACATAGTAACTGGGTGAGCTGGGGAATATGCACACACACTTTCTTATTTCTTTTGTTGATAAAGTAAAGGGCCAAACTAGCCTATACAATGGACGTTTTCACACGGGGCTTTGGTGGAGGCAATCCTACCTCCCGCCGGCCCCACTCTGGAATGGCTACGGCGGCGGCAGGCTAATTCCTTTTAAAAGTCGGAATTACCTTACCGCCGCTGAAGCCAGAGTTGGACGTGCTGAGGCCGGAGGGACGCCAGAAGGACGCCAGACTTAAGGCTCCATGCGTTTGAACACACGGAGCTAGAAGCCGGATGTACGCAGGGATGGCACCGGAAGGGGCGGGGTTTTCTGCGGCGTGCGTCTGAACAAGCTGGAAGAGGAGCCGGAGTGGGGCCGGCGGGAGGTAGGATTGCCTCCGCCTAAAGCCCCGTGTGAAAACGTCCAATGTCTATACATACCAGATTATGATGTAATATAAAATGTGATTTGTCATCATCATCATCATCCCGCCCTTCTCCCAAAACTGGGACTCAGGGTAGCTTACAATATTTAAAAAAACACAATACAATATAACATAGTATCTGTTTGTACCATTGTAAAGCATATTAGAGTCAGCCTTCCACATTTGCTGCTTTGATTTTTGCAGATTTGATTACTCATAGATTTGACTACTATGTTCTCATTAGGAATCTCTGGGTCCTCCAGTGCAACTCTATGGTCAACTTCTACTAAAAGTCATGCTAGATGATCTAGAGGTTCCTAGAGAGAACATTTCTCTAGGCATTTGTAGGTGCTCCATAGCAATTCTGTGGTCAGCTTACATAGACATCCCTTAAAAGAACAACAATCAACACCACCTTGAGAAAATACAAGCCTGTGACTAACATCACCATTTTATTTTATTTTTCTCCTGCATGATTCTTAACACCTTTGCCTGATGAAGAAGCCAGTGGAGCTTCTAAAGCTTGCATCATGCATTTTATGCATTTTGGTTGGCTGAATAAAGGTACCACTGTTTTGTAGATTTTGGATGTTAGTGAATGTAAGAAGTAGCATATATTATATGATAAAATTATTTAATAAATATGTGTCTATAGTCAGATATTGGTCACCCAGTACAACCTTTAACCCAATATTTTTTGTGATGAAGAGTGCTGAGAAGTCAGGTATAGTTATATATTATGCTTATTGTTAATTGACATCAATTTGGCTTCAATTTACAGCAACCATATGAATGAGAGACCTCTAAGAGATGGCATTTCAGGTCTTGCAAACTCAGGGCTGTAGCTTCCTTTGCGGAATCAATCTACATATATTGTAGTCTTCCTCTTTTCCTATTGCCTTCAACTTTACTAATCATTATCATCTTATCTAATGGGTTATGTCATTCTAGGATATGTCCAAAGTATGATAGCCACATTTTAGTCATTTTGGCTTCTAACGAGAACCCAGACTTGATTTGCTCTGGGATCTATCTATCTATCTATCTATCTATTTTCTTCCAGCACTACAAATGAGTTGATTTGCTTAATATTGAGAGACTGAATAATTATTCTTCATTCCCTTTGCCTATTTTTTTTGTCATGTCTATTATTTTGCTTACTACAGCAAGAATTATAGAAGTACCATAACAATACCTTATATGCTTTTGATAGTAAGAGTAGAACCTGCGTAAAGATCCTGATGATAGCATAAATTCAAACAGAAAAGCATGTAAAGATGTTTACTCAGTTTACTCAGGGTAGTGAAATGAAACCTAGTAATTAGTCTTAAAGGGAAGGAGATTAAGTAAAAGACAGTACACCATTAGAGAAGAACCAAGGAAAATCAGCAATGCATTTAACTGATATGAGAAGTAGAAGAGGAATTGAAAAAGTAAACATATTGCATGGCTCACAATAAATGTGTAGATAGCAAAATGCTGTGATTTCACATTAGATGCAACCCTGGTCTGGATTGCTGAGAAAGACAAACATGCTAAGAACTCATATAGCCCCAAGTAGTCTAGTGAAGCACAATCAAAACAAATGTGGGCATCTCCAAAATGAGATTACATCAAACCACAAATATTCAGCAGTTTTGAAACCATGATGATAGGAAATGTTGAAATCTCAGTCACTTCACTCCACATACAGCTTAGACCCAGACTATCTGAAATACCTTTTCTCCCCATACAAACCTATCAGAGACCTAAGATCTTCAGGGGAAAGTTTTATCTTGGTTCCACCACTATCACAGTCTCATTTGGTGAGGACACAAGAGACCTCTTTTCAGTGACTGCTTCAAATCTCTGGAACTCCTTCTATGGGAGGCTAGGCTCCCCTCTGCTCTCTTTCTATTGGCAGGCAAAGAGTTTTCTGTTTAAGCAAGCTTTTAATGAGTAATTGTTAGTAGGGAGGCTTCTTATGGGAGGGTGCTTTTTTAAACTTTTGTATGCTTTTTAATTGTATTTTTAATGTGATTTTAATGTGATGATTTGAATTGTGTTTTAAAATTGTGTTGTTTTTAGTTTAGTCTTTTGTGAGCTGCCTTGGGTTCTAATCCAGGAAAAAGGTGGCATATAGATGAAATGAAATGAAATGAAATGAAATAAACAAATAATCTTGTAGATTCAGTCTCTTACTGCCTATAAGGTTCAGGAATTAGATAACATTTTCAATATTCTTATGAACAGAATTTTTATATTTGTGTTCAAGGATAAGGACATGTTTTTCATACTGCTGCCAAATATGGTGTTGAACATAAGAAACTTATCCAGGAATTGTTGCTGTGGTTGCATATTGAGTAATAATATCTTGGAAATAATTCTCTTTCCCTCTTGTTTACATAAAGCTGAACTTTGGTTTATATGCTTTGTTTCTGCACTGCAGTTTTAAATCTTAAACATGGAACAACTATGCTTCTGAAGTGTAGTGTTAGGTACAGCAATGAAAGAGATAAAGAGAAAAGGATGTTGTACAAAATGCAATGTTCTAGCAGTATAATGGCTGCAATGGAAATCAGTAGAATGTCAAGGAAAATCCAAGCTGGAATTGTTGGCTTCTTTCATCTCTAAGTACTCTGGAATGAAAATCAAATGCATGCTGGAGAAATCAGTATATATAATAGGCAAATAGAAGTATATACACAAGTGAGCTGTAGTTTTGAAACACTTTAACAATTCTAATTTTATATTTCAAATTACTTTTGAGTACATGATTGACACATGTGGGGAATTTTCAGAATCCTAATGAATGCCCACTTGGAAATAAGTGCCCACTTATAAAATGTTTCAATGAAAATTTTGTAATATGGACTGTCTCCAGAACCTACCACTCTAAATGCAATATATAGAGCCAATAATATAAGTAATAGAGCAGTGCTATTTTTTAGGGAGGGAAGTCAGAAACTAACAATGTACACCTTCCTAATGCACATCTAATGAGAAGCAAGGGAAGGGCTTCAAAGATTAAAAGGAAAGGCTGAACATATTTCATTAACCATTAGTCAGTCAGAAATGCCAATCTGTTTATTTTGGGTGGGTAAATTTTTTAACACAGTAAATTGGAATTATTGATTGTTTATGATAACTTTAGAAACCATACAACTGATAGAGTTTAATCTAGGCCGAAAGATGAATGTCTGTCTCCTTGGATTCTTCACATTGCATATCAGTCTCAATTGCCCTTTCCCAATTGGCTGTCAAATACATTGCTGTGTAAGAATGAAACATATTTTCCAACCAAGTGAATTCCATGTATAGCACATCCTCTCCAAGTCTGGTAAAAAGCCATCTAGTCATTTTCATGTGGTGTGGTAACATACAAACAGAAACTGTGACTGCATCGGCACTGCAGAAATAATGCAGCTTGACACTGCTTTAACTGCCATGGTTCAATGCTTTGGAATTCTGGGATTTGTAGTTTGTTGTGGCACCAAAGTTCTCTAACAGCAAAGGCTAACTATCACACAAAACTATAAATTCCAGAATTCCATAGCATTGAGCCATGGCAGTTTAAGCCAGGGGTAGGCAACCTTTCCCCTTTTAGGGCCGAGGGACTTCAGCTCCCAGAATCCCAGGAGCTATTGGCGAACATGGGACTATTGGCCAACATGGCTGAGGCTTCTGGGAGCTGAAGTCCCTCGGCCCTTAAAGGGGAACGGTTACCTACCCCTGGTATAGATGAAATACTGTGATGATGCACATCATAAAGGAGAACGTCTTTTGGGGGGAGGGATGAGTTGCACTTTTGATATTTATTTGTTAAATGAGTTCTTTATTCCCCACTAACCAGCACCCATAATGTATCTATTAATGCACCTTTGGGGCTTGAATAGTTGCGATTTTCCATTTTTGCAGGAGGGGGTCCAGAACATATCCCCACAAAAATGGAGGGGTGACTGTACTTTTAAAAGATGCCAACAGTCAAACACAAGTATATATCTGAAGGGGCCATTGGAGGACAGAATGTTTTATTTATTTACATACAGTAAACACATTTCATCCTTGCAGCCCAGAACTGCAAAATCATTTTGAACCCCAATAGCCTCATTTACTGCAGCTATGAAATGACTAAGCTGAAGTCCCAGAAGAATGTTTTGCCTCTTGTTTGCATGCCAGGATTGTGTTGGGGGGAGGGGAATGTTCTTGAAACATCATTTTGACCACGTACCCATTTATTCAAACTACTCTTTTATGAAATTCCCCAGCACCAATTTTACAAGCTTTTAGACTCCAACTCCAGAAAGTGTTATTTTTCCTGGCTTTTTAAACTGTATATGATGACTCGATGCTTTTCTGCATGCATATGTTTCCCTCCTCCCACCTCACTCTTTCTCATTCTATGCATAGTGGGGTTTTTTTTTACAATCTTCCAATTTTTATTTTTATTTTTTGATGTTATGACTTGTGTATATTGCATAGTGATCTGAAATTTTTATTTGATGGAAGTGGTATTAGAAGGTTTTAAATATATAAATGTTTCTAAAACCTTTCATCAGAAATGATCCTGGGGCCATTTCTCCAAAACTGAAATGACTATAATAGCATAAATTAAATTGTACCAAACAAATTAAAATTACATTAAAAATAGTAAATTCTGATTCTGATAAGTTTGGCAAAAATAAAAATATCTTCTACTGCCTCCAACAAGAGATAAGAAAATACCACAACAGTCTAAATAGAGATGTAGTTGTACTGTAGCAGGGAAGATAAAAACTAGGTGACCTGTGTGCCTGATCTATCTACTGCCACACTGCTAACTTTGTATGAACAACATGAAGACTGCTACTCATTTTCTTATTGCTCAGACCAGTATTTGACTTGAGGGTTATTCAGATGTTGTTGTTTTTTAGCATGTGAGTAATCTCACTCATGCATTCCAGTTTTGTTGTACACTATTTTTTAAAAATCAGAACCACATCTTTGTACATCTCTGTGCATCTCTGTGAGATCTGTTGCTCACACATGTCAGCACTGCAAACAAAGATGGAGTCAGTGATGCAGACGTATTTGAAACACGTTCAAGGCATGCAGAGTTTTATCCCAGTTTATCCTGGGTCTATTCGCATTGGTTATTCACACAGCTGACAATGAAAACCATTGCATCAATCCCAGAAATAAAGGGAGACAATTCCTTAGGTAAAAATACCAGCAAAACTACAACCTTTTGTTGATCATCCAATTTTCCCCCTTCTATCAATAATTTATTCAGCAAGCAAAAGATTTTTTCCATATCTTTCACTGGATTATCACTATCCACTAGCTGGAGAGCAAATGATTCTCTGTACAGCTCAATCTGATTTTGAATACCTGTCTGTCCATATATATATTCTAACGATTGAATCATATTCCAAGCAAATGCTTTATTTTTCATGTGTATAAGCTGAGCATCCCCCAAGCATTGAATTATAAGGCTCTTTGCCTTACAGTTTCTATTGTCCTATTTTGAGATGTCTGCTTCATTGTGGGCTGGATTTTCAGTTTTCAAGGCACACGAGATACTTTCTTCTTCCATCTAAGTCTCAGTTCTGTAATGATATGCATGGATGTTGTCTGGTTACAATTTGGGAATTAAAGCATGCCCATTTGTGCTGGTCTGAGCCATCTCTGCTTGCTTTAAAATCTCCATACATGTGGCCTTTTTTGTTTGTTTTTGGGGCAATCTGCCTCTTTTCATTGAACTTTCCAATGTGAGGGAAAGTGTTGGAGTCTCATTACCAAATTTCAGAAGCCTTTGGACATTGTACACAAACAGCACCATATTATGATCAAGATGATGACTGATCGAGCTAGCAAAATAATATTACACAGAACTGCATAGAGGGAGCTGGGTTATATAACACTATGGAGCCAACTGATAAAACAGTGCTGAATTTCCTTGCATATTTTCCCTTTCAAAGGTTTATTTCTGTTTTGCCATAATGACTCTTGGTTTCCCATGCACATCATACGGGGATTTTTCTGCCACCACTGCTGTACAAAACAGAATTACAAAATGGCATCATTACTCTCTTCATGGTATACAGATTTTCAAAACCATTACCCATCAATCATACCCAGTGACTCCACCATTTTTTTCTCCCTTTCAAGGAAAAAAACAACATGGCTACAGGGATGAAGCAGGTGCTTCCCTCTGTTCCCATGGCAACAACAATTTTAGCTAAAATACTGTATAGGCCAAAGATCTGCCTTTGTCTTGAAACAGGAACATAGTAGCTTGGGATTTACATCTAACCTCATTTTAAACTGATGGTGTGTGCTGCTCTTTTTGGTTCTGGTTTGTTTGTTTGTTTGCATTTTAAATTGGAGGCTGATGGTAGCTTTGAAATGGCAGTGTTTCACTTAGGCCATCATGGAATGGGTTTTCATGGTATTTAACTTTTTAAGAGGCTTCTGCAGAATTACTGAGGGAAGGATGCAAGCCTGAGAACTGAGGATGTTGGAAAATTGTTCAGGATGGAAAAATACAACAGATTTGTTTCAGTAACTATCACATCTTGGAAATCTACTTTTAAAAAGTTATTAATTCCCATGACTTGTCATGGTTTTGTCTCTTTTTAAAAAATGATGCATCACCATGCCATCTTACAGTGTGTTAGAAACTATTATCTATAATGTTGGTTGTTGCACCACTTTGCCACATTGCTTATTTGTCTTCTTTAAAAAAAAACAACCCAACAATTGATATGAAATCTATATAAAACTTTTTAAATTATTTTAAAATACCTCTTTAAATACAGTTAAAACATTTTAAAATGCCCTTTAAAAGTACGCCACTCTTCATTTTCATTACCAAAAAAAAAAAGTTCTTGTAATTCATTACTTAAAGGTAAAGGTAAAGGTAAAGGTATTCCCCATTGACAAGGTTGTCAAGTTATGTCCGATCATAGGGGGCAGTGCTCATCTCCGTTACTAAGCCGAAGAGCCAGCATTGTCAGAGACTACTCTGTGATCATGTGGCCAGCATGATTGCACAGAACACTGTTTACCTTCTCACTAAAGTGGTACCTATTTATCTACTTGAATTTGCATGCTTTCGAACTGCTAGGTTGGCAGAAGCTGGGACTAATGACAGGAACTCACCCCATCATGCAGCATCTTACATGGTCTTATAACAATGAAAGGTGGCCATTCTCTTTAGAGCAGCTACCCTCAATCTAGATGCATGGATCATCATCCCAAAGATCACATGTACAGAACGAAATCCACATGGGAACACTATAGGATCCTCAAACTGGCACCTTCTATCTACTACCCCAAATACATAAACCTGGCTAGCCTGGATGGTCCATGGTTTCAAACACTGGAACCCTCACTTGCCGGGGTACTGGACTCAATTCTCAGATCATATGCTATTAATATTAAAAACTATGTGAAAGATACAACTGATTTCCTGAAGAAGATACATTCTGTCAACAAAATCCCAGAGAACACCACTCTAGCCACTATACACTACACACTATACTCTACACAAACCTTACATGCAATGATGGATTACAAGCATCAAAAATGAAATTCTGAATGAGGCCATAGCACACCTAGCCATAAAACTCTGTCATTTTGTACTCAGTCATTACTACTTCACTTTTGGAAATCACATGTGCCATCAAGTTAATGTTTGCTTATAGGTACTCACATGTCGCCACAGTATGTAAAGTTCTTTATGGTTAGCCTGGAATGATGCTTTGCCACTTCCTGTATGCCCTTCATCTACCTCAGGTATGTTGATGAGATCTTTATCATTTGGACTCATGAAAGGAGTCATTAAGGATGTACATCATGTGTGGCCCAACTGTGGGCTTGCTATCTGTGGATTTGAACATCCATGGATGGCAAGCTCCATTGAGTTTAATGGCCATGCATGCAGGGGGTCCAGAACAGAATCCTTGAGGATAAGAAGGACCCATTGTACCACCAGAATTTTGCTGCAAAGAATACCCAATTGCATGGGTTACATAAACCATGAAGAAGAACCCGGTCTAATGGTCTGAAGTCACATAAGGATAGATTTTGATTGAACATTACAAGGACTCTCTTGTTAGTAAGAGTGGCTCAGTATTGGAACCAATTACCTAGAGAGTTGGTGAGGGCTTCTCCTCTGGACATCTTCAAAAAAGAAAGAAAGAAAGAAAGAAAGAAAGAAAGAAAGAAAGAAAGAAAGAAAGAAAAGGGCTGGATGCTCTAGCTGGAGATCTTGCACTGAGCAGAGTTGGACTCTATGGCCCATGGGGTCCCTTCCAACTTGATGATTCAATGATTCTTCAGACCATTGCTCTCCATAAGTAGAATATGTTGAGAATGTGTGAAGAGGGATGGAGTTTGAATGATCATCCATGCTGTCCTTTTGTGTAGAATCTGGATGCAAGGAGAATGTCCAAATACCATCTCACTTTAATTTGAAGACAATTATAAATAAGATGGGGAAACTTTGACTGTGATTTTTGGCTAGTAATAATGGATTGTGGGAGCTGTGATCCAAAATATCTAGAAGACCAGAATTTCCCACTTCTGTTATTCACTTTACAACCAAAGACATCCTTTTGAATCAATAAACAAAATGTACAGCCACATTGAACCAGGAGCTAAATTCCAATACAGCTGGAAGCTAGGTGGTTTAGAAAGGCTCATTTAGAGAAGAAAATAAGCATGCCATATTACTTTTTTCTTGCAAAACAAGTTTTTATTGTTGTTGTTAGTGTATACACACAAGTCATACAAAAAAAGAGTAAAAACAGTTTACAACACAATTAGTCAGTGTGACACTCTAAATGTGTACATAGTTATGATCAATGACATCCCCCACACACACAAACACACATACCCTCCCACCCCCTTAAGCATCCAGCTGAATTGTGTTTGGAATTATAGTCAAGCATTATTTATAAAATAATCTTCTTTAAGTAATTGTTTGTATACATCCACAAGTTAATAATATTAGTTAGATTGTTTGTCAGCTATGCTGTATTTATACACATATTAAACAAAACAGAAAAATAACTGTAATAAAAGATAAATGGAAAAACATAAGCTACTCATCTCTTTAAACTGTGTCAGTCTTCAGCTGCTTATTGTACTTGCATTTACATTTGTCACATGCCATTTCTGATCACAAAAGTTTATCAGTAGTTTCCAATTCTTATCCCATTCTTGAGTTGGTTTGTCCATCAGAGATATAATCAGTTTATCTAATTCTATCATATCAAGACATTTTATAAGCCAATCATCCATTGATGTTACCTCTTTTTCTTTCCACTTTTGAGCATAAATCAATCTGGTGGCTGATACAAAATATAAAATATATTTTAGATGTTTTCTTTCTTCCTTCCCCTCCACTGTATTTAGTAAGAAACATTCCGGAGTCAATTTAATTGTAGTTTGAGTTATTTGTTGTAATGACTTATGGATTCCTTTCCAGAATTCTTTTGCTACGGGGCAGGTCCACCAAACATGGTATAGTGAACATTCAGTCATGCCACATTTCCAACTGTTACCTTTTTCATAATGTTGGATTTTTGCCAGTTTGTTGGGGGTTAAATACTATCTGTGTAGCATTTTATAAAAGTTCTCTTTAATATCCATGCAGTGAGTAAATTTTAGGTCTTGGCCCCATGCTCTTTCCCAGCTTTCCATTTTAATTGTGTAGCTGAAATTAGTTGCCCATTTAATAAGACATTCCTTAATGGTCTCAGATTCCATTTCTATTTTCAATAGAAATTTGTAAAATTAAGTTATTGTAGATTTCTGTGATTCTATTATTATCTTGTCAAGTTCTGTTTTTCTATTGCTTATTCCTTTTAATTTAAGATCCATTTTAAATCTTTCATTTAGTTGGCGATATGTAAACCAATGGCATAAATACCCCTCCTTCTCTAAGTTTTGAGGTGTTTTCATGGTCGCAGAATCTCCATCCCATTTTAGCATATCTTCATACTTTAAATAGTGTTTCTGTTGTGTTGCTTAAGCAATCTGGAATGCTTCTTGTGGGGACAGCCAGTTTGGCAGTTTGGAATAATTTTTTTGTTTAATTATTGACCATACTTGAAGGAGAGCTCTTCTGATAATACAATCTTTAAATTCCTTGTTGACTTTTACTTTATTATAAAATAGGTAGCCATGCCATCCATATCTATTATTAAATCCTTCCAGCACCAATGTCCTTTCATCACCGAGTATTATCCAGTCGCACAAGCATAATAATAAATTTTCAAGTCTGGGATTCCAAACCCTCCTCATTCCTTAGTGTCTTTCATCACTTTCCACTTGCACTTTTTTTCCAGCCCAAATGAATTGGGATATATCCCTTTACCAGAGTTTAGAAACTTTATCATTAGTTAGGATTGGTAGGTTTTGAAATAAAAACATTACTTTCAATAGAACATTCATTTTAACCAATTAAATCTGACCCATGAGTGATAAGTTTAACATTGACCACCTATCCAAATCTTTCTTTATGTCTTTCCATAGAGGCGCATAATTATTGTCGAATAATTCCAAGTTCTTTTTTGATAAAATTATTCTGAGATATGTCACCTTTCTACGAATTTGGAGAGAGTCTGATCGATCATCTTCTCTCTTTTTTTGACATATTCATTGTTAATATAATTGATTTAGATTTGTTAAGTTTGAATCCAACAAAACTTCCATAATGTTGAATTTTTCCAATTAATTCTTTTATATTCTCAATTGGCTCTTCGAGGTTAATTACTAAATCATCAGCATAGGCTCTTATTTTGTAACTGTGGCCCTTAATTTGGGCCCCTGGGATTCTTTTGTCTTTTCTTATTAGATCAATTAGGATTTCTAAAGTCAAAAAAAATAGTGAGGGAGAAAGTGGACACCCTTGTCTGGTCCCCTTTGTAATTGGGGAAATTTTCATTTTTTTCTCCATTTATTATTATTTGCACTGATTGTTCTTTATATATAGCCTGAATCCAACTTAACAACACACCACCAAAGTCCATTGATTTCATTATTTCTGTCATGAAATCCCAATTAACCTCATCAAAGGCTTTATCAACATCTAAAAAAATAGTGCTGTCTCCCCCCCCCCCCCCGGATTTTTTTCATAGTACTCTATTAGGCTAATCATGGTTCTTATATTTTGTTTCATATACCTTTGCGGTAAGAAGCCACATTGATCTTTTTGAATGATATCTTGAAGTACCATCCTTAACCTCCTGGCTAAAATTGCTGCAAACAATTTATAATCTAGGTTTAAGAAAGAGATCAGCCTGTAATTCTAGGAAAGAGACAGATCTTTATTAGTCTTTGGTACTGGAGTAATGTTTGCCTTTGTCCAGGAGCCTGGTATGCCTTTTTGTTTAACCTCATTAAATAATGAATGTAAGGGAAGACTCAATTCATCTTGTAAGATTTTATAGTATATTGCTGAAAATCCATCCAGCCCAGGTGCTTTACCGGATTTCATTTCCTTTATTCCTTCAAGGACCTCCATCATTGTGATATTTGAATTTAATGTCTTTTTTTGTGTGTGTGTTATTTTGCCCAAAGTGTGTGGTTTAATATAATTTTCTAATTCTAATTTGAAATTACCTCCTTTGATTTTTTTTCTTTATACAGATTAGTAAATTATTTCTCAAACACACTCTGAATTCCTTTCACATTTGTAACTTTGGTCTTCCCATCCATTATTTCTATTATTGTTCTTTTTTTTCATCTTCCTTAATCTATATGCTAATAATTTCCCAGCTTTGTTCCCATATTCAAAATATTTTTGTCTTGTGAATTTTAACTTTCTTTCTAGTTCATTTGAGGTTAAAATTGAGAGTTGCTTTTGTAACAATTTAATCTCATTATTGATTTCTTTTTTATCTGTGCTTTGATTTAATTCTTGTTCTTTAATTTTTATCTTATGTGATATATCTTCTAATTTTTGATTTCTTTGCCTTTTCCATTCCACATTTTTCTGGATAAAAAAAAACCCAACACATATTACAGCTTTGCTTGCATCCCATATGGTTCTGAGGTCAGTTCCTTTATCAAGATTTTCTTCAAAATAAAGCTTCAGACAGTCCTTAGCTTGTTTCATTATTTTCTCATCCTTCAATATTCATTGAGTCGCCACGATATATCTTTTTTCCTCTTTTTAAAACAGATCAAAATTGGGTTGTGATCAGATATCTTTTTTGCTAGAATTTCAGTCTCTGCCACCTCATTGAGTAAATCCGATGAAATTAAAAACATGTCAATTCTTGAGGTTGACTGATGAGGTTCTGAATAATATGTGTACTCCTTAGAATTTTTATTTTGAATTCTCCAGTGATCTATCAACGATAACATGTCTAACACTTCAAAAAAAGATCATGGGAGTTTACCTTGATTTTCTGTTATTTTTTTTCCTGGAGGAGACTCTATCCATCACCAGGTCTATTACCCCATTCCAATCGCCCATCAAAATCAGAAACTCATAATCTATATCTACTAGCATTTTGGTAAGTCTCTTGTAAAACTTAGATTTATTTTCCAATGGGGCATAAATTCCCAGTATCAATGTTCATTTGCCCTCCATGCTAACTTCTACTCCTATGTATCTTCCCTCATTATCATTGGTTATTTCTTTTGCTGTGATGTGATTGGAGATATACAAAACTACACCGCTTCTTTTTTTCCCCCTCTGGCTGATATAAAATTTTGACCTAGTTTGGAATTTTTAAGATACTTTATGTCTTTATTTCGGATGTGTGTTTCTTGTAGACAGATTATTTCAGCTTGTTCTTTTTCTAAAAGCTGAAAAACTTGTTTTCTTTTATGTGGAGAATTCATTCCCCAGATGTTCCATGATATCATTTTCATCTTGATTAGCTTGTTCTTCCTTTTGTTAATAATCAAATCACTTATTGCTTCTTCCCTATTTGTTTATTATTTATTTAATTTTTATAGTACGGGTTTATAATTCTTCTGTAACATTGACCTGAGATCCCTCAGAGTCCTCTTCACTTGGGTCTACTCTTCCCGATGCTTCCAAAGTTCCTTCTTCTCTGCTATGATTAGTCCCCTCTTCTTCCTCTTTGCTGGGTAAGATATCTTCTGGGGAATTTAGTTGGAAATTCAATTTCTTTTGTTGTTGTTGTTGTTGTTGTTCTCTATTTTTACCTGGACTGTCTTGTTTCCAGTTGCTATGTCTTTCTTTATTGTCTTGGTCCATATCTTCCAAAGTTTCATCAGATTTGTTAAACTTTTCTAGGAATTTTCTTGCTTTTTCTATAGAATTTATTCTATGATTTCTTTCTTTCCAAACAAGCGAAATTCCTTCTGGCATATCCTACCTGAATCGAATATTTCTCGATTGTAATTGTCTGGTTAGGAACACATAATCTCTTCCCCTCAACTAGACCTGGACTAGCTAGAAAAACCAAATACTAACAGTGTGGTAATGGGACATTTGTAAGAATATGAGCAAGGCAGAAATTATTTAATGAGAAAGGTCTTGAGGATGTGTAAAGGTGTGTTTTCAGGATACATTTCTGAAAGATTATTCAGGATGAAAGTGATGGGACATGGGCATTTAAATAGTTTATTTTAATATGATGTATGAGCATCAAATAAAATACAAATACTGTGTCTTTATTTTCAGTTAGTACATAATTCAAATGCTATAATTTTAGAATGCGAAGGGAAAAAAACACCTTTATTTGTCATTTTTTTGCTCAATGGATTTCAAAGGTCATAAATAAATAGTGAATCCTAGCTAAGTAATAAGATATTTTTATATCTCTACATGCCAGTAATGTGTCGCACCTTGATCCACTGCTGAGTTTGATTTTTCAAAAAAGTAGTGGCCTTTAATCTTGTTTCCAAATGCTAGTAGAGATATCCATTTTCCTGCAAAGGAGTTTTATAACAAGCTCATATGGCACATTCTTTTTCACAGAGAGCTTCAAGTTTTGCAAATTATTGTGCAGACAGTAAAATGTCAGAGACACACACAGACAGAAGGAGACTTTCTTAAAGAGGCCTGTCATGTTTTTCAGACTGGGATGACATTTTCAAAGCAGACCCCCTATGAATCTTTTCCTCTGTTCATCTTAGACCTGGCTCAACATTATTCCAATTCAAGACCTTTCCTGAGTCACTACCATCTTTCTGTTTCACCAGCCACTTAATGACAGCATTGGCATTTATTGTAAACTAGTAGGTTAATCATAGATAGGGCTAAGAACAGTAAAACAAAAAAAACCTTCCCAGGGCTGTGACTAAAAGTTATTATGAACTTTACTTGGATTTTTGCTGTCATTGTTAGAATACAGTTTGATACAGCTAGAGATGTTTTCCAAGTTAGGCCTGAAAACTATATTTAGGGTTTTTAAATTGATGAAAATACCAGTGTTTCCCATAGTAAAGCTTAGCCTATAGTTTTATTCCATGCAGTGCACTCTCTGTTCAATTCAGAGTGAGTGTCCTTTAGCACTCCAGGTATTTGTTGGACTCCAACCAACATGGCCACAAAATGTTCTTGGACTCTCACCCCAACCTACCTGGTCAATGGTCAAAGAATGCAAAAGCTGGACTCTTAACTTGGAGGGATACATTTTCCTGAATGTCTTATTTATGTAGAAATAGCAGCATCCTTCTTACTCAGTGAAACCAAATAATGTTTATGTAAATATACCAATGAAAACACATCAGTTTTAATTCTGTATCAGGAGATGTAGCTAGGAAATGTGTGTTGAAATAAAGTTTCAGTTCATAAAGGATGCATGTAAACAAGGGCTTATCAATCTGGAACACTGCCCAATAGAAGACATGATTGCAGACACCGTTACCAAGGCATTGGCCAGAAACTGTTACCAAGTTGTATGAGAGAAGATGGATCTTCACTGAGAAGGTGGTGTTGGAAGGGCAACAGTGCTCTGCACTGAAGATTCAAGAATACCTGAGTAAGGGCAGTTAAAGTGGACTCAATTTGCACTATTTCTGGCAGTCTGCAAAGGCCCTGAGCTGTAGCAATAGGATTACATGGGGTATTGTAAAGTTTTAATTATCACCTTTAAAAAGATTGACAGAAAGTGTGTTTTGATTTGTATTTGTTAATTTTTCTCTATATAATCATCATCCAGATTTACACATTTTTTCTAGTGTTTCTTGACCCTCTGAATACCGTTATTATAGAAGTCTGCAGATTGCATCTTAAACTGCTTTTCCACTTCATGAATGATGTCATTTGTGTTGTCAAATTGGTGACCCGATAATGAATTTTTCATTTCTGGGAACAAGAAGTCACTTGGTGCAAGTTCGGGAGAATAAGGCGGATGCTGCATAATCTCAAAGCCACATACTCTTGCTTTGTTAACTGCAACTTGAGATGAGTGACCTGGTGCATTGTCAGCTAGGAGACAAATGCCTCTGGAGAGCATACCACAGCATTTATTTTTCAGAGCATCTCACAACTTGTCCAGAAGATTGCTGTAGTATGTGCCAGTGATGGTTTGTCCCTTTGCAGGTGTGAGAATGACTCCACGACAGTCCCAAAAAACTGAGAGTATGACCTTCTCTGCTGAGTTTTGCACCTTTGCTTTTTTGTGAGGAGGAGAATCACATGCTTCCATTCCATGCTCATGGTTTTGGTCTCTGGATCATACTGATAGATCCACGATTCATCCATGGTTACCAGACGACCAAAAAAATCCTCTTCATCCTGTTCCAACAGCGTCAACATCTGTCTTGAAAGGTCACACCATGTTTGTTTCTGGAAAGGGGTTAGCCAATGTGCAGACACCTTAGACATGTGTAGTTCATCATGAATAATTCTCCACACACTATCATAACTGAGACCAGTTTCATTCATGATCATTTGGATGGTTGCTCATCTGTCTTCCATGATTAAACACTCCACTTTTTTCACTGTGGCCTCATCATCAATCAATGATGGTCTTCCAGGTTTTGGATCAACTGTGAGGGATAGGTGACCAGTTTGCAAATTCCTTTTCCACCTCACAATAGTGTCATAAGAGGGGCAATCATTTCCATAAACTACCATAAACAAATTCTCATCATGAATTTGCCAGGCACTATTACCCTTCAAATGCAGGAACTTTATCACACTGCAAGCCTCAATCTTCTCCATCTTATACTTTAGTCACATCTGGCACAACCTGTAACAAAAATAAAGGACATAATGTGCTTATTTTTTCAAAATCATGCACTTAGGGACCAGTGATTACCCTGACAAAATTTCATCAATATACCATAATAGATACCCCCTCATAGACAGTTTGAGTGATTCAAAATTTCCTCCCTGCCTCTCTACCTATCCTGTTTCTTCTGTGAAGCAAACTGATACTCTTAGGGATGTTTCCACCTCTTCTCCTTCCCAGAACTCACCCAGATCTTCCCTGGAATGCAGCTAGATTAGATTAGTATCCTAAGTAACTTTATCGTCTTAGAATGGAATTATTGTAATAAAGCCATTACTTTCTTTTCTTTAAGCCATCCATGTCTTTGCTCCTTAGTCAAAATCTGTAATTTCTGCATGCACTAATTCTAATAAAAATATCATACATAAAGCTGGACTACTTAGAGTAAGCAGATGTGAAAACTGGAGGAAGGAACAACAATTTAAGATATGAAAATGACCTGATACTACTAGCAGAAAATAGCAAAAACTTGGAACAATTACTGAAGGAAGTCAAGGAAAAAGGTGCAAAGGTAGGTTTACAGGTGAACATTATGAAGACAAAAATATAGTAGCCCCTCCATTTTTTCAGGAGATCTGTTCCAGACCCCCTGAGAAAACAGAAACTCATTAATAATCAAGCCTTGTTGGCTTAAATGGCTGTGCACATTCCATGGACATGCACACCATTTAATTTAATGGACCTCACCACTCCATGAATAATGAAGACAGAAGGGTGACTGTAATGACCACAGAGTGAGGAAATTGAAATAGTTCAAGATTTTCCATATCTTCACCCAGTCATTAACCATAATGAAGACTATAGTCAATAAATCAAAAGACTAGGACTTGTAAGGGCAGCTATGAAAAACTAGACAAGATCTTGAGTTGTTAAAATGTCTAATTCTTGATTTTCCCATTTTTATGTACAGTTGTGAAAGCTGGACAGTGAAGAAAGATAATAGGAAGAAAATCAGCTCATTTGAAACATGGTGCTAGAGGAGAGTTCTACAGATAGAGTAGACTGCAACAGGAAGCATGCAGGAGCTGATATTTCCCTCTGTGTGTGTGTGTGTTGTTATCCAAAGAAAGGTGGGAGACTAGGGTGTTTCCACCAAGTGTG
Source organism: Phrynosoma blainvillii (assembly GCA_026167975.1). Classification (NCBI taxonomy): domain Eukaryota; kingdom Metazoa; phylum Chordata; class Lepidosauria; order Squamata; family Phrynosomatidae; genus Phrynosoma; species Phrynosoma blainvillii. Next base: position 47,352,605 of record JANUYF010000003.1, on the reverse strand, counting down.
TCAATGTCTCTTTAAATGTTAAGTGTTGATACATTTTATTTCCTTTCCAAAGCCACAGAGATAAGGTAGATTTAAAATTTCAAGCGAAGCATTTACAAAGGAAGTTCACACCTTTCCTTACCCATAACTGTTTTCCTCTTCCACACTTACAGTAACTGCTGCCACACTGCAGAAATAAAGCAGTTTGACACCACTATAAAGTAAATGGGTAAATGCTGCGGAATTCTGGGATTTGTAGTTTGTTGGGGCACCAGAGCTCCCTGACAGGGAAGGCTAAATATCTCAGAAAACAACAAATCCCAGAATTTTCATAACATTTACTCATGGCAGTTAAAGTGGTGTCAAACTGCTTAATTTCTGCAGTGTAGACACACCCAGTATCAGCAAATCCTGAGTAATATTTTCTTCCCATAATTTCAGAAGTAAAGGGAGGACATTAGTTTCAGTAAAAGAACACACAAAGGGCATAACCCAGTTAGAATCAAATGGGTTCAAGACCACTGATTTCGGTGATGTTTCAAAGCAACCCTCTCTCTATGCTAAATTGGTATCTGTTCCTTATTTGAAATGAAGAAAACCAAGTCTGAGACAGCCAACAAATTTCATTTTTCTAAAAAATGAGAGTAACCTTTGAGGAGGGATCCTTTGAGAGACTTTTCCTGAAAGACACATTCAGGAACGGTTTCTACTAAAGTGCACTGGGAGACATTACTCAGGATATAAATTATAGATTTAGGATTTTGTCGTGAATAACCCTTTTTATTTTATTGCCTAATATTAATCTTAAAGAAGTGGTCTATTGAATTTTATATCACATCATAACTTCGTAACTTTTCCCATTGTCCTAATAAAGGCATTGCACTATTTTTTAATTCTCACCCCCATATCCCAGCCCATCCCAAAAGGACTGGTATGGCTCCATGCATTTCTTTGAAAGACAGATGGGGGCACATTCTGATCTTGGAGAATTTACTGAGACAGAAGTAAACAAGCTGTTACATCTCCTTTGGTCTTCCCTATGTAAAATCAAGTAAACAGAGTAGTTTTCCATTAATCTGTGATTTCCCATTTCTTACAAACTGGGAAACTATAGTTGGTTAACTGCAGAAGAAGCCAGGTTGAAATCAACTTCAACCATGAAGCCATGGCTGAAGTTGGCTTGAGATCCTCCCTCCCTCTTAAGCCATATATATATATATTGGTCTCAACTAAGTTTCTTAAACTGTCAGTTCTTAATGTTTAGTCAATTTTCCAAAATATCAGAAGAGAAAGAATAATAACTGTATCTGTTCTATAACAGATCAGGGACTTAAATAGGTATTTACTGTACATTAGAATTAATTTTACACTGGCATTACTGAAATCAGCCCAGATGTGAGTTGCTCAAATATTACATTAACTTCTAATTCCTGCATCCATCTTATTTGCTGTCCTTCAGCTGACTGGGGGGAAAGTTGTATAATACAAATCTGGATTCTTTTGATTTGTTATGGAAATCCAGATCATTTCAATAATTTGACTCTATCTTTTCTGTCTCTGCTCTTCTTGGTTTTATCATTCTTATCCCAGGTGTTTGGTGCATGGCCTTGAAACTGCCATTCATCATGCACTTCAGTCACATGCATGATTGCCACACATATCCATCTGGCATACAGTTATCTCTAATAAAGTCTGCCACAGTCTGCTGCACACAATTTCCAGCAGATGATTATGAAATGCAATCAAATCAAGGCCAGTCTTATCCAGCACCTTCATATAATGTCTCTGTCAGTTTAATATCATACAGAAGCAGCAGTCCTTCTTCACTCAGAATGATCCCACATTGTTGTCTTTATACTGTTGAGGCACTGGTGTGTAACCACTTGGAAATGGTAACGGTGGGGAGAGACAGCTTAAATTCTTATGGTAAATGATAAAGAACCAATGGTTTGCCATGGCGTGTGGTAGACTTCACATTCGGGGGAGGAAGTGAATCCACATCCTTGGATTGAGTCTCAACTTTAAAAGAGCTATCCAAGGTTCTGAACCTATTCAGGGGGTAAGGTGCAGCACCTTGAATGGCTTCTTTAAAGTTCAGAGTAAAATCCAAAGTAGATACACTATCGTACTGATCTGGAAGCCATCAGCTGCCACTGCTTTGGGAGTGACTATCTTGGCTTATCAAATCAAGACCCCTCCATTTTCATCCCCTTCTCTCTTCTTTTCTCTGCATGTCACAATTGAACAATTCCTGGGTCAGTTAATTAATTGACCATAGTTTCCAATTATGACTAAAACAGTAAAAATAGTTATCAGAAATGGAACAAACCATTGTATTAAATCATTATTTGCATACAAGTATAGCCAGTTTGGTGTAATGGTTTGAGCATTGGTTTACAACTCTGGAGAACAGGATTCAATTCCCTGCTCAGCCATGGAAACCCACTGGGTGACCTTGGGCAAGTCACACACTCTCAGCCCCAGAAAACCCTGTGATAGGTTTGCATTAGGATCACTATAAGTCAGAAACAACAACAATGGACAATAAACTGAAGACCTCCACTTTCATTCCCTTACCTCTTTGCACCAAGTTGTCTGTGTATGTGCAGACTGCTCCATCCACACTACAATACCCACCTTCCTTCCACCTTTCCCCCATCATTCATCTGTGTGTGACTCATCTTACCACAGTACTACAAAAACAACTCTCTACCCTGCTACTAAAAGTTACAAAAGGAAACTATGACTTTCTGAGCTAATAAAGAGTACTGATAGCAATTGCTGCAAGGAGTCAATAAAGGGCTGCTCTATGCACATGCTCTAAAATCAAAACTGTCTAATTTACCTTAGAGGTCATTAGGTGCATCACATTGTCTTGAGAATGCAAGGATTAGGAAACCTGTGGTCCTTCAGATGTAATTTTGCTTCAACTCTCACGATTTCTGACAATTTGGCATGCTGGCTGGAGCTTAGGTAAATTTGGTGGTTCACTTCCTCTATAGTCCATGCAATAACTGTTCATGGTCCATTAAGAAACAAGTTGGTACTTCTTTCCTTCTTTGATGCAAGAACTTTTTCCTTGGCACTTTCTTCTATGCAAAGCTGGAGCAAAAATATATTTATCAGGGGTCTCCTTTCCACTGAATGATTACTGGTACCAACTTTAAAATTTTATCAGCACCATTTTATCTGTGAGCTGCCTTGAGTTCCTTTCTGAGAGAAAAGTGGTATAGAAAATAAATAAATAAATAAATAAATAAACAAGTTAAATCATTTGTCTTTGTCCATGTATTTTTAACTGGTTGTTCTCTTTAATATATCTGAATATTTTATTATTATGTATTTATTATATATTAAAACATTTATTTTTGTTGTTAATTGCCCTCGAGTCGATCTCGACTTATGGCAACCCAATGGATGAAACATCTCCAAGACCCCCTGTCCTCCACTGCTCTGCTTAATTCCTGCAACCCCATACCCATAGATCCTTAATAGAGTCCATCCATCTGGCATGTGGCTTTCCTCTCTTCCTACTTCTCTCCAACTTTCCCAGCATTATTGTCTTTTCCAATGAGTCCTCTCTTCTCATGATGTGTCCCACCCTATATCAAGGCAACTTAAGTTGTAGTTTCAGTTGCCTTTTGACTGTTTATTTGTTATGAATATTTTTGCTTTACATTTTGTCTTATTTTAACTGTATTTGTTGTGACAGGGCCCTACACAGATCCCTGCAGCTGCTTGCCACAAAGTGCCTCACTGCCAGGAAAGGGTTGGAAATTCTTCCCTGACCAACCCCCTCCCCAGTGCCTCAGAAATCCCTATGTTGGTGCAGCTACCTAGCTTCTAAGATATGTTTGGGGAGTTGCATTGGGAGATGTAGTTATGATGATGCAACTCCTTCATCCTAGCTATGTCTCCTGATGCATAATCTTAGCCAAGAAATGATTTATTTCTGATAGAGAGCACTGATCTGGCACAAGTACTGGTACATGGACACCTTCAAAGATCAGTCAATAAATAAATACCGTATTTTTCGCCATATAAGGCGCTCCGGCATATAAGGCGCACCCAATTTTAAAGGAAGAAAATCCAGGAAAAAAGGATTCCTCCCTTTAGCCGGAGGCCGGTTGTTCAATGGGCTGGTGCTGGGATCGGAGAACTTCTCCGATCCCAGCACCAGCCCATTGAACTGAGGTCGCGGGGAGAAGGAGGGCTCCTTCCCCCCGCGACCTCAGTCTTTCAATGGGCTGGTGCTGGGATCGAAGCAATCCCAGCGCCAGCCCATTGAAAGACTGAGGCCGTGGGGAGAAGGAGCCCTCCTTCCCCCCACGGCCTCAGTCTTTCAATGGGCTGGCGCTGGGATCGCTTCAATCCCAGTGCCAGCCGATTCAAAGACTGAGGCCGCGGGGAGAAGGAGCCCTCCTTCTCCCGGTGGCCTCAGTCTTTCAATGGGCTGGCGCTGGGATCGCTTCAATCCCAGCGCCAGCCCATTCAAAGACTGAGGTCGCGGGGGGAAAGAGGGCTCCTTCTCCCCGCGGCCTCAGCCTTTCAATGGGCTGGCGCTGGGATCGCTTCGATCCCAGCACCAGCCCATTCAAAGACTGAGGCCGCGGGGGGAAGGAGCCCTCCTTCTCCCCGCGGCCTCAGTCTTTCAATGGGCTGGCGCTGGGATCGCTTCGATCCCAGCACCAGCCCATTCAAAGCCTGAGTTCGCGGGGGGAAGGAGCCCTCCTTTTCCCCGCGGCCTCAGCCCTTCACCCTATAAGGCGCACTGACTTCCCCACGCATGTTTTGGGGAAGAAAAAGTGCGTGTTATAGGGCGAAAAATACGGTAATTCTCAATCAATTTTTTTTAAGTGTCTCTAAGCACATGCAGAACATTTTTCATCAAAATTGAATCCTATAATTTTGTCTATCTTGTCTTCTATGGCACTGATCAATGTGACAAATAGAATTCCTGGTTGATTGCATTATTTATTAAAGTTATTTATATACCACCTTTCACCATAAAAGATAACAAGATGAGTCTCCAAAACAAAACCAATACAGTAAAACATTCTTGGGTTTGTTTGTTTGTTTTTCTAGACTAGTTCTATCTTGGAGACCCACCACATACGGCATTATATCCAGAGTATCATCAAGCTGGCATTAAAATCTTTACCAAGTGTGGAGAAAAAGCAAAACAAATGGAAAAGTTTTTAAATAATATTTTCTTCTCTCTTCTCTATACCTTCTTCTAATTATACTTTCTGTAATAGCTCTCAACCTCACAGCCAGGCATCACCATGATTAAAGAAGATGGGCACTTCAGTGGAGTAAATATCACTGTTCCCTAGTGAAATTGTTTTTGTTGTTCATTTGGCATATGTGGACAACCTTGACTGAAGGGTATTCTAAATTATCAACTCTGTTGAAAGCTATTTATAACTTCATTGAATGCCAAGGCCCAGTAATCTTATTTAATGCAATGCAGTTTCTCTGTTCCCCTGAGTAGAAATGGGAGCTCACATCAAAACATAATTAGGAACCTATCACATTCAACACAGCTCTGCCAATGCAATCATATGGCCTCTTAATCATTTAGCCTGGAGAAGAGACAATTAAGAGGTGATACAATTGTCACCTTTACGTATTTGAAGAATTGTCACATAGAAGGAACAAATTTGTTTTCTGTTGCGCCAGGGAGCAGGACCAAAACCTGTGGGTTGAAATGACATGAAAGGAGATTTTGATTAAACAGTGTGAGCCGTTTAACAGTGGAACAGAACAGACTGAAGATGATGGTCTTTCGTTTGTTAAGCAGAGGCTGGATGAACAGCTACTTTTCGCAGGCCTCCTTTTCAGCTATAATTTCTCCAAAATTTCAAAGATACTCTGACACTGCTGATGGCAGGGATGTTACTAGGGTTGGCATCACCCAGTGCAGTAACTCATGGTGCCACCTCACTACACTGACCTCTTCCCGTACCACCACATACAGGATCCTAAACAATTATTTTTTGTAATAATCTTACTCATATATCATAATTCCCATTTATCACTGAATGGAATGGTAATAGCTGTGACATGAACAACTATCAAAATTAAAATTATACCTTTAAATTACAATATCCTATGCACAGTCTAAATGTATTTACATGTTCATAGTTCTATGTGCTTAAAGTGAAATTTTGGTAAGAAAAAAGTAAAATTTACAAAGAAGAAAAATCTTAAAATTTTAAAAATATTTTTATTTTTTTAATTTAAATGTCTAAAATTTTAAAATTATTTTTTTTTAAAAAAATAAAGTCTGGTGCCTCTCCTTTCTCCTCCCACTCAGACTTGCCCCACTCATACCATCTCTTCAGCATTTTAAAAGGATGCAGGTGAATGCCACAGTCCATTTTTGCCCAAAGGCAGATGTTTGGGAAACAGCGGTGTCACACACACACATCTTAGGGTGCCACCTGGTGCATCCCACACACCCCACACTCCCCTAGTGATGCCCCTGACTGGTAAGGACCCTCAATACACCCCCCCCACAAACCTTTTAGGATAACACCTGCAACATGCCAGTTTTCCCAACAAGTAGCTGGGGACATGTTAACTTTGACAGTGTGCATCATATATTGGGGGGGGGGGGGAGGATAGCAAAGGAAAAATCTTCCCTTCCTCTTGAATGATCAAGAAGGAGAAGAGAACAGCTGTTGCTGAGATCTGTGTACTTAGTCTTGAATGTCAAAGATGTATCCAACTTTTATACCATAGTTCTAAATCTGCTGGCATGTGATCTTAATGTTAGCTTGGAGATTTTCCTATGCTACCTAGTTTCTTCCTTTTGAGAATTATGCCCCACTTGGTAATCATGGTCGTAGAGATAACCTGGCTACAATAAGTGAGACACATCTAACATCCTGGTTACATTTCTACCATACTCTCTACACAGGTCTACTCTAAAACATGATATGGAGGCTGCAGCTATCAGAATATACAATAATTCAACTGCATGGTCAGAAACCATGACATCAGTTCTAAATAAAGTCTAAGGCTGAGAGTGTGTGACTTGTCCAAGGTCATCCAGTGGATTTCCACAGCCTAGCAAGGATTCAAATCCTGGTCTCCAGAGTTGTAGTCCAACACTCTAACCCAGGGGTAGGCAACCTTTCCCCTTTAAGGGCCGAAGGACTTCAGCTCCCAGAAGCCTCAGCCATGTTGGCCATTAGTCCCATGTTGACCAATAGCTCCTGGGATTCTGGGAGCTGAAGTCCCTTGGCCCTTAAAGGGGAAAGGTTGCCTACCCCTGCTCTAACCACTACACCATGTTGGCTTTCTCAAATAAGGGACCTCCCTTATGATAAAGGACACCTGGCAAATCTCTTGTAGGGTCAATTGTCACAAAGGGTTACTTTATTTCAGTAACAAGCTATAACGTAGCTCTTTACCAACACTTTCTAAGGATCTAAGGTTCTAAGAGTTTTCTTGGTTTGAATTTGTATAGATTTTTAATTTTTTTAAAAAAATTAAATTGTTGTATGTGCTTCAGACTATTGAAATTGTTATAAATTGCTGTGAATGGTTTTAAATGATTTTATGTGGCTTTTTTTTTACACTGTCTACCTTACATCTTATGATGTGGGCAGGATATAAATATTTTAGTAGATTAAACAACTGTTTATACGCTTCTGACCATTCCAAGGATGTTTTTGGTAATAAAAGTAACTCCATACATACTGGATTGTTTGGTTACATAGTACAGAGATGGGGATCATCTTTCAATTTCAGAGAAGTTGGGGGGCTTAAAAAATATTAAACTGTACGTATGGATATACAAAGGGAACTTGTAGCACCTTTTAGAATAACTGTGTGAAAGACGTTGCAGCATAAGCTACTGTAACAGATGTTCAACAGTGGAACACACTCCCTCGAAGTGTGATAGAGTCTCCTTCTTTGGAGATATTTAAACAGAGGCTGGATGGCCATCTATCGGGGTGCTTTACAGGGCCCTTGAGGTCTCTACCAACTCTATGACTCTATGGTTCTATGCTTCTATAAGCTTTTGCAGACTTGGTCGACTTCCTCAGATACATGCAAGTACGCCAAATCTATGAAAGCTTATGTTAGAACTTCTTTTGCACAGTTAGGGATGAGGCAGATGGCCCCTAAGGGGCAGCTCTGTGCCTCCCTGGGAGTGCTGGATTGGGGCTGCAGCAACCACACACCACAGCCCCGATCCTCCTTTTTACTGCTCCAGAAAGAGCTGGCAAATGCTACTCCTTTTTAGGGTAGCAAAAAGCTGCCCTTAGAGCCACCGCCACTGCTCTTTTGCGCCTCATTGGTGCAGCGTTTGTGCACACTGCACCAACAGGCCCCCCTGATGCTGTGCAACATGTGGTGGGGTGTGCAGCATGACGGCGGTGTCAGGGCAGAGTCAGGGCACCTGGCGTGCAGTCGCCCAGCCCCAACTAGACCCCCAGGCCAGCCCTTTAGGCCAGTCTGCATCAGCCCTAAGTCTCAAAGGTGCTACAAGGCCTCTTTGCATGCTGATATTCCAGACTAACATGGCTGTGCACTATAAGAGTGTAGTGCAGTAATGTGGAATGTCTCTGAATTCTAAACACATACTGGTGTTTTGGTGTTTCATATATCAACAGATGTTCTCCTGTTTATAAAACACAAGCACATGAAAAGTATTAAGTTAATGAAGGCATTAAAGTTTTTCATGGTAATATTCTTGATAAATCATAGTATGTGTAATTGGTAAACAGAAATAAAATTAAAGGATAATTAAGGATAATTGTCAATGTTTTCTTTTAATATTACAATCAATGCAATTCATCCCATCCCAGCAAAAATATTATCATATAGTTACTGTCCCCTTCAAGTCATTTTTTATTTATGGCAATTCTAAGGTAGGCTTTTAGGGGGCAGAATTTGTTCAGAGGAAGTTTGCCTTTGCCTTCCTCTGAGGCTCAGTGTGACTTGCCCAAGGTTGCCGAGTAGGTTTCCATGGCCAAGAGCGGATTTGAAGCCTAGTATCCAAATGTCCTAGTCCAACAATCAAAGCACTACATCATTCTGGCTCTCATGAATAAAGTGTGAATGCAGTCCCCCATTACCAGAAATTATGCAGTCGAGTTTCTCCTGTTTGTGAAATTGCAGAGGTCAGCACAACTGAAGTCCAATGGATGAGCATGAGAAAAAGATAGGCATAGGACTTCACTGTAAAAGATGAAAAGATGAAATTAACAAATTATGGCTTAATCATAACTATTAACACTGCTATTATTGTAAGCAACATCCCACACATCTCTACAACCTACCAGTAACCATGTAGCTGCAGTAAGAAGAAAGAATTAAGGACCTGGGTTTTTTAAACAGCAAGCATATTGGCTGCAATCTTGCATGTTACTGGTAAAATTCCACCAGATGCAGCTTCCTCAATCAATCAATCAATCAATCAATTACTTTATTGATGAGCTACCTTTTTTTCCTAGAACAGGACTCAAGATGAGTTATAGAATAAAAAGAAATACAAGAAAAACTACATATAGCTACATACAAAAAGTTAAGATTAAAATAATAATAAACTGTAGGAGTCAAATCATGTGAAATGTACATTTAAAAGCATAAATTAAAATGGTACAGAGGTTTTGTAGAAAACCTATTGTATACTGAAGGGCCCTAAGGAGGTCCAGGAGGATGGTCTCATCTTCATGTATCTGGCCATAGTTCTGTGTAGCCACCCTTCGTCTTCCCCAGACATTAGACTGGGTTGGGCAAAATGTGGCCCAAAGCTATATTTGTTAGATTTTCTCTGACAATAAAGGGTCTTTAAAAAACAAAACAACCAAAAGTCCTTAAGGTGAGAGTGATCTTTTATATCCTGATTTCTCATATCAACAATAGGCATTGGATTTCTGAACACATTACAGCTATGTGTAACTACACTGGGAGTTCTGAGGTATAAGTAATTGTGATGAATGGCATTACTTTCTAGCTGTATGTGTCAAGTTTTTCAAGCTAACCTCAGAACCTTCGTTCCTACAACATCTTGTATTAACTGAAGTTTTCTAATACATTAACTCATTTAAAGTTAATGGAACATCTGATCTGTCCTTCTCTTTCTAATCTGGTTCTGAGTTATTTGGCAGACACAACTCTTCATCTTGGAGTTATTGAATGTCAGAGCTGCTCTTGAAACATCCTTAACTGACTCTTTATTGGGTTCAAAACAAGGACATAAATATTCTTAGAAACTAGATCTACTTTGATTACTTTACCAAATGCCAATTTATCTGTAAAGTTGGTGCTCTGGTCTTATAAAAGTAGTGTCACATTAATTAACTAATGTTTTACAAAAATCATTCATTGTTTTTCCAAGGAGCTCTAATTCTGAGCATCCATTTTGAATCCCAAACATAAATTAGCACTATATGCACAAAAAGGACAAAGAATGCAGTTTCCCACACTGCCTTCTATATGCCTTGGAGCTAGATTTAATCAGATGTTTTAACCATGAACCATTCAGCAAAGAGCATAGAAGATATTCAATGGCCAGAGGGGGGGAAAATCCACGGGGAGAAAAATAATTTTTCCCTAGTGATTCTCAGGGCTATGGGAAGATTTGATTATTGAGGATAGCAGCAAACAGGGAATATAAATGATGTTATCTCTATTCTCAGTCTTGGCTTGAGGGTATTCATGAAATTCTTTCTCTTTGTTAAACAACTAAGAAGCAGGACAAATCTGCTTTATAAATTATGCATAAGAATCTAAAACAATTGAAGTCATTTATTAAACTGAGGTCATATTTGGCTGCATTATGGCTGCAATTCTATCCTCATTTACCTGAGAGTAAATGAAGTGAGACTTAGAGTAGGCATATGTTTAGGAGTGCACTTTAGTGTGCACTCCTCTCTCTCTCTCTCCTTCCTTGGAACCTGGAAAATTATCCTACCATTCCTCAGTCAAATCTTTTTACTTTGTGCTACAAGTGACAATGCTTGCATGGAAATTGGGGGAAATGCAGCACCCAAAGTAAAATTTCTGAGCTCTATGTTCAGTTAGAAGCAGTTTTGGCATGTCAATATATTTATTCTTATTCAAAGTAACTTTGCAAGCTTTGGATCACAGTGTTTTAATCATAAACCACCTAACAAAGAGCAGGAAAAGGTGCTCAATGGCTGTCAGAGCCATGCCTGTATGCATAGATTCTGGCAAGTTTTTATTGCTGTTGATCTGAATGCTACAGTTATTATATAGTTTGTAGATGGAAGGGGATTGTGGAAAACTAGTAGTCATAGCAAATAGGTTAGCTGGTATAGGGGTTGGGAATAATTGTAGCGGGCTAGGATAGTTTTGAGAAAGTTGGACCATCAGAATGCATAAGCTGTGGGATGCGGAGAGCTGGTGTCTGATGTAACTGAAAAGAAGGCTGTTGGGTGGAATGAAGAGAGATAGTGCTGGTGAGAAGGTTTGGAAAAGGGGGGCTGGCTTGATGGGGGAAATGGACATGGGAATTGGAGGTGGGTGCTAGTTTTGGCATCAAAAGTGCTAGGAGGAGTTTACAGGTTTGGGGGGCTTTAAGATATTGTTTGGCTTGGAAGGGGCAGCTCTGGCTTAAACACTGACTGGTGAATTTCTGACTATATGTTCTCAATAAAATTTTATGTCGGTTCAACTCACTGGACTTATTGATTCACAAAGTTTCTCAATTTGCTCAAGTCTGACAATGGCCAGGGATAATAATGCCAAAGGAAGAAAAATGATTCCCTCCTCCAGCAAATTTTTCCCTATCAAAAATGATGTTATATTCAGCAGTCTCCAAGACTATGGAGGAGAAACTTCAGAAACAGAGGTTAAGGCATGCAGTGTAGCTGTGTTGGCCATTTAGCAAATTCAAACAAAAATCCATCACTGATACTTTAATTGGCAAACCAAAATGCGCAATATGCTTGTTGCAAGCTTCGAAAGCATGGAGCCTTGAAAACTTGCAACAAGTATATTGTGCATTTCAGTTGGCCAATAAAAGGTTCACTGATGGATTTTTGTTTGAAGGGGTTAAGGCAGTAGGTGGGTGAGTGTCAAGACAATGCTTAAATCTGGCAGCACATATGAGAAAGGCCAATATATTCACTCATTTTGGCAAGAAGAATTGAAAACCACAATTTCAGACACTGCATGGGCTCATATTTGGTCTTCACCCCCATACAAATCCCCTTCAGCATCTTTGAGGGAGAATACTTTGAAAACCATCCGTAGGTGGTATCTCAACACCTATAATGCTGTCTAAAATGGTTAAAACACTCTCTCTGGATTGCTGGAGGGGGTGTAAATCTAGAGGCTCTTAACATGCATATGTGAATTGAATGTCCTAAAGTGAAAAAAATTCCGGGATGCAGTTCTCTATCAAATTTCATGTATCACTGATCAAACTGTAAATTTCTATCCAATTTTGCTTTCGCTTTCTATTTTTGTTAAAAGTAATTCTAACTTGAAACATAGGAAACTGAATTTTTTTCTTATTACTGCTGCCAGATTAGGAGTAGCCAAATGTTGGAAGTCAGGTGACCTCTCCATTGAGAACTGGTGGTCTAGAATTTGAGATATGTAGTTGATGGAGAAACTGCCTGCTGAGATGAGGTTTTGCATTGGCCACAAAAGGGCTGACACATTTCAAGAAGACTGGATCTTTATTGATTATGTTAATCATCACTCCCACCAGATCCAACCTCCTACTTCACAGATGGATCTTTGGACAGACACCTTGACAAGCCGGACACTCTGGCTCTTGCGGAGAACTAATTTTGTGATCCTGCTGCAGAATAACTACTCATCAGATACATACTTTTGCCCTTGTTGTTGTTGTTGTTGTTGTCATTGTTCTACAGACTTTATGTGTTTTATTGTAAAAACTTAATAAAAATGTAATTAGGAAAAAAATTGGCAGAAGGGCAAAGAGAGGCAGAATGGTACAAATAATGCCAACAGGGTTGAGAATGATGTAGCCCCCAAAGAACAACTGTGTAGTCTCCAGTCCCTTCTCTCTCTCTTTCTGTCTCTCTCTTACACAACCTGCTTAGGGGTTTCCAGTATTTACTCATTTATTTATTTGTAAAATGGGAAGGTGCAGCTCCCAGGGAGTCTTTTGGGTGAGCATGGCCCCTGAACATGCTATGGCTATTGACTCCTATGTTAATTAAATGGTAAGGCAACCTAATGCGTGCATGCAGCATGATTCTTAAGCAGCCTTTTCTCCAGTCTTTGAGAATCTTACCTAAGGAACTCATTAATATCTCAAGAATAGTTGACTCTGGGAAATGGCAACTGAGGGCCTTTGCAGACTGCCAGAAATAGTGCAAACTGAGTCCACTTTAAGGGTTAGGGTTAGTGCTAGGGAGTCATGGGAATTGTTTTTTTCCCCCTGAGACATTGAGCCTTCTCTGTCAGAGAGCTCTGGTGCCACAATAAAATAGAGTTCCCATGATTCTCTAATCCTAACCCTAACCCTTAAAGTGGACTCAATTTGCACTATTTCTGGCAGTCTGCAAAGGCCCTGAGTAGAGAGGTGGATCCACAATACACCAACTGATAAGACACTTGTATTTCCTCTGTGTCACAAAAAATGACACACAGTTAATGGGAAAAATCTATTGTGTTCCTTGTTGGAAGCATCAGATGTAGCTGAATTTCCCCCCAAACTTGTGCATTATCCAGGAGCCCTCTCACACAACTCTTTTATAGCACTGTGATTCCATTTTATAGCTATGGCTGCATCCTGAGGTTTTTGTTTTGATAAGCAAGATTGCTCTCTTTCTGAGAAGTTTACCTACCCTTCCCTAAGTCTACCTACCCCTCCCTAAATTGCAATGACTCCCAAAAAGAGATATACTTGCATTATGCCGGTGTATGTCACTAACAGGGTGCTATCTGAAATCTCAGTTGGAAAAGATAAAAGCCATTTTATTCAGGTCCAATTATAAAATTGCCAACTGATAAAGCATTCATTACATTTGTTTCTAATAAATTGATGGTGGGTTGGAGATGGTGGTAATAAAAAAAGTTCCAATACTGTAATGAGAAGTGGGAGTGCTATACAGTGGTCCCTCCACATTCAGTAGGATATGGTGCACAGGACCCCTGTAAATGTGGAAAAACTGCAAATAGCAAAAACACTTTGTTTTTACCTAAGAGAACACCTCTCTAGGGATCTCTAGGTCCTCCAGTGCAACTCTATGGTCAACATCTGCCAAACATTGACCATAGAATTGTGTTGGAGGAGCTACAAAGACCTAGTGGAGTGTTCTCTCTAGAAATCTCTAGGTCCTTCAGTATGACTTTTGGTTAAAATTGACCATACAGTTGCACTGGAGGACCTAGATATTCATAGAAGAACATAATAATACAATCCATGAACAATCAAATCTGCAAAAGTCCAATCTGCAAATGTGGATGGATGACTGTATTCAGTACATACATATCTACAGTAGATAGAATCTATTTTTCTTGGTTTCATTATCATTTTATGTGCTGTAATTTTTCATTATTACTGTTATCTTGGTTTCATTATGTACTGTCTCTAGTTATAGTTTTTGGTTTGAATATTATATTGTTTATATTTTGTAAACTGTTCAGCTAACATTTGCTATAAGACCGTATAAAAAAACAACTGACTAAGCAATCAATATCTATTTTCCTATTGTAATTAAAGTTTATTGACTTATTGGTCCAAATATACCACTTATGCCATGATTATTAATTCATATACACACATTTAATCATGCTTTCTTAACACTGCAATCATATACATAACTACTGAGAAGCTATTGATTTTAATAGGACTTTCTCTGAAGTAACAATATACACTTGTCTCAAAGATGTTGATAGCTGTAGGGAGTTAGGATTACATACAAGCCTCTTCTTCTTGTAGAATGGCTTCTTCAAAAGTTAGGCCAGTGTGAGGGCAGACTAAGGAATTTCCAACATCCCTAGGCTAAGACAGATTTGGATTGAGTACAGCTTCAATTGGCCTACAGTAGGCTCAGATAGACATTGGTCATCTGGTTACAGTTTCCTTCTAAGGATTTATAGGATTGTAACTTAAATGTCATTTGGATCACATAGAGTTTAATTTAAAAAAGGGGGGGCTATTATTGTTATCATCAAAAGTATGATAAATGATTTAGCAACTTTATTATGTTGGGATTGGAAAAGGAATAACAGTGGACTATGAAACAATAGGTGACATCATATTTTAAAAAAGAATAAAAATTCCTTCATCAAGACTTTGCTTATGGCTTGGACCCATCCTGGATGGGGTTACACTCCCCCTGAAAGACTGTGTTCTCAGTTTAGGGTACTTCTGGATCCATTGCTCCAAATGACAGCTCAGATAGAAATGATGGCCAGGAGTGCTTACCATCAGCTCCGGCTGTTACACCAACTGTGCCCCTACCTAGAGCTGGAACACCTAAAGATGGTAGTGCATGCACTAGTAACCTCAAGATTTGACTTCTGCAATGTACTGTACATTGGGCTACCTCTGTATGAAGTTTGGAAACTTCAGGGTCTTTACAGACTGCTGGAAATAATGCAGCTTGAGTCCACTTTAACTGCCCTGGCTCAGTGCTAGGGAATCATGGGAATTGTAGTTTTTTTCTAAAACATTTACCCTTCTCTGTCAGAGAGCTCTGGTGTCACAATAAACTACAGTTCCCATGATTCGCTAGCACTGGGTCAGGGCAGTTAAAGTGGACTCAAGCTGCATTATTTCTGGCAGTCTGTAAAGGCCCTTCAGTTAGTTCAAAACACGACAGCCAGATTGATTATTGGGACATCCAGGAGTGATCACATTACACCAGTACTAAAATCATTCCACTGGCTGCCAATTAGTTTCTGGGTAAAGTACAAAGTGTTGGTTATTGCCTTTAAAGTTCTACATGGTTTGGGTCCAGGTTACCTACAGGATCACCTCCTCCCATGTAATCCACCTTGTACACTTGGATCTTCTGGTGGACATTTACTCCAATCATCCAAGACTAAGGGCCGATGCAGACTGGCAGTTTAGGCTGGCCTGGGGGTGGAGTTGGGGTGGGACAACCACACGCCAGCCACCCTGACTTTGCCCCAACTCTGCTCCAACGTCGCACACCCATCCGCATGGCATGCAGTGTCAGGGTGCCCTCTTGGCACAGAGTGTGCACATGCTGTTCCAAAGAGTCACAAAAGAGACACAGCAGTGGCTCTAAGGGCGGCCTTTTGCCACCTCCAAAAGAAGAAGCCCTAAGTTGGCAACTGTGAGTTAGAGAACTTTTTCCTCAGCTACCCCTAGACTGTGGAACAACCTGTGGAAGAGATTTGACAGCTGAATATGCTGTCTGAATTTAAAAGTTTCTTCTGGCAGGCTTATCCAAATGATTTTTAAATTGGGAATTTTAAATTATGATTTTTAAATGTGGGATTGTTTTAATTTGTGTACATCTTATTTGTCCTTTTAAATGTTTTATTTATTTTAATGCTTTGATTATATCTTTGTACAGTGCTGTGTACATTGACAGTGCTTTAGAAATAAAATAATAATAATAATAATAATAATAATAATAATAATAATGTATATTTTAACTGTTATATTTTTAACTGATGTTTTTGTCTGATAATTATTGTTGTTCTCCATGTTGATCCACAGGGAGAGATGGGATAATAATAATAATAATAATAATAATCAATGAAATGTGGTACTGGATAAAAGTTATGCAAATACCTTCAAAAAGTTCTGCTAAAAAGATATAAATGAGTCTGAGAGGAAATCAAGCCTGAACTCTGCATAGAAGCCAAGATGACTAAAAGTGTTGTACTTTGGACATGTCTCATTGGAAAAGACAATAAGCCTTGGCAAAGCAGAAGACAGTAGGAAAGGAAGAAGACCAGATTACAGGTGCATAGCCCCAATCAAGGAAGCTGTGGCCCTGCATTTGAAAGACGGAAATAGGGCTGTTGATAATCTCCCATTCATAAGGTCATCATAAGTTAAAGCTGACCTGACAACAGTTAACAACAACAAGAATTCAGTGTTCAAGTTAATGATAAATGCTGATTCATTTTTTCTCACACTCATAGAATCATAGAATCATAGAGTTGGAAGAGACCACAAGGGCCATCCAGTCCAACCCCCCTGCCATGCAGGAACTCCCAATCAAAGCATCCCCGACAGATGGCCATCCAGCCTCTGCTTAAAGACCTCCAAGGAGGGAGTATGTTCCACTGTCAAACTGCCCTTACTGTCAGGAAGTTCCTCCTAATGTTGAGGTGGAATCTCTTTTCTTGCAGTTTGCATCCATAGTTTCGGGTCCTAGTCAATGCAAACAATTTGAATGATATGAATAAATGTTGATTTGAGCATAAACAGGATGTAGAGTCATCCACCTCATATTAAAGTGATTCAAAAGCCATAATACATGAAGCGCACAGGTACTTAAAGCTATTACCGTAAATCCCTTTTCCACCACAGGGAAGTCTATGTTTAGGTCAAGAGTATTAAAAGAGATTCTATATACCCTTTAACAGACAGATTTAGACAGCAGGTATCACAGTCATATTATCACAGTGCTCTAGCACTGTATTTGATCCAATCCATTTTTGGGATTGTTAAGATTTGTCAGAGAAGTTGGTAGAGGGTCAGCATGGTGTAGTGGTCTGAGTGTTGAAGTAGGACTCTGTTAAAATCACTTCTCAGAAATGGGAACCCTGTGGGTGACCTTGGGCAATTCACATCCTCTCAGAGGAAGGCAATGGCAAAATCCTTTCAAACAGATCTTGCCAAGAAAGTCTCATGATAGAATCATCTTAGGGTCACCATAAGAATCAACTTGAAGGCACATGACAACAACAGGACTTCTACTGAGCACCTATCCATTTGTCTTTTTTAAAAAAGAAAAGAAAAGAAAAAAGATCAATATGTACACAGCACTTTACTTTTAAAAAATCTGGTGAGGAAATCTTGCACATTTGCTTCTTTCACTTCCTTTCTTTCAAATCTTGAGGTTTCTGATAATGGACCTTTCTTTCTTTCTTTCTTTCTTTCTTTCTTTCTTTCTTTCTTTCTTTTGGTGATAGTCTGGTAAAGGTAACCAGAAATGTCACCATCTATGACATTTCCCTTTCTTGTACTAAAGGAAGAGGCTGTGACTCAGTGGTAGAGCCTGGGGAAGTCTATGGTCCAAGAGTGAGGTGGCACTACACTCCCAAATGTTCAAAAGAGTTACTTCCTTACTTGAGTCACAAGCTATTCCTGGGTAGATTGCATGCTTTGTACGCAAAACATTCCATGTTTACTCTCTGCCATCTCTCCAGGTAAGGCCAGGAAGGACTCCTGTCAGAAACCCTGGACAGCATCTTTCAGACAGAGCCAAGGTGCACATAACAATCAATACATAGCATGCAGGTTCTTCTCATTACAGATTCAAAGAGGACTTGAGGAATCACAGTGTGTGCTAATGGGATATTTCACATCATCACTCCCTAGCCATGAGCACTGAAAATCACACCTGCCCCCATAGAGGTGAGTGGGGCAAATCCTGTTGGTGGCAATAGGAACATCTTAAAATTAATAACCTAGCCACCTGTGGAAGGGGTTAATCTGGGAAGGAGATGGACAAACTTTCCTCCTCTCACAATGTGACTTTCAAAATTGCTTGTCAATCTGTAATAAATACTTTGAAACCCTGCGTGTTGTAGTGGTTTGCTTGATTAGAACTCTGGGGCACCAGGATTCAAATCCTCACTTGGCCATGAAAATCCATTATCTTGGGCATAGTCTTGGGCAAATCACATTCTCTCAGCCTCAGAAATAAGCAATAGCAACCCCTCACTGAACAAATCTTGCCAAGAAAACCATGTGATAGGGTCACCTTAGGGTCACTATAGGTCGTAAACTACTGAAGACACACAATAACAATTACTTAATTAGAAGGTGAAATATATTGAATGTAACATGTAGACAGTAAGAAGCTAGATGGGCCAATGAGCTGCTTTCGTGTAAGGCAGCCTGCAAGCTACCTTGGATGCACATTTCTGGTTGGACCAATAGCTTCACTAATAAGTCAATCCAGCCAAAGATAACTGAGCACTTGAGCCCCCTTCTATGCTCATTGCCAATTTGTACAGCCACCTCCATGCACAGCCCTATTCTACATCTACACTGAAGTGTTTGTTCCACCATGTTAAAAAAAAATCAGTTCTACATTTCAACAAATTCCCATACATTTTGGGCTTTATTGAAACATTTTGACCTTTATTGAGCCAAATGGGGATATGGGGAAAACTATTTCTGATGCAAATGACAACTGACAAGGGGAGGGGGGGGAGCATAGACTTGGCTGCATGATCAAACTCTGGCAGCCAACATATCAGAGTCTTACCAATTTATTCTAATGTAGATAGCAGTTTAGCTAGCTGTGTAATTTAAAACCATTTTCTTAAGCATGATCACCATCAAATAAAATCAGAAATGACATACTTAACCCACTTTTTTTCTTAACTCATTGCAGGCTCATATTTATTTTATCATATATGCAATCTTGATTCAATTTTTGATTGTGCACAGCACTAACTACATGAACACAATTAAGTCACTATTTTATATATGAACAACAAAGGGGAGGGAAAGCTATTTTATCCCCCCCCCCATTGCTGTAAAACACTGTAGCAAGAGAGTTGTATCATTTATTTCAATCAGTATTTAAGGAAACAAAACAGTACACCCACAAACTTCCTTTCTCTCTTCTTAAATTTCTCAGCATGTCATTATTTTTGAAGTATTCATTTCTGTAAATACAGGAAATGCTTTGGTAAAAGAAAAATACTCATGTGTTTTAGATGTTTCTAACTACTTTGTTTAGTAAAATTACATATGCTTTTTATGGTGAAGGGTGCATCATTTGACAAAGCAAAACAACTTCAGATTTTGATTTCATTATTCTTCCTAGGAATAATGAAGATCTCTGAGAATGCACCAGGCAGGATCACTGCTGGAGAACTGATTGTGTTTTCTTCAGGTGAAAGAGCCAAATATCAGAATGCTGAATTACTTTCTGAAGTAATAATCCCTGCAGCAATGGCAATACATACCCTGGGAATAAACCACATAATTCCTAACTGCAGCAAAGACATAAAATCCCTAGTACAATAAAGCTAAAGTTCATCTAAACCAAGGGTGTCTTTTTGAGTAGAGAATTCCAGATGTCTCCCATTAACATGCCTCTGAATGTACATCACCCAATGACTTTGAAGAACTTCCAATGAAAAACATATCAATTGATCATCCAAATGTGAATTTATGCCTGGGTTTGCCATTCTTCCACTTTCATCTGCTGGTTGCCAATCGTGTGGTCCTGTGTTCTTTCAAGTTTTATGCACATTTTAGTACCTTCTTTGTTTGTGAGAGAACACCACCAAAATGCCTTCAACACTCATATTGATATTTAAAATCCAGAAATTCTACATGATACTTGTGCAAAAAAGAAAAGCCCTGGGGGGGGGGGCAGAGAATTAAAAACAAAACATGACCTTCTGAAAGAAGCATATGTTAAAACTGTCACATAGTCATGCTGGGGATTTCTGCCTATGACTCATAATGGAAGTCACCTTATCCCCAAGTAGTTTAAAAAAAAAAAAAACCACAGAAAGCATATTGTGGACCTCAACTGAAAGTATCTCTTTTCTTACACCAAATTGTTTTAAAGTACATTATCGTTTAAATGCCAATATGAATCATTATGAGCTACAGAAAAAAATGGAAGTCCTTCTGTAAGGTAGGGCTCAGTACAAATGTGTGGGCCATGCAATAAAGCAAGAGTATAGAAGATATGAAAAATTGCAGATGCACCTCTCTCTTTGCACTTCATACTCTTCAAGAGCAATGAGGATATGGGAGGCATTTATATAAAGGAATGAGTGTAGGATCTGGATATAGTCTGACGAGCAAAAAAGACTCTTGGGAGAAACAAAGTCAATAAGCTTTATTACAGAAACTCCATCTAAGAACAGGATGGTTATTTAGGATACTATAGGGAGCTGCTTGCCCAAACTGAACTAGTTGGCAAAAGAAGTGAAATAATCCCTGAGAATATCAGTCTACATGATAGTCTACAGAAGAGACAAAACAAGAGAAGAAAACCCTCTATTTGACTCTACAACTACTGCCCACTACACCTTCCTTCCTTCCTTCCTTCCTTCCTTCCTTCCTTCCTTCCTTCCTTCCTTCCTTCCTTCCTTCCTTCTTTACTTTTACTTACTTATCCTGCCTTTCTCCTTGTACAGGATTAAAGGCAGTTTACAGACAATTAAAAACTGGCTAGGTGTATTGTCTGCCTTTAAGTTATTTCAGACTTATGATGACCCTGAGGTGAACCTATCATGAGGTTTTCTTGGCAAGATCCATTCGGAGGAGATTTACCTTTGCCTTTCTCTGAGGCTAAGAGAATGTGACATGCCCAAGGTCATCCAGTGGGTTTCCATGGCTAAACAGGGATTCAACCCCTGGTCTCCCAGAGTCATAGTCCAACACTCAAACCATTGCATCACAATGGTTCTTTAAAACTGGGTACAACTAAAATATTATTTGTACAAATGTTAAAAAACAATTAAAAGTTGAGTTAAAAACACAGAGTTAAAAATATATAAAACACAATTAAAACATAGCACAGCCCCATTAAAAGCCTTCTCTGCCACCTAAAATTATAAACTAAAATCCTGCCAGAGTGAAAAAGTATTTGCCTTCCAGTGGAAGGAAAGGAGAGTGGAGGGCCTTCCATGGAAGGGAATTCCTTAACTTGACAGCAGGGACTGAGAAGGCTCTCTCCTGTATCTTCACCAAATGAGCCAATGATGGTGGTCGAACCAAGAGAAAACCATCTGCCAAAGACCTTAAAATTTAGGCAGGCTCATACAGGAATATATGGTCTTTTCACAAAATGTTTTTGACCTCCTCTTCACTACCAATAGCAGGGGTAGGCAACCTCTCCCCTTTAAGGGCCGAGGGACTTCAGCTCCCAGAAGCCTCAGCCATGTTGGCCAATAGTCCCATGTTGGCCAATAGCTCCTGGGATTCTGGGAGGTGAAGTCCCTCGGCCCTTAAAGGGGAAAGGTTGCCTACCCCTGACCAATAGTATAAACCTCCCTTTTTCAACAGGACATTTTTGTGTTGTATCATAAAGGTAAAGGTAAAGGTATTCCCCATTGACGAGGTTGTCAAGTCATGTCCGACTGTAGGAGGTGGTGCTCATCTCTGTTACTAAGCCGAAGAGCCAGCAGTCAGAGACTACTCTGTGATCATGTGGCCAGCATGATTGCACAGAGTGCTGTTTACCTTCCCACCAAAGTTGTACTTATTTATCTACTTGCATTTGCATGCTTTTGAACTGCTATCATGTATGCTTATTTATTCGCATTGGAATGGAGGCAAGGAAAGCAGAGCTCTTCTGAGCCCTTTAAAAATTATGCACAGAAGGATGCTGTGCCTGTACTTGACCAGATCAGGCTGACTGAATTCTTCAATAATTCAATATAATTAATGTAACCTAAAGCTGTTTGAATTTTTAAAAACCTATTGTCATCAGCTAAGGTTGCATATAACTGGATAATTCCAAAGCCCCCTCCCAAGATAATTAATTGTGCAAATTTAGACAGTTTCTACCCCATGTTCAAATTAGCAGATTGGATTTCTGTTCTAAAATGTAAAGGAATATAAAGTGTGATCATTTTGCTGTCAAGCTAATTTTAGAATGGGAATGCTAAAACTGATTTATTAATGTAAAGCAATCTCAGAGGCATGTGGGAGGACAGAACTTCATTTCAGTTTTAATCCAGACCATTACTTTTATTGTAGTTCTGTATGTAATGAGCTGGTGATTCTAGGTGATATCATGGAGGCAGATTTATATTCACAGAGCAGAACTGTCATTTGGTTCCTCAGGACAGGTATGAAGAATAAAGATGCCAAAGGGATTCTACCATGTAGCAGAAAATTCCAGGTCAAAGCAATTTGGGAGATCACAAGAAAATATAGACAACCCAAGTGTTCTTATAAGCCCTCCTTAGAAATTAGTAAGGTAATAGGAAATAGGAAATTGAGAATCATTATGCAGTTAATGTGAGCAGAATGGTGGGCCCAGACAACAGAAGTATCCATTTCAACTGGTGGGTCTCCAACAGTGGGCAAATCATGTATGTACTAACCTTCCTGAAGAGCAACAGCTCTTCAAGAGGCTTAACTCTCCAGAACCAGTTAGGCCTTAAATGCCTGACACTTAGGATTCTCTATGGTGGGTCAAATATGTATGTATGTATGTATGTATGTATGTATGTATGTATATATGTTGTGTGCATTCAAGTCGACCCAATCACAGGGTTTTCTTGGCAAGATTTGTTCAGAGAGGGTTTGCCTTTGCCATCCTCTGAAGCTGAGAGAGTGTGACTTGCCCAAGGTCACCCAGTGGATTTCCATGGCTAAGTTCAAACCATGTTCTCCAGAGTCATAGTCCAATGTTCAAACCACTACAGGAAGGACACTTCCTTCTGGAGTCTCAAATGTACTTTTTCACTTTAGTGTATACAAATAGATGTATATCCATCTAGTCAGCAAGAGGTTTGAATTATCTCTTACACCACTTCTGTTAAAAGTCTGGCTTTAAGATTCAGGTTCTTCACTTTTTGGAGGACAGAGTTCCTGAGCCAGCAACAACTTGAATGAATGCTGCTTGCTCTATTCTAGTAATACCACATCTGCAAATTTAAAAGATATGGACAGCCTAGAAATACTATGATAATATAAACCTGGTGATATATGTTCAAACAAATAAAAATTTAATTGTGCTATGGCTTTTATAATAATGCTTGCTTCCAATAACATTCAAACTTTCCTAACTGTGTAGTGTATCCCTCTTTTTATGATCTGGAAATAGCAGGATACAGTTTGAAATGTGCTAAACACTGTATTTATTAACCTGTGATCTAAATCCTGTGGTTAGTCCTATGTGCTGATTCACCAGTCAAGACTGCCATGGTTGCCTTGACCGACGATCTACGTCTGGGCATCAACAGGGGTAGTGTGACCCTGTTGGTGCTCCTAGACCTCTCAGCGGCTTTCGACACAATAGATCACGGCATCCTCTTGGGCCGCCTGAAGGGGTTAGGTATCGGGGGCACTGCTTTGCAGTGGTTCCGGTCCTTCCTCTCGGGAAGGTCCCAGAGGGTGCTGCTCGGGGACAGTAGCTCCAGCAAGAGGGAACTCACTTGTGGGGTCCCTCAGGGGGCTATTTTGTCCCCAATGTTATTTAACATCTATATGAAGCCGCTGGGTGAGATAATACGGAGTTATGGTGCTGGGTGTTACACGTACGCTGATGACACCCAAATCTATTTCTCCGTGTCTCGTTCGTCGGCCTCGAATTCCAATAGCATCTCTTCTCTCAATGAATGTCTTTGAGCGGTAATGGGCTGGATGAGGAAAAACAGATTGAAACTGAATCCAGACAAGATGGAGGTGCTCACGGTAGCGGCCCCGAAACCAAGAATTGGGTTGCAACCTCCAGTCCTGGACAGGGTCACACTCTCCTCCAGTGACTGTGTTCGCAGTCTGGGGGTGCTCCTTGACTCGTCGCTCCTGATGACAAATCAGGTAAATGCAACAGTCAGAAGCACTTGTTATCAGCTTCGGCTGATACACCAGCTGCGCCCTTTTCTGGAAGTAAGGGATCTTGAGACCGTTGTGCACACACTGGTAACCTCACGCCTTGACTTCTGTAATGTGCTCTACATGGGGTTACCCATGTGCTTGGTTCGGAAGCTTCAGTTAGTTCAAAATATGGCAGCCAGGTTTGTATCTGGAACATCTAGGAGGGACCACATCACTCCTGTTTTGAGGTCCTTCCACTGGCTGCCTATTAGCTTCCGGGCCCATACAAGGTGTTGGTTATTACCTTTAAAGCCCTAAATGGCTTGGGTCCAAGCTATCTCAGGGAATTCCTCCTTCCATACAATCCTCCCCACGCTCTCCGATCCTCTGGGAGGAATTTTCTGCAGCCTCAAAAATCTAGGCTTGCGGCAACCTCCCAGAGGGCCTTTTCTGTTGTCACCCCTAAACTCTGGAACGACCTGCCGGATGAGATCCGTCAGTTGACATCATTACACAGCTTTAAAAAAGCTGTCAAGACGGATCTCTTCCGGCAGGCCTTTCCAGATTAAACACCCCGGCCTTGGGTTCCTCGACTCCTGCATTCCTCTCGTGGCCCCATCAGTAGCTGATGGATGAGGAACGCAGTAGAGGTTGATGAGGATATTGTAATCTGTTTTAATGTTGTTATATGTTTTTACTGTTATGTTTATTTTTTTATCCTATTGCTATTTTAACTATGAATCATTTAATACTGTTTTAAGGGGGTGGGTTGGTTTCTTTTTTTTGAAATATGTTATACAGGTTTTATTGTAAGCTGCTTGGATTATTTGCCAATAAGCGGGATATAAATAAATTTTATTATTATTATTTATTGTCATTCAACAATTGATTCAATGGGTCACCTTTATTTGGGATCAACCAAGTGTTAGCCATACTATTAGAGTAGCTAGGGGCATCTACAGGACTAGAAAAGGAAAAGTCTGCCCCATCAGCCATAACTCTCAAATTGTAAACAATATATATATATTTTAAAAGCAATCCTTAGGCCATGTAGAAGCCAAGGTACAAGGCAAAATGTGCCACTATTTTGTCTGTTTGTTTCATAAACAATTAGTCTTTCCCCCCAGCATTTTTTTTATTTTATTATTATTATTATTATTATTATTATTTGTGATGACTATTACACTCTCTCTATGGATGAGGAATTTTCTGGACTATTTTTGCTTTGTATTTTCCAGATAGGAATGATTGCTGTCCCACAAAAGAAAAAAAATATAGAAACCCAGCACTTTACTTTAGCTGTGACTGAGTATGATGTGTACTTTTTCCCTCTAAATATTTTCACAGTTCTTTTTGAATATAACTTGGGCAGAATATGTAGCTATGACAGACCTGTGCATTTTCTCTCTCTGTCTTTCTCTCTGTCTCCCTGAGTGTGTGTGAATGCATTGGATCTTAATATGACAGTTATCATAGAAATGGGCTGGGAGAATTCTCAGAATTTTACTGCATTAATACACAGTGGCACATGCATAATGAATTTGGCAAATTATGTGAGTAAGAAAGATTTTTAAAAACAGGAAAGAACAGACCAGAAACATTTAATATACTTTCCCATCCACAAAAAGGGAGACGCAAAAAGACTGCAACAATTATAGGATCATAGTATTAATTTCCCATACAAGCAAAATTATGCTTAAAATTCTGCAACACAAACCCCAAGCACATATACACAGGCCCCCAAAAGCCCCTGCATGGCCAAAAAAGCACGCTCAGGGAGCAGGGAGCAAATCTGGTGTTACCCCCCCCCTTATTTGGTGTCACTCCCCTTCTGAGGTGTCACCCGGTGCAACCTGCACCCCACCCACCCACCCCACACATTGATGTTACTGTCAAGCAAGGCTGCATTTTATCACCCTACTTGTTCAACTTGTATTCAGAAAACATCATATGAAAAGCAAACATAGACTTAGAAAGAGGAAGACTGAAGATCGGAAGAAGAAACATCAACAATCTAAGATATGTGGATGACACCACATATCTTAGGTAAAGAATGAAAGTTCAAAGGCAGGCTTGCTGCTGAACATAAAGAAAACAAAAATAATTACCACAGAGGACTTGCACAGATTCAACCTAGAAAATGAGGAAATCAAAATAATTAAAGATTTCTCATACCTTGGTTCAAACATTGATCAGAATGGAGACTGCAGTCAAGAGATAAGAAGACTCAGAATGGGAAGGGCAGCAATGAACAAACTAAACAAGATCTTAAAGAACAAAGATATATAATTGGGCACTAAAGTTAGAATCATCCAAGCCATGGTATTCCCCATCACTATATATGGATATGAGAGCTGGAAAATGAAAAAAGTAGATAAAAAAAATAAACTCATTTGAAATGTGGTGATGGGGAAGAGTGCTGAGAATACTGTCAATGGCCAAAAAGATAAACAAATAGGTCTTTAAACAGATCAAGTCTGAAATACCCCTAGAACCCAAGATGATCAAATTGAGGCTGACATACTTGGATCACATCATGAGAAGGCATGACTCATTAGAAAAAGACAAAAATGCTGGCAAAGCTAGAGGGGTATTAGAAAGAGAGGAAGACCACACAGTGGATGGATAGACTCAATCAAGGCGGTCCTAGGCCTGAAATTGCAGGACCTAAGCAGAGCAGGAGAGGACATGGGGCCAGATGGCTAGACTGTGGGCCTGTGCAGACCGGCCAAAAGGGACGGCCTGGGGTGGAGTTGGGGTGGGGTGACTGCACACTGGCTGCCCAAACTCTGCTCTGACACCGCTGTCACACTGCACGTCCCACTGCATGACATGCAGCAGTGGTGCTAAGGGAGGCTTTTTGCCACTCCAAGAAAAAGCAGCATTTGCCAACTCTTTTTGGAGCGGAAAAAAGCTGGATCGGGGCTGCGGCATGTGGTTGGCGCAGCCCGGATCGAGCACTCCTCAGTTAGGGAGGTCACTGGCATGAATCTACAAGACTTAAGTAGAGCAGTAGAAGCTAGAGGGTCTTGGAGATGTCTCATCCACAGGGTCACCATGAGTCAAGTTCAACACGAGGGCAGTTAACCACAAGAAAGAACAGATAGAAAGTACCCAAATGAAGAAAGCCCTTTAAGAATATACTGGGCATTTTCTAGCATTACTGGCCTTATCATAAGTTGTTAACTTCACAAGACTTACAAAGCAAAAGACTTCCATGTTTTAGAATGATTTCTTTCATCTGGGAAACATAGGTGAACAGATTTATAAAGAGTAGCAGTGGAGTCTACAGGAAATATCTTTGACAGAGGAAGAAGGCGTGGGATGCCCATTTATTTTCCACATAATTAACTATCACTTTTTACATTAGCTAATTTACAAGAACATTCACATTACTTGAATTTTGAACTGCATAAATATTTTTGGAGCTGCATATTTTGTGTGTGAAATAACAAACCCAAAATAGTTTTTAGAGAAGAAGAAGACTACTGTATCTAGTAGACCTACTGGCTTGGGCACTGGGTCTGCCAAGATAAAATACTGATAGCACTGTGCACTGTGCACAGTAATATACCTATAGCACTGTGATTCCACTTTAACTGCTATCTCAATATCCTATGGAATCCTGGGTTTGTAATTAGATGAGACATTAAAGCTATCTAGCTGAGAATTACAAGTCCCTTGTATCTAAACTGCAAATACCAGGATTCCATAGGATGGAACCATGGTGATTAAAATGGAATCATTATGTGTGTAGTGTAAAAGTCTACGAAATCTGCATTGGTTAACTTCCCCATTGTTTCCTAGTGAGCAGAATTGGTCTCTTGCTTGGCAAATGGTTTACATTTCATTTAAAAGGACAAAGGAGTTTATCGCACACACTTTTCAGCCCAATCCATGCATGGGATAGGATCGGGCTGTAACGGGGAAAAGCGGGTTTTACTGCACATGAAATTGCTGCTGTGCTGCTGGCTGACCATCACCTGTCCCCTATCCAGCCTCTGCTGGCCGAGCTTGGAAAACTTACTTTTTTGGATTAGAACTCCCAGCATATCCCACCCTGTGAGATTCTGATTTTAAAATTCTGACATCTAAAAAGGATAATCCTGAGTACAAAATGGTTATTCCTTAAGTCTTAAAAAAACCCTCACTAATAAATTTGAATATTTGTTTCCTTTTGAGATAAATAAATATAGTTTAATAGCTTTGACCTTTTTATGTATAATTTATTCTTTACTAGTTCACTGGTATAGTTAACTATTGAATTTAAGGATGTGAAATATATTCCCTTTAAAAAAACAACTCCAGCCCAGACATAAGGCCAACTCTCTGTTCAGTTTTGTTCTTGTCAGCCATAGGCCCATCTTTCAGATTACTAAAAATCCTCTGATCAATGTAGCTGCATCAACACTCTGTTCTCACGCACATTCCCTGGCTTGTGTTTGTGGCAACATATGTTAAAATGCAGATCAAAGCAGCTGTATATCTTCTGTGTGGATCCAAGTTTGCCAAACACTCTTTATAGTGTTTAATTTCCAGCTGCATAGTTGTGCAATGAGCAATTGTGGTATTAATCCATCTTCTTTGCAGAAGAATGACACTCTTGCTCCAGACAAACATTTCAGATATTACCAGCCACATGGCTGTTATTTGCTCCCTTCAGTTTCCAAATTGAAGCAGTCAATCCTTGGAAATAACAGACATTTTTACCACAAGGTTTTCTCCCTCAGATATCATCCCAGTCAGTTCAACAGACTGCCAGAAATAATGCAACTAGAGTCCACTTTAACTGCCCTGGCTCAGTGCTAGGGAATCATGGGAACTGTAGTTTATTGTGGCACCAGAGCTCTCTGACGGAGAAGACTCAATGTCTCAGAAAAAACTACACTTCCCATGATTCCTTAGCACTAAGCCAGGACAGTTAAAGTGGACTCAAGTTGCATTATTTCTGGCAGTCTGTAAAGGCCCTTAGTCTTACAATAGAACTTGCTGGCTATGATGCTAATGTAAGCAACATGGCAAGGCCTCAATTACTTCAGAATTGTACATACACAAATCAAAAAGTTTACAACAATTTACAACTAACAGCAATTTACAATTAACTGAATACAGCTTAAATAATGACATTTACACAACACAGCTGTGGAAGTAGAATCTCAACCCTATTGTATTCTGTGAAAACACTGATAAAATGAATGTTACCACAGATTTCAAGTCTGGTTATTTATGGAGCAGAAAATGAATTGTGTCCCCACAGGCTCACTCCTTGACATTCCCCTCTATTCCATCCCTTGTTTACGCAGTTTTGCATTTGAATCCTAAATATTTTTAAACCATCACTTAAATATTATTAAACTACCAGATGTTCAAACAAGGAAACAGTGGTTTATCAAGTCAAGATATCAGGAACAAAGTCTGAGGTGGGGGTGGGGGTAGGAAGGACTAACAGAGAAAATGGGAACAAGTTTTGTTCTCAGCTAGTGAGTCTATCATACACACCAACCAAGATTATTATGTCTGAACAGGGCCATTGTCTTTTTTCTGTTAATCTGTCTCAGGAAAGCAGAAGATATGTCCATTCTGGTGTTACTGGACTGTAACTCCCACTATCCCTCCTCATTGGCTATACTGGCAATACAATATGGAGGGTCACCTGTTCACCATTCCTGATCTATGCATGTACATCTCGTTCATGCATCACACTGTACCCAAGTGTGTACCCTGAATCATACAGACCTCCTACTATAAGTACAAAATTTGGTGTGGAACAATTTCTACACATACAATGTGCCTGCTCTGTCCACAGGCTTGCCATCCGCAAATTTGAGCCTCCATGGAAAGCAAGATCCAGCTCTTAAAATGGTGGTATGTGCATGCGCCAGCACATGCAGGAGCGCATGCCCATTGGAAACAACTGGATTTGAGGTCCTGTGTTTTTCACTATCCATGCGGGGTGGGGGTGGGTGGGTCCAGAACAGATCCCCTGTGGATAGCAAGAGGCCACTGTATAAGTTCATACGGTAGCACAAATTAGATTGGCATTCTCAAGAAAAATGAACTCCAATGGATACATGGAGTGTAAGTAACAAAGCAAGAATTCTTGAAAAGAATCAGTTCTGTAAAGCAGAGCCTAAATAAGATTCTTCCAACATTGTGTTTGTAAAAAAGACAAACCAACTTATCTACTAATCATTACTGCATACTCATGTAATATGTAAGATAGGCTAATGCTGATGGTTAACATGGATTATGTGCTGAGAGCATTTCCACTTCCATTATCTGAAGAAGTATGCCATAACATTTGAAATCCTATGTTACATTTAAAACTAGGTAGTCTCAAAGGTAAATTTTGACTGAGACATTATACAAGTTAAACATCCCATAGTTTTTCTAATCAGAAAAATTAATAGTGTATTATCCACCTGGCAAGAGTATAATTGATACTGAAGTCATCTAGTGATATGCTTTTTTTTTTTTTTTTACAAAGGATGGAGAACTAGATCCTTCTTGTTAGTAGATTGGTCCCTGGAAGCCAAGATGATCAAATCAAGGCTATTGTACTTTGGCCACATCATGAGACTTATTAGAAAAGACAATAATGCTAGGAAAGGTCGATGGTAGTAGAAAGAGAAGAAGACTGAATGCCAGTGGATAGGCACAATCAGGGAGATCATGGGCCTGAGCCTGCAGGACCTATGCAGATCAGTGGAAGACAAGGGGTCTTGTAGATGTCTCAACCACAGGGTCACTATGAACCAGGGTCAAGTCAAGGGCAGTTAACAACAAATGATAAATCAATATATACTTTCAAAAATACACATGGACTTCTGTTGCAAGCAAATTCCTTTCAATTTCTTTGAAAATAATGCATTCCTTAAATATAAAATAAACCAACTAATCTATATCTATTTCACTTATTTGCAAGTTTTTTGCCACTTTAAGCAAGATCATAATGCCAATCAGGGATAATGAAGATGGAAATTTTAAATCATACCACTTGAGCCTAATCCCCTGAGTGCTACTCATGGACTATACAGTAGATCTAAGGAAATAAGTGTAATTATATGTTATTAAACAAAAAATGAAAGATCAGATTTTTGTTAGCATATCTTCTGTTAAGGAAAATGCAACATGGGACATACAGTGATAGAAATAAAATATGTATGTGAAAGTCACAATGACTAAGCAAGAGCAATTATGAAGCTACACAGGTGCAAAAGCTAATGTAATTTAGAAGTCTTGAGAGCCAAGGACAGAGTTATAGAATGCATATTGGAAACACCTGAGATTCATTAAGTGTACAAGGTAAAATGATGAAATACTTGGGTTGGTCTTAAGTATGGGTTGAACTATGTGAACCAATCAAAATAAATATACACACCCACTGGGTGGAAACTAACTAGTGGGTGGTGATTAACAATGGCTATAATAATTGCAATGTTTGCCAATGTATTTGTGTGGAGTAGTTTTGGAGATATTGTGGGTAGTTGAGGAGATTTGTAGAGATTGTGATTTGTTGGGCATATAGTACTTGTATATAGTAGAATAAAGTCGATCTTATATATAAGACTACTGAGTTGTCTGGTGTCTTGAGTGAAGATACAAGAGCCAGCAGAATCCTGGAAAAGTTTGGAGACATCTCAGGAAGAAGAGTGAGAAGGCTTGGAGAGTTTGTCAGGGTCTTCAGCCTATTCTCTGAAACTCTGCTGCTTTGGAGAAAAGCATTAACCACTGATCAAAGCTGGTCAGCTCTGCTGCATAACAAGGTGCTGAGTTAGAGCCAGAGGTGAATAGCTACAACTCTCATCATCCATGACATCTTCATCATCATCATCCAAGGGCTAAATGCAAGGGAGCATACATGCTGAGGGATTTTTCAGACTCCTGCTTCTGGTGGCAAGTCCAATCACTACACTCTGAAGGTCAAGAAGATCATTCAGAACTGTATTCTGTTGTAGGATTGCCACCAGGCAGATGATGATGATGATGATGATGATGATGATGATGATGATGATGATGTGTCTACAGATCGGTGGTAGCATATATGACTAGCATACCAAAGGTCCTATGTTCAGCCTCCAAATACTGAGCCTGCTTGAGCCTGGAGAACCACTTCCATTCTAGACATGAACTATTGGATCTGATCTAATCTGATGTAAATGAGCTTCCAAGGAAAAATTAATCCCACATCACCACTGCCACCAAGTGTGAAAAAA
Organism: Phrynosoma blainvillii; assembly: GCA_026167975.1. NCBI lineage: Eukaryota > Metazoa > Chordata > Lepidosauria > Squamata > Phrynosomatidae > Phrynosoma > Phrynosoma blainvillii. The sequence continues at coordinate 47,319,761 of JANUYF010000003.1, read as the reverse complement.
TGGCTTGTGGGCATATATGAGCCTTCCAGCTTAATTTCACAATCCTGTTTTGTGTTTGGAGTATTGTTTTCTTCTGTTATTATTGGCAAATTCAGCATAAACCAAATAAATTGACATTATTATGGAATTCAGGCTGGGACAGATCCAGTCTTAAATCAGTGGTATTTATGTTGTGACAATTAGTCTCCTCTGAGTATGATTTAGAAGAATATCAAACATCTTATTTTTCCTGATCTGGGCATGGGCTTGGCATGGGCTTAAACAGGTGAAAATGGGTGTTATCGCATGTCTTTCTCAGGTTGAGTACCTGAGTACCTGATCTGGACTCCTGGAGTACTTTTCAAAGAACGGGAAAGTATTGTTCTTCAAAATACTATGCCAGGAGTCCAGATTAGATACACAATGAAGCTGAGTTGGGCAGAAAGGCATGCGATAACACCCATTTTCACCCCTTCAAGCCTGTCCCAGCCTGTGTCCAGATTGGGCAAAATAAGACATGCGACAATCTCCTTAGAATGCATCTAACAGACAGCTCCTAGCATTACCAATGAAAAGAGATCACACTACTGTTATACTGTTTATATACTTTACACGCCTCCTTTAAAGCTTTTGGATGGTGAGGAGAGAAGCAACAACAGAAAAACACAGAAGGGCTATAAATGAACCTCCATAAAATTCTATGAATGAGGTAGGACAATGCATGAACATCCTAAAATTTGGTCCAACCTATTGTTCATAATGTTTCTTTTAAAATATGTTGTCCTGTTATCACTCTATTTTTATCCCTCTTCTTTTATAACATAGCTAATAAGTCTCATCATGCTGGCATAATCCCATATTTAGTAATACCGACTGTATCATAAGGAGCATTCCTATTTCTTTCAGTGATAAATGAGCACTATCTTAGCAACAGAAAACAAATTAAAAATATTTCTTAATCAGAACCATCGATCAAATGCTAACAGAAAGAATACCACACAGACAATGGATGTTTTGTAGCTTGTCAATTATTCAACTCATCTCTGGATATGATTCTAGAATGGAACACTCACACAGCATTGCCAAAGAACAGTGTTTTGTTTTGTTTTTTAAAACTGCATGTTTTTGCATACAATATCTCCAACATCTGCTTTCGGTGAAATTAGAAATAAATTATAAAATCTGAGTGTTTTGATACCATTTATTTGACACTATAAAAATGTCTTCAAAATTAAGAGAAACCCTTACTTTTTGAATTTTGCCCCTTGTCTACTTCCACGAACATGCCCTAAATATTCTTTTTTTTAACCTTTACTTTTAAAAGCTAGTTGTTTCATCACCAAATCCAAGCAGAATTCAGTTATATTCTCTAATAAATCTTTACATGTATCAGCAATTATTAAATCTTCAACTTGTGCTTTTTCTAAAAGTAAAACATCTGCTCCCAAAATATAGTTTGATATAATAACAGGAGAAAAGTACACATGTTAACGTTTCTTTAAAGCATCAAAATTTCTTTAAAACATCATTGAAATCAGAAAGGATAAACATAAAACTTTACATTTATTTTATTTTACTTTTTGGAAGAGCACAACACTTACTATTCTCTGGCTAGAACATTTTCAATATTGGATAGAAGGATTTAACGGTCCCTTTCTCTCATTTCACTTTTAATAGGAAAATCCAAATGCAGATTTAGGCTTGATTCCAGTGCCAAGCTGCCTGTTCTGTTTAATAAAGAGTTTAAGACAGTTTAAATCAAAGAAGCAAAGTGCTCGAAGGCATCAACATGAGGAATCTGGAATCTAATTAATTCCCCCCTTTTCACAGTTGTCAGAAAGATTCTCTTTCTTATTCATTTACTAACAGGCCATAATATTCTGCAAATTTAACATTTGCATGGACCGTTGCACATCCCCAAATAAAGTACAAGTTTTTATATTTTAAAAAATGCTGGATATCAGAATGCTAGAATGATTCCACAGGTTTCAGTTAGGACCACCTTCTGTAACCAATAGCAACTTGCAAATGTATCTTAAGTCCCATTAACAGCTGAGCAGAAAAACAGCTTTTAAAAAAAGGGGGGGGAGTTATGGCAAATTTTGCAAATGCATTGCCCTCCCACCAAAGTATCTATATGAAATTTGGCTAGGCTAATCCCCTCTTAAGGTTGTACTATGTCACCAAATTTTATCCAGTGGTGAATAATAATAATATCATCATATCATCATCATCATCATCATCATCATCATCATCATCAATTTTTGGTTCCCTAATGAAAATCAAAGAGAGAAGAAATTTCATTTTTATTGCTGTTGTTGTTTTGTTTGTTTTTGTTTTTTAAATTAGATGGATTAGATAGATCAGTAAAGGATATATAGTATAAGTAATGTCTAATTTGTATAGAATTTTTATCAATATTTTGTTTTAGGTGCTTGTGTTGATTGTTAAGAATATAACAAGTATATGCCATGTTAAGAATGTATTATATGTTAAAAATAACACTAAAAGATTTTTAAAAATAAAATCAAAGAGAGAAGACTGGAGATCCAGATTCTCAAATCTCAATTCAGATTCAGGATACAGAACAATCTGGACTGAATCTGGTGCACACCCAATTCACCAAACTGGGTTCCCCATGTTAAGGTCTCCATATGCAGCCTTAGTTTAAACTTTAATGTAAATTATTTTTTGTCCCATTATTGCATATATTTCCTCACACAGGGCAAATATTCCATCTATGGTGATACCTTTCTGTGGTGGGGCATTGCTCCTGTGGTTCTGTGAGGCAAGAAGCTATACTGAAGGCAACAGTGCTGCTGGTAGGGTTTCCCATGTCAGACAAGCTTTTGCTGAGGAGCCAGACTAAGGGCCTAAGCAGACTGCCAGAAATAGTGCACATTAAATTGAGGCACTGCCCTGGCTCAGTGCTAGGGAATCATGGGAACTGTAATTTATTGTGGCACCAGAGCTCTCTGACAGAGAAGGCTCAATGTCCCAGAAAAAAATACAGTTCCCATGACTCCCTAGCACTGAGCCAGGGCAGTGCCTCAATTTAATGTGCACTATTTCTGGCAGTCTGCTTAGGCCTTAAATGTGCCAACCAACTATTGGATAGCAGCATTAGTGGAAGGTGGCTCTGGCAGAAGGTCTCTCTAAGAGACAATGGCAATGGCACCATAGCTAATGCTTGTTAGTAATGCGCAGAGGGAGGCACATTTTGAAGATTTTTTTACTACCAAAACCCTATGATGAATCAATCCAAAATAAACTCCAGGGTGGAATGACACTCAGCAAGCTACTAGAGAAAAGCAGAAAAGCAGAGGACCCCTATGAACAGTGCTGTGCCTAAGAGCATAACTGGTCAAAAGCAGAAATGACATTCAGCTGTTCACATGCTTAGAGACAAAAGAAAGGTCTGAAGCTGACCAGCACATATTATAGGAATATACAATGTGGGAAGCTTGACTCAGGGAAAGCTATGCATAGTAAAACAAGAAATGGAATGTATAAACTCCAATACTTAGGGTGTTTGAGCTGAAGTGAACAGAAATGGGACTCAGATAGTTTACATGTTTGTTTGTTTTTACTCAGGAAATGAAAATCTAAGAAATATGGGGTGGCATTTATTGTAAGGACAGATGCAGGAAAAACAGTCAAAGGATATAATGCAAAATCTGATAGAATCATGTCAGTAAGATTTCAGGAAAAATCCATCAATATGACCTTAATCCAGGCTTATGTTCCAACTACAGAGGCAGAAGAAGAAGGAATTGAAAGAATCTGTGCTGGAATCCAAAAGGAAATTGATCATACACCAAAACAGGACTTCTTGTTGTAGGCAACTGGATTGCCAAAAATAGGAAACATATCAGAATCAAAGATTGGAGGAAATTTTGGCCTGGAATCACAAAATGAAACAGGAGACCAACTGGCCAAATTTTGTGAGACCAACAGTTTGTTTATCGCTAACACTCTTCAAGCAACCCAAGAAGTGACTGTATATATGGGCATCTCCTGATGGCCAATATAAAAATCACATAACTACATAATTGTAAGCAGAAAATGGAGAAGTTCCATTCTCTTTATAAGAACAAAAGAAGGAGCAGAGTGTGACATAGACAGTGAACTACTAATATCAAAAATTAGAGTAAAGCTAAAGAAGAACAGTAAACCAAACATCATGCCAAAATACAACCTGAAGAACATTTCTGTAGAATTTAAAGATAATTTGGGAAATAGATTTGCACTATTAAGCCCTATTGACCAGGAGCCGGAATAACTCTAGACTGAAGCCAGGCACATTGTCAGAGTGGAATAGAAAAAAGATGCTATCTGTAGCCAAAAAGAAATAAAAATAAAAATCTCAATAGATGACAGATTAAACTTTTAAAGGCGTTAAGGACAGATGAGAAGCAAAAGTAAAAGGTGACAGAAATAGATCAGAACCTTGAATGCAACTATTTAATGACTTCTGCACAGGGACAAGAAGAACTACTGTAATAATCAATGCAGAGAAACAGAAGGTGACAACAAAAAAGGAAGACCAAGAAACCTCTTCCACAAGATCCAAGAAACCTAGAGTGGGGATGTTCTACAGCAAGCAGAGGAACACTGCTCCTCCCCAATTGCCATTCCAATTTCATTGTGTGTCATGTCTTATTTAGATTGTAAACCTGAGGTCAGGGAACAATTTGTAAATCACTCTGGGAGACTTTGTGGATGAAGAGCGGGATATAAATACTCTAAATAAATATATATATAAACTCCTTATATTTTGTCACATTATTGGTCCAATTAGTTCAGTGTTGCCCAACAGCTGTCCTATTTTTCAAGAAGGACTCTTTTCTAGTCCTGCCAGGCAATCCTTGGAGATGTCCTATTTGATGTCTAACCAAGTCCATTCCTACTTAGCCTGCAAAACTATGTGTACAAGTTAATATGATCCTCCCTGTCTTAGGGCCTTTACAGACTGGCAGAAATAATGCAGCTTGAGGCCACTTTAACTGTCCTGGCTCAGTGCTAGGGAATCATGGGAATTATATTTTTTTTTCTGAGACATTGAGCCTTCACTGTCAGAGTGCTCTGCTGCCACAATAAACTATAGTTCCCATGATTCCTTAGCACTGAGCCAGGACAGTTAAAGTGGCCTCAAGCTGCATTATTTCTGCCAGTCTGTAAAGGCCCTTAGTCAGGAACTCTATGCTGTAATCATTACACCATATTGTAATCATTTTAAATTTTATGCTACTTTGAGTCCCAATCTTGAGGAGAGGATGGGGTACAAATATAGTTAATTGTAGTAGTAGCAGTAATACACCATGTTGGTATTTCAATATTTATTATAAATCCTTAATTTTATGTTTAAACAATAATTTAAGACTGCCATTTCAATCAGCCAAGCCAGTATTAAGGGATGATATGAGTTGCAGTCTGTTAACACCTGGAAGGTTAGATGCTCCCAGTCCTGGTCTGTACATGTATGATTGTATACTTTAGTACAATATTGGTACTATTTATATATTATTGCCTGTTTCATTTGTGATATTGATTATTATAGGAGGAGGTGGACACCTTTAGTGGATCCAATGGCAAATTACCCTCACCCTAAAACCCTACTGTGTGCCTCTTAGTGAATCATTTCTGCTTCCAGTTACAATTTCCAGTGCCAATACTGTAATAAATCCTTGTTTATAAATAAAGCTGTAACACATAACCAAATATAGATTCATGTCTTCATTCAGTTGTGGTGGCTGGTGTCATGAGTGCTTCACAGTTTAAATAAATGACATGAAAACATTCAGAAAGAGAATACCTATTGACCTATGAGCCAAAAATTGTAGATGTGGTGAGGCAAGCTCGCAGAGAAAATTTTGATGAAGTTACATTAATTCTGACTCAAGTTCCAAAACTAATTAAATAGGATATGGATGAGCACACCAGCACTTTTAATGGGAATTTAAGAATGGTTTTCAACTTAAATCTTTATCCAAAGCACTGCTTGCTCTTATGATATGACTGTTAGCGTGGGTATGCAGCGCATGAAGATCCCCATAGATGTACAGGACCAGAATCACGATCTTCTCAGATGCAGCAGGTAGCTTGTCAGCTGGAGAAGCAACTCTCCCCTTCCAGACAGAGTAAAGAGACTCCACAGACAGACATCTCTCAGATGAGGCTTTAATCTTAATTCCTCTATGTACAAGGCTATTTACAGCAATCATCCAACACAATCCACAGCAGTCTACTATACAATCAATGACAACCCACTACAGCAACACCAACCACCACTAACAACCAACCACATGTGTGTCCAGAGGCTTCTGCCTTATATAGCCATGGCTCCACATGGCCTTCTGACCCTGCCTTTTCCTCCTGGACACCTGTCACTCACTTGAGTGACTCCAGTTTTGCAGCAGTTTTGTGTACAACTTGAAAAAGGTGTACAAGTTGAGAAAGGCTTTGTATGGATTAAAACAGAGTGCTAGAAGTTGGACTCTTTGCATTCATGATGAGCTTGTGAAGCTTGGTTACAAACGCAGCATTGCTGATGCGTGTCTTTACACAAAGGGAGATGTTACATTGGTGATTTATGTTGATGACTTGTGCATGGCAGCTAAATCTAAACAGGAGATTCAGATAGTAAGGAAGGAATTGTCAAAGAATTTTGTTGTGAAAGATCTAGGTCCTCTCAGATCCTATCTTGGAATTGAGGTGCAATGGACTGAGGATGGCAGTTGTTTATTGAGTCAGCAGAAAAAGATTGAAAACCTGATAGAGAAGTGTGGATTGCAGAATGCAAAAGTAGCAAAAAGTTCTATGTCAGTTGGATATGTCAGTGATAAAACAACTAGAGAGTTTGAAAATCCAGAGTTGTTTCATAGTATTGCTGGGAGTTTGATGTTCATAGCTAATAACTCCAGGCCTGATATTGTGTTTGCAGTTGGCGTGCTTAGCAGAAAGACAAATTGTCTGAAGGTTGAGAATTGGACAGCAGTTAAACATTTGTTGAGATACCTGAAGGGTAGCTTGGACAAGAAATTGAAGATACAAAATAGCCAGGTTGGGCTAGAGTGCTTTGTGGATAGTTCATTTGCTTCAGAGCTGCATGATAGAAAGTCAGTTACGGGATTGTTGATCAAGTTTGGAGAGAGTGCGATAGTATAGAGAAGTAGAAAACAGGGATATGTAGAACAAAGTACAAGTGAAGCAGAGTTTGCAACATTGTCAGAAATAGTCAATGAGGTTCAGTGGATTAAACAGTTATTACAAGATTTGAATCAAGATTGTCCTGGACCGGTTCTGATCAATGAAGATTCTCAATCATGCATTGCCATGTCAGAGGCAGAAAATTTGAAGTGCAGAACAAAATACATTGGAGTAAGATACCAGAATGTCAGAGAATTGGTGCAGAAGGGAGTTGTGCATCTGCAGTATATAGAAACAAGGCATAATTTAGCAGACATTTTGACAAAACCATTGACAATTGACAGACATGACCAGATGTCACGTCTACTAGGGATGTCACCTTAAGTGTACAGGCCTAGCCATTGTGCTAAGATAGTTTCACAACAGAAAATAGTATGCTTCATATACACATCTTTACATTTCAGGAGGGGGATTGTTAGAATATAAATAGGTTATACAGTCAAAGGTGAAATGTAGAGATGTGTGTCTGGAATTTTCCTCATGGGAACAACATCTAGGCAAACAAAAACAACCCAGTCCAGGTGGCCAGAGAGTCATAACATCAGAAGTTCCTAGCTGGGAAAGGCAGCCGAGAAGAGATAACAGTATCCAAAACATCATTTGGTGGATGATGGACAGCAAGGGGCTGGGTTAACAAACATCATACACATAACATCCAATCAACATAAGGTTTACACCCAGAAGGTGGAGAAAGGGCAGGGCTGAGAAATCCCTTTCTCTAGCGTTGTTTATATTTCTTGCCTTCTTCTTGTTTGTGTGTGTGTTCGCAATGGATCTAACTATGAAGTTAATTTTTGGACTATAATATGCTTATATTGCTTTTACATTGTAACTACTGGATCTGGAAACATGGATCTGTAACTCTTCTGTTCTACCACATCAGCATGATGTGATCCTATGGTGGACTGTATTTTTCTTTGCTTATTTTTAACTTTTGAAACAATAAAGCTTTACTTTTAGAATTTTGGATTTTTTTCCCTGGCTCTGCTGGATTTTCAAACACACCACACCAATAAAATTCAATATTTCCAGCACCAGGTGACCATCTCCATGATGTCACATCCTATGACACAGCATGATTCAGCATGACTCAGCAGTTATCAAATGCTGTGTCATCATGGCTGCTGCTATCCCCCACATTGTACATTTTACCCCTGGGACTCCATCCTAACAATGACTCTTTATGGATCATGCATAAAAATGATGACATTAGCTTACATAATATCATAATATTTTTCTCTCAAGTTGTAAGATGACTGGATGCACTGTGAGACACCAGACTTGAAGATTTTCTTTTTTACCATATACAAAATGTTCAGCATATGAGAAAAGGGGAACTGTGGAAACATTACCTAAAGCTGGTCATCAGCCTCAATGGCAAAATCTGTTTGAACCACTAAGAATATTTGCTGTAGATAAATCACCATTTCTAAATCCAATAAAACATGTTTTCCCTGATAGCAGGATGGTCAAAAAGATGTTTAGACACACATATTGTTGAAAGAAAAAAGACAACAGGATGAAATCACATGGTTCCACTCTGATCAAAGCAATTTAAATACCTATTAACTTGGTTTCCTATGCAGTTCAGGAAACCTTGCAGATGCTGTGCCAACTATGAATAGTCTCAAAGGCTGTCTCCTTCAATAGCTATGAGATATGCAATGGACATCACTAAACTTACAAGACAGCATTTAAACAGTGGCCATATTTGGTAACAAGCAAGTGAATCTCCCCATGTCTCCCCTTTAACAATGATTTGTGATGGTATTTGAATGATCAACCATAGGAAATCAGCTTCCACAAATACAGGATGCAATTCCCAAATAACTATTAACAATGTTAATAAGGCTACTTTGTATAGTAATATATTAAATAAAAAATTTTTTAAAAGATAAAGGTATTCCCCATTGATAAGGTTGTCAAATCGTGTCCAACCATAGGGGGCGGTGCTCATCTCATTACTAAGCCAAATAGGCAGCATTGTCAGAGTCTACTCTGTGGTCATGTGGCCAGCATGATTGCACAGAATGCTGTTTACCTTCCCACCGAAGTAGTACCTATTTATCTACTTGCATTTGCATGCTTTCAAACTGCTAGGTTGGCAGAAGCTGGGACTAGTGATGGGAGCTCACCCCATCATGTAGCACCTGGGCCTCGAACTGCCAACCTGCTGATCTTCAATCAACAGAGCCAGCATCTTAACCACTTGAGCCACCACATCCCAATAATAATAATAATAATAATAATAATAATAATAATAATAATACATACAAGCTGGAAAACTAACTACTGATTTAATTTGTGTCCCTCTTTCTTTAAAAAATGTCCACAGAATTCTATTCACACAGTAAAAATGTCAGAAAAAACATTCTGCTCATTTGAAATCTTCAGTATATGATCTGCTATAATATGGAACCAAAAGGAAGTTGTATTTTACACATATTTTTATAGCACATTCTTATACATTTATACTTATACATTTCTGCTCCACTGAATTCAGTGGCACTTTGTTGTTGTTAACTGCCCTTGAATTGACTTCAACTCATGGTTGCATAAGATATCTCAAAGACCTCCTGTCCTTCTTCCGGTTGGTATGGCAGACTGATAAGACGTGTTCGTGAGTTCGGGCCATCTTGCTCTGCAAGGTGAAGTGTTTAAATAGCTTTTAACAGCTAGTGGAATCAACGTACGCCACCCTGGTAAGGGGGGTGCGAATGGGTTTTTGCCATTAGACCGTGTCTTTATAAGAAACAAAGTGCTGGGACTGGGTATGATGGAATGAGAGTAGCAGCCACTGCCTTGCAAGACACTACTGCTTAAGCAGTTAGGAACACCGCCAATTTTATTTTCACGCCTATTGTATCAGTGAAACGGTGGTTAAGTTTAAAGGTCCTTGGTTTCAGCATTATATGGAGACAAAAGTTGATGAAGGAGTGGACTAGTTTATGAAAACGAAGTTAAGGCTGATTTTGTGGCATAAAACAACATTACTGGAACTCCAACATTGAATTCGACTTGGAAAACGTGGAGTGAGAATTAAGGAGGTTCCTGTGTCTGTTGTAGCTGAATGGGATGCAGCGGTGCTATATTAGCAGTTGAGCAGAAAGGGTGAAGTGGGAAAACAACTCTTGAGACCCATTTACTAAGAGGTGAGAAATAAAAGTGTGAAAGTGGCTTACCGGCTAACATTACTCGGTTGTGGACTTTGGTATTTTTGTTTAGTTGAATTGTGGACATTGCATATAAAGGCACAGAGAGGATAGAAGGGTGGTAATGTGGTAATAAAGACCCGGCGCCTTGAAGAACCAAGCGTGGTGGATGCTGGGAATGGTAGTTTGCTCATATTGAGTAGACGATGACAGAACAACTGGAAGTGATAGCTCTGCAGCTCAACTTACTGAGGTCTCCTGATGTAAGGGAGCTTGAGAGGCTCAGCAAAGCATTTTGGGCACTGGAGTTCTGTTTGAGTCAGAGACATGACGTATGGCCCGATTATTTTGCTAATAAAATAAAGTAAAGAAGACGAGGTGGATGCCGGAAAGCTTGAAAGAGCAGCAGAGTGCTGTAGGCATCATAAGCTTGGCAAGTGCCCTGTGAGGTGGGGAAAATCAATCCTGGAGTGGCCATAATAAGAGATAACAACATCCCCAACTCAAAGATTGAGGAGAGAGGAGAATATTGAAGAAAGACCCCGAGTGACAACACACGGAGAGTGGAAGTTCAGACAGAGACTTTATCTATGAAAATTAATGGAGTGAAAGACATGGACTTTAAGTGAGGTAACTGAATTTACTGGAGTTTATTTAAAGATATATTGATATGATAATAATAGAGCATAAGAATTGTGAATTGTATACTGACATTGACAAGAGGGATATAGACCGAAGTTGAGATTCCTAGAAGGGTTAATACTGACAGCGGTTGAGATAAGACATTGATTGAATAGTCAATATATATATTGGCACGGAGTGTCTGTATTTGTATTATATTTGGCATTGTATATTTGGCATTGTATATTTGTGAGCGTATGTATTTGTATTATATTTGGCATTGTATACATTTGGCTTTATATTGACTTGATTTAGATTATACTAGACTATTGATATACCATTGATATAGTGATATTGGTTAAGGCTGAGAGGATTAGATACAATGTCTATGAATTTAAGGAGTCAGACTACTAAGGCTCAGGCTTCTCAACCAAGGAGACCATCTGTAGATCAAGCTAAAGGTGGGGATCCGTATATCACATTGCTGGAAGAGATAAAACTAATAAGGACAGATTTAAGCAGAGAGATCAATGATTTAAGGCAGGACATGACAGATTTTAAGAGGGAAATTAAGCAGGAATTGAGGGCCGAGATGAAGGATATTAGACAGGCGATAGATACGTTCTCTATAGAACATAATAAAATGAAAACAAGGATTGGAAAATTAGAAGAAAAGCATGGAAAATTTGAGGGTATAATAGAGGAGGTGCAGGATCTTCCTAAAGACCTGGAAGAGGAAAAGATAAAAAGAGATGCTAAACAAAGAGAAAGAGCAATTAAAATAAGAGGTTTACCTGAACAAGAGGAGGAGACCTTAATGGGTATCTTAATCCCTGTCCTAGCAACATACTTGGAAAAACCAGAACATCTTTGCAAATTGGAAATAGATAGAGTATTTCTCTTGAACTCTAGAGTTGCTTCCCAAAGAAAAGTGCCTAGAGACATAATGATGCACTTTGTATGTAAGGCCGTGAGAGATCAAATTCTGAGTAAGCAGAATGAAGCCCCTTTGATAATAAACGGTATTGAGTTAAAGATATTTAAGGATGTGGCACCTAATGTGATTAGGAAAAGGAAAGAATACGCATTCCTGACGAACCAATTACAAAAATTTCAAATTTCATATAAGTGGCTGATCCCGGAAGGGCTCATCTTTTGGTTTAGGAAAACAAGAATTGAATTAAAATCACTATCAAACGCAAAGGAATTCTGGAAGAAATATAGAGGGGATTTTAAGGTTGAGGAAAAATTTGAAAGTAAGAGAATATATAAGGAAGATGGAAAGGTGTCTGATAAAAGGAAAATGCTACATAAACAAACAGAGCCAGAAAAGACAGATTCAGATGGTGAGGAGAGAACTAGGGAAAGACAGGGGTATAAGAAAAAGGAGTTGGATGAGGGTAAGCAGGGGCATAGAGAAGGCTCAATTATAGTAAAACGGAAAGATATTAGACATGGGAAACACAAAGAAGACGATATACAAAAAATTAGTAATATGATGGAGTTGGAAAGAAATGAATCTTTGTCAGATACTGCAAAGAGAAAGTTAGATGGACCTGAGATAGAATCTGATGTAGTGGATACAGAGGAGGAGGAGGAGTCAGAAGCGCCATCTGAGGACGAAGAAGAACCCATTGCTGCAAATGCCGAAATTTAACAAATTCCTTTCATGGAATGTAAAAGGCTTAAATGGACCAGTTAAAAGAAAGCAAATTTTTCATTATCTAATGAGATAATAATAATAATAATAATAATAATAATAATAATAATAATAATTTTTATTTCTAGCCCACCCCTCTGCTTGGCAATCGGGGCGGGTTACAGCATAATTAAAACACAAAGAAGTTATAACATCTTACATCCCAATCCCTAACCCTCCCACCCCTTAAAACTGAATTAAACCAATGAATAATTAAAATACATTATATAATTAAAACCAAACCGTTTTAATTCGGTGCTCAATGCACACTTGTTTCTTTACAAGACACCAAGATTAGAGATGATGAAGTGCACCTTTTGAGAAATAATAAATTAGGACAAGAATTTGTAGCGGCAGCAAATAAACTTAAACGTGGTGTGGTTTTATATGTAAAAGATAAGTATGAGCCTAAAGAAGTGTTAAACGATCCCAAAGGCAGGTTCATTGGGGTGGAAATATGGATGCATGGTGAAAAGATGTTTGTAATTGGAATATATGCCCCAAATGAAAATAAAGGAAATTTTTTATAAGGATTTGTTAAATAAATTAAATGAAGTAAATATCGAATCTATGATTATAATGGGTGATTATAATGGGGTTATTGACCCACTTATAGATAGATGATCTGAAAAGGGTATAAAACCCAGACAAGGGAAGCTACCCAAAGAGTTTTTTGATTTGATGGATCTATATAGACTAACTGATGTATGGAGAGATATACACAATCAAGACAAAGACTTTACTTATTTTTCAATGGGACATAAGTCATGGGCCCATATAGATATGTTTCTGGTGACTAAAAATGTGTGCACTAGAATAATTAAGGTGGAAATTTTACCAAAAATTATGTCTGATTACCATTCCATTTCAATAGAGTTTAGGGACAAGAGGAAAGAGTTTAGTTGGAGATTAAATGGGGTGTTGCTGAAGGATGAGAGAATAATCAATGTGGTTAGAGAGAATTTGAAAATTTTCTTTGTAGACAACATGGTCCATGAAACATCTATGAGAGTTATTTGGGATGCGTCAAAGGCCGTGATGTGAGGCATATTTATTCAGAAGGGATCTGAATGGAAAAAGGAAAGAGAAGCTAAATTTAAAGAATTGAACACACAATTAAAAATTAAAGAAGCATTGCTTAGAAAATATCCAAACAATATGTCTTTATCTGATGATATTAAAGGTTTACAGGAGAGGCTACAGCTGTTATTGGTGGGTGAGATGAGTATAAAGATGAAATACACAAAACAAAAATTATTTGAAGGATTAAACAAACCAGGTAGACTCTTAGCTTATCACTTGAGGCATAAGAAATCGCAAAATATGATAAATAAATTAAAAGATAAAGGTAGAGAGATAACAGACCCAGAAAATCTAAAATGGATTGCTTGGAATTTCTTCCATGAGCTCTATAAAAAAGAGGCTGTCGATACAGACAAAATAGATAGATATCTGGAAAACTGTAACATAAAACCATTCTCAGATGAACAGCAAAAGAGCTTAAACTCAAAGATCATTGCGCAGGAGATTATGGAGGCTATAAATAAGAAGATTAATTTTTTTGGCCTGAATATTCTTCAGATTTCTGGTTGAGGAATTGAACTTTTTCCCTACTACATCATCACATGTATTCCAAAATAGTCTTTCAACAGCTCTGTGGACTTTGGTATTGCAAAGTATGGTAGGTGAGGGCGTAAGATGACATAGCATGGGATGGGATGCTCCAAGAAATCTAAATTGAGAATAGCTTATGTACTAATAGAAGTGACTGCCACTCATGTGAGGGATTGTTTAGATCTGATCTGAAAGAGCATTAAAATGCACTGTGTCCTAACTGGGCCTGAGAGAGTGTGCACCATGTGAACAATTTCCTTAAACAATGCCCAAGAATTAAATGAAGGATTTTATGCTTTCAAGGCCAGATCTCATCTGATGATTTTGCCATGTTTTGGGCTTCCTCAGACAGAGATAAAGCCTTTTTTTCTTGTCAGGATATGACCTGGAAATTACATGTCCTTTCATTCCCTGTTGGAAGAAAAATTCTCCTGATGATATCAGGGTAGGGGAAGTATGTTAAACATGCCCCCAACCCTTTAGGGTGGTTGAGAAAGTATTTGGATAAAATACATTGGGGTTTTTTTCAGGTACAAGAGAACAGTGGAGGGGATGAGCCCCAAGGGCCCTAGGGGGCAGTGCACACACCCCCTCTAACCTCTTATACATGCACACCTCTGCTTTAGGGGAAGAACTATAGCTCAGCAGCAGAGCAATGTTTTGCTTGTAAAAGGTCCAAGTTTTAGTTCCTACCATTTGCCAATAAGACTAGGCAAGACTTTTCCCCAAACCTTGTAGAACAGTGCCAGTATATGTGGAAAACACAGAGCCAGTGGTCTGTATAAAACTGGTTCTTAACTTTTGTGTTGTTTAACCCTCCTTTTGAAATAAATAGAATTTAATTTTGGCTGCATTAAACCCTCACTGTATTGCTCATAATTTTACATATATTTAGGATGTAATCGTATATGAACACTATTATAAATTTAACATTTGATAAATCACCCTAGGAACCTGTTAAGAGTTCCTACAGAGAATAAAAGGATCATAAAATGGGGACACAGGAAGATAAACGGGAAGCCTAAATGACAAAGTACATTTGTTGTTGTTGTTAGCTGCCCTTGAGTTGGTTTCAACTCATGGCGACCCTGTGGATGAGACATCTCCAAGAATCTTCCACTGCCTTACCCAGATCCTGCAAGCCCTTGCCCATAACCCCCCTAATTAAGTCTATCCATCTGGTTTGTGGTCTTCCTCTCTTTCTTCTACCCTGTACCTTTCCTAGCATTATTGTTTTTTCTAGTGATCCATGTTTTCTCATGATGTGGCCGAAGTACGATAGTCTCAACTTGATCATCTTTGCTTCCAAGGAGAGCCTTGGTCTGATCTGTTCAAGAACCCATTTGTTTGTCTTCTTGGCTGTCCATGGTATCCTAAGTACTCTTCTCCAGCACCACATCTCAAATGAGATGATTTTGTTTCTTTCTGCTTCCTTCACTGTCCAGCTCTCACATCCCTACATGGTAATTGGGAATACAATAGCCTGAACAATTCTGACTTTAGTGCTCAGTTGTATGTCTTTGATCTTCAGTATCTTTTCCAGTTCTTTTCTAGCTGCCCTTCCCATTCCTAGTTTTCTTATTTCTTGACTGCAGTCTCCATTCTGGTCAATGTTTGATCCTAGATATGGGAATTCTTTAACTATTTCAATTTCCTCTCTGTCTAGATTTAATTTGTGTATTTCTTCTGTGGTCATTATTTATGTCTTTTTTATGTTTAGCATCAGACCTGCCTTTGTACTTTCTTCTTTGACCTTTCTTATTAACTGTTCTAATTCCTGAATGTCTTCTGCTAATATTATGGTGTTGTACACATATCTTAGGTTGTTAATGTTGCTTCCTCCTATCTTAACTTTTTTTTCTGATTCTAATTCTGCTTTTCTTATGATTGCAACATATAAGTTAAACATGTAGGGTGATAGGATGCAGCCTTGCCTAACCCCTTTGCCTATTGGGAATCACTCTGTTTCCCCAAATTCTGTTCTGATGGTGGCCTCTTGCCTTGATACAGATTTCTCATCAGGACTATCAGATATAGTGGCACCCCCATGTCTTTGAGTGCATTCCATAATTTTTCATGATATGTACAATCAAATGCTTTGCTGTAGTCTATGAAACACGTGCTGATTTTTTAAAATTCTTTGGTGTGCTCCATTAGCCATCATATGTTTGCAGTGTGGTTCCTAGTGCCCCTTCCTTTTCTGAATCCTGCTTGTACCTCTGTAATTTCTCCCTCCATGTCTGGCTGGAGTCTATGCTGCAGAATTTTGAGCATTATTTTTCTTGCATGTGAGATTAGTGCTATTGTCCTGTAGTTGCTGCAGTCTTTTGTATCTCCTTCCTTGTGGATTGGTATGTATATTGAGCATTTCCATTCTGTTGGCCATTGCTTTGCTTTCCATATTTGTTGGCATATTTCAGTTAGCACTGAAGTTGTATCTGCCTGTAGGCACTGTAGCAGTTCAATTGGGATATCATCTGTTCCTGGTGATTTATTTTTTCCCATTTCCTTTCCAATTCACTTCTTCGAATTTGGAGTTCATCTTCATATGGCTCCTTATTCCAAATATCATTCATTCCCTCATCTCTTTTGCATAGATCTTCTATGTATTGTTCATATATTATGTTCTTTTTTTCTCCATAGAGCATCCCTGTCCTTAGTTTGAACTTGGTTTTAATTTCTTGAATTTTTTGATAGAAGTCTCTCGTTCTTCCCTTTTTGTGGTCTTCTATTTCTTTGCATAGCAGCATTGGTCATTATAGTATTTCTCATTATCCCTGCATGTCAGACTTTGGACAGTTGTATTCATACTTCTGGCTTTGTTCCTATCTCCTTTTGCTTTTGCTTTTCTTCTTTATTTTATCACATGAAGTGTTTCATCTGTCATCCATTGTTTCTTATATTTCTTTTTGGCCACTATTAGTGTTTTCTTACATTCCTCCTTAATTATGTCTTTGAACTCTGTCCACAGTTCTTCAGGTTCCTGGTTGACTGTACTCAATAATTCAAACCTGTTTCTTACATTGTCCTTGAATTCATCTGAAATGTTATTCAGGTCATATTTTGGTATAATGTTAGTTTTTGCTTTCTTATTCAGCTTAACTCTGATTTTTGTTATGAGCAGTTCGTGGTCTGTGCCACATTCAGCTCCTTTTGGCCACAAGGATAGAGTTTCTCCATCTTCTAATTGTGGAGTCTATCGGGTTTTTATGTTTACCATTGGTGATGTCCATGTGTATAGTCTCCTATCTGGTTATACGAAGCAGGTATTTGCAATGAATAGATTATTGGCCTCACAGAATTCTATCAGACGCTCTCCCGCTTTATTTATTGTTTCTAATCCAAATCTTCCTACTGTTTTTGATTCTTCTTTGTTGCCAATTTTAGCATTCAAGGCTCCAATGATTAGTTTGAAATCTTGTGATGGTATGTTGTCAATTTCTTCCTGGACTGCATCATAGAATCTCTCAATTTTCTCTTCATCTGCATCTGTGGTTGATGCATATACCTGGATTATTGTGATGTTTATAGGTTTACTCTGAAGCCTTATTGATAATATACTGTCTGACTTTGAGTTGTATCCTTTGAGTGCTCTAGCTATATCTTTCCTTAGTATGGAAGCCACCCCATTTCTTCTTGTTTTTTTCATTTCCTGAATAGATTACTGTATAGTCGTCTGAGTCAAAGTGACCCATTCCTGTCCATTTTAAATCAGTCACTCCTAGTAGTGCTATATTCATGCAGTCCATTTCCTTTATTACTATGTTTAGTTTTCCCTGGGTCATGCTTCTCACATACCATTTTCCAATTACATGTGTAGTGTTGCTTTTCAAGATGCTTCTTTTATTGGACATGGTTTCTATTTGTCCTCTCCCTCTCTAGTTGTTGGTTTTTAAGCTGTCTCACCTTAAGGGTTTTCTTGGTGAAATGGTCTCACAAGGAAGGACACCTTTTGCCTCCTTTCGTGCAGTGCTAACAAGTGTGAGCTACGGTGACACTACTGTTCTCTCTGTGAGAGTTGACTTCAGTGTCACCCACCACTACTGCTGCAGCCCAGTAGCTGTTCCTATATTTTATGCCTGTTGTTCCCTTCTTCCCTCACTCAATTCTCTTTTCCCTTTCCTTTTTTACATTCCTAGATGTTTTCCCCACCCTCCTCCCCTCCTCCCCGCCTCCCACTTTGTCCCCATAGGTGGCATCAGTGTCTTCTGGTCTTCTCGTTGGGAAGGGCCCTGATGTTCCTGGGCTGTGGTGTCCTTTTTTGTCCATCGCCCTTCTGGTCTCAGAGGCAAGGGGAGGCTTTGACATACCTGGGCTCCCAAGCCTGCTTCTTTGTCCCTCTGGATAGCAGCGCCCTTCTGGTCTCACAGGGGAGGGGAGGCTTTGATGTACCTGGGCTCCCAAGCCTGCCTCTTTGTTCCTCTGGATGGCAGCATCCTTCTGGTCTCACAGGGGAGGGGAAGCTTTGATATCCCTGGGCTCCCAAGCCTGCTGTCCCTCTGGATGGCATACGAAGAGTGTAAAATGATCAATGTGCCTGAAAGGAAGAATTTAGCCCCTGGGAATCAGTTTTCCTAGCAGCAGGTAAATGAGAAGGTAATGATGCCCTAATTGTTACAGTTCTAAAATGTAAAATAAGGGGATTGGATAAATATCATCAAGGCAGCTACTGATTCATTTCATCCTTATTAATATTGGTGGCATTTGTTGGTCCTTTGACATGATGGATTGTGTTCATGGAGCTAGAGCAATTGTCAGACACTGGCCGCTAATTAATTTGCAGATAAGCCATGCAAGGAAAGTCACACTGTTCTTGAATATCAGCTTCACCTCCAATTGCCAGAGCTTTCTGCCTGCTATTAAAGATCAGGAGAACCAGAAATCAGCTTCGTGAGGGCCTCAAGGTGATCCAGTTCTCCCAGAAGAAAGATGAGACAACAGTTCTCAATTTACTGAAAAATGCCATTCATTTTTAGACTTGACTGGAATAATAATAATAATAATAATAATAATAACAACAACAACAACAACAACAAACAGGGCCATTTGTTTTGTTTCCATACCCCACCTATTTTCTCATCAAACTCTCAACAAACTGAGCCACTGTGGTGGTATCTGGATGGGCCAGAATAAATAATAATAATAATAATAATAATAATAATAATAATAATAATAAAAATAATAATAATAATTTATTTATAGCCCGCCCCTCTGCAAGGCAATCGGGGTGGGGTACAGCAAATTTTAGAACAGGCAATTTAAAACATTCCCACATCCATAATTCACCCTCCCAACCCCTTAAAACAGAATTAAACCAAAAAGAAGTTAAAATATGACAATAAAATAAATAAAATGAGATAAAACATCCTAATGACACCAGAATCAGTATAACAATTTAAAAACTTATCTAACCCCAGACCACAGTTATTCCGGGAGCACTCCAGAGTATTCTGGGCTCAGAGCTGCCCTGACATCATCCCATTACCTGACACTCCAAAGTCACGGCAGGTGGCTTTTCACACACATGTCCTACTGTACTGTCCACCACCACCACTGCCACCATGGTCAAATTTGAGGCCAAAAATGAGGTGCACAGTGTTAATCTCATGGCTAGGTGTCTCATTCTGACCTCAAAGGGAGGAACATGTAGTGGTCGTGGCAGTGGGTGACACAGTGGGGTGCATTGTAAACAGTTGTTGCTCTGGAGGGCTCTAGAGGAACCAGAGCAAAATATGAGTTTTTAAAATTCAGTTTAAGGAAGGTATACCATGGGTTCGAAAGCATGCAAATGCAAGTAGATAAATAGATACAAATTTGGTGGGAAGGTAAACAACATTCTGTGCAATCATGCTGGCCACATGATCACAGGGTAGTCTCTGACAACACTGGGTCTTCGGCTTAGTAACGGAGATGAGCACCGCCCCCTATGGTTGGACATGACTTCACAAACTTGTCAACGGGGAATACCTTTGCCTTTACCTACCATGGGCTCAGTGCTGAAGTGGTCATATGTCATCCAGATAGTTTGCATCAGAACTGGGGCCTGGGGCCTGTGTCATCAGGACTACTTGCCATGAGGACAAGGGGAAGACATGGTATTTGGCCAATGCAGATGTGGCATTTGACTTTCTAGGCATTCTATGATTTGCTTTCAATACCACATCACCCTAGTAATATAACACATACTAAAAGTCTGTCTCAAAAAATATTGGTCCTTTGATATGATGGACTGTGTCAGAGAACTAAAACAGTTGTCGGACACTTATCATTAGCCCTGTGGGTACCAGAGCTCTCTTGACAGAGGAGGCTAAATATCTCACAAAACTACAAATCCATAGCATTAAGTCGTGGCAATTAAAGCTATGTCAAATTGCATTATTTCTGCTGTGCAGATTAGATGTTCCTTCTAACTACTCTGCATTCAGTGCTGGCAGCAAACTTGAACACTGCACTAGTCACCTCTAACTTCAAATAATTTATGAACAAGTTGAAAAGCAATGGTCCCAGTTTAGGTTCCCGAAGGATCTTCCTGCTAACATCTCTCTATTATGAGTACAACAATTTGTTCCTATTCCCTGCTTCTTGTTCTCTAATCAGTTTTCAGTCCTTAAGAAGACTTTTCCTATGACTTTTTGAAACCAAACACTGTCTGCCTGCATAAAAAGAAGGAAGGGAGCAGAGGAGGGGGAGGGATGTATTATCACCTTTAAGAGTAACTGATTTGTTTTTTACAGGAGCTTTTGTGGATCTAAACCCATTTTTTCAGATGCAGTATTGAAGAAATGGTTTTATATCCATGGAAGCTCATGCAAAAATAAAAACCAGTTAGTCTTAAAGGTGCTGCTGCATTCCCCTTTTTAATCCCCCCTCCTCCTTTTTATGTTGCAGGAGATTAAAACAGCTACTTCTTTGAAAACTGTCTGCCTGGTCACACCTGACCATGTGTTTACTGATATTTTCAAAGTACTCTTTTAAAAAATTAATGAGACAGGACTTTCACAAAAACCTTGTTGACTCATTTCTCAGTGATTTACATAGTCCAAAAACATAATTTTTGCAAAGTCTGCTCAACTTTAAGCAGTCATTTTGGCTGATCTTAACCTACACTTATCCAACTCTAGATTCCTTTATAGTAATCAGCTAGTAAGTACCTTTTAACACCACAGTTGTCAGACCTTTTGACATAGCACTCCTCTGTGTAACTTTTTCCTATATCGATTCCCTTTTTCAGAAGAGAAGAACAATGAATATATGCTTATACCAGAGGTGGGGAGGACTTGTAGTTTATTGGAAAAAGTTGGTGAGGTGCACTGTGAATTGCCTTTGTTCTGGAAGTTATTAAAAAAATAAGTTGGATCTACATCAAAGATGGTTTAGGTGATAATATCCTGCCTGAGCAGAGTTTGGGGCTAGTTGATCTCAAAGGCCCATTTCAAATTCTTGTTAACAAGGTTACTATTATACACTGGGCTGGTTTTTGAAACAATGAGTTATCAATCACACAGCAAAGCGAGCTTTCCACTACATGAGCCAAAACTAACTGACTACGGAAACTTAAAGTTTCCTTCACACACTCCACCACCATCTTGCATGTCTTTAAAAGAATTTGCCCACTGAATCTAGCAATTAACTCATTTTCCCAAATTTTAGCTCCACAATATATTTTTCCTTTCATGATGCCTCTCTCTCTCCTCTCCTTGCTTTCCCTCTCTCCGTGTTTATGTGTGTGTATGTAGCACACTGCAGCAATTCCAACAGTAATTCCTCAGTAGTTCAAACTAAAGACGCTCAGAAGCTGGCCAAGATGTCAGCCACAAACACAGATGCCATTCCTGGAAAAATACCATAAAGCCTGGCAGCTGTACAGCAGACTAGAGTTCCCTCTGTGTGGCCACAGTTGTTGTTGGCTTCCCTTTGCCAGGGAGGAGGTAGAAAAGAAAGGACAGAAAAGAGAGCAGCATCCAGCGGGTTGGCAAGCAACCTCGGCAACACATATAGGACTGCTCTGAATTCTTTTCAATAGTAGTTTCAACCTCACATGACCTCTCCTTGGAATAGCAAGGTCTGCCTTGTGAACTTGAATTTCCTGACAAGATGATTCAAGATCACAGATTACAACTTCGAAAGTATTTTTCCTTTTTTTAAAAATGGTGCATTTTAAATAAAGTTTAATGGCCATACTGATTTTCCTAAATGATCCCATTCTACTCATTTTAGTACCATACACTCTTGTTTTTAAACAGCATTTTATATAAAGTTGGCTTCAAATCTTAGCAACTTTATACACTAGGGTAGATTTCCATATTAAAAACAAATGCAAAATGGGAAAACACAAGTAAGGCATACTTCCATCATTTGGATTTCTGACATTAATATGAAAAGTGGGGGCTCATGTACCCCCTCTCTTTCAAAATATGTTTATGTGTGCGTGCATGTCACACACATATACACGTACTCCTGATGTGGTATGCAGTTTATACATTTCATTGTCA
Source organism: Phrynosoma blainvillii (assembly GCA_026167975.1). Classification (NCBI taxonomy): domain Eukaryota; kingdom Metazoa; phylum Chordata; class Lepidosauria; order Squamata; family Phrynosomatidae; genus Phrynosoma; species Phrynosoma blainvillii. The sequence goes on along the minus strand of JANUYF010000003.1, from coordinate 47,296,995 downwards.
GGTAAGATAGATGTGTTAATTTCTTTCCTTGCACGTTATACAGTCACCCCTCTGTTTTCATGGACTTCAAATCCACGTCCCACACCTATTCGTGGGCAGGAAATGGATAGGGACATAATGGGGCACATGCCCACAGTGCCTGCCCACACACACTCACATGCATGTGCCACGATTCAAGTCAATGGGGCTTGAATATCGGCGAGTTTCCATTTTCGCAGGAGTGTGTGTGTCTGGAATGGATCCCCTGTGAAAACAGAGGGCCAACTGTACTTGTTTTTCAAATAAGCATGCTTTTCAGTAACAAATAAAGCCACTTTTGATATGACCCAAATTAGGCATACATATGTGATGGTCTTCTGTAAGGATATGCTTTCATATTAGAAACATATAATCATATCCTTAATTCAGGTTGATAAGTTTTAACACCTCTCACAGAAACATTTAAGGTTCAAATTAGCAGACAACTTTATAATTTATAATTTATAATTGTACTTGTCAAAGTGGTGATAGATATTTGTTTTTCATAGTACATGGTTTTCCTCACTTATGCATCTTGTGCTTACAACACTTTGTTTAATTAACACACTTGATTGCTGAGGTGTCCCTTCAGTATGTCTGAAGAAATCCCATCACTGGAGGGAAATGTGTTGATCACAGGGAATATCCACTCTTATTAATATCTTGTTTGATTCTTACAATGCTGCCAAGGAGATGGAGGGCATTCATCATTACAAAATGTAAAGTGTAAGGAGCAGCTGTTTCACTTTGAAATAGTAGTGCAATTACTTACAAATCAGTACAAAGTTTCATTCCATACTTTTGGTGATGAACAATTTTACAAAATAAAATATGCATTCTATATCCTCTCTATATGGTCTAGAATATAGCAATAATAAAGTATACACATTCATATATGAATTGTAGTGTTTATCATTGTCTATCACCTACATTTATAGCACAGATGAGAACAAAGTTAAATCCCCAGTCTATACTGTAAGGTTAATACAGTAAGCAAATTTTTTCATTATAAGATAAATGTACTGAACACAACTGTATAATATTGAAAGAATGAGCTTATAATATAAGCCACCTTCTCCACAGTACAGAGACTACAATTGCACTAAACTGAAGAATCCAGTTGAAGCCATGGATCTGCTCCAGGCAGATCACATGTGAATAAATGCATTTTAGATAGACAAAAATTGAGGAATCTTCTCCATAGTGATCTTCTGTATGGCCTTAGTTTCTTCTTGTTGTTAAATTCCATCAAGCAGCTTCCACTTATGGTAACCCTATGAATGAGAGATCTGCAAGACACTCTGGTTATCAACAGCCCTATTCAGGGCTTGCAATCTTAGAGCTATGAGTTCCTCGATTCAATCTATTGACCTGTAATGTGGTTTCTTTTCCTATTACTTTCACCTTTACCAAGCCTTATCTTTTCTAATGTCATGTCATCTCATGTTATGTTCAAACTCTTTTTCTAATGCACCTTACATTTTTAAAACATTTCATCAACAGACATAAATTCAGCTTCATTTGGTGTCCATATGCTTCTCCTAGCCAAACACAGCATGCCTCATATCATAAAAGGCAGTTCAGCAAAATGCATGTTTGCACACACACACATGTAAGTCCATATATACATGAAAACTAATCAAATAAAATGCACAGTAGTAGATGAGGGAAAGAGGATGCTGTTTTGCAAAGGCTGCATTGATCTCTAAGGTTCAGAGCTGAGATGAATCTGCAGTTCATAGTAACTGGAAATTGCCACAAAAATCCTAAACCAACACCAGCTGGCATCTAGATAAATCAATAACTCATCAATACATGTGTTAAAAGCATAATTATATGGAATGATTTCTCTTCTCCTAAAAATTATATAAGATCAGCAGAATTAAGCCCCAAATCGGATTGAGATAGTGGTTTGCAAAAGGAGGTCTAGCCCTTCCTTGTTCCCAAATCTGTTGTGCAGAGTTAAACCAAGTGAGAAAAAAATGTATCTAGTTTGGCTAAAGGAATCTTGTAGCACCTTTGAGACTAATTGTGCAAAAGAAGTTGTAGCATAAGCTTTCATAGACTAGGTCATAGGTCCACTTTGAGACCTAGGAGCTTATCACATGCAAAAATAAAACAACTTACCCCTGCTGGGATACAGTCATTTATGAGATGCAATCAGGAATTATCGCACTAAAATGCCACCAATGCCTTTGGGCAACTGCATCCCACTTGCATCCTGGCCCCCAGCCACACTCAGCCGGCTGATTTGCAAACACACCCATGTTTGCAAATCAACTAGGTGAGCACGGCTGGGAGCTGGGAGGCAGCCAGGATCCAGTCGCCCGGTGGCATCAGCAGCATTTTTAGTACAATAGTTCCCGATTGCATCCTGCAAGTGACTGTATCCCAGCAGGGGTAAGTCATTTTATTTTTGCATGCAATAATCTCCTTAGTCTATCAACGCTTATGCTACAACTTCTTTCACACAGTTAATCTGAAAAGAGCTAAAAGATCACCTTGCATACTCATATTCCAGACTAACACAGCTATGTCTCTGAATTCTACTCCATGGAAAGCACCAGATTTGGCTAACATAATCTGTTTTCACATCCAAATAAACCTAAATACATATCACCTTTCCTCACAGAGGACAGATGCCTTACCATTTTTAATTGCTTTTCTCTGTGCCTTTTCTACCTGCCTTTGGAGATGGAGTATTGACTAGTCTTGCACCCACAGATTCTCTGAGCTTGGAGGATCTTCACATGGTAGCGTTCTTTGGTTATGTTGGCCAGTCCAAGGGCTGTAGCCAGAACAAGTCTGAGGAAAATTGGGGATGTGAAACTCAAAGGAGGTGTCTTGGAAGTGACTTGGCAATTCAGATGAAAATTTTCTACACGCTGCATTTTTTTAGAGGCAGCAACCACCTCTAATAACAGGGTATTACAGCTGAAGACACAAATAATAACAAAAAAAAATCCTTGTATAAATGTGGACAAACTCTTCATTAAATAATTATTGCATATCCTCAACTATAAATTGACCTCATGTATAAGTCGAGGGCAAGTTTTCTGGCCAAAATTATGGATTTTGATATGACCCGTGGATAAGTCGAGGATAAAACTTAGGGATGTGTAACAAAGGATCTAAAAGATGAAGCAAAGGAAAGAGATGCCATAGAACTTACAGAATTCGAGCAGGCTTCACTTTTTGTGCTCACACTAAAGGTTGGATGGATGTGAGAGTGGGGCGTGGGGGTCAGTGCCTCCAGTACAGATTGCAGTCCTGTCTTTCAGCAGAGGATTGTTCCTTTTAACATAAGAGTTAAAGTACAGTACTTACATTGACCCATGGATAAGCTGACTCAGGTATTTTGGGTCAATTTTTGACTGAATTTTCTAGACTTATACATGAGTATATACAGTACCACTTTTGGCTGCTGGATATGATCAAATTTCCATCATGGTCTCTATTTCAATTTGCCTGAACTTTTTGAAAATGGGTTCCAGATGTTATATTCGTAAGAGAACTGCCTTTTCAAAAGGGAACCATTTGTCCAAACAGAAACAGACCTTGCAGCCAGCCTACAAGCTCAATCTCTTGGCCTCTTCTTTCTCCCCCCCACCACCACAACTTAGAAGCAGGAATCTTTGGAATGAGCAAGCAACAACATTGTAATTGACATAATATATATTCTCCTAAAAAGCAAAAACATGCATTGGTAGTCTTCTTTTCATAAGCCTGTTTCATCTGATCATTTGCAAAATTCAGGACTTCTCACTCTTTTGCCAACTTGCTGAATGATTTCTCCCCTCTCACAGGCAGAACACTGACCTCAGTCACTACCCTTCAAGCCAGTACTGTCCAATTTTTACAGCTGGTAGCCACACATATCCTCAAGTCATCAATACCCATTTGAAGAAGATATATAGCTTCTAAAAAACTAAACAAAATTCCATAGACAGTTCTTTCATCACCATTCTCATCACAATATTTTACCATGTTGGCTTGGCAGTCTTCATGAACAAATGTCAGCAAATCTGGAGATAGGATAGATGTGTGGATGCATTTTATATTAGGAAGCTCTGGCCCATTTGCTCCTTACATCCCTTCCTATTTAATTTTGCTAAGATAATATTGTGCTGCATTGAACATGGAGGCAAGATGAAGTTGTTTTTTTAAAAAATATTGTATTTTAAACCTATAAAAGACATATAAAACCTCCACAATTACAAACATTACATGCAATAAGACATACAAACAACAAAAAAGAATAAAAAAACATAAAACATGACTTCCCTTCCTTTACTATGAATATTACAATGTAATATCTCTGACTTTCTGTATTTCCACACTATTTTCCTTGCTTCATTAGCATAATTTTCTAATGCTGATGTTTTTTCCCCCCTGCACTTTAGTAATTCCATCATTATCATTTCTTCCTGATCCACACCTTGTAAACCATTTCTAAACAGGTTCTGTTTCTAAGACAGCATTAGAGGCAAGATGAAGTTCTTGGGCAATCAGAGTTAGTCTGCCAAAAGTCTTACCCATCTTCCAGATAGGGTGTATGTGTCAGGGGGTTATGGTATTTGTTTCTGTAGATCTAATTTAAACAAAAATTTGACTATTTTCTACCAAATTCTAGCATATCCTGTAACATCTTATTCCCAGTGGGTTTATTTTCAATTCCAAGACATATTAGAACAAAATATCACCTCATCTTCTCCTGCTTTTTTATTTATTTATTTATTTATTTATTTATTTATTTAACATCTTAGAGTTATAGCACTACAGTGCATTCAGCGCATCAGTGAAATGACATTTTGGCACTCTACAGGTAAACCTCAGCTAGGGCTCATTCACACTAGGAAATAACCCAGTAGGGAAACCAGGTTATTTCTATATATCTGCCACAGTCAAATCTCTCTGTGTCATTTTGTCTCTATTCCTGTTCATACTCTGGAAATGGCAATAGGGATAGAATGCCAGGGAGAGATTATCATGGCAGGGAGGGGGGAGGAAGAGGAGGATGGATGCAATGGGGGAGGGGAGGGGAAGGGGTGGAGGAGGAGGAAGGCAAAGGCAAACCCTCTCTGGACAAACCTTGCCAAAAAAAAACAAAACTCATGACAGGTGTGCCCTAGTCAGAAATGACTTGAAGACACACAACAGCAGAGGAAGGATGCCACTCTTTCTAAAAAGACCCCCCTGTATTCCACCCATCAGTTTGTTGCCTCCTTCTCGCCCTCCTTCAGCTCTGGTGTAGGCCAAGAAGAAAAGAAAGTCACACTCTCTCATCCTCAGATGAAGGCAAAGACAAGCACTCTCCAGACAAACCTTGCTAAGAAAACTGCATGACTAGTGTGCCCTAAGTAGGAAATGACTTGAAGGGACACAACAACAACAACAACAACAACAACAACAAAGGAGGGGTGGTGGTGCAGTGGGAAGGCTTGGGCCCCAGTGCTCAGGCTCCAGTGGCTCCTCCTTTTCCTGCTGCTGGGCTGCCCTCTGGTGCACCAATAATAATAATAATAATAATAATAATAATAATAATAATATAAAATTCATTTATATCCCACCCCTTGAAATCAATCGGGGTGGCTAACAACAGTAAAATATAACATACAGCAATAAAATCTAGTTCCCTCTCCCCTTTAAAAAGTTATTAAATCAGTTAGAAATTAAAACATACAATATAAAATATAAGAATAATGTTTAAAAAACAATTCCACAGTGTGGCAGCGACTCTTCATTACATTTTAAAATTGAAAGCCTGGAGGTCCACTTAAGGGGAAAATTCCTGAGGCTGGATTATCTGTCATGGAAAGGCCTGCCGGAAGAGATCCGTCTTGACAGCCTTTTTAAAGCTGTCTAAAGATGTCAATTGACGGATCTCATCCGGCAGGCCATTCCATAGTTTGGGGGCGACAACCGAAAAAGCCCTCTGGGAGGTAGCCACAAGCCTAGCTTTTTGTGGCTGCAGCAAATTCCTCCCAGAGGACCAGAGTGTGTGGGGAGGATTATAGGGGAGAAGGAGGTCCCTGAGGTATCAACTTCGGTTGATACGCCAACTGCGTCCCTACCTGGACCAAAGGGACCTTGAAGCAGTAGGACTTGCCCTGGTAATCTCTTGTTTGGATTTCTGTAATGCGCTCTACATGGGGCTACCTCTGTACCAAGTACCAAGTTCGAAAGCTTCAATTGGTTCAAAACGCAGCAGCCAGATTGGTCACCAGAACATATAGATCGGACCATATAACTCCTATATTAAAATCTCTTCATTGGCTGCCAATTAGCTTCCGGACACAGTACAAAGTGTTGGTTATTCCGGGCGCAGTACAAAGCGTTGGCAGTACAAAGCTTGGACCCGAGTTACTTGAAGGAACGCCTCTCCCCACACAATCCGCCCCGCACTCTCAGAACATCTGGGAAGAACTTAGTAGAACATCATAGAACCAAACTCAACACGACTTCCCAAAGATCGTACACAGCCGCAGCTCCCATGTTATGGAATGGCCTACCGGAAGAGATTCGTCTTATTACTACGCTAGATGCCTTTAAGAAGGCATGTAAGACAGAGCTCTTCTGGCGGTCCTATCCATCTGATCTTCTAGACTTCTAGATTCTGACAATGATTGGCTATTTTATTTTATTTTTATTTATTTTATTATATTATATTATATGCTCTTATAATTTATTATTGATGTTTGATTTCACTATTTTATTGTTTGTATTTTGCATATTGTATTCATTTAATTGTGTAATCCCGCCTCGATCCATACGGAGAGGCGGGAAATATAAATAAATAAATTATTATTATTATTATTATTATTATTATTATTATTTAGGGCTTTAAAGGTAATAACCAACACCTTGTACTGGGCCTGGAAACTTATCTCTCCGCTGCTCCCCAGAACCCTCCGGGGGACCTTTTCCATCCACGGCAGTGGTGGCAGCAGCACTCCATCTCCCTCTCTTCCTCCTTGCCCTGACAGCTCTCTCACAAGGTGGCCTGGGCCTCCTTTTCCCGGCCCCACTTCAGCCCCAGCCCGGAGGTGCTTGGAGATGCTGGAGCCCAGTGATGGAGATCACATCAAGAAAGGAGGAGGAGGAGGAGGAGGAGGAGGAGGAGGAGGAGGAGGAGGAGGAGGAGGAGGAGGAGGGAGGACTTCATTTGGGGGTCCCTCATAATCCAAATCAATCTGATAGCTAACAACATGCCAGGTCAGGTAAATCTTACATGACTACACTGAAACGCTCTGACTCTTGAAGGAATGATCACTTGAAGGCCTTTCCCAAAATTCATCCAGGGGTGGCTTTTCTTTCACCAGTCTCCACTTTTCTTTTTCCATTTTGGTGGCCAAACTTTTAGATCTATATATTTTTGTTTAATATGCTGTAGCTGATGGGAAGGCTTATCCACTTTCACCTTTTCTTCATTTGGCTGCTCATGGATTCTCAATAAAGGATTCTGGAGGCAGCTGTTCTTCACTTTGTGTGTTGTATGCAAACACATGTAGAAACAGTAGGATTGGCTAGAGTGGAATCCCATTCTTTGCACTGCTGCAATCCAGCACTGGATGTCTGTATTTCTCCAGCCCATCTTGAACATCTTTACATGCTGATCCTACTGAAATACTTGAAGTTAACAGAGGATGAGGAAGAAAGGGGGTCTAGACAATAGCAAGGGAAGGAATATTCCAAAATATTCTTTAAAAGGTGAATATCTATGGGTTTTATGTTTGTTTGTTTTTTAGTGTCAAATAACTATGATGAAAAGAATTCTGAAATGACAAAAATCTTTGCAGTGTAGGACTTACTCTATGCAAAATTCACATTTTTTTAAAAACAGAAAACAGCAAATGTTTGCACAGGAAACAGCTTTTTCTGTTCCAGAAAATAGTTTATCTGTTTCCTATCTAGAAATGTGGTAGTTCAGACTTATTATGCACAAAATTCACATGTTGTCAATTTGTACAAAAATAGCATTTTCTGCACAGAAGCCAACTGCTTCTGTGAGAAGATCCTGTCTGAACTTGTCATATGTAGCTACAATGATGGAAGTCTGTCTTCATAGTTACTTATGTTAATGCTAGTGGTTCAATGAGCAGCACTTCAGAAATTCCTCAGTTTGGGCACTGCTTGGCTTAAGAGGTAGGTTTTTGGTCATTAACAACCATAAACATGAATTTCTAAAGCTGTGAGATCATAACTGTGGCTTATGATCTCGTAAATACTGAACTGGATGCCAACTATAGTTTTCTGTGCAAAACAACCACAGATGAACTTTGTGTAGAATAAGTCCCAAATTGTGAATAGGTTTTGAAAACTATGTGGTTTCTCAAGCAGGAAGAAAATGAATAAAATTACTTGTTCCTTCTTTTCAGAAGGAAATTAGTAATAGTGCACATCTCTGCTTAACAATTTTTTTAAAAAAGGTTATAAGTAGCTTTACTGTCAGATGCTATGTTAACTGAGGTATGCCTATATAATTCTAAGAACTTTTTAAAAGAAGAAAGAAAAGAACAGAAATTTTGCCCTTCAAAGCATAGGATCCCCTTCTACATCCCCTATTTAAAAAAAACAAAAAACCAACTTTGAAAGAGCCCTAGAGCAGATCTGAGACATCACTACAACCAGCCCCCAAAAGAATGGAATGAGTAGATATAGAAGTGATAGCTACTGGCAAACCCTTGAAAAACCCCAAAGAACTCAGACTTCTTTTGATTAGCCTGAAAGAGGCCACGATTTTCCATATTCCTCCAGCCAAACAAAACCCTGCATTAAAAATGGAAAATTGTATCACCAATTAAATGAAGCAAGTTGTTCCATTTAAATTCTATTTCAGGGCCATCTAAATCTTTAAAATACCTACAATAGAATTCTGGAAATGACAATTTCCAGTTTTGAAAAACTATACAGATGCAATCTGCAAGGATCAGGGTATGTGGCAGCTGCCAGACCCTATGTCGTTGCACACCCTGGTATAAAGCCTTCCCCATTGAGTCCACAAGCCTCTGCTGCTGTTATCACCAATCAGTGATCAGAAATCACTTGTTATCAGTTAGTACATAGAACCAAGCTGAGTTTGCATGTTTTCTGTTATGATGTGAACACCAGTTCTTGTTCATACAAGGCCAGACAAAAATACATACTTGTACCACTTTGGAAACTACTCTTTTGGACTACAATCCCAGCACACAAATTCACATACACAAACATCCCTGCATGGCTTATGGCCCTGGTAGTTAGGAAATTCTGGGAGTTAGAATCCAAAAAGAAACTGTACGAATTCTTTTCAACACAGATCTGCTTCCTCTATTGGAACAAAAAAGGGAGGGTGTTAATATTTATTTCTTAATGTACTATGGCAGTGATAGTCATTATCTCCACGCTATGAAGTGTATTCTTCAGTTACTCTTTTCTTAGGACTTTTTTTTAAAAGTTAGTACCATTTATGTTTGGTGATCTTTGCATGTTCATACAATTTTTGCTGTTACTGTTTTGATGTTGCATTTCAAAGATGAGTACAAGCCTATGAAAAATACCAAAGGATGCCAGCATCAATGTTTTTGTAAAATGTACATTCCAGCTGAATGAACTAATTAACTTGGTTAAAAGGAGACCAAGGCAAAGGATTTAAAAAGCAAGCCACTGGAGCTTTGTGTTTCAAAAAGCCCATGTATGTACCAGCCAATGGACTGTAAATTATTCATTGCCATCTTATAAATAAGTGTACCCTCATATTCTCAGTGCTACATGATTGGTTAAAAAAATATTTGGGTTTTTTCCCAGGAAAAATATTCCTTGTGTTTTTATGGATTATTTGTTTTGGGATTTTTTTATTTAAAAAGATCAAATGCATTCATTCAGTAATGTCCAAAAATATTTTATTTACTCCCCAGTATTGAAGCATTGAAATCTCCACTGGAGGCACTCTTTTAGTCCTATTTCTGAGATGAGACAGGGCCTTTCCAGCTGTGACACCCTAAAGATGTAAGATCTTTGCCAGAAAGTTAGTCCCGACATAGCTAAATGTCCTTTCAGTGACAGAAAAAGATGTTTCATTTTCCTCAACTTTTAAAGTACAGATAGTTTTAGTGCTGTCACTTAAATCCTACATTTTTATTGATTATATCCCATTTGGTTTACTATAACACACTCTATTTGAAGCTGCCTTTGGAAAACATTTGCAAACTTCAGCAGAGTTGGTTACAAGGATCATACAAATCTTCTATTACAACCGCCTCACTGGCTACTGGCCTATTCCACACACACACCCCAAGCATAATTCAAAATGTTCATCATGATGACTGTAAATACAGACCTGATCTCCTCACATGATCCTGTTGAATTTTTGAGATCTTGGTAGCTGCTCCCAGACAGTGGAATCTCTTCCTACGAGAGGCTGACTATGTTGCCTCCTCCTACTTCCCTACAGATTTTCACCTCTGTTTAATGAAGAGGACTTTTTAATGGGTGGAACTAATGTGGTTTAGTGGTTTGAGTGTTGAACTGCAACCCTAGAGAACAGGTTCTGATTCCTGGCTTAGCCATGAAACCCACTGGGAGATCCTGGGCAAGTCACATGCTCTCAGCCTCCAGGGAAGGCAATGGCAAGCCTCCTCTGAACAAATCTTGCCAAGAAAAGCCCGAAGGGTTACCTTAGGGCTGGAGATTAAATTTTACATCATTAAAAACACAACAATTAAAATATAATTAAACTATTAATAGAATTAAAAACAACTTAGAAGCATACTCATTAAAAAGTAACAAATACAACCAATAAATCACATTTACAGAGATATGAATTTTTATTTTAAAAAAGAATTGATAGATTACTTTTTAAGTCAGATTTCTATACCACCTAAGTCTGCCCAAGTTCCAGGATAGGACAAAATTTTGAATGATGATTTAAGAGTGCTGAGCATGCTCCACCAGGCTGAAAACAATGCATAGCTAAAAAGATTTGTTTCTATCATAGCTAATAAGATTATGGGATTAAAAAGGAAGAGTGATTCCAAAAGCATTTTCTTGGAGGATAAGCCCTCTCTCTTGTTCTTGTCCAAAAATCTATAAAACTGGATTTCAGTGCTTCCCAGAGTTATGCTTTCGGGGTGTGAAGAGAGTGGGCAGTAATCATACTGCTGTAATAGCACTGTTGGATGCCCTACATGTACCTGTCTGGAATCTTTACTGACTCTAGCTGACTGTATTCATCATAGGAGGCAGAGCAGAAACTGGGTAGATGAGGAAAAGGTTGCCATAATATAATTAGACATGCCACTCCAGCTATGACTTGCCTTTCTCATCTACTCCTGCCAAATGTGTGAATTTTACTAGTTGAGGGATTGCTCTTGATATTGTCATGAATTGACAAGGCTCTTAAGAATGAAGTTACTGCTATTGTTGTTGTTGCTGCTGCTGCTCCTACAGCTATTGTAACTGCAAAGAGAAGCTTGCTGTTGTGGATTTCAAGTTCCCAGCAGCACTCCAGGTCAGTGATTCTCAACCTTTTGGCCCTCCAGACACTTTTGACTCCAGTTCCCAAATCCATCACAACCAGCCATGCTGCAGCTTCTGGGAGCTGAACTCCAAAGACTGAGAACAACTGCTTTGGGGCACATGTGTTTGGGTAATTCTTAACTCGCAGGCTATTTACAGCCTGCAAAGGACTTTCATGGGATCTATACAGATGCCCATGCTTCTGCTGACATCACTACCAAATTATCCACTCACAGATTTAGAGAGAGAGAGAGAGAGAGAGAGTCAAGTCAAGCTGTAGGCTGAGGAAAGGATAATTATATAGGAAGGATGATATGGAGGGACAGTCATATGCTCGAATGCTACTCTCCCTACCATAATCACCAGTCAGCCTACCAAACAGCTCTTTTATAAGTCTACTTTGAGTGTGATTTAAACAGGTAAAGTGTAAGAGCCAGTGTGGTGTAGTGGTTTGAATGCTGGGCTAGAAATTTAGAGACCAGGGCTCAAGTCCCTGCTTAGCCATGGAAACTCGTTGGGTGACCTTGAGCAAGTCATACTCTCTCAGCCTCAGAGGAGGACAATGACAAACCCCCTCTGATAAAAATGTGCCAAGAAAACCCTGTGATAGGTCCACCTTAGGGACACCATAAGTTGGAAACAACTTGAAGGTGCACAACGACAACAATGGTTTAACCTTGGTTGATAATTAATCAAGTTAATTATAAGAGTATCTATGCCCAAATGAACAGTATAATGATCAGCTAAAGAAGTCTTGGTTCAGTGCTTGCTAAGATGGATAATTAAGTTGGGAGGCACAAGGAACAAGGCTCTTTCCAATGAGCGGGGACTATGTTAGAATAATAGAAAAGAATCATAGAATTGGAATAGACCACAAGGCCCATCCAGTCCAACTCCCTGCCATGCAGGAATACACAATCAAAGCACACTGGACAGATGGCCATCCAGCTTCTTTTTAAAAAACCTCCAAAGAAGGAGACTCTAAAACACTCCAAAGCATCAAGTTCCACTGTCAAACAGTTCTTACCATCAAGAAGTTCCTAATGTTTAGGTGGAATATCTTTTCCTGTAGCTTCAATCTATTGTTCCATGTTCTGTCTCAAAAGCAGAAAAAAATAAGCTTGCTTTATCCTCAATATGGCATCTCTTTAAATATATAATTATGGCTATTATGTCAATGAAGAGAGGCTGAGAGACAGCTGAGGAACTAAAGGGGGGTTATGAGGGGAGCAGGAGAACCCAAGGAGGCATGAGGGGACAGGTAGGGAAGCAAATGAACAACAATGAGAGGAACCATATAGGGAGGAAAACAGCTACTGGGCAGCAGCAGTGGTGGTGGGTATCACATAATAACAGTGACACTATAGCTAACACTTGTTGGCACTGCGCACAGAGAAGTATAGGTTGTTGAGATAGAGTCTCAAGGAAAATGTACATTGTGGGATATAATAGTGACTGGGCAGCAAAGGGTCACTGGCAGTCAGGATGACAAGGCATCTTTCCTCCTGATGTTGAGTCATGGGAAATGACATCAGATGATGGTCATCAAGTGCAGTAAAGTGCTGCAAAAGGCTGCAAAACTGCAAAGTCACCCTGGATGGGTGACAGGTTCCATTGTGACACAAGAGGAAGAGGCAGGGCCAAAAGGCCACATGGAGCCCTTGCTATATAAGGGAGGTGCCTCAAGTCACAGTGTGGGCTGTTGTGATGGTGTAGGTGTTGTATAATAGTTTTGTATACAGTGGAACTAAGATTAAAAGCCTCATCTGTGAGACGCCTGTCTGCAGTGTCTCTTCACTCTTCACTCTTCACAAGGGGAGAGATGCTTCTCCAGCTCACAAGCTGCTGCCTGCATCCCAGAAGGTGGTGATCCTGGTGCCAAACATTGATGTGGTACATCACGTGCTGCGTAACCACGCTAACATAGGTGGCCCTCCTTGTTTAACCTTTCACCAAGAAAACTCTATGATGAGACATTCCAAGTAAGGCAGGATCAGAGAACTAACAAAGAGAGAGAAAGAAAGAAAGAGAAAACACATTTGCAAGAATAGCATAAGAAAGATGGGGAGAAAAAAAGATAGATGCTATCCGAAGCAGCACAATACATAAAATAGGGAAGTGGAACGTGAGATGTATGAGTCAAGAGATGCTAGATATAGTAAAAATGGAAATGCAATGCATGAGCTTAGCTGTATTGGGGGTGAGTGAATTAAAATGGACAGGAATGGGCCACTTTGTTTCAGAAAACTACACAGTGTTCTACTCAAGGAATGAAAAGACACAAAAAAATGGGGTGGCTTTCATACTAAGAAAAGATGCAGCAAAAGCAGTCAGAGGATATCATGCAAAATCAGACCAAATTATTCCAATAACGCTCCATGGTAACCTATGAACATCACCATAATTCAAGTATATGCACCAACCACAGAGACAGAAAAGGAACAAATTGAAAGATTCTATGAAGGAATACAGAAAGAAATTGATAGCACATCAACACAGGATCTCAAGATGATTATTGGAGATTGGAACACAAAGGTTGGAAGCAAAGAAGAACTAAAAACAGTAGGCAGATTTGGATTAGGCAAAAGAAATGAAGCAGGGGACTGTCTGATAGATTTTTGTGAAGTCAATAACCTATTCATTGCAAATACATTCTTCATGCAACCAGAAAAAAGGCTATACACATGGACATCACCAGATGGTCAACACAAAAACCAAATAGATTATATAATTGGAAGTAAGAGATGGCAAAGCTCCATACTGGTAGCAAAGACTAGACCAGGCATTGACTGTGGCACAGATCATGAATTACTCATATCAAAAATAAAAGTAAAACTCTATAAGAAAACAAAACCAGTCATCATACCAAAATATGATCTAAACAATATCTCAACAGAATTTAGCAACGATATAAGGAATAGATTTGCACTACTTAGCATAATAGACCGAGAATCAGAAGAACTATGGTCTGAAGCCAGGGACATAATAAAAGAAGAATGCAAACAGATACTTTCAAGAGCTGAAAAGAAAGAGAAGAAACCATGGATGACAGATAAAACTCTACAAGCAATAAAGAAAAGAAGGGAAGAAAAACAGGGATAGGAACAAACTAAGAATCATGAATGCAACAGTACAAATACTACTGCAAAAATATAAAGAAAACTACAATGACAATAAGTGCAGAGAAATAGAAGACAACAACAAAAAGGGAAGAATGAGTGACCTATTCCACAAGATCCAAGAAATCAAAGGAAAGTGCAAACCAGGGACTGAGACACTCTATGACAATAAAAATAACATAAATCAAGACCAGGAAGGAACAAAAAGACATTGGATGCAATACACAAAAGAGCTATATAAAAGAAATGACAAAATGAAGGGCACATGGAATGAAGAGGCATATGAAGATGAACCGCAAATTCTAAAAAGTGAGTTGGAAGCTGCAATAAGAGAAATGACAACAACAAAAAATCATCAGGAACAGATGATATTTCAATTAAACTGCTGCAATCCACATTGACAGAGTCAACTCTAGTGCTAACCAACATATGTCAACAGATATGTAAAACAAAACAATGGCCAACAGATTGGAAAAGTTCAATATACATCCCCATCCACAAAAAAGGAGGCACAAAGGACTGCAGCAACTATAGGACCATAGCACTAATCTCCCATGCAAGCAAAATTATGCTCAAAATTCTACAATATAGACTCCAACTATACATGGAGAGAGAAATCCCAGAGCAGGGTTCAGGAAAGGAAGAGGCACTAGGGGCCAAATTGCAAACATACGATAGCTAATGGAGCTCACCAGGGAATTTCAAAAGAAAATCAGCATGTGCTTTATAGACTATAGCAAAGCCTTTGACTGCATAGATCATGAAAGGCTATGAAATGCCCTTAAAGACATGGGAGTGCCAACACATCTGATAGTCCTGATGAGGAATCTGTACTCAGGACAAGAGGCTACTGTCAGAACAGAACATGGACAAACAGAATGGTTCCCATTTGGCAAAGGGATCAGACAAAGGTTGCATCTTAACACCCTACCTGTTCAACTTATATGCAGAACATATTATAAGAAAAACAGGCTTGGTCATAGAAGAAGGAGAAGTGAAAATAGGAGGAAGGAATAGCACAATGTAAGATATGCAGATGACACCATAGTACTAGCAGAAAATGTCCCAGACCTGGAACAACTACTAAGAAAGATCAAGGAAGAAAATGCAAAGGCAGGCCTATTGCTGAACATAAGGAAAAGAAAAATAATGACAATGGAGAATCGTGACAAATTCAACCTAGACAATGAAGAAATAGAAGTGGTAAAAGAGTTCTCATACCTGGGATCAAACATTGATAGAAATGGGGACTGCAGCCAGGAAATCAGAAGAAGATTAACAATGGGAAGAGTGGCTATGAAAGAACTAGAAAAGATTCTAAAATGCAAAGATATACAACTAAACACAAAAGTGAGAATTGTACAAGCCATTATATTCTCTATTATCATGTATGGATGTGAGAGCTGAACAGTGAAGAAAGTGGAGAGGAAGAAAATCAATGCATTTGAGATGTGGTGCTGGAGAAGAGGCCTGAGGATCCCACAGACAGCCAAAAAGACAAATTAATGGGCCCTGGAGCAGATCAAGCCAGAGATCTCCCTGGAAGCCAAAATGACAAAACTGAGGCTGTCGTACTTCGGGCACATCATAAGAAGGGAGAACTCACTGGAAAATACAATAATGCTAGGAAAGGTGGAGGGAAGTAGAAAGAGAGGAAGGCCACATGCTAGATGGATGGACTCTATTAAGGAGAACATGGGTATGAGTTTACAGAGCCTAAGCAGAGCAGTGGAGGACAGGGAGTTATGGAGATGTCTCATCCACAGGGTTACCATGGGTCGGGATTGACTCAAGGGCAGTTAACAACAACAAACTATGTGATCCCTTAACCTTCTCTTTTCTGGGCTAAACATACCCAGCTCCTTAAGCTGCTCCTCATAGGGCAGGGGTAGGCAACCTTTCCCCTTTAAGGGCCGAGGGACTTCAGCTCCCAGAAGCCTCAGCCATGTTGGTCAATAGTCCCCTGTTGGCCAATAGCTCCTGGGATTCTGGGAGCTGAAGTCCCTCGGCCCTTAAAGGGGAAAGGTTGCCTACCCCTGTCATAGGGCATGGTTTCCAGAAGGATCTTGCGGCACCTTTGAGGCTAACTGAAAGTGAGAAGTTGGTAGCATAAGCTTTCGTAGATTTGAGCCTACTTCCTCAGATGCCTGGGGGCCCAGATCTGGACCTATAGAACTTTCTCCCACATGAAATAGGTGTAACCCTCTTTTTACTTCATTGTATATAACATTTGAACATTTTTCCATTTGTCTTCACCAAGAGGGTATGCCTTATGTTGTTGCTTTTAATTTTGTGCTAAATAGACTGAGAGAATTCTTCTTTAAGCTCTTTTCTGTGATGTGATTGTTGCTTATTATTGTGTCTGTTATCTAACTGGTAATTTTAATGTTGATATGACTTTGAATTATTTTAAATATAATTTTTATATGTAACTGGCTAGGACACATAGGGCACTATATGGATGAAGTAAGGATGGATGCATCCTTGCCTGACCCCTTTTGCCAATTGGGAACCATTTTGTTTCTCCATATTCTGTTCTAACAGTAGCTGGGCTGAGCTGCAATAAATATATGTGTAATGGTTTCCATACAATGATATGCACTTGGATAATTAAGTGAAAGTTTTCCTTACGGTCACCCTCCATTTCTTTCTCTCTTGGCTACTCTTCTCCTATTCTGCTTTTACTCCCTTCCACATCCTTCTCCTTCTTTTATTTACACAACCCTTTTAGACCTACAATTAAGATAAAAGGGGTGCAAAGAAAAATGGGTTTGTTACTATCATTAAAAATGTAGATGCCACAGATTGTATTGGGATCCCTGACTCCTCCATGCAAAACCCATGCTCTTCCACTAGTCTTTGCAGCTACACTTCTTGACTGGGTACAGGGAGGCAGAAAGGATGCAATGATTCAGTTATGCAGGAAAATGTTCTGTATAAACAAATTGGTAATGTTAAATATTTCACTCTGAAAAGTTCAAAATTTCAGAGTTAAAATTCTTCAGTCTTGATTCACTGACTGGTTGTTGCAGTTGTGCACTTATTGTTGCATTTGTGCAGTGCATACTTCTGTCTGAAATAAATCACTCCTTATTATCTTTTAACAAAGTACTTGAAGAATGAGTGAAATGTACATGTTAGTGGAGATGGAAACAAAAGAGAGATGCAAATGAGTGGCACACTGAAGAGGTTGTAAGATGAGATCCCATGATTTGGGACAGCTTTACCCAACCTGATAGTTGCCAGATGTGTTGGATTCCCACCTTTCTCAGTCAACAATCCTATTATGAGCTTTGTAGGGCATGTATGGAAAAATGATAGGTTGGAGGAAGTCACCTTTGAAAAGACAAAAAAGCTCTTTTGAAGCAGCAAATAAGAAAATGTGCTCCCCCCAAGGTAAACAGTGACAATCTGGACTCATACTATTACTCAAACCAAGTTAACTAATGCTAAGTCAACTAATTAAACTAAGGGGCATTGCAGACCGGCCCAAAGGGCCAGCCTGGGGGTGGAGTTGGGGCGGAGCAGCCACACGCCAGCTGCCCCAACCTCACCCCAACCTCACCCCAATGCTGTCCTGACGGCGCGCGCCCGTACGCCTAGCGCATGACATCAGAACACCCTCCCAGCGCGGCGTGCAGGCATGTTGCATTGAAAGGGCATGGAAAAGCCACAGTGCTGGCTCTTAGGGCTGCCTTTTGCCGCCCCTAAAAGGAGCAGCATTTTGCCACTCTTTTAGGGGTGGCAAAAGGAAGGATCAGGGCCACGGAATGTGGTTGCCACAGCCCCAATCCACCGCTCCCCAAGGCGGCTCTCTGCCACCCCAGATGCATTGGCCCTAATTCAGTTATTAATGTTTATGGTGACAAATTGATTTTCCAGCTTCTAACATTTAACATTACCAATTTGTTTTCCAAGCCAACATTAGAAGCTTTGCTCCAATTGACAGCAAATGCAGAATTTTGTTTCCACCAGCCTTTGGGAACTGACTGCTATGGGGCAAATGCATTTAATAATGTGCTATATTAGTTGTATTTGTTGCTTTTTAATGAGTATGCTTTTAAATTGCTTTTGATCCCATTAATAATTTATATTTTAATTGTTGCATGTTTTTAGTGATGTAAAATTTTATCTGTATCTGCTTTATTTTTTTGTCAGCTGCCTTGAGTCTCATGACGGAATATAAATTATATGTGTGTGTGTGTAGATAGATAGATAGATAGATAGATAGATAGATAGATAGATAACTATGTTGCTATAAGTATCCATAAGCCTATTTTCAGTGCCAATACTCATTTTCCTTATTTTATAATCTCTCCTGAAGTTATTCCTGGAAGCTTCCAATGGTCCATCTTCCTCCAAGATTGTTGTTTTTATTATCTCATTCATTTGCAATGTGCAGTTTCTTTTCTCCCCTGACTTTGCTGTCAGAAATGGTGATCATTATCACTTTGCCACTTTGATATGGTAATCAATTTCTCAATAATATTAGTAACAACTCATAGAAACACCCTGAGCTCCCAGGCTATAATTTGGTGAGGGATTTACAGCACCATTTATCACTCAGTTCTGCATGAATCACACAGTGCAGAAGACAAGTGTAAGCCTTCTGCTGACTTATGCTTTTGCATGTCATAAGAAACTGCACCTATTTCATTAACACTAATTCTAAGCCAGACGTATATAAACCATGTTTTCAGCCTAGGCAGGAACAGAATGCATCATACGACTTGTTTATAGCCTCAAATGCCTGCAGAATCCAGGATTTATCAAGTAATTATATAGCACAAAAAGTAGCTAGAGCCTATGTTTTATGCCTATTACCAAAAGTCAATTATAACTCTTTCTAAAACTGCTGCCCTCAACTTTCTTTAATTGATATCATATATCTTGGTGTTGGGAAGAAACTTTTAATCATGCAAGTGCCTATTTTCCTCCCCCCTCCTTCTTTTATAATAGAAGCCTAACAATAAGAAGAGTTGCTGTTACCTATCATAAATATTTTCCTTCACAAAATTCAGAGGAACAAAGCAATAGCTGTTGTTTGGATCAGAGCTTAGAAATATTAGTTTTGTGGGGGTTACAACTCCCAGAAACACCTGGCCTGTGGGAGTCTGAGAACTTTAGTCCAGAAAAGTAGCATGCCAGGAATGGAGCAGTGTTTCCAGCCAGTGAGCTAAATGAAACCTGTCAGGGTTACCCTCTAACTTAAATCTTTGTTTGCTAAAATCTCTGACCAGTAGTTGTTGATAAATGGGTCTTTAAGGTTCAGGCGCTGAAGTCTAGGCAACTGAGGTTTGGTTTGGTGTTGTACTGGGGCTTACTCTACAGGAGATCTAGCAAAGCTCTTCCCACATTTTTGTGGTTCTGCCTTGTATCTTTAGGCTTATCCACTGCTCTGATACCTTTTCCAAATTAGAATTCAGCTGCTGGGTCCTGGAAAAATTTCTCTAGCCCTTCTAGAGATCATAGATAGCTAATTGTAATGGGGAGAAGTGGCACAGGAGCAGTAGTTTAAACAAGAACAGCAAGGCTACATCTAGGGGGGAGCACATATCCCCAGTGCTGAAATCCCTCCACTGGCTGTCAATTAGTTTCCGGGTGCAGTACAAGGTGTTGGTTTTGACCTTTAAAGCCCTACATGGCCTGGGTCCATCCTATCTTAGGGACCGCCTCTCCCCATATGATCCCCCCCCCCCGTGCCCTTCGTTCAGCGGGGAAAAATCTGCTTTCACAACCAAAAGCGAGGCTTATGCAGACTTCCCAAAGGGCATTTTCAGTCACTGCCCCCAAACTGTGGAACGGCCTGCCGGATCAGACACGTCTCATCACATCACTTACTACTTTCAAGAAAGCAGTCAAGACGGAGCTTTTCCGGCTGGCCTTCCCAGAATAACTTTTATAGGGATATGTAGATGGAAGCCACTTTATCCCCGGTCTCTCTACCAAGGGAGGCATCTTGTTGTTGTTTTTGTTAATTATTTTATACTTGTTATATGTAGATTTTAATCTTATCAGGTTTAATACTATTTTAAGGGGGAGGGTAGTGGGTGGAGGGAATAAGAATTTTGATTTTAATTGTTGTATTTTAACTTGTTGTATGCCGCCCCGATTGCTTTGCAGAGGGGCGGGTTACAAATAAAATTTATTATTATTATTATTATTATTATTATTATTATTATTATTATTGCGTCTGCAAATGGAGCGGGCAGACACCATGATGAACAAGGCCATCCCGGTAGAGAAGAGGGTCGCCATGGCCATCTGGGTCCTCGCCCATAGAGCCAGCTACAAGCAGGCATCAGAGCAGTTTGGGATCAGCCTTACCACTGTGGGGGAAGTGTTGGTGGAGTTCGCCCTCACCATGAAGATGCAGCTGCTGTCGCAGAAAGTGTACCTGGGGGCACTGCTCAGGTAAGGACAGTCACACACACTTGTCACTTTTCCCAATTGCGTAGAACGCGTCATGACCTGGCATACAGTGTAGCTCCTGCTGTATAGATTCAGCTGCTAGGGCCGTTGAACTTGCGCAGGAACTCCTAAGACGTCATGACCTGGCATACAGTGTGGCTCCTACTGTATAGATTTGGCTGCTAGGGCTGTTGAACCTGCACAAGGACGCCTAAGACATCATGACCTGCCATACAGTGGCTCCTACTGTATAGATTCAGCTGCTAGGGCCATTGAACCTGCACAGGGATGCCTAAGACGTCATGACCTGGCATACAGTGTGGCTCCTACTGTATAGATTTGGCTGCTAGGGCTGTTGAACCTGCGCAGGGATGCCTAAGACATCATGACCTGGCATACAGTGGCTCCCACTGTATAGATACGGCTGCTAGGGCTGCTGAACCTGTGCAGGTACACAAAAAATGTCATCAGTTGGCAAATGCTGTGACTTTTTATCATTTACCCTCCACTTCTCCCCCTTCTTGTCACCCACAGATCATGCAAGGATTCGCTGACCTCGGCTTCCCCCAAGTGGGTGCCGTAGATGGATGCCACTGTCTGATTGTGCCACCCTTGGGGAGGAGGAACGAGTTTGTCAACCAAAAGGACAGCTACTCTGTTGTCTTCCAGGGGGCATCGGATCATTGAGGACAGTTTGTTGATTTGGAATTGGGCTGGGCTGGATCGACTCACAATGTGAGGGTGGCAAGGAATTCCATCATCTTTCAGGCCATAGAGGCCAGCATCTACATGCCAGGGAACCCCACCGTCACCCTGAGGGGCCAGCAGATCAGCCCCCTCCTGCTCACCAACAGTGCCTACCCCATTCGGTAGTGGCTCATGAAGCCCTACCAGGGCACCATCAATGCCAGACAGAAAGGATTCAACAGGAAGCTGAATCACGCCAGGAATGTGGTGGAAAGGGCCTTCAGGCGGCTGAAAGGGCCTTTGGACTGGGGGCACCCATGGAGGACAATGACTTTGTGAAGCAGAAAGAAGGGAAGGCTGTGAGGGAGGCCCTGGCAGAGTTCTTTGAGACCAGGAGGATCTGAAGTATCCCCTCTCCTCCATCTATGAGACTAGGGCACTATTGTACTATGTCATGATAATAAGCACCTCAATAAACATCTCCTATTATCCACACTCTGAGTATGGCTAGCATTTATGTAGGGCACTACTGTACTATGCCATGATAATAAGCACCTCAATAAACATCTCCTATTATCCACACTCTATATATGGCTAGCATTCATGCTCTTATGCACTTATCCTTGACCATGAGCCTAGGGAGTCACACACAGACACACAGAGACACACACACAAAAAAGGGCATGAAGGAGTCACCTGGCGCCAGATTTCCTGGCAATAGAAGATACATTGCAAAAACCACCAACTGAAATCCCTGACAATGTATGACAATTCCCAACAGTCAGCTTTCCTAATGGCCCATTCGATTGTAACAAGTGGTAGCCCAGAGGGCTACCATTGGGGGCTACATACAAACTGCTCTTCTGAGGGACCCCATTCGCCAGGAGGCAGGTAAGGCCATCTGCCCCCGCAACAATTGCCCATAAATGCCCCTACGGACCTGACGATGATGGCGGTCAGAAGGAGAGTGCCTATCTGGATCACTTATTGGACAGATGAGGAGGTGGGCATTCTCCTTCATGCCCTCACCCCAGAGCCAGCCGTGAGAAGAATCATGAGCAGCAGCAACCAGCCAAACTGGGGGTACTTTTCCCAGGCTTCTCAGGCAGCAGGGCTTCAGGAGGAACCCCCCCAACAGTGCCAAATGAAATTCAATGCACTGAAGGGGGTCTTCTTTGAAGCCCTTGAGGATTACAGGAGTACCCCCCTTGAGGAAATGGCCGCCCTTCTATGACTGGTGGCGTGACCTGTGGGTGAGGGCAGGCCACCTGAGATGGCAGGGTCGTCGTCCTCCAGGTAAGTGTCAGTCCCCTGCCACGTTCCCTCATGCCCATCCCTACTTTCCCTTCACCCTTCACTATCCCTCCCCTCCCTCCTTTCCCAGGCTTGTTTCACTGAGACCTGGCTGGGGGATGCCAGCTCCACGACTTGGGCGCAGGCTCTCCCAGCTGGGTACTCAGTTAGTGAGCAGGTAAGGGAAAGTGGGCGGGGGGGCGGCATAGCCTTGGTCTATAAAAACACCTTATTCTTGATCAGAAAGTCTATCCGGAAGACGACACACATCGAGTGTATGTACCTTAGCCTGAAGACCAAGGATAGTTTGGGGATTCTGTTGGTATACCAGCCACCCCGTTGCTTAACAGACTCCCTAACCGAGCTGATGGCCCTGGTTTCTGAGTTGCTGTTGGAGTCGCCCAGACTCTTAGTTCTGGGCGACTTCAACATTCCACTCGAAACCAGTTTACAAGATCTAACTGGCGCAGCTCAGGAGTTCATGGATACCATGACAAACATGGGCCTATCCCAGTTGGTCAACGGGCCCACGCATTGTGCTGGTCATACCCTCGATGCGGTCTTTAGTACAGAGCAGGAATATCCGTGGGCGGAGGTCACAAAAACCTCCGCATTGTCATGGACGGATCATTTTCTGATCAAGGTGGAACTAAAGGCTATTGTTCACCCTCCCGGGGGTGGTGGACCTATTAGAACGGTCCGCCCTCGAAGGCTAATGGAACCTATTGGTTTCCAGAAAGCCTTAGAGGGTTTCATGGTGAGTAATGCCGGCGATTCTGTCGAAGCTTTGGTTAACATATGGAACACCGATCTTACCAAGGCTATCGACACAATCGCTCCCAAGCGTTCTTTCCAACCCGCTCCAAATCGTAAACCATGGTATACAGAAGAGCTCAGAAAGATGAAGCGGGTTGGACAACGACTGGAGTGCGAATGGCGAAAGACTCGTCTCTTATCCGACAGAACTCGCCTTAGGAAGCACCTTGATTCCTACAGGGAGGCTTTACGTGCAGCACAGAAATCTTTCTGTTCTGCACGTATTGCGTCTGCAGAGTCTCGCCCGGCAGCGTTGTTTAGGGTGGTGGGGGATTTGACGCAGATTTCTCCTGCACCGAATCTTCTACTTAACCCGACAACAGCCTGCTGTGAGGCATTTAATATCTACTTTGCAGATAAAATCTCTCGGATAAGAGCCGACTTGGACACCAGTATTCTGGCAGAATCTGTAGACGAGGCATCCAGTAACTCCGTTGATGGCACTTTACTGGATCAATTTCAATTTGTGAGTACCGAGGACGTGGACAAGTTGCTTGGAAGGATGAGGAAGACAACTTGCCCTCTCAATCCTTGTCCATCATGGCTGGTCGTCCAGGGTGGGGACGCGTTGAGGGTGTTTCTCCGAGACACGATCAATGCGTCCCTCAGGGAAGGCAGTATACCATCTTGCTTAAAAGATGAGGAGGTGGGCATTCTCCTTCATGCCCTCACCCCAGAGCCAGCAGTTAGGCCACTCTTGAAAAAGCCTTCCCTGGATCCCCTGGACAGAAACAACTATAGACCAGTCTCCTTGCTGCCATTTTTAAGCAAGGTGATCGAGAGGGCAGTTGCCTCCCAGCTCCAAGCTATCTTGGATGAAACCGATTATCTCGATCCATTTCAAACTGGCTTTAGGACAGGATTTGGGGTTGAGACTGCCATGGTTGCTCTGACCGATGACCTCCGCTTGAGCATCGACGGGGGAAGTGTGACCCTGCTGGTGCTCTTGGACCTCTCAGCGGCCTTTGATACTATAGATCATGCCATTCTTTTGGATCGGCTGAGACAGTTGGGAATTGGAGGCACTGCTTTGCGGTGGTTCCATTCCTTCCTCTCTGGCAGATCCCAGAGGGTGAGGCTCGGGGAGAGTTGCTCTTCTAAAATAGAGCTTAATTGTGGCGTCCCTCAGGGCGCCATCCTGTCTCCGATGTTATTTAACATTTATATGAAGCCGCTGGGGGAGATCATTCGGAGGCATGGAGCACGGTGTCTTCAGTACGCTGACGACACCCAGATTTACTTCTCCATGACCAGATCATCGTCTCAGACCTCTGATGGCGTCTCTCCTCTCAATGACTGTCTTAGAGCGGTAATGGATTGGATGAGGAAAAACAAATTGAAGCTGAATCCAGACAAAACGGAGGTGCTCACGGTTACAGGTCCGAATCCAGGTTCGGGATTACAGCCCCCAGTCCTGGATGGGGTCACACTCTCCTCCAAGGACCATGTGCGCAGTCTGGGGGTACTCCTTGACTCGTCGCTTCACATGACCAATCAGGTGAGTGCGACAGTCAGGAGTGCCTGTTATCAGCTTCGGCTGATACGCCAGCTGCGCCCATACCTGGACAGGAAGGACCTGGAAACTGTGGTGCACGCACTGGTAACCTCACGATTAGATTACTGCAATGCACTCTACATGGGGCTACCCTTGTGCCTAACTCGGAAACTTCAGTTGGTTCAAAATATGGCAGCCAGATTAATTACCGGTATATCTAGGAGGGAGCACATTTCTCCTGTGCTGAAATCCCTCCACTGGCTGCCAATCAGTTTCTGGGCACAGTACAAGGTGTTGGTTTTGACCTTTAAAGCCCTACATGGCTTGGGTCCATCTTACCTTAGGGACCGCCTCTCCCCGTATGAGCCCCCCCCCCCCGTGCCCTTCGTTCAGCGGGGAAAAATCTGCTCTCACAACCTAAAACGAAATTCAAGCAGACTTCCCTAAGGGCATTTTCAGTCGTTGCCCCTAAACTGTGGAATGGCCTGCAGGATCAGATACGCCTTATTACGTCCCTTACCACTTTTAAGAAAGCAATTAAGACGGAGCTCTTCCAGCAGGCCTTCCCAGAATAACTCTGTACAGGGATATGCACAGCTGAGCCATTTATCTGGTTTCTCCACCGAGAGTGGCATTTTGTTCTATCTTTTATTATTTATTTTAGTTATATGTCCGTTTTAACTCTATTATGTTTAATACTGTTTTTAAGGGGGGAGGGTAGTGGGTGAAGGGCAAGAATGTGGATTTTAACTGTAATATTTTAATTGATGTATGCCGCCCCGATTGCTGAGCAGAGGGGCGGGTTACAAATAAAATTTATTATTATTATTATTATTATTATTATTATGGTGTCTCTCTTATCCCCAAATGCAGGCGTGCAGCGGAGGCGGCGACAGGGATGATGGACCCTGATGGTTCCCCCTCCTCCTCCTCCTCTTCAGACAGGGAAGCTGGGGAGGCAGGGAGGCCCAGGCAGAGGGAGCCCGTGCTGTCCCTTTGCAGCCACATCAGCCTCCCATGCCAGAAGGTAGGTCCCTGAGGAGAAGGGTAATGGCTGCATGATTGCAGCCTCCATGGCATTCCTGTCCCTCCCCTCCCCCACCACTTTCCAAGCTGGCTTCCTAAATGGTGCCTTCTTACTTTTCACAAGCGGACCTGCTGAGGACTGGGCCAAGCTGTCAGCCGCCTGGTGCAGAGGGGCAGGGGGCCCTTGGTGTTGCCTGCCTGGTGGTCCTCCAGGAGAGGTGGGACCAGGACCATCAGCAAGGTAAGATGGCAGGGAAACAGAGGGAGGGAGTGGGAGGGGGCACCCAGGAACCCTGGCTTTGGCATTGGGTGATGGGGTGCTGAGTAGTCTCCTAACCACACTTCTCTCTTTTCTTTTCCCTTGCAGAACGATGGAGGAGGCCAGGATGGCTGCCGTGGAGGACCAGCTAAAACATCCGGTGGACTCCGTGGCAGCCATCATGGACCACCTAGGTCTTCCCTGACCCTGAACCTGGCCCCCATCCCCACCCCCTCCCCATCGCTGAAGCACTTTCCCCCTCCCCTTTACATTGTCCATATTTCCCTCCTCCCCTTCATCCCCCTTTGTACCTACACCCCCTTTGTAAATACTCCCTTCTCCTTCCCCCATTTGTAAATCATTGTAAATAATTGTTTCTATTGGGGAAAAAACTTTATTTTTAAAAAAAATTATGCCACAATTTGCGAACATACGCAGGTTCGGCAATAGCTGCATTTTATTAATAAACTTTCCATTTTTAAAAAGCTTGTGGCATTTTATGTGAAGGTGTGTAGGTTCATCGCAGGATCTCTACAGGAAACCAGTAAGCAGCATCAGTGAGGTGGGCATAGTGTGCGGTGGCAATCACTGAGGTGGGCATAGCGGGGGGTAGTTGGCGGTGTCTGCCTTGGTACTTAGTGGTGATCGTTGCAACATCTCCATCCCCCTCTACTTGATCTCTGCCTTTGAGGGTGGCGAGAGGGCTGTGGCACTGCCACATCACTGCTGAAAAGGCTGGCAGACTCGTCTATGGGGTGTTGCTCAAAGCAGCCTCCTCCTCCATGGGTGGACACCTCTCCCTCCTCCCTCTGCCCTCCCCACAGCTTCCTCCTCCATGGGTGGGGAGAGACCCCTCCTCCCTCTGGCCACAACACCCTCTACTTCCATGGGTGGAGAGTGACCCCCTCCTCCCTCTGGCCACAGCACCATGTACTTCCACAGGTGGGGAGCGACCCCTCCTCCCTCTGCCCAGCACCATGGCACCTCCTGCTGGGCCTAGGGGATACCTCTATCTCTTCCACCCTCCTGCACACCCTCCCTGATGCCTCTGGGGCCCCTCTATGACATCCACAATCTGGGCCAGCAGACTGGTCTGCACTTATAGGGAGTCAGCAACACGCCAGTACTTGTGGGCGATGCTTTCCTGATGCTGAAGGCATTTCTGCTGGAACTCCCTCTGTTCCTCTGCCTCACTCTGCCTCAGCTGATAGGAACGTTCAGCAAACCATTCATCCTGTTCTAAGGCTTTGTCCATTTGTTCTGTGCTGCGTTCCATGAACTGATGCTGGGCACTCATATTTGCTGTGACTGCTGAGCGACGGGCCCTCTTCCCTCTGATCTCAGCCAGGCGGGCTGCCAGTGGCATCGCAGCTCTGGGATTAGCTGTTTCATCCTCCTCTCTCTCTCGTCTTACTTCCGGTTCTAGGGACATATATGGCAGAGGGCACAGTTTACACACAAAACATGTCCCACAGAGATCGGGGGTGGAGGGGGGTGATACATGCCAGGGAGGTTTGTGTAGACACACTGGATACATGCAGGTGGTGGTCATGCAAGGGACATGGTCAACAGGAGACAGACACAAATGTTACTCCACGTTTCCCCCCCCCCAGCATGCTAGGATACAAAAGTGGCATGGGGGGGGGGCTGCAAACCTGCACACGTATGCAAAAAAGTCAAAAAAGCCATACAAAGTGCTATGCTTTTTTTAAAAGTGCAGGTGTACATGTGACAGAATGTATTTATTGTCATAACAGGGAATATCTTTACTGTGTGCAGCCTGGACCTGATTGATCAGGTGGGTGAATTGTCCAGGACCTGCCCTCTTCTTGCCCTCACTCTCATCATCACTGACCGCTGTACTGGTCAGTGGGACAGGGGAGAGGTCACGGTGGCTACTGATCCTGGAAGATACAGTGCTCCACTCTGAAATACGAGATGGTGGCCTGCTGGTGGAAGATGTAGATGCACGGGATGGTGGTCTCATGTCAGAGATGTCCATAGCCCTCTGACTGCAGGATGTCTCATCTGAGTCAGGGTGTTCCTCCTGGTCATCTAAAAATGACAAGGTCATCTCTGCCCTCTGGCCACCCTAGTGCTGTCCCCTGCACCCCTTCCCGAGGGCCTTGGCGCACCTTACCTTGAGGAGACAAAAGCTCCTGGGTGCATTCTCCTTCAGAGATGTCTTCCATAGTTTCTGCTCTGGCTGGCTGGCTGACTGGGACCCTCATGACATCACTGCTGGTGCATATTCTGCTGGGCCGTATGCTACCATCCCTGGTGAGAAAGACATGGAGTTCCTTGTAGAAGGGCATAGAGGAGGGACCCCGTCTGCTTTTGGCCTTGTGATCCCTAAACTTCTTGTAATTGGACCTGAGGTTTTTGGTCTTCCAACGACACTCTTCCCAAGTGCATTGGTGGCCCCTAGCACTCATGCTTTCTGTCAACTCCTTAAATGTATCGGCATTCAAAAATGAATTTCTCAATTTCTCCAGAATGTGTGGCTGTGACCACACAGCTATGAGGTCAGCGGTCTCCACATGGGACCACGATGTCCCTCTCCCTCTTTTTGGCTCGCTGCTTGTTGATGACTGTGCCATTCTGCCCGCTGTACCAGACGAGCGCCAAAGGTGCACAGCTACGGAGCTCCGCAGCGACTAAGGTCCGCTGGGAAAATGGCGCTGGAATGTGCGTGGGATCCAGCTTAAAAGTGAAACTTTCCCTTTATCACTTTCACAGTGCTACATCCAGTTGCAACAGTTTCACCTTCCTGCTCTGGCACATGCAAACTACAAAAATTAGGGTTAGGGCTAGGGTTCTGTGGCAGACGCACCTGCAGCAGTTCACCCACACCTGAACCCTAAAAACGCTTTAATTTAAAGCTTTTTTTCACAGGGCGCATGCTCCCCAGGGGCAGCTGAAAATGCAACACACCTGTTCACATGCATTTACATCGGTGTTTTAACTCTTGGGTACCCTTTTTTCTGCCGTCCCTCCATCACTGCATACCGATGTACCTATGTAGGTGCACATGTTTTAGGAAGAAGCGGGAAAATGCAGCTCCTTTTTGAAGTGCACTTTCACAAGAAGAGGCAAGTAGGGGGCGCTTTTTCCATGTGCGTCATCTAAAGACCATGCCTTCAGGCCACCCTCAAAACACTCCTTTAAGCCTGGCTGCATAGCCCCATACTTAGTTTGCTTCCTCCTTCTCTCCCAGTCATTGTAGCTCCAGTGATCACCCTCTGCTCTACTCTGAATCTACCTTCTACCTCAGAGCAAACAGGGTAAATTAAATGTTCCTTATCCCTTATCCTTAAATAAATAAAAAGG
Source organism: Phrynosoma blainvillii (assembly GCA_026167975.1). Taxonomy (NCBI): domain Eukaryota; kingdom Metazoa; phylum Chordata; class Lepidosauria; order Squamata; family Phrynosomatidae; genus Phrynosoma; species Phrynosoma blainvillii. The sequence goes on along the minus strand of JANUYF010000003.1, from coordinate 47,267,045 downwards.
AATAATTGTTTTATTTCATCTTGATCTGAGAACAGCCCCTTTAACCAATATTTCTGTCTTAATTTACAAACAAGAAAATATGATATCTATGTTGAGAGAAAGAGAGAAACTGTGGTTAATGTATAACTCTTAAAGACATCACTGAGGTGTCCCTAACTCTCAGGTTTTGGCCTGGAAACTTCAAAACCTGAGAAGATTCTGAAGCAGCAGCTCTAGTGACTGGAGATGTACTCCAATACACACTGTAGTGGTATTAGCTTCTTCTTCTTCTTTTTACTATTGGAAACCTTTGTAGAGTCTACTAGGCTGAACAAGTTGTCTTTAGTTACTCTTTACTTGCTATGTTGCCTATCACTGCAGTACAAAGCCTTTAGATCATTATAGTCCTACTGGATAAATCAAAAGTTTTATCTAACCAAACATTCTTCTACTCACAGTGGCCAACCGTGTCAGCTGGGAAATCCCTTGCTAGAGGAGCTGTGAATTGGCTTGAGACTCAGTCCAGTTTCTAAAAGAAGTATCTGGAGTTTCAAACCCAGTCTCTATTATTATTATTATTATTATTATTATTATTATTATTATTATTATGTTTATTTATATCCCATCTTCCTCCCAGTACAGGGACTCAAGGTGGCTAACAAATCTAAAACAGTATAAAACATTAAAAATACAAGTTTAAAAAACAATTAAACAATTAAAACATTACATTATTAAATTTTAAAGTTTAAAACTCTTTAAAACAAAAACAAAAACAAAAACAAAACAGCATCCTTATCATGTGAAGGCCTGGTGGCATAAAAACACCTTTACCTGAGAAAGAAAACAGGGATGGAGCCATCCTGACCTCCCTAGGGAGGGAATTTCAGAGCTTGAGAAAAGCCACTGAGAAGGCCCTTTCCCTTGTTCCCACAAAACACACCTAAGAGGGTAGTGGGACAGAGAGAAGGGCTTGTTCTGATGACCTCAATACTCTGGAGTGGGCTCATATAAGGAAATATGGTCCTTCAAATGGCTTGGACCCAAGCTATATAGGACTTAATAGGTCAAAACCAGTACTTTGAATTGTGCCCAGAAATGGACTGAAAGCCAATGGAGCTGTTGCAACAAGGGAGTTGTATGCTCCCTGTAACCAGCTCCAGTTAACAGCCTTGATGCAGCTCTTTAGACCAGCTGAAGTTTCTGAGCACTTTCCAAAGGCAGCCCAATGTAGAGCACATTACAATAATTCAAATGGGATGTAACCAAGGCATGTACCACCATGGCCAGATCTGACTTCTCCAAGAATGGGCGCAGTTGGTGCATGAGTTTTAGCTGTGCAAAAGCACTTGGGCTTCCAGGCTCAGTGCTGAATCCAGAAATACCCCCAAACTACAAACCTGAGTTTTCAGGGGGAGTGTAACCCCATGTAACACAGGCTGAATCCCTATTCCTGGATTTGTCTTTTAACTGACCAGGAGCACTTCTGTCTTGTCTGGATTAAGCTTCAATTTGTTTGCCCTCATCAGTCCACTACAGCAGCCAGACACTGGTTTAGGACAGAACCAGCTTCCTTGGAATTAGGTGGAAAGGAGTGATAGAGCTGGGTATCATCAGCATACAGGTGACACCTCACTGCAAAACTTTGGATGATCTCTCCCAGCAGTTTCATGTAAATGTTAAAAAGCATAGGGAACAGAACTGAGCCCTGAGAGACCCAACAGGCCAATGGCCAAGAAGTCAAACACAAATCACCCAGCACCACCTTCTGAGAGTGCCCCTCCCAGAATGAACGGAGCCACTGTAGAACAGTACCTCCAAGCCCCATCCCAGAGAGGTGACTCAGAATTTGATGGTATCAAAAGCCACTGAAAGGTCCAGCAAAACCAACAGGGACACACACACTCTGTCCCGTTCTCTGCATAGGTCATCCACCAAGGCAACCAAAGTTGTTTCTGTCCCATAACCGGGCCTAAAACCAGACTGATATGGATCTAGATAAGTTGTCTCATCCAGGAATGCCTGGAGTTGGGAAGCCACCACATGCTCCAGCACCTTGTCCAAAAATGGAAGATTGGAGACTGGCCTGTAATTGGAGACTACTTGGCATTTTAAATTGAATTAAGCCTCTTGGGCTACAGCCGGGAGGTGGAGTGGAGGCAGGGATTATCAAATGCTAAATTGCCACCAAATTGCTATCTGCTATCAGCCCAGGTCCCAGCCGGGCTCAGTTGGCACTTTTTAGAAATCAGAGCACTTTCTAGCTGAGCCTAGCTGGGACCCGGGCTGATGGCAGCTGGTGATTCATCTGTGATTAATAGATCTGTGATTAATAATCCCCGCCTCCATCCTGCCTCCTGGGTGCAGGCCAGCAGGCTTCATTCAATTTAAAATGCCAAGTGATAAGCTCCTTTATCTAGTAAAGTAAGATCCAGGGAAGGTTTTTTTCTTACCACAGCCTCCTTCAGGTGTGCTGGGACCCTGTCTTGCTATAAAGAAGCATTAATCACTTCCTTACCCACTTTACCAGTCCTGGCTTGTTTAATAAGCCAGGAAAGGCAAGGGTCTAGTATACATGTAGTGGCTCTCACCTCTCCAAGGATCCTGTCCACATCATCAGGCTGCACAAATTGAAAAGTATCCATCAATATTCAACAAGCAGGAGCCGAGGTTACATCCACCAAAATTGTATCAACTCTGGTGTCTAAGTCAGAGCAAATCTGATCGATTTCATCAGCAAAATGGTGAGCAAATTCTTCACAGAGAGCTATTGATTGGCTTACATTCTCCTCAGGATCAGATCGTAATAGATCCTTAACCACTTGAAACAGCTCAGCTGAGCGGTTTTGTGCAGCTCCAATAGTTTTAGTTTTAAAAGCCTTTTTTGCTACGTTAATTGCATCACCATATGTTTTCAGGTAGTTTTTAGCCTGTTTTCAGTCAGATTCACTCTGAATTTTCTGCCACTGTTGCTCTAGTCTCCATCTCATTCATTTCATTGCTGCCAGCTCCTTAGAAAACCAAGGGGCTGGTTTAGCTCCATGCCATGAGACGGGATGCTTAGGAGCGATCATGTCAACTGCCTTGGCTATCCAGATTATTTGGGAGGAGAGACAGTTTGGGGGTGACTAACACCCTATCATACATTCTACCCATATGATAGCAATATGATATGATAGATATAAAATGTCCATAACCTTTAGAGTTTTAAAGTTTGAACTTTAAAGCTCTTTTAAAGTTTGAACTAAAACACAGAACAAATTTGTCTGTGTGATTTGCTCAAGAATGATAGCTCGTGTTGTGCTTCAACAAAGGAGCTGGGCAAGATGCCTATCTGTGACAATGTTTAGTTTCCTGAATAACAATAGCATTGTACCATCACAGTATCTTGATAAGCTCATGATAACATCTCAATACTGCAGGCTATTACATTCCAATGACATCAGTGTGATTTGATCCCAATGTATTTTTGAAACATATTTAAGAATAAACCATTAATGGTACATCCATAACTTTAGGGCTAGAACTAGATACTATGATGTATGTATAAAGCAGTGCTGCTGGAAACAACAGCCACAGCCCAGTTGCTAACCCACCAGTCTCTTTTTAAAGTCTACAAAAACATAGCTGTCTATTGCTATCACAATCTTGTGAATTTCATCACCACTCACCAGCTACCACTAGTAATGTGCAGATGAGGCTGAGAACACACAGTACATCCTGGAATATATACTATAGCAACCAGTGAAAGTTGTCACCATTTCATCATTTCATGGCACTTCATTACAAGGTGGACCTTGTTGGGGGAAATCAATATTTAAATTATTAATATTTTTGGCATCTAACTTCAGTTCAGATCATTTCCAGTTTCTGGATTTTTGACCTCACAAAAGATTATTCTTGACTCCAGCACATCAGTCTTTTATTCCTCAGTATCTAGCTATTTTCCTCACCCCCTCACTTTTTTCCTTTTTTTAGTGGTGAATAAAAGAGTTGGATTAGGAAGGAGCACGTTCAGATTGAACTCTTTTCTGATTCAAGTTTTTTCTTCCCTCCCTGTTTTCTTTCTTTCTTTCTTTCTTTCAAAGATCTGAAACTGCAGAACTAAAATATGTCATTTTATTCTCAAGACCCAGTATGGTGCTTCCTGTCACCAGGGATCTCCTGCTTTGAAAATAAAGATGAAACAGACACCTGCAAACCCTTCTGCAAATGCTTAGCTCTCACTGGCAGGACTTTTAAACACACCCATGGAAAAAATGAGACAGACAGAAGAATATTATTCAGCAGCAAGAATTAGTAGGCAGACAAATTCCAGACCATGGCATTTTGTTCCAAAAGTAAGAGAACACACTACAGCTTTTCGCTTGGAAATGGCTTGTTATTCTTCCTTCAATTTCCTTAGCTTGTTTGTCCTTATTAAATATTTTCTTGGTGATGGTTAGAATGTTGTGTAATGCGGTTTGGCTTGAGAATAAGATTCTAGCTAGACTGTAAACTCTCATTTCAGACTGACTAATGGGAATGGCCTTTGATGAATCAGGTCATGTAGTTCCAAGCCATACAGTGGCACATTCACTCTAGTAAAGAATTAAACGTTATCCTGACCACTATAAATCTGTAAAATTGCATGATCTCTCCAAACATTAACATGTGTAAGAATAAGTAAATTTCTGAATAGTTCTAATGTGATATTAGGGATTTCTTTACTCTTATTTCTTGCCAAATAAATCACAAAGTTTGGGGGTAAGTAACAATAAGTTTTAAATAATATAAAATGCCCAAGTAATCCAGCTAAAAATTAGTAATGTAATACAGCAAAATCTTCAAACAAGTTCTTCCATTTACTAAAAACCTCATTTGAGCTATGAATAATCAGAATATTTTTTTTGGGGGGGGGTGTTCACAATACTTGCTAAAGATGTGATGATCAAGTAGCCAAATTTCTCTGTGTCCTGATTTAACACACATATGCATGTCTTCTTTTCATGGGTGGCCATTCCCTGAATTTGACACTAACTCACTAGATCACTCCACGTTCCCATCCATCAGGGCTGTTGGAACATCATAGTGGCAAGTGGCTCTGTAAGTAATTAAAGTATAATTGTTACTTGATTACTCATAGGAAGATTCTTAGCAGCAGAATGAGTAAAGCTTTGTTAAATTCCAAAGGGACTGATTTTGCCTGTGGCTTGTTATTCAGATTCTAATGCTAAACTATGGCAATGCAACTAATAGGGGCAAAATAAGGGAAAATCATTGTGGAAGAAGAATCATATCCAGAAGGTCTGGGGTTGGGGAGTGCTTCCATTTTTTTCTTTCTCAACTGTTTTATCTCCCTTCCCTGAATGTTCCCTCCCATGAGGACCAATGGGGAGGAACAATTCTGGGAGGTTAGTCCAACAATGTCTAAAGAATATAAAGACTACTGGCTTTAAAGCCTCCTTTGATCTACTCACAGAATGCAACTATCAGCCAGATCTTGAAAAAGTTACATTGTTGGACTAACCTTCCAGAATTGCCCAGCCAGCTCGTTAGGGTTTCTGACAGTTATAGACAAAAAATGTTTGAAAGCTATGATTACTATCAACTAGAGCATCTAGAACAGTGAAGCATGTAAGGGTGACCCTACATTATTTATGGACTACCAGTTACATGGGCAAAATGGAAAGTCCACTTTCTCCAGGCATGCCTTCTTCATTAGAAGAATCATAAGATGATGCTGTCTGTACTCAAGTATTCCTGACTTATGGTGACCATGTGGGGGGAGGGTTGGCAAAATTTGTTCAGAGAGGATTTGTCATTGCCTTCACCTGATGTTGAAAGAGTGTGATTTGTCCATAGTCACCTGGTGGCATTTCATTGCCAAACTGGGATTTGAATTCTGGTCTTCCAGAGTCTAGCCCAACAGTCAAAGTGCTACACCACACTGGAGCTCCTAAGGTTCTTTAGTTGCTGTTGTTAATTGCCCTTCATAATAATATAATAATAATAATAATAAGTTTTATTTATAGCCCGCCCCTCTGCTAGGCAATCGGGGTGGGTTACAGCATTTTAAAACAGCACAGTTAAAAGCATTCCCTCCAAACATGATCCCTCCACCCACCCCTTAAAACAAGATTAAACCAGAAGATATTAAAACAGCACAAAATTGAATTAAAAACACACTTCGGACTCAGTAGGCCAATGAGCAAGTTGTCCCTCCCAGCGGACTATATTATTCTGGGAAGGCCTGCCGGAAGAGATCCGTCTTTACTGCCTTCTTAAAGGCAGCAAGAGTGGTTATCAGACGGATCTCGTCCAGCCGGCCATTCCATAGTCTGGGAGCGGTAGCAGAAAAGGCCCTCTGGGAGGTCTGGGACAGCCTAGTTTTTATTGGATGTAACAGATTCCTCCCAGAGGACCGCAGGGCGCGGGGGGGATCATACGGGGAGAGGCGGTCCCTAAGATAAGATGGACCCAAGCCATGTAGGGCTTTAAAGGTCAAAACCAACACCTTGTACTGTGCCTGGAAACTAATCGGCAGCCAGTGGAGGGATTTAAGCACCGGTGTTATGTGCTCCCTCCATGATGTACCAGTAATTACCCTGGCTGCCATATTCTGTACCAGTTGAAGTTTCCGGGTTAGGCACAAGGGTAGTCCCATGTAGAGTGCATTGCAGAAATCCAGACGTGAGGTTACCAGGGCGTGTACCACAGTTTCCAGATCCCTCATATCCATATAAGGGCGCAGTTGGCGTATCAGCCGAAGCTGATAACAGGCACTCCTGACCACCGCATTCACCTGACTAGTCATGTGAAGCGATGAATCAAGGAGCACCCCCAAACTGCGAACACAGTCCTTTACGGAGAGTGTGACCCCGTCCAGGACTGGAGACTGTATTCCCAGACCTGGTTTCGGGCCTGTGACTGCAAGTACCTCCGTTTTGTCTGGATTCAACTTCAGTCTGTTTTTCCTCATTCAACCCATTACCGCTCTTAGACAGTCATTAAGAGGTGAGACGCCATCTGAAGTCTGAGACGATGATCTAGTCATGGAGAGATATATCTGGGTGTCATCAGCATACTGAAGACACCGCGCTCCATGCCTCCGAATGATCTCCCCCAGCGGTTTCATGTAAATATTAAACAGCATCGGGGACAGGATGGTGCCCTGAGGGATGCCACAATTAAGCTCAATTTTGGATGAGCAACTGTCCCCGAGCCTCACCCTCTGAGATCTGCCCGAGAGGAAGGAACGGAACCACTGCAGAGCAGTGCCTCCGAATCCTAACTCTCTCAGGCGATCTAAGAGGATGGCATGATCTATAGTGTCAAAGGCTGCAGAGAGATCCAAGAGCACTAGCAGGGTCACACTACCCCTGTCAATACTCAGGCAGAGGTCATCGGTCAGAGCAACCATGGCAGTCTCAACCCCAAATCCTGTCCTAAAGCGGTTTGAAATGGGTCAAGATAATCGGTTTCATCCAAGACTGCTTGGAGTTGGGAAGCAACTGCCCTCTCGATCACCTTACTCAAAAAATGGAGTAAGGAGACTGGTCTATAGTTGTTTCTGTCCAGGGGATCCAGGGAAGGCTTTTTCAGGAGTGGCTTAACCGCCGCCTCCTTTAAACAAGATGGTACTTTGCCTTCCCTGAATGATGCACTGATTGTGTCCCGGAGGAACACCTTCAGCGCATCTCCCCCCTGGACGACCAGCCAAGATGGACATGGATCGAGGGGGCAAGTCGTCTTCCTCACCATTCCAAGCAACTTGTCCACGTCATCGGTACTAACAGATTGTAATTGATCCAGTGAAGTGCCATCAATGGAGTTCCTGGATGCCTCGTCTACGGATTCTGCCAAAACAATGGTGTCTAAGTCAGCTCTTATCCGAGAGATTTTTTTATCTGCAAAGTGGATATTAAAGGCCTCGCAGCAGGCTGTAGTCAGGTTAAGTAGGGGATTTGGCACAGGAGGAACCTTCGTCAACTCCCCCACCACCCTAAACAGCTCTGCCAGGCGGGACTCTGCAGACGCAATGCGTGCAGAACAGAAAGATTTCCGCGCTGCACGCAAAGCCTCCCTGTAGGAATCAAGAGGTTTCCTAAGGCGAGTTCTGTCGGATGAGAGATGAGTCTTCCGCCATTCGCACTCTAGTCATTGTCCAGCTCGCTTCATCCTCCTAAGCTCCTCTGTATACCAGGGCTTACGATTCGAAGCGGGCTGGAAAGGACGCTTGGGAGCGATTGTGTCAATAGCCTTGGTGAGGTCGGTGTTCCAAGTGTCCACCAGGGCTTCGACAGAATCACCGGCGTTGCCAACCATTAAACCCTCTAAGGCTTTCTGGAAACCAATAGGTTCCATTAGCCTTCGACGGTGGACCGTTCTAATAGGTCCGCCACCCCCGGGAGGGTGGGTAGTAGCCTTTAGTTCTACCCTGATCAGAAAATGATCCGTCCATGACAGGGCGGAGGTTTCCTTAACTTTCGCCCACGGATACTCCTGTTCCGTATTAAAGACCGCATCGAGGGTATGACCAGCACAATGTGTGGGCCCGTTGACCAATTGGGATAGGCCCATGTTAGTCATGGTATCCATGAACTCCAGAGCCGCTCCAGTTAAATCTTGCAAACTGGTTTCGAGTGGGATGTTGAAATCGCCCAGAATCAAAAGTCTGGGCGATTCCAGCAGCAACTCAGAAACCAGAGCGGTCAGCTCGGTTAGGGAGTCTGTTAGGCAACGGGGTGGCCGGTATACCAACAGGATCCCTAAACTATCCCTGGTCTTCAGGCTAAGGTACATACACTCGATGTGAGTCGTTTTCTGGATAGGTTTTCTGATCACGGTTAAGGTGTTCCTATAAACCAAGGCTATACCACCCCCCCTGCCCACTTTCCCTCACCTGCTCACTAACTGAGTACCCAGCTGGGAGTGCCTGCGTCCAGATCGCGGAGCTGGCATCCCCCAGCCAGGTCTCAGTGAAGCATGCCAGGTCGGCCGCCTCATCCACCAAGAGGTCGTAGATGATATGTGTTTTATTTTTAACCAACCTGGCATTGCAGAGGAGCAGGTTGAGGGTCAGTGGAATGGTTGGAGCGCTCTCCAAGTTATCCCGGGAAACAGAGCCAACTGAAGGAGGGATGGATATTAAGCATCGATCCCTCCTTCTTTTGTAACATTTGTTGACTCTGTTACCGCCATACCTTCCCTGCCCCCACACAGCCTGAATCCCCGCTCCCAGACCATGGTCAGCTCCAATCCATGAGGGAGGAGATAAATGGCCAGCCGATTCCAGCCCTTAAACCCAACAGCGGCTGCATGAATAGCACAGAAATTACAGGGGGAGGGTAATCCCCTAAGGCCATCTAAATCTGGCCTTCAGACCTCGACTAATGGCAACCCCGTGGATGCAACATATCCAAGTTCCACTATCCTCCACTACTCTGCTCAAATCCTGTTGATTCATGAGTATGACCTCCCTGACTGAGTCTATCTATCTGGCATGTGGTCTTCTTCTCTTTCTACTGCTCTTCACTCTTCCAAGCATTAATGTATTTCCAAGTGAGTCATGCCTTCTTATGATGTGGCCAAAATATTATAACGTCAGTTTCATCATCTTGGCTGCCAGGGGGAGATCTGGTTTGATTTGTTCAAGGAAGGTTCATTAGACTGTAGGCTAAATAGTGGCAAAAAACCATCCCAAACTGATTTTGATGGACCTGGAAAGGAAGAGAATTACAGACTTGTGGAAAAGATGGGAAATAAACAAGATGAACTTGAACTCCTAGCACAACAAAGCAAATACGATATAATAGGCATCACTGAAACCTGGTGGAATGAGTCTCACGATTGGAATGTAGGAATAGAGGGGTATAACCTTTTAAAGAGAAATAGGCCAAACAGGAAAGGAGGAGGAATAGCATTATATGTCAGGGATGTTTACACCTGTGAGGAGATCCAGGACTTAAATCCTGGAAATCAGGTGGAGATTATCTGGATAAAAATTAAAGGGAAAAGAAACAAAAGGGATGTTATTGTGGGAATCTATTACAGACCTCCAAGTAGACTGAGGAATTGGATGATGCCTTTCTAGAACAGATGACCACATACTCAGAAAGGAAAGATGTAGTAGTGATGGGTGACTTCAACTATCCTGATATTTGCTGAAAGTCAAACTCAGCCAATACTTCAAGGTCTAGCAAATTCCTCACTTGCCTCGAAGACAATTTCTTTGTCTAAAAAGTGAAAGAGGCAACAAGGGGATCAGCTATTTTAGATCTGATCCTAACCAACAGGGATGACCTGGTCAATGGGGTGCAAGTGGTGGGATCTTTAGGTGGGAGTGATTACGTTCTCCTGGAGTTTCTTATACAGTGGAAAGGAGAAGCTAGGCATAGTCAGACACTCATTCTAGACTTTAGGAGAGCTGATTTCAACAAACTTAGAGAAACACTGGGAGTGATCCCATGGTCAGGAATACTAAAGGAGAAGGGAGTTCAGGATGGATGGGAGTTTCTCAAAAGGGAGATACTGAAGGCACAATCTCAAACTGTTCCAATGAAAAGGAAAAATGGGAGGTGTCTCAAGAAACCAGGCTGGATGACAAAAGAACTTTCAACTGAACTAAGTTTTAAATGGGAGATGTATAAGAAATAGAAAACTGGCGAAATCACTAAAGAGGAATTCAGACAACTAGCTAGCATATGTAGGAGTAAAGTCAGGAAAGCTGAAGCACAGAATGAGCTCAGGCTTGCTAGAGGGGTTAAGGACAATAAAAAGGCCTTTTTGGAGTATGTCCGTAACAAAAGAAAGAAGAAAGAAGGGCCACTGTGAAGAAAAGATGGAGAAATTCTAACAGGGGACAGAGAAAAGGCAGAACTACGGGAAAGATTCTAGAACAGTTCATTAAACAGAGAGTCTGTGAACATTTAGAAGGGAGTGCCATAATCACTAAAAGTCAACATGGATTTCTCAAAAACAAGTCATGCCAGACTAATCTGATCTCTTTTTTTGATAAAATTACCAGCTTGCTAGATGAAGGGGATGTGGTAAACATAGCATATCTTGATTTCAGTAAGGCTTTTGATAAGGTTCCCCCATGATATTCTTGTAAACAAGATAGTAAAATGTGGGCTAGACAATAAAACTGTCAGATGGATTAGTAACTGGTTGACTGACAGAACCAAACGGTGCTCAACAATGGCTCTTCTTCATCCTGGAGAGAAGTGACCAGTGGGGTGCCACAGTATTCTGTCTTGGGCCCAGTGCTATTCAACATCTTTATCAATGATTTGAATGAAGCAATAGGAGGCATGCTTCTCAAATTTGCAGATGACACCAAATTAGGAGGAATAGCTAATACCCGAGAAGACAGGATGAAGATTCAAAATGACCTTAATAGATTAGAAAGCTGGGCCAAAGCTAACAAAATGAATTTCAACACACAGAAAAGTAAAGTACTGCACTTAGGGCAAAAAAAATGAAATGCATAGATATAAGATGGGGGACACCTGGCTTAACGAGACTATGTAAAAGGGATCTGGGGGTCCTAGTAGACCACATGTTGAACATGAGTCAACAGTGTGATGCTGCAGCTAAAATGGCCAATGCAATTTTACGCTGCATTAATAGAAGTATAGTATCTAGATCAAGGGAAGTAATAGTGCCACTGTATTCTGCTTTGGTCAGGCCCCACCTGGAATACTGTGTCCAGTTCTGGGCACCACAATTCAAAAAGGATGTTAAAAAGCTGGAGCATGTCCAGAAGAGGGCAACTAAAATGGTGAAGGATCTGGAAACCATGCCCTACAAGGAACGACTTAGGGAAGTGGGTATATTTAGCCTGGAGAAGAGACGGCTAAGAAACAAGCTAGCCCTGGGATATGATAGCCCTGTTTAAATATTTGAAAGGATGTCATATTGAGGAGGGTGCTAGCTTGTTTTCTGCTGCCCCAGAGAATAGGACTCAGAACAACAGATGCAAGCTATAGGAGAAGAGATTCCACCTCAACATTAGGAGGAACTTCCTGACAGTGAGAGCTGTTTGACAGTGGAACACACTCCCTCAGAGTGTGGTGGAGTCTCCTTCTTTGGAGGTCTTTAAACAGAGGCTGGATGGCCATCTGTCGGGGATGGTTTGATTTTCAGTTCCTGCATGGCAGGAGGATTGGACTGAATGGCCCTTGTGGTCTCTTCCAACTCTATGATTCTAAGATGGAAAGACTTTTTGCCTATGTATCCTTTCTGCTTCTGCTAGAGCAAGTGTGGGGAAAGTTGTGAAGTTTCTATGGCCCCCCCTTCCTGCTTTTGCCTGAGCTGGCTGGCACCCCTTAAGACTACCACTCTTCTACTTAATTTGCTGCCGCCATCCGTTGATTGAATCCTCCTTTTTTAGCAATGCAATGGGACATTGCTGGGATTTTATTGGCACTTCCCTTGCAGAGCTTTCATTCCTCTGTGTGTTTATTTCCACATCTACTTGTGCATCTATTTGTTAGGTTGTGCACCTGGTTACTCATTTAGTTCTGCAAGAACTAAAGGAATGTAAAACCAGATGCACAATTGAATGGGCAGCTCCATGCAAAATGGCAATGCATGCACAGTTCCACTTCTGTGAACTTATACTGAATACACTTGTTGGGCATTGAACAAAAAATGTGCGATTGGCATTCAACAGAATGGTTGCATAAAACAACTCATGCATATTTCCACATGTGTAGATTTGTACAACACAATTCTGGTTATTATAATATTATATATTACATAATATTGTATATATTCCATTTTATTAGTCATAATGAACAGAATCCTGTTGGTTATGTCAGTGTATGTACTTCTTTATCCAATGAAGAAGGATGCATCCAATACCTCCTCGTACAATGCATTTGCCCAAGGTGTACAATGAGCAGCTCTTCCTCATTTCCTAACCACAAAATAGTCACAGGAATGTACCTGGCTGCTGTCTAGATGCCTTTTCATGCCTGGAAAAAAAATCCTTCATGGGGGGGGGATTTGAGGCTCCTGTTGCTTCCCTGGGTAAGCAAGGGCTGCTAGAAGGCACCTGGGAACACCCCTAGGGCTAGTCAGTGGCTGAGAATGGAGATGCACCCAGGAGCCTCTGACTGTTCTGGGGAAAAAGAAGCAGACTGTGCCAACAACACCCCACACCATCTGTGGAGTTACACTGGAAGAACTGTATGATCTGCTAGTGGTCCCATTGGATCTCGTCCCTAAGCTAACTAGTGCCTTTTTATTGGTTGGGCTAGAATCTGACCACCTAATAGTATTTGTGATTTTAGACATCTGGAGAGTACCACCATCTGGCTTTTGGTGCCTTAAGAGGAGAGTTTTGTTGTGGAGGGCAGAGCAGAGCTGAGTGAGCCTAAGTGGAGGAGGAGGAGGTTGTGGATTCCTGAAGAAATGTGCTCTGATGAAGCTATTATTTCCATGCCCCATTCCCAATGCAAGCAGAAGCTTCAGAGTCATGATTTGCATCATGACCAAGAAAAAAAAGGCAGTTCTCATCTTCAACTCCTCCACTAGCTGCTACTACACTTTAAAATACATAATCTAAATGCAAAGGTATATTTGATGTCACATCTAGTTTTGCCTTTCAACATTTCCTTCTTTCAGCACCACTTCTGAACTGCTTCTGAAAGTCACTGCACCATTCAAGTAAATTTGGAATGGTGATGGGTTAAGAACAAAACAAGCAGCCCATTCTGATAAGGGATGATGGTATTTGTGGTTTTAGCCATCTGGAGAGCACTAATTGTAAGGAAGGCTTGTGTAAACTCCCTGTAGTTTTACATAACTGGTTCAGTAATGTTTTAGATCATGATCAGATTGTTAGGAACAGAAGGCTAGTTGACTAGCTTTAACTTTGATTAGTATGCAACAGTAATGTCAAATTGCTATCTTAATTTTTTTGAAAAAATTAAATTCTTTACTCAACCACACAGGATTGGAATGAACAATTGGCTCACAGTTTTATGTAGGGACTCCAGCTATCAATAGTATAGTGCTACCAATGCTTTGGACCAAATCCCAAGGAGTGCATAATAGCTGATCATAAGAGACTACTCACTTTGGCCAGGGAAAGAGAATATATTGTTTAATTAGGAACAATGTTCTTGTGCTGCTTTCCAAAGACTAGGGAGCTGCAACTGGATATGAAATGTTTTTCACAGCAGGGGGAAAATTAGAGTCAGTCCAAATTAAAACCTTCCATTAAAAAAAACCAACAACCCTATAACTTAAATCATTTTTAAAGCCTTTTTAAAAACAAATAGCTATAAATTCCATTTAATCCAGCTGGAACTTCAAGTGTTTCAGTCTTTTAGAAACTTAGGTCACACATGTTGAAGAGATGGTTCCATTTGAATTTTCCATCTGTAAAGCTGGAATTTGGTGTTCAAAGGAATTTAGCGCCCACAAGAACCAACTGAATGTGAAACTTCAATTTACTGAGTGTCAAAAATTGGGTTCCAAGGGACCACGTGAGAACTACAGAATTCTCAGACACTTTTACCCATATGATCTTCATCTTGGCAACACAATGAGAAACAAAACATCTCTGAAAAAACCAACCCTTTCTTATTTATACATGATTTAACAGTCTATAAATGAATACTTGAAACAATTATTTTCATATTAAAAGTATGATTCATACTGGATGTAACCCAAGATAGGGGATGAGGAAAGACATTTAACCACTGATGCTTTCATCAAAAACTTGAATAAACCAACATTTGTTCTCAAAATGAATGATTATGACCCCAAATGTTTGCTCAGCTGCAGTAATTACACAACTGGAGCTAAGCCACTACTCTAGAAAGGATTCATTGAAGAAATTTTGCATTCCACCCCTTTCCTTTAGTCAGAATCCCCACTTTACATCTTTTGCAAGAGAACAGAACCCCCAGGAATAAATAACTGTCTCTAGTACAGTACATTACCACCAGGATGGTTCACTGCTAAGCATGTGTTCATTACATCTTATTCACATAAGCAGGGCTCTCGCAATGTGGGAAGTGTTGTTTCCTGCAGCTGTTGAATTGTCCCTAGAGTTCTTCAGTCTGTGTGGCTGAATGTTCTTTAACAATTGTTTTTTTAACTAATAAATTATGATTTGTGATGCATGCTTGTCCACCAGCAACAAGAGCCCCATTTAGCCATTCTTCTTCTGAATATAATCACATGCGGATGGTAGCAATGACAAGCTGGCTATTCCATCACAATGTTTGTTGCAATCCATGACGGTAAAAATATATGAAGGTAGCTAAAATGCAACAATGAGCCTTTTCTATAGTATAGATTCCTTATTCAATTTGAGTGTTGGTTGTAGAACTGAAGACTAAGGTATATTACCATGGAGATGAGTTCTTGGGGCTGATCTTATAAAATCTCATACATTAACCTTGCACCATAACACACATGAATCTTTGGCCACTGTCTGGTTGCTTCTCTACATAAAGAACTTGGCTTTTTGTCATTTCTTCCCCTTCCTTATTTCTTTCCCACATCAACAATTTCATGTTTAGCCCCTATGATTTTAATCTGAATAATTTTATGTATTCTGTGCCCCTTAAATGCTATATATTTGACTGCAACCTTCTTTCCTCAATGCCTATGAACCTCCCTACACACCACATAGGTCCAAAACAAACTGCAGAAATAATCCAGTTTGAGACCACAGTAACTGCCCTGGCTGAGTGCTAGGAAATCCTGGGAATTGTAGTTTATTATGGCACCAGAATTCTCTGACAGAGAAGGCTAAATGTCTCACAAGCCTACAGTTCCCAGAATTCTCTAGCATTGAGCCAGGACAGTTAAAGTGTGTCAAACTGGATTATTTCTGTCGTGTGTTTTGAACCATAGACTCTGTCTTTGAAGCCATTCTCTTCTGTGTGGCTACATAAGACTGTTCTTTCTATTATATATTGTGGATGTTCTGTAAGAAGCTATGCTATATGTGGTTCTTTTTATTCTGGCTCTTAAATCTGAACCTGTATCTCCATTTAACCAATAAATGACTTTTGTCATCAAACTGTTTAATATTTCACTGTAATAATTTAATAATTAATAATTAATTGAATCAACTAATAAAATTGTTATGGAACTTACTCTAGCTACAGTACTTTATATTTTACTATAAAATAATGTCCCTTTTCATAGAATTCTGTATAAACCATGTAGTTATTTTATTTTATTTTAACTCTAAAGCCTTTAGAATTCAAAGATACAGCCATGCTAGTCTGCAATGTCAGTATGTACAGATCTTAGCACCTTTGAGACTAACTGAAAGAAAGAAGATGGCAACATGAGCTTTCATAGACTTAAGTCTACTTCCTCAGATGTATCTAGTTAGTCTCAAAAGTACTACAAGATCTCTCTACATATAAAGCCTTTAGTCTGCAGTCTTCCCAAGGTGATGTAATATTTCATATCTCCCACTCTAAGGACAAATACAGAAGTACTGGACATAACTGATTGTTCCATATTTTAAAATAATAATTAATAAGCCCATGGGCAGGTGAGATTTGTGATTGGTAGAAATTGTTTACTTGGACATCCAGAGGACTTTTGAAAACATCCATCACTAAAGACTCTTAAGTATTCTTATCAGACTGGAAAAGCCCTGTTATGGATTGACAATTGACTAAAAAAAAGCAAGTGAAAAGTAGGAATAAATGATAAGTTCTCAGAGTGGAGACATCAGAGAGGAATTCTAGGACTTCCGTTGTCACTTATGAGTTTAAGGCAAACGGCGAAGAGATAGGAGGGTATAAGATATTGGGAACTGACTATCAAAATATCTTAATTGAGCACATAGTCTTTGAATTCAGTTGGAAACTTTGGGGCAAGTGTGGACCAAATACAGTCCACCAGATGTTGCTAGGCAGTATAGCCAATGTTGAGTAATACTGAGTTGGAGTCCAATATAGTTGCACAGTAAAATCTTTAAATGTGGAAGCTTTAGCATATAGTTTAAAGTTACTCTAAAGTCTATGTTGGGTCCAGAAAAGTATGTGTGTTGTGTGTATGTGCATAATGAACACAACTTATAAATGCCTTCTAAGAAATAAGCCCCACTGAGTTCACTTAAAAGTCCCTCAGTAGGAAGAAAATCACTTTAAATCTTTTGGATTTATGAAGGAATGGTTTATAGTATACTTAAAATGAGTTGTGGTTTACATTTATTATGCATAAAATCAATAGACTTCTTTAGGAGCTTCTTTGAAATCTTACTCAGCCACAGTCTTTTATTCTTCTATGGGAAAAATGGAAATGATTAAGTGGATCTATCTTCTAAAAATTATTTAAATCTATATGTACTAATTGAGGAATTGGTTGCAATGGAATGCTGATCTCGTTAACATTCCTATTGAGTTTGTCATATTTGTGGCAATGGCTGATGCTGGTTTGGATTCTTCTACTTCTTTACACTAAACAGTGAAGTTTTCTTTCTTCATTCTTTTCTGGAATTGCCTGCAAAGTATTTTAGTCAACTTGTTTACAAATAGCCAAATTGGCCATCATTTCTTCTTTGGGGTTCTATTAGCAGAGCTGCCCCAAGACATTTTATGGCCTGAGACAAAACATAAGCTGTCACCCCATCTCCATTTCATATGCAGAAGCTGACTGAATTAGCAGATTAATCTTGTTTAGATGTTGGCAATGGAATTTGGCACCCAGACTAGTCTCAGGAGTGCAGCATAGTCAGTCTGGCACAAACATCTCTGTCTTGCATAAGAAGGCAATGGACTTTATCACATGGCAGGCTTACCGTCAGTAAATCAGCATCAAATTGTCAAAAATCATCCAAAACATGTGATTGGTGTTCACACTCCCGCATGCTTCTCCCATCAGTAAAGCATCATGGAGGCATCTTCACTCGCTTGTGCCAGTAAAGCGTACATGGAGCCATCATTTGGTAATAATGGAAGTTCTCGTTACAATAGACTACTTTAATATTATTGATGCCTTTGCTATACACACATCCTTCACTTAGGGCCTTTGCAGACTGCCAGAAATGGTGCACATTAAATTGAGGCACTGTCCTGGCTCAGTGCTAGGGAATCATGGGAACTGTAATTTATTGTGGCACCAGAGCTCTCTGACAGAGAAGGCTCAATGTCCCAGAAAAAATTACAATTCCCATGACTCCCTAGCACTGAGCCAGGGCAGTGCCTCAATTTAATGTGCACTATTTCTGGCAGTCTGCAAAGGCCCTTAGTCTTTGACAAAGAAGTTCCTTTTTAAGAGTCTTTTTATGTTCATCTAATCCCTGCCCCACCTATTCCTCACCCTTTGTCTAGCTGGAAGTATTTCAACAGCACTATGCGGAAACACAGATTTTGGGTGTCAGTATGTTGGTTAGCAATGCAATAAAATTCAAGCGAGGAAAGAATGGATTTCAGCATGGTGTAATGGTTTGAGCATTGGATTATGACTCTGGAGATTAGGGTTCAATTCCCAACTCAGCCTAAAACCCACTGGGTAACCTTAAGCAAGTCACATGCTCTCAGCCTCAGGGGAAGACAGATCTTAGCAAGAAAACCCCCAATAGGTTCACCTTAGGGTCACTATAAGTCAGAAATGACTTGAAGGCACACAACACACACATGCACACACACAGGTGTCTACCACAACAAGCAAAGTCGAAAGCAGGTAACTCCAGAATCCTTTCTGAGCATGTGTGATCAGAGAGAAAAGGGGAGAGGAGATAAACCTGCCTCACTGGCTCCCCACACCATTTAAAAAAGATTTACAGCTACTAGACATTTGGCCACCAAATGTCTAGACATTTGGCCACCAAAATGGAAATCATACAAAAAGTAGAAGCTGATGCAATAAATAAATAAATAACAAAATTGTCCCTGGATACATTTTGGAAGAAGCTTTCAAGTGATTTCTAGAAGCTGCAAAATGTTATTGTGTACTTACACAAAGCTTACCTAGTTTTTCCCCCAACTTCAAATGTGCATATTGTTAGCTTTGGAAAATAAAAGTTCACTAAAGCATGCTGAATTATTTATTTTTGTGGTGTACGAACCTATTCTTTCAATGTTTTTCTGCATCTAGTACCAA
This sequence comes from Phrynosoma blainvillii, assembly GCA_026167975.1. NCBI lineage: Eukaryota > Metazoa > Chordata > Lepidosauria > Squamata > Phrynosomatidae > Phrynosoma > Phrynosoma blainvillii. The sequence continues at coordinate 47,247,995 of JANUYF010000003.1, read as the reverse complement.
ATTTTCTGTTAAAGCAATAATGGCCAGGAACACATCTGCTTTGCTAACTGAGATATATCTGTAGCTGTTGTTGCTGTTCATTTATTTGTTTATTAAACATATATCCAACATTTCTGGCAAAATGACACAAAAGCAGCTGGCAATAATATTCAAAGTTAAACAGAAATACAATTCAAAACACATTTATAAAAGATTTATAACAAAAGAAAAACATATCAGTTCAGGAAGAAAAACACTTTACATATTAAATGTCTGCCAGTATCTTAATCAAACATTTAAACACATCAGTATTGCTTTCCCCTATATTTCTCTATATATATCTCAAGTTCTTGCTATCCATTTTATAAAGACATTTGTAAATTTTGGTAAATTCATAACTTCCCCCCCAAAAAGCAAACAAAAAAAATTACACTCTGTTATCATGCTCTTTCAAGCCACTTCTTATGATGAACCTAAGGTGAATCTCTCATTAGGTTTTCTTGGGAAGATTTGTTCACAGGAGATTTGCAATTGCTTTCTTCTGAGGCTGAGAGACTGTGACTTGCATAAAGTTAGCCAGTGGGTTTCCATGGTCGAGTGTGGCTTTTGAGCTCTGGTCTCCTGGAGTCCTAATCTAGCACTCAAACTACTATACCATACTGGATCCTTTGTGGTTTTAACTCTCAGCACTGGCCAAATTCATGATTTACAGCTACTGCTAATATGGAGAAGGCCATGCTTATGCCAGTCTCCCATGTAGCAATTTAAAATGAAGTACTTGATGTGTGAAAGAAAGAGAAAGAGAGGGAGAACAACCTTAATTCAATACCATAAACATAGGTAAATCAATACACTGGGCTTAAAACCAGAGTTGAACTCTCAAAATTCTCTGTCTTTGTAGGCAAATTTTGCCTTCTTTCACATGCATTGTTTTAATAACTTACATTCCTTTCATGTTTTTGAGCAAATTTGTGAGTTATTCTGGAGGGAAAGGTGAATGGAATTTCCACCCATCCCTAGATAGCCATCACAACTTGAGAAAAACCCATATGTCAAAGAGGAGCATGAAGATAAGCAGTTTGGAGCCAGTCTGCACTTAGAATGTGGAAAACATGACACATACACACACAACCCACCTCCCCCTGCAAGTGACCAAACAAAAAAGAGTGAGCTGAAAGTTGGTACAAGCTGCAGCATCTGTGGAGTGCACCCGGCCTTCATTGGAGAGCTTGATGATGCAGGATTTATATCCATTCTCTTGCTGAGTAAATCTATTCACCTTCACTATTTCCTTTCTGTATGAGCCAGCCAGTTTAATCATGAGAGCTGTTTGATTAGAAGTACTTGGAAATTAAATACTTTCTGTAGTTTGTCCCATATTTGTTTTGCATCAGTTAAACCTTGAACATGATAAGCAATGCTAGGATCTACAGACAAGCATATATATGCTGCTGCTTTCTCTCCATTGTCATCAAACTATGTTCCTGCTTCTGTGGGTCTCTGCCCATTTATTGTTTTAAATAGACCCATTGTAGTCAGGCACATTTGCATTTTCCATGACCACATTTTATAATTTGTCCTAGTTAAGATTTCAGAATCATAGAATTAGGATTAGTTGAAGCCATTCTCTACTGTTTGAGTAGACAAATCTTTCTTGAAGTCAATATCTTCAGGAAAACCAGTTTAAAAATAATCTGGAACCTCTTCAGAGACCTCACTGGATCTAGACTAGCACCCCTTCTGGGATTCCACTGGTAGCTCACTCCTCACTGGGCCCATAACCCACAAATGAGGGGTACAATTTTAGTTTCCAGGGTGTTAACCCTTTTAAAGATAAACTAAAATATGCAAGTATGAAAGTTAAACTTATTAGAGTTCACTTTCATCAGCAGAGCAGCAAAAAATGTGGGTCAAACTATTTATTCTAAACCTGCCTTCCTAAAAATAAAGACTAACTCATGACAAAGATTGATAGTTAGAATGATAGAGGGGGAAGGGAAGAAATCCCTATCTAAATAAAGTGGAACAGAAGAATGCAATCATAAATTTTCCAACAGAACCCCACATCCAAATCCTGACTTATTGGACAGCAGCCACTGTGAGTGATTGCGATCTGTTCTCCTGTTGATCAGGACACAGCAGACTGACATTGTCACCCCTCTCCCTCCAATGATCTCCAGTAAAACAGCAAGAAGCAGTATCTCTGTCACAATTGTTCCTCACACTGGAGACAGAGGGAGAGAAGTGGTGGGGACATCAATCTGATGCATCCCGATCAAAAGTAGAACAGATCCCTGTCACTTGCAGGAGCTACTGTTTGGAAAGTCAGAACTGAGGGACTTTTACAAACCCTACATATTTCCTACACTATGTAGGGATCATGAATAAGAATCAGTTGTGAGTGTATCACTCTGGGTTGCCTATTCATAACTGCAATCATGAATTCCAGCCAATATGCCTAACTTGTTCTAGTGGGTTTGGGTGGAAAAGCATGCTTACTTGGGTAGAACAGATATTTTGTAACATTTCACTTTAAGTATTACTTACAAATGTGATAAAAGGCCAGCAATTTTTCTTCTAGGCACTAATAAATTGCCTCTGCCCTCCAATAATAGTAAAAGTGTAAGTGCTTCATTTGTCACTCCTTTCTCATGGAGATGTTTGATATTTTCCTCCAAAATTTTGCTTTGTTCCTATTCCATTTTCACTCCCTCATCCATCCTTTACTGAATTTCTGACTTGCTTCATTATTTCCTCTCCCCACTCCAGCACTATTTGGTATCTGACCTGTCACCACATTTTTTTTACCCATAATCACCAAAAGCTTTCCAAGCCTCGTTAACAATTCCTTATTATTAATTCCATCTTTCAGAATAAACAAATAATTGCTAAATAATACTTCACTGTTAATAAATAATAACCTGTCCACAGGAAGCCCTTTATTTCATTAATCCAAATTCTGCACCAGCACATCTAAATTATGTCAGATCTGAATTGAGAAATCTAACAAAGCATTCCCTTCTTTTGCTTTCTGCTGCTTTGATTTACATTTCAGATGGAATTTCACCTTTTAAATCTTCATTCAAAGATGACTAGGAAGAGCAATATGGCAAGTGTCTGAACTTTGTGTTTCAGGCAAGAAAGACTTTCAATTTACACTTGGTATATTTATGACAGTGGTAGAAGTTCGGTCCAAAGTGTGTGAATTCAGCACTGGTATGCAAAGCAGTACATAGGCAACCCATCATGCTTTAGGTTTATAGGACAGGTCGCTTTTGCCCTATTTAATTGGGGAGCAATAAGGTAATTGAACAGAAAAACAAACCAGACCATATTATGTTCATTTGTTATACATTTCTAGAAGTATTTTCTCTCCAAGTAAGCATTTCCAAATATATTTTATAATCAATATATTAGGATGATTTATATCCTGCTTTCCCAGTGAGAGCATCAGACAATGCACATGACTCTCATTCTCCCCACTTTATCCTCACAGTAACAAATCTGTAAGGTAGCACCAACTGGTATAGGTCATTCAGTCAGTTTTATGGCTAATACTTTCAACTAGATCTCCAAAAGCCCAATACAACTCTCTACCACACTGTCCAGCTCTCCAGATGTTGTAGACAACAGCTTGTAGCATCCCTTATCATTAACTATGCTAGCTAGGCTTTCCAGGAGCTATAATTCAACAAAATGGGAATGGCTACCCAATTCCTACCTCAACTCTTAACTACTACACAATATTGGGTCTTATCTTACATAAACATTTTAACAAATGAATTTGGATACTCACACAGATACACACACATAGTGTGAGAAGAGGAAGGAGCAAGAGAGAGAAAGAGAGAGCAAGCCAAGAACTACATCTACAAAACTACAACTGTTACTAAAACTACAAAATTAAGAGAAATTGAAAAGTCCAAATAATTGCAGCATTCAAATATGGAAGGTGCAGATGAGGTGAGTTTCTTTCTACATACAGACTGAACAAAAACTTTGAGTTTCTATAAATCTATGAGGAAAAATAGTGGGAAGGGTGAGCTCAAACATCTTTTAAGTCCAGTATTGTACTCTGAAAGCCATTTGTCTCTATGGGAAACCATCAATGATATCTGCCTGCTCATGATCCCCAACAATTTGTATTATAAGACAAAATGAAACAGTTAATCAACAATATCAAAAGACAGCAAAAAATTAAATATTTCTGAAAGAATTATGTGCACTATAATATGGAGAAAATGAATTATTTTTCTTATTATTTTATTACTTTGTATCTTGCCTCAGTCCCAGATCTAGAGCCCAAGGTAACTTACAGAAATAGGGGAATAGAATCAAATCAAATCATTTATTAATGCTTAGACCAAAGGCCATTTCCATACCCAGTGTTAAAATACAATACAAGACATAGAAACAGCATAATAATAAAAGTACAACATAAAAAAATTACATAATAATCTTACATGTAAAAGATTTAAAATTCAATTTTGGTTAAAATATAGACAATAAAGCTATAATTAAATGAACATCCCCAGAGCAATCAACAGCAATACTGGCAATATATCTAGCCCAAATCTTCATTGCTGCCAGGGCAAAAAGAGAAACTTTACGAGTTACCATAGAGTCAGTATCAGACAGGGGGGGAAATCTTTTCTGATACAGTATTAGAATTCAAATGAGGCATTATAGATCCCAGAAATTTGGCTCTCGGTTCAGAATATAATGAACAAGAAAACAAATAGTGAGGCAAATCCTCAATTTCTGGGGGCCCGGCAAGTATATAGGTGGAGAGCCAAAGGGGTATGTGAATATCTGCTGTCAATCACAGCTGTAGGCATGCTTTGGAAATGAAGGGCTGTAAAAGCTTGCCTAAGTTTTGGGAAGGTGAGCTTTGTCAAATAAACAGCCCTTTGATGGTCAAGTTTATAGAATCTGTACCATTTGGAAAAATTAGAATTATTAATAGCTTGTCTGTCCAATTGAGCACCATGGTGAAAGATGTATTCCTGAAGCTTCTCTTTATAATTCAAGATAAGAAAATTGTCAGGTAGAATAGGATAAAATTCAAGCAACTTGTGATATCTTGAATTCCAAACTTTAAAATTAGATAGCTGTTTAAAGCATAACTTGGAGAAAACTCTAATTGAGGAATCTTTTACTATTCTCCAGTAATTAAATAAAATGAAGTGAATGTGAGATCTGATGGATGGAAACCCAACCTCTGCCTGGAACAAAGCTGCCAGCATACCTGGAAGAAGTCTTAACAGTTTCTTAAGGAAGGTATTCTGGGGGGACATATGAGAGTCATCCTATCCCTATACACCATAGAGAATCTGGGCAATGACTTACTCTGAAATATTTTCAGAGCTGGAACAACCAGGTGACGCCTACAGTGTTATAAAATCTAAGCATTGCTTCAGTAGATCTCAGGGCTACTGCTTTGGTAGCTTCTATATGGGGCTTCCAGGAGAGGTTTTCTGTGAAATGAATGCCAAGGTCTTTAAATTCTTAGCATTGTTCTATCTGGTAACCATTATTATAATATATTTATATATTATATTTATTATTATTATAATAAATAATTCTAAGCAGCCTTCTTAGACCTACACAAGTAAGTGATATTAAAACCATATCAGTGGCATATAACAAGATAGAAATCTTCTTTGATCCAACTGAGAGTGGAAAATATTCTGGGCCTGACAATGCTGGAATTATGTCATTAAGATATAAGTTGAAGAGTTATAGCATTGTTCTATCTGGTGACCATTAATAGACCACTGAAAATGAGAATGCTTTTCCCAAATACCGTCACCTTTGTTTTAGTGTAATTAATGTTCAACCTTTCTTTAGAACAAAAAACACTAAGCTTAGAAAGCATCCTTCTTAGACCTACACAAGTAAGTGATATTAAAACCATATCACTGGCATATAACAAGATAGAAATCTTTGATCCAACTGAGAGTGGAAAATATTCTGGGCCTGACAATGCTAGAATTATGTCATTAAGTTATAAGTTGAAGAGTAAAGGTACCAATAGACAGCCTTGTTTTATACCTTTATTTGTGTGAATGGAAGTTATTAATGATCCAGAAATACCAACACTTATTGTATCAGTTGTATTAGAATAAAGTCCTTTAATTAAAAACAACAGGCAAGTATCTAAATTAGTGGTAGCCAATTTATGCCACAACAGGTTTCTATCAATAAAATTGAAAGTGGGTGCTAAATCAACAAAGGAGATAAATAAATGTTTGGTAGGGCCCAAAATTCCTTGTTGGGCTAAAAGATAAAGGATCAAACAATGGTCAATAGTACTTTGACCTTTCCTAAAACCTACCTGTTCAAGGTGAATGACATGATTACGTAGTAGTTTCCCAATCCTCTAATTTACTTAACAGATGTTTACTATATAACTTGGAGTCAATACCCAAAAGACTAATAGGCTGATAATTATTGGGATCTTGCTTATATCCCTTCTTGTAAATGGGGACAACTATGCTCTGTTTTCAACCCACTGGAATTTTACCTGTGTTGTTGATCTGAGTAAACACTTTAGGTAATATTGGGGCCCACCACTCAGGAAAACATTTTAAAAATTCCAGGGCTGTCCTATTTTCTCCTGGGGCCTTGCTCAGAGTGAGAGTTGTAATGAACTTCTTTATTTCAGACACAGACACAGGGGACCAATAAGACAAGCAAGCAGTTGGAGATAAGAGGAAGGTAGTCCTCTGTGGATGTATCTCCATAAAATCTGCTCAAATGAGTATTCCATTCTTGTGATGAAATTTGCCCAATAATTACTGGTCTGATCAGATGCATACCAGTGGAAATGATATCCCAAAACTGCTTCTCATTCTTTGTTCTCACTGCTATGGCTAATTGACCCCACTGTGTTCTGGTGTAAGTGTCTTTTTTCTGTTTTAAAAGTGCCTTATAAGATGACCTCATAACAGCTAAAGTGTCAAGGGAAGTGGTATTGGTATTTTTACGTGCCTGTTGAGAGTAGTCCATTAATGCTTTCTAGGCACCTCTATATTCTAGATCAAACCATCTATTGGTTGCTCCCCTATTAAGGTTAAAGTATTTGTTAAAAACCAATTTGGGTCTGAGAGTTTCAATAGTGGTTTGATAAGCTTGTAAAATGTCTGAATTAGCAACTAAGAGGTCTTCATGGAGGGCTTTGAAAGTGTTACTCTCAAATAATTGAACTATGGAGGCACTCAAATTAATTGACCACCATATTCTCTGCTCACTCACATGAATTCCATTTAGATTTTGAGAAAGACATGGGGGGGGGGGGAGAGAGAGATTTCAAAATTAAATAACAGTGACAAAGGAAAATGGTCACTTTCAACCCTGCTGATAACTTCTAACAGTCTATGAATTTTAATAAGCAGATTAACAGAAGCCACAATATAATCTATTGTGCTAGCTCCTCTATTGGTAACATAGACATAGGCACCCAACATTTTGTCATAATGAGTTCCATTAAGACATTGAATATAGTTCAGGAAGACCTGGCTTATTTGTTCTAATATCTTGGGAAACCCTAACAACTGCTATGTCTTGAGAGTCTTGACCAAAATTAGTACTTTCCAGTTGTTTCAACCCCACCCCAGTTCTTGCAACTTACAGCAATATAAGCACGTGCAATTAAAAGTAGATAAAAAGAATACAAAAAAAAAAACATATACAGGCAAGAAGGCAAGAATAAAAACAACAACTATTATTACCTTGCAATCAGTTTTCAAATGTCTGTCAGAATAAAGAATTTTTCAGTTGTTGACAGAAGCCTAGCACGAAAGGAGCTAGTCTGACCTCTCTAGGAAGGGATTTTCAGAGCATGGAACAACAACCAAGAAGGTCCACTCACACAACCCAGCAGGTGTGCCTATGAAGGTGGCAGAACCAAGACAAAGGTCTCTCCTGAAGGACAGTGAGGTTTTTGGAGAAATATTCCCACAACTGTATGTGAGATCTTAAAAATTAAATTAAGTCTATTGCCAGAAGTGTACCTGCTAAACATGGTTAATACATTGACAAAATAAATAGAAAGAACTTATGGGAGACTGTTGTTATATACGATCATAGCTGTGAAATTGATATTGGCAAAAACATGGAAAAAGAAAGAGTTACTCTCAGTAGAAGACTGGATTTGGAAATTATTAGACATGAAAAGTATGGACATACTGACCACTAGATTAAAAGAACAAAATATACAAAAAGTTGAATAAGACTGGAGCCCTATTATTATTATTATTATTATTATTATTGTAAAAAGAAAGGGTTATGCTTATAGAGACATTGAAATGTACATAAGAAAGTAAATTGATCTAAATAAGTTAAGCGGGAAGGTTTATCACTCAGAGGAACTAGGAAAATTAACATAGTTGAATTGAAGACAATAAGAAAAGTAATTCAAGTCTATTCAAATTGGATGAACTATTGGAAGTCAAATTGTAAATATGTATATTTTAGAGACAAACTTATTCATTTGTGCTGTGCTGTTGTTATGTAATGTGATGAAAGTAAAAAAATGAAATAAAAAACAAATAAAAAAGAAGAAAATCCCATCTGAACAAATCTTGCCAAGAAGAGCCCATGAAAGATTCACTTTAGCGTTGCCATAAGTAGGAAACAACTTGAAGGCACACAGCAACAGTAACAGCAAGTTAAAATTCTCAGCCAGTATCAGCTCTACTGCTTCATCAGACTACAAACCCCTAGATTCCACAAGATGTTGCCATGGTAATTAAAATGGAATCATGGCACTATAATTGCATAGTGTGAATGAGTCCTTGGGGTTAGATAGAAGGAATCTATTCTAATATGTGGACGTTAGAACCTTTGATCATAGGGAACATCCCACCATATTCTCCTGCCTGTGGAGTCCAGAGTGGCACAAATTTAACACCTTATCAGTTGTGTGTGAGAAGAGAAAAAGCAATAGCCTTTGGTTGCTATCCAAAAGAACTGTGGCTCTAGTTCTGGGAGCTCAGAAGCTCTAAGCCCCATTTCAAACTACCCACTTACAGCACTATGGTTCCACTTTAACTGCTATGGCTGCATCCTAAGAAAACCCGGGACTTGTCATTTACTGATGCACTATAGCTGAGAATTCCTCTCTAAACTACAAATCCCAGGATTCCATAGAATGATCCCATGGGAGTTAAAGTGGAATCATAGTGCTACAGTGTGAAAGGGCCCTTGTTTTAGGTTCCAGATCTATTTATCAGGGTGAGGAACCTGTGAGCCTCCAGATATTGAGAGACTACCACCCCTGGATCATTGCCTGTGCTAGCTAGGGATGATGAGAATTGTAGTCCAACAAAATGGAAGACACAGGCTCTTCATTACTGCAAGCTCCAATTATGGCAGACTAAACTTCACTGAAATTAATAGAACTTCTGAGTAAATATGTATAGGGTTGCATAGTTACACTGGCTTTTCTTGAACACCATCCTACTACACTACACACTTTTTACACCACAGAAAGTGTCAGTCTTGATTTGTGATACTGCATGAGGTCAGTTGAATAACAAGAAGAAAGCAGAAATTCCACTGGGAATGGCATAAAGTCCTTGTTATGAATGTAAGTAGTTCTTTGGATCCCAGCCTTTTGTTTTACATTCTCTAAGTATTGGTGTTTAGTGAATGTGTGTCCACTTGCTACTAGGCTCTATTCAAGGGGTTTGAACATCTTTTAGCTGTAAAAATCCTGGCAGTCTGAAGGGTATTTTGTATACGTATATTGGATAGTGCTCAAGAGTTATTAGTTATTAAGCAACCAAGCAAATGAGGCCAGCTTTAAAGCACATTTCTCAACCACATGATAGCCATTAAACTTGAATCCTCAAGACGGCAGATAGCTGACATTACCTCATACATGTGGCTAACGGAATGTCGTTTCCTGCTTTGAAATGAATGATGCCAAATATCTTACACATTCCAGCCAGCATTGTTGTGGCTGCTTTGCTCACTAGTGCTTATGATTTATTGTTTGGAAGCAAGTAAAATATTTCTAAGTAGCAATTGTTCAACTAGTGAACATTCCTAGTCTGCATCTACAGAGGCAACAAATTATATATGGCTTCAAGATTCATCTTAATGTATATTCTTTTCTTCTCCCAACATTTCCTTTCTCCTCCCCACCACCACCCTTAGAGAAGAAAAATAGGCTGAATAAATTCCTGGAGGGTAAAAACTGTGATTTCTCAAGCAGTTTTTGTAGTGCAGCCACATAATTTAAGCCTCTGGTCTCTTTAGATGGCAATATGTACTACTTCACATGTATGACAATCCTGCCAAAGTGTGCCTGCAAGAATCCATAGCAAAGCAACCACTATATCCAGCACTTTATCAGGCTGATACAACAGAGCAAAAAGGTGGCACCTGAAATATCCAAGATCCAGGAGCATGTTGAGTGAATGGGAGGGATTCAGATCCAAGAGAATCAACTGATTAGTTCCAAAGTCTTGCTCTGTTGGCATGTGTACACCTAAAACCTCTTCCCTTAAAAAAATTATTTCTGTAAACCTTGGAATTTCCCCAAACATGTAATCCTGCCCAATCCCACCCCCTGTGTACAGATAGTGTTGTTTTGGCTATAGAAGTAAGCAATGTCACTCACACCCTGAATACTGGAAAGAGAGAGAATTATTAATTCAAATGAGATTCTGAAATTAATCCATCACAATCTATTCCCTAAAGTTCAGATTTCACTTTATTTTCTGTAAAGGTATCAAAAGGGCCACAAATGGAAGTTAGGTGTGCACGTAATGGAAGGACTTAAAACCTCTCCCAAAGGTTTGACATCTATGTTAAATGGCATGGGGACAAAAGAGAACCCTGAGAGACTCCACAGGCCCATGGCCACTGAACTCTTTCCAGTGTTCAGGGTGTGAGTGGCATTGCTTACATCTGTAGCCAAAACAACACTATATGTACACAGGGGGTGGACAGGATTACAGGGTTGGGGGAACCTGGCTTCAGACCTGGCAAAGAGATACAGGAAGCTTTGGTATCATCCATCTTGATGGATGACCTATTCAGGGGACTAGACAGGGGGAAAGTGTCCCTGTTGGTTCTGCTGGACTTTCAATATCATTGACCATGGTATCCTTCTGGGCCATCTCACTGGGATAAGACTTGGAGGCATGGTTAAACAGTGGCTCCATTCCTTCCTGAAAGGGCAAACCCAGAAGGTAGTGCTGTAGGGCTCCTGTTTGATCCCATGGCAATTGGCCTGTGGGGTCTCTCAGGGTTCTCTTTTGTCCCCCATGCCATTTAACATATATGTGAAACCATTGGGAGAGGTTTTAAGTGCACACCTAACTTCCATTTGTGGCCCTTTTGATACCTTTACAGAGAGTAAAATGAAATCTGAACTTTAGGGAATAGATTGTGATGGATTAATTTCAGAATCTCATTTGAAGGCCATAATCCATTTAAAAACAGCAGCATCTATTTACTTTACATGGATCATTTAAAATGAAGGATTAGATTTCTTGAGGACACTGAACCTTCCAGGAAAGGCACATATTTAAAGTGTCTGGTTCATGATTGGCTATTTCTGGCTGTATAATTAATGATAAATAAATAGCAAACAAATTAAATAATTAATAAATAATTACAGTGTGACAGACTATCTTTTCTAAGACTGTAAAGTCGTAGGCTTTTCTAAGACTGTTGGTGGCTGACAAAGGCTGTCTAGGATTTTACTCCAAGACTTTTCCCAGTTCTGTTTCCCAAGAGACTTCCCACAACTTGGTGCTCTTCAGAGGTTTTGGACTACCACTTCCATTATCCCCAGCCAACATAGCCAAACATCAGGAGCTGTTTTTCAAATTACTTAGAGAACAACACATTACAGAATACTGCTTTAATTGGACTTGCCAGAGAGTGAACTATGTAAAAACATACGGTCTACCTCAATAAGACCCTCCTCAAAACACAGCCACTCTAAACTTGGCACATCTTCTATCCTAATAAACTTGCTTCTAGTCCAGTGAGTCAGACCTTTCCTGCTTTATATTATTTCACAATCACTGGGCTCGGTCCTGTTCCATTAAAACTGATTCAATATTCTGGATTAAACAGAAGTATTTAAAAACCCCAGAAAATGTACTCTGCACTGCAATATTTTCTTTTCATCACAAAACCATACCCTCAAATCATTTCTGGCAATTTGATTCATTTTAAAATCCACAATCACTGCTTAAGGATGAAGTATTGGAGGGTGGGATATACTATAGCACTATACTACAGCACAACTTCTCTCTCTCTCTTTCTCTCTCTCTCTCTCTCACACACACACATTGTGCTTCAAAAAAATACGTGGATTTAAAAGAAACCCAAAGCTGGATGCTGAAAGAAGCCAAAAACCTTTGGGTTTTTTGGAAAAAAATAAGTGTCAAATCAACTGGAAAACACTTTCCAGATTAGGTGTTTGCTTGCCAAAGATGGAACAGAAGACTGCCATTCATTATAGCTGGATGATCTTTTAAAACAATACCTTGACACTTTGAACAAAAGAAATGGTCTCGCTGGAGAGTGTCCCAGAGTCCAAGAAGAATATTCCATGACACTAACCTTGATCTCAGAGCCAGACTCCCTTTTGCAGAGTAGCAGAAATGGGTGTATGCAACATATAAGCAAGCAGGTATGCTTTAAAATGTAGTATTTAAGAAGTAGGAGACAGTCTTGTAAAGTATATCACAATCTGGCTAAAACCAGTTCAGTTCAGGCCTCCTGTTCAGTGAAACAAAAGGCTACACTATTTAGGGTTTTGAATGAGTAAAATACTTTGGATGTTAGGCATGAAAGGTTTTCTCTCATTCTCATAATTCTACAACTAGGGAAGTGAGGTGTCATTCAGTGATGATGGATGATGGGAGATTTGGGGAAACGAAAGAAAACACTTCTTCAGCCTGCATCTGAGTAAGTAACAGAATCCACTGCCACAAGATGTGATAATGACCAGTAGCTCTGAGGTTCTATCATTAGGCAAAATTAACAGGTAAATTTAGTGGCAGATGCTGAAGGGAACATAGGAAGTTGACATACTGAGGCAGATCTTTGATCAATCTAGCCCAGTATTTTGGACTCTGATTAGCCATGGTTCTCCAGGCAGGATTCTTTCCTAGTTCTTTCTCAGTGCTTCCTAATAGTCTCTCATCTAGTCTGATTAGGCCAGACGTAGCTTCTGGGATTTTATGAGTTCAGGCATGTTCAGGGTGGCAGGCTTTGTCATTCTCATGTTCTGTGTCTCGGACCATTCTTTCTGAGTCTCCTGGCTATTCCCCTCTATTGGAGGATAGAGGTGTATGCGCCCCATGGTTTGTCTCATGTCTCCTTGAGTAGCCTGTTGTCTTCAAGAGTAGTGGTGAACATTGTCCCTTTGCCACTAGTTGAACAAGAGGCCTGAGTGGAGTAGTTTATCACACACACCTTTTATGCCACAAAAGTAGGAAAATAGTGCCTTTGGCATTACCTATCACACAATGCTGTCTCCGTCTCATCACTGCCTTGTCCTTAAAACATTATTAGAGCTCACTATGCGATTGATTGGGAAAACCCATCAATGAGTTCCCAATTGTACTAGTATAGTATTACTATACCTCAGGTGCAATACATTACTCCCATGATCTGGGATTGGGTAGTCATGTGGTGTCAATGTTTCCTCCTCCTCCCTCTTGCTATTGACAACAGCCTGTTGGGTTTTCCCCAGTTTTATTTTATTTGTTAATTCACACTACCATAACTCCAGAATTGTATTAAAAAACAAAGCACACAGATAAAACAAAAATCCCAAAGGCATGCTGGGTAGGGCATAGGTCTGAAAGGTGGAGTTAAGAACAAGAGCAAAAGAGATCACACAGTACCAGCAACAGCTCAGTTGTGCTATTGAAGAGACATGCAATAGGGAGTAACATTTCCTTTTATTAATGTAACTGCGGTGAGAATGGAAATCATGTGATAAAGTCTTGAATTAGTTTTAACCAGCTGATGGTATAAATTTCAACATTTTGCCTCTGTAGATGAAAGACAGGACACCATTTTGTCAATGGCCTTAGGTAGCAGAAAGTCTAGGGCTGGCCCTACAGCAGCACCAAGGTTGGTTGTGTGGAAGACAAGATGCATGAGCTGTCCCATTCCCATTCATGAAACTATTGAGACCAGCTCTCAATAGGCACCCCAACTGCATCTATGAAACAACACTGAAATGCATGGGGAGGGGAGCTCTTCACCAATTCAATGTGCACATCACTACCCAAAATGTGGTTTGGGTGAGATGCTTATGTTTGATGAGAGTGACATTCACCAAATGCATCTGAGCAAGTAGACTGAAGTCTATGAAAGGTCATGCTGCCAATTTCTTTCTTTCAATTAGTCTCAAAGGTGCTACAAGATCTCACTACGTATTTAATTCCTTGCTATTCTCACATCTTATGCTTCAAGGAAAACCATGAAACAAGTTTTACAGTGTTTGTCATTGAAGGCAAGAGTGTTGCCTTATTTCATTCTTGTGGGTATGTATGCACACACACATATATACGAATGAACAATTTACTTTGGGCTCTATATTTTGCTAGAATTATAAATAAGCAATGTTCTGGTTTTGATATTAATGGAAAATCCCTTCTCAAGGGATTTGAGAAAAAAGGACAGTCAAGGAGAAAATACTGAGCCTTGAAGCTGTGGCTAACTGATAAAGTTGTTTCTGCGTCTCCTGCCTCAAGACCACACTAGCTGACTGTCTAGTGGTTTGATTGTTAGTACTTTGTTTATGATAATGCCAACAATTTGGTGTCTTTGGGATAATACTTATAGACGTCACTTTTTATCCCATAATTTAAGTGCAGCTGACTCAGGTTGGTAAGACTTCTTAAAGACAACAAATCCACAGGAACATACTGAAGAGATTCACAAACATCCAAGGAAGTATTATTAACCCATCCATACACTGACCCATTTTGTAATGTTTCTTCCCTACTCCCCCCGCTCTATGTAGTTACTGGCTAGTCAATCCTTTTATGTGGTTTGTGGAAGTGACAGGTACTTGCCAAGATTTTGTGCAGACTGAATAGGCTTCAGGATGACAAATATATTCTCTTTTTATCTCTGCTAGTAATCCTGTCAAAAAAGCAGAGCCTAAGGGCCTCTGCAGACAGCGCTTTGCACTGTCTTGAAGGCAGGAAAGGGGAGGAGCAGCCACACGCAGGACGCCCCAACCCCACGCCGAAGACATCATCACGGCGCATGCCGTTCCGCATGGTGCACACCATCAGGATGTCATCATGGCACAGTGTCTTAACGCGCTGCGCCGGAAGAGGTGCAAAAGAGCCATGTGGCAGCTCTTTGGATGTCCTTTTTGCCACCTGTGAAAGGAGCGGCATTTTGGTGCTTCTTTCCCAGGTGGCAAAAGGGAGGATCCGGGCCGATGCATCTGGCAGCCTAGCCTCGATCCTCCGTTTCCCGGAGAGGCCCAAGGCTGCACCCCCCCTAAAATACTTATTTTCTTAGAATACAACTCCCAAAATCCCCCAGTCATCATGGCCACTGCTAGCTGCTGGCTTCTGCAAGCAGTAGTTTAAAGTGGCAATATTTCCAAGATGTGCAAACATGCATAACAGCTTGAGAGCATATCTGCTAGTAGATGCAGTAGTTTCAATGTCCTGGGGCTATGCAAACAGGCAAAAAGAGGTGCTTGAGGATGACTTGTAGGTGTGGTGTTTAGATGATGTACACCTAAAAGTTGCCAGGAAAGCTCCCTCTAGCCGTCATATGCTACAAAAAGCCACTTCAAAAACGAGCCGCTTTTTTCCACTTCTTCGGTGAAGATGTGCACCTTTGCATGTGCGTATGTATGCAGCAACACTGGTGCACCAGAAAATCGCTGTATAAATGCACCGTGGCACATGCAGAAGAAACTGACTTGGCAATCCAAAGCATGCATCCTACAATGCAGGCTTTAATTTAAGGTGCCCTATGCTTCCAGGTGTAGATGCACTGGCACAGGTGCAGTTGAATATTTGAACCTTAACCCTAATTGTAACCCTAACCCTAACCCAATTGTAACCCTACGCATGCGCCCTAGCAACTGTCCTCTGTTATGACAATAAATGCATTCTGTCACATGTACGCTTGCTGTCAGCATGCACAGCAATTTGCATGAAAGAGGCTTTTGTGACCTCTTCTGTGCAGATGTGCAGGTGTGCATAAGACCTGCACACCACTTCCTGGCGTGCTGGGGGGAGCTTCTGGAGTAACGTTTGTCTCTGTGTCTTGTTGATCATGTCCACCAGCTGAATGTATCAAGTCTGTCCACACAAACCTCCCTTGCATGTACCTCTCACCTCCCCCCTGATCTGTGTGGGACATGTTTTGTGGAGGGTGATGGAGTAGATGTCTTTTCAGTTGACAAATCGTTCCTTTGCCCCAAGGGTGGCACAATCAGACAGTAGCACCTGTCTACTGCACCCACTCCTTGGAGGGAAGCAGAGGTCAGTGAATCCTTGCATGATCTGTGGGTGTATGACAGGTCCTGTGCAGGTGCACAGGGATGCTGAACTTCAGTCACCTTTGTGCAAACAAAATGACAGACTATATACCACCCTATGACAGGTCCTGCACAGGTGGACAGGGATGTTGGCACAGCTGCATGCATGCATCGCCATTGGGGACAACAGAATTTAAGCATCCACGGATTTAGGTATCCGCGGGGGGGGGGAGGGGTCTGGAACAGATTCCCAACAGATACCAAGGGCTGACTGTATGTTGTTGTTTTCAAGGTGAGAAAATATTTAAAATAGTAACAATTACATTTGGCCCCTCTTCCTTTATTATTTATTATTATTATATAGAAATTCAGAAATAAAATCTATGAGTTAGAAACTCCTTAGCGTCCTCCACTTATTCTCTTTGTGCCCACCCCTAACTCTTTTTTTATTCCCAGTGTTTTTCTTTGGGCTTGTACAGACTGACAGAAATAATCCATCTTGAAACCACTTTAACTGCCCTGGCCTAATGCTAGGGAGAGCTCTGGTGCCACAATAAACTACAGTTCCCATGATTCCCTAGCACTGAGCCAAGGCAGTTAAAGTGATCTCAAGATTAATTATTTCTGCCAGTCTGTACAGGCACTTTGTCTCCACCCCACATGCTCATTCATCCTTTTTCAAAAGTGCTACAACATACTCACCTTAGTAATTATCTATACTCGGCACTACATGCAGGGGTGCCACTAGGGGTGTGTGAACTACACCAGGCGACACCCCATGGATGTGTGACACCACTGCTTCTCAAATGTCTGCCTTTTGGCAGAAATGGGCTATGATGTTTGCCCACATCCCTTTAAAATGCTGTAGCTCAGCAGAAGAGATGGCATGCATGGGGTGAGGCTCAGTGGACAAAGAAAGGAGTTTAATTTTTTTTTTACTCTTTTATAATTTTCTTTAAAAAATCAAATCTTGACAAATTTTCACTTTAACCACATGAAACTATGTAAATATAAATACATTTAGGTTCTGCATACAATATTGTAATTTAAAGGTAAACATTTAATTTTGCTAGTTGTTTATGTCTCAGCTATTGCCATAACATTCAGTGATATACAGGAATTATGATTTACAAGTAATATTAATACAAAAGCGTGCTAAGGATTTTGTAAGGTGTGGTATGAGAGGAGGAGGTCAAGGGGAGGTGGCACCATGAGGTATTGCACTGGGTGACACCAACCACAGTGACACCACTAACTGGATGGAGGAATGGGTCCATGTAGGTTCTTTTGGATTTCCCAACAGCTTTTGATACAATTAACTATGGTATCCTCCCAGACACGAGGATGAACAAATTGAAGCCTAATCCAGACAAGCCTGGGGTCAGTCACAAGACAAATCAGGGAATATTAATTCATCCTGTTATGAATTATAACAGGATGGGGGTTATGGGGGTCATACTCCCACCTAAGACATAAATTCACACACAGTTTGGATGTACTCCTGCAGTCGGTTGTGAGTCTGGAGACCCATGTTTCTGTGGTAGCCAGAAGTGCACTTAGTTGAAGCTTAGTGCACCAACTAAGCCCATTCCTGAAAATGTCTGATCTGATCAGTGTGACACATGTCTTGGTTATATCTCTTCTAGATTACTGTAGCATGCTCTGTGTTGGGACACTTTTGAAACTGCAGCTGCTCCAAAGAGCTACAGCCAAATTATTAACCAGGGCTGGATAAAGAGAGCACACAACTTCCTTGTAGCAACAGCTTCACTGACTGCTGATCTTTTTCCAGGCACTTTTTAAAAAAAAGTATTGATTAAAATTATATGTACAAACACAAACATTGACACATACAAACACAAAAATTCCCATATACATTTATCAACATCAGTCTAATGAAAGAGAGAAGAGCTACGTGCTCAAAGAAAGAAAGATCAACTCATTATATCCTCATACATGTTATTTCAACATTCTCTCTATGTCTTGTTTTCTTATTATGAATTTTCTTTTCCTTCTACTTATTTAATTTCTTTAAAATCTTTCTTTAATTCCCTTAACTAATCCCTTACCTAATTCCTTCTACACCAACTCTCATTCTTTCCTTTCCTTCCATTCTCTCTTCCCACTCCTCACCTCTCCTACCTCCTTTTATCCATGCATATTCATATTCCTCTATCCCAGGGGTAGGCAACCTTTCCCCTTTAAGGGCTGAAGGACTTCAGCTCCCAGAAGCCTCAGCCATGTTGGCCAATAGTACCATGTTGGTCAATAGCTCCTGGGATTCTGGGAGCTGAAGTCCCTCGGCCCTTAAAGGGGAAAGGTTGCCTACCCCTGCTCTATCCCTTCTCCTTCTCTATTTTACTTATCTACTTACTCATACCTTCTTCCACATCCTTTCCCCATCCATTCTTCCTTCCTTCCTCTACTACTTTGTTTATCTATTCCATTTTGTCTTTCCTTCTTTCTTTCCTTCTTTCTCTCTTTCATTCATGCATTCTTTCATTTATCCATGTACTTCCTACTTGTCTTCCTTGGTTTATCAAACAACTTATTACTCAACCTTCTATTCTCTTTCCTTCTCTTTATTAACTATTTATTAACTTGTAACTTGCCTATTCTTTGAACCATTTGAATTAATCTGCTTACTTCTTAATTTCTTTTATCTTACTTATGTTTCTTTTATTATAAATCTTTGTATCCTTGTACCATTTATTCGTATCCCTTTTACTATTAACTAATAGAAGTCAATCCCAATTACTTAGTCTATCTTGTTCTTTTATCCTAAACTGTATCCTGTTCATTACTTTATATTTTATACTGATTCATTTCTTCCTTTATTTTGTGTAGCTAATTACTCCTAGTTTCCCCCATTGATTCTCTATATATTTCAGGACCGGGGTCCATTCTTCATTTTTGCTTTCTAACCAATTATTTTTTAAAAATTTGGTGAGTATATCCATTTGGATTATATCGTAAAATTTTATTATCCAATCTTTGATATTTGGCATACTTTCAGATTTCCATTTTTGGGCTAAAGTTAATCTCACTGTTGTAATTAAATATAAGAAGCTTTTACCGAAGTCTTTATCCAGCTCTTTGTCCCACATGTTTAATGAATATATCTCTGGGCTCATCTGTATTTTTCTGTTTAGCATACCATTAATTATTTCATTCACTTTTTTCCAATAGCCTTTTACCACCTTGCATGAACATAAGCAATGAAAAAGTGAGCCTATTTCTTTGCCACATCTCCAGCATAGGTTACTCCTGTTTTTATATATTTTAGATATTTTTGAGGGTGTTATATACCATCTACAAAATATTTTATAAAAATTTTATTTAATGTTCTCCGAAGCTGTATATTTTAACCTTTTACCCCAGACTAATTCCCACATTTCTAGTTCTATTGGATGTCCACAATTCTTAGCCCATGTAATCTTTTATAACTTCCTCTTCTAATTCCCATTTTAGTAACAGTTTGTAAAGATTTCCAATGAATTTAGTAAATCTGGTTAGGGGATAATAAAAGAGATTGGAAATTTTCAAAGGGCTGACCATGACCTATAAAACTTTTTAGGGCTTGAGTCCAGGCTAGCTGAAGGACTGGATCTTCCTGTATCTACCAATACTTTAAGATTATACTACCAATGCTTTAAGATCTTTGAGGCAGACTCATCATTCAGTCCCCCATCCTTCCCAAGTACATTTGGTCAGAATATAAAGGAAGGCCTTCTTGGTGGCTGTTCACAGGCTTTAAAACTCCTTCCCTCAGGAAGGCTAAGATATGTCCCTCTTTGCTGTCCTTCCATTGGCAAGTGAAAACGTTTCTGTTTTCAGAATTGACTGCAAGGGATTTTAATGGTATGCTGTTGGACTGATTTTCATCCTTGTCTTTTAATGGATTTTAAATTGTTTTAATTCTATGAATGGTTTATTTGTTTCTTAACAATGGCTTGTTATAGGATTTTGCCTTATAGATTTTATCCCATGAGTCTTGAAAAGTGGAATTAGAGCAGGATAGTATTTTTGTGGAGTACCTTATGACAAGATGCTGTGTCTGTCCAGTAGCTGGTCTGTTGTCTGTCAATTGCTGGAGCACTCCTACTCATTGACAGGCAAAACCTACTAATGCCTTCCAATTGCCCTGCTTTTCCACTGTTGATGCATGTGCGTTAAGTTCCTCCCAAAGGAGTGTCAATGTGCAGGCAGTCATGTGGTGCAAGTGAGCATGATTATGCTTCTCTCCCCACCTCCTTGCTTTTCCTAAGCAGGCTTCCCCCCTCCTCCCCCCCCTTTAAAAATATTTTATTTTTATTTATTTTTTTGTAGTTAATGGATAGCAATAGCATTTCCATTTCCATACCACTTGATAGTGAACTCAGCACTCTCTAAATAGTTTACAATTTGTAAGTCAATTGCCCCCAACAAGATGGGTACTCATTTTACCGACCTACAAAAGGATGGAAGGCTGAGTTAACCTTGGAGCCTTGGGATCAAACCCACAATGTTGTGGCTTCAGTACCAGCATTTAGTCACTGTGTCATCAGGGCTCTATGGATTGCCATGGTCATCGAATTGCACTTAAAATAAAAAATACAAACAGACTGAACGGTATGCTGGGAAGGGCATAGTGCACATAGGCAGGGATTATGGATGCCAGTGAGAGGAAGGCAGATGCAGGGACAAAAGCATCGACATGCAATTTGGAAATATTGTGAAATCATGACTGTCCCCAAACCAACTTGTTTGCATTTATTAGACTAATGCAATTGAGGTGCCTTATGAGCCTGGTGTGATAAAGTCCTATGTCTATGTAAGTACTTTTAACTGCATTTCTTTAATTTTTGTAAGCAGTCTTAATTCCTAGAGTAAAGGCAGGATATAAATGAATTGAAGAAGAAGAGGTTTTTGTTTAAGTGGCTAATGTTTCTCTTAGTTCTATGCTCTAATAAGGAAAGACAGGGCCGATGCAGACCAGCCTAAAGGGCCGGCCTGGGGGTGGAATTGGGGTTGGGCGACCGCACACCAGCCTCCCTGACTCCAGCACCCCATTGGCACAGAGTGCACACATGCTGCACCAAAGGGGTACAAAAGAGCCGCAACAACGGCTCTAAGGGCAG
Source organism: Phrynosoma blainvillii (assembly GCA_026167975.1). Lineage (NCBI taxonomy): Eukaryota > Metazoa > Chordata > Lepidosauria > Squamata > Phrynosomatidae > Phrynosoma > Phrynosoma blainvillii. The sequence continues at coordinate 47,226,395 of JANUYF010000003.1, read as the reverse complement.
CTCTTTTTGGAGCGGCAAAAAGGAGGACTGGGGCCACAGTATATTGCCACAGCCCCAATCCGATGCTCCCGGGGTGGCACAGTGTTGCCTTTTAGGGGCTGTCTGCATCAGCCCACAGGCAGAAATAAGCATGCCTTATTAGTATAGGGTTATAAAACAGCTTACTACTTATCTGGTCTTACTTGGCTTTTGAGACATTATATTTGAAAAAGAATTAGGAACTTCTACTAGATGTTCTTTTTAATCTCATGGACAAGAACCAGTTAAAGGTTTGTTCCCTTGCTGGACAAATAGAATGGCAGCATGCTTCTTCCTCTTCTTCTTTTTAAAAAGAGTTGATTGTTGGCTGTTGCAAATAATTGCAAGGGTCTCCTAAAAAGATGTCAAATGCTCAGATAGATGAGGTTTGTGTTTCCTTAATGTTTTCATGGCAAAACAAGCCCAACTCCTCCAATTAACTTGCAGCCTGATGTGTCAGTTCAGTGGTTGAACTTTGTTACTTCATGACCACCTAGGGAAAGAAGCATGTGTTCTAGGAGAAAGACTGTTTTCAGCTTCTCAGTGGCGATTAACAGTTTCAAAATATGAGGCCTTACAGAGAGAACACTATTAAATCTACAAATCTCTTTGGGAGATTTCAAATGTTTTATTAAGGATAATTTTTATGCCCTTGAAGTCCTGAACAGTATTCAAACTACTAATAAAAGACCTAGGTTTATGGGCAATGGGAGACCACAAAAACAGAATACCAATAAAGTACTTCATGATCTCTATAATATTTCTGATGTATGTTTCCTCTGATGTGAAATGGTCATATATACATGGTTTACTGAACTGCTTTGATTTGTAGCTTTGCACAATTCACAGATTTCTTATGCAGTATTTGAGCCCATTCTCAGTGTATGAAATGCAGCTCCAAATGGGTGAAAATACACATTTATGGTGTACGTAAACATACATTATTAAAGAAGGTTGTTAACTCCTCAGAAAGTGTCCAAGAATTGTTAGCCCTGCCAGTGGCCTTAGGTTTTACTAGGAATCAATATGTGGACCAAGAGGTATTTGTACTCTGAGCCCTATTCAAGTATTTGGAAAATGTGGATAATAAACATTCAAGGAAGGGATGCATACAGGTTCTATTGCCCCAAGATAGTGTAGCAAGGGTGGAATTTTCTTTCCATTCCCAAATTTCTAGCATTGCAGCAACCTAAAATTTCAGTTGAAGTTTAGAAATACACACTAGCGTTCAGTATTCCAGTTATGAATTCATAGAGTTACAGATCTGTAACTGATCTGTATAAAGTAAGACTACATAGTCTTACTGGAAACCTATGTAAATGTCATCCTATTCCACCTTAAGAGCTATTTCCATATTGGATGGGGGTCCCTTCAGCTTCCTATCAGGTGCAAGGAGGTTTCCACCTCTCCTTCAGCCAGTGAGCAAACTTGCAACCATCAGAAGCAGAACCTCTGTCATAACTCCTTGTTGCAGGCTCACTCACTGGTAGGAGGGGTGTAAACATCCTCCTCCTTGCACCCTGACTGGAAGCTGATTGAAGCTTCTTTGCCTGATCTGGTGGCTGGCTCTTAAGGTTTGCTGAGTCAAGCCAGGAAAGGAGTCCTAGTGGCGCAGTGGTTAAATGTGGATACTGCAGCCTCTTACAGCCACAAGGTTGTGAGTTTGATCCTGCAGGACTCCAGGGTTGACTCAGCCTTGCATCTCCACAGGTCACTAAAATGAGTACCCAGCTTGTCAGGGGCAATTAGTTTTACACATTGTAAACCAAGGCAAAGTTAGCAAGGAAATGCAAACACAGCAATCATGAAAGAGCCCTCCTGTCAGGCTGGCCAGGTCTCACAACCTCACTTTTTCTTTTCTATGTTGTCTCCCAGTGCTGCTTCCCAAACCAGTCCAAGGCCAGCACATGGCAGTGACCAAGCACTGGAACATGTAGAAGCCCTTTCCAGAGATGGAGACAAACACTGGGAACCTAAAGGGAGGGAAATTAACTCAAATGAAAATGCAAGTCTGAAAACACGTTTGAGAAAGAATTCAGCTAATTATATTCTGGATTAGATTTAATTATACTCTTCCCATTTGAACAATTTTAAAGTGATTGTATAATGTAATTTTAAAAAACAGTTGTTGTTTTTTGTGAAGTCGTAGGCTTTCATGGCCAGCATCCATAGTTTTTGTGGGTTTTTCGGGCTGTGTGGCCATGTTCTAGAAGAGTTTCTTTCTGACGTTTCGCCAGCATCTGTGGCTAGCATCTTCAGAGAAAACTGAAATGGAAAAGCATGGGTCTATATATACTGTGAGACCCTGGGTAGGGAGGAGTGGTTCCCAGGTGAACTGTGTGTTGTTCTGTGTTGAATAGGTATAGTTCTGTTGTTAATGGCATAGCTTCAGGGTAGCAATCAAGGATATTGTCTGCTATTCCCATTTAAACTGTGTATTGTTCTGTGTTGAATAGGTATGTTCTGTTGTTAATGGCATGGCTTCCAGGTGAGGATATGAAATCAAGGAGATTGTCTGCTATTGTCTGCTGGGAAAGCCCCTGACCCTGGTTGGTTTTCCATTTGCATTTGCTGAGTGCCAATTTTCTTACTTTGTAGGACTGGTAGCCATATCTTGTTTACTTTAAGGGTTTCTTCTTTCCTGTTGAAGTTGTCCAAGTGTTTGTGGATTTCGATGGCTTCCCTGTGCATTCTGACCTGATAGTTGTTGGCATGGTGCAGAATTTCAGTGTTTTCAAACAGCATTTTATGCCCAGGATGGTTTATGATGTGTTCTGCTACTGCTGATTTTTCTGGCTGGCCCAGTCTGCAGTGTCTCTCATGTTCCTTGATTCGTGTTTGGATACTGCGTTTGGTGGTCCCTATGTAGACTTGTCCACAGCTGCATGGTATGCGGTAAACTCCTGCGGCTGTGAGAGGGTTGTTTTTTTATCACTGACATGGATTGAAAAGACTGTACTTTTTGGAAAGTTTCCCTCTGTGTCTCAAGGCTGATGACAGAAGGGATGGACAGAAGTTGAGGTATCCCTCATCCTCATGTGTTTATTATGCTGATCTATGAATGCCCAAATCAGGCTTATTGTGTATAGCAATTTTTTTCCATTTTCATCTTGGTATCTGCCTTCATATTATTACGAGGGCAGCAGTAAAGCAGGGTAGGGAAAGTGATCATGTAAGCAGGGTGCGAAAATTTTAGGTTGCTGGACACATATGGCCCTCAGGGCTATTTTGTGGCCTACAGGGCCACCCAAGCCCTAAAAAAATATATTTATTTTGCTCAGAATACCCTCAAGCATTCCCACGGGGGGGGGGGGAGAATTTTGCCACATTTTTGCCTTAGAGCTACAGTCTTGATCTTTCGTGGATAGCAAGCGAAGGAGATAATGGTGCATGTGTTTAAGGTGCATGCACAGTGCAGCATGCAGGAGTGCCCCTCCATTGTAATCAATGGGGATCCAATATTGGCGATTTTCCCAATTCATGGGGGGTGGAGGTGGAACAGATCCCCCATGAATTGGAAGGAATGACTGTATCTCTATATATCTCTATCTATCTCCATCTCTATCTCTGTCTCTATCTATCTATATCTCAAGCTGAGGATTGTTGAATGTTAGGAAGGAGGGAAAATGTACAATGTGGGGAATAGCAGCACAGCATTTGACTGTTCCTGAGTCATGCTGAGTCATGCTGTGTCATGGGAAGTGACATCATGCAGACTGTCACCTGGTGCTGTAAAGCACAGATAACTGCTGCAAAACTGCAGAGTCACTCAGGTAAGTGACAAGTGTCAGCAGGAAGAGGCAGAGCCAGAAGGCCACATGGAGCCCTGGCTATATAAGGCAGATGCCTCGACACATAAGTGGTTGTTGGATGTGATTGTGGTTGTTGAGTTGAAGGTTGGTTGGATGGTTGTCGTTGTTGCTGTATATAGCCTTGTACATAGAGGAACTAAGATTAAAGCCTCATCTGAGAGACGTCTGTCTGTAGAGTCTCTTTACTCTGTCTGGAAGGGGAGAGTACTTCTCCAGCTGACAAGCTACTGCCTGCATCTGAGAAGATCATGATCCTGGTGCTGCACGTTGACGTGGATCATCACGTGCTGCGTAATCACGCTAACACTGAATCCATAGATACAAATTCCACAGACATGAAAGGCCAACTGTACATTCTCCTTCAATGTCTGGGCACACTGCTTTCATAAATACACAAACATATGCATTCTCCTTAGGAAGAAACACAGACATGCCATTTTCTGGACACTGAGTTTTCATCACATCATTTTGCATGTAAGGCATCATACATTCATTACATTATAACGTATGGTCACTAAGATGTTAGACTTTCCTAAGGACTGGATCTTTATTTTTCTTTATCTGGCTTTGTATCTTGGCCCCTTTTATTCTCTCTCTAACCTTGTCAAGGACATCAATTGTCCAATCAAAATAAATCAAAACAATGCTGATGACTGCCTCTCATTTATGACATACTATCAGAACTATGCCTGCGTGCATATGTTCTGCCAGGTTTTGGTTAGGTTGGTAGTTTGGTGGGGATGATGGTTGAGTTAGTAGTGGGCTTAGGGGGGTGGTATAGGCTCCAGACATAACGTGCTGTGAGTGGCTGGGGGGGATGGAAGGTGATGAGACTGAGGTTGTTTTGGGAAACTGGGCCTCCTGGAATGCATTGCTGGTGGGAGAAGGTTGGTACTGCTTGGAGTCAGCAAGGGCTGGGAATAGGAGGTGTGGGTGAGCTGATAAGGTGGGGGGGGCTGGTTGGATGGAGGAATGGCGAGCTGTGGGTATTGTAGGAGGGTGCTAATTCTCGAGCCATGGATGGAGGGGTGGAGCAATTAGTTAGTGGGGTTTAATTAGATGATCATTGGAAGGGGGGTTAGTTCTGGTTTAAACACAGTCTGGTGGATTAACTGGCTTTGTGTTCTTCAATAAACTCCTAATTGCTACAATTGGCTGGTTTACTGGCTACACAGAGATCTGAGTCTGCTTAGAACTAACACATCCAATTAAAACAAAGATCTTGGATATGAGGCAATCACTAAGAGTCTCTACAGTAGGTGTCTTTAGCTGCCAGGCAATTCCCATTGCATCAACAATTACATCTGCTAGGAGAGTGAGGGGCTGTACAGACTGGCCAAAAGGACTGGCCTGGGGGTGGAGTGGGAGTGTGGTGACCATATGCTGGCCACTCCGACTCCACCCTGGTGCTGCCATCATGCCACTCACCCAACCAGATGGTGGGTGGCATCAGGGCAATCATTTGGTGCAGCGTTCACACACGTTGCACCAAGGAGCGCTGAAAAGCCACCAATGCCATGGCAAGAGCGTTTTTTTGCTGCTCTAAAAAGGAGCAGCATTTGCCAGCTTTTTTTAGAGTGGCAAAGCACCAGATTGGATTCACAGCATGCAGTTGCCGTGGCCCCGATCTGGCAAGGAAAGGGGTGGCAGGACGCTGCCCCTTAGGGACCATCTGTTTAGCCCCTAACTGAAAGAAAGAATTGGCAACATGAGCTTTCATAGGCTTATGTCTTCTTCCTCAGATGCGTTTGGTGAATGCATCTCCAAGAAGGCAGGCATGCTGGCTGAGGCGTCATCTCTTTCCCACCTTAATTTCTCCATAATTATTTAATCATTTACATATTTATATCCTATATCTCAGGATGGTGTACAAACAATATAAAACAATGTAAAATGATTAAAAACAATTCAATAGACTAAAACACAGCAGAGGACAAAAGTTCATGACCCAACCAACTAGAGTCAATGACCCCATAAACTCAGATTGTTACTTGATATGGAAAGGAGACCAATGTTGCTGTCAGGCAAGCCGCATAAGGGAGGGCATTCCACAGTCAGGGTGCCACAGCAAAGAAGACCCTTTCCTCTTTCTCTGCACAATGTATTGTTCCCAGAGGAACACAAAGAATGGGTTCCTATGGGTTTATGGTGAAACTATGGGAGAGTATTGTAGCAGAAAAATGGGAGACAGAGACATCATGGACTGAAGGAAAGAGAGTTTATTCTGAAAAAACCCCCACAAAATTACGCTAGCGGGCTCAACAGGAAATAGCTTTCCAAAAATGCTGAGCCCAGAGTAAACAACTGACCAACCTTTTATAGGATCCCACAAATGTAGAGAGCAATTCTTCCTCCCTCCTTGGTCCCCTAGTTTTACAACATTCAGCATTTCTTGCTAAGCAGACATTGTTTTCAAAACATAGGAATCTTATGTAGGACATAGGAAATGTTTACAGTACAAGATGACTGTGGCCTTATCAATTCCTATTTATGATGTAAGCCGCCCCGATTTTATGATGTAAGCCGCCCCGATTGCGCACAGAGGGGCGGGGTACTAAATAAAAATTATTATTATTATTATTATTATTATTATTATTATTATTATTATTATTAATGCAGCCTTGATGGCAGTACAGAGCACAGAGCTAAGAGAAACAAATACAGTGGTACCTCGAGATACGAGTGCCCTAACATACGAGTGTTTTGAGATACGAGCCGCTGAGTGAGCAATATTTTGCTTTGAGATGAGAGCAAGATTTGAGATACGAGGAATCGCACACTACACCGCGTTAGTATGCAGCGTCTAACAGTTTCTCCCACCTCAGACTAGACCTCAGTCTGTGTGCTTGTTTCCCTCGTTTTCGAAGCATTTTTGATAAGTTGGGTTCGCGTTTTTTGCTTTTTGTACATTTACAAAACATTATCACATTTATTTTTATAACCATGGGTCCGAAGAAGATGATGTCTATTGAATTAAAGCATGAAATCATAGAAAAACATGAGCAAGGTGTGCGAGTAATTGACTTGGCGAGGATGTATGGGCGTAGCACATCAATTATATGTACTGTGCTTAAACAGAAAGAGTTGATAAAGGGTATAATGCCAGCTAAGGGTGTTACAATAATTTCTAAGCTCCAGACCTCTCTCCATGAAAAGATGGAGAAACTACTGATGGTGTGGGTGACAGAGAAGCAGCTTCAAGGAGGAACCTTAACACAAAGCATCATATGTGAGAAGGCATGAGCGAAATATGGAGATTTGCTGAAGCAGATCCCACACAATTCCACAAACAAGGAATCAGAAGACTCGTTTACAGCCAGTCCATATTTATAGAATATGTATTTGTTATTAATAAATAAATGTTTCTTCTTGTAAATACTGTACATTTTTCTTATTCAAAAAAAAACAACTGAGGTGGTGTTTTGGGAGCTGGAACGGATTAATGGCATTTCAATTAATTTCAATGGGGAAAATTGCTTTGATATACGAGCAATTTGACATACGAGCAAGGTTACGGAATGAATTAAACTCGTATGTCGAGGTACCACTGTAGACAGAAAAATTTTCAAAGTCTCATCTAGAGTCCCAGTTGATTATCTAGTCTGAACCCAAATCATAGGCAATCATGGACAGTCATTTTAAAATATAATTTTCAGGCAATTGGCTACTTCAGTATCGACAAATCCCTCTCTGTGTATCATGTTACTATTACACTCCCTATTCCACATCCCCTCAGTGGATGCTGTAGTTAAAGGCAAAAGCCAATGGATTGGCTGGATTCACATGTTAAATGTCCTGTCTCTTTTGGCTTGGAGTGGCAATCATTCACATCTCCAAAAATGCATTAAAAGGTGCAGGTTCATGAGAACTTTAGACTTCATGTGAATTCATTTCTAGTACTTGTGATTCTACTCAGGACGTACTCCATCCTGGTCAACTTGTTTCTTGGTCAAAGTGCACTGTGACAGTGTTGAAAGAAAAGCCAATAGTGTGAATTAAAATTTTACATATATAGATTTTCTGAAAGGTTTTAAACCAAGATTTGAATAGCAAAGGAGTCTAATGTAAATCCTCTCTTCCATCAACTCCATTTGCACAGGGGAATGCAATAGATTCATTGTGCACCATATTAATTTGAACAGGAGACCAATTACTGGACCATTACATAAAGGAAGGAGCATTATTTGGGGTCCTTCAGAACTGTATGGGACAGAATAATTTAAAAGAAAAAAATATTTCTGCCTTGCTATCCCTACAGTCTCTTTAAAATGTTTAAGGTGAAATAAAAATTAAAAGTAGCATGCCAGGGACAAAGCAAGAAAGAACAGGCATGAGATCTCATTTGCAAAGATTTAAATGCACAGCCAAAGGGAGCCTAGTTTCTGTTTGAACTTTTAGTACAGCCATAAATAAGACTAAATTTCAGTCTAGGTTGCCACAGACAAATAGTTTTGTGATTTTGTCAAGTGCAAAAAAAATTCATTCAGGCTGTAACGTACCAGGCCTAGCTGTTTTGCAATGATGGGTTGGATGCCAGAAATGGACATTCAACATCTGTCCCATTTGGTTACATAATCAGAAAGCTATGCAGACAAGAAATGAAGGCAGATAAACTTAAGCATGAATTGGAGTTGGATTCATTGTAAGCTCTCCAGAGAACTTTTGTTATTGGGTAGGATATAATATTTTACAGAAGCAAACAAATAATTTAACCCATTTCATGACTCCAGTGCTGGTTGCATTTGACTTGGAGTTTCATGTGACTTTTCTACAAGCAGAGAAATTTGAGAGAGAGAGATTGGGGGTAATTGGTAAAAATAAATACATTCCCCCTAATTCATTAAAATTTCAGCAGCAATTTTAAAATACATTATTTTAATTGCCAAATGTCATTGACACTGGATTTGAGGAATGATTAGATATTCTTGTTATAGTACTTTAAAAACTGAACAGTGATTTTAAAAGAAAATTCATTCATTGATATGAGACATGAGGAAAAGTTATCTAATTTGTTAAATCACTGTTCAGTTTTTAAAGTACTATAACAAGAATTTCACTGATTCAGAGTTCCTAAAATGGAAACCTGGAGCTCCCCAGTGTGGGATCTGCCCCATTCAATTCTGTGGATATGTCTTGAACAGTTGCACAACAGAACATTCAACAGTGCTGTGGACTACTAACGTACACATAGTTGGACCCAACAATCCTTCAGAAATGATATCTCCTTTGAGAAGCTGCCCACAGTGGGAGAAGACACTGAGTCTCACTTCTGCTGCTGTATATCGGCTTTGTATGATGTGAACAGGGCTTTTCCTGGCAGTATCATCTCACATCTTCCTGAAAATATGCAAGGTGTTTAGGAGAAAAACAGAAAATTAGAGCATTCTCATTTTGGGTAATATAGATCTTAGTATGCAAATTATATTTGTTTCAATTAGTTTATTAACCTTTTGCTCTTTTATACCTGGAGTGGGAGGAAAGGAGCAAATGTTTAATACTGAATGACCACTTCTATTCCTCCTAGATCTGGTCGGAAATATGTGATATAGTTGAACTACAACTCCCAACACCCATAGATAATGGTGAAGGATAACACTGGTTGCAGCCTCGCAACATCAGGAGGTCTATAAATTCCCCATTCCTGACTGAAAGCACAGAGTGAGTTCAGTGCTCTTCTCTCTCTCTCTCTCCATACACACACACACACACACACACACACACACACACATATATATATATATATATATATACACACACATACATACATATATATATTCACGCTAACTCTGAATGACTACTTCTTTATGCACACAATGGACAATTGGTACTAAGGGCTTGTAAGCAATTCTGTCATTAGGTTTTATTGAACCTTAAGACTGTGGCAGCTTAGTCAGATTTGATTTCCTCTAGGATTAAAGTTTCTAAGATCTTGTATATTCAAACATCACTTTATCTACTGGATTGGAGTTAATTATCTATCTTGCTTAATTAACTTCATTGCACTGGCCAAACTTACTTTCCTTTCTTGTCAAGATGCATTCAAGATTCCATTTGGAAGAATTCCAAATGACCTTGGTGAACGTATTCACCAAAGAGCTGTGAAAATATATATGACCACCTAATATTTCATTCTGCAGAAGAAAAATGCATTACAGTGTTTACTGTTAGCTCTTGCAACAACTTTAAATTTATATAACCCTGCCTAACTTTTTTCCTCATTGTTTAGGATGAATTTATGTAGATCCTCCATGGATTTTGTTTGTTTGTTTGTTTGTTTTATGTGGGTTTATGTGTTTTTAATTGTGTTTTGTATTTCAATATGTTTAATATGTTGTACCCCACAAGGTGGGAAATAAATAAATTAATAAATTAATAAATTAACAACAGCAACAATTAATGTTAAGCAGTAATCCTGTCTTTGCACTTTCTTCCTTGACTTTCCTTAGTAATTGTTCCAAGTCCTTAATGTTTTCTACTAGTAGTAAGGTGATCTGAATCTCTTAGATTGTTGATATTCCTTCCTCCTATCTTTACTTCTCCCTTTTAAAAGTCTAAGCCTACCCTTCCCATGATATTTTCTGCATACAGGTTGAACAAGTAGAGTGACAGAATGCAGGCTTGCCTATTTGGGATCATTCTGTTTCTCAATATTCTGTTCTATCAGTAGCCTCTTGTCCTGAGTACAGATTTCTCATGAGGACTATGAAATTTAGTGGCACTCCCATGTCTTTAAGAGTCTTACATAGTTTTTCAAGATCTATGCAATCAAAAGTTTTGCTATAGTCTATGAAGCACATGCTGATTTTTTCCCCTGGAATCTCTTAGTATGCTCCATTGACTATCATATTTTTGCAAGGTAGTCTCTTTTCTGAACTCCACTTGTACCTCTGGAATTTCTCTCTCCATGTATGATTGGAGTCTATGTTGAAGAATTTTGGCCATAATTTTGCTTGCATGGGAAATTAATGCTCTGGTGCAATAGTTGCTGCAGTCTTTTGTATCTCATGTTTTGTGGATGGGGATGTTTCTAGTCACTAAAGCTAAGAATTCAAAAGAATACTAGGAATGAGAAGGGCAGCTATGAAAGAACTAGAAAAGATGGTAAGTAGTAAAGATATGCAACTAAACACTAAAGTTAGAATCGTACAAGCCATTGCACATAGAATTGTACATCCATCACCATGCTTGGATGTGAGAGCTGGACAGTAAAGAAAGAAGAAAATCAATTCATTTGAGATGTGGTGCTGTAGAAGACTGCTGAGGATACCACGGACAGCCAAAAAGACAAACAAATGGGTCCTTCAACAGATTATGCCTGAAATTTCCCTGGAGGCCAAGATGATCAAATTGAGGCTGTCATACTTTGGCCACATCATGAGAAGGTATGACTAATTGGCGAAGACCATAATACTAGGAATGATAAGAGGGCAGAAGGAAGAAAGGAAGGCCACACACTAGATGCATAGAATCAATTAGAGAGGGCATGAGTATGAATCTGCAGGACCTAAGTAGAGCAGTGGAGGACAGGGGGTCTTGGAGATGTTTCATCCACAGAATCACCAAGAGTTGGGGTTGACTCAAGGACAGCTAACAAAAACAACAAGCCTAAGTTTTACTATCTGTGGGGAAGAGCTTTCTTTGAGGTCCATCACATCCCAGGTACATTTGGTGAGGACATGGGAGAACCTGTAAATGACCAGATTCGATGGGCCCAGGTTCAATGGGCTGTACCTGAGAAAAGGACGCTCATTTAGCCATTGCATGTTCTGTAGTGAATTCTAACCTCAACAATAAAAAAGATGTGAGTTATAATGCCACAAGTCTGACTCACACAATCATAATTCACGAACAGGATGTCAGCCCCCATTTTTGGACTACAGCTGCCGGATCCTCACTCACACCTCCAGTAATCATGGCCACTGGTACACAAAAAACAAAGAGTAAAGGAAGGAAATTCTGTATCATCAATACTATGGCACTCTGGGATAAATGCATTCTCTTCTCCAGTCAACTTGCTCAACAATTGTTTGAAGTGATGATTAACAATCTGTCTCTCCTATGAGACCTAAAATTCAAACAGAAGAATTTACCATGGCAAGCATTTGAAGAAGTCTCTAGGAATGGTTATGCAACAACTCTGTGTTGTTGAACCTTTGAGCTTTGGATTAATGAGGAGAGAATATTAGGAACCCCAAAAGCAAATCCAGTAAACTTATAAATAAGTTATTCTCCTCCCATTTGTATAGATTTTTAATAAAAAAATCAAGGCTCAGTGAAGTTTCACACTGGATTTCTTTTCCTTTGTAACCAAAGTTTTAGTGTATCTCATTCATATTCAGTAACTGGCATTCTTGATATATTAATTGGGTTTGAGTTCTCCTGTGTGATAGTTATCAGGTTTTTGTAGTTTTTTTTTCCTTTTGAAATCTTTTTAGGTCTTTTATGTTTATAAAAATAGATAGCACTTAATCAGTCCAGCTTTTCAAGAAGCAATCTTTGATGTTTTCCCCAGATTTTTATTATTCTCCAAAGTTTCGTGAACAGTTTTTTTTCTTGAAGTGCCACAGAATACAAAGTCTATTAAATGTGTAATTAAGCCAATAATAACACTACTGAGAAGGGCAAGGTGGTATTTATCATGTGCACACAGACAGACACATATTACTATAAGATCAAAAGTGCATCAGTTATAATAATGGAGGTTAATTGTATAAAAGTACAAGTAAACAAAAGAGAAATGAACCCAAAAATGAACAGTAATTTCAACATCAGGTCAATGCAGCAGAAGTATTGGCAACATAATAATCCCATCAAAGAGCTAAAAAAGCTAAAACATTAGTCCAGTCCAATATCCTACTTTTCACAGTGGCCATTCAGATACCACTAGGGATCTCTACATGTAGTCATCAAGCAGCTGATATTCAGTGCCATGGTACCTCTGAATTGCCTAAGCTTGTGGTCATCACAACTTATAGCAATGAATTTCATAAGTTAATTATGCACTGTGTAAAGAAGTAATTGAGCAAGTATATAAACTAATCTCAGTTTTTAGGATCTACCTGTAACAAGAAAACTAAAAGCTAATCCATATGATATCTCTGGAACAGCTGATTTTTATCTAAATCCTCAAAGCTTGGAAATAGCAATGTATGAGTAAATGACTATTTGTAATCAGTTCCTTATCCCTTAGTTCTTGGGATCATATTACATCATGATTGTAACTTAATGAGGGCTAACTTCACTTGGGTATAGCCTAACATAATGGTAGAGTAGAAATGTCATATGGTTCATATGCTGCTTCATACTGTGTGTCTTGCAACTGTCTCATGATGTATTGTGGTTGCTGAGGTGACACTGAGGTGGATGAGAGAAGAGTGTGTTTTGTGCCACAGACCAGCAACTTGTAAAACTCAAATGTTTACATATAAATTATGTAAACTTTTAAGAAATAGGAAAGCAAATATTTACTTTAAAATTGTATGTAAAACTGTAGCTATACACTTCATTGGGAATGTAAACTATAAGTAATTATTATATGTAATATACAAACTTATATTTAAACTATATTTAAACTTATATTTAATTTAAACTTATATTTAAACTATATTTAATATTCTGCAACATAGACTCCAACCATACATGGAGAGAGAAATCCCAGAGGTCCAAGCGGGGTTCAGGAAAGGAAGAGGCACTAGGGACCCCATAGGGACCCCATTGATTTTAACGGAGATCACACCTCCATGAATATTCAAAACCGTGGACCTCAAGTCCGCGATAATGGAGGGGCAACTGTACAACCCAGCACAAAAGTTAGAATAATACAAGCTATTATATTCCCTATTACCATGTATGGAGGTGAGAGCTGGACAGTTAAGAAAGATGATAGGAAGAAAATCAATTCATTTGGGATGTGGTGCTGGAGAAGAGTGCTGAGGATCCCATGGACAGCCAAAAAGACAAACAAATGGTTCTGGAAACCTCCCTGGAAGCCAAGATGACCAAACTGAGGCTGTCGTACTTTGGACACATCAGGAGAAGAGAAGACTGATTAGAAAAGACAATAATGCCTAGGAAAGTGGAGGGAAGTAGGAAGAGAGGAAGGTCACATGCAAGATGGATGGACTCTATTAAAGTCATTGGTATGGGTTTGTAGGATTTAAGCAGAGCAGTAGAGGACAGGGAGTCTTGGAGATGTCTCATCCATAGGGTCGCCATGGGTTGAGATCAATTTGAGGGCAGTTAACAACAATTACTGTTAAAAGTAACTTCTATGCTCAAATGATGTCTACCTGCTTAACTGCAGTTTGTTAATCTGTGAATGTTACTGGAAACAGGGTCCATTCAGTCTTAAGATATCATGACAGGATAGGAGTCATGATATTTAGCCCCAAGAGTAATGGACAGAAGAAGGAAGGAAGGAAGGAATCTACAGATTACAATTCCTCCATTATTTTTTTCATGAAGAAAATCATTAGTGTGCCACTGAGAATGACTATCAACAGAATGGGACTTAGGAGATCCTGAATGATATTAATAGGTGAAGAGAATAGAATGAACAACAGAGAGGGTTTTTATTCTGTACTGAAACAATTTTTTAAAATATGTAATAGTAAATACAATTTGTCAGAAAGAACAAATATTGAAATACATACTAAAATGGAGCAGACAAAATATCTGGTGTATGAGTAAATGGCTAGTGCATGAGGGAATATGGTATTATATTCTGAGAGTGTCTTTCATACTGCGTTATGGGTGTAGTCTGTGAATTTATCGTGTTTCTTTTAGTAAATGTTTCAAAAAAGTCTCTAAATTTTACTAGCTTATGCTGTTCTGGGCCTTGGTCCCATTAACAACACATGGTTAGCATTCATGTGGCAATCTGACTTTGAAAATATTCCACAGTTATATTAATTGAAAACAATGCCATACACAATTATTTTATCATATATTTTGACATGTCTAATTAATGCAAAACTCATTAACATACACTGCATACAAAAGCATGATTTGCACCATGTCAAGAGCGCTTTGTCAAAGCAAAGCAAATCTCACCCTGCTCCCAAGAGGTAAAACTATTTATCATAAACCTATCCATCCTGGTTTGGGTTAAATCATTTGGGGGTAAAATCTAACCGGAGCTTTATTCTTAGATTAAATTGATTATATGGATCTATACAGCCTTGATTTGGGGACAGAAACAGCCTTGGTAAACTTGGTGGGTTCCTTACATCAGAACTGACCAGGAGGGATGAATTCTTGTTAGTTTTGTGGGACCTCTGCTTGACATTTATTACTTTATGGTATGATCTTTTGGCTCAAGATCACGATTTTATGATGGCTCAGACCCCCTTTGGGTAGAATTTCCCTAAAGGTGGTGGCCATGTATTGTTGTTAAGCCTCATGGGCATTAGCTAATGGGATTCCTTAGATTCAGAAAAGTTTCTTATACTTTTTCAAGATTTACATGCACAGTTGGCCTACTTATCTGCAGGGCTTCTGTTCTGGACCCACCCACCCACCCACCCACCCCCACACACACAGATGCAAAAAAATCACAGGACTTTAAGCCCCGTTCTTGTTAAAGGCAGCACAAATGGTGCACGGCCATGTGTCATTAGAGATAATGGTGTGGGACCACCTATGGATGCTCCAATCCGTGGATGGCAAGCCCACGTATAGACCGCATATATGTACTACTGGGGAATATGTCTTCAGTCTGAATGACTGGTCTCACTATAGGCTGATGTGTCTCTCTTTTTCACCTGAATACTAAGTATGGATGTTCTGGATCCAGCAAAGGCTTGGATGTGAGTGAACAAATTGAAGAGCAATTCAGACAAGATCGATGTTCTGCTGGTCAGCAGGGAAACCAACCTGGGATTGAGATTACATGTTCTGGATTGGTTTCACTCCCCCTGAAGAGCCACGTTTTCAGCTTTAGGGAGGCTGCCAGGGTAGCTGCTTTTGCCTTGGCCCAGCTTTGTTGGCACACCAAATGTATCCAGGTAGAGAAAGTTGATTTGGCCCTAGTAATAGTAGTAGTAGTAGTAGTAGTAGTAACAACAATGCTGTTGACCACTTTATCCAGCAAAATCATGCAGACTGAATATTTGAACCACTATGTCTGGCTGTAATTGAAATCTATGCAAAAATATGATTTACCATCCAAAGGAACTGGTGTGGGCATAAGCCTGAAGAAGTTGTCAAAAATAGTTCCATAAAAATCCTATGGGACTTTAAGATTCAAATTGACAAACAAATCAGAACATAATATGCCACACACTTTAAAAAATATCCTTACAGATTCCCAGTTGTAGAGGTATGCTCTTAACTGAACGCACAAAGTCATGAAGTCCTAGTCATTTAAATAAAACAACAGACATATGCTTGAGAATCCTCTTAAATTTATGCATGAATGAAATTATGGCCTAGTCTTGATCTTTATATGAATACAAGGATATTTCCTCGATTCCTTTTCAAGTAGTGCAGAAACTACAAAGGGAGGACTGGGATGCATATGATATAGTGTATGTTTTACTTTGCAAAACAAAACATAGGAAATTTAAATTTAAAAGCTGTATTTCCTTTCAAGAGAAAACAGGCTTTTCTGTTTTAATGTGGAGGTGTGTTTTTTTGGCAGTTCTGAACATAGCTTTCATGTTTGCATACAGGCTATGTTTTATTGGAGTAGAAGTAGGAAAACACACATCAAGCAGACATTTCAAACACAACTGTCCTTGGTGCTCTGGAACACTGGAAATAACCCCCTTAATACTTCAAGAGATATACAAAGCACTAACATGGAACAACAGCATGTCCTTTCATATAACATATCCCTATTGATATTTTAGGGACATATATTCCTTTCAAATAAGCTAGAATTGACTCCAGTACATCAATTGACTGGAGTGTGGTCTTATCAGTTTGAGTGTTGGAGTAGAACTGTGGGAGATCCAAGTTGAAATCCCCCACTGGGTGATATCCAATGATATTAAGACAGACACTGGCCTATCCTGTTTAGGGAGAATATTCTAAAAATAGGATGCCATCAACAAGAAGGGCGTTTGCACTGTAAAAACAGCCTGGTTTGAAGTTCAATAGTATACTTATTTAATATATTCCACCTTTCTTCCTGACAATGGGCCTCCATGGTGGATGGCAGTAAGTGAAAGTGAGTAAATAGCAATATAATGTTTCCTGCTCAGACGTGGAAACCTACTGGGTGACCTTAGAATCACAGAGTTGGAAGAGACCGCAAGGGCTATCCAGTACAACTCCCTGCCATGCAGGAAGAAACAATAAAAGCACTCCCAACCGATGGCCATACAGCCTCTGTTTAAAAACCTCCAAAGAAGACTTCACTACACTCCGAACCAGCATATTCCTAATGTTGAAGTGGAATCTCTTTTCCTGTAATTTGAATCCATTGCTCTCTATCCTAGTCTCTGGAGCAGCAGAAAACAAGCTTGCTCCATCCTCGATATGCCATCCTTTCAAATATTAAAAACATGGCTATCATGCCACTTCTTAACTTTCCCTTCTCCAGGCTAAACATACCCAGCTGATGTTACTCATAAAGCATGGTTTCAGAGCTTTCAACATTTTGGTCACCCTCCTCTGGATACACATCAGCTTGTTAACATTCTTCTTGCATTGTGGTGTCTAGAATTGGACACAATATTCCAGGTGAAGCCTGACCAAAGCAGAACAGATTGGCACTCTTACTTCCCTCAGTCTATACACTACACTTCTATTGATGCATATTGGCTTTTTTAGCTGCCGCATCATACCCTTGACTCATATTCAGCTTATTGTCTACTAAGACGCCTAGATCCCTAGGTACTGTCGTCAAGCCAGGTGTCACCCATCCTATATCTGAACATTTCATTTTTTCTGCCTAAATGTAGGACCATGTATTTCTCTCCCTGTTCAAATTTATTTTGTTAGTTTTGGCCCAGCTCTCTAATCTGTTAAAGTCATTTTGTCCTGTCCTCTGGGGTATTAACTACTCCTCCTAATTTGGTGTCATCTGTAGTGATAAGCATGCCCTCTTGGGCAAGTCACATTTTCCCAACCTTAAAGGAAGGCAATGGCAAATTTCTTCTGAACAAATCTAGCCAACAAAAGTTCATGACACGAGTCACTATAAATTAGAGACTACTTAAAGACACTTATCAACAGAAGCAGCAACTATTGGTGTGTGTGTGTGTGTGGGAGAAGTAGAGCTATTGAATGTGCTTCTTGTCCTCTTTTCTCTCATTGTTGGTTACTAAGATTTCAGCTTCAATGGAGGATTACAAATGAATTTCTCCAAGAATTGAAATCAACTGAGTAATTATACATGGATTCATGTCTATTTGCAAATCCATGAGATTTGCTCAGAAACCTGTTTTCACACAATATGTGGTTTGAATGGGTGGTGATGCAAGAAATAAAAGCATTATTCCCATTCCTCAATCTCAAGAGAAAAACATGTGTTCACTGGTTTAAATTTAGCAGGTAACTGGTCTGCTACCAGGTCACTCTCCCCCATCAGTTCCCCATCCTTTCCCACTTGAATGCAGGAAAGACTGGTGATACCAGAGTTCTTCATTGCTTGCTGGGCTGGGATGCATTGGAATTCTAGCTTGCATTGCCTCCTTCCCCCAGTTTTGTTAAGGCACAAAGCAAACTCCATTTCCTGCACAACAAAGCAGCAATAGACATTCAAGAGCATGTAGGCTTTAGACAGCACCAAGAAATTGGAGACATTTTAGGATTCTATTTCCCATCAGCCTCAACCAATCTAACTGACAGTGATCCATGATGGGAATAGCCATTCATCAACATCTGAGGACCACGTTCCCCACCACTGCTGTAAAGCATGTGTAGCCATATGTCTTTTCCCGAATCAGCTTTAAAATTTAGAACAGTAGGCCTCTTTGGGAAACATGCAGACTGATGGGAAGGGTTGAGAGGGAGGTCCAATGTCCCAAACTTTCTTAGAAAACTTCTGCCTTTAAAAAATATTGGTTTGCAAGGCCATCATTTTCTTCTTTTTTTGGTGAAAGCTTTAAAAAGTTAAGCTAATTAAGAGTCAAACCAGAAAGAGATCGCCCATTACTAACCATGCAGTTTGCAATCTCAGAGGTATGTTAAGAGTATTAAACTTTAAAATGATTGTTTCCATAGTAAATACAACATTTTAAGGAAAATATGCTGTAGCCATGCCAACATATAGTCATTTCAAAGCTCTTGAGATGATGATAAATGAAAACTGGTCCCTGATGACTGGAAGAAAGAGTTTAATATCAAACTAACAGCGAAAGCTGTAGTGCTGGAAACTTGTTTAAATTGTTGATGAAAATGTATCAGAAATATATATTTACTTTCCAACCTTTTGTGAAGTCAGTTTATGCACTAAAATAGGATACTTAGACCTATGAATAATTTGTCACTGAGGCTAATTTATACTTTTTTTGTAAAAAAATATTGAACAGGAAATTAAATGTTGTGCATTCAAAAAAGGAGAGGAATAATAAAGGTAGAACGTAACTGACCACAGTGGTATTCCTTCAGTATCTTGATTATTATTAATTTGATGCCACTAGAATTAGATTTGGTGTGCCATCTAAAAGGCATATTGAGTTTTTGAAATCAGATGTACTTGTGGTCAAAAACTGGCCGTTGTGTCATGCTGACCCAAAGGCTTGCTTTCTTCAGATGTACATGTCTTCCCATGTATATTCTGAGAATAATTTACTGATCCCTTGTTTTAAATCTGCATGCACACTCTCTCAGCCCCAGAAAAGCCATGGCAAAACCTCTGTGGAGATTTTGCCAAGAAAACCTCAAGAACAAGTAATAACAATAATCAATATTATAATGGCGGGGGGCGGCGGCGGTGGCAGCAGGACCGGCCTGGGGCCAGTCCAAAGGCCTCGAGGAGCCGCATCCGGCCCCCGAGCCTTAGGTTGCCTACCCCTGCACTAGAAGATACATTGATCAAATTTGTTGCACAACTGGAGAAAGATGGCTATCATAGCACTTCTTTCCTCACTTCAGTATCTTACATTTAGTATGTTTTGTTTTGTGATTGTTTACCAGAAGGCAAAATGAGGCTTAATTTGCAATTGTTGAGGTTATGAATCCCTGAGAAAATCCCATTCCGTCAAGGAAAATCAGTTGATCATAGTCAATATCCATTTCCCTCCAAGTTTGGTGTGTGTATCTTCCAAGTTGCCTGTTGACTTATGGTGACGCCACAAATTTTATAGGGGTATCTTAGGTGAATATTCTGAGGTGGTTTTGACAATTACCTCCTCTGAAATATAGCCTACAGCACCTGCTATTCATTGGCAGTCTCCCATCCAGGTACTTACCAGGGCTGACCCTGTTTAGCTTCCAAGACCAGACAGGATCTGATGCCTTTACTGTACACAGGCTGCTGATATGTGGAGGCAGAAGCAGCATAACAGAGCAGTTAAGAAGACTTCAAAGAAGACCTGCGATGACATAAAGATGTTCACCTGGGCCAAAAGTATTTAAAACTGATCCTTGGAGGCAAAATTAAACACTTTTGGATCCAGTGAACATCCCTTTATTATCCCAGGTATTTAAAGTCTTTTAAACTGTTCTTTTATACTGCTTTCAATGGCTGTTAGAGGATATCCCTATTTTTTTGTACCAGTTTATGATTGTACTTATAAACTTCCTTGAAAATTGATGTTGAAATGTTTTGTAGAAATTATAACCATATTTCATTTCATATGAGGAATCAGTCAGTTGTCTTTATTGTCTTGGGTCTTGTTCATCTTCAGGACATTTTAAGGGAGACCACTGAAATAGCTTTTAATGAGATGCAAATTGATAAAGAGTAACTATATGTTTATGGACATAACAAACTCTGTTGACCTATAGCTCAAGTAGTTTTGGTGTTTAACCAGTTTCATTTTTGGTTTTGGAAAAGAAAGAATTGTGGAAAAGGAAACAATTTCCTCCAGTAAAGATTGTGATGGCGATAATTTCAGCATTTCCCTGAACTGGAGATGGACAATAAAAACAATCTAATTGGAAACAGCCCTGACAAGCCTAGCCAATGAAGTTTTTGCTAGTGCGTTGTTTTACCAATAGGCTCCTCGAAATGTCAGCCATTTTCATGTTTCAATTTATATCTATACAGCCCCATTTAATGAACAAAGATAATGAAGGCTTCCTTTATAATGAGTTCAACCACATTTAGTTGTGGAACTACTTTAAGGGGTGTTTTTGTGCACTGCTTTTCAATGTATAAACAGATTCAGTTTCAAAGTTGTTAAATCTTGGATAGTGGGGTCCAGAAAGATCATTACTTGGGACCTGGGAGAGCTTTTCCAGTCAGATTAAGTAGCACATTAGAGAGATCTGAATGGCCTCTTATATTCTTACATTACTCACAATAGCGAATATTAAATCCCATCATCCAAAGTTATATACATTAGACTGCCAGACAATGTAAACAATCAGACAGCAATTATTTCCATCACACCATTTCCACAGGATTTTGCATGGCCAGTGTTGGAGCAAAAAGGACTTAACTACCTGGAGTATTGCTCTGAATCAACTGAGCCACTTTTTAAAATACCTTAATATTTCTACCTGCACTGCCTGGAGACTATTGAAGAAAATTCATTCTTTGCAATTATGTATAATCAGTTCACAGGTGAGGGTGGAGGGTAGAATAAGAAAACAACACAGAAATTGAAAAACTCCTGTAAAACAGGTCTAAAACTGCTCTTTTAAAGTGAATTTTAAAAGTAACTACAAAATGTTGCTTGCTAGAGCAAAAAGGTAACTTTTTAGCTAATGTCTGCATAGCCAGAATACACAGGGAGCAGCCCAGAGTATTCTGAGCCATCATTCTGAGCCTGAAGCTCCAACATTACCTGGCACTATGGAGTGATGGCAGATGGCTCTTCACAAACATGTCCTGTTCTGCCACCACAGGCCACTCTCTCCAAAGTCAAAAATGAGATGCTCAGCATTGATTACATGGCTGGGCACCTCATTCTGACCTCAGAGGAAGCAACTTGTGGCAGCAGTGACAGGTGGCACAGCAGGATATGTTGTAAACACCCACTCACCATTGCTCTAGAGCAGGGGTAGGCAACCTAAGGCCCGGGGGCTGGATGCGCCCCCTCGAGGCCTTTTGGACTGGCCCCAGGCTGGTCCTGCCGCCGCTGCCGCCACCCGCCATGATGATATTGATTATTGTTGTTATTACTTGTTCTTGGGGTTTTCTTGGCAAAATCTCCACAGGGGTTTTGCCATGGCTTTTCTGGGGCTGAGAGAATGTGCATGCATATTTTTTTAATGTTTTATTTTTTTTAATTGTTATATTTATTTATTTTTGGTGCTTCGGCCCCCCAACTGTCTGAGGGACAGCAACCTGGCCCCCGGCTCAAAAAAGTTGCCTACCCCTGCTCTAGAGGCTTCCATGTCTTCTATCTAAAACATCCTTTTGCAGCTCTTCTCAGTCACTTTAATGACCCAAATTAATATGGCATTGTTAGCAGATCTGGCTATTTCATTCCATACTTCTATCTCTGTATCATTTATGAAGACGTTAAAAAACACTGGTCCCAATTCAGATGTTCCAAATCTGTGCGGGGTAAATGCATGCAGGAGGGAGCATGCAAGTACTGCCCCTTCTGTCACAACCTCCCATTGTTTTAACCAGTGGTTTGCAGTAATGTTATTTCTTTTTTAATTTTTGTAAAATAAGATTTTAATTTAACCTTGTTCTACATTTCTGTAACCTGCCTTCATATCCTATCCTCGGAGAAAGGTGGCGTATAAACGCAATTAAAAATAATAAAAATTGCAGTCATTTCCCAAACATTGTGGGCAACTTTCTAAATAGGAGAGGCTGTATTGCCCATGATCACCATATCTATGGCTCTCCTATTCAGAAAGTTTCTACATGTGAAGGAGGATGATTGGAAACTGACACAGAGCTACTGCATTTTCTTTTTGTACACATTTACCCAGCACATAATACAAATGTCAAAATAAGTATATCTGGAGGAGTAGGGGAGACTCTACTTTTTAAGTCCCTTAATTGTGAAAACTCTTACAGGAGACTGTTGAAACTGGATTTTGTTTGTGGATCTCAACATTCTGTTTGTAAGCAAATGTGGTGAGATATTATCTCAAATTCAAAGAACTCTGAATGAGGTCATAATCTGCCTGGTTTGTTAATTAGCAAAATAAAAGTTTGAAAAGAAAGGGAAGCAGGGATGATGGGATAGTCAAAACTAAGAACTGCTGTTTACAAACACCAAAATAAAGCATAAGCTATTTTTTTTCTAAAGCAGTAACTAAACAAGTGGAGCTATGTTAAGAATATTTGATTGCCTTGGTTGAAGTTACTGCACTGAAATTGAGGCTGGAATAGCTATTTCAGATCTTACTAGCTTCTGCT
Organism: Phrynosoma blainvillii; assembly: GCA_026167975.1. Lineage (NCBI taxonomy): Eukaryota > Metazoa > Chordata > Lepidosauria > Squamata > Phrynosomatidae > Phrynosoma > Phrynosoma blainvillii. The sequence continues at coordinate 47,203,124 of JANUYF010000003.1, read as the reverse complement.
AAATGCCAATACTGCATCCAGGAATTAACTTAATTAGAATTTGCAAAACAGCATATTGAAAGTGGTTTCTGAAATAAAACAAGAATGAGCATGTAAAATATTGGAGCCCAAAATTATTTTTCTTCAATTCAAACTTTTTTTTATTAAAGTATGAATGCCTTTATGTTGCAGAATAGTTTACATACATTGGAAAGCAATAAGCGCATTTTCAAGAGGCTCAGGTCCTCTTCAGTATGATCCCATGATCAATCTACATGCTGTAACACTGATCGCACACACACACACACACACACACACACACACAGAAACATACAAAGTGTACATATTCATACACAATGGAACAGACATCTATAGCTATCTGCTTTGATTAGCTTTCTTTTAAGGCTTCTGTAAGGTGCCCTAGTGCTCCTAACATCACCACAATTTATGAATAAGACGGTATAAAGGAGCAGCATTACCTGCAAACTTTTAATCAATACTTGGCCTTTAATTTTTTTTAACCAGCAAGTTATTTAAGTTAGGAATCCATTCATTCATGATCAGAAAAGGATTCTGGAAATACTAGTTTTGAGTTTTGAATCAGAACAAATCATCTGCATTTAAACTTGAACTCAAAGGACCCTTGAATTTCCACTACAAGATGGCTGAGATCGCTGTGGTAGCTCAAACCTCGTCCTCGAAAGTAATGAGCACCAGACAAATAAACCAATATGGAATTGATTAGTGGTAGGACTGTTGAAGAACTAAAGTTCTCATTCCATGCCATGACTGGAGGAGGACATGTGACACAGCCTAGGGCCTTTACAATCTCTCTCTCTCTCTCAGCCTTCAGCAGCAACCCTATTTACTGAACCAAGGATTCAAAGAGTGAACTCACAATCAGATTTCCCACCCTTCACTCCACCTTTTGGTATCCCTGCAATATTAAAAAAATAATAGGGCTAAGTAGAAGGTGAGTGGCTGCAGGTATGTTAAAATGGAAAAATGACTAAAATAAAATATATCATATGATTATAATGTGTTCATATAAACATCTTTGAATAGCCAAACTGTGAAATGTGAATTAACTGTAGACTGTCAGCCTGCTTCCCTCAAAGGTTGCAGGTAGCTATTTCAGCCTGGAAGTGGTCAATAAGATTAACTGTTGGCCACCAAACTGTATTCTCTCTACCCACCATTTTCTCTGTAGAAACAGAACACACTGGCTAGAGTATTAGATACTGGCAAAATCCTAAGATGATCTTATTGTTAGAACTGCTCAGTGGATTTCAATAAGTAAATAGAAATAATTTATCATCCTTATTAAGTGAGCCGGAACAGTAAGGGCTAAAATGGGAGTGGAAGATAAAATGATCAAAAAAGAAAATAAGCTTTGTCACATTAAAAAATAACAGCAGCAGATTTCATTGTGATGCAGTTATTATAAAGAGGCATATATTTAGGGAATTTATTGAGCTTCTTGTATTTTATTTTGAAAAGCTGATCAGTCCAGTGTTGGGAGTCCCATTACTCCCAAACTGAACTGTTGCTTATTCATCCATATGCTTTTATTCCCAGGGCCATTTCTACTTTTGATTAACCATCAATAGGTTCAAGTCAGCCATCATCAGATTCCATTTCTTGAGACATTTCTTCAGATGAGCTATTTCTGTGGATCCGGCCATCACTCTTCATGCTATGGAAAGTCTTCTTAAAGGCCTCCATCATGGCATGAGCCAACTTCTTGGCTTCTAGCTTGCTCTCACACTCTACAGCATGGCAGTCCATTTGGTAGGACAAATCGTCGTTGATCTCCCGATAAACCCAAGCAAAAATGTTTGGGCTGACATTGTGGTCGGCAGTGCAGTAAGCAATACGTGCAACCTGAAAGGTATCCATGTGGACAGTGGCCTCTCCTTTGAGGTCCAGATGGTGAAGCCAAACTTGAAAGGGGCGGATTTCCAGGAGAGCATTAGATGGGAAGATGTCCTCTCTGGCAAGAGTGTGCTTCTTCCACAATTCAATGACTGGTTTCTCTGTACAACCTGACAAAAACTGCATTCCTGTTGTGGAAACTTTACCCAAATATGTAACCTGAGAAGAGAGAGAGAGAGAGAGAGAGAAACAAAGTTTGTCAGCTACACACTTTGGTGTTTTATTTTAACATTCTGAATTGTTTCTACAGAACTTCTAATCACTTGCAATCTCACATAGCTTGTTCACTCAGATCAGGCTATATTTAGCAAGGAAGCTTCAAAGCTCAGCTGACATTGAATCAGTGCTTTATATTCCATCACTCTCCAGTTCATCTAGAGGCCAATCTTTCTATCACTTAACAATTCTACTAAAAAGCTGAAGACTCAACCACTGAGCAGATGTGTATCACACTTGCACTTATCAAATGGTTTATCTATTTTAACGTAAGAACAAAGTACCAGAAATGGCACTGTCTCAAGAGACCATTCACTTTCCTGTTTACAACTATTTCTACTAACCTCCATTGCAGTGATAGCGAACCTCTGGCATGCATGCCAGAGGTGGCACTTAGAGCCCACTCTATGGGCACGCACGCCATCATCCCAGCACAGAGTTCACCAGAGTTTGTAACCAGAAAGTCAGAGGGACACTACACTTTGCAATAAATAAGTGGGTTTTGGGTTGCAGTTTGGGCACTCGGTCTCTAAAAGGTTCGCCAACACTGTTCCATTGATTGTTTCTATATCTACAAGTCCATCAACAGAAGGCACAACTTTTGTTCTTACTAGATAACTGCCTCACTTTTTTCCTCCTGTGCCATTACTGAAATAGAACTTTCCCCAAAAAATCTACTAGTACATCACACACAACTAATTATTGGTGTAGCATAACAACTTCACCAATTTTAGTAGGCTGCCGGTTTGGTGTAGTGCAGGGACAGGCAACCTTTTTGAGACCTGGGCCGGTCTCCCGTAGCCCAGGTCTCAGCTGGGCCAAGGTGTGGGGGGGGATGGTGGCGCGCACACGCGCACGCACCCTCCACCGTCGTGCGCAACCCCCCTGCGCACCCCGCGGCCTTTGTTGCTGGGGGGCCGGGGGAGGGGGCAGGGAATGGTGCGGGGGCCGGATTCCCTCGGTGGCTACGGGCCTTCTGGAAGCCCGTCGCCACCGAGGGTTGCCCCGAGGAGGCTTCCCTCGGTGGCTACGGACCTCCTGGAAGCCCGTCGCCACTGAAGGAGGCCTCCCAAGGGGGGTCCTCGGTGGCGACGGGCTTCCAGGAGGCCCGTAGCCACCGAGGGAGGCCTCCCAAGGGGGATCCTCAGTGGCTACGGGCCTCCTGGAAGCCCATCGCCACCGAGGGTCGCCCTGAGGAGGCTTCCCTCAGTGGCTACAGGCCTCCTGGAAGCCCGTCGCCACTGAGGGAGGCCTCCCAAGGGGGGTCCTCGGTGGCGACGGGCTTCCAGGAGGCCCGTCGCCACCGAGGGAGGCCTCCCAAGGGGGGTCCTCGGTGGCGACGGGCTTCCAGGAGGCCCGTCGCCACCGAGGGAGGCCTCCCAAGGGGGATCCTCAGTGGCTACGGGCCTCCTGGAAGCCCGTCGCCACCGAGGGTCGCCCCGAGGAGGCTTCCCTCGGTGGCTACGGGCCTCCTGGAAGCCCGTCGCCACTGAGGGAGGCCTCCCAAGAGGGACCCTCGGTGGCGACAGGCTTCCAGGAGGCCCGTCGTCACCGAGGGAGGCCTCCGAAGGAGGATCCTCAGTGGCTACGGGCCTCCTGGAAGCCCGTCGCCACCGAGGGTCGCCCCGAGGAGGCTTCCCTCGGTGGCTACGGGCCTCCTGGAAGCCCATCGCCACTGAGGGTTCCCCTTGGGAGGATTCCCTCGGCAGGGATGGGCCTCCTCAGGGCGCCGCGTGCGCTCCCGGTGCCGCGACCGCCATTTTGGTCTCCAAAATGGCGGTCCCAACACGTTTGCGCATGCGCAGTAATCCTGTGCATGCGCAAACACATTATGGCCTGATTATGGCCATTATGGCCGGGCGGCGGCCGAACCGGGTGGCGGCAGTGGCGGCAGGGGTCCGCCTGGGCCCGTAAGTCCGCCGACCTGGGCCGGAAACGGCCCGCGGGCCGTAGGTTGCCGACCCCTGGTGTAGTGGTTTGAGTTTGACTAAGACTCAAGTTTGAATCCCCACAGCCATGAAAATCCACTGGGCGACCTTGGGCTGGTCAAACAGAACCCCAGAGGAAGGCAATGTCAAACCTCCTCTGAACAAATTTTGCCAAGAAAATCCTATGATACATTTGCCTTAGGGCCACTATAAGTCAGAAACAACTTGAAGATTTAACAAAAACAGCAACATGCCCAACTAAGTCTGGAATATTGTGCATGTTTATTTAAAAGTATTCCCACTGTCTTCAGTGAAACCTATTCTCAAGTATTAGGACCTAAGGTCCAAAACACACTGCAGAAATAATCCAGTTTGAGACCACTTTAACTGCCCTGGCTCAGTGCTAGGAAATCTTCAGAATTGTAGTTTATTATGGCACCACAGCTATCCTGACAGAGAAAGCTAAATGTCTCACAAAACTATAGTTCCCAATATTCCCTAGCATTGAGTTAAAGCCGTCTCAAACTGGATTATTTCTGCAGTGTGTTTTGGACTTCTGAGACAGAGATGCAAATTTGAGGACTAAATCCAATGTTAGTCTCAACTAAAGGAGGCCCACTGAACTCAACAGGACTTTATAGAAATAGTGATGAATAAGTTCCCATAATTTCTAGTTGGGACCAGCATTCATTCCCCATGCCTGGTTCAAATCTTCCTTCTGCCATGGTGGGTATTCTCTCAGTCTGTACATATACTTCTATCTGGAATATGGGATTATTTCTTTGCAGAGATGGTAAAGATATCATGATATACATGAAAACATTAAACATTCAAAAGTATTATACAAATGCTAATGCTAATACATCTCTGTTGTTGTTGCACCTTTGGAGAGGTGTTGTTTTTTCTTCCTCCTAAATAAACAGGGAGTGAAAAGAAGCCAGGAAAGTGTACTACAAAAGTTAAGGGAGGTGGGGGTGGGAAGCAAGTGCGAGGCATGCAGGTGCAGGTGCGGTCAAGAATTAGGCTTAATCTTTCAAAGAAAAATGTGAGCTGACCCCATTCCCTAATATTAATTTAAAAAAATATTTTAGTGCAAAGAGGAAGAACATGTGGCCTTTAAGATACTGTTGGCCTGTAACTCCCATCAGCGGCAGCTTTCCTAGCCAATGATGAGGGGTTACGAGAGCTGCACAAAAAGAACATGTGAAGGACCCCATGTCCCTGTTTTAATGAAAAGGTAACAAAAAGTAATATCATTTTATGTAATCAAACATCTTGTGCAAACCTTTACACAAGTGCAGAGCTGTGGTGACTCCTGCATATTATTTGGCAGGCTTCATGGGACTGAACCAGACATGGCACTTACTAACATTACATTATGTAAAGGATAGCCCTGGAGAAGCCTGAGCAACTTTAACATCATGGGGACAGGGGAAAGTAATTCTTTTTTGTGCTTGCCATAGTCTGATGAAAGTTAATTCTCTTCTCTTGCATTTTGAGAAAAGTTTCTGTTCCCCAGAAATGGAAATAGCACGTTTGGAGAGGTGGTTTGTATTAGATCACAGCAGGAAAAGAAAGAAAAAATGCAATTTAAAATGGGGAGAAAAGTGAATGCCAGTTGCATTCCTGTGATTAGAATTATGTGTAGGTTGGCCCATACGTTCTCTTTTTAGGTGTGGTAGCAACTCTCTTTTCCTGGGATCTGCTCTGCCTATACTCAAGTATTTTTTAAAAACCCCAACATGAAAGTAGTTTTGAAGAGCCACCTGTTTACATCAGGCAAGACTGTAAATACTGTGTAATGAACAAGAACTCAGCATGAAAACAACCCTCTGTGTTTCTGCAGGAGTTGTATCTTTTGCTGGTGTCACAACAGAGACCCAAATGTGTCTATAATTAAGTATTAAGCTTGGAGAACATTACTGGATATGCACTGTGGCACACTCATTGCTTGACACATCCTGCCCCCAATGAATTCTCAAATTGGAAAGCCATACGTTGTTTTCCAAAAATATTCATGGTATATACTCTTGCCTTACAATCATCATTCATATTTATTTATTGGGGAGGGGAATACTATAGTTGCAATAGTTAAAGCTGTTATCAAGGATCAGGGATCTTTATGTCATATCACTTATCCATGGAGATTAACCTCCCTATAGTATTATGGTGTTACTTAAAAGTTCTACCTCTTTAAGCAAACTGGACACATCTCCCTTTCTTGGCCCTTCTCAGCAGTCTCCTAAAAGTCCAAGGGTTAGTAGGCATTGGAAACCATTGTTGTAGAATATAAGGTAACAATAAAAATATTATGTCCGCAAACAAAAGTAATTTTTATAGAACAGTTCTAATTAATTTCATACTTCCACAATTATTATTAAAAAATGCACACCCACACCCAAACACCTTTCTCTAAAGTCAATGACAATTACTCCCTTGACCAAGGGCATATGAGATTTTTGCTTTCAGAGGATTTCTCTACCCACGAGTTTGGAAACATGTAAAGCTTAAAACACTGACTTGTTTTGAAAAAGCAGACTCAAACTGAGCATAAAAACATCTGACATTGTCAGAAACCCTGCTGGGAGAAAAATGCTTTGATGATGATCAACACATTAGCAATTCTTGTGGAGGACACCTGCCCAAAATGGGGCTGATCAACTGGAACAGAACTCAGAAGATTAAACAAATACAAAGCAAAACCTATGGCCTTTTGGTCCTCATCAACTCCATGGTTCTGTGCAAACTATTGCTTAAAAGCTTTCAGAACTAAATGAAAAAACAACTTTCAGTGACTGTGGGGAAAAATCATACACCTTGCACCCACATTTACCTTTGAGATTGCACACTTCATCCTAATATGCAAATAATAAAGATGCCATGACAGAGGAGAAATTTGCCCTTCTTACGACTGATAGCAGCATTTATATAGCTGCTGCATTATAGCACTTCTCAAGCTAAGCACTTCACATACATTCTGGCAGCAATCCTTCCAGTGCTCCTATAATAAAATATATGTTCTACAATAATGAAAGAGGATTATGTATGTATTTCTCTCTGCCCTTATCTGTTATAGCTCCAAGATTATAAAACCTAAACTTTGATACTAAGGGAACTCTGGGGCAGTGCATCTCCAGGTTAATTGTTTTTTAAAATGGATTAATTAATTTTAATTAACTATGATTTTTCTGTGGTCTACAGTATCATCTTCAACCATTAGGTACCAGCACAAATTGTCAGTGTGGTGTAGTGGTTTGAGTGTTGGATTACAACTCTGGAAACCAGGTTTTGAATCCCCGGTTGGCCACAGAAACCTACCTTGTGACCTCAGGCAAGTCACACCCTCTCAGCTTCACAGGACGGCAATGACAAACCCCCTCTGAAGAAAGCAGCCAAGAAAACTCCATGATTGTTTAGCCATAAATCAGAAACTATGGAAGGCACAGAACAACAACAACAGACACAGCTAGAGGCAGGTCTCAGTGACTCATTTCTCTAGAGTCTCTCCATCTCTATATGGTGGTGCTTCTATGCATCTCTTTGTACAGCATGGTATCTGAACTCTTTGAACAGCTCAGAAAGAAAAAGGAAGACTCCTGGGAAGTGGCTGGGTAGAAAGAGTAAGCAGAAAATAAAGTCAAACAAGCACATGAGAAGAGGGAAGGAAAGAGCATGTGCATTGATTGAGATGTAAAATTTCCAGAAATGTTAAAGCGGGGGGGGGGGGGGGGGAGAGAACGGGACAAAATACTATCAGCACCCTTTAAAGATTAAGTCCCTTTGTAATTTTAGGGATATAATATGTATTATCTATACTTCTATTTGGTCTAAAATTATATTTGGTATATCAAAATAATAGTTATTTGGACAACAATTAGAAATGGATTTTTTTTTAAAAAAATGTCACAATGTAATTGCTTTGGTTTAGCAACTTATAAGAGCAAAATGCAATCAAAACAGAAGAAACCATCAACATTAGCAGATGAAAGATGAAATGAAGATGAAATTATTTTGTATCCTCTAGTTCTTCAATATACCAAGCAATCCTAAAACATTCCTTCCCATTAATGGAAATGAGAAAGGAAACCAGGAGCAGGAATTGAAATGCACATTGTACAATGTCTTACAGAGAAAAATCTTCTTGTTATATAGTTTTTAGAAGTAATTTACAGAGAGTAAATATATGAACATATAAACATTTTATTCATCCCCCTAAAGGAAATATTCCATAATCCATTTTTCCCAATTTCATTTTTTCCAATTTTCCAGGTTTCAGGAAAAAACAGCATGAAAACGGTACCTCCACCCCACACCAAATTTTCCAAGTTTTTCCCAGTGTCTTTACTTCTTTAAGGATGTAATTATTCACTCTCTGCAATGAGAAAAAATTGGGATGGATGGGAAATTTCGTTGGGAGGCAGAATGGTCATTTGGAAAGGAAAAGTCTTCATTTGGTCCCCTATAGCTATACCCCCAAGCCTATGTATGTCTACAAAAAGACACATGAATATCACTCTTAACTTGTTTCTGAAAAGAAAGGCCTAGCTCTATACCTCCTTTTAAACAGGTGTCACCCAAAGGTTCTTTCAGAGACACTAAAGTTAGAACCATAAACAAGTTACTTCATTTTACGGAAAAGCAGATACTAGCTTCAGCTGCTCTTCCACATATTAATCAGACATGTTTTCACACACATTCTCTCTCTCTCTCTCTCTCTCTCTCTATTTCTAATAATGATTTCATAATCATGAACACCTAAGAAACCACAGAAAAGCCACAAGGCTACAATAATTGAAAAAGTAATGTAAAACAAAAGTCAGAATACCATTATTTTTAAAGAACAATGACTCTACTCCAGCACAGTAGTTAGAACATTAAAAGCACAATTATTTAAGCCACAAGCCTGAAAAATCACTACTCATGAATAATTCCATCAAAATCAATCTTGCTTTCCATGATGAACTATTTGCAGCTTGGATACTCCTTCATTGCTCATTTCTGTAGCAAACTCTTTGCTGTTATAGATCTCATGGATTTCATATAACCAATGGCATGCTTTAAAAAACAACAAAAACCACAAAACATATAAACCATTCCTGTGTTATAGCACATATTCTACCATTGTAAGATTTAATAATGCTGATGGCTTCAGTTTAATAAGATAAATTCTGTAAACCCACTGAAAATTGTACAGCCACACAATGTAATAGTCACCAGATAGAAGAATCACTACATGATAACCATTAGCTGAATATGCCCACAGTTAAACAATATGAGCAAGGGCTTGCATTCACTCCTTCCAGTGAAAGGTCTAAGTGATTTTTTTCACCAGTTTCTTCCCTGCCCCCATCTCTAGTCTTTTGTCAAATAATCTGCTCTGGAGGATTGTTCTGCTCTTACACCAGAACAGTGGGAAGGCTGTTTTAAGGGTTCGTAGGATGAAACAGGAAATTGGCAAAAGTTGCCTTCTCTACCTTCCGTTAGAAGAACTCTTCCACTTCTATGGAGCCTTCTGTGGATAGAGGAACCCATTCTGCCCACAGAAGGCAAAGATCACCTCAGTGGCCTTACAGGCATATCTGTAAGGCAAGACAGTTGCAGAGGCAGATATAACCAAGACATTTTTCTGCTATAGACAAAAGACAAGGTGAGACTCCCTCCTTGATTTCACATACAGAAGCTGAAATTACTGGTAGGAAAGCATCCTTCAATGCACTTTAGCATGTATGACTTGGACCAATGTTCCAATGCTAAAGTGCTAGTGCCAGTGGGTGACAGATGAATACAGCAGACAGGCATATGTGTGATGCCTTCCTGAGTGTATGGGTTAGATGAAGGTCCTTTTCCCAATAGTACTGTCTGTGAAAAGCTGAAATATTTGTTATCTATATCTAGTAGACTGAGGCAGAGTCAGTGCAATATGTGCTTGTGGTAGAGACAGGAATAAACTACTCAGGATGCTTTTCTAAGGTAAACAAAGAAAACTTTATTGTTTCGGGAAATCCAACTTGGGATAGGAAAGGAGAAAGGCAAAAGAAGTTACCTATACCTCAATACAAGAGTCCTTAAAGGCTGGCTCTCATGTTTGGGTGTAAGCCATTGTAAGGCTGGAGCCTCATGGATGCTACCATTGTAAGGCTGGAGCCTCCCAGACTGGTAGAGGACAGGGAGTCTTGAAGATGTGTAATCCACAGGGTTGCCATGAGTCGAAGTCAACTTGAAGAAAGTTAACAACAGAAAGACAGACCAGGCTAGCAACAAGTGAAAACCATTGTCCTTGGGGCTCCAGGACAGAAAAATGTAGATGACCCATGGGGAGCTGATATCACTAACACCAGCCATCAGCATCAATTACAATAGCCACAAACTTTAGTAATGGGAAGGGTGGCAGTGAACTATTCCACTTACAGAGAGGTGGAAATCATCCATGCTGCACACACACACACACACCCCGTGCAGTCCATGAGTGTCCATGGTCCCCACCCCATTTTAATTCTTTCCACTGTATTTTTTCCAGGTGGAAAAAAGCCTCCAGTGTGCAGTTTTGTGATCAAATGCTGTTTTGGAAGGCCAGCTCAAACAACAGGAAAAAACACTAAAGACTGGAAGTGACCAAAAGCCAGTTTAGATAGTTCGAGATGGTGGATGTGATTGTGTGGCCTGTGAGGAGATCAGAAGTGGCCAAAAAAATGGCCCTTTAACCCCAAATGTACAGTGGGCCTTTCTTATCCATGGGGGTTCTGTTCCAGACCCCCCTCCCCTGTGGATGGCAAAAACCACGGGACCTGAAGTTCTGCAGTATTCAAAGTGGCCACTGAAGTTAATGGAGCTTGCTGTCCATGGATGATCAAACACCTGATCTCTTTCAAATGTTTCTCTTTCTTTCATGGTATAAAAATCCCACATATTTGATTGGAGTATCACCAAACATGGTTATTCAAATGCATCCAAATGCATCTGAGGAAGTAGACTGAAGTCTACAAAAGCTCATGCTGCCAATTTCTTTCTTTCAGTTAGTCTCAAAGGTACTACAAGATCTCTCTACATACAAATGTAGTTATGTTACCAAATGGAAGCAAAACAAAGACCACAGTAAGGTTTTGGATCAGATCCATCAACTACTTCAGGTACTTCCCAAACACTTTAGATCTCTCTCTCTCTCTCTCTCTCTCTCTTTTGCTCCAGAACCCACATTAACTGCTTTTGACCTTACTTAATATTTAAACTTACACTGACCATCTGAAATGTTCAGACAAGTTCAGGATGAAGTGGTAGAATTCTTCTTTTGTAAAATATACAGATATATACATGAATAAAATGCTTTTTGGAATCAATTTTGCAGTATATTTGGTGTAAAATAAAAATGATTCTAGGTGCTACAACTCAAATGTTTGGCTCATTTACATCAACTCAAGACAACTGGGCAAATTTCCTAGATTTATATATTTTCCTCTTGGACATAATCCAATTTATAAATCCTAATCATTCTGTTCTCGAACGTAGCCAATCTCAGTTTGAGTTTCATGTGAGTGAACAGTGAAGTCTCTCACTGTCTTCAATGGACTTAAATTAATATAGCAGTTCTTAGTAAAATCAGCTGATGTCTTTCATAAGATATAGGAAATAGGTGGTGGTGGGGAACCTCTACACCATTTTATTAAATTTAAGCAATAAAGGGGTTTTTATTATCTCACTCTTCTCCATGTGCAACAGTATATAGTTTTATTACATCTTGTAGTTGCTGGAGTTCTCCATATAATTTTTCAAAGTGTTTGTAAAATGAAGGTATCCCAAGGAACTTTTTTTGGCATACTATAACTATATTCTTCCTGCCCTTTCTCCTGTCAAATGGGGATTTCTATCCAAATCTTTTCCCCACTGGCAAGCTTTTGCAATGATCTCAAGCACAGCTGCAGTTTCAGCTATTAATAGTTATTAGGTGTATGGGAACATGCTAACCTTTGGGGGAAAACACAATCCATTTCTAATGCATTTCAAACAAATTCAGCTCCCACTGTGAGTACTGGAACTGAATATCAATACTTGACTCAAGGTGCAATCTACAGAAAACAGCAGCACCTAGAGTTTTTCCATCAGAAGAGATGAAAAAGCTATTTGGTTTGCCGAGATAATCAGGATAAGTTTAACCTTAATTAAATCAATGGGAATTTGCTACTACTTTAATTCAAAGTTGGCTTTTCCTTGTGTGCTGAGTTCATAAAAGGTTACTTTACAACAGTGACAAGCATTCTTTTTCAAAAATGTACTTCAGGAAGAGAATGAGAAGATAATACATATACAGTACTGCAATGGCCTGGTGTGGGTTTGTGTTAAGTGAGCTAAGATGGGGGATGGGGAAGCAGTTCACTGGTGAGAATTTGGCTACCTGAGGTATGCAACATTACTGTCCAATATTCTGAAACCCTATAATGCACAATAATCAGATATTTGGGGAATTCTAGTCCAAAACATTTGGAAGAGACAGAGTTTATGTAGGCCTCTCTGTGTAGGCAACAAATGGCCTTTTACTAATGTCTTCAACAAGGACCACTGCATGTGCCTAACACTGGTGGAAATATAACCACTTGGGACTAAAGAGGTTGTCTCCTCCAGTAACTTTGGAATGCTTTCTGAAGATGTATGCTATGGTTTTGACTCACAGTTGTTGCTGTGTTGCCTTCAAGTCTTCTGAGGAAAGAAGGGATACTTTTTTAAAACAACAATAACAACAACAACAACAACAACAACAACAACAACAACAACAACAACAAATATGCCACTCTGTTCCTAAAGAACACCATAAATCTATTTGTGCTGCAGCTTGGCCATCAATGGTACAAAACTTCTTGTTGTTTTTTCCTAAGCAACAAAGAACTCTTAACAATAATTGCAACATACAGGCATTCACACTGAATTTATAAACTGATGCTTTGAGTGACTGTGCAATAAAAACTGCATTGGCAACAACTCTTTTGCTAACTCTTGCTCTGAAGCCTGGAGGTCCATACTAGCTGATTTTGGACTTTGCTAGAGCTCCAGAGGGCCACTGTGCCCTGCTGTGACTGCCATTTTGGACAACAAGGACTGACATCACATCATTCCTGGCTGCCTTCTGAATTACTGAGGGATACCTTGCTGGTTCTGAAAGTATATTGTATTGGAATTTTTTTAAAAAAAATATTTTTGGCCAAAATTGTTTTTAATGAGGGATTTGGGAGTTTTATGGGGGGGGGGGTCAGTGGGTCTTTCTGTGTTAGGCAAAACTGGTAGTATTGTACAATAGCATAACTAAACAGAGGACCTGGTCTCTTGCCAAACTGGATGCAATAGCGGAAGATCCCTGCTGATATGACCATCACATTATTTTAATATTCTATTGTTATTTTAGCAAACTTCATTCTTATGTTTTAGCGCTTTTTTTAAAAAAAAAAGGTGGCTTTATTTTCGCAAACGATATTGAAAGCATTGTTGTGACTTATTATATTAAACAAATGATTAAAATAAAATGTAAATATTTTAACAGGTTAACAACAACAACAGATGGACAAGGCAAATCCATTTTGATCTACATGACTATTGAGGAGGCAGAGGCAGGATTAGTCTGTTCATTCCTAGTGCACCTACCCACTGGTGCTATTAGGTGGTGGTCAAAGACACAGAGGTAAGTACACATATGGGATCTGAATGCTTTCCTAGCACAGGAGAGCAATTTTCTTCAGGAAAATTGTGTATCATCCTGCAGGACTGTGGTCCTAATCCAGTTAAAGTGCCTCCCCACTTTTGTGATCATTGCCTTTACATTGCTACATTTAGTAGCATTCTGAGCCCTACTCACGAGACCTACCTCATCTACACACATTACATGCTGCCTTTGCTGTAATTAATCTGAATGCACAGGGGATTTTGGATTGCAGCAAACCTGCCCTTAATTCAATGAAATATTTTATCATCTATGCTCCCTTTTATCACTTCTTCCTGCTAGTCTATTTTTCTGTTAATCTACATTCCTCAGGCAAAGTAGTTTGGGTTTATTTTAAGCAGCTCTGAATTTTTAACTGAATTTAGAAGTGTTAATTTCTTAGCTTTTACAAGATTAATGACTGGTTGGCTTTCTAATGGTGCCCAGCTCAATGCATCTCACCCTGTAATCACATTGGGAGGGGGGAAACTTTGCAGAATGGGAACAAAGGATATAATTTATTTAGGCAAACTTATTCATTCCACTGCTCTAAATACTGGTTGTCTTTGCTAACTAATTAGCTGATCTATCATTTGAGAAAATATCCCTTCCCTGAAATCAAGAAGTGGTATGCAAACAGCAATTTACAAGGTTTGTACATATTACACTACACAAGAGCAGATGCCCCATGAAGTTTGGAACTAAAAGCTTTCACAGTCATTAGTCTGGCTCCTCAGCAAAAGCCTGTCTCATGTGGGAGACCCTACCAGCAACAGTGCTACCATCAGCATAAGCTGCTGCTTCAGAAACCCAACACTAAAGAAAGGTAATGCCATTGTGAGGTTCCTCTGATACCTTTCTGTATAAGTATGAAATCTTAGGAAAAACAGTGGATCTTTGTGTCACTTAAGATTCTGCTAGGGACCAGATGTACTTCAGATCAACCTTATAATACACCTCTCAGTGATTTTTTCCCTAAAAGGACACTTGTGTCTCAACAAAGTTCAAGCACTATCAGTATCTCTGAAATGCTAGGATGCTTCACAAAGATTAAAAAACACTCTACAAAATGAAGTTCAAAGCAAAAGAAATACAAAGCAAAACAGGCTGCTTTCAAATGAAGTGGGTTATGAAAGAGATAAGGTTCAGTCTAGCAGTTCTGAACATCTCCTTCGTGGTTCAATATGGGATGACAGCATTCAAAGTTTTAAGCAATTATTAAAAAGAGAGGCAAATTGAGTTGGGAAGATGTCCCAGTTTATGTTTGCTCAAAGTTATATTTCAAGATGTTAGAAGCTGATGTCAAAGTCAGTTCAAAGGCTTTTTTATTGACTCCTGAAATTTCTCATATAAAATAAACCACTTCTACATTATCCAAACCTTGTTATACTTCTACTTTCTGTTACTTCCTTGAATGATAACTTTTAGAATCCTCCATCCAGCAAAACCATTGACCATTCTGGCTTGGAGTTTCTGGGAGCTATAGTCCCAAATGTAAGATCCCAAATTATCATCTCCTCAAGGTTGTATCACTATGGTCTGGCTGCAGCCATGGTGATACTACACAGTGAAATGACTGGAACTGTGAAAACCTAGTGTAAAAAAACTATTGTTTAAAAATCCTGAGTGTTAGAAGACCTTGACAAGGAGCATTCTTGACTAAACTCACAGTTCAGCACTTATTCTGCACAAAATTTGCATGTGGACTTTGGTGTTTTGTTTTTGCAAAGAAAATGGGACTTTGTGAACAGGAAACAGGATTTTCTGTCCAGAAATATTCATTTTTGTGCAAAAAATGCTGTTTCCTAGGCAGACAATGCAAAAATACCATGTGCAATTTTTTCACAGAAAGAGTCTGGAACTTTCTCTGGGGCAAGAAAGTTGCTAAAACTACTCATTGCTTCCTTTGAGACCAAAATTTTTGAAAAATTACATACCTTGCCAAAAGTGTTAAAAAAGCGGTATTAAAAGCAATGTTTTTGGACACTCCAGTTAAAACTGCCTGTAGGCTGTAAAACAATGTAATATCACAGTATTCAAGGGGCAGTTCTACAACTTTTGACTGGGATAGATGTGAATATTGGGGAATCCAGCCCTCTCCCATTGTCACACTGATAAACATGCCTTTACTATTGTGAGTAGCAGAATGTATTTGTGTTTCTCTCAGACTGATATTAAAGCACAAGAGCTTATGTTGGCAAGTACTTCAAGTGGAATAATTATTTGTTTGGGCGGAAGTCTTATTTTTAAGTAACAAGATTCTTAGAACAAGACAAACAGGCCATAACTAGTTTGTAACAATGCTGTCAAACTGAGGCAAAATCACTGGCATACTGTGACATATCTAAATGGAGAAGCAAAGAGAAGATAGCCCCCTGACCTGCATAATAAATTCCTTGACTTTCCATTTTAAAATGCTGCATATTTGACTTTGAAATTGTTCAGTTGGAATTGGGCATTTGACCAATAGGGAGGTCAACATAGATATTTTCTTCATATACAAAATAAATGTTGAGGCGAAATGCATCTTTCTCTTTAACAGGGATGAACAGAAGGCAGACTGTGTTCTGACAGTCATTCAAAAACCACATTTGGATGCGCTCCCTACTGTTTGCTCATTGTGAGGTTTTTCCAAAGAGTTATGGGCTAGGTGGATTTGATCCAACTTGGCACTTAAGTTCTCAAGGAATAAGACAGAATTGGGTGCATGCAAGTGCACTGTGATAGGAACAGTAGAAAATATGTAAAATTTGTAACATGCCTTTGTGGGTTTGAAGCACATCACATGCAATATCCAGCTCTAATCTTTACTATGGGGTTGAGGATCCCGTTATTACTCCAAATATTAATGAACTGCTTTCCCCATTATGCTTCTTCACCAGCCCAGCCTGCTTGAGTTGCTGGGAAATTGAGTTCAACAATATGCAGAAATCTGGAGGGCCACAGATTACTCACCTCTCTGCTTTACAACTGTAGAGAGTAACTTATTATTATCTGCAATATTGAAGGGGGGAATTAAAGCTTTGAAAGAGTTGTTTGTCTTAGGCCACTTAATAACTTATTGAGAGGTGAGATTTAAACTGGGAACTTCGTGTTTCATACATCCTTCTCTTAGCTACTACACTCAGCCGTCTCAGTTATGCCTTACTAAGAAACTGCAAATTTAACACAAGCTGGTGGACCATGGGGATTCTAATAACAATAATAATAATAAAGAAGTAGACCATGCAATACTGAGGTCAGTCCATTCCTGCTTTTAAGTAATGATATGCAAAAGGAACTGGTGCCTTTCAATAATACTAGCCTGCTGCCTCAAGCTGTTCAACTACATCTAGGAACCAACTGCAACACCAAAGACATTAATGAAAGCAATATGTTGTGCGGTATAAGAAGTGCCACAGAAGTAGTGAAGACAGACATCAAGAAGAAAAGTTCTATTTTTGTTCCCCAAACCAAATATTTTACATGGAGCATTAAAATCCTGCATGGAACTAATCCTACATTTCAGCAAAACAGCTTAGGGGACCAAAATATCTTTGTGTAACTAATTTGTTGCTCCAACATTAGCCAAATTTAAATCATTGTGTGCAGCACAGCATAAAGCACTTGTTGGACAAATTTAAGCTGTAGAAAGTGTTTTTACCTGATAGATGATAGATTTTGATATTGATTCATCTTGATATTTGATATTCTTCCTGTCTCCATTTATGAACCTTCTTGAAATAGCCAATATTTGCTGTGAATTCATCATAAATATATTTGCAAAATAACCTTCTGAAACATGCATTTATTTAATAATTAAACATCTCGATGCCTTGGATCCCATTTTGAGAGGGAAAGGTAGGATATATGTGTAATAAATAAATAAATAAATAAATAGTTTTCTGTGCATTTTCCAGGCTATGTGGCCACATTCTGGAAGAATTTATTCCTGATGTTTCGCCTGCATCTGTGGCTGGCATCTTCAGAGGGTGGGGATGCCAGCCACAGATGCAGGTGAAACGTCAGGAACAAATTCTTCCAGGATGCAGCCACATAGCCTGGAAAACCCACAGAAAACTATGGACGCCAGCCATGAAAGCCTTTGACTTCACAAATAAATAAATGCGTAAATAGGGCAGGTGCATTAAATGGTAACAGAACCTCAACATCTGTACACTTAATAATAAAAACAGACGCCATCTCAGTTCTTAAGCTAAAAACCCCTGAAGCAAGAATGGATGCAACTAGAATGCTCACTGATGAGCAAAAACATGAAATAACCTTGGGATAGTCACTATGACAGCTCCCACACTGCAGAATTAATGGGTTCATCCTATAGAATCCTAGGATTTGTAATTTGTTGTGGCACCAGAACTCTGACCGAGAAGGCCAAATAGCCCATAAAACTACAAATCTCAGAATCCCCTAGTATTGAGCCATAGCAGTTAAAGCAGTATTAAACTGGATTGCTTCTGTAGTGCAGATGTAGTTTATATCTCTCAGAACCTACCTCACAAAGTTGCTATGAGAATAAAATAGTGGAGAAATGTTACCACGATCTGGTCTTGTAATTTTTCACTAATTTTTTTCTCAAAGGAAGCAACAAGTAACTTTAACAATTTACTTCCTACTACAAGAAAGTCTTTGAAAACAATATTATGGTTTCAAAGTCTATTTGCAATTTGTGTGTCATTCTCCACAAAATTCAAAATTGACACATAAATAAACAGCATTTTCTGATCAGGAAAAAGCACAGCAATTAAGATTACTGCACAGAAATATTTTTGAACAGAAAATGCTACTTCCTATGTGGAAAATGTTGCTTCCTATGTGGAAAATGTTTTCTACACAAAACAACCATGCACAAATTTTATGAAGAATAAACCTGAATTGCAAAGATTCTTGTCAGTTCAGGATTCTTCTAATCAGGTTTTCTCAACCTTTGAAAATTTTCTTTAAAACCATTTTTCAAATATATTCAAATACTATGGTCTCTTTGAAAGAAGTATGGGATGGGGCAAAATTGTCGGGCAGAGAGGCCAACAGCTGAATAAAGTTTGGCCTAAGTTGTGGGAATTGTATTACAGTTCCTGACAGTACTGAAATGAAAGACAAATAATTAAATAGAAAAAGTTAATTTTTGGGTTCATGTGAAGATGACTGTAGACCAAAAGATTTATTGCTAAAGAAAATGCAAACACCATTTCCTTCCTGACAGATAAATTAATTTTCACTGCTATCAGCTACTTGGTTATGTCTCTTTTTTTTTCCTTGGGTCAAGATCATGATATTAGTTCTTATATTTCTGATTCTGGCACCAATCCTAGATGATGTCTTGCCAAGTTTGATTTATTGCTTTATATTGTATATGTGAATGCTTGGCAAATAAGTGAACTATAAATTGTCAAAACAAACCAAATTCTTTTCTTAAGAGATACAAATACTAAGTCCATGTAATGGATTTGTTTTTACTCCATTGTCATTCTTTTCCCCACTTCTCCCTTTTTTTAAAAAAAATCTCTGGTACAGCCAAAACTTAAGTTGTAGCCACCTCAGGGCAAGGATCTCTTTGCTTTTATTACTCTGTGAACCAAACATCTGAAAGAGTGTTTCCTCTTATCAGTCTGCCTTTGACATAGCATCATCAAAAAAAAATGCAAAGGCACTTCACCAACTACCTTGTCTGTGAATCAAGGGAGACAGACTTCTAGTTTAGGGTCCCCCAAATTTGGAATCGCTTCTGGTAGGGTTATAAATTTCACCACTATTGCAAATGTTTCATTCAGAAACTTTTTTTTTTTTTTTGCCAAAGCATTTTAAGACTGACTGACTGACTTGCTCTGTTTTATTATTTTCCTGGTTTTCCTGTTTGCATTTTTGTTTCTATTTTGGAGAGAAGCTCCTTTATTTAAATAATACAGTTGAACAGAGACTATAGAAAATGACAAAAGAAAAACAAATAACAAATAACAATGGACAAAACATCTATAATGCCTCCCCAAAATTTGAAAGTTAAAAAAATACAAAATCTATTTCAGTAGTAATATTTAGATGACAGCACATGATTCCAGAGGTTGGAGTGTGACCTAAGAGGGTGAAAGTATGCAGCACGTTTGACATTGCGTGAAAGAAGTTGTAGCATAACTTTACAAAGCTTACACATGCTTATGCTACAATTTCTTTTGCACAGTCTGGAAGGTGCTACAAGATGCTATGACAAAACAAAAACAAAAAAACCCTGATATTCCAGACTAAAGTAATGTCTCTGAATTCTAGGAGGATGAAAATTGCTTTAATTATTAGGGACATGTTCAATAAAGGGTAACCAAATACTGTAAACTTTTTCTGTTGTTTATGTATTATTCAATACTTGGCATGGGGCAATTAATTTCTGCATCAGTGTCAATATCTATAAGCTGTCCTTCCATGTGACCAGAGGTACACTAGAACGTCTTTTCTAACTTTCGTCTATTTCTAAGTGAGCTGCTGCTGCACACATAAAGCAAAGTAACTCCTTGTACATTACTTAGTCTATCATTGTTAATAAAGTGAGAGAGTAGCCCAACTGTAGGTGAGACTTTCCTATAAATATTTAGAGTCCCCACCTCAAAGAATCGGGGACATAAAACAAATCCAAAAGTAAGGAATAAATCTGAAGGCTAAGCCCTTGATAAAATTCCCAGCATTTTGTAAAATTAGTTCAAAAGACACTCAGTCGTGGGCAAAATTTGGCTCCAGGGACATTTTTGTGGGCGACAAGGAACATTTTTTTGCTTCAAAATGGCCTGGGGGGTGAAGGACATTTTTGCCACATTTGAAGGCCCCTGAGGCTCCAGTGGCGTAAAAATATTTCAAAAAAAGGTTTAAATTTCCTCTAGGGGTGAGGAGAACTTTTCCAGCTCCTTTTGGGAGAAAGGCAGTAATAAATAAATAAATAAATAAATATGTTTCAAGACCTCTGCCCTGAACCAATTTATGCCCAGAAATGCATTATTTGAAACAAGAAATGAACAGGAAGTGATACATTTGTGTCCATGAAACACCAATAGAGCCATGCATCTTTTACAGCTGCAGCCTTGACTTGGGGGTGTATATTATTATAAAGGTCCTAGATATGTTAAAGACCTTTCCCTTCTTAGTCTTTAAATGACTGAAACTTTTCAACATCAAGCAATAACATATGGCACTAGAGAGTTAGCAGCAAAGAAGAAACCCAGGTTTTCTCTTAATTTCAACTTTTGCTTTGCTACATAATATGAACTGATTCCTTTTATTAAAAAAAAGATATATATATATTTTAATGTTATATCTTCAGTCTACTTGCTCTGATCAAAGGTTACACTGAAACCTTGGAAATTTTACAAATTTGTATGCTGGCAAAGAGCTTGTTTAAAATGGATGCGGCTTACTTGCTTCTTGACAGTGAAGTGAAAAGGAAGATTGAAGCACACTATCCTTTCAGCCCATGCCATCAGTGCCAACTCTTAACATCTCAGCTGAATCGGTTTGTTTCACATCAACTTTCACATGCTCCACTGAATCTTATCAAATTCATAGAATTGCAGAGTTAGAAGTGACCACTATTGAAACCAGAGCCTTTCACCTGCCTACAATTTTCAAGTGCCAAAATGCAACTCCATGTTGGGTTTGAGTTGTGCACCGAAACACAAATGGTTTGTAAACCGTATAGCTGAAAACAGATTTTGAAGCAACACCTGTTTTTTTGTGGGCTTTAGTACTAATAAATATGCAATGGAATTACTATGTCTAACATAAGGAACTACAGAACTTATGGAATGAATAGTGAATAAATAGTTTTAAACAGTACACTGCAAATAGTTTGTCAGAGTGCTTGCCTTGAACATGTGCATTTCTCAACAAAAATGCCAATTAATGCTTGTACAATCCAGCAGACATTTGCAGCTGATAAACAATAATTACTTAACATAAATCCGGTTTCTCATATAATTTCCACTGTTCACACTCAACATCTTTAGAACTTATTTTAACTATTGTGTGTGTTTTTAAAATGGTACACCGACAATCTTCTTATTCAAGGGGATGGTTTAAAGTAAGTAATTTGTTTGGTGCTGATCGAAACAAAGTTTCTGAATGTGCATAAAAAATGTCATGTCTATTACGTCAGTCTTTATATTACTATCACTGAATATGGTTGGAAGTATCTCTTTTTTGTAGATGAAGTATTGTAACAAAGAGAAGAAATGAGCCATATTGCCTGAAAATCACAACAATCTCAATTTGTCCAAGTTATTAAAGAGGTTGAAAAGATGCATATAAGTTTAAAACAATACCAGGAGATTTTCCCTCTGTGACTCAGACAGCTAGATTGTTTTGTCATAGTCATACTGCTCCCACTTGCCTATTTCAGCTCACACCACCAAGTAAAATTTGTTGTTCAAAGAGCAGCTGTAGCTCCAGGGTATGCATTGCAACTCTGCAGTGATGTACAGGGGAATAAAAAAAGCCCTCTGCTCCCCCTTTATTTTTCACTCATCAAATGGCACCAGCACATAATTTGCCATGTCAACTAGCTTCCTGATGTGTGAAGAGTGTAGATAGTGTGGCTGTCACTGGTGAAGTCTGAAGTGATTTATTTGCAAAGCATTAAAGTGTATCTCGGGAGACAAAGGCACTTTATAAAAATGACACCTTGGTAATAGGCAGGTATTCTGTCTTTGTAGCCAAATTTGTCTACCTTCAAATCAAAACAAAAGACTGCTCCGCTCACAGGACAGAAACAATTCAACCTGTGAGGTTTACAACATGCCCTTGGTACACAACATTCAGATGGAAGTCTGGGAAATCTACACCAAAATCATTTTAAAAAAGCAGTGACTTCTCATCTGCATTCATTGATATTCTCCCCACTGGGATTTTTGGAACCATCTTCTTTGTGAGGAAGAGGAGTAGGGTAATTTAATTTGTGGTGGAAGTATCATCTGTCCTTCCAATGGTCAGACACTAGCATTGTTTAGAAAGGTCCCAGAATTAGGGCCCTACCCTGGAGGGCCATTACAGCAACTTCAAGAATGGACTGGTTGCCCGGTTATTTCGTATAGGTCCACCGAGGCCTGTTTTTGTGAGCAGCTGGTCATTATAAAAAATTATAATGCATTAAAAATGGTTTCTACATTTATTTGTTCTTCTTTCCCCTCCTTATCTGCTTTTCCTTTTAGGTCATGTCTTATGCACCTTTGAAATGCAAAGTAAAGCAAAGGTCAGGGACCGTCTTGTTTTCTATTCATTACACTGCTTGTGCTGGAAGCTTTTCCAGATACATTAAAACTGTTTTAATAAATAAATTAGTCTGCAGCCTTTTTTGGAAATAATACTGGTGATAAAAAACGACTACAGGACAGAATTTCTTTTCTTAAATAAATGTGAACAAAAATGGCCAAATTTAAAACTCAACAGATAATAAATTTAAAATGCAATACTCTATAGCAGGGGTCGGCAACCTACGGCCCGCGGGCCAGATCCGGCCCAGAGAGGCCTTGTTGCCGGCCCCGTTTTATTCCTGCCGCCGCCGCCGCCACCGCGGCACTACCGCCGCTTCAGGGTTTTTTGCCGGCTTCTCCGGCAACATAAAATGGCTGCCGGGTTGCTCTCGGCAAGCTCCGCCCCCTGTACAGTGTCATCCTTGCTGGCAGGGCAATGAGCTCGCTGCCTGAAGCCGCTTTCCTCGGCTTCCACGGGTGTCTCCCCTCCCTCTTCTTCGCAGGGGAGGGCTGAAGACACCCGTGGAAGCCGAGGAAAGCGGCTTCAGGCAGCGAGCTCATTGCCCTGCCAGCAAGGATCCTCTTCGAAAGCCTTTGCTTCGCCTCCTTGGCTTGCCTCCCTTGGGGAAAAGAGGAAGGACAGACAGCCAAGGAGGTGAAGCAAAGGCTTCCGAAGAGGATCCTTGCTGGCAGGACAATGAGCTCGCTGCCTGAAGCCGCTTTCCTCGGCTTCCACGGGTGTTTTCAGCCCTCCCTTGCGAAGAAGAGGGAGGGGAGACACCCATGGAAGCCGAGGAAAGCGGCTTCAGGCAGCGAACTCACTGCCCGGCCAGGATCCTCTTCTGAGGCGTTTCCTTCGCCTCCTTGGCTGTCCTCCCCTCTTTTCCCCAAGGGAGACAGCCAAGGAGGCGAAAGAAACGCCTCAGAAGAGGATCCTGGCCGGGCACTCAGCTCGCTCTCCTGAGGCCAGTCTCCTTCACTTCCACGGGTGTCCTCAGCCCTCCCTCTTCTTCCCAAGGGAGGGCTGAGGACACCCGTGGAAAGTGAAGGAGACTGGCCTCAGGAGAGCGAGCTGAGCGCCCGGCCAGGATCCTCTTCTGAGGCGTTTCCTTCGCCTCCTTGGCTGTCCTCCCCTCTTTTCCCCAAGGGAGACAGCCAGGGAGGCGAAAGAAACGCCTCAGAAGAGGATCCTGGCCGGGCGCTCAGCTCGCTCTCCTGAGGCCAGTCTCCTTCACTTCCACCGGTGTCCTCAGACCTCCCTCTTCTTCCCAAGGGAGGGCTGAGGACACCCGTGGAAAGTGAAGGAGACTGGCCTCAGGAGAGCGAGCTGAGCGCCCGGCCAGCCAGGGTCCTCTTCTGAGGCGTTTCTTTCGCCTCCTTGGCTGTCTCCCTTGGGGAAAAGAGGGGAGGACAGCCAAGGAGGCGAAGGAAACGCCTCAGAAGAGGATCCTGGCCGGGCGCTCAGCTCGCTCTCCTGAGGCCAGTCTCCTTCACTTCCACGGGTGTCCTCAGCCCTCCCTCTTCTTCCCAAGGGAGGGCTGAGGACACCCGTGGAAAGTGAAGGAGACTGGCCTCAGGAGAGCGAGCTGAGCGCCCGGCCGGCCAGGGTCCTCTTCTGAGGCGTTTCTTTCGCCTCCTTGGCTGTCTCCCTTGGGGAAAAGAGGGGAGGACAGCCAAGGAGGCGAAGGAAACGCCTCAGAAGAGGATCCTGGCCGGGCGCTCAGCTCGCTCTCCTGAGGCCAGTCTCCTTCACTTCCACGGGTGTCCTCAGCCCTCCCTCTTCTTCCCAAGGGAGGGCTGAGGACACCCGTGGAAAGTGAAGGAGACTGGCCTCAGGAGAACGAGCTGAGCGCCCGGCCGGCCAGGGTCCTCTTCTGAGGCGTTTCTTTCGCCTCCTTGGCTGTCTCCTTGGGGAAAAGAGGGGAGGACAGCCAAGGAGGCGAAGAGAGAGAGAGAATTTATTTATTTATTTAGGGTTTGGTTTTTTTTGTTTTGTTTTTTTTTTTTTGCGCTTCGGCCCACCAAGTGTCCGAGGGACAGCAACCCGGCCCAGGGCTGAAAAAGGTTGCCTACCCCTGCTCTATAGAGTATTTACAGTAAAAAGCAAATTTATTACTTTCATTTTGCTCTATCTTTATTAGTTCTCTGGACTTTTGCATGAAGACACAAGGTATCCTTGTCTTAAATGCTGTTGTTGAGACATGGTGTGCTCTAATTCAAGATCCTTGGGTGAGAGAGCTTAATTACTGAACTGCCAGTGAGTTGACCTTAGGATCAGCAGTGCTGTACCACACAGAGGAAATGTACACGTGAAACTCAGTTTGAGGATGTAAGTAAGGATGGGGATTAGAAGCTCTAACAGTTACTTCTCTGCCCACAATTTAAACTCTTCACCCACAGCCCTATAGAATTCTTTGAGGACCCTTTATGAAACTTGGCTGCAAATAAGGATTCTTAAAAATGCAACTACTTAATGCTGATTACACACATCTTAAAACTGATAATGCTCCCTGGGAGCCAATTTTCCAAAATATTGCTTACCATGTGAGTCTTCTGCCCACTTTATTCTCTGCATTAGAATCCATTAAAACTGTCATAGAACAGACTAGCAGATTTCGGGGGGGGGGGGTTGAAGGAACAAAAAAGCTTAATTTAACACCAGTATCTTGGCCACAATAAGATACATTATGCTCTATCTAAGCAGGACAGGAGATGGTAATGAAGAGATAGGGATTGTAACAAAAATAATTTTTATGGACTTGTGCTATTTTTATCTGTTTTAAGTTAAGATTTTAATTGGTTTAAATTAAGTTGTTATTTAATACTGTTTTAATTTTGATTTTGGATGCTTTTAACTATCTGTGATTTACTGTATTCTGTCTCTTTGTAAGCTTCCTCGAGTTCCAGCGTCAGAGAAAGGTGGGATATAAAAAGAGGAAGGGATTGCGAAAGACAGTATGTGTGCACAGTCACCTCTGCCTATGAAGAATACAGTGGTTTACAGGACAGAATCCCAGAATATGGATTGGCAAAAAGCTGCAATGCATTCTTTCCAGCCTCATGTAGAATTTGACTTATGTGAACAGTTTAAACAGTTATGACAGTCACAAAAATGAAACATACTGAGGAATTAGCAATAACAGTAGCAGTTTCAGCACATACCCATGCTCTAGTCTAAGGTGATAGGTTAGCATTTAAAAAAGTCAAACAGGTTATGAGTAAAATGAATGAATATAAGAACTCTCATTATTGGTTGGATTTAAAGAACCCTGAAGCATCTAGGAAAACAGGTAATTCACCTACTTTTTCTGCTAAAACTGTATCTAGCCCAATCTAAATTATTGTTAAGGTAGAAATTATGAGAATTTCCTGTGTGAACATCTGAGAGGAAAAACTATCACAGAATATACAGACAATAATTTTAAAATAATGATGACTGACTAAGAAAATAAATTAATCTTTAATCCACTCCAGAGGCAACAATACTTAACACAGTCGCAAGCCTATGGAACCCAGGTCATCTGTAACAGTCCCAAATCTCAGTCACAACTCTGCCACTCAGATTTGATTACCATTCCTTTAAACTACACAGCATGTTCTGAGCCCTCCTTTTATACCCATATAAATTAGCATCTCTTGTATTCTGGAGGCCACTAAAATAAAAGATTTAAAAAACTAATTTTCATAATTTCATCTGACCCTAATTCAAACTTCATTCATTGGAGTAGAATTCAGAGACACAGATAAGTTAGTCTGGAATATCAGTATGCATAGGGTCCATGTAGCACCTTTGAAGTTAACTGTGCAAAAGAAGTGGTAGCAAAAGCAAATATTCAAGTGACCAAATCTATGAAAGCTTATGCTTCATTCACCAGAGTCCACTGGATGATTCTACAAATGATCCAACTAAATGCTTCAGAAAATACAGAAGCTGGCATGGCCAGCCAGGATGAGGACATGGAGGACTCAGAGGACGAGGAGGCTGAGCCAGGTCCTAGCTTTGCTCTACCAGTTCCAGTTGAGTTGGCTGAGCCTGGACCTAGCTCTGTTGTACCCACTGAAGCAAAGCCTCTGCCTCAGCAGGCTAGCCTCCCCCCAGCAGAAAGCCTTGCCCCAGCAGAGGTTCCAGGCCTGGGAGATATAGAGGAGCAGGATGAGGAGGTACCTACCTTTAGACAGAGAAGGATAGAAAGGACGTGCCTCCGGTGTTCTCTGAGATTATATGAGAAACGCTTGCTAAATCCAAACAGCTGTGATTGGGAGCTGGGCAATATAAACAGCTGGGAGATGCTGAGCTCCTCTGTCAGAGCTTATCTGTGTTCTCTGGAGAAAGCATCAGACTCTGACTCCTTGGCTTCATAGACCTCAGATTGCCTTGAAACTCGACAACCTGCTTGCTAGAACCCTTGACCCTGGACTAGACTTATTGACTTGGTCTCTGGATTCTTGAACCCTTGGCTTGCTCCTGATTTTGCTTCTTGGAACATTTGGACTGGTATTGTACTTTGTGAACTGCCTTTGTGTTTCAGACTTGCATTGGTGTGCTGGCTCTTATCAGTTACTCAGCTGCTTTCTCGGACAGAAGCAAATATTTTGACATAGGGACAGATTATGTTTGGAATCTATTGTATGAATTTGTCACTGAATGATTGCGCTTTCCCTTTTTAATATGTCAGAGGTGCAGATGGTCACAAGATCCATGGTTTGACTTTTATGGGAATACAGCTGAAACTGGGAGGGTGTGCATGTATGATATGACCAAAATACAAGAAATAAAGTCATATCTATCACACATACATACCTTCCCAATTTCAGCTGTATTCCCATAATGGGTCAAACCATGGGTCTGCATCTCTGACATATTAAAAAGGGAAAGTGCAATCATTCAGTGACAATTTCATACAACAGATTCTAAACATTTGTTGTTAATTGTCATCAGGTTGATTCTGACTTATGGTGATCCCATGAATGAGAGACCTCCAAGTTACCCTATCCCTAATAGCCCTGCTCAGATCTTGCAGACTCAGGGCTGTGGCCTCCTTGATCAAATCTATCAGTATGGGATGCAGTCTTCATCTTTTCCTACTGGGCTTACCAAGCATTATTGGTTTTTCTAGTGAATCTTCTCATGATATGGCCAAAGTTCAACAGTTTTACTTCAGTAATCTTGGCTTCTAGAGAGAATTCAGGCTTCATTTGGTCTAGAACCCATTTACTTGGTCTTTTAACAGTCCACGGTATCAGCAGGGAGTGGACTGGATGGGCATTGTGGTCTCTTCCAACTCTGTGATTCTATGCAGAAATCTTCTCCTGTGCCACATTTCAAATGAGTTGATCTTCTTCCTATCAGCTTTTATCACTGTACAACTTTCACAACCATACACAGAAATTGGAAATGCAATGGTATGGACAATCCTAACTTTAGTATTCAATGATAAACTTTTACACTTCAGGATCTTGCCTAGCTACTTCATAGCTGCCCTTCTAAGTCCTAGTCTTCTGATTTCTTGAGTAGTTTCCATTCTGATTAATGACTGAGCCAAGCTATAGAAAATTTTGAACTATAACAATGTCTTCACATCTACTTTTAAGTGAAATAATTAATTTGTTGCCATTATTTTTGTTTACTTAATGTTCAGCTGAAAACATGTCTTTGCAATTTCATCCTCGACTTTCTTCTGTAACTGTTCCAAATTTTTGCTATTTTCTGCTAGTAATATGGTGTCTTCTATATATCTTAAGCTGTTGGTGTTCCTTCTTCCAATGTTTACACCTCTTTCCTCTGAGTCTAATCCTGCTTTATGTATGACATGTTCAGCATACAAGTTAAACAGATAAGGTGATAAAATGTAACCTTGCCTGACTCCCTTTGCCAATTGGAAATCACAGAATTTCTTTGCATTCTGTCCCGGCAATAGCCTCTTGTCCTGAGTACAATACAATCAAATGTTGTGGCACACCTATTTTTTAAAGAGCAATCCATAGTTTTTCATGATCTATAATATCAAAGGCTTGGCTATACTCTATAAATTAGAGACTGATTTTCTTTTGAAATTCTTTAGTGATCCATTATCCAATGGATGATTACAATATGATTTCTAGTGCCCCTTCCTTTCCTGAACCCAGTGTGGACATCTGGCATTTCCTGTTCCATATATGGTAAAAGTCTTTATTGTAGAATGTTAAGCATCAGTTTGCTTGCATGGAAAAATAATGCAGTCATCCTATGGTTACAACAATTCCTAGTGTCCCCTTTCTTGGGGACTGGAGTGTACATTAAGCATTTCCAATCTTTCAGCTATTGCCATTTTCCCAATTCGTGGGGGGTGGTGGTCCAGAACGGATCCCCCGCAAATCACAGGGACGACTGTACTTGTACATAAAGAAAACAATTACCCACAAAACATAGTGAGTTGATATGAAATACCCAGATGGTTTTATAGCATAATGTGGGAAGAGCTGAAATAATGATAGAACAATGGTCATTTTTTGGACTGTAAATTACTAATTTGAACATCAATAACTAATTTTATATTAATAAATGATTCCGTCTAATTAAGATGAAATTCAAATAATATGAAATAATATATACCCAGGGGACAGAACTGGATGTTCTCCTGAAGTTCCTTCTTACTCTGTTGGTGGTCTCAGTTATTCCTGATCAGGGCCTTGGACCACATTTTGAAAGGTTACTTTTTTTACTATAACTCCCTGAATCAACCAGCATGGCCACTCTGGTGTAGTTCAAAAGAGAACCTTTTTAGCTCTGATTACCTCATAATGAGGCACAAGTATCTGAACCAGGTGCTTCAGCTACTAAGGAGAATTGCCATTCAGGTGTCTGTGGAAGAAATCAAAAGGACAAACCCACACTTTTCAGAATCAAACTACTAAGTGGTCAGGACCTGTATCATGCAGCTTGCCTGCCATGATATGCAGTGTTACCCTAGAAGAGGATACCAGCATATGTTTGATGTTAAATTGTGTTAATGTGTTCTACAATACTAGAGAAAATGACAGGACATATAGTGGGG
This sequence comes from Phrynosoma blainvillii, assembly GCA_026167975.1. Lineage (NCBI taxonomy): Eukaryota > Metazoa > Chordata > Lepidosauria > Squamata > Phrynosomatidae > Phrynosoma > Phrynosoma blainvillii. The sequence goes on along the minus strand of JANUYF010000003.1, from coordinate 47,173,132 downwards.
TGTTTATTGCTAGAGAGTGCTGATCACATTCCTTTTTAGTGAACAAGCAGAAGGGAGGGAGTTGAACTTAGTTCAAGAATACTCAAAGTCACTTTCCTGGGTATGTGGGCAGAAAAAGTAAAGAAGGGGGGAGGGCTTCATAAAAAATAAGAAGTTAGCCTGCCCAAGATTTGAAATTGCATGTGCTTTAATTGTGGGAGCCCACGTGGCATAGTCATTTGAGTGCTGGACTAAGACTCTGGGGACCAGGATTCATTTCCTAGCTCAGCCTTGAAACCCCTGGATGACCTTGGGCAAGCCACATACCCCCTCACTGGAAGACAATGGCAAACCTCCTCTGAACAAACTTTGCCAAGAAAACCCCATTACATCACAGCCTTAGGGTCACCATAAGTCAGAAATGACTTGAAGGCATACAACAAGTGCTATAATTGTGCTTTGGTAATGGTTGCTTTTTAGCTCTTACAACAAACATCTCTGATATAAATTTCTAGTTAATGAATAAAATTGTTTTTGGCTTTTTTTAGTTTTACTATTGAAGCCTAGATTTCTAAACTAAGGGGGTTACTTGACTTGACAGAGGCTCAGAAAAGAATAAGCTTTCTGCAAAAATCTGAAGGGACAAATGTTCTCAATCAGTAAACATTGGATGTTTCAATGAGTTTAAGGGAAGAACCTTCATCAATGCACAAGCTCTGCATTGGTAAATACATACATTTACATTCATCCCTCCCAGTTCACAGGGGATCCATTTTGGATCCCCCCCCCCTCCGATGAGACAGAAAAATCGTGGATATTCAAACCCCATTTAGTATAATGGTGGTGCGCTCCCAGGTGTGCGTGCCATTTTGTCCCTCCTGGCTTCCCGTCCATGGAAACTCAAAACTGAGAATGGGAAGTCCGCAAACAGGGAGGGACAAGTGCATTACTGAATGGCACAGACGTCCAGTGATATCCTTCCAAAGGTAACAAAAAACCAGAGAAGTAATCTTTGAAGAAAAATGGGAGGACATAACAGTATGAAGTGTCATATGTAACAGGCTTCTGAATTTATTTCCAACATCAAAGTAACCTATGAAAGACAATGCTGATAAAAAACAAAGGAGTTTAGTCTCTATCTATAGGGGTAGAGCTGCCCTTTGTCATTCTATAAGGTGGACACTTAATAAACTCTCTGGTAAATAATTGGGAAATAGTTGTTTTCAGCTATTTTGTTTCATATTTGTCATTTTGCTATGAAGAACCAGAGATGAGAGAAGACACTAAGTTTTTCTTAATTTGCCTGAAGTAGAAGATAATACAATGCTCCTCACACAGGCATACATACACACAGCTCACCATGCTCTCTGTAGAGTTACTTCACAGAAGGTACTGGATACAACAGTCAGGTTTACATGGTTGAGCTAATTAAATCAAATCTATTAAATGCTTACAACAGTTTTGGCAGATCTGCACAATTTTTTACCCAAGGCAATGCACTTGGAACAAAATAATAGCAAAAGCAGCAGGCTAGCCACAGTGATTAGAAAATCTGAGTAAATAAGGAAACTTGGAATCAGTCTTGTTTTGAAGACTTGTCATTTTGGATCGTAAAGGCACTACTTCTTGATTAAAGTAGTTCTTTAGGAAACGTAGGCCAAGACTGTATGGTTGAAAAGACTATATGGTTCAACATATGGTTGAAAAGGCTCCCTGTTCATCATAAAAATATCCCATCTTGTGTTTGAAAAAAAGCATCTCAACTGAAGTCATAGGATTAATAGTACAAGATTTCTTCGCTAATAACTGTAGAATGTGATAGTTAAGAGTTTTATCTTTCATGCAAGCTGGCTTCTAACTGTCCATCCTGACTACTATGTACATTGCAAGGTACTGTATATACTCATGTATAAATCTAAAAATTTTAGTCAAAAAAATCAAACCCCAAAACCTGGGTCAAGTGTATGTGCTGTACTTTAACTCTTATCAAAATAGAAGCTATCCTTTTCTCTGAGTAGTGAATGGCAAGAGTTTAGTCCATCCTGGGAGAACCTAAAAGAAGCACCAGCCCCCTCTGCTACCTCCATTGCTACTATGCTTCTGGCCTTTTTAAAGTCTGGGGAAATGGTGGTATTTGGCATCGTTTTTCTTTGCTTTGTCCTTTATATAACTTGTTACATGTCCTTAAGTTTTAACCTCAACTAATCCATGGATCATATCAAAATCCATACTTTTGTCTCCAAAACTTGCCCTTGACTTATACACAAGGTCAACTTATAGTTGAGTACGGTAATTAAAAAATCCTCTGCTCCTTATCAGCTAGGTGTGGTCAGGTTCCAGTTCAATAAAAGCAGCCCTCTTTCTGCTGTGGTGATACTTAGGAGTTACACAGCACATTTGAAACACTCAAAGCTGTTCACATATGTTATCACAGTGATCTCTGCTAAAGCTGTGTAAAATAAAAAAAATATGAAAGCTAAATATATTAATCTATATGAATCTGTTGTCCTTTAATATACATTGGCAAGGTATTAAGATCATCTTTGAAAAGCATGTATTATTAAAAAGGAATATTTCTACACTTTATAGACAAACTTAAGTTACTTAAACACGGAAACAGACGTATTTTTTGGCATACAATGGATCCTTCCCATTCATGGGGGTTTGGCTTCAGGTCGCCCCATGGATGACTAAAAACGCGACCCATATTGTTCAATGGGCAGTGATGTGTGTGAGTCCATGTTGGCATGACTGTGCCCACCCACCATCATGGAATAATATGGAGTATGGTGGTCCATGGGAAGTCACGTCCACAGATCACTAGCCCACCAATGCAGCGGGCCTACTGTATTATAACATACCTAAATAAGATAGTCCCAAAGAAATTAGTAATATGTATTATCTAATACATAAAACATATTAGAGTTGACCCTCGGCATTTGGAGTCTCTACCTGAGGGAAAGGGAGGAGAAGGAGGAAGAGGAGAGCTATTTCATTATAAAATGTTAAAATATGACTATAACATCACCCTTCCATATTCATGGGGTTTAGGGGTGCACAAAAGTGGAAAAACTGCAAATATATCTAGATCCATAAACAAGCATGCTACAGACTCCTGTCAAGAGTGTCAGCCTTTCACTCCATTTCCCACCTGGCCAGCAGCATGTCTCAGCCAGATTTTAAACCCCATCCCAGCCCATTAGTCTCCTCAGCCCATTCCTGTTCTTCTCAATCCATCTCTTCTCAATCTCCTATCCTTCCAAACATGCCGGCCAGGCTTTAAACCCCTTTCCAGCCCATTGATCTCAACTCATGCATATTCTTCCAAATCCACCTCCTTTTAATGTCTGTCCTTCTAAAAAGGCTAGGCATGTTTTAAACCCATTTCAACCCTATTGATTTCACACCCCACTCCTGTTCATCCCAATCCACCTCCTCTCAACTTCCCATCCTTCCAAAAGAGCCAGCCAGGTTTTAAACCCCCTTCCAGCCCACAGAACTCCTGGCTGGCTAAGATAAGATCATCAGAGATTGAGAGGAAGGAGTCAAGCTAATTCAGCAGCAGCTTCAAGCCCAGAAATAGTCAAAGCCATACATATCAAGCCTATGAATGTGGGGAGTCAAATGTACATGGATATGTGAACAAAAATATGCACATTAAACAAACAAAATATTTTTATTCATATACTATGTCAAGTGGGGGATGCAACTTTGTGTGATTCTATGATTCTAGGAAGGGAGTCACAAGGGAAAATAGTTTGAAAACCACTGCACCAAGGGGTGTGGGGAGCAGCTTCATCATGTTTTCAAGCATCCCTGAGCCATTTTAGTCCCAGGAGAGACCTTTTTTTAAAATAGGAAGTGAGCAATAGTCACTTCCTGTTCATTTGTTGCTATTAAAATAGCCTTTTCTGGGTTTAAAATGGACTTGGAGGCAAAAAAAGGAAGACCAAAATGCTACTTCCATTTTAACTGGGAGGGGGGATTTGTTGCACACTCTTACTTTAGTGGTTTTAATCCTTTTCGAACCCTGTTGTTGTTATAGCTCACCTTTTCCTCAGTCTGCGACTCAAGGTAGCTTTGAAAAGTTAAGCAGACTGAGCTAAAACAAAATGTTGTATAAAAGATAAAAATAAACTACTAATAACATTAAAGGCAGTTAAAAACAAATAATTAAAAAGGGCAATAAAATATAAACAATGTAACATTTCTTGCTGTAAAGTCTCCTTTACATTTTTGCTGAATCTCTGGAATCTCTGCTTGATCACTTTATGTAAAGACAGACAGAAAAGAAACCTAGAAATACTCAAGGAAATTTCACAAAATCAGAAAGTCCATGAAATGGTTAGTTTGTAATTGTAAATTTTTTTAATATTAGCACCACCTCCATGATTTGTCTGGCTAATAATGTACTCCTAAACAACAGATGTATCTAGTGGGCTTTCCATTCTGACTGTGCCAGGGCATCTAATTCTTGCTAAAACTGGCCCTGTATCACACTGAAAAGCTGAAGAGATGCTTTTGAACCAAACTTTGACATATAAGTAAGGGCCAGACAGTAAAAATCAGACACTTAAATTACACAAACATAAGGGTTTGTTTGTTTACTAAGTCAAATCCACTTTTAGACCCAACATTGCAGTATATGCAACATCATGGATTAAAAAAGTGAAGTAGGCTTCTTTCACATAATAGATAGGAAAGAAGCTATGCCATAGCAAAGAACCAATTGAGCCAACATAAATATCTTTTGCTAGTGGTTAACGAAGTGGAAGCAGTAACAGCTGCATTATACTATCTCTCTGAAGAGGGTGGGTGTCCTGAAAATCTTGCTCACTTGGCTTCTGAAATATTCTGGCATGGTAAAGCCTAGTTAAGAATATTGTTGATCATAGAGGGGAAGCAGCTTTTTGTTCAGATCAGTCAGATAACATTTCTGACCTTTAATGTGAATTGTTTTTCAAGGTCTGTAGCAGAAGGAGGAAGAATAATTGTTTCACAATTGAGTTCCAGGCTGCAGACTCCAAAAGTGACTTAGAAAAAAACAAGCAGCTGGAGCATCTCAGAGTAGGATCCTGAATCTCACATGCCTCAAGTATTGACCTTTCAAATCCACAGAAGGGATAAATATATGTGTAGTTCAGTCACTATAAGTTAAATTACCCTTTTCCGTGGTTGGAATAAAGAGAATTGGGGGAGGGGAAGCAAATAGAAAAAACATGCCTTTCTAATATTGCACTAGTATGTTTCTATCCTCCTGCAAGTGGAACTTTGGAATACTAAATGTGATATAGGCTAGGCTTGAGCAACCAGACAGTGTTTGCCTTGGTTTTGGTTACAAATACATAGGGACCCAAGGTTATGTTTGAGGATTCCTTTGGGCCACTCTTTTTTTCTGATAAAAAGGGGAGAGTCACCTTTTACAGCCTCCCTTGCAATAGTCAACATAAAAAAAAAAATACCTGTTTTTCAAAACTGGAAATGGATTTCTAGATACCTATGCTTTGTTAGGGGTTTTCAGATTTTGGAAGTCCATTTGGTCACTGCAGGTCCCAGATGTAAAGCAAAATTGGTCCCCACATCCACTGAAGTTAGTGACAATTGAGGTGCCTGGTTTGAAGAGCTGTGATGCCAGGATATAGTTTGTCAAAATATGGTAAAGTAAAAAGATCAATTTGATAGAAGCCTAACAGAGAACCTGAATTCCTGAAGACAACCAAAAGCTGTGTGGTGATGTTGTGGTTTTGGGCAGATGTCTAACCAGAGAGAACTGCAGTGATAGTCCTTGGTAATGAATCATTCTACAAATCAGAGGCCAATAGGAAGAGCTGGAGGTGGGGGAAGTGTGTTAAGTTTGTGTGGTTAGTTGTGTCATGTGTAGGTGTAGTTTTCCCCATATATTCTTATTTTATATTAAATCCCATTAATACCAAATGACAGGGACATTTTACTTCACGAATGGGAGAAGAATGGAATAAGCACGAGGGGGTGTGATAATCTTTCTCTCGATTGTGCGAATAGGACTGGATAAGGACGGGAGCAACCCACTTTGCTCCCATTCTTATCCTCCATCTGATTATCTCCTATAAAAGGGGTCGGCAACCTTCCCTTACCTGGGGCTGGTCACTGGTAACGTTCTCTTCCGGCAGGCCGGGGGGGGGGGGGGAAATGGCGGCATGCGTGTTAATGCTCGCACATGCGACCCCGCCCCCCCCGTCGCCACCAGGCGCGCTGCCGCCGCCTCCGCATGCATCGCAGCCACCATTTTGTTTGCCAAAATGGTGGCTGCGACACACGCGGCCGCAGTGGCGGAGGTCAGTCAGTGGGGGTCCGCAGGCCGGATGCGGCCCATGGGCCGTAGGTTGCCGACCCCTGTCCTATAACATGGAACAATGGATGCAAGGTCCAGGAAAAGAGATTCTACCTAAACAGTAGGAGGAACTTCTTGACAGAGCTGTTTGACAGTGGAACACACTCTCTCGGAGTGTGGTGGAATCTCCTTCTTTAAACAGAGGTCTTTAAACAGAGGCTGGATGGCCATCTCTTCGGGGTGCTTTGATTGTGGATTCCTGCATGGCAGGAGGTTGGACTGGATGGCCCTTGTGGTCTCTTCCAACTCTATGATTCTAGGGCAGGGGTAGGCAACCTTTTTGAGCCGGGGGCTGGGTTGCTGTCCCTCAGACAATTGGGGGGAAGGGCAAATAAATAAATAAATAAATATTAAAAATAATTAAAAAAATATGCATGCACACTGTCTCAGCCCCAGAAAAGCCATGGCAAAACCCCTGTGAAGATTTTGCTGAGAAAACCCCAAGAACAAGTAATAACAACAATAATCAATATCATCATGGCGGGCGGCGGTGGCAGCGGTGGCAGTAGCAGCAGCGGCGGCGGCGGTAGGACTGGCCTGGGGCTGGTTCAAAGGCCTCGGGGGGGGGGCGCATCCGGCCCCCGGGTCTTAGGTTGCCTACCCCTGTTCTAGGGCCAGCATGGTATAGTGCAGGAGTGGGCAACTGTGGGAAGCTAAGGGGCCAAGTTAGTAGGGATGCAGATGGGTGGCCCTGGGCCACCCTGGGAAGCGGAGGATCGGGGCAAAGGCTGCAGGACACCTCAGTCCCGATCCTCCCTTTTGCCAGCCCGGAAAAGAGTGGCAAAATGTCCCTACTTTCAGAGCCGGCAAAAGGGAACCCTAAGAGTCGGCGGCTGGCTCTTTAGCGCCCCTTCCAGTGCAGCACGTCAAACGCTGTGGCGTCAGGACGCCGTCAGCATGGGGTTGGGCTGCCCAGCGTGCAGCTGCCCCCTCCATCCCTGCCTCCGGGCCAGCCCTTAGTCTCCTAAGAGGTATTGGAAGGTTGCACCCTTCACTGGAAAAAAAAATTTTGCCTCCAAATCCCTGCAAACAAATTCTAGGGGATGCAGGGGACATTTTTGCCATATTTGTAGGTGCTTGTGGCCCATTTTAAGACCAGAAGAGGCTTCTTCTAACAACACAAAGTGAAATAGTCCTGGGCGTAAAATAGTCCAAGGAGGATCAAAGACATGGCAAAAATGCCCCTACAGCCCATTAGGAGGGGATTGATATATATATATTTACCAATGGGGGTTCAGGGACCACAGAAACAACTTGGTGAGGATGTATGTTTTGCCCGTGGAGGTGCAGTTTTAAAGTATCTGATTTGGGCCAAGCCAGGCACAACTACAAATCTTCATTCACTAATGAAGCTCACTGGATCATATTGGATCAATCACTGTCATTCAGACTAAACTACTTTATAGAGTTCGTGTGAAAATGAATGGGGGAAGGATTTATGACCATGTATGACACTTGAGTCTTCCTGAAGGAAAAATGCAATTAAAAGCAACATATAACTACTTAAAATCACAAACTGACTGTAGTAATTGTAGCCATCAAATGTGTCTCAGTATTATGATAAAGCCACCCTTCATTTATAATGTTTATTGTATCTTCCACTTTACTCTGATGAATCAAATCAGCCCTTCACTGTCATTGTCCAGAACAGAATCAGAATTTTTGATTATTAGTTCTCAGTTTTAATGGTTAAAAATAAAAAAATATTAACCAAATAATAAGCTTTACTTATCTCTAAGGAATTTACAAGCAAATCAAAATAGAAATTCCATCTCAAGTACTCCTTCCTGTTATGTGTAGTTAAAGACACACATGGTAATGTCGTGTTGGGCTTTTTGGTATTCCCTGCCTCCTCTCCATCAATAGTCAACATGGAATGGAGACAAAGCACACATGACAATAATGTCCTCACATGAAAGAAAAAAGGAACCATGCCCCAGGGCTGCCTTTTTCAGTAGCATTCCTGTGATCAGCCTCACATATACTTCTGATATGATAGGTTAAGAAATTTTTCTAAGGTGCTGCTGTAACAAGATAAATTGTTGCCTGGATATAATACAAAGCCAGTGAAGAAACCGCTCTGTGTATGCACACGCTACTCAATAATATATGCACTCCTTGTAAGACAGTGATGTTTCTGCAAATAAAGATCTTTCTGTATGCCCCCACTCAAGAGTTATTACAGAGATTGCTTTTTTATTGTTGCTGTACATTTCCATTCTTCCAAATTACTATTTCAGGATGGACAATTATAATCAAATATTTGAAATACTGTTGAAGATAACTGACTTCACCTCACCGTTCATAAATTTTATTTTACTTGAACAATGTTTTATCTTATCAGGATTCGAGGGAATAAAAGTGGTTCTTAGCTGCGCATGTGTCACAAAGCCCACTGTTCTATATCCACGAGTTTCAGTAATGCAAATATTCTTCTGTGAAAACTTTTCAGCTCCAGATGTAATGCAAAGCAGAGTCATAAAGCAATTTAGAAACCAGAAAAAAGGTGGAGGAGGAAACAGGGAAGAGGATATGAGATAATTTGATTGATGGCATCTGTTTTCGGCCACGATTATTCCATCAGACAGAAACTATTCATGGTAATGAAAACTAGCTGTAAACAATCTAATCCGGAAAGTCAGATAAATGATATGTGGCAATGTTACATTACCATTTTATCCTTATTTTACTCTGTGGGCAAAAATGAAGTATAGCATAAATCTTTATTAAAATTATTAATCAGAACAAGTTGTGCCGTCTGGTCAAATCCAGTCCAATTCAGGATTCTGTCAAAGTGAACCTGAGGGTGGAGGGGGGAGACAGTTCATATTTAGGCTTGAATTATAGTGAGATTCTCCATATGTAACAACCTAAGAGCCATAGATTGTAGAAAGTAATTCATGGGTCAAAAGCTATTTCGTGATGGCTAGTGTATCATTCTACTTATTGATAGGTCTTTATGATCACAGTGGTTCAATAATCATGTTCTTAAAGCCTGTTTTATTAAGCAAATGGCACTTATTTGTCAGAACAGTGTATGTTTATGAAACAAGAATACTGAAACATAAAATACCAGGGATTTATTTACATTTACAGATATTTAGCTATTTAACTAATATATACTGTGTTTTAAGACATCTATCACTTACTTGCATCCCATACAAGTAACATTCAATTATGACATTTTTGTCTGCTATCACACTTCAAAATTAATGCAGTCTGACACCGCTTTAACTGTCATGGCTTCATCCTATGGAATCCTGAGATTTGTAATTTGTTGTGGCAACAGAGAAGGCTGAACAGCTCACAAAACTACAAATCCCACAATTCCATACCATTGAGCCATGTCCATTCAAGTGGTGTCAAACTGCATTATTTCTGCAGTTCAGATTAAGCCTTTGATACAACTGGATAGACAGCCAGTCACCTCAAGTAAAAAAACTCCTCCTGGATGGGTAAATGTGCCTTTAGACAAAATGTGGCATGTTTCCTCTTACCAGGTTTCTGTTTCACACAAAGCCCAAAGATGTGTATTTCCTCTCGCATGAGATATACATTCTTCTTGTGCATCCATGCAAAATGACAGAGAGGCATTGTGAACAGAAGCAGTTATATAGCAACATTTGTGTATAATTCCTGCCCAGTTATCACTGGAAGCTTGACTGTGTCAGTCTTCTGCACCAGATACCTTCTTATACTCAGGAATACTTAGACACCCAACACATTCTGATGAGCCATAGCCACACAGGTCATTACACACCAATGATGTGCTTTTCTCTAACAAATTATGCCAGATGGCAATCCGTGGTTGTCAAAAAGATACCTGTCAGTAGAATGTGGATACTGAGCACAGTCATTGCAAACAGTGCTCAGTTTCTATATTTTAACTGCTGATCAATTTTTCTGTATTCGATGCAATTTGACTGGAGATTAATTTAGTTCGTATTTCATATCCATTATTCTATGAAGGTAAAGGTTTTCCCTTGACAAGACTGTCTAGTCATGTCCGACCATAGGAGGTGGTGCTCATCTCCATTACTAAGTCGAAGAGCCAGCATTGTCAAAGACAATTCTGGGATCATGTGGCCAGCATAACTGCATGCACTGCTGTTATTCTATACAAAAACAGATAATAATAATAATAATAATAATAATAATAATAATAATAATAATAATACCCAGTTCACTGGGAGAATTGTCCCAAAGGTTGCATGTTGTGAGTCTCATGGTGAGGCAGGGGCGGGGGGGGGGGGGGGGGGAAGAATCACAGATCATGAAAACCAATAATTCTTCCTCCTGAAGAATGCATAAAGTGTAAATTCTCTCTACTAAGCCTCATAACAATCAGAGACATGCCATCAGGAACTTAACAGATTCAGGACACACTCTCTCTCCACATAAAAAGATCAATTTATTACACTATTTTTTTTCTTTTATACCACTGAACAATGCTGCAGCCTCTTCTACAGAACGTCTTATACTGGGGACAAGTTTGCCTCTTTTTGAAGTTATTAAGTAACCTAGTAAAACTGAACACGCAAAATTGTTACATTAAAGTATCTCCCCCTCATTGTAATGCCAGTAAGAGATTTATAGTTTGAAACATCAGTGATACTTATTTTTTGTTGCTAGACTATTTGGAATTAGCAACACTGTGCTAAATTCAAGAACATGGAAGATATTTTGGATGCTAATTTTAGCTAATGCTAAAAACAGTCACCACATTCATTCATAGAACTGGCTTAATAAGAATAAATTATTGCTTCAATGTGAAGCTTTTTTGAAGCTTCATAATGAGCGAATTACTGTGTAAATCTTATTTTTAATATTCATTATTCTGTGGCCTAAGTGCAACATAAGCTGCTCTGTGTGCCTTCAACACAATTACTTCTATAGTACAGAAGAGTTTACTTCCCTATTCACTTTGCTGCTCAAGAGTTTGACAAACACACCAGAAAGAGAGAGAGAGAAAAAATGCCCCCAGATTTATGATCCATTTAGCTATTAAAAAGATTTGTCTATTACAACAATTATTATTATGCAAGTTTGGTGACAAGCTCAGTCACTTTAAATGTTTTCACTGATATTTTTCACCTACTGTTTTTAAACCTTATAGCTTGAGACACATTCTGGATACATATTTTATTTACAAGATACAAGCATCTTGTATTATCTTTTGAATGTTAAAGAAATTTACAAATGTAGGCTCTCTCCCATGTCATTACTGTGCTCTTTGTCAATAGATGATTTTCTTGATATACACATTAATGGACACCATGACACAGTAATGTTTCTTTTTGCATGCCAATTGGAAGATTACATTTCAGATGCGTCTTTATAATATGTACAGATTTTTAGCAGTTCTCATTTCCCCATCAATCAAATAACTATTATTCTGTAATATTACATTTTTCACCAGACATAAAAATTGTATTTTGTGTGAATATCAATTTTTGTTATTATTCTGTCATTATCCTTACTAATAACACATGAGCCTAATTATACACCATTGTCAATGCCCTGATCTTTCTCTGTTCAGACCATGGAGCAGTTATGGAGCAGTAACTCTAGGCTACAAATCTGTAAATTCAATATATGATGCTAGTCATTGTTTTATTTTTTTATTATCATGTTTCATAAGTGTCTCTGCCTTTAAGGCTGTTGACAGCATGAAGGCATCCTAAAGGGCTTATCAACCAAGAGGAAAAGACACATAGATAATGAAAAGGGCTAAAGAGTCCATGTATTCTACTTTAGAGAAGACAGCTCAATACTGAAAGGTGTCTTCTAGCTCAAAGAATGTCTAGTCCACATCTAGTGTAATAATAAAGAATCATTAGAAGGGAAATGAGCAGGAATCTTGGTTATATATCAAAGAAGGCCTCTCTTGGGAAGGAGTTCCAAAGTTTATAGAGTTTCCACTAAAACCATTTCATATCTTGATAGGGCAGAAACAGGGACTCTCCCAATATCTTAAATTGCAGGCAGGTTTATATGTTTTTTAACATAGGTTCTTCCCAAATTTTATAGGACTTTGTAACTCATAATCTTTACTTTGAATTGTGACTGTCAGCCCCTCAAGCTATATGCAATGTACAAGTCATATGCTGTCCATAACTTGCCCTGATCTGTAATAACCTGAGCCAAGTTTCCAAGCCCTCCTCAAAGTTATCTCCACATAGAGCATGCATAGTAATTGAAATATTATAAGTAACATGATATTACTTTGGGTAATTGAGTGAAAGATTTGGGTGACTTGTGCTACTGTTGTTGCTGTTGTTAACTGCCCTCAAGTCGATCTCGATTCATGGCAACCCTATGGATGAGACATCTCCAAGACCCTCTGTCCTCCACTGCTCTGCTTAATTCCTGCAGCCCCATACCCGTGACCTCCTTAATAGAGTCCATCCATCTGGCATGTGGCCTTCCTCTCTTCCTGCTTCCCTCCACCTTTCCCAGCATTATTATCTTTTCCAATGAGTCCTCCCTTCTCATGATGTATCAGAAGTCTACTTGTGCTACTATAGACCCATTATTTCTTCAGTCTGTCTTACTATTGTCACTCTGCTTGTATCCACTGTTTCATTTGTCCTTATCTGTTAGGATGCTTACTCCCCACACACACATCTTTTGTCCTCCCCACCCATATGTTTTAATTTAATTGTAAGAAACAATACAAGAAAAAGATACTGTATTTTCCAGCATATAAGATTACTTTTTAACCCTGGAAAAGGATCTCAAAAGTCGGGGGTCGTCTTATATGCCGGGTAGAGGAGGAGGATGAAGACAAGGGGAGAAAGAGAAGGAAGCCAGGAGAGAGAAGGAGGACAATGAGGATGAGGGGAGAAGGAGGAGGAAGCCAGGAGAGAGGAGGAGGAGGAGGACGACGAGGGGAGAAGGAGAAGGAAGCCAGGTGAGAGAATGAGGATGACGAGGCCAAGGGGAGAAAGAGAAGGAAGCCAGGAGAGAGGAGGAGGACAATGAGGATGAGAGGAGAAGGAAGCCAGAGAGAGGAGGAGGAGGAGGAGGAGGCCAAGAGGAGAAAGAGAAGGAAGCCAAGAGAGAGAAGGAGGGCAATGAGGATGAGGGGAGAAGGAGGAGGAAGCCAGGAGAGAGGAGGAGGATGATGAGGACTAGGGGAGAAGGAGAAGGAAGCCAGGTGAGAGAATGAGGATGATGAGGCCAAGGGCAGAAAGAGAAGGAAGCCAGGAGAGAGGAGGAGGACAATGAGGATGAGGGGAGAAGGAGAAGGAAGCCAGAGAGAGGAGGATGACGATGAGGATGAGGGGAGAAAGAGAAGGAAGCCAGGCAAGAGGAGGAGGAGGAGAAGGAAGCCAGGTGAGAGGAGGAGGATTATGAGGACAAGAGGAGAAGGAGAAGAAAGCCAGGAGAGAGGAGGACGACGATGAGGCTGAGGGGAGAAGAAGAAAGCCAGGAGAGAGAAGGAGGACGATGAGAATGCATCACCTAATATATTGGCAGTCTTTTCCCCCAACACTTTCTCATTTTCCCCCAACCATCTCATAGCTGGTAGATGGAAATAATTGTTAAAGCAGCATTTAAATCTGGACTATTTTTAAAAAGTAAGGTCCAAAACACACTGCAGAAATAAATGCTAGGGATCATGGGAGCTGTAATTTTTTGTGTTTATAATTGACAGTTTCCTGCTAAGTACCTGCATGTCATAAGCATTTGAATTAAAATTACCATATTGAAATCAAATCTGATATTTTAAAAATTTTATTTGCTGTGCGTTGGAAGAGGGGTTGTCTTATACGGTGAGTATATCCCAAACTCTATATTTTAACTGGAAAAGTTGGGGGTCGTCTTATACGCCCGGTCATCTTATACACCGGAAAATACGGTAATCAATACAGAAAAACAGAAACACAGCAAAACAGAGTGCTTATTGACATCACATATTTCCTATACTGTTCTTTTGTTCCTTTAACTTCCTTCTTTGTTTATCTAATTACACAAAAACTATCACCTTAGCAAATATTATTCTTATTACATAATTTCATCTCCCCTTTCAGGTACATATTACATCTTATTTAATTCTATTCTTGATCCTCTCCTTCATTTTATACACAAGGATAACTTCTTACATATCTTTATATCCCCCACACCTTTTCCTTTGTTTCCTAGATACGTCTAGATTTTATTAACTCGTTTTCCATCCATGACATGGAACCACGTCATCCACTTTTGGCCTCTGCCCCAATCTTATATGCTTTTTGGGGTGGGGGTGGGGCTCTCATTTGAAATCCCTGCTTTAGAAAAAAAGATAACAATAAGGTTCAAGATAAAACAATAGTGGTCTGTCACAAGAATTTATACCAGCATTGATGGAAAAGATAAGATTTGCCTTTTGGATTTGACTCACAATCTTCCAACATTAAGATCTGGGTGAGTAAACGGACATAAAGCCACTAGTTTAAGACAGCCAGGATTGGAAACCAGCAAACACAAGAAGTCAAATGTTGAGGGGGGGGGGGGGAAGGGTGCAGGCCCAGTGACAAAGGGCCTTTGCAGACTGCCAGAAATAGTGCAAATTGAGTCCACTTTAAGGGTTAGGGTTAGTGCTAGGGAGTCATGGGAATTGGTTTTGTTTTTTTCCTTGAGACATTGAGCCTTCTCTGTCAGAGAGCTCTGGTGGTACAATAAAATACATTTCCCATTATTCCCTAACCCTAACCCTTAAAGTGGACTCAATTTGCACTATTTCTGGCAGTCTGCAAAGGCCCAAAGTCTAGCTTCACTAACTACATTTTAGCTGTAATCTAACAGCTAAAGGTGTATCTGGACCAGGCCAAAATGATTTGGTTTCCTGACAATAAAACCAAGATTCTTCTCTACTTGATAGGCTGGTAATGTTCTCAAGGAGTAGCCTCATATTTCAACTTTCAGACTCTTTATGCTCTCCGTAAGATTTCAGCCAGCCTTTTAAGTGGAAGAACCTACCACAGCTCTATATATAATAAAAATCCATTTACTTTAGTGAATGATTACAAACAGAAGCCTCTTGAAAGAGCTCACTCTTCAACAGAGACCTTTAAATATTTACAATGTGCTTGTGGACACATAAGGCTCTAATGTGATTCAGTACGGTGCCCACACATATATTGCTTAATTTTCTGTCTTCTCCTGGCCAAACTTAAGAGAAAAGATTGACACAATCAAGTTTCCTCCTACAACATTCTTGCCACTCATTTACATGTAATCCCATCTGTATTTCCCCCCACAATCCATATGGCACCTATTTCAAATGTAAATAAGAGCTCAAAATGATACTTGCATTATTATTGACAATTGTTAATCACAACTACTACTGAAAAAAAGAGAGCAAAATTGACTCCCAGTTATTAAATTCACTTTCAAGTATTATTTTGTTTTTCCAAAATAAATTGAAATTACTGTACTGTATTTGTAGAGATTACTTGCTTGGAGGAGGCCAGCATCTTTTCTATATTTTTAAAGGTTTCAAGATTCATTTTTTATTTTTGGAAATATTTATTATCATTATTATTCATTTTGAAGATATCTAAAAACTTACTGTTTTAAAGGGAAAATGTGTGTATCCATTATTTATGGAGCTGTAATTGCAGTTCAATCCACTCAAATTATATTGGGCATAAGAACATAAGAAGAATGCTGCTTGATAAAACCAATGTCATTGCCATTTCAGAACTTTGCTATTACAGTGCCTAGTTGGATACCTATGGGAAACCCATAAGTAGGACAGGAGGGCAACATCACTCTCCTACTTGTGCTGCCTAACAGATGTTATTGAGATACTGGAGGCAATATGTGGCCATCACAATGAGTAGCTCCTGACAGACAGATTCTCTATGATTTTGTCCCCTTTTAAACCCATTTGAGTTGGTGGTCATAACTTTATCTTTTAATTGCAAATTCCATAGCTCAGCTGTGTACTCTGTGAAGAAATATCTCCTTTTATCCATCCAGAATCTCCCATCATTCAGTTTCAGAAGATAACCTTGTCTTTACTATAAGGAAGGACAGAAAAACTCTTACTATCCCTTTTCTTCATATCATGCATATATGTACAACTATGCAATTGCATTGTTGTTGTTGTGCGCTTCAAGTCCCAACTTATGGCAACCCTAAGAGAAACTTATCATGGGGTTATCATGGGTTTCCATGGCTGAGTGAGAAATTGAACCCTGATCTCCCGAGTCATAGTCAAATGCTTAAACCACTACACCATTCTGGCCATCATGCCTCCACATAGTTTTAAAACCTCTAGGCTGTTTAGCTTTGAAAAGAAAATGAGTATGCCCCTGTACACTCATTTTCTTTCTTAAAGCTAAACAACCCAGCTGTTTGAAACAATTCCTCATAGGGCACTTGCTTTAGCTCCTTGATAAGGACAGGTTGCATACCTGTAACAGTATTTCTTCGAGTGGTCATCTGCGAATTCACCAAATGGGTTATGCTGCGCAGATGCAGAATAACCCATTTGTGTGATTCGCAGAGACCACGAAGAAGAATATGTTTGTACAGATGATAAGAATATTTTTAAAAATGGTAAACACACACACACAATTCTCAAGAATCTAAAAACCCTAACACAAAGAATCTGTGACTAATGAAGATCTTTGCAATTATTCCATGCAAAATACACACATGTTGTTTTGTAAAGAAAGCAGCACTGCCTGTGCAGAAAGCTCTTTTCTGTGCAAAACAATAATGTGCAATTTCTCCACAAAACAAATCCCAAATTATGAAAAACTGCAGTTTTTAGAGATTTTCTCACAAAGGGATGACAGTTATTTAGGTTATTCAATTATTAAAGATATCCATTGCTTTCTTTGAGAAGAAAATTAATGAAAAATTACAACCCTCTAACTACTTTCTGGATTTTTTCTGCATGCTCTCCAACTCAGGGATGAGCAATTGCCAGGCTTTGGAAGATGCCCTTGGGATTATGGATTATGGAAGCTGCCCTTGGGATTATGGATTATGGAAGGCTGCACCTCTCCACCATATCTCCTGGTGGTCCCCAAAGTAGTGGAGAGATCCCCATGGTTAATAGTGCCTCCATCCTCTGGAGATGCTGTTGACTATTTCCCATATTTTAAGTGTTTGGGTGCAAGCAAGGGCTCCCAAAGGATTCAAAGCAAGAATACCCAATAACATCTACAAAGAGGCCTGAGCACAACATTTCAGCACATGTTTTTAAGGACTCATAATTTGGGGGTGTGGGGATCCTTGAGGAATGCAAAAATGGCTCCTGTGGGCCACCTATAGTCTACAAGATGCACTTTCCCCAACTTCTATACCAGGGACAGGCAAGCTTTTTGAGATCTGGGCCGGTCTCCCGTAGCCCAGGTCTCGGCTGGGCCAAGGTGGGGGGGGATGGCGGCCCGCGCACCACCTGCAGCCGTGCACGACCCCCCGCGCACGCCGCGGCCTTTGTTGCTGGGGGGCCGGGGGAGGGGGGGAGGGGGCAGGAAATGGTGCAGGGGCCGGATTCCCTTGGTGGCTACGGGCCTCCTGGAAGCCCGTCGCCCCTGAGGGAGGCCTCCCAAGGGGGACCCTTGGTGGCGACGGGCTTCCAGGAGGCCCGTAGCTACCGAGGGAGGCCTCCCAAGGGGGACCCTCGGTGGCGACGGGCTTCCAGGAGGCCCGTAGCCACCGAGGGAGGCCTCCCAAGGGGGACCCTCGGTGGCTACGGGCCTCCTGGAAGCCCGTCGCCACCGAGGGTCCCCCCGAGGAGGCTTCCCTCAGTGGCTACGGGCCTCCTGGAAGCCCGTCGCCACCGAGGGTCCCCCCGAGGAGGCTTCCCTCAGTGGCTACGGGCCTCCTGGAAGCCCGTCGCCGCTGAGGGAGGCCTCCCAAGGGGGACTCTCGGTGGCGACGGGCTTCCAGGAGGCCCGTAGCCACCGAGGGAGGCCTCCCAAGGGGGACCCTCAGTGGCTACGGGCCTCCTGGAAGCCCGTCGCCACCGAGGGTCCCCCCGAGGAGGCTTCCCTCGGTGACTACGGGCCTCATGGAAGCCCGTCGCCACTGAGGGAGGCCTCCCAAGGGGGACCCTCGGTGGCGACGGGCTTCCAGGAGGCCCGTAGCCACCAAGGGAGGCCTCCCAAGGGGGACCCTCAGTGGCGATGGGCTTCCAGGAGGCCCGTAGCCACCGAGGGAGGCCTCCCAAGGGGGACCCTCAGTGGTGACGGGCTTCCAGGAGGCCCGTAGCCACTGAGGGAGGCCTCCCAAGGGGGACCCTCAGTGGCTACGGGCCTTCTGGAAGCCCGTCGCCACCGAGGGTCCCCCCGAGGAGGCTTCCCTCGGTGGCTACGGACATCCTGGAAGCCCGTCGCCACTGAGGGAGGCCTCCCAAGGGGGACCCTCGGTGGCGACGGGCTTCCAGGAGGCCTGTAGCCACCGAGGGAGGCCTCCCAAGAGGGACCCTCAGTGGCTACGGGCCTCCTGGAAGCCCGTCGCCACCGAGGGTCCCCCTGAGGAGGCTTCCCTTGGTGGCTACGGGCCTCCTGGAAGTCCGTCGACACTGAGGGAGGCCTCCCAAGGGGGACCCTCAGTGGCTACGGGCCTCCTGGAAGCCCGTCGCCACCGAGGGTCCCCCCGAGGAGGCTTCCCTCGGTGGCTACAGGCCTCCTGGAAGCCCGTCGCCACTGAGGGAGGCCTCTCAAGGGGGATCCTCGGTGGCGACGGGCTTCCAGGAGGCCAGTAGCCACCGAGGGAGGCCTCCCAAGGGGGACCCTCAGTGGCTACGGGCCTCCTGGAAGCCCGTCGTAACCGAGGGTCCCCCCGAGGAAGCTTCTCTCGGTGGCTACGGGCCTCCTAGAAGCCCGTCGCCACTGAGGGTCCCCCTTGGGAGGATTCCCTTGGCGGGGACAGGCCTCCTCAGGGCGCCCCACGCACTCCCGTCACCATGACCGCCATTTTGGTCTCCAAAATGGCGGCCGCAACGCGTTTGCACATGCGCAGTAATCCTGCGCATGCGCAAACACATTGTGGCTGCCATTTTGGGGACCAAAATGGCGGTCGCGTTGCGTGTGGCCGGGCGGCGGCGGCAGGGGTCCGCCTGGGCCCGTAAGTCCGGCGACCTGGGCCGGAAACGGCCCGCGGGCCGTAGGTTGCTGAACCCTGATCTATACTATACTATCCTTTTTAGATGCAGTAATGAGTGCTATCTCCAATACTGCAATTGTGCCACAGACTCATGTCATGGCTACTATGTTATTAGCATCCTGTTTGCTCTTAATTCAAGTAAATATGAGAGAGGTCTATTTGTTAATAATGGGGAAAATCTAGCCAGAGTTAAAAAGCTTTCAAACTATACTTTAATGAGTGATATCAGCACATTTTAGTCTATGGCCCATGAAAAAAAAATTAAAAATTGTTCTTCGGCCACATTTTTGTGAGCCATAAACTAAAGATGCTGATTTTATGTTGACTGTTTCAGAACCTAGCTGTTACAGTTCAATGGGTCTCAACTCTTGAGACTGAAAAACCTATGCCCATTTTGCTCATTATTTTAGCCCACACCAAGGGGCTTGACAACATAAAATTATGTTGTACATATAATGAGCAGAAATAATGGGGAATAAACGTAATGTGTAAGCATATCAGTAAAAAGTACCATGCAGCAAAGTGAGATTCCCGTGGATTTCCCAAACATGCTAATGGCTTGGGACAAAAGGAAATACTATAAAAGCATGTAATTCCCAGAACACATTCAATCCGCACAAATAAGACACATAATTCCTGACTGTCAGTAAAACAGATGGTATTTAACTAGAAATGGAAACTATATGATATTCCTGCATGATGGTACTTGTAGTTTAGTGCAAATATGTTCATAAGGTAGCACATGCATGTGCTATTTGTGCTCTGTGGACCATATGAATTCCCCTTCTTTCAAGCCCCTGCCATCCCTGCTGAAACACTGTTCCATCCCATGCACTTCTACTTGTTTTAAAGAATTCATACCCGAGAAGCCTAAAGAATTCTCTTTAAAATCAGTGCACCTGTCTAAAGTGCAAACCCTGTGTACCTTGTCTAAAGTGAAAATATGTTGTTTTAATCAAACTGGAAGTGGGCTTATTATTATTAGTAGTAGTAAAGTTTATTTCTAGAGTGCTGTCGGTGTACACAGCTCTGTACACAGCACTGTTCTGTAATTTCTGATGCTAGATTTTGGTGATGTGTAATGGGAAAAATGTGTGTGTGTGCCCCCTGACAAGTTCTGCAAGGGAAAACTGGTCCCTGGTTCTGCTGAAGTCCTCCTCCGTGATCCAAAATTACTACTAGTTCAGAATTTTAAAAACATCCTAATCATCCTATCATCCTATTTCCAATGGGAGCCATATGGATGCCTCTGGGACATGGCCCAATTATCCATTAAATATAATCTAACCAAGTGTCTTATTTTTAAAATAATATGGAAGCTAGTTGATCTATAATAACTTGCATTCATTGTTGTCATTAACTACTGTCAAGTCAGCTTCAACTTATGGCAACCTTTGAACAAGAGACCCCCAAGATACCCTGTTACTAACAGCCCTGGTCTTGCAAACTCAGGGCCTTGGCTTCCTTCAATAAATCCAATCATTATAATATCTTTGTCTCCTACCTTCTGCTTTTCCTAAAATTATTGTCTTTTCCATTGAGTCCTGTTCTCTCATGATGTGACGAAATATGATAGCCTCAGTTTGGTTACTTAGGCTTTTAGGGAAAGTTCAGGCTTGATTTGGTCTTGGACCAATTCACTTGTCTTTTTGGCAATCCATGATATCCATAGAACTTGCGCCTCCTCCAAAGAAAGAAATACCATATGCTCCATTGCAGATTTCTGAAGTAACTGTTGCAGTCCTTGGGAGAAAGATGGACACCACCAGCAAGATAAAAACACAGTGCCAAAGTCCAGGACATACTGCCTCAAATAGGCCAGCATCACCTGGAGTGATGCAAAACCACATTATCAGATATTACCCTGCCACAAAGGTAGTAGGGAGGGCAAAACCTCCCATAGCTGAAGGCTTAGGAGAATGCAAATCTTATGACTTAGAAAGATTTTTCTAACTGCTTGTTCATGTAATGCTGAACCATGATTTGATGTTATCTTTGAATTAGCCCTCTGGTTTAGACAAATTACCCAGAGCACTGCATCCTTATGATTTCCATATAAGTTCATTATATTTTATAGTTGAAAGTTTCTTTCAACCAGATTGATTTGCCTAGACGTTGTGGATTTTATTTGGACTAGCAGTTATGATGGTTCAGTTGGCATGGATTTACTCTTGAGTAACATTTCATGTCTAATCTTGTTTTTTAAATGTCACTTGTACCAAGTATCAAAACAGTATCATTTCATACAGCTCAAATCAATATGATATATGAAATATTTTACATAAAAATGAGGAGTCCTTACAGAACAAAAGAAACTGTCTTGTCATCAAAAGGCATGTGTTTTATTGATCTTCAGTTACAAGAGGATTTTAAGAGATATCTGGTTATAAACGGATTTTAAGAGTTATATATTGTAGCACCTATTTTGAGAGCAGGACGTTTGTCCATAAAAAATCCAAATAAATACATAAATATCTTATCAGGGAAGGAGATGTATGTCTATATGTGGGTGTCTGTGTGTATAAGAAACACTCCATAAAGCTAGAGAATGCTCGTCTCTCATCTACAGTACTTTAATGAGCCACAACCACATTTTAAAAGGAGACCTGAGAGCAAGTAAAAGATAGTACAGCGGGGGATAAATTATATTCTAGAGGATTTTACAGAACGCAAACACAGCGATCCTATTCCAGACACATAACATTTAGCAAATCAGTTAGCTTTTAATGAAACACTCAAAAGGTACAATAGATTACTAACATACATTAGATTACTCATGATCTAATTATTTTGTTGTAATCCACCCTCGAGTCAATCTCAACCCATGGTATCTCCAAGATTCCCTGTCCTCCAAGTGCTCTGCTCAGTTACTGCAAATTCATACCTATGACCTCTTTTATAGAATCCATCCATCTAGCATGTGGCCTTCCTCTCTTTCTGCCTCCCTCCAGATTTCTTAGCATTATTGTTTTCTCCAATGAGTCTCATGATGCGGCCAAAGAACGACAGTCTAGTCATCTTGGCTTCCAGAGAGATTTCTGGTTTGATCAGTTCTAGCATCCATTTGTTTGACTTCTTGGCTGTCTGTGATATCCTCAACAATCTTCTCCAGCACCACATTTCAAATGGATAGATTTTCTCCCTATCTTCTATCTTAACTGTCCAGCTCTCACATCCGTACATGGTAACAGGGAATACAATTGCTTGTATGATTGTAACTTTTCTGCTCAGTTGTATATCTTTACATTTTAGGATTTTTTCTAGTTCTTTCATAGCTGCACTAACCTGTCTCTTGTTTTCAAATGCATGCCTTTCCTCAGTATACTTCCTATATTTGGAACAACCTCATTTTTCCAGGTAAAAATTACTGCTACTTCCTCTGGCAAAATGGAATTCTTGCAGTTTCCTTCCCAAGCTTTTCATTTTGTTTTATCAGGACGTGTTCTTTCTTTTCACCTTTCTTCTGCCTGAATTACCCAGACAGCAAATCCATGTATCTTTTCCATATTCTAATCAGAATGTGATACCTAGTTTAGCAATAAACATGTTTTAATTTTTAATCATTACACCCTAATGTTGAAACATACACAAGCTGTTCTTAAAACAGCTCCAGATTGTCCATACCAAAAAGAGAGAGAGAGAGAGAGAGAGAGAGAGAGAGAGAATGCAAGCCGGTGACAGCACAAGATTTCTTTGCCGAAACATCATGATCAGTACAGATGCTCCCATGAGGGAAAAGGCTGGGGGAGGGGATGTTTGATTTTCAAAAAGGATCAGAATAAGTAAGTGTAGCCAAGTCAATATTTCTGATGAAAACAAAATGGAAAATGTACAGCTGATCTAGTAGTATTTTTGAGGAAGTCACTACTTGCCAAATTTCACATTTTAACACATTTAAAAATTTCAAAAGCTTTTCACTTGGTCTTGTCCACACTTACTGGGGAGTAAGTCATACTAATTACGCTGTTACTTTCAAATGAGCATGCTTCAACTTGCACCTAAATCAAGATAAAAGAAATGAATACTCTACAAGATAAAAGAAATGAATACTCTTTCAAAACCATAAGAATTGCAACCTTTCTGGATCCCTTTATAAGTGAAAATGGCTACTACTTTATGGACTACAATGTCTACTAAGAAATTGTTTTTAGTGCATAAGAAATTATCTACCTGATTGGGAGAGGGAACATTGATTGCATAGTGCCTGAAATGTTCAGCTAGAACAGTGCCAAATTTAGGGCTGGGCTTTGAGACAGAAGTCCAAGGAATCTTAAATCTAGTGTCCACTCATCTTGTTGCACATCAGGAATGGAAAGAGGCATGTGGAGATGATCTTTTCACTTCCTGTCTTCTCTCTCACCCAGTCATTTGCCCTAGGTAGCCCTCCATTCAGAGACAGAGCCCATGGCAAAGACAGAAAGAAGAGGACTGGTTGCAGCTCCCAGTGTCATGTGCACTCACAATTGTGTCTGTATCTGTTCAATGTGTTATTGTGAAGGAATCCCAGTACAGTGCTCAAACAAATAACTTACAACACTATCACTCTCTTAGAAATGGCTACTGTTTCTAACTAGCAAGTTTTTAGAAAGTCAACTTTTAGAGTCTAATCTCAATATCTATGTATATATATATATACAATATTATTAATACTAATGCCTACAACAACACCCTCTGTCTCCACACACACACACACACACACACACACACCATACTGAGTTGCATTTGCCTTTTCACTTATTCAGAAAAAACAAACTCTAAAAGTGAAAAAACCTTTCCTAAATTAAAGACAAAATGCATTATCTTGGATAACGATACTGAAAGATGGAAAAATCAAATAAATGCAAATACAATGCAATTCAAATAATACTAGTCTCTGCCACCAAAATATGTAGCATGCTGAGAAACTGAATAATAAAGACTTTAATACACACATAGCAGAACTCCAACAGTGTTCAGCTGGTCTTGGAAAATAACATTCTACTTTTTTCTTCCTGGACTGAAGGTGGGGAATCATTAAGGAGAAAGTGTTCAGAAAATAGTATATTGCAAATTGCTATTGAAAACACGACTGAAAAAAATAACATTAACAAGATTGTTATTAAAAAAAAATACTTAGTGAACTATTCTCAAAATTACTTTATTAAAAGCATATTGGCTTTAAAAATCTTGAACACACGTAGTACAAAAAATATTCTAGACATCTCTAATGATTGCTTCCAATCCTCAGACAGCTTAGTACTTGCAAAACCTTTCACCATCTTTTGATCATTCCTGTAAATCATAATGGTAAAACTCTGAGGTTTTAGAAATCTGTTTTCTTTTCCTTCTCAAATTCCCACCCCCAAACATCTCTACCCTCCACCAAACCACATGCTTGGGAGGTTCAAAAGATTGCTTTTCCTGGCAGGCTTTCCTACTGTGCTTCTGGAATGTCATACATTTCTAATAGCTCCCCCTCTTCTTGCCTGCCCTTCCCAACACAGTTTACCTTTTCTCTGCCTTTACACTTCACTGCATTCTGATTATTGGAAGCTATGATGGCGAAAAGAAGATCTTGTATTATGCCATCTGTACTTAAGCGCACAGCATGAAGATAGTTATGGTTCTTGCTCCATCATCTAACAATTCATGTTACCTGGAACTATGGAAATATTTGGAATATAAATACATTCCAGATATGGCCAGTAAGGCCTGAAGATCTTTGTGTTTTCTCAGTATGTGTGACAGCCTTCAAAGTTGGTCCTTTAGTTTAAGAAAAGTATCATCTGAATAATTAGAATCACTCTTCTGAGTGATTAGACTTAACAAGATACTGCATTATGTCTGGTTTTCCTCCCTTTCAAAATTTTGTATTTTTATGATTTGACCCATTAAGTTCCATAGTGCCTTTGGCATGTGTAAAGAAGTAATTAATCTAAGATGCAGATACTGAATGGTACACACCATTTGTGAGTCCTGTTTCAATTCTTAATGCCACATTCAGAACTTGAAAGTAACATATAAGTAGTGACATCATTTTTCTTTGAAGCATCAAGAACACCAATGGTGTAAAGTAGGGAGAGATAGCACATGCTGCGGTCATTATATGAGGATGCCCCCCTCCACCATGATGAGACATAATAAAACAGGCTCCTTAGAGCTATTTCTTTAGATCAGGGGGCGGCAACCTACGGCCCGCGGGCCGGTTACGGCCCAGGTCCTGGTACTTACCTGCCCAGGTGGACCCCTGCCGCCGCTGCCACCACCGCGCATCACCGCCACCATGCGTTTTGGCCGCCGTGCAGCCGCACGCACCACAACCGCCATTTTGATTTCCAAAATGGTGGCCGCGACGCATTTGCGCATGCGCAGGAGTACTGCGCATGCGCAAACAAGTCACGGCCGCCATTTTGTTCTCCAAAATGGCGGCCGCCACTCGTTTGCACATGCACAGTACTCCTGCGCATGCGCAAACATGTCGCGGCCGGCATTTTGGAAATCAAAATGGCGGCCGCAACATGCACGGAGGCAGGTGTGGTAGCGTGTGCAGCAGCGGTGGCAGCAACGCATGTGGGGGGTCCAGCGGAGGGGAGGACTTCGGGGGACCGGCCCCCGGCTCAAAAAGGTTGCCTACCCGTGCTTTAGACTGAGGAATTAAGGGTCCTTGAACTTGTCAGGTAATCTGGATTCTGGCTGGTGTTCCATTATTATCCTCTGGCCACCTAGGTGTTCAATTTGTGATGATGATTAAACCCAGACAGGAAGCAATAACATCAAGACTCCACTTAAGCATTGTTAAGTTGTGAAATCTCAGGATATTTCCATGGGATAATGAGCATCCACTTCCGTTATCTTTTGGGGTATTTATCATAGGCATTCATATATATATAAACATATGCATTCCTCTTAGGGAGAAACACAGACATTTCAATGTATGTAAGGAATCATACATCATTATATCATATTATATGGCAAGTAAGACATTACAATCTCTTAGGGAACTGATAATTTATCTCTCTGCATCCCTTCAACAGGTAGTTACTATATATAGGACTACAGCGCGCCCGCACCACACACAGCTTTAAGCTTATGTGTATGGCAAGCGCTGGAAGCAATAATGGCATGCGTGCTGCCGCTGAAACATATGACTTGAGGTCCCACATTTTTTGCCATATGCCCGGGGTGGGTAGGTGTCCAGAATGGATCCCAACATATACAAAGGGCCACTGTATAACCATTTTAAACTGTATAACTCAGCCATATAACCATCAACATCATCAGATTCTTTCACACTTTCCATAGTGTCTGCTAGGACATTATAGACATTTCAGAAAGGTTTCAACATGTACAGAATTCTGTCCCTTGTATCATAGCCTCAACCATCTATCAATCAATGAATACAATATTGAAACACTATAAATCTCTAAACAGGATTCTGTGAACACAAAGATATCCAAGGAGTTAGTATCCTTGGGCGCTGCTATAGCTTAGTTGTATCTGTTATATCCACAAGCATCTACTAACAGACATCCAATTACACTGGGACAAATATCTATTTTAGCATAAGTCTAGATATATACAAACATTTACTGTTAAGGTTTTCTTTATTAGTGTGTCACAGTTTTATAAATGTTATGTTTCCAATTCCATGTAAAGATTTGTTCAGAATTTTTCCCCTTCCTCCTTCAGTAACAGAACAGTGTGGCATTTTCCCCCCATGGGATTTACATCTTGATAATATTAAACTGACTTTTTGTCCATCAGTTGAAATGGAATTCAGTTTTCTCATCCCCCCCTCCCAAAATTACTAAAACTGTGGTTATCATCTGAAAGCAGGCTAATAATACTGCTCAGATGCAAACACACGCCATACCCACTATCATTTCTGAACTTCTGCTTATCAAGAAGTGTCAGAAAATGGCCTGCAGCAGTATCAAAAGGATTACTGGATTCAAGCCAAGCAGTTCAGCACATAACATTTCCCACACATCACCTATGTCTGCTCTGAATGTTCTAAGTTATCACAGAACCCTTGGATCAATACAACCTCAAAATTTAAACCACACATAGCACTTCTGTTTGCACATTGTTGAGATAATCTGAAAAGTCAACTTGTTCTTGAATGTAGATGTGATTGAAATACTCTTACAATAGCTCTACAATTTATTCATTATGTTGGGAAGTTAGGCATCTGGGTTCAGGGCTGAATCTAGGAATGCACCCAAGCTGCAAACCTATCTTCAAGGTGAGTGTAACTCTTATCCCTGATCCCCAATCTGATTTTGGACTAACCAGGAGCACCTCTGTATTTTCTGGATCAAAGTTCAATTTGTTAAATCAACAGACACAGGACATTTGATCAAATGATGAGAATGACAAAAATAATTTACAACTTTAGTTCCTCACCTCCATTGCACTTTTGCTGCTTTACAAAGAACAACAGTGGACAAAACTGAAAGAGATTAACCCCTGAGATGTCATCCAAGCAAATTTATGGATATAAAGCTGGTCAGCTCACTCACCCAGAATCAAGTTAAGGCTACATCCTCACTTCAGAAATAAACCAGTTTGACACCACTTTAACTGCTATGGTTCAATGCTATGGAATTCTAAGAATGGTAGTTTGTTGTGGCACCATAGCCCCCCTCTCTCCTGTGTTCTCCCATTTTCTATAAGAAATGACTAGGACTCACTTTCTGATTTTTTAAAAGGCCTTTCCTGGTCATAAAATGGCCCAGAGGTATCCCAAAACATTTCAAAAATGTACTCTGTGTCCCTTAGAAGGCATTTGGGGAGTTTTTACTATGCGTGTGGGGGGGGGGGGGGGAGAAAGAGCCATAAAATGGACCTGATGTCACATGTAGGCTGAAGCATGCCCTTTGCCTACTCCTACTTTAGACATTTTAAACTGGTTTTACTGTTTTAAATTAGTTTAGTTTTTTGTCTGTACACTGTCCTGAGTTCTTTTTTCATATAGGGATCAAAACATATAAATGAGTACACAAATAGGATGTAGATATTTCGTCTAACACGTGGAGGACAACAAGGACAGTAATATTATTATGCTTGGAATTAAAGGATTAGATAAGATGAATAAAAACAAATTATGTTTATAATCATTTTAGCAAGAACAACAAGAAGAAATCAAATCTCAAGGATGAAAAGATTCATATGATCACCAGCTGCTCCCTGATCCAGTTAAGCACTGCAAAATGAGATATACTATTAAATCCTTTAAAAGAAGGTCTTGGCTTTTTGGCTTGTCCATGCAAAACATCTGGAACAAATATCTGGAATCAGAACAGCAACTAGGATTTACCTGAATTTTGCAACCACATATATTTTCAAGGTAAAAAGGATATGACGTAATCCCCGTGGACAAGGAAATATCCACTTTTTCCCCATGGTTCATAGTGATTAGCAGTTCCCATCAGTATTGTACTCTCCCTCAGGTTCCCTTCTTGCCTGACTGGTCAAACATATCAGACGTTACTTCTGAATGTGATGACATCATTACACTATGCAGCCCAACTTGGTTATGTGATATTATTATGTTATTGTGTTAGGTAAACTAACATAATACTTTCCCTTTGTCCTATACAAGGAGGGAAGAGAACATATTCATTGACAAGAAAACCATATTGCACAGACAAGATAACATCAGTTCAGCTAACTTAGCAATGAGGATCCCTGAGAAAAACATATTTGATTACTTTCAAGTCCCTTTCCCTCAACAAAATTACTGAAAAAGGTGCTGTTGACAGCAGGTGACTGTATTTCTCATAAGTGCTCCATTTTGGCTCAATATCAATACCAACCTGGCATGTTTTTAAAGAGTCATGTTAAGTGGACCAAAACCCCTATTAACTCAAGGATAATACACAGCATCCAAGGTTATTACTGAAAATGCTTCCCACTGAATATGTCTCATCTACCCACTGACTCATGAACCCATTAAACTGTCTGCTATCCTCAAGCATATAGGCTGCTGTTCGATACTCACTTAAATAGAGGAGTAAATCCCACTGAAATCAATAGGACTTATATCTGAAAAGATACACACAGGATTGTGCCATGTTGTTACACAATAAAGAGTAACTCCTTAAAAAACATACAATTTGAACAGGATATTGATTTTTGCAATCCCATTTCAAAACATACCATATATGTTTGTCTATAAGTCAATTTTTTTTTGCCAAAATGTTGATCCCAAAATTCTGGGTCAACATATATGGGTCAATACAGTAATCCTGCTCAGAAAGTTCCTAAAAGTACCACCCCATTCTCCTTACTTCGGCAGCACTACCCAGACAAGAAGACAGACTGTGTGTGTGTTTGTTGCTGGTTTGCTAGAGAGATCCCACTGGATTTGCAGAAAAAGGGGGTGTGCTGGTGCATTTGTGTATGTGTGTTTGTTGATGCTTGGTCCTACTGTATCTGCAAGGAAAGGGGTTCCATTTTTGTGTGTTTTTATGTTTGTTGCTGTTTGCTAGAGAGATTCAAAAGTCCTGCTGGATTTGCAAGGAAAGGGGGTACAGTTTTGTGTGTTTTTATGTTTGTTGCTGTTTGCAAGAGAGATACAAAAGTCCCACTGGATGTGCAAAGAAAGGGGATGCAGTGTGTATGTGTGTGTGTGTGTTGCTGTTTGGTCCCACTGGATTTGCAAGGAACAGAAGTACATACGTGTGTGTGCGCGTGCGCGCGCGCATGCTTGTTGGTGCTTGGTCCCACTCAATTTGCAAGAAAAGGGTGTGAGTTTGTTTTCCTGGACTTTGGAATCTCCCTATAGCCACATGGCAAGGAGGAGGAAGAGCCTGTCTGTCCTCCCCACCATATACCATCTTATGTAAAGAATGAAACAACATGTAGGCATCTGACTAACATCTCCAATTGTTTTTCTCCTGTTTGGTTTGTAACATCTTGCCCGATGAAGAAGCCCATGGAGCTTCGAAAGCTTGCAACAAATATATTGTGCATTTTGGTTGGCCAATAAAGGGATCACTGATGGGTATTTGTATGA
Organism: Phrynosoma blainvillii; assembly: GCA_026167975.1. Classification (NCBI taxonomy): domain Eukaryota; kingdom Metazoa; phylum Chordata; class Lepidosauria; order Squamata; family Phrynosomatidae; genus Phrynosoma; species Phrynosoma blainvillii. The sequence goes on along the minus strand of JANUYF010000003.1, from coordinate 47,142,671 downwards.
GTATATATGGTATATTGTATGGTTCTGGTACCTCAAAAACCTGAATAACATGAAGGTCAGATATTATAGGATAATTACATGGCACTGTACAACTGAGAATGTTGACTGCTGGGGTTCGCATAATAGATAAAAATAGAAGTTCTTTAATATATTTGCCTGGAAATATATCCTGCAGTAACCCCTAAAATGCCTATTCCTTATGAGTATGTCTTAAATTTCTTAAGTTTCTTAACGTTCATTCTCTTTTATTTACCCCCCAAGTGCTTTCCTTTGTTTCAATTTTGCAGTGCAGCCAACAGGGGGGTTGAGTATGTTTCCAGATGCCAATGCAGTTTTCTTGGGAACACTTATGGTCACAGTCCATTTTTTGAACATCAAGAACACAGAAATATTCCAGGTAATATTGGTAATTACTGTATTTGCATTTTGTCAGAAAGTTTTTTGAAATATAGCAATAAAACAAAGCAAACATTCAAAAACTGTGGGAAAATATCTTCTTCTGGATATTGACAAAATGTATCCACATCACCTGTAAATGTTGACCATCACCAAAATTGTGCACATTCACTGTAACATATCTGCACAAACATGGAAGTTCTAAACCACTGATAGGCAACATGGTGCCCACCAGATATTCTAGACTACAACTCCCAAAGAGTATGGCCAAAGAGCAGGAATATTCAGTATGTCCTTTTAATTTGAAAAGAGAATCACCACTGAACTGCACATGCTCAATGGTTTATTCTTAAATTTTGAGTTTCTTACAGTCAAACTATACCTTATGCCAATCACACAGCATGCACTCCCCTGTGTTGTGTATAAGCATGTAGGGTTACTATCTACACCACTATACTCTGTCCTGACATTTGCTCACTTCCATTATCGAAAGAAAAGGAGTAACTGAGTATTAAGGACCCAGAGGAATTTCAATTCAAATCATACTGTTATAGTTATTATTCATATTCACTACATCTTCCTGTATCAGACTCCCTATCAAATTATTATATCGATGGATGTAATTACATGCTCTAATTGCCTCTGAGTCTGCTTCCATATTAGCCCTTTTAGTTTGTATCCCAGGAAAGTAAAAGATTATAGTACAATCACCATTTCAGGAAGCAGTTTTAGGAATTATTGCTACACCATAAATGAAAAGTGAAAGCTATCCAAAGCCTGACAAATAAAATAGTATCAACTGAAATAATAAATAAGGGACTTAGTTTGATCACTGTTCTATGTGGTATTGTAATGTATTAAAACATTTATTTCTCATTCATAAGAGCTAGAAGTGTAGTTTTATATGAAAGTCTCAGTTTGAGAGACCCCATGAGTTGTCTAAAAAGATCATGTAGGTTTAATTTTTAAATTCAACTTTAAGCAGCAGAGAAATGAATCTAACCATTTTCCTGGAGGGGAAAATCAGCAAAAACAAAACAAAACAAAAGCACCAATCCACTAACTATTACAATCAGTATTTCAACTTCTTTCACTACTTGCTTTTCAGAAGTCTCTTGGGTTTACAGCAAAACACAGTAGTAGTCATGATAAGGTTAATACGATGCATTAGGCAGTTACAATCAACTACCTTGCCGTTGTGTGCCTTTAAGTCGTTCCTGACTTATGATAACCCTAAGTTGAACCTATCATAGGGATTTCTTGGCATGTTTCTTCAAAGCGGGTTTGCCATTGCCATCCTCTGAGGCTGAGACATTGTGACTTGCCCAACCCAGTAGGTTTCCATGGCCGAGTGAGGATTCAAACCCTGATCTCCAGAGCCATAGTCCAACACTCAAGCCACTACACCAGGGGTAGGCAACCTAAGGCCCGGGGGGGGGGGGCGGATGCGGCCCCCTGAGGCCTTTGGACCGGCCCCAGGCCAGGCCTGCCGCCGTCGCCACCGTCGCCCCCCGCCGCCGCCCACCATGATGATATTGATTATTGTTACTTGCTCTTGGGGTTTTCTTGGCAAAATCTCCACAGGGGTTTTGCCATGGCTTTTCTGGGGCTGAGAGAGTGTGCATGCATATTTTTTATTATTTTTTTAAAAAAAATTAAAAATATATTTTTATTTATTTATTTATTTTTGGTGCTTCGGCCCCCCAATTGTCTGAGGGACAGCAACCCGGCCCCCGGCTCAAAAAGGTTGCCTACCCCTGCACTACACCATGCTGACTCACACAATGAACTAACCCCATGACATTATGTATGATACATTTTCTTAAGAACTCATTTTAATATACTGATTTTTAATAGCATAAAAAGTACTGAGAAATACCAACATGAAAATATCCAAAGAAATATACCACTGTTCCAGCATGTATGCCAAGTGTAGCAGATCTTCCAAGATACAGGGGGCTGTAGGAAGAGGGAATTAGCAAAAATAGCCTGTCCCTTTTCTACAGTGAGAATGTCCTGTGAGCAGAGTTCCTGTCACTCTAAACCACTGTCTTTTATTAATTTGATATGTACCGGTATACTAGATGCAGAATGCAAACATGAAAACACAACTTGGTACTGTCATAGCTACAAAGGAAGTGATAGTTATATTGTTGCAGTTCCTATAATCAGCTCTACAGAACAAGCTTCCTCTTTATTTATCAGGAAGTCCACATTTTTTAAACAGCATAGCGTTTTTTTTTTTAATCCACCCCTTTCAGCTATTCACATGCTATGCCTCACACTTCCAAGAATGCTTAGTCTGAAATAATCCCAGTGTTGAACTGAATTTACTCGCATTGAGCTGTGTATGAGCACAGCCTCAGTTAGCAATAATACAGATTGAATTATCAAAAGCTAATAAAGTTAATTCAATGTCTAGTTTATGTACTTGCCAGATCCATGTTTGATAATTAGATTTCTATGTAGCTTGATAGTTGTGTGTTCCCTAAACCCTGTACAACTACCAGCATCAGGAAATATGCAACATTTGTTCCAAATATGGCACATACCTGCTCATTCATGCACACTTCAGTTATAGCTTGTGCAGAAGGAAAGGTATAGCATGCTTCTCTAAGGGTTCTCTTAACAGCAAAATGTGCTTGCTTTGGGGGGGAAAACACCATGAGGTACACATGCCGGCTTCAAATATCTTCAAGTCCACCATTCAGAAATTCCTGCCTACATGATCCCACAATTCAAACTCAGGGCCTTTGCAGACTGCCAGAAATAGTGCACATTAAATTGAGGCACTGCCCTGGCTCAGTGCTAGGGAATCATGGGAACTGTATTTTATTGTGGCACCAGAGCTCTCTGACAGAGAAGGCTCAATGTCCCAGAAAAAATACAATTCCCATGACTCCCTGGCACTGAGCCAGGGCAGTGCCTCAATTTAATGTGCACTATTTCTGGCAGTCTGCAAAGGCCCTCACTTCCACAGCTATAGCCTATTGTCACCTGTGCCATCTTCACACTTGGTTATCTGTTCTAAAGAATCTGTTCTAAAAATGACTCAGAAAGTCAATTAAGATGGTGAGACCACATGAAAAGTGTAGAAAGGAGCCACACACAAAAGCATGCTAATTTATTTTGGTACTCACACATAAATAAAAAGGGAAGAACTCACAATGATTTTTATGATTGCATTCTTTCTAGCTTCAGATTTGGAAACCATTTGACACCCACGATGAAGACATGTGATTGACTGATAATCTTCTATATCTGTAAAATACATTATCCTAGCTCTAAAATAGAGGTTTACACTTCATTTAGCCTTAGGCAAACAAATATGGTGAACTTCATCCCAGGCATTTTTTTTTTAAAAAGCATCAGACACTTAAATACTTGTTTTCTACAATACATCTCATATGTACTGCAAAAAAGAACATGTGGCCTCCTCCAATGTTGTTCTGTCTTTATACAGACTTTTTTCTCTGAGTTGAGGTAAAAAGGTTGACATCTACGTACTATGTAATAATGCATTTTTAAAATGGGAGATCAATTTATATATTAAATTTACTGCCTTGCCAGAAGGGCCAGTGCTCTTGCCTATATTGTTCAAAAGATCTGGTTGGGAACTAGGTACCCCAGTCTTACAGGCTTGAGAACTAGTGGTACAATACAGTTGACCCTTCATAGCCATGGACTTTTTTTATCCACAGATTCAAGCATTCATGGATTGAAAATATTCCAAAAAATATCAACTCCAAAAAGCAAACTGTGATTTTCCTATTCTATATAATGGACACCATTTTACTATACCACTGTATTTAATGGGACTTGAGCATCCACAGATTATGGTATCCACAGGGGGTCCTGGAACCAAACCCCAGTGGATAACAAGGGTCCACTGTACACTGAAATGCTGATATAAAGACAATTAAAAATCATTATGGGAATGTGCCATAGTTCATTTGTTGAAGACAGATCATAGTTCAGTGGTACAGCACACAACTGGTATTCAAAAATACCCAGGTCTTATCTCTGGTATCACTAGTTACGGCACAGAAAGGCGGCTAGTGACCAATGTCCATCAGTGTTTCTTGTTGTGTGCCATAAGTCAACTTAACCTGTGAACCTGTCACAGATTTTTCTGACGTTGAGAGTGTGTGACTTGTACAAGGTCAGCCTGTGGGTTTCCATGGCCAAGCAGGGATTTGAATCCTGGTGCCCAGAATCACAGTCCAATGCTCAAACCACTACACCACACTGGCTCCTTCCTCAGTGTACACAGTCCTAAAATAGATGGACTAATGGTAGCTATAAAATTAGGAGGTGGTATCACATGCTATTGCCTCTCCTTCATACGTTTATTTTTAGAATTATATAATTCTAAAAGCTAACATTTATGAACATCAATTCCATATCTAGTTTGTGCACTTGCCAGATGGTTGATAGATTTCTATGTAGTTAAATAGTTGTGTGTTCCCTAGACCCTGTACAGCTACAAACATCAGGAAATGTGTTGTTCGTAAACATAAGCATATAATTCTAAAAATAAGTACATGGGGGAGAGGCAGTGGCACATGATACCATCACCTAAGCTGAAGGCACAGGGCCTAAACTCAGTTTACACCTGTGGATTCAGTGTACACCCAGTGCTTCAAGCGAGCAGATCAAATGCTCTTAAATTTGAGGAAATTAGGAATAATTTTGGAACACTCACAATTATCTGAAAAGCTATGCAGAAGACACAGAGCTACACATGCCCCATGCATATAAAACATCCTTGAGCATACAGAGTAATGCCTTTTTTGCTACATTTCAAATGTATCTCCAGAATTTACTCCTGAGATTTTGAGCCAGCTCCAGGTACTCAGGAAAAAATTTAGGGGGAAATTTACAACCCACTTAACTCCCACTGTGAAAACACTGGAGGGAATAGTAAAATACAAGGGAGGAATGGAAGAAAAGAAAGGCAATGAAGCCCTATAAGTGGCCAACAGTGTGAAAAGAGAGAAAAGAAAGAAGTTCACAATACCTTTTAAGCAGGAAAGTCTCCATGGCAAAACTGATAATTTGGAAAACCACGACTATAGGGCTAACACCTGTTTCAGGTTTTTGAACATGTGGAACGATCTAATAGGGTTTTTTTTTAAAGAATTACTAGCAACAGTGCTTCTAGATCCTCCTTCCCAAGTTTTATTAATGAAAAGGTGCCTTGAAAACTACATTCCTTCAAACAGCAGAATGATATCACTGCTCTGATTATGACAATGGGGAAACATTTTATTAAACCTATCTAGAGCTAAAATGCCAGGATCATAATAGCCTATCACTAGGGATGTGATGAAAGCTCATTACCATTCATTAAACATACACGACTTTTTGTTTTCTCCATGCTAGGCTCAAGTATTTATGAACTCTGAAATTTGGCACCTGCTTGACTAAAGTGTGAGAATTTGCAGATACTTCATTTGCAAAAGAAGCAAGGAGTGGGCACATCAGTGAGAAATGCTATGTTCAGGACTTTTTTTTTATTAAGTAATAAAAGTAACAGTACCTAAGCCATTAATTTTATTTATGTGAGTCTCAACGGCTGTACACACAGGGACAAAGGCCCATTCCTGCCCCCCGGCCCAGCCTTGTGTCTTCCTGTGTGGATGACACAAGCCAATTCCCCCACCCTCACCTCAGGGCCAACATCAGGAAGACCAGACACCAATCTGTCAGTCCTGATCCAATCCTGGCTCAGAAGGGCCTCAGTGTGGGTCAAAAAGACCTGCTGTTTGCTGTGAAGTTTTTAAGAAATTCCACAGCCACATCCAGCAGACTGGATGGCCCTGCATGTCCCTTACTTTCCTTTGCCGTCGCCACTACTGAGAAGACCTTTGATGTAGCCTCTGATATGGAAAGAGGCTGTCTGGCCACATGGGTGTAGCCAGATGCCCTGTTTCCACATCAAAGGCTGTGGTGGGGGTCGTCTCAGTAGAGGTGATGGTGGAGGAAGGTAAAGGGCACACAGCAATAGCAGGTCCATTGTGCAGCAGTGAACAGGCATGTGAACACTCACCAACCCCGAACCAGCCTGGGGACTGACATTGAGGATAACACCGGCCAAGCTGGCCCATCTACTCAGTCCCTCAGTCAAGGCAATTTGAATTACTCCACTCAGCTGCAAGGGGGAGGAGGAGAGGAAGGAATAGTAATAGCAAGTACATTTCTATACTGCTTATCAGTGAACTAACATTCCTAAGAAGTTTACAATGTGTAAGCCAACTGCCCCCAACAAGCTGGGTACACATTTTACCAACCTACATAAGGATGGAGGGCTGAGTGGACCCTGGAGCTCTGCCTGGGATCGAACTCACAACCTTGTGGCTGCAGTACTGGCATTTAACCACTACACCACCAGGGCTCCTCAATTCAATTCTAAAGATAAACACAGGTCATCCTTCCTTGTTAGATACTGTGGAAGGGAAAGATAGCTGAATGTTTTATGCTGCTCTCCAGTCAACTACTAAAAAAATCCATTCAAATCATAATAGTACATGTATGCATCCATATTTCACATGCACTGATATTGTACATAAGCATACATAGCTAGTAGGATCACCTAGCTAACTTGATATTCTTCATTTTAATTCTAATAGTCTCAGTCAAAACAATATGAATTACTCCAGTGGGTTACCAGGGGGAAGAGAGGGTGAAGGAAGATGAAATTCCATCATAATGATAAACACAGAATATCCTTCCTTGTTAGATACTGTGAACTGAGTATTACAGTTTACATTCTAATTGCAATAGGAGTTAGGAAGGGAAAGACAGTAGATTGTTCTCTAGCCCTCATGCTTTGGGAATTTGTCAGTAATATTTCCCTTTTTTGTGAAGGGTGACCAAGTTGAAATATCTCGGCCTCCACAGAGGAGCTAGAAGAGTAATAAAATTTCCTGTCCTCCCTCCGGGATGGAAAAAATAAAGATTAAAAACTACATCACTACTAGCATTTAATGACCTGGCAGTAGTCACTCCATGTTGCAGGAACAAACTAGAAGTTGTTGTTATTGGCCTTCAAGTCATACCCAATTTATGGTGACCCTAAGGCAAAGCTATCAGGGGGTTTTCTTGGTAAGATGTGTTCACAGAGGTATTGCTTTCACATTCCTCTGAGGCTGAGACTGTGTGAATTCCCCAAGGTCACCCAGTGGGTTTCCATGGCTGATGGGGATTCAAACCCTGGTCTCCAGAGTCACAGAGCAATGTTCAAAGCACTATACCACACTGGCTCAACAAACTAAAAGTGGTAACCATTATTCTGAGAAAAGCAGGAATCAAATTATTTCCTTTTCACCTGTGGATAGTTTGTAACAACAACAAAAAACAATGGATACCATATAAGATTTGAGAAGAAGTTTTCAACTGTCTTCTCCTGCTAGCAGAACATCAGAAAGCTTGTCCCTGATAGGATTACCAGGCAAAATTAAAAGGCATAGCTGTGTTTGTCTGGATCACTATATAAAGGGATGGTGTAGGACCTTTGAGACTACAATCACCTGTCCCAATTTGTGGGGGATCCGTTCCAGACCCCTCTCCCCGCAAATTGGGAAAATCGCCAATATTGGAGCCCTATTGATTCCAATGAGGGTACACTCCTGTGTGCAGCACGCACACCATTCTGTCCCTCACAGCTTGCCATCCGTGAAAGAGCAAGGGATGCAAATAGCAAGACCGCGAACAGCGAGGGATGAGTGTAATTGAGAAAAAGAAGTTGGTAGCATAAGCTTTCATATACTAAGAGCTAAAACAGACTGCCTCAAAACGCCAGCTTCTCTGTGGCTGGGGGTGTGGTATTTAGACGCTACCCACCCCGATGCCACCCTGAAGCCAGAATCATGCTGCCTGCACACCTGCCCACACATAGGCTAGCTTCACAGCGTTCCAGCAGCGTGCCATTTACATGCTGCACAAGCATCAGTAAGCCGCAATGGGAATGGAAAAGTTGGCTTTTTGCTGGCACAAAAAGGAGCGGCAATTTGCCGCTTCTTTTTGCACTGGCAAAAAGCCAGATTGGGGCTGCGGTGTGTGGTTGCCATGGCACACGAGTCCACGGCAGCCCCAATCTACCATTTTGGGGCAGTCTGTTCCACCCCAAGTCTACTTCATCAGATCCATGGAGCGTAAAACAGACCATTACAGCTGGAAATGAACTGGCTGTATTTGTGAATAACAATGCAAAACTTGTTGGTATAGTGATGAGATGACACATTCAATTTTAAATATGGTTGTTGGGGGACAAAGGGAGAAGAGAAGATAGTGCCGTAAGACAAGTTGAGTAGCTAAGCATATGAATGGTGTAGGAGATTGCAATATATTATGATGCTGGCTGGGAGTTATTGGAGTGTACTATGATGCTGGCTGGGACCAGAAAGGAGATGTGATAAACTGAGCAAGGGAGGCTTCATAAGGCTTGGGTGTTAACTAATATTATCACATGTGTAGTGTGCCATGAAACCGTGGACTCTGTTCAACCCACTGTCAGACTGAAATGTGTGGATACATTCCAGTTCTGCTGTTTCTGTTTCCAATCTTCCTTTGTAGTTTGTTGTTGGTGTTATTGTTGTTGTTTAAGCACTGCTGTTCTGAAAACTGAGATAGAGTGTCCAGGGAATCTGAAGTGTTTTACAACCTTGATACAAACCCAGATTCTGTCCACACGTCTAGTCAGGAAATGTCATCACAGGACCTAGTCACATCACCTACAATAATAGACGCACTTTTACTTGCCATCTTCTAATGAGATATATGCTATCCTCTGCCCACAATGCCCTTCAGCACTCTACATTGGGCAAACAACCCAGTCTCTGAACATAAATTAGACATTAGAAACTGGAATACACAAAAAAACAGTTGCAGAACACTTCAGTCTTGGACATCAGAAAAGCTGTACCTGAACAAAAAAATCTACAAAGGAAAATTGGAAATAGAAACAGAATAAGGACAAAGGAAATTTCTTGTTACTTAAGTCATATCAAGGCACTAAAATCTTCCAAATACCTTCAAATAACTGTTGGAGACAATATCATGGGATTGGTATGCTTGTTCATATGTAGTGGTCCTATACTATTATAGAAACATCTTGGATATCATAAAATAACATTTTTAAATGACCAAATAAAATATTATTAAGCTGTAATCCTTACATTTCAGGTTACTCAAGGGACACTATCTACACTGCATAGAAAACTTTTATTTTATAGTTTTTAGCAAAAGCAACAATTATTACCCTATAATTGTTGAAAAGACATTTAGAAAATTCAGCAGGCTTTTCTATCAAGGATGGGTTTTGGAGACTTCAAGAACCTATGATAGTGGACAATTTCATCCATAATATGAGATATCTTCAACGTGAAGGCTTTGCAATTCTGTGCTCTATGATTTCTACTTTAGTTGGCTGCAATTAATAGTTTTCTTCACACTTTTTAAGGCATCACTAAGTACATGTTCACTATACAGAAAAATACTATGTAAATATTACGTTAAAAAAAATAAAACACATAAAAATATGAAGCATTACTAGAAGGTATGGACTGGCTGCAAGTAATTTTGACCTTTAATCTGAGCAGAGATACAAACAACTGATCCTTGGTCCAGCTGCAATACTAGCAAGAATGTTTAGAGTATACAGTATGAACTAGTTCTCAACATATGTTACAAACAAATGCTTTGCCTAAAACTGCAGAGGTTCAACCCCCATCTTGCTTCAGAAACTAAGGAAAATAAGATTCTAGCAAGTTGCTCAATTATTGGAATAGTTCCTCTTGCTTGTGTTTGCCATTAGATGCTGGAAACATTTCCATTTCCATCTGCTTAACAGATGCTCAGATCAGCATTCTGCAAGACAACATTTCATATAAAAAAAATTCAAAATGGTTAGCACGCATCTAAGTTAGTAAAAGTTTGGGAATGTTGAGGAAAATATAATCTTGCTGAGGAGGAAAAAAACCTTGAAGAAACTGGAGTATGTCTGCATTCTTTCAAATATCGTTGTCTCACATCTATCATTATCCAGCTAACTGAAAAATTTGTGGGCTAAGCTGATAGATTCTACAAACCCAGGGGATGTTCAACATATAACCTGTCATATTTTTACATACATTTTAATAATCTGAACACAAAAAAGAAGAAAAAACCTAGACATTGGCTGTGTTTGGACAGAAACATAAACAATAGCTTATTCATTTATTAATTACAACAGGGGTAGGCAACCTAAGGCCGGGGGCCAGATGCGCCCCCCCAAGACCTTTGCCTGGCCCCAGGCCAGTCCTCCCACCGCTGCCCACCATGATGATATTGATTATTGTTGTTATAACTTTTCTTGGGGTTTTCTTGGCAAAATCTCCACAGGGGTTTTGCCATGGCTTTTCTGGGGCTGAGAGAGTGTGCATGCATATATATTTTTTTAAAAAATATATTTTTAAAAATTTATTTATTTATTTTTGGTGCTTTGGATCCCCAATTGTCTGAGGGACAGCAACCCGGCCCCCGGCTCAAAAAGGTTGCCTACCCCTGACTTACAATATTTATATCCTGCCCTATATCCAAATATTTTAGGGAGACATAAAGAATACATCAAAATCAAAATGGTTTAAAACATTAAAAATATATTAAACAGTTTACCAATTTTTAAAAAACCCAGACATTTTAACACCAGTTAATAATAATAATAATAATAATAATACGATTTATTTGTATACCGCCCCTCTGGTAAACCAATCGAGGCGGTGAACAACAGAATACATTGATACATTACATTACATTAATGCAATACAACAAATTAAACAACATAATACAGTAATACATTCCAGCAAATTAGACAAAACATTCCCTCCCCCCTGAACATCAAACAAATAACAACATTAAGATCTCATTTACAAACAAATTAAAAAACAATTCTTTAAAATTATACAATATAAGATACAAATTATATAACTGTTAAGAAAAACCCATCCCTCCATCCCACCCCCTCCCACCCACCCACCCAAAAACAAAATAACAAAAACAATATAAAGACAGTTATAATTGAAATATACAATGTAAAGTGCCAATTATAAAATTACTAAGTAAAGTTCCTCCCCCAACCGCGCAGATGTTCACTCAGTTATTCCTGGAGGGCTGTAAAAACTTCTTTGTAGGCCCGGAGATGGTCCCGCCCTCCTCTTCCTCCTCCTCAGCGCCGCCGCCGCCGCCGCAGGGCCGGGTGCGTTGGGGCCAGGAGCGGGGCCCAGGTGCGGGGCCCAGGTGGAGGGGCCCGCCGCCGCTGCCGCTGCCGCTGCCGGGGGAAGGGAAGGCTCGGTGGGGCCTTTGTAGGCCCGGAGATGGTCCCGCCCTCCTCTTCCTCCTCCTCAGCGCCGCCGCCGCCGCCGCAGGGCCGGGTGCGTTGGGGCCAGGAGCGGGGCCCAGGTGTTGGGCCCAGGAGCGGGGCCCAGTTGAAATAACATTGAACAGTGCAACCTTTAGTAGTATGAGCCTAGATAATCTGTGGCTTGTGTGCTTCTCCAATCCCTTCTTCTGTCTAATGCAGGGGTAGGCAACCTTTCCCCTTTAAGGGCCGAGGGACTTCAGCTCCCAGAATCCCAGGAGCTATTGGCCAAAATGGGACTATTGGCCAACATGGCTGAGGCTTCTGGGAGCTGAAGTCCCTCTGCCCTTAAAGGGGAAAGGTTGCCTACCCCTGGTCTAATGCGTCAGAAAATTAGAGATCCCATTTCGGATTAACAGTATAATATTATGTTTCAAACCTGAACTATAGTTGTTTCTAACTATGATCAATTGATTGCCTGACTTTGGATACAATGTTAAGCTATGACTCTGTTGAAAGCTCTGAAACGCCTTCTCGTGAGCCTGATGATAGGAGCTCATGAGCCTGAGGTCTGCCTCTGTCCATTCTATTAAATATATATTACTGTTTATTGTTACAAACCATAACTATTCCAATTTTTCTTCCTTTCATGGTTAAATAGCTAAACTTTTACAAGGTTTCTACAAATTCTAAATGGCTTAGCACCTTAATATATAAAAGAAGAACTCGTCAAATATATGCCTGCATGAGCATGGGTGTCTCCTGAAATCCCCTCACTCTGCCCTCATCATCAGTTTCATGCTCAATTAAAGGAGAAAATACATTGTGGCTGCATCCGAACTGCAAGAATAATTGGGTTTGACACCACTTTAACTGCCATGGCCCAACACTATGAAATTCTGGGAACTGTAGTTTGTTATGGCACCAGAGCCCAAACTACAATTCCCAGAATTCCATAGCATTGAGCCATATCAACTAAACTGGTGTCAAACCCAATTATGTCTGCCATGCAGATGAAGCCAGTGGGAAAGGTCCTTCTCTCTTGAGGCACCCTTGTGTGCAATGCTCTCCCCTTACAGACCCAATTGGCATCAATTCATTATGGAATCAAGTTAAAACACAGCTGTTTATTGAAGTCTTTAGGGCAGGGGTAGGCAACCTTTCCCCTTTAAGGGCCGAGAGACTTCAACTCCCATAATCCCAGGAGCTATTGGCCAACATGGGACTATAGGCCAACATGGCTGAGGCTTCTGGGAGCTGAAGTCCCTCAGCCCTTAAAGGGGAAAGGTTGCCTACCCCTGCTTTAGGGTCTAGTGCAGGAGTAGGCAACCTAAGGCCCAGGGGCTGGATGTGGCCCCCTGAGGCCTTTGGACCGGCCCCAGGCCGGTCCTACCGCCGCCGTCGCCCCCCACCGCCGCCTCCGCCCACCATGATGATACTGATTATTGTTGTTATTACTCAAGGGTAGGCAACCTTTCCCCTTTAAGGGCCGAGGGACTTCAGCTCCCAGAATCCCAGGAGCTATTGGCTAACATGGGACTATTGGCCAACATGGCTGAGGCTTCTGGGAGCTGAAGTCCTTCGGCCCTTAAAGGGGAAAGGTTGCCTACCCCTGTTATTACTTGTTCTTGGGGTTTTATTGGCAAAATCTCCACAGGGGTTTTGCCATGGCTTTTCTGGGGCTGAGAGAGTGTGCATGCATATATATTTTTATTTTTATTTTTTTTAAATATTTATTTATTTTTTTAGTGCTTCGGCCCCCCAATTTTCTGAGGGACAGCAACCCGGCCCCCAGTTCAAAAAGGTTGCCTATCCCTGGTCTAGTGATTTAATCCAATTTGTACAGGTAAAAGGTTTTACATATTTTAATGTTTCAGATAATCTACTCTGTTTTTCAACTGTAAATACTCTTTTATTGCCCTGTATTTTAATCATTTTCAGAACTTTATTGTGTACCATGTTGAAATAAAGCACAGGATATACATACTGTAATAAATTAATAAATTAAAATTAATCTTACCCAGTCTCTTTCCCATTATTAAAGTAGAGTTAACTACACTCACATTTCTTGTTGTTATTGTTATGTGCCTTCAAGTCAACTGCAACTTATGGTGACCCTATCATAGTTTCCATAGCAAGATTTATTCAGAAGAGGCTTGCCACTACCTTCCTCTAAGAGAATGTAATCTGCCCAATGTCACTCAATGCCTTTGCAGACTGCCAGAAATAGTGCACATTAAATTGAGGCACTGCCCTGGCTCAGTGCTAGGGAGTCATGGGAATTGTAATTTTTTCTGGGACATTGAGCCTTCTCTGTCAGAGAGCTCTGGTGCCACAATAAATTACAGTTCCCATGATTCCCTAGCACTGAGCCAGGGCAGTGCCTCAATTTAATGTGCACTATTTCTGGCAGTCTGCAAAGGCCCTCAGTGGGTTTACATAGCTGAGCAGGATTCAAATCCTGGCTTCCTGGAATCCCAGTCCAGCATTCAAACCACTACAGCACACTGGCTCTCTCATGTACTAGCATGAATTCTCCCCTTTTAAACTTCCATTAAGAATTATATCAGCACCAAAGTTAACTTATGTTAAACTTAGGACCTTTGCAGACTTCCAGAAATAGTGCACATTAAATTGAGGCACTGCCCTGGCTCAGTGCTAGGGAGTCATGGGAATTGTATTTTTTTCTGGGACATTGAGCCTTCTCTGTCAGAGAGCTCTGGTGCCACAATAAATTACAATTCCCATGACTCCCTAGCACTGAGCCAGGGCAGTGCCTCAATTTAATGTGTACTATTTCTGGCAGTCTGCAAAGGCCCTTAATCAGAGTTATTTCTAAGTCATGGTCTGGGGTGATCCCAGATTCTAGTCCTAGATTCTTTACCATAGTCAAAGTATAAAACAACATTATGCCTGCAATTATTTGATCAGTAGTCTCACTACTATATAAATGAAAGAGCAATTCCTGGCTTTTTCCCCTTACAAGCAAACTGAAGCACAGCATGTGAGGTTAGTTCAAAACACGGTATATTGTCCATTTTGTATTCCTTGCTTGGTTAACAACAGATATGCTCACAATTCAGAGAGGAAGTAGAATACAGAATTAACTTTGTATTTTATGTTCTTGTCACAGAATAAAATTCTGCATAAAATTCCTCTCCACTCATTTCTCACATTTCTCAACTCTTAAATTAGTGCAAACGCTTCTGAATACCACACATGTGTACTATGTAATGTCCATTTGGGTATACTTCACTGCCATCATATGACCCCATGAGGGAAATAGAGACGATTCAAACTCTGAATTTCTACTTATTTTTGCCCCAAAGCAGAGATATTTGCAAGTGAATATTAACTAATATACAAGCAGAGTAGTAGGAAATATGTAGGCTAGACCAGTAGAAGACAGCTGTCATATAGCTGTTACGGCTTTTGGTTGAGTGTTTTTAAACTGTATGTCTCAAAACTTTTTACAAAATATTTCAAAAATAAAAAAAAATGCTGAGAGTATTGAAACTAAACATAAGGTTTTCTGTTTACAGCAAAATAAACAAGAGTTCTTATTTCCTCAATAAATTATAGGTTCTCCTTTTACACTAAATCACAGATATAACAATGCTATTCTGATCCCCTTAGGATAGTTTCCTTGCCAAGTCTACATTTTTGGAAAACACTCTGGAAAACTATTTTTCTGAAACCATTTTGAAGGACTGACATTGCCGGTGGTGGGAAGGCATCCAGTGAAAAAAATTGTTATTCCATATCTTACACTGCAGATAATATAAAACGGCTAGCTTCTTGGATGATATTACTCGGGTGCTTCCAAGCTTTCCCCATGGTTTCATTTACAGAGCAGGATTACCCATCAGGTATTTGACTGAGATTAAAGACAAAGTGTACATGCACACTCACAAGAGAGAGAGAGAGAGAGAGATTTCCATATTTAGGCTGCATGGGCCAACTGGAAGTAAAATTCAAAACCACTGGTTTAAGGTTTTCTGTTAAGGGAAATAACATCTATGAAGAGCTGCAAACACACACACAAAACAAACCAAAACCCCCAAAACACTGATTGAATCAAAACTCTATAAAAGGGAAAGTTGGATGAGGAGCGACCTTTTGTCTTTTGTTTTTGTTGGAAATGCAAACAAAACAAAGCAAATTTATTTCACATGTGGTGGAAATGTGAGTCAGCAGCGGACTTTTGGAAATTGATCCATATAAAAATACAAGATATCTTGCAAATTCATTTTAAGTTGGACCCTAAACTGTATTTATTGAATATAACAGAATAATTACAAAATAAAATTAGCAAGGAAGAAACTGAGGTTGTGTTGTACATGATAACAGCGGCTCGAATAGTATTTGCCAGATATTGGAAAGAGATTAAGGAGAATCTGGAAGAGGAATGGCTAGTCAAAGTGTTTGATTTGATGAGTATGGATAAATTAACAATGATGATTAAAGACAAATCGGACCAAAAATATCATGAGAAATGGAAAAAAATAGAGAAGCTTTGGAAATAATCATTGATATAATCTAAGATTAGAATTAGTTGTAGAATTTTTTTTGCACCACAATGTAATAGGGCACTATTAGAAGGGGGAAACTATGTTAATAGGATATGTTTTACTGTATTGCTGTTACTGTGTGTTAATAATAGATTGAAATGATGATGTATGTCAAATTTACTTTACTGCTGTAAATAAGAGAATGTATAAAATCTTTTCATAATAAAAAAAGATTTCACTTTAAATTTTATGGAAGAATATTTTAATAATGAAAATGAAGCACTCATTTTCATTTTTATTGCTTGCTTACTGTATATACTTGTGTATAAGTCGATGTCGTCTATAAGTCGGGGGCAGGTTTCGGGGCCAAAATCAGGGATTTTGAGACGACCCCTGGATGAGTTGAGGGTAAAATGTAGGTCTCAGTACTCTTTCTGCCCCTCTGCAGCCGGCTGTCCCTTTGGGAGACAGCCTTTCCATGATCCTGGTGTCCTCTAGCTTTTGGAGGACACTGGGACTGGGGAAGAGGAAGGAGGCAAGCATTTGCCCCCAGTCTTTCCCCGATCTGGGTGTCCTCCAGTTTTTGGAGGACACCAGGACTGGGGAAGAGGAGGGAGGGAGGCAAGTGTTTGCCCCCAGCCTTTTTCTAATCCTGGTGTCCTTCAGCCTTTGGAGGACACCGGGACAGGGGAAGAGGAGAGAGGCAAGCGTCTGCCCCCAGCCTTTCCCCAGCCCAGCTGTCCCTTCAGGAGACAGCAAGGCTGCAGACGAAACTTGAGGAGCAAGTCTATTACCGTATTGCTCTGTATATAAGTTGACCCAGTTTTTTTGGGTTACTTTTTGGCCAAAAATTTCTTCACTTATAGTTGAGTATATATTGTATTTTTTTAAGAAATTTAGCAAATAGCAAATATTAATGTTCTTATACAAACTCATGCCTCTACACATGAATCTATTGCCAGGCATAATGAACCAACATCAAGAATTATTCTAAAGAATTAGTCATGTTCATAGCAGTACCTAGACAGATCTTGTAGCACCTCTGAGACTAACTGAAAGAAATTGGCAACATGACCTTTCGTAGACTGAAGTCTGCGTAGACTGAAGTCATGCTGCCAATTTCTTTCTTTTAGTTAGTCTCAAAGGTGCTACAAGATCTGTCTACATACTGATTCTACAGACTAACACCAGCATATCTTTGAAGCATATTCATAACAGAAAGTGTATTTTCCACTTCTAGCAGAAGTCTGTAATCTGCATGAGCAAGGTTTAATTCAAGACAAACAGGACTTACAAAAATTAATTTGCAAACAGCTGCTCAATGACATTGGAAGTAAAATTCTCAGGTTGGTCCTTTTTTGATGTCAGAGCAGCTAAACTGCAAGTGCCCTGGTTATCCCCATAATCCAGCTATATTTTTGATATTGAAATTGCTGGAAGGCCAGCATGGGCTGCAGAAGCTGTGATGATTTACAAAATACCAGAAAAGACAGTGTTGTGAATATAGCATGTCAACATTGGACACGTGGAAGGCTAAAGCAATGGGAGAAGGGACCTGAGAGAGAGGAAGCAGCCTCGCCTGATGCTCTGCATTCCAGGAACTGAATATCAAAACATGAGTTCTGGCAACTAGATCAAATGAGACCAGAATTCCCTTTCACCCCAATTTGTTTTAAAAACTCTTCCTGTCCACTTGTGTGGGGATACTCCAGATCTTGTCAAGGTGTTGTGAAGTAATGAGGCCACTATCAGTCAAATTAGCCTTTTTCATTTTGGGGATATCAAAGCAAGCCACCATGTTGGGAACCCTTTTGGTTCTTCCAAAGGGCTATCAAATCTTTGTTTCCCATGAAATCACCTTGGCCTGAGGCTATTTTAAAGATATAAATATGCCCAGGAAAATAGTCAATCCCCACCCCACCCCAGTTTTGATGGTGGCTGCTGCCATCAGACTAGGTCTGAGTCGCTTCTGCTTTCCATTCTTCAGGACAGGTAGATATTATCCCTCAATCCAACCCTAAATTGCTTCCCTTCACCTTTCTATTTCAATTAGCTCTGTATGCTGGAAGTTAAAAGTAAATCTACCTCATATGTGTGTTCTTTCTTATTCTTCCTAAATAAAAGTTAATTAGTTCATTTGTGCCTGGTTTCTTACTCAGAGAGTACTGATATAATTGGTGCTTTGATCCTGGTGTTACCCAGCCTCTTGTAAAGCCAAGACAAATTTCTCCTTAGACTTATTAGATTGCTACTGGTATGGAAACTCTTCACACCTGTGCATCATTGTGGGTAACAATGTGCATCATTGTGGGTAACTCAGGTCCTCTGGGAGGAATTTGCTTCAGCCTATAAAAACTAGGCTATCTGCAACCAGCCAGAGGGCCTTTTCAGCAACTGCTCCCAGATTATGGAATGGCCTGCCGGATGAGATCCATCATATTACCATCTTAAATAGCGCCAAAAAAGCTGTTAAGATGGATCTCTTCTGGCAGGCCTTTCCTGATTAGATATCCCGGCCTCAAGAGCTCGCCCTTCCTTCTCCTATTTTTTACCACATCTAGTATTAGTTGTCTGCTCTGCCACTGTGACTTATTTTAGTTGTCATAATTGTTGTTGTTTTGTTGTTGTTTTAATTGTTCTTTGTTTAATACTATTTTAAGGGGTGGGTGGGTTTTGAGATTTGTATATTTATGGTGTTTTAATGTTGTAAGCTGCCCCGATTGCGTCAGCAGAGGGGTGGGATATTAATAATAATAATAATAATAATAATAATAATAATAATTATTATTATTATCATTATCAAACCTATGAAACGTCCCCATGCAAATTTCCTTAGAAAAAAGTAAGTAAGTCAAAAAAAAAAAAAAAAGAGAGAGAGAGAGAGATGGAATAACCAGAGGATACAGGGGTCAAGAAAGAAATTTTGAATGAGTGAACAGATCAGAACATGCTACCACAAAAGGCAGGATGACATCCTTCAAGTTAGAATGAAGGGGTCTATCCTACCAATTTATTTGTATCTCAGATTGGAATATTGTATACATGTACATTTTCCTTTAAAAATGCTTTAAACCATTAATGCAAAAAACTATTTATAGCTTCTGAAGTATAGCAGAAACTGTCATTTCTTATTTTCTCTTTTGTTCTTCTTAATGTTACTTTTTCAACAATACAATACTTCATTTTAAAAAGCAATGATGAAGTCATAGAAAGAAATGGCATAGTTTCATACTACTTCGCCGCTCAGAATAGAAAAGGAACTTCTCGATAGGTTTGTAAGAATTCTCTCACACATGAGAATTTACAGTCTTGCTCAAAGTAGGGGTTTTGTTCATGCCAGCTCTGATTTTGTACTACCTGCAGAGCAGTAAACAGAAACAAAACTTATATTTTTGGGTTTTGATCAGCATGTATATCCACCTATATATAAATAGAACATACAAACTAGGCCAACAAAACAGACAGAAAATGAAGCATTCAAGCAAACAAGAATCTAGAAGTTATCTAAAACTGAGGTTTCTGCACTAACTCTCTCCTGGGCATCTCCTAAGTAAGGGTTGTGAATTATGCCTAAACATGTTAAATTATATATGAAGTGATGCCTGCCTTGGACTGCGCTGAAGTCATTTTTTATATTTAGGATTTCAACAATCCTTAAAGCACATCTTGGGGGTGGAGACAAATAAAAAAGGTTGGTTCTTTCTCTTCAATTGTCTGTCAAGCTGAATTATGCTATAAAATGTACTGAGAAGTGTTTGCATTTCACTTCTAGCAGCAACATTTAATTAAGAGATTGCTCTCAATTTGGAATTCTACATAGTTCACGTTTTGGGACTTGAATGTTCAACTAATGTAATGACTATACACTTTGATATAAAAGACAGTAGAATATGAAATAATAGCTTAAGATGAATTACACAATTATCGACTGCATAATGCATTAGCCTAATATGTGCTCTTTCCACTGCTGTCAACTTATTGAAGTGGTATTTTATGTGAGCCACAAGTAAACATTTCCATTCATCTGGATATTTATGTTATCCTTTCCAGTCATGGGTAAGGCAGTCTTCAGATACTGCCAATGCTCACAATACACAATACATGAGGCTCTGATACCACAATGATTCCAAACATAAGAAACACCATTAGTTGTCACTGCCAGACTGTATTTCTGTATTTTGCAGCCTGCATTGCTGAGTAACAAGGGGAGGGTACTCTATAATTGGAGCAACTGCCACTGAACTATGATTCCTCCCCCAGCATTAAAAATTAAGTGTGGGATCCCTGAAATACCTTGGATGTTCATTAATACTTTAATGTGCAAACCCAGAAATACCCCCACCCACTACAAACCCACTCCCTTTTAAAGTTTTCCTGAGTCTGAGGAATCAACAAGTGTGAAAAATGGATCAGGGAAGTAGCATCATAAACAGGTACAAGTGCTATTCAAGGCAAGAGAGCTACTTCAGTGTGGCCTTTTATTAAATTTTGTTTCAGCAGGTGATTTGCCTTTTCCATTTTTTTCAGTAATACTATTCTATTAATGACACTTGAATACATTATCACAACCAGTTAGCAAGTATTACACATAATGCATCACCACATGCATAAGCCAAATTCAAAAACAAGCAATGTAAGAATGTCTAGTTCACTAAGGATCTACCCAAGCATAAGCAATCTTATCCTTTTTCTATTTGGCAGTTCACCCAAAGGTGAGCTATTCCACATTTCCTGAAGGGCATCTATCTGGCCCATATAATTTGCAAGAGGTTATCTAAACAGAATGTCTATATAAGCTGGCAGTTATGGCTACATGAAGAACATGCAAGTGCCTTCACTATTACTCTACAACCAGAGTCTGCAACATCTGCCTGTTATAAAAGTCTCAAACCTCTACCATTGTCAAATTTGGCAACACTGCAGTGATGTGTGTGTGTTTTAAATATGTTTTTTGTTTGAACACAAGCCATGTCTAAATAATAACTCCAAAAGCATTTCCCTCAGCATCCTGGCTCCCCAAAGTGCTTCTCCCTTTCTTTTTCTTTTAGTACTCCCATAAATGTTTCAAAGCATGTATAAAATGATGTGCTATCACCACTATGTAAAAGAAACTCGAGAGTAATTTTCTGCCAGAAGAATGGCTCACTGTGTCTCTTTCTTCTTCCCTGGAGTCCTCCAATGCTTGCTGCCTCACCCTCTCCTCCTCCAAAGATCAGCCTTCCTCTTTCTCCCTCTGGTTTTTCACTTTGCCCATAGACTATTTTTATTATTTCTATTATTATAATTTACATCTATTCCACCTTTTGCCCAGTTTAGGCATCAAAGCAGTTTACAACAAATTAAAAAGAACATCATTAAAAATTCACAAGACACAAAAGTTAAAATGAGATTAAACAATCAAAAATTAAAGCTTGTTTAATGCATATAACATTTAACACATGTGTGCACGTATGCATACATGTGTGTGCACACACACACCAGCACAACAATTAGCAAGAACCTACTTAGGGCAAGACAGACCTTCTTATACAGTCACTCATCAAATGTCTGTCAGAACAGAAAAAGATTTACTTCTGTGCGAAAAGAAAATAGGAAGGATGCCAGTTTAACTTCTCTGGGAAGGGAATTACAAAGCCAGGGAGCAGCCATGAAGAAAGACCTCTCCCATGTTCCCACCAGATGTGGCGGAACAGTGGTGAGAAAGACAGAAGGGCCTCTCAGCAGATCTCAAAGGATGTGCTGGTCTGAAAGAAGAATACAGTCCTTCAAATAACCTGGACCTGAGTCGTAGAGGGCTTTATAGGTAAAAAAAAAACAGAACTTTGAATTGTTCCTGGAAATGGACTAGCAACCAGGGAAGTTGCTGCAACCAGGTAGTTGGGTGTAGCCAGTTGTGTAGGCAGCCCCAGTAGCAATCTGGCTACAGCTCTTTAGACTAGTGGAGTAAATTGTGCTAGAAGTAAGGTAGGATATCAAAAGAAGTGAGGGAGAAGGTGTGGGCTTGCTTAGATAGGCTGTAACCACCTTGGCCTCTATGCATTGTGATTCAAGAGGAGGGAGTTCTGCATAACTTTGTGGCTCTGCAACAAATGTTTGCCACAACTTTAATGAAATTTAAAAAATAAAGTTGATGTGTCATCTAAAAATACTTATACTGACAGCCCTCCATATCCAGGGATTTTTATTCATGGATTCAACCATCCATGGCTTGAAAATATTCCAAAAAATATAAATTTCAAAAAGCAAATTATACATCCAATACACTATACATCCAATTTGGGCTTATATTGAGTTTCAATATAAGGAATTTCAATTCCAGTATGAGAAACTGACAGCTATTGCTAATCACTGATGATTTATTTTTAAATTTGACTTGATCGAAAATGATTGTCAGTATTCTTTCCAAACTTCTGTGCACCAGTGCTCCTTTTATTACTCATAATGCAGCTCAAAGCAATGCTGTGTGTGTGTTTGTGTGTGTAAAACTGTAAGAGAAAGAACTAATAATCCATATGACTCTCCTATCTATTTCACAAGAGAACAATGTTTTAAAAGCACTGTACACTGGAAAAAAAGACACCCATCTCAACAAATTAGATGTATTTCAAGTGTTAGGAATAAAGGATGGTCCATCTACTAAAGCCAATTCAAGGCAAAGATACAGTGTCTGCACTAATCACCACAAAGCGCCAACAGTTAGTAACCATAGCAACCCAGCCAAGGTATCACTCATACAAATTACACCAGAGACTTTTCCAGTGGTTTTATCCAGAAAGCGAGGTGGTTACACAAAGGTGAAAACATTTTTCAAGGGCATTTCATAGCAAGCCAACTGGCAGTAACAGCAGAATCTGCTCATAGTAACCACAATGATAAATTTCAATTTTGCTCTATCATTTGGTGTCAGAAGGCATTCTGTGGGACAAATCTGAACCTTGCTTGTTATATGTACAGACTTTTAGTTATCCCCTGTAACTGAAGTGCCTGGTATCTGCCATGCACAAAAAGACTGAAAAACTGAGAAATGTCGTATCATGTGTCAGAAAAATAGCTTAGCGAGTCTACAAAGCTGTAGAACCTTACCACTCCATCTTAATTTTTATTTTATTTTTTTTAAAAAGCAAACTAATTTCATTTAGAGAGTAGCTGACACAAAAGCAATTTCAGTGGCTAGAGTCAAAAGACATGCATTATAGGGGTGGAGGGAGTGTAAGAGAGAAAGTATGGAATTCAAAATGTAATGAGATCTAGGCAGAAAATTAATTGCAAGAGTAAGGTCCAAATGACAGATAGCATAGTGTGGTGATCTGGAGTGTTGGACTAGGGCTCTGGGTTTGAATCCTGACTTAGCCATGGAAACCCACTGGCTGACCTTGGGTGAGTTATATTCTCTCAGTCTCAACGAAAAGTAATGCCAACTCCTGTGAATAAATCTTGCCAAGAAAACCTTATGATAGGGTCAAGAGTCAACTTGAAGTTGCATAGCAGGAAAGGCCCGAACTAGATGTCTGCACAGTAAGTGCTATCCACAGGGTCTGTGAATGGGGTATCTTTAGATGGACTGCACCATGTAGAGAGATACTGCTCATACTTTCTACTCCCACATTATGAATGGAGCCAAAATGACACATCTCTATGCACACATACTCACACTACAGGCTGAATGCATTAGCACACACAATTCCTTTATCCATTTCATGAATTTAAGTGATCAAATACAGACTACCCATGGCTGATATTGAAGTGCATAATCATACTCTTCTGATTATATATTGTTATGATTACCAACATACATACATACTGCACACTTATTCTGGCCAGATGAATGCATGTTAGGGACTGAAAATAGTATGTGAACTAGTACATATGCAAATCTATTGAGCCTTCCTAGGACATGACATGTCCCTAGCATGGCTCTTCACCTTGAAATATTTCTCACTCTGAGGTTTATCAATGGAAAGCTCTCAGTTCAGAAAGGTTTCAACGTAACTTTCATTTCCTATTTTCTATTCTTTTAAAAATGTCTGTAAGATGTGATATTAAAGAATTTAACAGAGCTTGCCTTGGATAATGATTATATTTCTGAACAGAGAGAACAGTTCATATTTTGTATCTTTTACTAAATACGAGGGAGGTGACAAGCTCTCTCAGTGCATGAAATACCTTAATTCAATAAAAGCTATCTCTTGGTTCACCTCCTGTGAAGTTAGGGTTTGTTAATATGCTCAGTTGACAGCACTGGCAATCATCCACAATTAGCTGATTATTCTCTAAGGTTTGTTAAACTCAAATGACTACATATTTATTTCAATTTAGGCTATAATTTAACATGTTTGGTTTTATTTTCAAAAGCTCATCACAACAAAATAACAAATAACCTAGTTTGCCAGGTCTTTACTGAGATTAAGAAATTTTAATAATTAAAAATATTTAATAAATTAAAATATATGTGTTATATTATAAAAATGCATAGAGTACAGTCTGCCCTCCAGGCTACCAGCACAGTTCAGACTGATTATAACTGAATCACTGTACTGAATTCGTACAGTCATCCCTCCTGATTCACGGTCTTGCCATCTGCGGTCTTGATCCTTCATGGGTGGCAAGCTGGGAGGGACATAATGGTCCATGAGCACAGTGCTATGTGCAGGAGCTCACCTTCATTGTAATCAATGGGGCTCCAATATTGGCGATTTTCCTGATTCATGGGGGGGGGGGGTCCGGAATAGATCCCCCAAAAGTCGGAAGGGACATATCATGGTTATATCCAACGTTGCCACTACTTTGGAGCTGGATGGCTCTCAATGGCAGAATAGTGGACCAAAGTCCTAGATTTGCTTCTTTGCTGGCATAGGCATGTGGAATCTATCACACAACTTTAGCTGCCATTTTGTATCACAAGTTCCCAGTTGTCAAACAATGTCATCCACAGTAAGAAATCCATGCACCATCATAATGGAGGAAGCTCCTTTCTGTGTAACTTCAGCTGTTGCTGCTGCTATGAACTTAATTCTTCATGCACTCAGACAAGCTCATCTGTTCTGTTGAAACTGAAGAGATATTAGCAATGATTTTTATTAATAGTTACCAACTTCTCTCCATAGCTGCTATAACAACATTATTCCTACAAAATCACTTTGGATTGTTACTAATGTATGTGTGTATGGAGTGGTATGCTTTATAAACAAGTCAAAGCATTTCACAGAACTCTGCACTACCAACATGTTGTGATTTCATGTTAATTAAGCAAACCTACCTTAAGGTTCATAAAGTGCATACCAGATCCATCACCAGGTCCATTTCTTGATTTTAGGCCAAATTCTCCTATAGTCTGTGGTTCTGCTCTGTTTCCTGCTTTTGCATTTCAATCCCCTATGATCATCAACTAGTCCTGTTTGGGTGTGTGATCATATCACAGTCAAATACAGCTACACACTTTATGGCAAAGACTAAAACATTTGAAAACACAGCATGTTTTGTGTTGTTTTGAAACATACAGCCATACCTAAGGCATACCTTTTTGTTTGTCACCCCTCTGACGAAGCTAACTTTCAAAACAGTTTGCCAGTATTAAGGTCTGTACAAATTCTTCTTTTAGCAAATATAAAAAATAAAAGAGAAAGCACAGCAGGATAAATATGTGGAATGTGCTGAACATATGAACTGATAAAGAGTTAACAGTGAGAGTTGATATATCCTAGGCAGCAAAGAAAAAAAGTATGTCTCCGGAATATTCACACTGCATGCTATACCAGTTTTATGCTCAGAATAAATTACAGTTTAGGCCCATAGATTATGAGAGGCCTCTAAATACACCACACACACACACACACACACAAATATACCAATTTCAGTAGCAGCACATGGATACTGTTTCATAATTTACGGCCTTAGTATGACTTGAAGAACTTGGCTTGGCATGAAGAAGTGGCAGGTTTATCTGTAATGTTTTATTTGTAATATGCCTTTCTTCCATAGGCCTCTAGGCTACCTTATTCTGCTTAGTTTAAGAAAAATATTCCTTCCTTTTTGGGGGAAGCTGAACCACATTTGTATAGGAATCTGCCTTTACCCTTTCATGAAAGGGGAAGTGGTTGAGGGCAAGTTACCACTGTACATGGCTAAAAGAACTTGCTGGCTCTTTTCGTTATTTAGTGAAGTGGCTACTAACCACATATGAGTCACAAAAATAAATGACTTGAGAAATACATGCATCAGCTAACCAATGGTGGCTAACACAGACATGAGTCAACCACAGATGACAAGTATTAGATTGACATTTGCACAATACAAAGATGCATATGTAAATGACTAGGCTGACAGTAACGTGAGATTGTAAGAAGCAAAATACATACTGAATAATGCACTAATGCAACTTTCTGTTGAAAATGAATGTGAATATATGATGGGGGAACTTGGAGGTCTCTCATCCATAGGGTTGTCATAAGTCAACCTGATGGCAGTTAACAACAAAACAAAATTATGAAAGTTTGCTTTCATTTGCTTTTAAAATTTGCTTTTATTATTGCAATTCTCCCCAACATGGATAAATTTAACTTTCCCCATTTCTCTAAATCTCTTTTAATTTTTCTCCAGACTTTTTCATAATTATTTTGAAATAATAAACTGTTGTTCTTTGTCATTATAGCTCCCAATATATTATTCTTTTTTCACTTTAAAGTTAGAAAGGGGCTGTCATTTCATTTTCTCCCTCTAAAGTCATATTTTTAGTCAGCATTCTTTAAAACCAGAACATGCCCTGGACACTTTAAGCTTTTCCAGCAACATTCACTGAATCTAATTGAGAGATTCAACTACTGTATATTAAACTTTCCACTTTATCACAAGCTGGATTTTCCTAGAATCTCCCTACAAATTTAATATAATTTAATATAAACCCTGAATATATATTCATATACAAGAACATAGGAAAGGACACTCAGTGCTTACCAATTCAGAAAATAGTATCTACTGTGATCACAAAATAAGTTTAAAGTCCTTTCAGATCACAGAGGGTTTTTAAGGGGGGTTATTTTAGCAATAATAATAATGGTTGTATATATATATATATATATATATATATATATATATTAATTTTCAGTCAGTATTTTGGTGCCAATTACAGAAATAGCTGGACATCACAAACCAAAAGAATTTAACTGTCAAATTCTAAATTAATCTACTCTCCTAAATCGGCCAAGCTGAAGCAAACCAAACCCTTTAAGTTAACAGTTTTCCAAATAAAAGTATACACAGTACAACTGCCATTTTACAAACTGAAAGACTTACATCTGGACCACTGCAAGCATGCTTCAGGAACTTTCTTTAGCTTACGCTGCTCAAAGCCTATGCAAGTGTCAATCTGAGTTTAAATGAACATGTCAGGCAGTGCAATGGAAACAAGACAAACAAAATTTGCGTCTTGAAAGAGGTGACTACACATCTGACTGAAACAAGAACTGACTCTGGACACACCGTACAACACTTCCTTCACTTAGAAGAATTTCATAAAAATGTTGAACTTGTGGCAATGACTTCACAAGTTACAGGCAACCTTTTTAACCTCTGTCTCTCTGTATCTGTGTAACTGAGTGGTTCAGAAATAACACAGTTCAGATGAAGCACTCCAACATGATCATTATTTAGTAATGACTTCATGTATAAGAAGGCAAATAGAGAGAGATGCTGATGTCTGAATAAACTGGAGATAGGCAACTGTGGCTTTCCAGATGTTTTCAACCTCCAACTCCAACTCAATCCTAATCAGCCTAGTTACCGCAAGCAATCATGATAACTGCAGTCCAAAGATACACTGGAGATCCATAGTTGCCTGCCTCTGGTATGAACTATAATGCTGTGAAATACTGTAAAATGACTAGAGTACTCACATTCCATCCTTCCTCTAGGTAGCATACATGCAGCTACTCACTTTTTAGCTGACTCATTCATTCCATGAGTAGGTTAGAGGTTGTAACATCAAACATAACCAGTTGTCTATCATGTTTGAGCAGAAATCTGCATAATGTTAAAGTATTGTATATTTGTATACAAGTTTGTAAGGAATTGTAAAATTCTATAATTTTGCTTATTATTGTATTTGAAAGTCTTACTGTTGTAAAACAGAGAACCAATGAATAAGGCAACTATCCTCTACAGCAGGGGTAGGCAACCTTTCCCCTTTAAGGGCCGAGGGACTTCAGCTCCCAGAATCCCAGGAGCTATTGGCCAACATGGCTGAGGCTTCTGGGAGCTGAAGTCCCTCGGCCCTTAAAGGGGAAAGGTTGCCTACCCCTGCTCTACAGCATGCCAACACTACACACAGTATAAAATTCTAGGTCTAAGAAACCTATAGGGGATACATCTCTATTGGTACACCCTTATAATATACAGCACTAGTAATTCTACCAGTCCCACTTGCAAATTAAATATTTGGAAACATTCCCATTACAGTGGTATTATGGAAAACGGCTAGGACAGAAATGCTACTGGAAAAGGTGCCAACAATTTGTGTGTGCTAGCCCTGGTGTGAAGGGATCAAAAATAACAGCAGCTACAGCTTTGAGGCAATATCTGATATAATCTAGTCATAACTAATTTGTGCCCGGTATAATTAGACCCTACAAGGTAGCATGAAGGCTGCAAGTGAAACACATTGCTCTTGATATTAAGAATTCAAACGGATTAAAATCTAATTATTGTTATTTGAAACAGAAAAGATGTGTTTTCAGATGAGGTTGATCATTAAACTAGGCCAACAAATTTCACACAATATGTGCTAACATTTTGGAAATCAATAAATAATTAGGATACTGGTTAATGCCAAGCAGGCACACTGAGACATCTGTTCTCAATGTGGCCACATTCCCAATCATAACTTTCTGTTTGGCACTTTGTTATTTACAGGGGCATGATGAATCAGCATATTTTGTTTCTCTGTTCAGGACTTACCATTCTGTTTTCATAGCAACCTGTGCTGTTCTTCCACCAGTATCCAAAAACAGAGCTTAACACATCAGTTAAAAACAAATGCAGATGAAGTAAAAGGACCAAGTCTGTTGACTTGGCTGCATGATAAAGAACTGCGCCAAGAACAGAAATACAGTTTGCTAGTTTACATCTCAGTGAAGTTCAAACTACTCCATAAAGTATAGTAAAAGGCAACTAAACCTGAGCACAATAATCTATGGTTGCATTTGGATGTCACAATTTATTGAAGACAGGAACTGTCTTGCAAACAGTCAAAAACATTTTTTATTCAAACAGGCTTTTAATATACGATAGTGTCAGGGACGCTTTTATAAGGGGGGTGTTTTAGTTATGTTTTTAACTTTTATACATTTATGCAATTTTAAATTGCTTTTAGCTAGTTGATTTTAAATGTCTTTTAAAATTTTAAAATTATTGTAAAGTTTTTGAACGGTTTTATCTGTGAGCCTCCTTGCGTCCCTTTCTGGGGAAAAGGTGGCATAGAAATGAAATAAATAAATAAACTATTAAAAAAGTGTAGATTGTCCCTCTATCAACAATAATAATACTAATAATAATACCTGGCTGCTATCACATATGCCTTTGCAGTCAGGCACTGGTACTCTCTCACCATGTCATAAAAAAAAATCAGAGTTGGAAAAGATATCAAGATCATTTAGTCGAATCCTAGCCAATACAGAAAATTCACTTCAACAGAATCCTTGACAGGTGTGTTAGCACAGGTGGAAGACTGAGTCCATACACAGAAGACAGACAAGTAAAAAATGCCACTGGAAATTTGGGAAGTAGTTGTAGGCAAAAACTCCAGTTTTACTCACACTGCTGAGGTTCTTCCAAAGAGGCTTTTCATCTCAGTTACAGCAAATATTTACAAGCACAATACAGCAATATTTATACCATCTGACATAATGCTCTGCCACCATTCAATATCCACCTAACATCAATGCATTGGAATATTCTTCCTTATATACACAAACTCTGGCTAGGATTGTGACCCAACCTCCTGCCAGTTTTTCCTGACACATTTTCACAATGACTGTGCAATTTTGAACTGTTACCACACAACTTCCTCCTGATGTTTCATCGGCTTCCTTTGAGTCAGCTTTTCACCTTTGTGCACACTCACTTTTGCACATACTGAGCTCAGGGCACCTTTCATCTTAGTTCCACATTGCATGCATCTGGGACATTTTACAGCCTGAGAGAAATTCTCACTGACAATCCCTCCAAAATGTCTTAGATGCCATGCAGGGTGATGTGTTTCAAACATACTACATCATAATACACTTTTACTCACACAGTGTAGTGGTTTCATTGAGTGTAACTCTTTGTCCCAAGGCCCAGCCTACTTGTTAGTCTCTCGTGACTTTCTACAGGTAATGCCTTTTTGAGTAAATCTACAAAGTTTTCCTCAGAAACACAGTATCGCAGTTTTAGGATTCCACCCTATTAACTCTCACACATTTTGATACCTCACCCAAATGTATTTCATCCTGCTTTTTGGATTTCCTGCTTCAGCCATTGCAATGCATGTCTGTGAGCCTTCACTGATTACTACTGGTGTAGGGCATCGTTCACCAAGATCCTCCAATAGCTGCCTGACCGAGTAAACTTCGTCAGCCATCTCTGAGAGTGCAGGGAATTCAGCTTCTGTGGTGATCAAAGCTACACAATTTTGCTTTCTGGATCTCCAAACAGGTCTATCAGTAAATCTGACAAATAAACCAGAAACTGACTTTTTGTCTATTGTCTCCGATGCAAAAGAGCTGTCTGCAAAGCATTCTAGCTGAGACACGTCTCCAGTCATCACCAGACATCTGTCTCTTGTTCCTTTGAGAAATCGCACCACACGCTTCAAAGCAGTCCAATCCACTAACCTGGGTTTTGAGGCTCTCTAACTCAACAGCCCCATTGTAAAACTGATGTCAGGCCTAGTGTTATTGGCAATGTACAAAAGGCTACCAATCACTGAATGGAACAATTCAGGATGCTCAAATGTTTTATCAGACTCAAACTGACAAACTCAGGTGTCATGGGACTTTTGACTACCTTAGCATTGTTCAATCCACATTTCTCCACAATCCTGTCAATCTTCTTTTTCTGACCATCCTAGGTTCTCTCCCCATCCTGGGTTCTCTCCACTTCAATTCCTAAGTAATTCTTCAAACTGACCAAATCCTTCAGTTTGAATTTTCTTGTTAACTCCTCCTGCACATGCTTCATATCAAACAAACAACTTGCAGCCACACAAAGATCATCAACACAGAACACTAGGATGATATCACCCTTAGTATACACATACACACATCAGCCACACTGCGTTGGTACCCAGGTTTGACAAGCTCATAATCTAGCACTCTGCTTCAATCCATACAGGGCCTTCTTCAAGCTGTATACCTTGTTGCAACCAGCACAGACATAACCAGGAGTTTGTTCCAAACATGCATTTAGGTATGTCATCTCAAAATCAAAATGCCTTACTTCAAGTTTTCTTTTTGATGCCACTGCCAACACCATCCTCAAGCTCTCAGGCTTGCTTGTTGGAGAAAAAGTCCTATCATAACTCTCAAACCTTTCCTGTGAGAAACCTTTGGCACAAGCCTAGCTTTGTATTTTTAAGTACCATCTGGCAGGTCCTTCCTGTACACCCATCTGCAGCTAACTAACTTGTGATCTCCTGGCCTATCCACAATTTCAAAAACTTCTTTCTCCATTAGTGACTTGAACTGAGTCCATGGCCTGGTTCCACTTCTCTTGTTCATCTAGAGGAAATTTCAACATGTCCTGAAAATCTTCAGGTTCCTCAGCCAGAACAGTGCAAACCTTTGTTTCTTGAACTACAAACCTATCTGGTTTCCTACTGATTCTGTGAGTCCTTCTGGGACTGATCACTCTTGTTCTTCCCAATTCATTCTCACTGTCCTCATTACTAGTCTGCACCTGCACTCTGGCTGAGGCTCAAATGTGGGTGTGAGAATGTTTTACAAAGGTGTTTGTGTGTGTGGCATGGCAGCAGTGTCCTGTGATGTGCTTGGCTTTACATCTTCTTTAGCCTCAGGCAAATCTACCTCTCCATTTCTGGCATTTTGTGGCATAATGCCCAGTGGAATAAGCACATCTTGGTTACAATGGATTTATTCCCAACCACTATGTTTTTCAAAATTTGCACTTATGAAATATATTACTCTGCCAGCGCCCATAAAAAATCTTTATTTGTTCCCCCCATAGCCAACCTGTCAAAGTCTCCTCTACTTTGGCTCTCCCTTCCTGCGAAATTGAGGTGGAACAGCACATTTGCAAATTGCCCCAAAATTCTTAAATGTTTCAAACTGGGTGCATGACTATACAATAAGAAATATGGAGTTTGGTGTATGGCTGAACTCCACATTCTATTGAGGATGTGATTTGCTATGAGTATGGCCTCTCCCCACAGGCTGGCAGGAGCTTGTGGATCCAGCATCATATAATCATGCATCTGACTGATGACCCCAATGTGCCTTTCGGCCAGACCATCCTCCTGTGGAGTGGTAGGATTCGTGGTCTTATGGTGAATGCCTTTCTGTTTCAGCCAATTTTGGAACTGGTTATTGAGGAATTCTCCTCCTCTGTTCAGTCATCAAAGCACCAACTTTGTGTGGGAACTCCCCCTCAAAATTTACCCACTGTTTAAATTTTGCAGCTGCCTCATCTTTGGCTTTTAACCATATCTCAAGGGCCTATCAACAATTACCAACAAGTATTTATTGGCTCCTTCACTGGACTTAGAGGGGCTGGCCAAATCTGCATGAACTACCTGGAATGGCCTCTGGGTGGTGCACTTGCTTTCCTGGGACACAGGAAAAGCCTTTTCAGTTTAACTTTTTTGCACATAGAATAATCCAAATACCGTGTGCATATGTTTACCTTTAGATCTGGACAGACCTTTTCCAACTGAGGGAGACCTGAAAAACCTGCATGCCCCATTAATCTATGTATGTAATGGGCACAATCTAAATGTAATTGGACATTACACACATTTGCACTTTTGGCTTTTGCCACAATCTGATAAAGCTTATCCCTTTTTACCCCTCTGGCACAGATAGACCCATTTGAGGATACTGTGCACTCATCCCCTTGAAACAACACGTGATACCCATCAGTTGTTAGTGAGGAAACACTTACTAAACAATTTTCAAGATTATTTCCCAATCTTGAGCAGTTCCCATTTGCTTCAACTTCGTTAGGGGCTTCGTTAGGGGCTTACACTTACTAAACAATTTTCAAGATTGTTTCCCAATCTTGAGCAGTTCCCATTTGCTTCAACTTCGTTAGGGGCTCCATCTGCTAACCAGAGGACACTGGAGCAGGCTTTAAGTACTTCAGGAGCTTTGGACTGTTCACCATATTAGTGAGTGATTGCCTGGTGGGCTAAATCAACACTCCCTTCAGCTTGAGAAGCAATACCCCTCCTTTCTTGAGGCTTCTTCTTCTTCCAGCTGGCTGATGTTCCCTTCTGAGCTGCTGAAGACATCCAGCACTCTCTCTGGAGATGCCCCCCCCCCTTCCAACAGTTATAGCAGCATCTTTCTCTGTGGGAGACTTCTTTACATTGTAGATGGTTGGATTGGCTTTCTCTCTCCTTGCAGAACTCTGCAGCCTGGCCTCGAAATCACGCCTCTGGACTTCCTCCATGATCAGTGCTGATACCAGGTCCAGAGTCAGGTCTCTTTCTGTGACGCTCCACAAGTTGTACATTAGAAAATCCCATTCTTTATACAAACTCCCAAGCTGAGCCAGATACAGGGCGACAGGAGAGGAAAGAGAGGCAAGAGAGTGCTCTCCTCTTCATCCCCTCCCTGCCACTCTGTAACTGGCCCAGTTGAGCCGCCTACAGGGTGATAGCGAGAGGAAAGAAAGGTAAGCATGTGCGCTCCTCTCCAACCCCTCCCTGCCACTTTGTAACTGGGGGAAGGTTTATTCGCTGCTTCTTTTTTTTTGCTTTTTTTTTTTTCATTTGTGGGGGCCCTTTGCCCCGACCCCCATGAATACAGAGGGACGACTGTACACTGTACAACTGACAATTAATGCATGGGCTTTTTACATTATTTCTTGACAGAAAGCAAACACAACACTAAAATAGTGACTAAAATTAGTGGCTAGCATCCACTAATTGCAAAGAAAGCAGACTGATCCAGGAAAGATTCTAGATCATATAAAGAGAAGGGAAGGTTAACTTCATCCATTTCCCTTTGCCCTGTAGTCCCTGTAAATATTTTTAAAAATTAGAACAAGAAGTAGCCTTGTCTATAGCCACACCAAGAAGTCCAAATATGACACCATTTTTTATTCCATCACCAGCAGGTCCCCAGGTGCTTAGGCAGAAGAGCAGGGGTAGGCAACCTTTCCCCTTTAAGGGCCGAGGGACTTCAGCTCCCAGAATCCCAGGAGCTATTGGCCAACATGGGACTATTGGCCAACATGGCTGAGGCTTCTGGGAGCTGAAGTCCCTCGGCCCTTAAAGGGGGAAGTTTGCCTACCCCTGCAGAAGAGTCTTTTGCAATTTTATTATGCAACTTTATTATCTAAGGCGGGGTAGGCAACCTTTCCCCTTTAAGGGCTGAGGGACTTCAGCTCCCAGAATCCCAGGAGCTATTGGCCAACATGGGGCTATTGGCCAACATGGCTGAGGCTTCTGGGAGCTGAAGTCCCTCAGCCCTTAAAGGGGAAAGGTTGCCTACCCCTGATTTAAGGTGAGTAACTAGAAATGCCATGAATTTTATAAGCGCTAACACATCCCCAATACTGTCATTCATACTCATGTATGTAAATTCATCTTCTACAGATTAACTTACAAGGGATTTCTTCAGACCGACACACATACTCCACTTTATCTCTTCATTTTCACAGCAGATAGGTAGATTAGTTTATAAATTGCTACTTACCTTGCATCCAGCATGTGCTCGGGTCTTCATTAATGGAGTTGTGGTACACAGCTCAATAGCTTCTGGTTCATGGAAGATTACTGTTGGGAGAGGTTCCTTCCGAAGAGTTAAGACATTTAGCTTAGTCTTCAACATGGTCTGAAAGTGCTAAACAAAAATAAAAACAGAAAGACAATTTTTTGTTGTTGCATCTCAATTCAAGCCAAAATTAATGTCAATATTTCTGACAATTTGTGTAGCAACACAGAAATATTGTTGGAAGGAACGAAAACAGGAAAACAAATGGGGAAATCAGAAAGCTACACTTTTCTCTATAATTTTTAATTGCAAAACAATACAGTACAGTGGACCCTTGGCATCCACTGAGTTTTGGTTGAAGTTATTTCCTCTTCACCCCCTGCCCCATGAGTACCAAATTCCGTGGATACTCAAGTCCCATTGCATACAGTGGCATGGTACAATGATGTTCCTTATAAAAAATTGCAAAATTGGGGTTTGCTTTTTAGAATTTATATAGTTTTGGAATATTTTCAATCTGTGGATGGTTGAATCTGTGGATTAAAAAAACCATGGATATGAAGACCTGACTATAATTGGCTGCAAGGAAGGAAGGGAGGGAGGAAGGAAGGAAGGTGGGCAGGCAACAAGATAATACAGCATAATGAAAAATTCTGACTGCATACTCATGCTGGATCATTAGCTCTGATGGAGGCATCCAGCTGCAGCTGAAACAGCAACCACAGTCACACAGCCAGCTGAGAGCTTCCAGCACACACCTACCAGCCTAAAAAAAAAATCAATTGGCCTTTTAACCTAGTGGAAGAGGAAATAACTTCAATGGACTAGGCAAACAACTTGTACAAGGAGGCATGGTATTGCTCTTTGCACAGTATTTCATGAAGTGTGTGTCAGTACTGGATCCAGACTAAGATATAAAGATATTTAGGACATTGTGAATCGCTATATGTATGCTTGGATCCAAACCTTCTCTCATGAAAGTGGAAGGCCCTTATTTCTGCAACAGATAGTCCCCTCATTTCCAACAATCCATTCCTTTAATATATTCCTTGGTTGCCTTTGAAGACTCTGGCATTCCCACAGTGAATTACAATATAAACACAGTACAATTCAAATCATAAAAAATTGTAAATAATTTCAAAATAATAGGTCAGTTAAAATAAACTAGAAAACTACTTCCAAGTTTAATTCAACATCCTTATTATAGTGTAATATTAAAGTATAAAGAGTAACTTAGATTTTACAGATTCAGACAGCTAAATATTGATCCAATAAAAACATTATTTTTAGCAGCATTCTGCTAATTGGCAAGCTACATTAAATCTTCATTTCAAACTTGTTTTTCCAATACATTGCAACACTCATTTTGGCAGTCATATAATAATAAACTGAGAAAGGAGTTTATACATTTCTTCTAACCTGGTCTTTGATAATTATTTAACAAGAGAAATGGATCTATTGCAGCATCTATCTCTATTGTGATTTCCATATTTACACCCCTTCCCTAGTTCCCACACTGGCATTACAAAAGCATAAATTCTGCATAGCACCTCAAAGAGTTGCCTGTTACATTATGGAACATACTCTTTAATCTTGAAAGAGTGCAATACCATTTAATTGGATGAAAAGCTGCCATGATTTTACTAATGATGTTCCATTTTATACAGTGAAACCTCCGTTCATATCCACTACCAATTTCTATTCACTTTTATCTTAATGTAAGATTTCCATTAAGATGTTATACATTTTTGAGAACACCTTTCTTTGAATACAAATATTCAAGTTTTGTTAGACTTCTTGTAACTTGAATATTTCTGTGGTTTTCTAATTTAGAAACTAAACTTTCCAGACTGGATTTCTTAAACAGAAATAATATGGAAAGGGAACTGGATAGTCCACATCCCTTCTTCAGGACAATTCATGTTTCAGTCTAAATAGAATAACCAATGGAATAATACAGCTACTTGGTTACACACAACTTAACAGCCACATAATGAAAAACATACCCCTACATTCACATTTAATATCACATAATAAGCACTGCAAACTTTAGGCCCTCAAAAGAATCTGAAAATCATTCTCTCTGAACCCTTAACTGAGTTTCTTGATGTCATTAAAACAGAAAAACAAAGCATATTTTATTGCCTTGAGGTTCCCTTACAGGACACAAAATCCTAGAAGCAAATACCTGTATATTGTTATTAATAGTTAAAGTGTTATATTAGAAATTGGGAGGCCCTACTGAAGTTCCCATTAAGCCTTGGTGGAGCAGTCACTTTCTCAGTTTGGCTTACCTCACACAGTTATCATAAAAGAAATAGTGGGGAGCATAGTGCAGTGGTTTGAGCATTGGACTAGGACTCTGGAAAGTAGGATTCAAATACTTGCTTGGCTATGGGAACCCACTGGGTGACCTTCGACAATTCATACTCTCTCAGCCTCAGAGAAGATGGCAATGGCAAACCGCCTCTGAAGAAATTTGTTAAGAAACCCCATGATATTTTTATCATGTAAGGGTTGCCATAAGTTGGAAATGAAGGCACACAACAAGGAGAGCCATGTACATTATCTTAAGCTGGGGTGGGGTGGGTAGAAAGATAGCTGATAAATAAATAATGGGTGCTAGTTCTGATTAAACAAGAACTGTATTCTAGATTATTATTTGATTTAAGCCCTGCACCTTATTATCTAGCAACACCAAGAATTAGTAAACATAATTAGTAAAATGTATAGTTTTTAACACCTTGCTTGATGAAGAAACCAGTGGAGCTTTGAAAGCTTGCAACATGTATACTGTGCATTTCAGTTAGCCAAATAAAGGTACCACTGTTTGGTGGGTGTTTGATATTATTGGATTTGCCATAATTAGTAAGTTGAAGATGTAGACATTTTTCAAAACTCAAAGGCTAAGACAGATGCCAGGAGTAAATCTGTATATATATGGGTTAGGAGAGAGGAGTGAATGTACTCACACCTTTTCAGAAGAACCTGCATCATCCATTTGCACACCTACCACTTCTCCTAAAGGCACACTACACTCCATAAACTCTTAACCAGGGATGGGCAACTGCACTGGGGGAAAGGCCATATTTTTGCCACCATGACACTCTTCCAGGTTGCACCAGCAAATTGCTGGCAATCCCAGAAGCAATGTCATGTCAATTCCGGTTCCTGTTTAGGATGTAGGACAAAACAAAAAGCAACAAGGACTGGTAACACCCAACTGGTTAGACAAAGTCTCTGGATGTTTTTGAAAAGACAATTTTGTTTTTTCTAATTAGCCCAACGCATTTCAGCTTTGTAATATTTAGTGGCCTTCTTCAGGGGAGTGCAACTTTAAAACTGCCTGCAGGAATTTCAAAACGAGCATTTTCCAAGCTTATGCCTGACATACTGATCAGTTAGCTTACTTGGAAGAATAAAATTGCCTTTTATAACACCCTGAGACTTTTTGCCTCTTCTCTAATTCTCCTGTTCGGGATGACATTCAACTATTTTTTTTCTGGATTTTGGGAGTCTGTGAGCAGAAGCAGCAGCAAGTTGTCAAGTTTTTAGGCAATTTGGATGATCTGGGGGTGAAGATGGCCTGAAAAAGTGAATGGGAGTTATCCAGGGGCTTTGAGGATGTCATGAGGGCTACAAAAATGGGGCTTGGGCTGCATGTGGCCCATGGGCCCACTTCCCAACCCCATTCTAAACTGAACAATGGCAAAGCATAGTCTTAGGAATAATATGCATGATCAAAAGGACCTGTTAAATTAAATGAATAAAAGGTATTTAAAGCACTCTTCCTGGACTTCTACTCTCCCCAGTCCCAATAAGCATGGCCAAAGGCCAGCAATGCTGAGAGATATACCCTGAAAACATCTGAAGGGGAGAAGATCAGAGTACGCTGATTTAAAGGGAAGAAGCTGGATTTACGTTGCTAGTTACCATACTCATTGTCAGAAAACTGCTTCCTAGTACATAGCTTTAAATATCTGGCAACAGATTTGTCTCTAAGGGAGTTTTTGATTAAAAAACAGCTTAAGATCTCACAGTGGGGAAGACACCAAAACTAGTATGATGAGACATCTCCCCTCACCTCAGGTAAGAAAGACAGCAGATGTAATGTCCACATGAGTTTGGTTTGAGAGCTGGACCAGAATATGAATCCTGCTCAGCCATGAAAACCTACTGAGAGACCTTGGGAAAGTCTCACTCTTTCAGCTGCAGAGGAAAGGAACATCAAACCTCCTCTGAACAAATCTTGTCAAAAAAATGCTATGATGGGTTCACTTAGGGTTTGCTATAAGTTGGAAACGACTTGAAAACACACTACAAGAAACAGATGCAAAGGTTAGCCTACCATTTGGCCAAGTGAACCAGCCAATTCAGGCAACAGATGCAGGTGGGGGGGGGCAGTGTTGAGGAACAGTATGTGTGTGACACAAAGCATGCCCTGAATCCTTAAGGTTGGTCTGTGACCTCAAATATTTCCCTATTACCAATATTGACATTATTTTTATTTGCTAGGCTTTTTGGCTTCCACCTGTGGAAGTGGATGGGAGCACTATCTTGCTTTTGCCTCTGGCAGCAAAATGAGCTGGAATCCAGTGGCATGTCTCCCAAAAGGAAGCCATAGTGAATCAGTGCTTCTCCTGAAATTTTCACCACTCAAGCTAGTGGCAAGCATGTAACAGTAAGCATTATCAAATTTACTCTTTGTAAGCACCTTCCACCATTCAAAAGATATTTAAACACCAAGACAGAAAGACTGTAAACTAAATGCAAATATAAATTCACACCCAGGTAAAGCTTAGATCTGTCTTAACTGCATTACTTTTATTGGAATATATTATTGAATACACAATGTGTACTTTCCATTGGAAAAACAAAACAAAAACAAAATAGCAACAAAATATTCACATTTGGATGCACATTAAATATTGCACATTAAACATATGTTGACAAACTGAAATTTTTACAGATCTTCTTTTTTAATTCATGTAGGTATAAATGTCCCATGCAGGCTTTTTTGCAAATGCTATGTAAAAGAAAATTATTTATACAAATGGCATGAAAAGATCTTAGCAATTAAGATTTTGTAATACTTTGCAGAGACACGACTTTGCTGAACCCTGACAAAATAGTGTCAAAAGAGCTTGAATGAAAAATCTGCCACCTTTGCCACATAGAAATGAACTAAAACAGAGTAGTAGGCTGTTATACAGTTGAAAACATGAGATGTCTGTAGAAAAGGAACAGAAAAGGCCTGCAGAAGTCTACTTTACTTTCTAGATTAAATAGTTGTGGCCAGTCAGATTTACAGGCACACTAGAAATTTTCTTCCTATTTTGCCTGAGGACCTGATTTTCCAATAAGCCTCTAGAACTGTAAGGAAGTTACATCTTATTCCATGAATTCCACCTTTAAAAAAACTGAATTGATATTTCCTGTAATAAATACCCATTCAGCATTTACTGCCAAATGGATGGTGAACTTCCCTCAGCTCACATTTAACTCTCCATCCTTTGCAAACATTCTGGTCTCATTCTGATTTTTATGTATGCAGCTAGCCCTGCTGCTCAAATATCTGCAGAGATTAACAAAATGGGCTTGCCCATTAATTGTTAATGTCATCTTCTCTTATTTTCCCCAAGATTCAAACTGGAAGGATTAATACAGAATAAGAATCAAGGCAATTAAAATTAAATCAAGACAATTAAGAAAAATAAGCACATTTATAGAGTGTCCTATAGAAATCCTCAGCAGAAAAAACGTAATAAAAATAACTAAATAGCACAAAAGTACTTTAAGATTTCCAGAGGTCCCAAGATTCTTCCTCTTTCAACTAGTTTCCTGCAATCAATAGTCAGAGGGACACTCCATCAATATATTCCCTCAATGTAGAAACCATAAAGATACAATTATCTTGCTTCCCTCTAAGTGCTGGCACAAAAATGGGAAAAGTGAAAGGTCGAGAAACTGCAACAGTTAAAAACAAAAATAATAGTACATGCCTTTCTGCCTTCGCTCCATATAACAAAGAGTTAAATGTGGAAAGGAGACAGTTAAGATTGTATGGAGAGCCATATCTTGCAGACTGGCACCTCCTCCTTCTGGCCATTTGTGATGAAAATGGATTGTTGTGATGTAAATGGATGTTCAATTTCCTGGACTTTGAGAATCACCCAGTTGCCACATGGCCAGAAAAAGGAGGTGCCAGTCTGCAAGATATGCCCCTCCATACCATCTTAACTAAGAAGAGAAACAGCAAAATGCAGGCTTATGACTAACATCCATAAGGCAGAGCTGACTTGAAGGCACATAACAATAATAACAAATCCCTTAAACATTCAGGGGTAGCCATGTTGGACATTTAGCAAATCCAATTTAAAATCTACCAAACAGTGATACCTTTATTGGCCAACCAAAAGGCACTATATGCATATTGCTAGGTATTACAAACCAAACAGAAGGAAAAAAACCCCTGAATATGTTATTCATAGGCCTGCAAAATGGCCTTCAATTTTTTCCCCTCCCATTTGGTTTGTAACACCTTGCCTGATGAAGAAGCCAGTGAAGCTTCAAAAACTTGCAACGTGTATATTGTGCATTTTAGTTAGCCAATAAAAGTTATCACTGTTTGGTGGATTTTTTATTGATTTGCTAAATGCCCAACACAGCTACCCCCATATGTTTATGGGATTTGTTATTATTGTTATATGCTTCAAATCAACTCTGCCTTATGGAGGCTCCATCATAAGGTTTTCTTGGAAAGAGTTATTCAGAGTTTTGCCATTGCCTTCTTCTAAGCCTTGCCCAAGGTGAGTTTCAATGGCCAAAGAGGGATTCAAACCCTGATCTCCTAGAGTCCTAATCCAACATTCAAACCATCACAATACACTGGTTCTTTCCAGTTCAACTTTTGTCCATATCTTGTGAAATTCTGAATTCACTACTTAAAATGCAGCATTTTTTTAAAAAAAGGTTAATCGGCACTTTCTTGCACACTCCACTCTTCACATATGTCTTCTGATTCCAACCACTGAAATTGCTTTTGAAACAGTTGCTCTGTAAATGAAATCAATTTCATTTTCCTAAATGGAGTGCCAAGAGTTTCTCAGCTCTGAAGTCTATTTACATGACATGTGGTACAATATTTCTGAGGCTCCCAATCTTTTTGTTTGTGGAAGATACTGAGCACTTCTATTACACGGGTAACTAAGTCTGCAGTTATAATACTGAGTAGAGATTGGAACGCTGGTCTCCCAGAATCCTGGTCCAACACTCAAACTAAACATGACACAGACTAAGTCTAAAGCTACACGAAGTTGTTCATGGGAAAGGCTTCAGAGGCTGTATAGAAAGTCTGTGGAGAAGTATACAGCTCAGTCAAGCATAGATATGCATGCAGAATTATTACATCATGCTGAATTCTAATCAAAGATAGACAGACAAACACACCAGGGGGTGGGGAAGCCCTACATCTTCATTATATTTATGAAATATAACAAAACTGACTGTTTTTAACTATAATTGTTGGGGATTTTTTCTTCCAAAAATGATAGATTTCACGCCTAACTATTACTTGTATTTTTAAATTGGAAGCTGGCTTGAATAGGCTATTACCCTTGAAGGCAATCTAAAAATGTTTTAAACTGATACCTATTCAAAAAGGCAGGAATTCCCAGGCTTGAGGGATCCACAATGAAGTCTTACAATATCTATAGCTTAGGGCAAGATGGACAAAATTAGCCCCCTCCTCCAACCCCCAGATCTCTCCACAAAAAAATTAAATTTCTCCACAAAAAAATTAAAGCTCCTTGGAAGGGTGAGGAAGACAACTTGCCCCCTCGATCCGTGTCCATCTTGGCTGGTTGTCTGGGGGGGGGGGGGGCGGACGCGCTGAAAGTGTTCCTCCAGGATACAATCAATGCGTCCTTTAGGGAGGGTTCTGTACCATCTTGTTTAAAGGAGGCGGCGGTTAGGCCACTCCTGAAAAAACCCTCCCTAGACCCCCTGGATAGAAACAACTATAGACCAGTCTCCTTGCTACCTTTTTTAAGCAAGGTGATCGAGAGGGTAGTTGCTTCCCAACTCCAAGACGTCTTGGATGAAACCGATTATCTCGATCCATTTCAAACCGGCTTCAGGACAGGATATGGAGTGGAGACTGCCATGGTTGCGCTGACCGATGACCTCCGCCTGGGCATCGACAGGGGTAGTGTGACCCTGCTGGTGCTCTTGGATCTCTCAGCGGCTTTTGACACGATAGATCATTCCATCCTCTTGGATCGTCAGAGAAGTAGGAATCGGAGGCACTGCTCTGCAGTGGTTCGGCTCCTTCCTCTCGGGCAGATCCCAGAGGTGAGGCTCGTGGACAGTTGCTCGTCCAAAATAGAGCTTAATTGTGGCATCCCTCAGGGCGCCATCCTGTTCCCGATGCTATTTAACATTTATATGAAGCTGCTGGGTGAGATCATTCGGAGGCATGGAGCGCGGTGTCATCAGTACGCTGACGACACCCAGATATACTTCTCCATGACCAGATTATCGGCTCAGACTTCACATGGCGTCTCTCCTCTCAATGACTGTCTCAGAGCGGTAATGGATTGGATGAGAAAAAACAGATTGAAGCTGAATCCAGACAAAACGGAGGTACTGACAGTCACGTGACTGAAACCAGAATTGGGAATACAGTCTCCAATCCTGGATGGAGTCACACTCTCCTCTAAGGACTGTGTTCGCAGCTTGGAGGTACTTCTAGATTCGTCACTTCACATGACTAGTCAGGTGAATGGGGCGGTCAGGAGTGCCTGTTATCAGCTTCAGCTGATACGCCAACTGAGCCCTTATCTGGATATGAGGGATCTGGAAACTGTGGTACATGCTTTGGTAACCTCACGTCTGGATTACTGCAATGCACTCTACATGGGGCTACCCTTGTGCCTAACCCGGAAACTGCAACTGGTACAAAACATGGCAGCCAGGTTAATTACTGGAACATCTAGGAGGGAGCATATAACATCTGTGCTTAAATCCCTCCACTGGCTGCCGATTAGTTTCCGAGCACAGTACAAGGTGTTGGTTTTAACCTTTAAAGCCCTACATGGCTTGGGTCCATCTTATCTCAGGGACCGCCTCTTCCCATATGACCCCCCGCGTGCCCTTAGGTCCTTTGGGAGGAATCTGCTACAGCCCATGAAGACCAGGCTCTTGCAGACCTCCCAGAGGGCCTTCTCTGAGACCGCTCCCAGACTTTGGAACGGCCTGCCGGACAAGATCCGTCTTATTACCACTCTTGCTGCTTTTAAGAAAGTAGTAAAGACGAATCTCTTCTGGCAGGCCTTCCCAGAATAGCCTCCCAGCGAGAGGAGTCCAGCTACCTGCTCTGAGCACACCCCCCCCCATGACTGATGTATGCTGCCCACAAACTATTTGATTTTAATTATATAATGTATTTTAATTATTCATTGGTTTAATTCAGTTTTAAGGGGTGGGAGGGTTAAGG
The DNA here is from genome assembly GCA_026167975.1 of Phrynosoma blainvillii. Lineage (NCBI taxonomy): Eukaryota > Metazoa > Chordata > Lepidosauria > Squamata > Phrynosomatidae > Phrynosoma > Phrynosoma blainvillii. Next base: position 47,098,004 of record JANUYF010000003.1, on the reverse strand, counting down.
ATAGGGATGTAAGATGTTTTAACTTCTTTGTGTTTTAATTATGCTCTAACCCGCCCCGAATGCCCAGCAGAGGTGAGGGCTAGAAATAAAAATTATTATTATTATTATTATTATTATTATTATTATTATTATTATTATTAAATGTTTTTGCGTGATTTTTGGACACTTTTTCAGAGCTCCCCCTCTCTTTAAAACCCTAAGAAAAAAAGGGAGAAAATAAGTCAAAATCGTGGCTGGAAGGATGGTGTGTCACTTCCGGAATGCTCAAACATGCCAGTGCAGCCCTACTGGTGGTTTAGTGAGGGAAAAAGGCTTGAAAGTACACTCAGGACAGAGCATGCTCAATCAATATGGTATGCTGATCAACTGTTTAGCTAAGGAAAGTGAAAACCAGGATGAGGGGCAAGACTGAATGAAATGAGGTGCAATGAAGTAGCTAGAACCCTGAACAGCAGCACTTCAAACATACCTAAACATGGTGCACACTAGCTCATAGAGTTAAATAAATCATATATTGAAACAGAATCCTGACAACTTTAGCATGATCATGCCCCCAGCAATGCCACACTTCAAAGAAAGGGCTTAGGGGTAGCTGAAAATAAGCAAGCCTAACTAAATTGATGTGGAGCATGTTAAAAGCCATACAATTTTAAATACAGAACATGAGCTGCTTCCAAGCTTCCGGGGGGAATTTGTCTGGCTGAGAAGGAGCATGCTCACCTGTGAATGGACCTTTACTGTGATCCAGCAGAGCAATGTTTACATTCTTTTATGAAACTTTATCAAATGAGTTTCTGGTAGCAGCTGTCACTTATTTCACACTTGATGGGTTGCTAAGGTAATAACAAACTCATGCATATTTCCCTTCCAGCACACGTAAGTAATATTACTGGACTCATGGCAAAAGCCCAGACAAATCAATGGACAGGCTTCCATTTACTCCAGCACATTTAAAATTAAGTTCTCAGTATTATGAATATACTAACTGGGACAGTCTGATGTCTCAAGTTGCTGGACTGTTCAAATATATTGAATGTATTAAAACTGGCTCCAGAATGTCTCGTCTTTGGCATGGAAAGAGGTATTTCAGAATTGGCTAATTTACTGCAGAGCACTGCCCCTACATTTAATATCCTTACCTCCTGTCCTAATCTAGGCTTTAAAAATGATGTTCGGATAGCATGTCAGTAAACATAGTTGAAAGCCATGCATATCTTTTTTATAACTAATTTTTATTCGAAGATTATTACAATATTTCCAATGTACAAATAACACCATCACATATCATCCCAAATACCTCTTCTTCCCCCATCTCTTCTCTTCTTTCTTCCTTCCTCTTCCCTCCCATTCACACCCTTCCTTTTCTTCCATCTTCCAATCTTCTCATCTCACCATTCATAACCTTTCTTTTATTCATCTCCTCTACCTCTACCTCCATTCTATCTTTATCTCCTCCATGCCTTCCACACTTCGCCACCCTCATCTACATATCTAATCCCTCTAAAAGAAAAACCCATCTACCAATCCTTATACTCCAATTTCAACTAAACCATCTCATACACTCCTTGACTTCTTTCCTCCCTATTATTAGTCTGTTGCAACAAAATATCCCTTTTACTTGTTCCTTTTTTCATTTTATCAATTACTATTAAATTACTGGGCTATATTATACTATTCTATATACTATTCTTTTGCTACATTTACTGAGTTCTATTTGTTAATATATACTCTTTTATATCATTTGTGGATTCTTATTTACTTCATATTATATCAACATTGTGTTCTTTCATTGCTCCATCATGTATTCAAAAATTAACAACCAATCCTTATCAACTTTGTCTACTGGTCTGTTCTTTAAAATTTGTGTCAGCTTATCCATTTCTACTATTTCAAGCAGTTTTATCATCCACTCTTCCTTACTCTATTTTTGTGTGAATAAGATCCTTGCCATGGATGTCATGTGGAACAATGCTTTCCCATATTTCCCTTCCACATCATCCTCAAACATCCCCAATAAGAAGCTTTCAGGTTTCATTTCTAGTATAATGTGTAAGATTTCACAGGTTGTTGTTTTAATTATTTTCCAATAATTTTTAGCATATTTGCATGTCCGCCAGCAATGTATAAATGTTCCTCCTGCTTCGCCACACTTCCAACACTTTTATAAATCCTTGCCAATTTCTCCGGGGTTAGGTACCATCTATAAAACATTTTGTACCAGTTTTCTTTTATAGCTTGTGATGCCATATATTTAATCCTTCTATTCCCCACTTTTCCCCACTGATTCACCCATTTAACCAGTGTCCTTCATCGTTTCATCCTCCATTTCAATTCCTGATAATTTTATATAACTTCCCTATTAATTTTGAGTTTTCATCACATATTTCTTCAAGTCTGATTTTTTCCTCTGCTCCAAATGTATTTAAATCCATCATTGTTCTTTCATAAATTTGTCTGTATGCAAACCATCCCAAATCAAATCCCAATTCTTGCAGTTCCTTTTCCTCTTCATTTTTATTTTCCCCACAGGTTTCTTTGTAATTTCGCTATATTTAAACCATTTCTTTTCTCTATACCTCTCTTTCCTATATATAGCTTCTGGGGGGTGGGGTGGGGGGGATAACCACATGGGGAATTTCTGCATTATTCTGTTCTTGTATTTCTTCCAAACTAATAAATGTTTTTTCCTCACACAATGATTATTAAATGTTTGGTTTGCTTTTTCTTTATTGTAGGCCAAATATGCATGTAAACCAAATTTTAATCCTTCCCCCTCTAATTCTAAAAGTCTTCTGTCTTCTAAATGTATCCATTCTCTAATCCAGAGAAAACTACAGGCTTAAGAATATATTTGCAAATTTGGAATTGCCAATCTCCCTCTCTCTCATACATCCTAAGTATTTTAAGACAGATTCTCAGTCCCTATGCCAAATTTTGAATACTTGCCAGAACCTATAATTGGGATAATGTGAAACAAAAAACGAAAGTTTGGCAGAATAGACATTTTAATCGACGCTATTCTTCCTAGAAAAGACAACTGAATATTTTTCCAATTCATTAGGTCTTTCTTCACTTCTCTCCATAGAATTTGATAACCATTTTTGAACAGTTCATTAGTTTTTTTCCTAATCCAAATCCCCAGGTATTTAACCTTCTTTTTAATTTCAATTCCTGCTCTTTCTTGTAGTTCTTTCCATGTTCTATTTCAAAAATATTTGTAATAATTGCTGATTTATTTTTATTAATTTTGCACCCCATATATAAATTATATTTACTGCTGTTTATGGCCTCTTCTATTTCTCCCCTTGTAATTTCTGCTTCTAAATTTTCTTTTTGTTCCTCATTTAATTTTATCAACTTTTCATTCTTAAAATAATCAGATAATTGTATATTTTGATCTATTCTTTTTGCATACAGAATTTTGTAATATTCATAAAATATCTCCAAAATCTTTTTATATTGAGTATATATTTCATTGTCTTTTTAACTTTTGACCATTTGTCTCTTTTCTTTTCTTTTCTTTTCTTCAATTTGTATGATAGCCACTTACTCAGTCCCTTGGAGTTTCCGAAGTTGTACTGTCTAGCCTTTTTTAATTTCTTTCTCAGTTGATTTACCATTTCCAATTATATTTGTTTCTCTAAAAACTTTATCTCCTTATTTAATTCTTTGTTTGATGGATTGATATTTAAACTGTTTTCTTTATCTTTTAGCATTTTATTGAATGTTGCTAGTCTCTGGTTCCATTTTTTCCATAGAGTCGCGTTTTGGTAAATAAATAACCCTCTAATAACAGGCTTTCCTGTATCCCAAACCATGGCTATTTTCGTACCTTTGTTCAGATTTTCTTTGAAGAAATTTGATATAGCTGATTTTATCTTTCCAATCACTTCCAGGTCTTTCAGTAAGTCATCATTCAATCTCCATTTAAATGATCTCTTTAGCGTTTTTATATTTCTCAAGTGAAGTTATGATGGTTATGATCTGAAAATATTCTGGGGAGAATTTCCTATCTTTTATATCCTTCCCTAATCTTTTTGACACTAATATTAGGTCAATCCTTGCCAGGGATTTGTGTCTTTCTGAAAAATAGGTATAGCTTTTAGCATTTTCATATAAAATCTCCATGTATCTATTACAGTCAGATTTCCCATCAAATTAAAAAAAAGATTTAGGTAGTTTGCCCTGTTTTTCTTTTTTAAAAATTTATTTGAAGTTCTATCTAATTCTGGCTTAATCACCCCATTATAATCTCCTAAAATAATTATTTTATCATAATATTGATCTATTGATACCTTTTGTAATCCTCATAAAATTTGGCCTTATTCTCCTGGGGGGAATATATACCCACTATTAATATTCTTTTTGCGTTTAAATTGGTTTCCACTCCTAATACGTGACCTTTTTTAATCATTAAAGATTTCTTTCGACTCTATCTGCTTACTTACATATATAATCACTCATTTTTTTCTTTTTGTTTGTGAGGATATATAATCTTTACCCAGTTTTTTATTCTTTATGAATCTTACGTCTTTTAATTTTATATGTCATTCTTGGAAACCAGGAGTCGCATGTGCGCCATGGCAGTCTCAAGCCCAAAGCCTGTCCTGAAGCCAGTTTGAAATGGGTTTAGATAATCGGTTTCATCCAAGACAGCTTGGAGTTGAAAAGCAACTGCCCTCTCAATTACTTTGCTCAAAAATGGTAATAAGGAGACTGGCCTATAGTTGTTCATATCCAGGGGGTCCAGGGAAGGGTTTTTTGTGGGAAAAGGTATGGACAAAAAACTTAAAATTTACCAAGAGTGCAAACTTAATCGAAAATTATTATAAAATGTGCTATAGGTGGCACTTAACACTGGTAAAAATGGCAAAAATAAATAACAAAAAAAAAGCAATTGTTGGAAATGTGATCACCAAAATGCAGATTTTTTCCATATGTGGTGGGGATGTGAAGAGGCATATAATTTTTGGGGGAAATATATATATAAAGATACAAGAGGTATTTCAAATTAAGTTTGAAAAGGATCCAAAGTTATTTTTGTTAAATATAACTGATGGTCTTAAAATGAAACTTGGGAAAGGGGATAGAGATGTAATTTTATATATGGTGACCGTGGCCCGCCTAATATATGCAAAACATCGGAAAACGAAAAATGAATACCTATTAGAAGAATGGATAATTAAGGTGAATGACTTAATTGGGATGGATAAATTAACGATGGCAATCAAAGGGAAATCAGAACAAAAATATCTTAAAAAAGGGAAAAAGTTAAGAACCTCTGGATATAAGGGATGTAAGAAAATCCTAAATGATATAGAGTTAAAAGATAGGCTCCACTGCTCTACCCTCTGTTTGGATTTATAAAAAAATATTGCTAAGATATGAATACTTTTACAAATAAATATATACAAACAACATATACAAGCTTAAAAAAATTAGATAGTTAAACAGGAATGTTAAAGAAAAGGTTTTTACTGTGTGTAAATGTGATGAAAGGAATTGTTTGTATATTATTATTATTATTATTTTAATTTCTTTTCAAAGATGCAATAAAAAATGTATGCAAGTTTTCATTTTCTTGTTCTGGGATCCCTCTCAATTTTATACAGTTTTGTCTCTGTTTAATTTCAAGTCTAATCAGCACCTGCTGATCTTCCTTTCTATCGTTAGCCATCATATCAATTTTTATATCTGTTTGCTTGGCTTTGGTTTCAATATCTTTTATATTAGTTTCCAGTCTCTCAACTTTTTCAGTTATTTTCTCCATATTTTTATTTTTCCTAGTGAGATTTTTAATTCTCCCATTTCATTTTTTTATCTCTTGTCTAATCTCATTTCATTTCCATTTTTAATCTTATATTATCTTCCTTCATCTCATCACACATCTTTCTTGTCTCCTCCAACATCATTAACTCATTTTGTTCTGCAATTCTTACTGGAGGTTCCAAAGATGGTCTTTGGGTTAATGTTGTCACCTGTGTTGCCATTTTCTTTCCTGAAGCCATTTTATACTTCCTATATTAACCAAGTTCAAACAGTACTAAACAGTATTATTATCTTGACCCAACAAACTTATTACACTTTTGTTAAACAGATTGTGTAATTATGGCTTCTTTCTATAATTAAAATACTATCAGTATCAAAATAATTGTTTCCTTGAAAAAATTTTTGTCTCTATTATACTTTCAATGACCAGGTGGTGCTGTTCACTCGTAGTAGATTCCTTTTGCGTCCTTAAAATTTTTCAGACTAAACAATATATAGAGAGGGAGAGAACAGAAACCAAAACAATTCTTCACATTCACTCCCTTATCTCAAACACTCAGTGTTTTCAAGATCACTTCTGTCTGTTCCTTTCTAGTTTATCAATTTTTAAACCATCCAGTATTGCTTTAAACTTAATACATAATTCTTACACTTAATACCTAATTATCCTTGCATTATACATTTTCAAATTAATCTATTTTTACTATTTACACCTAAATTCTCTCTACATAAATCAGCAGATTGATGGTTCTAATTAATTCTCCACAGTTCATTAATTCATTAAATACCCAATTAATTTGCTTCAATACAATAATCATCTTTTTTCAAGTTCATCAAGTTCTAATCCAAATATCCTCCAATTTCATTTAAATATATCTATAACTGTATCTATCTATCTATCTATTCAATTTCAAAAACAATTCAAAATCCAGATCTAGTTATTTTAACAAATTATGACAAGTTAATTAAACAGCAGAAATTAGTTGTCTAACACAAATTAGTATCAATTAATATCAATCAAATCAGTAACCCAAATTACTCAAGGCAATTTTCTTCTTATCCTCCTTTTATTACTAAAGTTTATATCCATGTTGATTTGTTGTTTTACTGGTCTTCTGTCATCTAATTCACCCCTATTCTTCTTAAACTGATTAAGTCAATTTCAGTCTTGTTTATCTTGATTGTCTTTTGTGTTCATAAATCAGTCTTTAAATTAATTTCACTTACTTAATTTTGATTCACGTTATTCCACTTGGTTGATTTTAATTCAAATGTTTTCTCTTAAAGTCCCTTTTTCTTTCTATTATAGCAGACGACTGGGTAATTAAATTAGGGTATAGCCAGAACAAAGTCAGATTGAAATCAAAACAAATCAGGATAAGGTGAACCCCATGGATTTAACTGCATCGTGCTTCAATCCTCCCTCTCACTGTGTTTCTTGAAGCAACTAGTTCTTTGGGCAGTTCAGAAATATTTAGATGTTCCCCAGTGGTCAATTTAAGGTTTCATAAATTCCCAAGTAGACAAGGTTTTTGAGAAGGGATTCTCTATAGAAAGGGACACGTTTAAACTTTAATTCAGCTTTTAAAAAAACAACAACAGTGGTAGCAGCATGTGTGTCATAAAGTGGCAGCTAGCCACAGCTGTGACTTGCCCAAGCGCTATTCGATCTCCCCCGCTAGACCCGGCTCCCATCCATGTTCCTCTTCTGTGCTGCGTTAGCTTAGGGCCTTTGCAGACTGCCAGAAATAGTGCAAATTGAGTCCACTTTAAATTGAGGCACTGACCTGGCTCAGTGCTAGGGAATCATGAGAATTGTATTTTTTTCTGAGACATTGAGCCTTCTCTGTCAGAGAGCTCTGGTGCCACAATAAACTACAGTTCCCATGATTCCCTAGCACTGAGCCAAGGCAGTGCCTCAATTTAAAGTGGACTCAATTTGCACTATTTCTGGCAGTCTGCAAAGGCCCTTAGTGTCTTACATTGGTCTGGACACGCTGGGAGAATTTCAGGGTGCAATCGAGGGCTCCTCTGCTTCTCCTTATTGGGGAGATGGTTGAGTCTGTCCCGGGGTTCCTGGAACAGAGCTTGACACCACGGAAATCTGTCACCCTCCAAGACCATTTCAGAGGGTGACCGTCATGCCGGCCATGCCACCAAAGTCCCAAAAGCCATGCATATCTTGACATAGTACAGGAACACTCAGCTTAGCAAGTATGAGAACTGTATTTACAGATCAGCCACATATTGAATTGTACCTTAACTCAAAGGTTATAGGTAACTTAGTCACACTAAGAGAAAAACATGTATTGACAAGAGAGCTGGAAAAATCATTGACACATCACAGTATTCTTCAATGATCATGGCAGAGTCACAGCTGCGGTATATTTCATGATTATGACAACCTAACAGAATTGGGGCAATTTTTTTTAAGTTTGTTGTTGGTGTTGCTGCTGCTGCTGCATATATTGCTGAAATTACCAGTTTCCTGGAATGTACAGCCATGACTGCTTGTTGGCTCCCACAGCCACAGCTCCCTGATGTAGAAAAAAAATAATTCTGTTCTGGAAGACATCCAAATTGTTTTAATGAGATTTACAGTTCATAATCTTTTTGAAAGTTTATGATCACTTATAGTTAATAACCTTCAAAACCTCCACCACCACACACCTTCAGCATGACTATGGTATGCTGCTTTTATTAGCCAAATCTATCCTAGGCTTTTTTTTAAAAAATTCTTAACATCTGATTTTTAACACAGTTTTTATCATCTGAATTATATGAGAGTAGACAACTGTAATTATTCCTCATGGGTTGAGAGAAAAATAAGACAGAAAACCTATGTTTTATATGTGAGCAACAGCAACTTCATTTGGATACAATGAATTAAAACTACCATGCATGTACCGGTATATAAATGCATAAACTTATACTGCAACTAGGTCTAGACACAGCCGTATATAACCAATACAGCTTATTTAGTTCAGGAATTATTTCAATTCATTTGAAACTGTCCATTCAGCAATTCTATGAGAGATTGTTTCACAATACTATGGGCTCACTTATTCATAAGCAAATCATTAACATTCTTGACACAGATCCATAGTGTGTGGCAATTCCCAGCTATGATCGTGTTTTACTACATTTGCTTGGCCCATTATGAATGCCAGTTTTGTTTCATATAAACCATTGGAAAGAAAGAAAGAAACCACAAATTATGTATTGTGAGAAAATGGGTGGTGTGAACTGCTTGCACACAAGACAACAACTTCATTATCAAGAACACAATCTGCTAGGATATTCTCCTGGTCAATCTCCTCTTTTTCCATACTGTTCAGACTGGCTATAAGAGAACTTCCTACTATTCAGTTCACTGTAACTGTGTGTGTTAGAGAGAGAGTGTGTGTGTTATGATAATCCTGATAAACATTAAAAACAGACTTGTGTTCTTGACTGAAAGAAAGTATTTGCCAATCAGTGGAGATGTACTTGTTTTCCAATCTTTTCTCCTTGTTCAGCTTTCATTTTCAAGGTACATCCTAAAGATAAAGTCAAAGGAAAAATGATAGCCAATTCTAAGCATTAAAAAGTTAGTGAAATAGTATTTCAAGTTGTTATATTAAATAAAAAAATGACTGAGATTTCTTATCTTTTGTTCAAAGCTTGAGAAAGTTACTTTTTTATTACAGTTCCCAGAATTCCCCAGCGTAGATGGCCAGTGGTCATATTGGCTGGTGCAATCTGCGAGTTGTACCAATGTTTCTAAACTTTGGTACTGACAAATGATGCTTTCTAACGATGGTTAATCAAAATCTTATAAGAGGTCAATAATCTGAATCCAAGCAAAGATTATATCATTATCCCGAAGGACTGATACTGCTCTCACTGCTTTAAACATTTAGAGAAACTAATATAAGAGAACAGAATTGCAGTTACCTATTTCAGCCCAGTAGTAGTTTCTATAAACTGAGGCTAAATACACCAATGCTTAAAATGGGCTGAATGTATAGGAAATGCATCATGCAAATCCATGACATCATGCACCACCTAAAACAGACACAATCACACATATGATAGCTTCGTACAAACCCAATCTCACATATATCACTGCTTCATAAAAACACAAAACTATAGCCTGCATTTTATTAGCTGTGACTTAAACTGAATGCCAAATCAAAGTTACACACACTTGTAAACATCAAAAGGAAGGTGTATTTTCAGAGCAATTAAGATGATCTCCTTGAACTTTGATGTGTCAGCTGACAAAACAAAAAATCTTTCCGAAGCTAGATTCCATAGAATTTGCCTTGCAAATCACTTGTTGGAGATGTGTTGCATCTATGCTATACTGCAATATACAAACTTGTCCCATCATAGTTCCATTTTAGTAAGAAGAAAGGAGAATTTATTTTTGTTCTTGAGAGAATATTCAAATATTCAACTACAAACTTACTTCCAGGGCTATATACTATTTGTGTAGAAAATTATATCATGTCAGAATTAAGGGATCTATCAGTGCCATAATAGCAAGGCACCTCTCCACCTTAAATACTGGAAACTCTATTCTTTTTTTTTTTTTTTTCCATTTCTGGGAATGTTGAGATTTGTGTTTGTTTCAACAGAGGTTATCCAGGAAAGAATGGGAAATTTTGTCCCGCCCCTCCAAAAAAAACCTTCAAATATTAGAATGCAAAACAAACTTTAAAATGAAAAAAGTTCAAAAACAAAATGATTGTTTCAAAGTCTACACTCATTATGCAGTTGCAAGTTTCATTTCAATTCCAGGTTTCTGCATTTATTTGAAAAGTCTACCTTTAAATCACTTCAGAAAGTTGAACTGCCTGTGAAACAAAATTATTCAGTGCTGGATAAGGTACAAATTCAAACCTAGCTTAGTGAAATAAAAGATATGGGTTCTTTGAAAAGCAGTTGCCTGTTAATACTTTAGATTGTTTATACTTTTATAGATTCTCTTGCAAGGGCAGGCATATATATCTTCTTTCAATATTCTCAGCACTGATACCACTGTGTGCCTTCAAGTTGTTTCCAGCTTAGAGTGACCCTAAGGTGAATCTATCACACGGTTTTCTTGGCAAGATTTGTTCAGGGGAGGTTTGTCACTGCTTTCATCTGTGACTTGCTCAAGATCATCCAATGGGTTTCCATGGTCAAGTGAAGATTCAAACCCTAGTTGTAGGGCTACTCAAATAGTTAGACAAGTTATTTCGGTGGTTCTTAAGTTCCCAGCTGGCAATGATAATGGAAGTATTAATCCTCTAGTCAAGAGGACCACCACTTCCAATCAGATTATAAACCAGTCTAGAAATTCACTCCCACTACTATTCATTAACCTTGTTGGATGTCAGGGTAGAAGGCCCTTTGTCCTTTCGCTTTTTTGTCAACTTGCTTGGGATGCCACTGAGAGTAGAGGTGAAAGAAAATTGTCTTTCAAGTGTGCCCAGCAAACACTGTGTACCTTGGAAAACTGCATGTGTTATAATCCATGCTTTATGGAAAAGCAGCCACAGAAACATTCTTGACACTAGAGAGGTGACAGAAGTGGGAAAGGGATGATCAGTTTTGATAAAACCAGATATCAACACAACAGCAGCCATCAATACAATGGAAGCAGCCAAGCAATGAACATTACATTACTTTACATTACAGTTGGCCCTTTGTATCCATGGATTCTTCATCCATGGATTCAATCATCAAAATATTCAAAAACTATATAAATGCCCAAAAGCAAACTTTGATTTTGCCATTTTATATAAGGAACACCATTTTACTATTCCATTGTATTTAATAGGTGTGAGCATGCATGGATTTTGGTATCCACGGGGGAACCTGGAACCAAACTCCAGTGGATACCAAAGGCCCACTGTACTTTTGGCAAAACTATTTAGACCAATCACACTCCTTTCTATGATTCAGCAATTCAAAACTAAACTGGAGTATGGTATTTACCTATGGTATTTACCTATCATTAATTTTTATGTAAATGATGTTAGGTATTTTGTTAGTAAATGTAACAGAAACCTGACTTTCAATATTTACTTAATTTTATTACCACTGGTCATGATGCTGTAATTGGATTTAGGAGTATTAGACCTTTGTTTTTCAAAGAACTCTGTTGCCATAATAGAGTTCAATGTTATGATTTCAGGCTAAACTAGCAAATATTTTTCTTCTTAGACTATAGAGCAGTTACTCTGGATCAGTAATTATCTCTCAAAATACTTCAAATATACTTTTGGCACCTAAGCCAAATTAGCCTACATATTTGCTAACTGTTTTGTAATTTATGGTAAGTAAGATAGAGATTATCTTGTCAAAGTTTAGATTTTTAAAAAAAATTCTAATGGACTTGTAAGGCTGCACACATTAAGCCAATTAACTGTAAAGTCTTCCCCTTTTAACTGCAAAATAGTGAATCAAACTCCCCACTCCAAAAAAGTAAATTACTGTTGCAAGTTCACTCTCAACAGGCAGCATGGTGAGGTGGCTTACTTGTCCTCGTTCCACTGTAGAACACCTACAATTTGTTTATAAATGTGAGCTTTCTGGAATTTCCTTTAGCTTCTACCAGTCACTGGCAGTGTGCATCTATATCTTTATACACATTACGTTGAAAATTATTTAGTGAGTTAACTAGTCCTTTGTTGTTAACTGCCTTCACGACGATCTCGACCCATGGCGACCTTGCTAATGCGACATTTCCAGGCCTCCCTATTCTCTACTGTTCTGTCCAGCTACTGCAAACTCATAATCATTGTCTCTTTAATAAAGTCCATCTCATGGTCTCTTTAATAAAATCCATCTATCTAGCATGCGCCCTTCCTCTCTTTCTCTTCCCTCCACCTTTCCTAACATTCAAACAAAAATCCATCAGTAATACCTTCTGCCTGCAAAAGATATCCTCCCCACCATATATCATCTTAACTAAAGATTGAAACAACATGTAGGCATCTGACTAATATCTCCAATTGTTTTTCTCCTGTTTGATTTGTAACATCTTGCCTGATGAAGACGCTCATGGAGCTTTGAAAGTTTGCAACAAGTATATTGTGCATTTTGGTTGGCCAATAAAGGGATCACTGATGGATTTTTGTTTGAATTTGCTAAATGGCCAACACAGCTACCTCTGAATTCTTCCTAACATTATTGGTTTTTCCAACAATTCATGCCTTCTCATGATGTGTCTAAACTATGGCAGTCTAAGTCTTCTCATCTTGGCTTCTATGGATATCTCTGGCTTGATCTGCTCTAGGACCCATTTGTTTGTCCTTTTGGCTGCCCATGGGATCCTCAGCACTCTTCTCCAGCACCACATCTCAAATGAGTTGATTTTCCTCCTATCTTTTTTCTTAACTGTCCAGCTTTCACATCCATACGTGGTAACAGGGAAGACAATGGCTTGTATGATTCTGATTTTTGTGCTGAGTTGTATGTCTCTGCATTTTAGGATCTTTTCTAGTTCTTTCATAGCCACCCTCCCCATTCTTAATCTTCTTCTGATTTCCTAGCTGCAGTCCTCGTTCCAATCAAAGTTTGATCCCAGATATGAGAACTCTTTTACTATTTCTATTTCCTCATTGTCTAGTTTGAATGTGTGTAAGTTCTCTGTGGTTATTATTTTTGTTTTCTTTATGTTCAACAGTAAGCCTGCCTTTGCACTTTCTTTTTTGATTTTCCTTAGTAGTTGTTCCAGGTCTGGGAGGTTTTCTGCTAGTATTGTGGTGTCTTCCGCATATCTCAGATTGTTGATATTTCTTCCTCCTATTTTCACTCCTCTCTCTTCCAAGTCCAAGCCTGCTTTCCTTACAATATGTTCTGCATATAAGTTGAATAGATAGGGTGATAGGATGCAGCCTTGTCTGACCCTTTTGCCAATGGGAACCATTCTGTTTCTCTGTGTTCTGTTCTGACAGTAGCCTCTTGTCCTGAGTACAGATTCCTCATCAGAACTATCAAATGTGTTGGCACTGCCATGTCTTGAAGGGCCTTCCATAGCCTTTCAAGATCTATACAGTCAAAGGCTTTGCTATAGTCTAAAAAGCACATGTTGATTTTCTTTTGGAACTCCCTGCTGTACTCCATTAGCCATCATATAGTTATACTCTACTCTTTAGTCAAAAAGCTTCCAGAACAGTGTGTGTGCCTTCAAGACACCTATCAACTTAGTTCAGGAGTCATTGCCATCAGAACTACAGTCTAAATAAGACAAGACACACAAGGGAAAATCAATGGAGCATGAACAGTAGGCTGCTATTTTTTGCTGTAAAGCCTATTTAATAATATAAGTGCGGGAAGCTCATATTCTTTTCTTAACAGTAGATCTGATTTTTTTTTCTTTCCAGGTGCAACAATTTTCCTTTTCACAAGGAAAATTCTCAAGAAAGTTTGATAGCAATATTTAGAAGCTTCTTCCAGTTCCTCAGACTCTAGTGGCATATATTTTAGGACTCAATAGGAATATTTAAAAATATTACAGGTTGTCTTTAAAGCTGAAGTGAAATCATGGTCGTGTGTGGATCAGAGTCTTGGAAAACTTACAAGCAGCAGCAGCAGCATTTACTCTCATAATGTTTTGATGTGCGCTTTCCACCACACAAAACTACACACCTAGAATATTAGAAAACATTACATGTTCCCCTTGACCAAACAGATACAAAATCCCCAAATCCACAATACAATTGAGAAGAAGTGCCAAAAAAAGTCCAAATTTTCAAAAGAAAACCAGCCTGTGTTTTATAGATTACAGCAAAGCTTTTGACTGTGTAAATCATGAAAAACTATGGTTCACTTTAAATTAGTGAATTTGCCACAACATTTGACTATAGCTTGTACTCAGGACAAGAGGCTACAGAACAGGGATAAATGGAATGGTTTCCAATAGGTAAGGGGTCAGGCATACTGAACATACACATAAAGCAGGATTAGACTCACAGAAATGAGGCATGAAAATTGGAGGAAGGAACATCAATAATTGAAGATATGCAGATGACATACTAATATTTCCAATACTACTAGAAGAAAATTATTGCAATTATTATTGAAGAAAGTTAAGGAAGAAAGTGCAAAGGCAGGTTTACACTTGAACATTAAGAAAACAAAAATGACCATATATGAAGACACTGAAATAGCTGAAGATTTTCCATGCCTTGGCTTATTCATTAATAAAAATGGAGACTGCAGTCAAGAAATCAGAAGAGTGGGACTTGGAAGGACAGCTATGAAGGAGCAAGACAAGATCCAGAAGTCTAAAGATTTATCATTGAATACTAAAGTTAGGATTCTCCATGCCTTCCTATTAATAATTTCTCTGTATGGTGATGAAAGCTGGACAGTGAAGAAAACTGATAGGAAGAAAATCAACTCATTTAAAATGTGGTACTGGAGAAGAGTTCTACGGATACTGTTGGGCTGCTAGAAATAGGTCCTAGAACAAATTAAGCCTGAACTCTCCCTGGAAGCCTACTTGGCCATACCATGGGAAAACATGACTCCCTAGAAAAGACAATAATGCTTGATAAGGTAGAAGGCAGTATGAAAAGAGGGAGACCACATTCCAAATGGCATAGATTCAAGCATGGAAGCACAGCCTTGAGCCTGCAAGACATGATCAGAATTGTTGATGATATGGTGACATGGAGGGCTCTCATTCATAGGGTCAGTATAAGTCGAAGCCAACTTGACAGCAGTTAACAACAAAGTCAGGGGGAGGGTTGACTGAAACCATTCAAACATCTGCAGTCACTTTTCAAACTTTAAACTGCTGCCACTTAGCCATTCTTATACTTTCTAATTCCAAATCATCATACATCATCCTCAGACATACCTCTCCTATAGAGCCAGGTTTCAAAACAATTCACTGTGCCATTTTCTAAGTATAAGCCACAGCACCTATGCTCACAATTTCTGGTGGGAGAATTCAGTTCATCTGTCTTATCTTTAATGTGGTGCTGTCACTGTGGTCCTGTAATTTTTTTAATCCCCCTTTTGAGTTTGTTCAACTCCCTGAAAAATTAACTGTGATAATAAAATTAATTATTGTATCCAGTTGCTAAACACATTTACATAAAAGTTTCCTGGATTTCATTGGAAAGAAGTGTGCTTAAGATCACAGATTCCATACTGTAAGTCAACAGTGGGCTCTTTGAGACAGTAATATTATATTAAATTATGAAAGTGTGTAATATTCTCTAGGCATGCAATTAAAAAGAGGAACAGCAGAGTTTGATTACTCTATTTTCTCCTCTAGCTTGGGCTTATGAAGCAGCCTACATATGAAGTTAAGATGCTTGTAATGTTTCCTTCCACCCTATCCTATGTTCTATAAAGGGTGAAGGGAAAATGCATTGTAAATATTTATTTTTCTCACAGATTTACTGAATACAAGCAAAGTCTTTACAAGAGAGGACATTATGCAGTGCCAACTCAAGTCAGAATAAAGAGACTGATTGACTTCGAGCTCAAATTAAAAGCTTCAGAAGTACTAGGACCTCCTTCAACAGAAGCCAGTTCACATCTATTCACTGAGTTCTATGATGCCTTTCTACATTCCAAAGATCTCTACCACCTTCCAAGTAAATAAATATACTCTGTAAATAAAGAGAATGTATCTTGCTGTCCATTTACGAGTTGCAAAGCATACCAAAGTTTACCATATGGCTAAAGTTTCATTTACTGAGGGTAGATATTGAAATTAACAGCACAGAGACAGCTGGCCATGGGCCTTTGCAGACTGCTAGAAATAGTGCAAATTGAGTCCACTTTAACTGCCCTGGCTCAGTGCTAGGGAATCATGAAATTGTATTTTTTTTCTGAGACATTGAGCCTTCTCTGTCAGAGAGCTCTAGTGCCACAATAAATTACAGTTCCCATGATTCCTTAGCACTGAGCCAGGACAGTTAAAGTGGCCTCAAGCTGGGTTATTTCTGGCAATCTGCAAAGGCCCCATGTTAGTCTTACTGAAACTACAGAAAAATTATTTCACCAGTGACTTGTTCCCAAAAACTCTGTCTGAAAAAGGGAACAGCTCACCAGTAACACTCAGAAATCTAAATAAAGTTTTGCAGATCAATACTGTCACATGGAAATGAAGCTAAGTTTAAAGTGCAGAACTGGATATGCAGCAAGTTCAGCTATACACTTGAAAATCAAGTTTCAGTGTGTCAGGTTAACAGCAGGGGGGATATCAAAATGTATTCCATGGGTGGGCCTCTCCCCTCAAGGGTAAGGACTTCGTAACCAATCCTTAAGTTAACCAAGACAACTTCTTTCCTTTTCTTCTAAAGTAACCGATTTGACCACAAAGTATTGCTTTCAACTCCTGTTGTCTGATCCTCCCACAGCTCTTGCTACCAGCCTTTCTGTTGAGACCTAAAACAGGGGTAAAGTCACATGCTAAAACTTTTGTTATGTTTCCATCTTGGCCATCTTAGTGGAAGACAGAGTGGTATTCATTTTAACATTTTATTGGGCACTCTGACATTCAAAGTATTTTCTTTGGCATTCAAGTATAAGATTTTACCTGATGAATACATGTTATTTTTCACAAGACTATTCTAGAGCAAGACTTAATACACAAGAATGGCTTCCGCACAGAAATTGTTTTCCATATTGCTGTCACAATTCTACATATATTTATATACAGCCAGCCCTCCTTATCCATGGGGTGATTGGGCTGGGAGCAGCTTCTGGTTGCTCCTTCCAGCCCATCTGCTTCAGCCTTATGTCAGGGTAGAAGGGCTGGATTTGTGGCACAGAAGATGAAATAAGAATTTGAAAAAGAAAAAAATGAGTCTTGGAACAGAATGATGGTGGAATGGGCAGAACATCTGATTGCTTAGCAGGAAACCAAGACCCTAAAGCAGTCACAGCCCTTCCAGAATGTCAAGCTGTATGAGCCTGAAAAGCAGGTGCTTCTCACTGACCCGTAGAGAAGCTAAGTGTTAGTGAATCCTAAGGAGAGTAACTTTCTGCTTTTAAGGACAGGAATCTTTCTAGGAGGTGGGGTTGCACTGTCACTTTCTTCAGTAACCTTTCCTCTTCAACTAATCCTATACTGAAATGGTTTACATTGTATATTATTGTCTATTGTTTGTTGTTATGTGCCTTAAAGTCATCTCCAACGTATGGCAACCCTATCACAGGTTTTCTTGGCAAGATTTGTTCAAAGAAGATTTGCCACTGCCTTCCCCTGAGGCTAAGAGCATGTGACTTGCCTAAGGACACCCAGTGGATTTTATGGTCAAGTGGGGAGTTGAACCCTGGACTCCAGAGTCATAATCCAATACTCAAACCACTACAACACGCTGACTCTCATTGTCTATTATCCAATCACTATATAATATTATTTGGATTTAGCTACAATGAACACTACTGCCATTTTTAGTGTTTTATGCACACGGGGCTTAGGTCTTAAGTAAAATCTTTTCCCAAAACCTCTCAAGTATCTCTATAGGCTCCCCCCCCCCCTCACTCACTCCTTAACATCCTATTATTTATTTAACTCCTTCTTAAGTGAGTCTAAGTGAGGGGTTTGGTATGGCTAGAGCTTGGTAAAAAGATAAAGCTAGAAACATTCATGCCCTCCTACATTTTAAGTCTCTTTTTTAAATCTATTCAGAAATAGATCTTGATACAGGGACAGATGTTTCTAGTTATTCCCTCATTACTATACTTGTGGTAGATCGGTATCTTATACCCAAAATAATCCATTCATTATTAACATTTAACAAACAAGTAACTGGAAGAGTGAGTGAAGTGTCCTTGTTGCTGGGGGTGGAAAAAAAGAGATACAGATGAATAAAAAACTGAATTGAAGAGGCTATGAGATCCCATGCTCCTTTTGAGGTAGGCAATAATGCTCCTGTAAGGCAATGACAACCATTTTCTGTAAATCCTACGGTCTGGCCTAGCACTAACATTCTGATCAACAAGTTAATTAATGATCAATTAACTAATTAAATGCCCCAGTTATTAGTGTTTATGGTAGTAAATTACTTTCCTGAATTAACTTTCACATTATTTAATTAATTTTCAAATTTAATGTTTGACTGCATTGCTATAACTGTACTGTGCCACATTAACTGTCAGTTAATAAGCTACTTCAGCTAATGAATGAATTCCAGAGAGCAAATAATTGTTACTGTTACTAGATAAATGTGTTGTGTCTTTCAAGGAGGGCTATATTATAATTTAACTGGAAGATATTGTGCTACTGAAAATTTTCTGCATTCAGACTGGCATGGCTGAAAAAGAAAATAGGAAGAACCATGTTAAATCAGACCATAAACCCTATCTAGTCCAACTGTTTTTACACAATGACCAACCACTTACCTGTGCAATCTTTGCCAGCAGGAAATGAGTGCAACTGTACATTCCAGGGCATAATGAAAATGGTTTAGTCCACCTGTTGGCTTATCATTCAGCAACTGAGTAAAAGGGTCTACCTTGACTGGGATTAACAATTAGATTGAGGCCAATGAAATTAAAGGAATTCTGAAGGAGGGTAAGGAGACTGTGGAGAAAAGAGATGAATTATTTTTTTATCTGTTTTCACTGGAGTGTAGGACATATTTTGATGCCTGAACTGAGAACGAGGAACTCAGTTGAACAGTGGTGAATATGGAAGGTCTACACTGTGTTAACAAATCCCCCCCCCAAAAAAAATCAATCACCAGGTCCAAACAGTATCCCATGAGAGAGACACACACACACCAAGAGTTCTTGAAAATCTCAAATGCTGAATTGTTGATTTTCTAGCTCAAATGTATATAAGATAAGTGCATATACTAGTGTCCAGTGCAGCACTGGCCAATTGGAGGGTGACCAATGAAGCACCAGTTGTTTTTTTAAAGTGACCTGGGATATAAATGATATTGTGGGCTGGTTAGCATCTGTTCCAGGTAAACTGGTGGAACACATTATTAAAACATACATATTATCAAATATGTAGAAGGGCAAGCCACACTGCAAAAGAATCAACATAGCTTCTGCAAAACTAATTCCTGTCTCACTGGCCTTTTAGAGTTCTTTGAAAATGTTGATAAACACATGGGAAGGAGTGATCCAGATCTAATTTGGATTTCCAAAAGGCCATTAACAGAGTTCCTCACCAAAATCTCTCAAGAAAACTTTACAATCATGTGACAAGACAAGAAAGAATAAGACCTTTTATAGACTGAAAGTGTAAAAACTATTATAAAGTAATGCATTGTGTTGGACTGAGAAGCTGTGGATTTAACTCTCCCATATGAACTATGGATCTCACTGTTTAGTCTTGAGAAAGCCACAAGCTCAGCCTCATAATAATATAGAAATAAAATAGGGATACGCCCGCATATCTTTCCCTAAGCTCAATGGAGAAAGGGCTACAAAACATGATTTAAAAAAAAAACCAATGAAGTTTTCTCACTGGGCAAGTTTTATCTGTTCTACAACTTATGATTCACAATGATTCATGTTTTGCAATTCCTTGAACTTCCAGTTTTGTACAGATACTGCATAATAAAGAGATATGCTTCACCCTAGAGTCACAACATGGGTGGCCAAAAGCTGCAGCTGAAACATTTTTAGTTCAGATCTTATGCAGTCCTATAACTACTATGTCTTAAGCCAAGTAGGGATAGGTCATGTGATTCTTTATTAAGCATTTTTCTGCCTTTACTTCCTGTCTATATGATAACTTTTCCACAGCATTGCATCCATACTAAACCTATAGTAGTGGAGATTCACAGGCAGCTTAATAATTAGGGCTTTACCGCATAAGCCCCATTATTCCCCTATCGTACTAGTCAACAAAACCAGAATGATACCCGTTTTTATTCACCCCATCACTGCATGTTATTATTATTATTATTATTATTAGCTTTATTTATTAAGCGCCGTAGATGTACACGGCGCTGTACAAAATCAAATATGTCTTTGGAATTGCGCAACTGCCGCCATCACACTCTCTTCCTGACTCCCTCTTACCCACCTCCTTACCCTATGCTCTACCCCACCATATCTTTCGGGGTTTATTTTTATTTTCACCTTTTGGGGCAATTCTGGGGCTCTGCTACTGCAATTTAAGTTTTCAAAAAAAGAAAAAATTGGTAAAAATAAAGGTAAACAGAGTAAGTGGGAGAGGATGGGACACTACACCACATGACTGGCAATAATACAACTGCCCCAGCAGTGACCTTTCACACCTTGGGACTAGCGCAATTTTGAGCTCATTGACGGGTTCCCATCAATGAAAAGGAGCACCCTAACTGGGCTTTGGGGGACGGAGCAGCTACAGGACAGATGCAACGATGTGCAAACAGGCATTGCCAAAACTGCTTTCTCCTGGTTCTAATCTCAGTTTAAAAGCCATGTATAGTAATCTCCTTAATGGACCTATGCCTCTTCTGTATATCCAAGAAAGTGGGGGGGGGGGGGGGGCGCAAAACAAGACATCCAAACAGTTTAATGGCATTGTGGAATACATTATCACCATTCTACTACACAACCCTATAATTTCTAGTTTCCAGGTTGAAATCACAGTACAGTGCCCCCTCCGTTCTTGTGGGGGATCCGTTCTGGACCCCCACCCCCACCCCACCCCTGCAAAAATGGACATTAATGAATATTCAAGCCCTATAGGCTTGAATGGGGTGCATGCCCTTGGGGGTATGCCCCACTGATTTAAACGGAGGTCGCCCTTCTGGGCCCTGCTTTGGATCTAGAGATGCAAAGGCTGGGGGAGAAGAAAATAGTCAGGAAAAAAATTATCCAAACCTTGTGGAGGGGGAGTTCTTTCATTCCCCCCCACCCCCTTCATATCTGTATTTAGGTCTTGCATCACTGTCATAATAGCAGCACATGCCTCCTAATTTCTCTTTTTCATTGCTAACTGCAAATGAAGGCAATATAGCTATTTAAAATGTATTTACCAAGCCCCTTTTCATTTTCATTTTGGTAAAGGGAATTTTAACATCAGAAGATAGGAGCAGAGAGATTTTCATGAGCAATTTTTCTTAAATATACTACAATGAGTCATTGATATTCACTGGGGTTTGGTTCCAGGACTCCCTGTGGATATCAAAATTTATGGATGCTCAAGTCCCATTAAATACAATAGCATAGTCAAATGGTGTCCCTTGTATAAAATGGCAAAATAAAGGTTTGCTTTTTTGGAATTGAGAGCTTTGTTTCTTTGTTTTTTAGTATTTTCAAGCTGTGGCTGGCTGAATCCATGGATGAAGAATCCGTAGATACAGAGGGCTGACTATATCTGTACTTTTCTTACAAACTGTAGCTATCCTTTCTGAAAAGAAAGAGTTAAGCTCTGCACTCTAAGCAACCTATTTTAATTATTTATTGTAATAAATAACTTGATGTTTGTATAAACTTCAAGATAAGACAAAATACTGGGTTTATTGTAGTGAGGTTGATTTTTTGCTACAATAACCAGTATTAGCATCTGAACTATGCATGTATACAAGGCCAGAGTCTATCCTCAAGTGACCACAACCACAATCATAACTCAGTTGATAACATTTTAATTCAGCTAGTAAGTGCCTCTGAAACCCTACTTTCATTCAGCATTAGCTATTCCAATGCCAAACCACACTCGCTCTGTTTATCTTGGAAAGATTCACATATGCCAAAAACCTCAAACCATAACAGAAACAAAAGGTCAGTCAATTACGGTACAAAAAAACCCCAAAATAAATTTAAAATCAAACAGCAATAGACATTTCCATGACTGAGTTTGTCTATTGTAGAAATCCTTTTATGCACACACCCCCCACATACCAGTACATCCAATTAGACAAGAGCTTAATGTTAATAAAGCACATTTTATATTTAATAAGGCAGCTTGCCATATTTCTACCTGAGACTATTAAACTGTTTATGCAATTTGATAACCAACACCATACAGTCTGACAATCCAACTTTCTGCAGATAACATTTTTGAATCTATGTGTTTTGGAAATAGAATATAAGCAGTACGTTAAAATAAAAAATATTGAGGAAATATATACAGCCCTATCTTATGCATATGCATTGAACAACAAGATTCACTCTGTTCAGTGAGATCCATGCCCAAGTAAATATGTATCGAAGAGCTGGAAAACCTGTGGTTCTCCAGATGTTATTGGACCAATTCCCATAAAACCCAGGTACCCTGGGATGATGAAAGTAGTAGTTCATGAACAGCTGGAGAACCACAGGGTCCCCACCACTAATTCAGACATCGAAAGGGCTTTTGACAGAGTCCCTCACCAAAGTCTCTCAAGCAAATATTATAATGATGTGACAAGAAAAGAAACAGTAAGTCCTATTATAGACAGAAAGTGTATAAAACAGAAAACTTAGGGCCTTTGCAGACTGCCAGAAATTGTGCAAACTGAGTCCACTTTAACTGCCCTGACTCAGTGCTAGGGAATCATGGAAACTGTAGTTTATTGTGGCACCAGAGCTCTCTGACAGAGAAGGCTCAATGTCTCAGAAAAAAAATACAATTCCCATAATTCCCTAGCACCGAGCCAGGGCAGTTAAAATGGACTCAATTTGCACTATTTCTAGCAGTCTGCAAAGGCCCTTAGCATATTTCCAAACTTCTAGGAGAATTGAAAACCCTTGTTCCATTTTTTTTTTTAAAAAATCAATTATAAAGAAATAGCCCATACTTTCTTTACAAGTTAGTGTTCTAATATCTCAAAATTACAGGGGTTTTTTTAAGTGCTTCACTAAGAAAACAACAACTCATCCACCTCCGAATGATCTACCTCTGGAGCTCACTAAAAAGTATGCAGTCAGTCCTCCAAATTTGCAGCTTTGACTTTTACAGGTTTGATTATTCATGTATTTGATTAATATGTTCTCTCTAAGAATCTCTTAAGTCCTCTGGCACAACTCTGCCTGAAGTTGACCAGAGTTACACTGGGGGGCCTAGAGATTCCTACAGAAAACATTTCTCTAGGCATCTGTAGGTCCTCCATCATGATTCTATGGTCAACCTCTGACCACTGAGTTCCTCTGGAGGGCTGAGAGATTCCTAGAGAAAATAGTGTGTTTTTTATTTGCAGTTTTCTCATTTTTACAGGGGTCCTGTGTCCCTATGCCCAACAAATGTGGAGGGCCCATATAAACAGGAACTGAAAAGTACATATTAGGATCCAGAGGAAAAGGAAGACTTGTTTCTTCTATTACCCGTAGACACTAAAAAAGTATACCTGCTTGATAGAATATACTAATTTTCTTGTTTAGATACGGGAATCAACAATGCAATGCAAGACATACACAGTTTTGAAATTATTCACAGTGGGAATCCTCAGGCATTCACATTCTTTATATTCAGTCCCATCCACAGCAAACATACACACAAAGCAAGACAACAGGGACAACCACTGGTTGCAACTCCAGTTCAGCTACTTGCTGTGACAAAGGCTAATGGTGAGAGGAAGACTTATGAGCCATTCTATCTGGTCCACCCCATGGAAATTACTCCCTCCTCCTTGAAGACTGAATACTTTAAAGTACCAATCCTCATGACCTGATGGTAACTGCTTATTTTCAATTTCTGTGGTATACTTTCTGATGTGCTCCTTGCAAAACTAGAAAGGGAGGATATTGTGGGAGGTACACTTTACTCCTAAGGCAGATCAGGCTGAAAGAAAGTTGCCTCCTAGGACATTGGTTAGCATTCCACAGGCTCCTGAACATCAGCACCCAAACTGGAACCTGGTGCACCCCTCATCTGGTACTGCAGCACCCCTGGACTTGGCCAGTTCAGTTTTCAGATTCCAACTGCACGGTCCCAATGTGAGCTTAAAGGCGTATGTTTCAATTCTTATATGAAGCATGCTGTCTTTGAATATACATTCCCTGCTGCACACAGACAGGTTCCAAATGATTCAACTTACATTCATCAGACAAGCTGGCTAGTTTCAAAGAATATGCCAGCCATCATCCGCAACTGGTGTTCTATCAATAAAACATACCAAAAAATCTCACACATATGCCTTTCATGCCAAAGCAAAACCACATTTGAAGAAGCAATGTATTATAAAAAAAAAGTTACAGATTTAGATCACAAATTCCAAGGTCACATATAACCTTTAATTAAAAAATAACTATTTCACTTTGAGACCTTCTCTGCAAAAAGTCATCAGAGTCTCTGTAATTTAAGAAAGACCACATCTGCCATGCAACTGTGGTAATCGCTACCCATGGCCTGGGCGCGTATTAGGACTAGAACAAATGAAAATTGGAATATAAATATACATTCTGGGCATAACTATTTTCTAAACAAAGGATAAAAGAATAGCAAATCTGTTTCCTAGCTTCGTCATAAAAACCAGATACCACAGAAAAAAACATTCAGAAATTCTTAAGTCTCTGTGTACAGATGCATAAATTAAAAACTGGATATATTTGTGTTTTTAAGATTACAAATCATTATGATGTACATCTTTCTAAAGAGTTTATACTGCTTTATAAAGATGGACCTCTGTTAATAAAATAAGGGGTTTAATCAACCTTTTCTTTTTTGAACACACATAAAGAAGAGAGAAATGTAACCTACTAACAAGCATATATTGCCAAGCCGTAATTACCCATTTATAACACTTCAAACTACGTTCAAATATACATTGAAAGAAAGTTTAAAAGTGCTAATTGGGCATTCATACCACCAAATTCTAGTAGCGGGTAGAACTGCATAGGACAACTAGAGAAAGAGCCTGCAAATGGCTACAGGAGACAGGACCCATTACCAACTTTAAGCAATCCATGCAAAATAGTTTAAGATTAAGACCAAAGTTAGTCACATAACAGAAAGATAATTAACTCACAATTCTTGGCAATATGAGCACTACATGTTTTTGAAAGGCAGCTACCATCATCTCTCACTATTGGCTATAAAGGTTAAAAGTGCTAGGAGTTGCACTACAACATTATCTAGAACACCCCATTGTTCATTTCTAAACTATAGGCTTTCTTCAGCCTTGACAGATGACTAATATAAGGTATCTCCAATTTCAGTATGTTTACAGACTTCTGAAGACAGCAGTGTCCAATTCATTTTTACTGTTGTTCACATCAAAGCCATCTTTCTAATGCTCAAGGCTAAAAAAAGAATGCTGTTCAAACTAATCTGAATCCTTCAAATCTGAGTCCTTACAGATTTCCTACCCAATATTAGCTCAAATATTAAAAGCATTATAGAAAATCCAAGTTTTTTTTTAAAAAAATCAAAGTAGTCAAATAGGAGGAATCAAGTTAGTTTCCCTCCACATTCAGATTTTGAGAATTATTTTTAAAATAAATCTTTGCTTTCTAGCACTAAAGGCAGAAAGTAATAGAAACAAAATTAATTTATCAACTCCTTTTGAGGGAAAATGTAGAAAGAAGTACGGTAGAATAACCATATATATCCCTGAAAGACAGACTAAAGAGAAAAGATTATACCTCCCCAATCCATAGAATAAACTGAGAAGAAAAAATTGCAGAATTCAAGGAAAACTTCATTGCACAATTTTGGAACAACTGTACTGAATGTCTTGCTTCTCACCATGACAGATCACTTTGGCTGAAATTAGACCTCATAGTAGAATCTGAAAAGATGTCTGTAGATGACATGGGAAACAATATAAGCAGACACTTTCTGAGAGATAAAGGATCCATAGCAGGATTTATTTGTCTAATAAATTCCAATTATTAAACAGGTTATAACACACAAAAGCTCATGGTACAATAAATTTGCTAGACCTTAGAGTGTAATAAGAGTTTGTTCTATATCCTGTACAAGACTAAAATTACTACTCTTTTGGAATGGGAGATAACGGTCGACTTTACTGCTTCTCATAAGCATCAAGACTGCCTGGAAATCAACATTCTGTCTTTATTACAGCAACACAAGAGCCTTCTTTTGCAACCAACATGAGGTAGAATTTTCTCCCTCCTCACTTCTACCAAGTACTAAGGCAAGTCTAATAACACACCTGGTTTTCAAAATGTTTTCCTTGACACAGATAGACGAAAGGGGGAACATGAAATTTCAACACAAGGCCCAATCCTAAAGATATATTGGTATTCCCATAGAAATGTGCAAAAGATTAGCAGCAAAGATAAAAATTCTTCTGGACTTTAATTAGCTGATATTGAGGAAACTATAGATTTCAATCATTAGATGTACTGTTAACTTTGTACACTGTATATGAATGCCTAAGATTAATTTCCCAAAAAGCCTTTCTCATAAAAGACTCACCAACTTTCATTTTTCCTGGTTAAACAGTACTTCCCCAAATGAGTGCTCTTCTGGAGAGTCTCATTTCCTAAAAAGTATAACAAACTTAGAAAAGGGGAACTGCCCTAACCTAACTGGTGCCAGATGAGTGCTTTGAAATCCCAGGCCTTTGTTTTCAGTTTTCTGACCCAAAACTAACTCAAACAGCAAAGGCAGCTCTTTGCAAAGCAGAAAGTTGTTTTACAAAAAACAACGGCTTTTGAAGCAAAGCTCTCAAAATGTAACTGCCTGTGGCAAAAGCTAGCCACAGGTAGAAGAAGCTTGCAAGGAAATCAAGAGGTATGAAGCCCCCGCTAACCGAGCATCTCAAAGCACCAAGAAAACTATTTAAGTATAGAGTTAGTTAAGTACCTGTGTGCATTTTGCAACACAACAATCTGTCTGCCAACATGGGATCTCAACTTTCCACGTAAACATGCTAAATTAATAAAAATCTCTATAAAGGTAGAAAGCCAGCAAGGGTATGGGAATTACCAATGTATTACACCAAGTGTCACATCTACAATTATCTGCAAAATGATACAATTATCTTATAGCTCTCAGAGGGAAAAAAGTTTCTCTTGAGAAAAAGATGGCTGGCATGGAAAGCACAGAGTTTTGAGGACAAGAGGGTATGACAGTACTGTCCAACTCCAGCGTAACAGCTTCTTTACACAGAGACTGAGGGTTCTAGAGAACGAGGTCACTGTGGTCACCTTAGTGGATGATCTTCTCCTGAGCAATGAGGGTATCATGCCAGGGAAGAGAGAAATTACACTAATCTCTCAGGCCAGAGGAAATGGTCCCAGCATCTTTTAAACAAGATGGAAAACTTCCCTCCCTGAGAGATGTGTTAATAATATATGGTAATTTATATCTAACTGCATCTCCTCCCTGAACAGCCAGCCAAGGACAAGAATTAAGAGCACATCGTCCTTATTGCCCTAGTAGCTTATCCAGATCAGCAGTACTTGGCAACTGAAAATGATCCAGTATAATCCTACTCATAGAGTCAATGGGCACCCCATTGTAGACTTCTGCTATAAAGATGGCCTCTAAATCAGCTCTTATTCAAGAAATTTTATCTGGGAAGTGATTATTAAAGCATCACAGTGAGGTGCTGAGGGCTCTAGAATTGGATTCAGGGGGAGAGTTCCTGACTTAAACCTCTCAGTACTCTGATAATACAGCTGGACATGAATTCGCAAATGCAGCACATGCAGAGAAGAAGCCTTTCATTAGTACACGTATTGTCATCTTATAGAAACAAATATATTCTCAATATAATGTCTTGTCAGTAATACATCGAGTTTTCTGATATCTACGCTCCAGTCATGCTTACAGTTTCGTCTCCTTGAGGTCCTCTGTATTCCAAGGAGCCCAATTAGTAATGGGTCAGTGAGGACATTTGGGAAAGGTCATGTCAATAGTCAGGTCTTGATTCCATCTATTGAGCATGGCTTCCACAGGATTGTTAGTGGTAACAGCAAAAAAAACCATCTAAAGCTTTCCAAAATCCTGAAGGATCCATTGATCTTCAAGGGTTGTTGTTGTTAACTGCCTTCGAGTTGACCTCAACTCATGGTGACCTTATGGATGAGACATCTCCAATCCCCCCTATGCTTCACTGCTCTTCTTAGGTCCTGCAGATTCAGCCCTGTGACCTACCTGATTGATTCTAGCCAACTCCCTACCATTAATATCTTTCTAATGAATCATACTTTCTCATGATGTGGCTGAAATGTAACAGCTTCAGTTTCATCATCTTGGCTTCCAGGAAAAGTTCAGACTTGATCTGTTTTAGGATCCATTTGTTTGTGTTTTTGGTCACCCACTGTATCGTCAGAATTCTTCTCCAGCTCCACAGCTCAAATGAGTTTATTTTCTTCCTATCCACTTTCTTCACTGTCCAGCTCGTACATGGTGATGGAGAATACAATGGCCTGCACTATTCTAAATTTGGTGCTCAGTTGTGTATCTTTACACTTTAAGATTTTGTCAAGTTCTTTCATGGCTGCCCTTCTCATTCCTAATCTTCTTATTCCTTGACTGAAGGCTCTGTTCTGATCAATGTTTAAGCCAATTTTTTATCTTTCAATTTCCTCATTGTCTAGATTGAATTTGTGTATATCCGCAGTGGTCATTATTTTTATTTTCCTTCTGTTCAACTGTAAGCCTGCCTTTGCATTTTCTTCTTTGACCTTCCTTAATAATTGTTCCAAGCCTGTGATGTTTTCCACTAGTAATAGGTTTCGTCTGCATATCTTAGATTGTTGATGTTCTTTCCTCCTATCTTCACTCCTCCTCCTTCTGAGTCTAAACCTGCTCTTCATATGATATTTTCTGCATACAAGTTGGACTATCTTAATAGGTCCATCACCCCTGCAGGGACAAATAGTAGCTGTGATAGTTTTTTGTGGGTTTTTCGGGCTGTGTGGCCATGTTCTAGAAGAGTTTCTTTCTGACGTTTCGCCAGCATCTGTGGCTGGCATCTTCAGAGAAAACTGGAATGGAAGAGAATGAGTCTATATATACTGTGAGACCCTGGGTAGGGAGGATTGGTTCCCAGGTGAACTGTGTGTTGTTCTGTGTTGAATAGGTATTGTTCTGTTGTTAATGGCATGGCCCCAGGGTGGGAGGAAATGCACTCAAGGTTATTGTCTGCTAATCCCACGTAAACTATGTATTGTTCTGTGTTGAATAGGTATTGTTCTGTTGTTAATGGCATGGCTTCCAGGTGAGGATATGCAATCAAGGAGATTATCTGCTATTGTCTGCTGGGAAAGCCCCTGACCCTGGTTGTTTTCCCATTTGCATTTGCAGAGTGCTGATTTTCTTATTTTGTAGGACTGGTAACCATATCTTGTTTACTTTAAGGGTTTCTTCTTTCCTGTTGAAGTTATCCAAGTGTTTGTGGATTTCGATGGCTTCCCTGTGCATTCTGACCTGATAGTTGTTGGCATGGTCCAGAATTTCAGTGTTTTCAAACAGCATTTTATGCCCAGGATGGCTTATAATGTGTTCTGCTACTGCTGATTTTTTTGGCTGGCCCAGTCTGCAATGTCTCTCATGTTCCTTGATGCGTGTTTGTACACTGCGTTTGGTGGTCTCTATGTAGACTTGTCCACAGCTGCATGGCATGTGGTAAACTCCTGCGGCTGTGAGAGGGTCTCTCCTGTCCTTTGCTGAGCGCAGCATTTGTTGGATTTTCTTGGTTGGTTTGTAAACTGTGATGTGTTAGCTGTGATGCTAACTCTGTCCAGAAAATGATCCGGCCATAACAACTAGCAGGTACTAATCACCTCTGCCCACAGATCTGTAGGCTCCAGACTGAAAACAGCATCAAGTGTGTGATCTGCTGAATGTATGGGCCCTGACACAATTGAGAGACCCATGTTTGTCATGGATGCCATGAACTCCTGTGCTGCACCTGATAGGTCTCAAATGGGATGAGATCACCCAAGATCAAAAGTCTGGGTGACTCCAACATAGTTCCATGAGCTCAGCCAGGGAGTCTGATAGGCAGTGGGGTGAACAGTACACTAAGAAAATCCCCAATCTATCTCCCAGTCTATTATTATTATTATTATTATTATTATTATTATTATTATTATTTCCTGCCTCTCCCTGCAAATCCTGTGGAATCCTGGGGTTTGTAGTGTGGTGAAGCATAAGCACTCCCTGGCTAAGAATTCTGAAAATACATCCCTAAACTGCAAATCCCAGGATTCTATAAAATGGAACCATGGCAGTTAACGTGGAACCATAGAGTTAAAACTGCATAGTGTGGAAAAGCCCTAGGTTAGAGGGGGCAGCTGTACAGGAATGAAACCCTATAATTATCCATTTTAACCATCCCCCAGAAACTGGGAAGGGTTAAAAGAATAGCATTATAGGTAGCACCAGAACACAAACCAACATTAAAGCTAAGATTACCACCTCATTTTCTGGCATGCTTGTGTTCTTTAACAACTACACTCTGCTTGTTCCTATTACTTCAAACTGCCTGACAAAGAAGCAGAAATTGTCAAATTTCTCCATATCATGCAACTAGGGTCTGATAGTGCCCATTCACCCATGAAAATGTATAAGTCAGATCTCTTCTATTTGAAGTAGGGGAGCTTTGGGCCCAAACCACAGTATTTTCTTGCGAGGCAATCTTTTTTGAGAGACCACTATGTGAGGCTTTTATGTTAATAGAAGCAGCATTAAAAACTTACATTTACCCCCAATATTTGAAATAAACAGATAAAGTAGGAATACTGGGGACAGAATACTCAGCTTTCGCACCTCCCATTATGAAGACAGCTAATGGATCTTGATAGCAAAAGCAATTAAATTAAGTGGGTCAATGACTGTTTTTTTTTAAAAGAATACAATCTATACGCAAGTCAACCTTGGATAAAATAGAATATACATTGTTTTTTTGCACAGAGAATTACAGAAATCAATTGTATATGCACCTATGACAGCCTTCTGAAAAGTATAATATTAGTGCAAACACCTTGGATGAATAAAATCTGAAAATCAGTATGCAGTTCATCATAGTCAAATGACAGTTTTGCCATGGCTGAGCAAATCTGATAACTCCAGAATAATCCTCTTGAAGCCAATTAGAGTGTCCGCCAGTAAATAATTAGAGGGCTTGCATGATACATGTCCCATTTTACCTGGGATTAGTAATAGCTTATTTATAAGCAAATGCAATGCCAAGCAAAGAACAACCTAGAAAGCATAAGATAGAGCCTACTAAGAGGCAAAAAGTTAATTTCTAGAAACAGAAATGGCATTTTTGATAAGTATGTCAACATTTCAACACTAAGCTACCACAACAGATGCAAGTGCAACATCTGTTACCTTTGATGCAGAACCATCTGTTCCAAAAAAACATGAAAATGAATGTAACATTCATTGTCATCTAGCTTTATCACATTGTTTTATTGTAATCTATTTTATTGTAATCTATTTTAGCACATCATTATACTATAATCTAGTTTCACCCAATAATTCTAATACAGTTTCTGTGCGAGGTACTTTGCACAGAAACTTTGACCAGCGTCCTGTATGGAAGTCATGTCTTCAAAAGTGGACATACATATGCAGAAATTAGAAATAGGCAGTTTCGTAACATCTGTATCCAGTAGAGAGAGCTGTTAGTTACTATGTAGCAGAGCTGGCAAAGTAGTTGCACAGTGCAACTGCTGCATAACGGGACCGATGAACAATAGGAATGATACATATTGTGGCATTGGGCACTCTTGCCAGTGTGTTGATACGAATCTTTGCAATTCACTAACAAGGTTTCTTAGCACCACTGCTACATAGTTGAGTATATGAAAAATTATATTAAGTAGAAGGTGACATAGAATTTTAAATGAAGGGATTCATTTTAAATGAAGGGATTCAATAACTACAAACCTCCTTAGTTCAGTACCAAGTGCCCTTGGTACTGGACAGCCACTTCTCATTCTCTGATGTTGACAGTCAGTCATCACAACAGTTGTAACAAGCTGTTTATTCCTGAATAACTACCTGCTATCTGTCACAAACCTTTAGCACAGACAGGGTTACATATTCTATATATTGAGATTTCAGAACCAAAGGAATCAATTAGAGTAATTTAAAATGGCATAATAACACATCCTATAATAAAACATTTCCCCCCTTAAAATTGCTAAACTCTGGCGTTCCAGCCACAAGAGAGAAAACTGCCTCTTCTCACAACATTTCTGCCTACCTTCCACCACCACCACCTAATATCATATCACATTCTGTAGTGTTGTCTAGCTAAGAGGAAATGCAACGGGGGGACAAGGGACGGGACGGGACGGGGGACTGTTGCTATTGTGCCTTCAAGTGATTTCCAATTTATGGTAATCCTAAAGAAGTCTTATCCCACCTTTTTCCTAGTTTGGGACTCAAAGTGGCTTACAAAAAGTTTTAAAAAACACATAGTTAAAAATTCACAAGATACAAATGTTAAAACAAGATTAAAACCAGATTTAAAATATTTATCATTAGAAACACACTGGTTCAAAACACACTGCAGAAATAATCTGTTTTGAAACCGCTTTAACTACCCTGGCTCAATGCTAGGGAATTCTGGGAGCTGTAGTTTTGTGAAACATTTGGCCTTCTCTGTCAGAGACCTCTGGTGCCACAATAAACTACAATTCCCAGGATTCCCTAGCACTGATCCAGGGGTTAAAGCGGTTTCTGCAGTGTGTTTTGGACCACAGACACGCCAGCACAACAATATGCAGGATGCAGTGCATTGTTTAGGAGATGGGCCTTATATAGTCATTCATTAAATGTCTTTTGAATAATAATAATAATAATAATAATAATATATTTCTATCCCGCTCCTCTGCAGTGCAATCGGGGCGGCTTACAAGTAAAACTCCAATACAATACATACAACCCCAAACCCACTCACCGCTTAAAAAAGTATTAAACTGAGACAATTAAAAACATTATAAAATGAATCATAACATTAAACAGAGACATCACAGCAGCACAACAGCAGCAGAGTAGATGGGAGAAGAATTAGCTAACTCTTGGGCCAGGATATTTATTCAGGAAAGGCCTGCTGCAAGAGATCCGTCTTAACAGCCTTTTTAAAGCTGTTTAAGGTAGTAATATGACGGATCTCGTCCGGGAGGCCATTCCATAATCTGAGAGCAGTAGCTGAGAAAGCCCTCTGGGAGGTTGCCGACAGCATATTCATAGGCTGTAGGAAATTCCTCCCAGAAGACCAAAGTGCGTGGGGCGGATCATACTGAAAGAGGTGGTCCCGTAAATACAATGAACCCAAGCGATGTAGGGCTTTAAAGGTCATAACCAACACCTTGTACTGTGTCTGGAAACTAATAGGCAGTCAGTAGAGAGATTTTAACACAGGTGTAATATGGTCTCTTCCAGATGTTCCAGAGACCAGCCTGGATGCCATATTCTGAACTAACTGAAGTTTCCGGGTCAAGCACAAGGGCAGCCCCATGTAGAGCACATTACAGTAGTCAAGTAGAGAGGTTACCAGCGCATGTACCAGTTTCAAGATCCCTAGTTTCCAGGAAAGGGTGCAGCTGGTAGCAGGCGCTCCTAACCATCACATTTACCTGATTTGACATCTGGAGCGATGGATTCAGGAGCACCCCCCGACTGCGAACACAGTCCTTAGAGGAACGTGTGACCCCCATCTAGGACTGGAAGTTGTATTCCCATACCTGGTTTCAGGGCCGCTACTGTGAATACCTCCGTTTTGTCTGGATTCAGTCTCAATCTGTTTTTCCTCATCCAGTCCATTACTGCCTTAAGACAAGGGTAGGCAACCTTTCCCCTTTAAGGGCTGAGGGACTTCAGCTCCCAGAATCCAAGGAGCTATTGGCCAACATGGGACCATTGGCCAACATGGCTGAGGCTTCTGGGAGCTGAAGTCCCTCGGCCCTTAAAGGGGAAAGGTTGCCTACCCCTGCCTTAAGACAGTCATTGAGAGGTGAGATGCCATCTGAAGTCAAAGATGACAACCAAGACATGGAGAAATATATCTGGGTGTCATCAGCGTATTGATGATACCGCGCCCCATGTCTCCGAATGATCTCTCCCAGCAGCTTCATATATATGTTAAATAGCATCGGGGACAGGATGGCGCCCTGAGGAATGCCACAATTAAGCTCTATTCTTGTGAAGCAAGTGTCCCCCAAGCCTCACCCTCTGAGATCTGCCCGAGAGGAAAGAACAGAACCAATGCAGTGTAGTACCTCCAATTCCTAACCCTCTCAGGCGATCCAAAAGGATGGAATGCTCTATTGTGTCAAAAGCCACTGAGAGGTCCAAGAGTACCTACAGGGTCACACTACCCCTGTCGATACCCAAGCGGAGGTCGTCGGCCAGCACAACCACGGCAGTCTTAACTCCATATCCTGTCCTAAAGCCAGTTTGAAATGGATCTAGATAATCGGGTTTCATCCAAGACAGCTTGGAGTTGAATAGCAACTACCCTCTTGGTCACCTTGCTTTAAAAAGGTAGTAGAGAGACTGGCCTATAGTTATTCCTGTCCAGGGGGTCCAGGGAACCAGCTTGGTATAGTGGTTTATGTTTTGGAGTAGGACTCTGGAGAACTTTATTTGCCTGTGAGAAGAAAGTAGATGCCAGTCTAACCTCTCTGAGAAGACAGTTTCAGAGCCTGGGGGGCAGCCACTGAGAAGGCCCTCTCCCATGTTTCCACCAGATGTCCATGTGAGGGCAGTGGGACAGAAAGAAGGGCCTCCCCAACAGATTGCAAAACATGGGCTGGTTTGTAATAGAGAATATGGTCCTTCCAATAACCAGAATCTATGTTGTGGCAAGATTTATTCATGGGGGTTTGCCTTTGACTCCCTCTGAGGTTAAGAAATTATGACTTGCACAAGGTCACATAGGGCCTTTGCAGACTGCCAGAAATAGTGCAAATTGAGTCCACTTTAAGGGTTAGGGTTAGTGTTAGGGAATCATGGGATTTTTTTTTTCTGAGACATTGCGCCTTCTCTGTCAGAGAGCTCTGGTGCCACAATAAAATACAGTTCCCATGATTCCCTAACCCTAACCCTTAAAGTGGACTCAATTTGTACTATTTCTGGCAGTCTGCAAAGGCCCATAGTGGGTTTCCATGGAGGAGCAGAGAGTCAAACCCAGTTCTCCAGAGTCCTACTCCAAAACATAAACCACTAAACCAAGCTGGTTCTCTGTGTAGGAATTAAGGAATTATAATTAGGACAGTACAATTAAGGGGGGAGAAGACAGCACAAACATTCTCCATTTAATTCTTCGATTCATTTAGATGGTAGGAAAATTAATATGAAACAATAAAAAAATACAAGGTAGTATTTTCACAGTCAAACCAGTGATTACAGGATGGCGCTAACATACACTTAGGGTCATACAGTACCATAAATGTACTGCCTGGTTTACAGATAAGAACTCATGATTAAGATGAAAGGTACTTGGGTTTTCTGAGCAAGAATACATGTACCATTTTACTGAAACATTTTATAAAACCTTCATGCCTCACTATTAACTACAAAGAGGCACTTGCACATGATTTTAATTTTATTTCTCTTGATAAGAGAACCATGGATGAACATTACCATGGATGAGCATTCACTACAATGTCAATACAGCTAAGAAGAAAACGATTGTGAACATTCACATACAAACACTACATGGAAACTTAGGCCTCATCTACACTGCAGAAATAATGCAGTTTGAAATAGCTTTAACTGTCATGGCTCAATGCTATGAAAACCTGGGATTTGTGGCATGTTATGGAGCCTGAGATCTCTGACATAGGTTAAATATCTCACAAAACTAGAAATTCCATAGCACTAGAATTCCATAGCATCGAACTCTCCATCATTTGTTGTTGCATGCCTTCAAGTTCTTTCCAACTTAAAAAGAGGTTGGATGGGCATTTCCAGAAGTGCTTTAGTTGTGTATTTCTGCATGGCAGAGGGCTGGACTACATGGCCCTTGTAGTCCCTTCCAGTTCTAAGATTCCTTTATTCTTTGACCTAGTCCTTCCTTTATAAACTCTAAATTTAGGGATCTAATTACAATGGTCCCTCCACATTTGCTGGGGTTAGCGGCACAAGACCCCCGTGAATGAGGAAAAACCGCAAATAAAAAACGCTGTTCTTTTTACCTGTGAGAACACCTCTCTATGAATCTCCAGGTCCTCCAGTGTATGGTCAACATCTGCCAGAAGTTGATCACAGAATCATGCTGGAGGACTACAGATGCCTAGAGAGGGGTTTTCTCTAGGAACTACTAGGTTCTCCAGTAGAACTCTATGGTCAACTTCCATGCTGGAGGACTTAAGAGATTCCCAGAGAGAATATATTAATCAAAACCGCAAATAAGCAAAAATCAAAGCCACAAATGTGGAGGGACAACTGTATTATTGTCACACCGAATAAAAGCTGCCATCTTGAACCTTAGGAGAAAAGGTTTTCTTTAAGAATCACACGTGAAGCAAGAGGTCCAAGTAAAGGAATTAGAACAAAAGGACCATGGGAGTGAAAAAAGGCAAAACACTACAGAGCAGTCATCCTTTACTGCACTGTATCATTACCATCTTCTTGCAAACTCATGCCCCTGTCAGGATCCTCTTTCTTTTGTGGGGGAATACCCAAAAAACTCATTCCCTCCCCCTCACAGACATAATATTCTGATCCTGACCCATAGTATACACAAGGTACAATTGTGACAGATTCACATTCAAACAAAAAAAAATTGCCATCATCACATCTACCCGGGTTGTCTGAAGCCCAGATGCCATAACGTACTTGAATGAGAGATTTTTTTTCTGAAAAAGAGGTAAATATACGTCACTGAAGATATTAACATTCAGAGAGACCAAATTTAACTGAATTACATCAATTCAAGCCTTCAGATTTTCTGCTCCATTCTTTGAAGTTAATTCTTCAGTTCTGTCTGTAGCAAGAATAAAACCTCAGTCTGCTAGAGAACAATGCCCACGTCTAATATGTTCAGATATTTCTTTCTAGATACTTTAAAAACTATATGAGGCGAATAACAGGGGAGGTAAAGCAAACCTTAGCTTGGCTTGTTTTCTATGGGCCTTGTCTGTCCATGCATCTTTATTTATTTACTACATTACTAAAATAGGTAGAAAATAAAAAAAAAATTCCAAGGTATAATAAACAATTAAATAGTTGTAACCCTAAAGGTACCAGATCCTGTCTGATGTTGGAAGCTAAGCAAAGTCAGCCCTGGCTAGTACTTGGATGGGAGACAACCAACAAATGCCAAGAGCTATAGGCTATATTTCAGAGGAAGGAACTGGCAAAACTACCTCTAAGTATTCCTTGCCTAAGAAAAAAAAACCCTATCAAATTCATGGGGTCACCATAAGTTGACAGGCAACTTGAAGGCACATATACACAGATTGCTTTACAGATATGTTTTGACAACTTTTCACTCTCTAAATCATTCTAGCAGCTTTTTCAGATTGAGACATTTCAACATGCAAGTGGCCTGTGTGTTTTATTTTAGCAAATGGCTGGTGTCCATTACAATTTGAGCCAACACTCGCTCAAATTTAACTCCTTTTTTAAAAAAACAAACAAACCCAAATCACTCTGTATCAGACTTTCCATCTCCCAGCATCTTCACTCTACACTAGTGGTTCCCAAGCTTTTGTGCCCCACACCCTTAGGAAATGTTTGATTAATGTGCGCACCCCCTTAAAAAGCAATATCACATTTAAAGACAAAGAAGTCCAATTTCTAATTTTTGAACCACAAATTGGAAAAAAAATACTGGGAGTGAGTAAAGTGAACTTAAAAAAAAAAATAAGCGCTTAACTCAATGCATAAAATGCAATCTATGCTGAGCAATCAGATTATAATTTATTCAGAAAAAAAATGACTCGTGACTCATCACTCAAGGACACAAGTCACTCTTTTTTGCACCCCCTGAAACTCCATCTCGCACCCCCTAAGGGTGTGGGCAACCCAGGTTGGGAACCCTTGCACTACACTCTCTTTCTTAAATTTACCCAGTGTGGTGGGGAAGGAAGAAAAATATCACCCAAGAGCACTTTTCCAGCTGCTTCTGCATTGTTGGCATAATTTTTTCAGTTTAGTACTCCAAGAAAAAAGATGCAACTGCAACTCCCAGAATTTTCCATAACTAAACAGAGGCTGGATGGCCATCGATCAGGGGTGCTTTGATTGTGAGTACCTGCATGGCAGAGGGTTGGACTCGATGGTCCTTGTGGTCTCTTTCAATTCTATGATTCTACTTTCTATGATTCTAATATAGGGTTCAAGCATGCTCAGAAGCCCTCATCACAGAGAGCTGATCTCTCTCTGCTATTTCTTAGTATGAATACTCCCAGAAGTCCAAGAATGATCAGCCCATTCTCAGTCAAGGAGTACACATTTTGGTTGTCTCTATCTTGAGAAGCAACTAGGAACCTCCAAGGAACAGTAATGTCACTACATTAAGCACTGCTGTGGGAAGAACTGGGTAGGGAGCTGATCCCTTGCATGGCCACTGAGACAGTATGTATCAATCACATGGTAACCTCAACTATTAAATTTACATCTGAAAAGTTATAAACTAGAAGCCCATTCTTAAGATCTATGTGTTCAAGGTTCACAACCAATACTACTTGTCTAGTTTTGGGTTGTCATAGAATCAGAGTTGGAAGAGACCACAAGGGCCATCCAAGTCCAACCCCCTGCCATGTAGGGCTACAACAATATTTTTGCATTCTGACAGATGGTTCAACTTAGTTCAAGTAATAGAAGGTGACTACTTACACCCATGCCACATTAAAATAAAAAAACCTCATGCAATGCCTACATATCACTACTGATCACAGCACAAGTACAATGAAATGTGGTTGTTGTATTGTGGAAGAAATCTCAATAAAACCGACAACAGCCATCAGAGTAATCCAGGATTCCAGCCATTAAAAAAAAAAAAATCTGAATTGTATCTTTTTTGCTAATAATTAAATGCTTTTGAAATAACCACTATTTTCTGTTATTCTACAGTTTCTGTGTCTCAGAAGGACCAGTACACAGGAGAATATCAGGAACAGATTCCGCTGATGTATTCAGAGTTGGACTTTGCTTCTACACAGAGAGACCAACAGTATAGGAAACCCTCTCTTAGGCTTCTGCTGCAGACACAATGTATACAGCACAGCTAGATTTAGAGTAACACCCTTTAAAAACTTCAGGATAAATAGAATGTCACAAGGATTTAGATGATGCCAATTTTGAAGGAGCATAATCATATCTGACAAGTAAATTCTAAATTGTGCAGTGCATGAATCATGATACACTGCTAGAAAAGTTTACAAAATTAATAACAATGAGCTCCATCAACTTAGCCTAAATCTTGCTGCTGCATAATCCAGATAATTATAAACAGAAGTTCCAGCATTTGAAGCAGGAAGACTTGAAGCAAGAGTGTCATTTTATCAGTGGGTTTCATAAGACCACAGAATGAATTTCTTTTATAAAAATCTGCACAACTATTGCTTAGGGCTTCAGTGTGCCAACAGTTTTACATAACAGTCTGATTTCAGAAAACAATATAGTTAAAATGACAGTGTACACAGCAGGAAAAAAACCCTAAATGAATGCCATTGAATAAAAAGGTGACGTTTCTGATATCGAAACAGCACAACATGGAATATAAGCCAATATAAGTCTGTTTGCCAAGAGTCATATGCTTTGGAGCCCACACACTACCATAAGGAAAGAATGTCATGTCTGACTAGGATTTTATTTTAAGAGTAGCAACACTGGCCTAGATGGGAGGGGGGAAACCACTAAGAGATTACAGCTGCTACTAGGACAGTATCTTCACAGAGATACATTAAGAGGGCTTTTATACATCCAGCATAATATAAGGAGATCCTAATTCCTCTCTGAAGACCTTCACTCCATGCATCACGGAGAGATGACTAAAATGAGACTGTCGTACTTTAGATATATCATGAGAAGCCAGGACTCAGTGGAAAAGACAATAATACTCTATAAGGAAGGCAGTAGGAAAAGAGGGAGACTAAGGGCCTTGCAGACTGCCGGAAATAATGCATCTTGAGTCCACTTTAACTGCCCTGGCTCAGTGCTAGGGAATCATGGGAACTGTAGTTTTTTTCTGATACATTGAGCCTTCTCTGTCAGAGAACTCTGGTGCCACAATAAACTACAGTTCCCATGATTCCCTAGCATTGAGCCAGGGCAGTTAAAGTGGACTCAAGCTGCATTATTTCTGGCAATCTACAAAGGCCTTAAATTACCAATGGATAGACTGGATCAAGGAAGCCTGGCTCTGAGTCTGCAAGACCTGAGCAGGGCTGCTGATGACAGAGTGATTGGAGGTCTCTCATAGATAGGGTCTCCATAAGTCAAAATCAACTTGATGGCTTTTAACAGCAACAAACCATTATCTTCAGAGAGAAACTGAGATGTAGATGCCAAACGTT
Organism: Phrynosoma blainvillii; assembly: GCA_026167975.1. Taxonomy (NCBI): domain Eukaryota; kingdom Metazoa; phylum Chordata; class Lepidosauria; order Squamata; family Phrynosomatidae; genus Phrynosoma; species Phrynosoma blainvillii. Next base: position 47,056,958 of record JANUYF010000003.1, on the reverse strand, counting down.
CAAAACAAAACATCAAATTTCCGAAACTCGACCCCACATCAGTTCAGCATTATTACAGCTAAAACGTTCCACACGTTAAATGTACACCATTACTGCTATAAAATTATTTATGCCTGCTGCAAGAGTGTGTAAGTGCATGTCTCCCACCTATGTTACTTGCCTTTCCTTTATGAACTATTATTTTGCATTAAAGTTTGTGTGTGTGTGTGTGTGTGTGTGTGTGTTTCTTCCTGCCCTGCCTTTTCAACCATCCAGACATCAAGACTGTTTTGTTTTGCCACTACAGAATTTCTTCAGCATTTACTCTGAGATTTAATGCAGCTTTGGCCTGCCAAAAAAGTTTGTCTGTGGGATTCCATAAATTTATCTGGCAGTCTTTCTGGCTGACCATCTGGAGAATATTTTAGGTTGGGGGTAGAGACAGACAGAGAGGGGGAAGGAGGAGGGACCTGCAAGAAGAACAGTCCTCATTCCCTCCTAAAACCACCCACAAAAACACACACACAAACACACACAAGAGACTTCAGTATCTTTTTTGCAAATGACTCTTCCTCTGCAAGCCAACACTGTGTGTGGGGCTGAGTAATGCTCCTCTTACAGTCTACAACAGATCCTAGGACAGTTGTTGTGAGCAGACGGAGATCAATGAAACTGATTGACCAGATGTCCTCCTTTTCCAGGACATATCTTGTGTCCAGGAGGGATTTCAAAACATCCTCCATTTTCAGCAAGACTAAGAAACATGCATTTACATTTCCACTTTTTTATTGGGTCATGCCCTACATTTTTCTTGAATGTCTAACATTTTTTGTGGTGCCTCATCCTCCTTTGCAATTATATCTGGTCCAGGGTGCCCAGACATCCTCCTTTCCCAATACATGCCCTACATTTTAACTTTCTGTCTGGTAGGAATTCTAAAATGTCCTCGATTTTGAGCATGAATGTATATTTCTATGGTTCAAAACAGACAGCAGAAATAATCCAGTCTGAGACTGCTTTAACTGCACTAGATCAGTGCTAGGGAATCCTGGGAACTGTATTTTACTGTGGCACCAGAGCTCTCTAACAGAGAAGGCTAAATGTCTCACAAAACTACAGTTCCCAGAATTCCCTAGCACTGAGCCAGGGCAGTTAAAACTGTCTCAAACTGGATTATTTCTGCAGTGTGTTCTGGACCTATGAGTGTTTTTAGCTTTTATATGTTGTAATGTTCTACGTTTTTCTTGAAAGCCCTACATTTTGCAGTGCCTTGTTCTCCTTTGTGTTTAGGACACCTGGTCACCTCGCATTCAGATCTCTCTTTTCCAAACACTGGGACACGTAAAAGTAGTCCCTTTTATTCCCTGCTAAGGAGGAGGAGGTTTAAAACTTCAACTCAAGGTTTTGAGAAGGTGACCTTAAGTCAGGCTTCCCCAACTTGGTGCTCTCAGCTTGTGGACCACAATTCCCATTATTCCTATTGGCTAGGGCTGATGGGATGTGAAATCCAAAACACCTTGGGAAGGAAGGCACCAGGTCTGGGAGAATCTGCTCCCCTTTCCTACATCCATCTTCTCTAGAGGCCCTTCTCTTGAGAGTCCAAGGGAAGAAAAGAGACTAGAGCTGCAGGCATCCACACTGCAGCAATAACCCGGTTTGACAGCACTTCCACTGCCCTGGCTCAAGGCTACAGAATTCTGGGAGTTGGAGTTAAACAATTCCCAGAATTCCATAGGGCATTTAAAGCAGTGTCAAACCGGGTTACTGCTGCAGTGTGGATGCAGACAAGATCTCAAAAAAAAGAGAAGTTCTCCAAAAGAAATCCTCAAGATCTGCAAGTCATCTATCCATAGCTATGCTGTGTGCGTACGTGTTTTGGTGCCTTTGCCAAAAAAAAAAAAAAGGAAAGAAAAGAAAGAAAAGGAAGGAAAGAAAGAGGAGGGAGAAAAAGAAAAAGAGAGAGAAAGGAGAAGAGGGAAAGAGAGAGAGAGAGAGAGGCACATCTGGAGTCAAGATTCCCCAGCCCTGTCTGGAATGCAGCTGGGGAAGAGAGGAGTTGCAAGCCAGGGATGGTCCAGGCAAAAGCACAACAGGGAGAGAGAGAGCAGCAGCCTAGTTGTGTTTTCATGGCCCATTTTTTCTCCGATTTCCACACAAACATGGGTGACCCTGGGCCAGTCACACTCTCTCAGCCTCGGAGGATGGCCATGGCCAACTCCCTTCTGAAGAAATCTGGACAAGAAAACCCCATGATAGGTTCGTCTTAAGGTCTCCATTAGTCAAAAAGAGCCAGTGTGTGGTGTAGTGGTTTGAGCGCTGGACTACGACTCTGGAGACGAGGGTTCGAATCCTGCCTCAGCCATGAGAAACCTACTGGGTGAAAGGATGCCTGAACGAGTCACACTCCCTCAACAAGTCACACTCTCTCAGCCATGGCAAACCCTCTCTGAGGACACTTGCCAAGAAAGCCCCATGATAGGGTCGCAGTAAGTCAGAAACGATTTGAAGGCACACAACAACAACTATGACTCTGGAGACCAAGATTCAAATCCTGGCTCATCCATGAGAACCCACTGGGTGTCTTTGGGGAAAGTCACACTCTCTCAGCCTCAGAGGATGGCAAGGGCAAGACACTCTCTGAAGAAACCTGCCAAGAAAACCCCATGATAGGGTCGCCATAAGTCGGGAACGACTTGAAGGCACACAACAAACAGCTATGACTCTGGATCCAAATCCCGGCTCAGCCATGAGAACCCACTGAGTGACCTCAGGTAAATCCAATTGATTCAGTGGGTCTACTCCATTTAGGATTAGTTACAGAGCCAGCCTGGTGGAGTGGAGTATAAAAACCCACTGGGTGACCTTTGGCAAGTCACACTCTCTCAGCCTCAGAGGATGGCCATGGCAAACCCAAAATCCGTGCATCCCCAAATCCCATCAAACACAACGGCACAACAAGATATTGCGCATATATATATATATATATATACACACACACACACATATATATATATATATATATATTAGCAAAACCAAGGATTTGCGTCTTTGGAATTCATGTCTCTTAAAACTATTTTCCCAAACCGTGGGCGTTTGAATCCGTGGATAAATCAGTAAGTAAAAATAAACCCGTGGTTAAGGGAGGGCCGACTGTACCGAAAACCTCCTTAAATTATAAATAATGCATCTGCAATCTGTAAATCGCACCTGTAAATTTCAGATCTGGCGTAGTGGTTTGAGCGACTCTGGAGACCGAGGTTGGAATCCCTTGAGCAAGTCACACTCTCTCAGCCTCAGAGGATGAGCATGACAAAAAAAAAACAAAAAACCCAACAACACCCAACCCTCTGAAGGAACTCGACAAGAAAACCCAATTAGGGTCACCAAGTCGGGAACGACCTGAAGGCACACTACAACAACAACATCCTGTAAATAATGTAAATAACATTCCTTAATCTGTGAACAACGTGTCGGAGGAGATGATTAAATAAGAGGGGGGAATAAACCCCCGCACCCCCCGCAGTTCCCTTCTCCGTCCTCCTACCTGCAGTCTCTCCGTCGCCGGTTGCCACATATTTCTCCCCCGGGGGGCTGCTGGAGCGGGGCAGGCTGGCCAAAGGGAGGAGGAGGAGGAGGAGGAGGCGGGCGGGCGGGCGTCTGCTGCAGAAGGGGCTCCGTCTAGGCTCGCTCACATCTGCCCGGCGGGAGCCAGCTCCGGACAGCGGGGCGCTCGGAGGCGCAACTTGAGCGAGCAGCAGCCTCTCCTCAGCAGACCTTGCGCGCTCGCCTCCTCAGCCTCAGAACCCCCCCCCTCCAAGCGCAACGAGGAGGGCTGGCCCCACGCCCCGCCCTCAGCCCCGCCCTCTTTCTCCTCGTCGCAAGCCCCCAACAACAACCAAGCCAACGGCTGCCTCGTAAGCCCCACCCTCTTTCTCCTCATCGCGTGCCCCCAACAACCAAGGCAACGGCTGCCTCTTAAGCCCCGCCCTCAGGCCCGCCTCTTCCACCAAGCCCCACCCACTTTCCCTTCCTCTCCTACTCGTCGCCCCCAACGTACCACCAAACCAACGGCCCGCCCTCGGCTCCGCCCCTTCATTCAGGCCCCGCCCCCGTCGCGCGCCCTCCTACCAACAAACAAGCGCAATGGGGAGGGCTGGCCCCACACCGTGTTCTCAACCCCGCCCCCTCCACGAGCCCCGCCCTCTTTCCTTTCCCTTCACACTCGCCGCGCCCCACCTCCATAACCAAGTGCAACGGGTTGGCTCTACGCCCCACCCTCAGCCCCGCCCCTTCCACCAAGCCCCACCCTTTTCCCCATTCCTCTTACTCTCATCGCTCGCCCCCCCCCGCAACTCCCAAACCAACGGTTGGCTCTATGCCCCGCCCCTTCCGCCAAGCCCCTCCTTCTTTTCCTCCCGCGCACTTTCCTCGCGCGTCCCCGTAACATCCAAACCAACGGCTGGTTCTACGCCCCGCCCCCTCAGCCAAGCCCCGCCTTCTTTTCCTCCCCGCACAGCGCGCCCCGCCAGCAACAATCAAGCGCAACTGGGAGGACTGGCTCCACGCCCCGCCTCAAACCCGCCCCCTCTGCCACGCCACGCCCTTTTTCCCTTCCCCTCTCGTCTCGCGCCCCCTCGCCACCCCACCGATCTGCGCGTGCGCGTTACAGCCCCCCATTGGGCCAGAGTGACCGAGGGTCCTTGCTGCACAGAAGGCCCCAGAAAATGGAGGACCAGGGTGACCAGACACGTCCTCCTCTTTTTTCCAGGACATCTCCTACATTTGAACCTTCTGCCCAGGAGGAATTCCAAAAGGTCCCCCATTTCGAGCAGGGCTAACTAAGAAGCATGAATTTACATTTATAATGAGTGCTTTTTAGCTCAGGGCGACTAGATGTCCTCCTTTTCCCGGACGTGGCCTACACTTCAGCCTTCTCCCCAGAAGGCATTCCAGAAAGTCCTTCATGAGTTATCCTTGAACATAACTATGAAACATAAATTTACATATTTATTTGAGTGTTTTTAGGTTTTATTTAGTCAAGCCCTACATTTTTCGTCAATGACCTGCATTTTGCATGCCTTGACCTCCTTTGTGGTGAGGACGTCTGGTCACCCTGTGTAGGACACTCAAGGAAATGTAGGACGTGACCACATAAATGCCAAAAAAAACCACTCCTATAAATAAAAATCCATGCTTCTTAGCCCTGCTCAAAATGGAGCATTTTGGAATTCCTCCTGGACAGAAAGCTGAAATCTAGGACATAGAATCATAGATTTGGAAGAGACCCCAAGAGGCCCTCCAGTCCAACCCCATTCTGTCATGCAGGAACTCACAATCAAAGCATACTTCACAGATAGCCATTCAGCCTCTGTTTAAAGACCTGTCTTGGGAAAGGAAGACATCTAATCACTCTGGTCAGGATCACCAGGTGTCCTCCTTTTCCAGGACCTGCCCTCCATTTAAACCTTATATCCAGGAGGAATTTAAAAATGTCCTCCATTTTGGGCAGGGCTAAGAAGAATGAATAGATATTTATAGGAGTACTTTTAGTGTTTATTTTGGAATGTCCCACATTTTTCTCGAGTGTCCTTGAATGTGGTGCCTTGTCCTCCTTCGTGGTTGGGACATCTGGTCACCCTGGGGGTAACATCACCTTGGGGGTGACCAGAGGTCTTGACCACAACGGAGGATGAGGTGCCACAAAATGGAGGGCATTTGAGATCTCTAGAGTTGTAGCCAAACCCCAAAAAAGATGTCTCACCTCTAACTACCTCTCATTTTTGCTAATTTGTTATTTCTTGTTAATTAATATTTTATATTGCTATTCATTTTATATTGTTTTTAGTTTGCTTCTTTTTCTTTTTTTATGATTGGGAGGGGGGTTGGGGTAAGGGTTATTTACAAATCTGGTTTTAATTGTATATTGTATTTTATTGTTATTCCTATTTGTTGTAACCCGCCTCAATTTGCAGGGAGAGGCGGGCTATAAATAAAATGTAATATTTTTTTTAAAAAATGTATTATTATTAATGCTCAATCCACTCCACCACACTGGCCCTCTTACTAATCCTAACTAGAGTAGAGCTATTGAATGAAGTGGATTTACCTACGTGTTGACTTACTATTCAGCAGTCTGGAAAAATCTGTGTAGAGGGATCTTGTAGCACCTTTGAGAGGAATTGAAAGAGAAAAGTTGTAGCATGAGCTTTTGCAGACTTGAGCCAACTTCCTCAGATGCATGGGGGCGGCGTGCCGCCCCCATGCATCTGAGGAAGTCGGCTCAAGTCTGCAAAAGCTCATGCTACAACTTCTCTCTTTCAGTTCCTCTCAAAGGTGCTACAAGATCCCTTTGCCTACTATTCAACAGTTGATTGAATGGGTCTGCTCTACTCCAGTTGGGACCAGCCAACAGGATCCCAGCCTCTATATGACTCTATGTGTCAGGAGGAAACATAGAGGGAACAAATTAAAGACACGACCTAGGAAGGCATCCATCCCAAATTTTCCTTTTGATACTTTGCAAGGAATATGTAGCTGAGTGGCTTTTGCAGGGATTCGTCGCTTGCCCTAACCTTTTCCAAACCAGGCTTTTCATCCAGAGCACGTCTTAATGTCCCCACTATTTTGTAATGCAACCTGGATGCTGTATGTTTATTGCCATCTCTTCCCCACGCCCTCTTGCCAGTACCATGTAGAAAGATGTTAAATCGTTTCTTCTCAGCCCACTGCTTCCAGCACCATTGTAAAGAAATTGGGGAAGAGTGACGGGTGTAATGCAAAATTTCATGCTTTGAGATATCACCATCCTTTCAAGCCTTGCATTGTAAAAATACCAGCATTTTGTTCTTGGTTTGCTGGTTTGTGTATTAAATTATACACAAATATTAGAGATAGCACTATAGTCCAGTGCATGGCTGGGGTGATTGTGTTTTTTATTTGTTTGTTTTTGTTTTGAATGAAAGGCCACATTCCCTATGGGACAGTAGGTATGTGTAACATGCCAGCCATGAATGAAACTGAAGCCTATTGGGACCAGGGCCAGAGTTCATTCCTTTTCCGTTGGCAGGTGGCTTCCATGTCAGTGGGATAGTGAAACCATTGTGGGCTTTAGTCTTAGCATTATAGATGCTAACAACCTATTTTGCAAATAGTTTGAAGTAAAACGCAGAGTAGATACATTGTTCTAGTTAGCATGGAAGCCACCAGCCGCTACTTCCCGTTACACTTCTTTTGATCTATTTTAGTCTTCTCTCTCTATCATCCATTCTTTTCTGTTCCTCCCCTATTCCATTCCACTTACTGGGCTGCTAGAAAGGGACACATCATTCCTACAGAGAGCTGACCAAGTCAATTGCACAGGTTTTTTTAATTAAACTAGAGAAAGTATGAGCCCTAAAACCCCTTGGTTGCCCACCACTGGTTTATGTTTTGCACCCATGCTTTCCATCCAAAAGCGGCCTTGTCTGAACTGGATAGGATACTCCAGGGGCAGCCTGGAGTATCCTGGCCCCGCAGCTGCCCCAACCTGCTCCCATTACCTGAGGCTCTGTGCCTGCACCAAGGTGGCTGTCTACACAGGTGTACTGTTAAGTCACCCAGCACATCCACCACCACCACCATGGTTCACTCACATTTGAAGTCAGAGTGTGGTATCCAGCAACGAGAACAAGGCAGTGGTAGACATGCTGGATGGCCCAGCAGGATGCCTGTGCAAAACAACCACCATGGCATGGGAATGGAGGGCTCCAGATCTTTCCAGAAGATCCAGTGCAACAAGTAATTTATTTTAAACATTTTAGTAAAAAAAAAAAAAAATCAACCCAAAAATGTTCTTTGGCATTGTTTTTCTTTGCTTTATCCTTTATATCCCATGTTACATGTCCTTAAGTTTTACCCTCGACTTATCCACGGATCACATTAAAATCCATAATTTTGGCTCCAAAACCTGCCCTCAACTTATACATGAGGTCAACTCATAGTTGAGTATATATGGTAATCTAGACTGCTTTCATTAGAACTCGCATTTGGGATGTGTGTCATCCAAACAGGCTGACTCCTGAATGAGGGTGAGGTGGGAGCTTTTGGCCTCAGTTTTAATCCATGCCAGCTCCACGTCAGACTGCAGAAAACCTCTTCCTGGAACCCCAGAAAACTGCTGTAGGTCCATGCAAACATTGAACTAGAAACCTTGATGTTCTGGCTCAGTACAAAGCAACCTTTTTCATCATTGCTGGTTTGCTTTGTCGATTTTCCTTTTGAAAGACAGAGTGTCTTTTTCTTTCTTTTTAAAACAAGGGCATTCCTTAGAGTACCTAAAAACCATTCCAAGGGTATTTTAAACAATTCTCAATTCTGTTTTTTAAAAGCAAATTGCAATTTCTTTATCTCAAGAATATTTCTGTTACAGTGTCTGCCATGTTGAACAACTGATCCATTTTTAACATGAAATTCACAACTTAAGCATATTTGTACTTTAAAATGTTGTCAGAGTTTAGAAAGCCCCCTGACTGCTTAGATCTGATTGGATTTTTCTTTATTTCTGAAACATCGTGGACAGAAGAATAAAGGCAAAGAGGAGAAAGTGACTCCCAGATACCCATCTGTATGTAGAGAAAGCTGCATCTCTTTCCTCCTCCCATAGACAATACATATTGGAAGGTGAGAGTAACAGAGACATCTGCTGGTGAGTGATAAAAGCATTTTCCTTCATTTGGGAAGAAGACCTAAAATTTAATAAAATTTTCCCACACCACACTTCAGACCACACAGAAGTAAACAGCAATCTTGCATGGGTGATATCTGGTGTTGATTGTGGCAAGTATTCTTTTAGTTATTAATTCTCTTCAGTGTTTTGAGGGAGTCAACGTTTGGCTTTTAGGTTCATTCACAATAAAGGGACAAAGAAAGAGCACCGCATATTGCATACCATCAGGATTGCTTTATTCAGCTTGTGATTAAAATTGACAGCATGTTTAAAAACTAAGCATTGAACAAAAACCTGACAGTATGTCATGAGCAATATGTTGTTGTTTGTTGTTGTCATTAGCAGATGGGAAAATAAAATACTTACAGCCTTTCAGATCTTTGGATTTAGTACTAATTTGAAGCCTCCTTTTTCTTTAGCCTAAAAAATAACAGTACTTGTGGGATGTTGGCTTTGCAGATGGCCAGTGCTTACAGAAAATGTAGAGATATTTCTTTACTGTGTCTCCACTAGTGTCAGCATACAGAAAATTCTCTGTTTTATACTGATTAATGAGCATGCCACAATGTCGGCAGAAGGATGCTTTCTACGGTCTGGAAAGACTTGAGGTTTTTAGGGCAGTGTATAATCTCATTTTCACATAAACGTTATAGCAGTTGATTTGGCTGTTGACTCCCCTGTATTAAAATCAGTTATTCTTGTGTACCTTCAAGTCATTTCTGACTTGTGGTGATCCTAAAGGAAACCTATCACATGGTTTACTTGGGAAACTTGTTCAGAGGGGGTGTGCCAGTACCTTCCCCTAAGGCTTTTGAACCCTGGTTTGCCAGAGTCTTAGGGGCTGTACAGACCGCCCCTTTGGAGCAGCGCTGCGGCACCCCTTTCATTGCCGAATCGGGAGCTACGGCAACCACACACCACAGCCCTCGATCCGGTGTTTTTTGCACCCAAAAAGGAGCGCCAAAAATATTACTCCTTTTGAAAACAGGGAAAGTGTGCTTATGCTGCAGTGGCGACGTTTTTTCAGAGTTTTTGCGTCACAGCGTTTAGACACACTGTGCCTCAAAAGCAGAGAAACGGGGCTTGATGTGTGGTCGCTTGGGTGGCATGACACTGGCATCAGGGAAGCGTTTGGGCACACGGTGTGCAGTTGCCATGCCCCCACTCTGTCCTGATGCCAGCTCAAAGTGCCAGTCTGTACAGCCCCTTAGTCTGACACTCTTAGGGCCTGTACAGACTGCCAGAAATAATGCAGCTTGAGTCCACTTTAACTGTCCTGGCTCAGTGTTAGGGAATCATGGGAACTGTAGCTTTTTCTGAAACATTGAGCCTTCTCTGTCAGAGAGCTCTGGTGCCACAATAAACTACAGTTCCTGTGATTCATTAGCACTGTAATGAAGGGTGTAAAGGATGAAGCAAAGGAAAACAATGCCAAAGAGCTTACAAAATTCCAGCAGGCATAACTGTTTGTGCTCATACTAAAGGCTGGATGGATGAGAGAGTAGAAGGGTTCAGTGCTTCCATGGCAGATTAAACTATTGCTTTCACGAGGGGATGATCTATCTAGCTATAGATTTAAAGTACAGTACACTCGTCCCTTGCTGTTTGCGGACTTGCCATTCACATCCCTTGGTCTTTCATGGACAGCAAGCGCCGAGGGACAAAATGGCATGCCCGCACAGTGCCACTCACAGGAGTGCACAGCGTTAAAACAAATGAGACCCCAATATTGACGATTCTCCCAATTCATGGGGTGGGGATGGGGGGTCTGGAACGGATCCCCTGCAAATCGGAAGGTACGACTGTACTTATATTGACCTGTGGATAAGTCAACACAGTTTTGGGGGGGTCAGTTTTTAACATAGATTTCTAGACTTATACATGAGTATATACAGTAAGTCAACCTGAAAGCTGTTCCACACCACAAAAGTACACTCCTGATTACCTCAGGCTTTCTTCATATCATCAGCATAATGCATGGAGGGATCACTGTGGTCAGATGGCTGCTGTTGCTAAACAGATGTATCAGAAACCAAGAGCCCTTTTACACTAAACAATTATATTATTATTATTCCACTTTAACTACCATGGCAACATCCTGTGGAATCCTGGGATTTCCTATTTACTGGAAGGATATTTAGAATTCTCAAACGACTCCACTACTACCTCACCAAACTAGGAACCCCATGATTACATAGAATGCAGCCATGACCGTTAAATTGGAACGACAGTGCTATAACTAGGTAATTTGTGATGTAATTTAGTTATATCTTAGTTTTGTGGAACAGATATTAACTATGAATAACACTTGAGCTGAGATCTTCCATTGCCTGTTTAGTTAGAATCCATAACTAACATATATACTCGACTATCACTTGAGAAATTTATGCCCCAGAAGTGACTCTAAAATCCTGGGTCAACTTATATACGGGTCAATATACTAGTACTGCTTAGAAAGATCCTAAAACAAGCAAGCCTGATTTCCCACTCTTGCTGCCTGAGGCACCTGTTTCTCTCTCTCTCTCTCTCTCTGTGTGTGTGTGTGTGTGTGTGTGTGTGTGTGTGTGTGTGTGTGTGTGAAAGAGGTTCCCAGTCCATTTTTCAAGCATTTTCTTCCCATGGAAAAAAACTCCCCATTTAACAAGCACTTGCTCCCTCTCCAGTCCATTTTGCAAGTCTTCTTTTCCCATGGAATAAACTCCCCATTTAACACCACTTGCTTCTCTCCCCAGTCTGATTTCCAGGCCCTTTCTTCCTATAGAACAAACTCCCTGTTTAACACCACTTGCTTCTCTCCCCAGTCCTCTCTTCCCATAGAGGAAACTCCCCATTTAACACCATTTGCTTCTCTCAGTCCATTTTGTAAGGCTTTTCTTTCCATGGAAAAAACTCCCCATTTAACACCACTTGCTCCTTCCCCAGTCTGTTTTGCAAGCCTCTTTTTCCCATAAAAGAAACTCCCCATTTAACACCACTTGCTTCTTTCACAGTTTGTTTTGCAAGCCTTCTCTTTCCATAGAAGAAACTCCCCATTTAAGACCACTTGCTTCTCTCACAGTCCATTTTGAAAGCCTTCTCTTCCCATAGAAGAAATTCCCCATTTAACATCACTTGCTTCTCTCACAGTCCATTTTGCAAGCCCTTTCTTCCCATAGAAGAAACTCCCCATTTAACAACCACTTGCTTCCCTTCTCAATTCGATGTTAAAACCTCTCCTCCAGCACCTGGGAATATGTTAGATCAGGGGTAGGCAACCTTTCCCCTTTAAGGGCCGAGGGACTTCAGCTCCCAGAATCCCAGGAGCTATTGGCCAACATGGGACTATTGGCCAACATAGCTGAGGCTTCTGGGAACTGAAGTCCCTCGGCCCTTAAATGGGGAAAGGTTACCTACCCCTGTGTTAGATGGTCGGAAGAGGTCCAGAGAAGGAGGAGGGACGGAAGTGGTATTTCCTCCTTTCCATCCTTTCTTATAGCCCCCTAAGTTTTACCCTCGACTTATCCACGGGTCATATCAAAATCCATGATTTTGACCCTGAAACCTTCCCTCGACTTATACATGAGGTCGACTTGTACATGAGTATATACGGTGAATACTGTCTTCTGACTCAGCCCCTCCAAACCTACCTTAACAGCCAGCAGCTGCACCAAGCTATGTAGATCCATTCTTCTCAAATAGAGATGTAGCAGGATGATGTTTCCAGCCCCCTCCTGCTATTGGACAAGGCTCCAACAATCAGAAGCAGGACCTCTGTTGCAATTCCTTGTTTCAGCCTCACTCAATGGTGATGGGGCTGGAAATATCCTGCTGTATGCCAATTAGCAGCAGAATAGACCTCCATTGCTGGATGTGACTGCAGGCCGCTAAGATAGGTTACATGCATTTACAATTGGATTAATAGTGCCAAGATTGTGAATATGTAGTGGTAATGAAAACGGAGCAGGAATGGATTTGTAACTCTAGTTTGCAAGTTTATAACTGCAATTCAAAATGCCAATCATTATTTTTAACTTGTAAATTTCAAGATCTATTTAAACTTACAAGCATATGGAGCATCATATAGGCCTGAAAAACTATGTCATTTCTTACTTTCAGCCAATAAGAAACTGTCTGTTTCTTTTGCTTTTCACTGAATTGCTTCAGTTTGCTTTTCCTGCCTGTAGTTTTCCAGACAATTACTCATAATAAGAAGTGTTCACAGTCTATAATTCATTCTTTGGAGTGCTTTTCTAGTGAGATACTTCATTTTTCCACTATCATACTCCATGTATTTCCGCTGCACTCCCAGCAGCAAATCAAGGTTTTATAGACAACGGACCAAATTACACTTGTCCATCCATATTTGCAGCTTTGACTGTTGCAGATTTGATTATTCACAGATTTTATTAATATGTTCTCTCTAGGAATATCTAGGTCCTCTCGAACAACTCTGTGGTCAACTTTAACCAAAAGTCGCACTGAAGGATCCAGAGATTCCTAGAGAGAACACTCCATTAGGCATTTGTAGTTCTTCCAGCGCAGTTCTATGGTCAATGTCTGGCAGATGTTGACCACAGAGTTGCACTGGAGGACCTAGAGATTTCTTGAGAGCTGTTCTTTCCGGTAAAAATAGTTATGGTTTGTTGTTTTGTTTTGTTTTTGTTATTTGCGGTTTTTCCACATTCATGGGTGTCCTATGCCCCTAACTCCAGTAAATGTGGAGGGACAGGTGTATTACTATTATTGCTTCTCATTTGCTTTTGGAATTCATTACATTTTTAAAGTAAATCTTTTTTCTGAAGAGCTTTGAGTCCAAAGATGAACATATGAGAGGGATAAAAAGAGATAAGAAGGGAACGTGATGAAGAGAAAGAAACATAAGTGCATACGCTGTACTAAAAGTAGTAATTCTGAACTAAATTGGGGAAGTGTTCACCAAGGAAAGCTAGATTATTTCAAATGAATAACAAAACTAAACAAATATTGAGATATTTGTCCATACCTGTATGAGGTGTTCCCTGAAAGAAGCAGTCCCAGCCTCACTTTTCCTCAGAGAAAACATCCCTAACCAAGCCTGCAGCCCCCTCTCCAGCGGCTACATGTTTGGGAGTGGGAGGAATGGAAATGGCGTACCTCATCGTTGATGGACTTGATGGTTTTTAAAGAGGATAATTGAGCTTCTGTCAGTGACACTTTTGCAATGGATTTCCTGCATTGGCATGATTACTGCTACTGAAAATGGGGCATTTGTTGGTCCCTGGAGAATTCCCAGGAAAGACAGAGAAAGAAAGAAAGAAAGAAAGAAAGAAAGAAAGAAAGAAAGAAAGAAAGAAAGGTAGCCAATAGACACAAACATAATACTGGTCCTTAGCACATTAGGAAGGAAATTGCCCATCTTCCACATCATATAGCCTGAGGAGCACTGTGTAAGATGTTTGGGGTCTTTTCCAACTGTATAGTTCTATGTTTCTGTATTCTATGAACTCTAGGTCTGTAATTGTCCTGGCAGCAGTGGTGGGTCAATGTAGATCTGATCCCACAATGAAGCTTTGCCTCTGGTTCTAATCTACATGCTGTATCTAACTACATTAGGATACCTTCAGTGCTTGAAGAGCCCTTTTACACTAGGCAATTATAGTATGATTATTCCACTTTAACTGCCTCCTTGCTCTATCAACCCTCCTTGATTGCTGGTTCCTTGCCATTTTCTTGTCCCTGGTATTAATCTGGCCTTCTGTTGCTCTCCTCTCTGTTTCTCTGCAAACAGAGCTGTCTTTTCAACCTCTCCATGGGAGATCTTTAAACAGGGAGATTTTGACATTTTTATCAATTGTTAATATGTGTTCCCTTGTTTGCACTGTGTCACCCATGTACAGCTGAGAATTTTCTATATCCAGCTGGTGAAGGGTGGAGAGAACTACAGAGGGATGTCATGGGCTTCAAGGATAATTTAATTTAATTCTAAACAGAGATGCCAGGTTTCACTTATATCTGTCCCAGTGAAGCCACCGTGTAAACATCATTAGGAAGGATTAATTTAAAAAGAAACAAAACAAAACTTAAGACAGGCATTACAACTGGATCCATATGGATGAAATTACATTTATTCTACTAACACTAGGAGCAAGTTCAGTTTCTTAGCCAGCTTGGAAGAGGCCCAGTTTGGGAGCAACACTGGCATATAAGATGGCTTGTGAGAAGCAAAGATCAGGATCTACTCAAAGGGACATGTTCTGTGATGCTTAGTATATGTTAACCCTTCTGAACCACTGTTTTCACCTGGCTCTGTTTTGTAGATCTGCAGAGTTCAAGTGAAAAACAAAGGAAATTCTGTAAATCTGATGTCTGTCTAAACCTCATATGTGGGAAATGTAGTCACACAATATGTAGCACTGGTTCTCAGGGCGTTAGTCCCTGCAGGGTTATTACAGGCCCCATCCCTGAACTTTCTCCTTCATTTTAATTTTTTAAATGACATATCTATACCTATCTAGGCTGAACAAAACATTCTCCCAAACCTATTTCTCACTTCTAACCATAGCTTAAAAAGAATGTTATGACAAGCATGTTATGTTATGAAATTATATTGTGTTTCAATGATATTAATGCAACTAAACATCTCACAGCCTGTGCACACCATTTTATTTAGATTCTCATTAGAAGGACCCAAGGCAGCATACGCATAGGATTTAATTTAAATACTTGTCCATCTTCCACAATATGAACAGGCTTGTAGCCATGGCCCACCTGCTCTTTCCCCCCACTCTTGTTGTTTCTTTAGCATTTTTCCCTACAAAATGTCTAGCTACAGACCTCCTATTGTATGTGCACAAATTATTATTTTTGTACACCAGTATGTTGCCCGCACCCCCAAGCTACAGATATTTGCCATGCTATCTGGATACCTGTATCTGAAGTGACCCAGTTTAAAAGAGATAGCAGCTGTATGAAATGCCACCCAGCCAGGGTTACTATACTTGCCACTGTTGCATTTAAATTGGGTCAGAGTCTGAAATGAAGGAAAAAAACATCTTACAGATAGGAACTACACATTGCTAATGATTTGTGAAAATGAGGCAGAGGTCTCTCAAAATGTTTAGAAACACCCAGCTTTTTTTACTTAGTTTGTACAACGTATACATTTTATTCTACACTAGGGCTTCAGAAAATGACAGATGGAGCCCTAGAGCTCTCTGCTATTTCTCATGATCATAGGCTGAGTTGCTATGACAGCCAGGTATCCTTCGGTGACCCATCTTTGTGCCAAAAGAGTTTTCATTTTCAGTACACATTCAGGTGGAATCATGCTGTATTCAGAAATGCCACAAAGCTAACTGCTTTTCTCTTTCTCTGTGATGTATCCCTCAGAAGTATAATTTCAAAGCTGGCTAGAGATACAAATAAGCCAACTAGGGTTGCTGCCATGTGCAAAGATGTACAAAAGTAGTGCTGAAGTCAGTGGACCTTCTTGGAGGTACATGCAATGTATTAGATTGCATGCGTATTAATCTTTGAGAGTGACAAAATGTATCTTTCTGCATGTTTTAGATTCCACAGTTGGCCTTCCATATCCACAGATCCTGCTTCCACAGATTCAGTCATCCACAGTTTGAATTGTTTTAAAAAAAAATCTCAAAAGCAAACCTTGATTTTGCCATATTATGTAAAGCAAAAAAAGCAAAGCAGCTTCATTTATATACCACTTCATACCACGCTATGGAGTGTCTAAGCGGTTTACAACTGTAAGCTCATTGCCCCCCAACAGTTGGGTACTCATTTTAGCGACCTCGGAAGGATGCAGGCCTGAGTCAAGCCTCAGCCCTGGCTAGTATTGAACTCGCAACCTTGTGGTCTATGAGTGAGTGGCTGCAGGACAGGCATTTAACCACTGCGCCACCAGGGCTCCTATTATGGAAGGGACACTATTTTATTATCCCATTGTATGTAATGGGACTTGAGCATCCACAGATTTTCGTATCCATAGGGGATCCTAGAGCTCCAGCAGATACCAAAAGCCCACTATCCATTATACTCTTGTGCTGGGAAATACAGGTTAAAATGAAATCTTTGAAAGGATTTTAAAAATGGTCCATTTCAAAATTTCCATTTCAGTTGTGTTGGGAGACAGAACCTTGTTGTTGTGTACCTTGAAAGCATTTTCCACTTATGATCACCCTAAGACAAATCTATCATGGGGCTTTCTCAATAAGATTTCTTCAGAGCAGGTTTGCCATTGCCTTCCTCTGAGGCCAAGAGAATGTGCTTTGCCCAAGGTCATCCAGTGAGTTCCCATGACAGCAGAATTTGAACTCTAGCCTCCCAGAGCCCAGCATTCAAACCACTACACCACACTGGCTCTCGACACAGCCTTCATTCCAGGCAAAGACCTCTTTTATTCAAGTGGCATTTGACAATAGACTGGCTGTTGAGGAAGGGGTTTTCATCAGGTGGATGCTGTATTTTCATATTGAGCTTTTAAATTTATTTTAATTCAAATGTGTCTTACTATTGTAATTTTTTAACATCAGTGCTTTAGTATTATACATTTAGGTCTTTTCAAAAAAAATAAATTAATCTTCTTGCGAGTCTCCTTGTGTCCCTATTTTCAGAGAAGTTTTGTTCTTGCTGCCTGAGGTTATGAGAGCTTTTGTGCATGCTTCAGATATGTTTGTACTTTGGAACCTTTTTTTTTACAAAAAATGTTTTGTGTTTTTACATTAAAATAGTATACATTTTTATACTAATTTCAAAATATGAAAAATCTTACCAGGATTTACCATTTTTAAAATGGGGTTTCTCAAATGAGTACAAGAATATTTGCGAGTATTGCATCCTTGTTCCCAAGCCACCAATAGATAAAGCAATTTTGTTACTTGAAACAATGGAAAAGACCAGCTCTGGGGAATTTTTTTTTAAGTGCACCATATTTAAAATATCAGTATAGTGGGCCTTGCTGGGGTTTAGTTCCGGGGCCCCTGTGGATACCAAAATCCATGGATGCTCAAGTCCCATTAAATACAATAGTGTAGTGGAATGGTGTCCCTTATATAAATTGGCAAAATTAAGGTTTGATTTTTGGAATTTATATCTGTATGGAATATTTTGAAGCCATGGATGGTTGAAACTGTGGATAAAGAATCCACAGATATGGAGGGTCAACTATGATTTCATTCCTTTCATTGCAAATACAATGTTAAGTAATGTTAAATAAGAGCATTTATTTGATAAGAGATGTGTCAGCCACATATATGATTATGCTGTCTGTATACAAATCATCTGCATGCAAATACTGCCTTTGGAAAGATATTTTGCATAGACATTATTTCTTCCTTGCATTGTTTTTAAGTATCCCCAATAGATCGTGATTCAGCATGAGAGAGGTAGGCAGTTTGCCAGCCAAACAGGTCAGTTATGATTGCTTCAGGAAGAACAGAGTAGATTGATGGCACTGTATTAATAGTATGGGTACAAACATTTGATTGAATGTTCTCAAAATTTAAAGTTGCAGCAATAAAAAATTGGGTTTGACTTCCCCCAACCAATAAATAATGTATGGAGGGGGCCTTCATTCCTGCATGGAGGTATCACTTAAGCTTGAGCCCTGATCTTGTGCCACACTGATGTTGCCAATATCCCTGCTAAGACTTGTATGAATCTGTCTTACATAGGATTGCTGATTAAACTGGAAATTTTTCAGGCCCAAGACGTCCCCCTCTGAACTGCAAGTCACCCTCTAGGAAAAATGACAGAATAATAAATAATAGTAATTTTTCAATGTTGAATACTCCCAGGATGTAGGTAGCAATTAATCAGACTTTAAATAGGAACACCACCCAGGCAAGGAAATTTTCCTAGAGCTGGAATCCTGCATCTGGAGGCACAGTGGTTAAATGCCTGTACTGCAGCCACTCACTCACAAACCACAAGGTTGTGAGTTCAATCCCAGCCAGGGTCCCAGGGTCGACTCAGCCTAGCATGCTTCCGAGGTAACTAAAATGCGAACCCGACTTGTTGGGGGCAATTAGCTTACAGTTGTAAACCGCTTAGAGACTGCTTAGTGCAGTATAAAGTGTTATATAAATGAAGCTGCTATTGCTTTCTGGAAAATATCCATATTGATATGGATATCTTCTCATCTGGGCATGTGACAGGTCATACATGGTAATATCTGCCGACAGACATTAGCTGACATGCAGTAAGTTACATACACAGGTACCCCTGTGTATGTAATTTTTTTGGTCATGGGAGATGGAGGAATTCAGCATGTTCATCTTTTATGACTTCTTGCCCAAGACACTTTCATGTGTTTCCTGTGAAGATTTAAGCTGAAATCCTTTCTCTGCTTCCTTAAGAGTAAGTCCCATTGAATATAACTTGAGTGTAGACATGATGCAGGTAGAAACAACTACATTTAGCTGGATCTGGGCTCTTGAAAAGGGAATCTTACTATTTGGACAGTGGTATATTATTAAATAAATTAGTTGCTAAACTGATACGAGTATCATGGATAACATTTCATGCACACTAGTTAATTCTGGATGTAATAATTGGGTACTTGATGAAAGATAATTTTCTCATTAACCATGGAGACTTTAATAGTTTGCATCTTTTTAATTTGTAGCATGGAATCTGGATTACTCTCAAAAAGATTCCATTTCTAAGGATTTTTTTTTAAAAAAAATCGATAGCATATAGAGGTCTTATTTCAAAACAGCTGGAAGGGATTTTGATTGAAATCTAAAATGCATTGACTAACAAGCTCACTGTGAAATTTAAATCTTGCACATACTCCAAAAACTCCAAACAAACTTGAAAGCCTCAGGAATGTGTCATCTTGGTGTATCAAGCATCCTAGTCACGAAAATTAAACATGCTCTTGAAAGATGGAGAAAAAAGCTGATAAATACAGTTAATGTAACCTAAAAGTGTCTTATCGAAGCCTTACTCTTCTCTTATAATCCAAAGCACTACTAGAAGCTCTAGAGTGACACGTAAAAGGATAAACAAAACTATCAGCATAACCCCCCCCCCAATATCTGAAGGTTACAATTATACACAAGCAAGATAAACCAGGAAATATTTAAATCTTTAAAATGGCTAGCCAAAAATAAAACTTTTTTTGGCTTAGAAAAATATCTTAGACTACAGCTAACACAAAGCCAGAGAACAGCTTTCACAAGAGCTAGGTTTGAGCAATTAAAATCTATGGTCAGCTTAAGTCGATTCCGAAAAATACCTTACCACGAAAGAACATGTATTTATGGTGCCTCCACTGTAGAGGACACTATACATATCCTGTTTGATTGTAGTATATATGTTAAGGAGAGATCTCACTTTTTACAATCTTACTTGGCTAGAACAAATAATTGGGAGCCTGTTGCTAAATTATCTTATTTTCTCACCGGGGAGAACTTACATTTAGTGAGATGTATGGCAAAATTTCTTATAAAAGCTGCTCATTTGAGAGAGCAATTCATTATTCATCATGGAGTGTTTTGTTATGGTGATGAGCTTATTTAAACTCGTTAGCTTTTAATCATTTCCCCCAGTTTTAGCTTGTTATATTTTATGTTGTATTGGTAGTTTATTTTATATACCATTTTATTTATCTAGCTGTTTATTTGAACAAATATGTTTTAACCCCATTTAATCTTACATTTGTTTTAGGACTGAGCTATTTTACTATTTGTTTATATTTTGATACGCTGTATTTTGTATTTGTATTTTCTATCTGAAATACTGTATTCTATTGTTGATACGGTCAGACGACTAATCAATAACACTTGTTCTATTTTTCTCTTATAATTCAATTTAATCTTGTTTTCTGAGGAAGTGTGCAGAAAAAGCATGGTGAACACTGAAGATATAATTGCTTACCACCATTTCAGTGTTAAATAATCTAAATTTGGAATGCCCAGCATGGCAAGGTGTTCACACCCCAGAATATCAACCTGTAGCCTTCATGACAACTGCAGTTGCATTGCTGTCATTGTTACCTTTGTTTAGTTAACTTTATCTAGAGGAAGCACCCCAAAGAGATGGCAGTGGGGGTGCAGAGGACTTAGGCCTCCATGTTCCTGCCACCTCCACGTTTGTTTCCTTGGGGAATCATGGCACCACAGAGAGACAAGAAGTGGCAGCAGCAGTGAGTGGAAGACTCAGGCCTCCATGATCCTGCTGCCACTGCCAATGCTCATCTCTTTGGGGTGCCATGCCCCCCCCAAAGAGATGGCTATCAGCAGCAGTAAAGAGTAGCCTGGTGGCTCAATGGACAGAGTTGAGGCAGGTAGACTGAGATACTCCTCTCCCAACCTGCCTTCTTCCACTCTGCCTGGATGAGCCACCAGGCTACTGCAGCTGCTGAAGAACTGGAGGAGAAGGAACTGCTGTCTGGGCAAGAGAGGGAGGAGACTCCCTTTCCCACCCCACCAGCAAAGCCAAAGACCTGCAACTTCAGCACTCCTTGCAGGCTTTCTGGATCTGACAGAGCTGATGCTCAGGAGGGGTAGACAGGACTAGCGGTGTCACTAGGGTTAGTGTCACCCAGTGCAGTAACTCATGGTGTCACCCCCCCTTCATTGACCTCCTCCCATACAAAACCATACAGAATCCTTAGTAATGTTTTTGTACTAATGTTACTCATTAATCATAATTCCTGTATATCACTGAATGTAATGGTAATAGTTGTGACATAAACAACTAGCAAAATTAAAATTATCCCTTTAATGAAAATAGAACTAGAAACAGAAGTGGTGAAAGACTGTATGATAAAATGGTCAAACATTTTTGGATATCAGGTGCAGGTAGATAAACGGGAAAGAGCATGGGGCCAAGATTTAAAAATTTAGATTATGTATGGATTTGAAAGAGAACTTTTATAAAATGCTCCATAGGTGGTATTTAACACCAAGTGAAGTGGCTAAAATTAAAGGCCATAAGATGGGAGAATGTTGGAAGTGCGGGAAGAAGGATGGATCATTATACCACTTATGGTGGACATGCTCGTTGGCAGTGAAATATTGGAAAGAGATTCACAAAACTCTTCTAACAATTTTGCAGACACGTATTAGAATGGCACCTGAATATTTCTTACTGAATATAGCAGAAGGGGAAGATGATAAGAAGCACTTAAAATTTATCCTATATTCAATTACAGCAGCTAGAATAACATTTGCCCAGAAATGGAAAGAAAACAATATTCCGAAAACAGACGAATGGTTAGCAAAGTGGATAGGAATGATGGAATTGGATAAATTGACGATGCTTATGAATAACACATATAAAACAGGATGGGAAAAGGATTGGGAGTGTCTAATGAATTACTGCAAGGAGAAATGGTCCAATCGATTTGTAGATGGAGTACATGAAGAAGCAAAGCCAAGCAGCTTCATTTATATACCGCTTCATATCACGCTATGGGATGTCTAAGCAGTTTACAACTGTAAGCTCATTGCCCCTCCAACAGTTGGGTACTCATTTTAGCGACCTCGGAAGGATGCAGGCCCTAGCTAGTATTGAACTCGCAACCTTGTGGTCTATGAGTGAGTGGCTGCAGTACAGGCATTTAACCACTGCGCCACCAGGGCTCATAAGGGGAAGATTTGATCTTAAGATGTAGTATATTTTAAGATATGTAGGGAAAAAGTTCAGGATATAGTGGTTAAAAGATGTGAGATAAAGATGATGGTGGATTAAGGTGCTCAGTCTTAATAGAAGCAACTATCGAATTGATGCATTGTACAGTAACAAAGGACATATAAGGAACAATAATTTATATTAATTTGCTTAAGAAATACTCAAGAGCTTAAGAAAAAAAGATATGAAGATGGAAGTTGGATATTATGATGTATGATGTGTTTGTATAGAGTGTTTGAATGTATAAAATGTATACATGTTTGAAACTTACCTGTAATCACAACAATTTCGTAAATATTAAAAAAAAATTTTTTTAGAGAATCCCAGCCTCAGGAATCCCTCCCTTAAGACGGTTTCTTGGGCTTCACTCTTTAAATATAATCAAGTACTGCTGCCGCTTGCTGGGAAGGGTTTTTAAAA
This sequence comes from Phrynosoma blainvillii, assembly GCA_026167975.1. Taxonomy (NCBI): domain Eukaryota; kingdom Metazoa; phylum Chordata; class Lepidosauria; order Squamata; family Phrynosomatidae; genus Phrynosoma; species Phrynosoma blainvillii. The sequence continues at coordinate 47,034,241 of JANUYF010000003.1, read as the reverse complement.
TTATTGTTGTATTGTATGTTGTAGTTTTAACTTGGACTGATTTAATAACTTTTTAAGGGGGGGAGGGCATTTGATTTGTTGCTCTATGTCATATTTTATTGTTGTTAGCTGCCCTGATTGATCTCAAAGGGGTGGGATATTATTATTATTATTATTATTATTATTATTATTATTATTATTAAAATCCCTTTAAATTACAGTATCATATGCACAGCCTAAATGCATTTACAGATATAGATAGACAGATAGATAGATATAGATATAGTTTCCTGTGGTTGGAGTGAAAATTTTGTAAAAGGTGATGTTTTTAAAGAAAATTTTAAAAGAATTTTTAAAATTGTATTTTTTTTTAAAAAAAAATTATTTTTAAAAATAAAATAAAATTTATAATTTTAAAAAAAAACAAAAAAAAAACCTGGGGCCTTTCCTTTCCCCTCTCAATGACCCTTACCCCATTCACCCCCATCTCTTCACCAGTTTAATGGGACACAGCCAAATGCCACAGCCTGTTTCTTCCCAAAGGCAGATGTTTGAGAAGCAGTGGTGTCACACAATCCTCTTAGAGTGTCACATGGTGCACTCCGCATACCCCCCCCCCCAGTGATGCCACTGGGCAGAAGACTCCCTTTCCCAGCCCACCAGCAAAGCCAGAGACCTGAAACTCCTTCTCACCAACACACCAAGTCACCCAATGCAGTCTGCACCCCCCCACACACACACAACCTTAGTGACACCCCTGCCCTTTCTCCCCTAGCCAACAGTAAGCAAGAGCAGCAAGGGAGGAAGCAGAACTGTGTGGGTGGACCTCCGCACCAGTATAGGTTCTTGTCCATAATGTTTAAATCAGGGGTAGGCAACATTCCCCCTTTAAGGGCCGAGGGACTTCAACTCCCAGAAGCCTCAGCCATGTTGGCCAATAGTCCCATGTTGGCCAATAGCTCCTGGGATTCTGGGAATTGAAGTCCCTCGGCCCTTAAAGGGGAAAGGTTGCCTACCCCTGGTTTAAATAATGCAGCTTAAAAATAAATACAGGATTCAAGATTCTGCATGCTTTGGGAGAAAAGATATAAAGTGGTAATGATTCTGTTTTATAATTGGTTTTTCTGGTTGCACTCTGTAGATGACAGAAGGAAGACAACATTGAAAAGCTGCCATATGTTATAAATACACTCACCCCTCCACATTTGCTGGGGATAGAGGCACAGGACCCCCGTGAATGTGGAAAAAGCATAAATAACAAAAAACACCATGTTTTTACCTGAGAGAACACCTCTCTAGGAATCTCTACGTCCTCCAGTGAAACTCTGTGGCCAACATCTGCCAGACACTGACCATCATAGAATTGTGCTGGAGGAGCTACAAATGCCTAGCGGAGCATTCTCTCTAGGAATCTCTAGGTCCTTCAGTGCGACTTTTGGTTAAAGTTGACCAATGAGTTGCACTGGAGGACCTAGATATTCCTAGAGAGAACTTATTAATAAAAATCATTAATAATCAAATCTGCAAAAGTCAAAGCCGCAAAAGTGTAGGGACAAGTGATCTGGTGGCATCCAGGGGGCTGTGTTAATAGGCACATAGGCTTTCTACATTAGTAACATCTATGATTCCCAACACATACTGAGCTTCATCAGTTGGTATTCTTGTCTATAAATGAGAACTACTCAGAAGTGGGGGAAGAGATTTCCACTGGCATATCTTACACAGATTTCCCACATAATGCTTTTCTTTTTCCATCTTAATCTGTAATTTCAAAAATCCTCTTAAAAATACATACTGATATAGATAATTAATTCAGATTTAAATATGTTATTTCAGAGAAGCATGAATCTAGGGGATAGCTAAATTCTAATCTGCTTCTTAGTTCAAGAGACTAGAATTAACAGTGATCAGATTTCTCTACCAATCCTATGTTCAGCTAAGTTCATTAAGCTTGCAGAAAAGTGACACATGGGGATCTACCCCACTGTCCAACTATTCAAGTTCTAATATTGTGCTCACGGTTTATCTACAGCCATATTTTGGTCTATATAGACCTTCTTGATATTTGGCACTTGCTGGGAAGACCTTATTCTAGTTAAATGGTTTTCAGGAACTAAGATCTAAAAGAATTTAGGGTAGAGCCCATTGTGATCACTCTTTGTGCAAAAGAACATCCTTAAGCAGACCTGCTAGGCAATAATTGCCTATTCACAGATTCTATTTAGTTTTTTAAAATTATTCACACACTCATTTTAATTAAACTTTACTCATTGAAAGTACATCCTTTTTTTCACTGTTTCCAGTTATTGCTTGAGGTCTTCCCTGCTCATTCTTGGTATTTCTTATGTTTTATATGATATATATATGGGTGTGTCTGTAGAGTGTATGTATATGTATACACTCTACAGATACACCATGTATATGTAGAGTTTGTATATGTGTAAAATTACACATTGGCTAGCATCCAGTCGCTGTCTTATACAAACATAAGTTTCCTTTTGTACTCTTTTGTCTGATGCATAACATCTGTATTCAGCTGAAGGTTACAAAAGTAGAGTTATGTATGTGATACCATTTCATGTCATTATGCTTTGCTTGTTGTACATGTAATATTATTGCAAATTGTGCATTGATTGCATGGTTGTGCATGGTTGCACATTTGTGCAGAATTGTGGGATTTGGTTGTGCAGCATAGCAATTCTGTAATGATAGCATAACTCCATGAACATAAAGATATGCTATATTCCTTTGATGTGGGATCTTAGCTATTATCTTTGTACATTTTTTATAGATGTGGAAGCTGGAATCTTGGTGGGGACTTATGTCTGTGGAAGTGGACTTAGGTTTGCAGGAATTAGAACTAGGCAGTTCTATAATGTCTGTATCCAGTGAAGACTGCTGCTACTTTACTATGTAGGGGAGTCAGCAAGATGATTGATGCACATTAAGAACAAACAGAAGGCCAAAGAGGAAACCAGAGAGGCAAGGGGTCGGGGAAAGGCACCATCTGAACCCATACTCCACCCTCTCAGCTGAGCCAGATAACAGCGGAGGACCAGGCAGGCAAGTGGAGGAAGGAAGAAGGTGACTATCCATCTCTGCCCTCCCCACTATGGAGAAAGAAGTGGAGGAACTAAAGGAGTGAGTGAGTGAGGATGAGGATGGACTAAAGGAGGGAGGACACAAGAGAAGGAAAGGAGGGAAACCCAGGGAACTATAAGGATGGGTAAGAAAGCAAACAAACAATGAACGGAGGAATAATATAGGGAGACAAACAGCTACTGGGCAGCAACAGTAGTGGTGGGTGAGTGAATTGTGACACCATAGCTAACATTGGTTGGCACTGTGCACTGGGAGGAGTAGGTGGCCCTCCTTGTGTAACCCCATCACCTAGTAAACCCTACAATGAGACACCCCAAGTGAGACAGAGGCAGGACCAGAGCATTAACAGAAAGGGAAGGAGGGAGAGACTCTTCTCCCTTCTACTCTGCTGCTGTTGTGCTGCTGTGATGTCTCTGTTTTATGTTATGATTCATTTTATAATGTTTGTAATTGTCTCAGTTTAATAATTTTTAAGGGGTGGGTGGGTTTGGGGTTGTATGTATTGTACTGGAGTTTTACTTGTTGTAAGCCACCTCGATTGCACTGCAGAGGGGCAGGATAGAAAATTATTATTATTATTATTATTATTATTATTATTATTACATTTGCAAGATTAGCCAAGGGCATATGAAAGATGACAAGACAAATAGCAGATACTCTTAGAAAGGCAAATAGCATCTAAAGCAGCAGAACACATAAGATAGGGATGTGGAATATGAGGAACATGAACCAAGGGAAGCTAGACATAGTAAAAATGAAAATGCAGCACATGAATGTAGCAGTACTGGGGGTGAATGAGTTAAAATGGACAGGAATGGGCTACTTTGAATCAGAAAACTACACAATGCTCTACTTAGGGAATGAAAAGACAAGAAGAAATGGGGTGGCTTTCATACTAAGAAAAGATGTGGCAAAAGCAGTCAGCGAATACAAAGCAAAATCAGACTGAATCATTTCAGTAAGGCTCCATGGTAAACCTATGAATATCACCATAATTCAAGTATATGCACCAACCACAGAGGCAGAAGAGGAAGAAATTGAAAGATTCTATGAAGGAGTATAGGAAGAAATTGACAACACACCAACACAGGATGTCAAGTTGATCACAGGAGATTGGAACGTGAAAGTTGGAAGCAAAGAAGAATCAAAAACAGTAAGCATATTTGGATTAGGCAAAAGAAATTAAGCAGGTAAGCATCTGACAGATTTTTGTGAAGCTAATAACCTGTTCATTGCAAACACATTCTTCATACAACCAGAAAAAAGGCTACACACATGGATATCACCAGATGGTCTACACAAAAATAAAATAGTCTATATAATTGGAAGCAAATGTTGGTGAAACTCTATACTGGTGTCCAAGACTAGACCATGGACTGTGGCACAGATCATAAACTGCTCATATCAAAAATAAAAGTAAGACTCAAGAAGAAAACAAAATCAGTTATTATACCAAAATATGATCTAAATAATATCTCTACAGAATTTACTGACAACATAAGAAACAGATTTGCATTACTAAGCATAATAGACCAAGAACCAGAAGAACTCTGGTCTGAAGCCAGGGACATAATAAAAGGAGAACGCAGACAGACACTTTCAATAAACAAAAAGAAAGAGGAAAAACTATGGATGACAGAAAAAACTGTACAAGCAATAAAGAAAAAAAGAAAAACAAAAGGGAGATGGGAACAAACTAAGAATTATGAATGCAACAGTACAATGGCTTGTGCAGAAATATAAAGAAAATTACTACAACAACCAATGCAGAGAAATAGAAGACAACAACAAAAAGGGAAGAACAAGAGATCTATTTCACAATATCTGGGAAATCAAAGGAAAATTCAAAACCAAGGACTGGGACACTCTATGATAATAAAAATAATATAATTCAAGACCAGGAAGGAATAAAAAGATGTTGGATGCAATACACAGAAGAATTATACAAAAGAGATGACAAAATGAAGGACACATGGAACGAAGAGCAATATGAAGATGAATCCCAGATTCTAAAAAGTGAGGTGGAAACTGCAATAAGAGAAATTGTGAAAAACAAATCACCAAGAACAGATGATATTCAATTGAAGAATATCAACTCTAGTGCTAACCAACCTTTGTCAACAGATAGGGATAACAAAACAATGGCCAACAGATTGGAAACAATCAATATACATCCCCATCCACAAAAAGGGAGACACAAGAGACTGCAGCAACTAAAGAACCATAGCACTGATCTCCCATGCAAGCAAAATCATGCTCAAAATTCTGCAACATAAACTCCAACCATACATGGAGAGGTCCAAGCAGGGTTCAGGAAAGGAAGAGGCATGAGGGACCACATTGCAAACATATGGTGGCTAATGGAACTCACCAGATAATTTCAGCATGTGCTTTATAGATTATAGCAAAGCCTTTGACTGCATAGATCATGAAAGGCTATAGAATGCCCTTAAAGACATGGGAGTGCCAACACATCTGATAGTCCTAATGAGGAATCTGTACTCAGGACAAGAGGCTACTGCCAGAACAGAACACGGAGAAACAGAATGGTTCTCAATTGGCAAAGGGATCAGACAGGTCTGCGTCCTTTCACCCTATCTGTTCAACTTGTACGCAGAACATATTATAAGAAAAGAAGGCTTGGACACAGAAGAAGGAGGAGTGAAAATAGGAGGAAGGAATATCAACAATCTAAGATATGCAGATGACACCATAGTACTAGCAGAAAACCTCACAGACCTGGAACACCTACTAAGGAAGATCAAAGAAGAAAGTGCTAAGGCAGGCTTAATGCTGAACATAAAGAAAACAAAAATAATGACCACTGAGGATCTTCACAAATTCAACCTAGACAATGAAGAAGTAGAAATAGTAAAAGAATTCTCATACCTGGGATCAAACATTGATAGAAATGGGGACTGCAGTCAAGGAATCAGAAGAAGACTAAGAATGGGGAGGGTGGCTATGAAAGAACTAGAAAAGATTCTAAAATGCAAAGATATATAACTCAGCCCAAAGTCACAATCATATAAGCCATTGTATTCCCTATTACCATGTATGGATGTGAGAGCTGGCCAGTTAAGAAAGATGATAGGAAGATAATCAATTCATTTGAGATTGGTGCTGAAGAAGAGTGCTGAGTATCCCATGGACAGCCAAAAGGACAAACAAGTGGGTCCTAGAGCAGATCAAACTGGAAACCTCCCTGAAAGCCAAGATGAGCAAACTGAGGCTGTCGTACTTCACACACATTACGAGAAGAGAAGACTCTTTGGAAAAAAAACAATAATGGTGGGGAAGGTGGAGGGAAGTAGGAAGAGAGGAAGGCCACATGCTAAGTGGATGGACTCTATTAAGCAGGTCACGGGTATGCGGTTGCAGGAATTAAGCAGAGCAGTGGAGGACAGAGGGTCTTGGAGATGTCTCATCCATAGGGCTGCCATGAGTTGAGACCAACTCAAGGGCAGTTAACAACAACAAAGAACTATGTACAACAGCACACATGTGCATCCAGACTGATGTGCATTGATCTTGTTATACATTGGTCCCGTTGTGCATCATGACACTGGCTAGCAAATGCCAATGCACATTGGGACACTCTTGGCAGTGCCCCATTATGCATCTTCACAATGCACTAATAGGCTTTCTTAGCACCTCTGGTAAGTAGCTAAGTATGTGTAAAGTTATGTAACATACACTGTGAGTTTACTGGCTGATATCAATAAATAAAATGGTTTAACTACATGAATTAAGAAGCATTAATTTGCACCTGTAATGGTAAAAGTATACAACTTTAGAAGCAGAAAGGGGCCATTATATAGCATTTCCTCTGACCTATCATCAAAAGACATGTAAGTAATAATTTATTATCCAATTAATTGTATCATTCAATCATAGGCAGAGAGCAAGAAAAGTACATTTATTATCATTACAAGGAGGAAGAGAAGTAATAACTGTAGTAGATGTTTATACAGTCTCAACAAGGTACATGCCATTGTGGTCTCAGTGAAAATCAGGCCTCCCATGTCTGCAAAATTGCAAAAACATCCTGGCTGAGATTCTAGGTTAGCCACATTGGCCTCAGACAGGCCAAAAAGGCTGGCTTCAGGCTGTGCTGCGGGCCTGACATTTACACGACGCGTGCCCTGAACATGGCCGGAAGCCATGCCAAGCCCACCCCAACCTGGAAGAAGGGGGGGGGGGACTGCTTTTTGGTGGCCCAGTTTAGGACCGCAGCGGCAGCCCAGATTGGGACTGGGCATGTGTGGTCACCAGTCCCACAGTGACACAGCCTCTGGCCACTCCTTTTGCCCCGTTTGCTTGAGGTCTTAGTTGGCTGCCCATGTTAACTTAGTTCTGTAGCTAAGTAGCGTCTCACAGCCTGAGCTGATTTACTTGGCAGCAGTGGTTGCAGAGATCTGTTCTCCGGTTGATTGGGAAGCAACAGACTGATGTTTCCATCCCCTGCTTGTGAGTGATTTCTGGTGACATTCAGATGTAGGATCCCTGTCACAATTACTCCTTGTATTGGAGATTGCTTATGAGAAGGGGAAACATCACTTTTCTGCATCTGGACCAACAAGACAATGTATCCCTGTTTCTCGCATTAGTTACTGTCCAGTATGTTAGGTTTGGGGGACCTTTATTATCCCTATAGATCTCCCATACCTAGAGTTATGCATTCATAATTGATTCAAATTCATGATCTCTACACATTCAATAGATATCATTCTAGGGTTTTAATCTCAATTAAGGGCTTGATGTAAAAAATAGCCACCACACTGCACTGTGGATCTTATGTATAGTTTGGTCCTGAGGCTTCATTCATTTACAGAGAAAAAGGATTTCCTGGGCAAACAGAATGACTCCTAGGCAGGTCTGAGCTTAGGCATTCTTCTTGGTGAAATTATTAATAAGCTCTGGGCATACTGCATATTTGATGGGATAGATAGAGAAGTGGCTGAACAGAAAAGTTGGGTGACTGTGATTTTCATGTAACTAGTCTTAAACTACAGGAGAAGCAAGCAACCTTTTAAATAGTTTGCAGCCTCTCTGCTACAGTTTATCTTTTTTTAAAAAAAATACATTTTTTTTTCAAAACAAGAAGTGGATATCTGGTCAATTTTGAGGGGTTTTTGTTTTCATTTTTTGGCTGTCCATTAAATTCTCAGAGAGTCCAAAAAAACAGAATATTGGCTGTTCAACTTGCTGCAATTGCCAAGCCTATCCCAAGCACTGACTGACAATAGCATTTCAGGATTTGATGCATGCATCTTTCCAAGCCCTACCATCTGGAGCTGCCTGAGAGGGAACCTGTTACTTTCTGTATACAAGGCTAGCTCTATGGGATGACACACATTGTGGAGACACAGAAAGTTCTACATAAGGCAAAAATTGCCAGCTGCAGCCCTGTATTTTGGGTTGTGTGTAGTTTGTTCTTTAGTTTAATGATTTATTATTTTTAATTTTGTGCATCCAGAGGCAGAAAAGCAAGGTTTAAAAAATAACACAAGAGCCATGACTGGGAGACTGCAAAGTATAATCCGGGGGCAGGGGGAGAGAAAGCAATAATAAATTACATTGAGAAGAATAAGAACAAACCATATATGATGCAAAGAAGTAGAGGATAATTTTTTTACACCTATCCAGGAGCAATCTTTGGTGCAATACTGAACTTTATGAAAATTCAGCACAGTGGTTTGTATTGTGTGATTTTGTATTGGATCTGTGCTTGTGTGTTACAGTAACCTGACGGTCGTGTCTTACTTCATCATTCTGAGAAGCATAGCTGAAAAGAACAGCAGAGGAGTCACATGGGATTAAATTTCAGGATTTGTTTGTTCTACTGGAGAATTCACAGACTACGTGGCTGCTCTGATATCAAGAATTTTGCTCATGCTATGAAAAGAAAAACACACAGTGGAGAAGCCACACATCACTTTCAGGCTCAGAATGGGATGAAACAGCATCTCTGAATAGGTTTGGATTCAATAAAGAGAATCCTCAGAACATCGCTGTCCAAGGTCAAAAAGGAAAAAGACACTCTTGTATAGCACATTGATTCACAGCTTTTGAATTAAGAGTACATGTCAGCATGTTTTTTTGTTCAGCCTCCCAGGTGGAGAAATGCCACCAGATTTCCCTTTTCTTTCCCTTAGTCATGTGCACCAAGGAAGGTGCCAGATGCTGGTTGCTTGTCATGTTATTAACTTCCTGTAAAACTGTTTCCTCCTCCTTTAAGTTTAGGTATTCTGCTGTATGCAGCTAAAAATGTAAGTTTGAAAAGAGATCTCTTGTTTCAAAAATCCTAATCCACTGATTAGAACTTCAGATGTAAGCTAGAATCCACTTCAGCAGTAATGAATGCATAATCTAGAGCTACGCATTCATCACTGTTTGATATTCACAATCTCTACATAAATCCTAGCTCAGGGGATGCATTGGGAAAGTCCCCAAATCTCCACTTAATGAGTTCACACCTGTGTGGTCAGTGTGGGCCTGTTTCCTCAACCTAAACAACAAACTACAGATAATAGGGCTGCAGCTGGCTCAGGAAACAACTGACTGATGTTTCCACACAAACTTCTTCACAGGAGTGATCTCCAGTGTGAGGGGAAATTGCAACAGAGACTTCTCTTCTGCCTGTTGCAACAGAGATCACTCATGGAAATGGGTGGGAACTTCAGACAGCTCCATCCTGAGCAACAGAAGAATGGACCACTATTGATTGCAAGTGGCTGCTGCATGATATATGAGGATTGGAGGGTTGGGCCAGGAATCATTACATAGGTGCATAACTACAGTGCTTATGCATTCATAACCTCTCCATGACCAGATCATCGACTCAGACTTCAGATGGCGCCTCTCCTCTTGAGCGGTCTTAGAGCGGTAATGGGTTGGATGAGGAAAAACAGATTGAAGTTGAATCCAGACAAAACGGAGGTACTTGCAGTTACTGGCCCGAAACCAGATCTGGGAATACAGTCTCCAGTCCTGGATGGAGTCACACTCTCCTCTAAGGACTGTGTTCGCAGTCTGGGGGTGCTCCTAGATTCATCGCTTCACATGACTAATAAGGTGAATGCGGTGGTCAGGAGCGCCTGTTATCAGCTTCGGCTGATACGCCAGCTGCGCCCTTATCTGGATAGAAGGGACCTGGAAGCTGTGGTACACGCCCTGGTAACCTCACATCTGGACTTCTGCAATGCACTCTACATGGGACTACCCTTGTGCCTAACCCGGAAACTTCAACTGGTACAGAATATGGCAGCCAGGCTGATTACAGGAACATCAAGGAGGGAGCACATAACACCAGTGCTTAAATCCCTCCACTGGCTGCCAATTAGTTTCCGGGCACAGTACAAGGTGTTGGTTTTGACCTTTAAAGCCCTACATGGCTTGGGTCCATCTTATCTTAGGGACCGCCTCTCCCCATATGACCCCCCCGCACCCTGCGGTCCTCTGGGAGGAATCTGTTGCAGCCAATAAAAACTAGGCTGTCTCAGACCTCCCAGAGGGCCTTCTCGGCAACCGCTCCCAGACTCTGGAATGGCCTGCCAGATGAATGGCCTGCCGTCTTACTACCACTCTTGCTGCTTTCAAGAAAGCAGTAAAGATGGATCTCTTTTGGCAGACCTTCCCGGAATAACAGTCGGCCCAAAAGAGGGGCTGCCATTTTGTCTGACTCCTTTGTAAAAAATTTGTTTTAATTTATTAATTTAATTAACGCTGCATTTTAACTATTCTGAGGTTTAATCTTGTTTTAAGGGGATGGGGTGGGGGGAGGAAAGGATTAAAGGGAATAGGAATGTTTTAATGTTGTTCTGTTTTAATATGCTGTTGTCCCCCGCCCCGATTGCCTTGCAGAGGGGCGGGCTACAAATAAAAAATTTATTATTATTTTATATTATTATTATTATAAGTGTCCACGTGGATTCCAGGCATAATTGATATCTTTTAAAAGTGGCCAAGAGTTGGGAGGTAAAGAGGTTTATTTATTTATTTATTTATTTATATCCCGCCTCTCTGTAAAATACAACCGAGGCGGCTTACATGATAAAACGAACAATCCCATACCCCAATAGACCCCCCCATATAATTAAACAGTCAAATTTTAAAAACATACTTAAAAATAACAAACTACAAAAACATTACAATAAATGACAAATAAAATTAAAATTAAAATAGCTGTAGCGGGAATCAGGGACAGGCATAACTATTTTCGGTGGCTGGTTATCTACTCAGAAAAGGCCTGCTGGAAGAGATCCATCTTAACAGCTTTTTTAAAGCTGCTTAAGGTGGTCAAGTGACAGATCTCATCCGACAGGCCATTCCAAAGTCTGGGAGCAACAGCCAAAAAGGCCCTCCGGGCAGTTGCAGATAATCTGGTTTTTATAGGTTGCAATAAATATATATAGGTTATGACATGTCCTAGCACCTCATGCCCATCAGATCTAAATCCCACTCATTCAGCCTCAGAGCTAAAAGAGTTCTGGAACTTGGACTGAACCATGGCATGAAGGGAAGGAGTTAGAATTCCCTCCTACATGATGTCCCAGATTCAAGGTCTATGGTCTTTTAGACATGTGTGTTTGGGGATTTACTCACAAATCTCCCATGTAATGTCTACATAGGCTGTAATTTTTTCATCAATCCAATATACAGTTACCTGGGAGTGAATCCCACTAACTCAGTGGAGCTGAGTTATGAGTAGACATATGATTTCACCATTACTTAGCAGTAAGAGCTGGCCATAAACAGGATGAGTTCTCTTCAGTTTGCCATGATGAAATAGTTTTGCTAGAAGAAATTGAATTGCCGTATTTTTCAGCATATAAGACGCACCGGCATATAAGACGCACCCAATTTTAAAGGAGGAAAATCTAGAAAAAAAAGATTCTTAACCAAATACTGTAGTAAAATATTTTATATCAACTATATAAAGTTAACAGCAGTTTAAGAACAATTTTAAGTTGTAAATGTAAGTTTAAGCCAGCAGCAGGGCCAGGTATTGCACAAATTCCCTGCCCAACTTTCTTGCAAGTCTCCTGTCGCCTTATGGTGACTCCATGAATTTCTTAGGGATTTCTTAGGCAAGGAAGACTCGAGAAGTGGTTTTGCCAGTTCCTTCCTCTGAAATACAGCCTGCAGCACCTGGGATTCTTTGGCGGTCTCTCATCCAAGGACTATCCAGGGCTGACCCTGTTTAGCTTCCAAGATCAGATGGACTGGTACCTTTGGAGTTTTTAGGCCATTGGCTTATGGAGTAATTTATGGCTTATTTTGACCCTACCATGAGGGTTTTCTTGGCAGATTTCTTCAAGGGGGGGGGTTGCCATTTCCATCCTCTGAGGCTGAGACAGTGTAACTTGGCCAGGGTAATAATCCAGTGCCTTGGAGTAATTTCTGGCTCATTTTGACACTACCATGAGGGTTTTCTTGGCAGATTTCTTCAGAGGAGTGAGTTTGCCATTTCCACCCTCTGAGGGTGAGACAGTGTAACTTGGCCAGGGTAATAATCCAGTGCCTTGGAGTAATTTCTGGCTTATTTTGACCCTACCATGAGGGTTTTCTTGGCAGATTTCTTCAGAGGAGGGAGTTTGCCATTTCCACCCTCTGAGGCTGAGACAGTGTAACTTGGCCAGGGTAATAATCCAGTGCCTTGGAGTAATTTCTGGCTCATTTTGACCCTACCATGAGGGTTTTCCTGGTAGATTTCTTCAGAGGAGTGAGTTTGCAATTTCTACCCTCTGAGGCTGAGACAGTGTAACTTGGCCAGGGTACTAATCCAGTGCCTTGGAGTAATTTCTGGCTCATTTTGATCCTACCATGAGGGTTTTCCTGGCAGATTTCTTCAGAGGAGGGAGTTTGCAATGTCCACCCTCTGAGGCTGAGACAGTGTAACTTGGCCAGGGTAATAATCCAGTGCCTTGGAGTAATTTCTGGATCATTTGGATCCTACCATGAGGGTTTTCCTGGCAGATTTCTTCAGAGGAGGGAGTTTGCAATTTCCACCCTCTGAGGCTGAGACAGTGTAACTTGGCCAGGGTACTAATCCAGTGCCTTGGAGTAATTTCTGGCTCATTTTGACCCTACCATGAGGGTTTTCCTGGCAGATTTCTTCAAGGGGGGGGGGGACTCTTTCCACCCCCGTCCTGGGTGCTCCAATGGACTCTTCCTGGGATGGGAGGATGTCCTCTGACCCCAGGAAGAGTCCATTGAAGCACCCAGGATGGGGGTGGAAAGAGGAGGAGCACATTCAACTAGCCAGGAAAAGAGGACTCTTTCCACCCCCATCCTGGCTGCTCCAATGGGCTCTTCCTGGGATGGGAGGAGCCCACTGCAGCACCAAGGCTGAGGTTGAAATGAGGCCTACTTTTAGCCTAGGCCTCGGCAGTTTGCCTTCAGCTTGTATATTCGCTTTATTAGGCGCAGCAACTTCCCCACCCTCGTTTTGGGGAAGAAAAAATGTGTCTTATATGCCGAAAAATACAGTAATTTAATTTAACCAAGGCTTCAAATGATTCTTGGCCAAAAGACCATATATATATATATATATATATAAACTTTGTTTCTTTAATGTATGAAAACAACATCCTAATAAATAAACTGCAGAGCCCTTCTCAGATAAAGGTAGATGAAGAAATCAGTAACTCACTTATTCAGCCTCAGAGCTAAAAGGGATGTATGCTGAGACACCACTTCCAAACAAGAGTATGACTCATGTTATGATACTTCTTGCCATATAGTATTCTTGCCATATAGTATAGTGTTCTTAGGTTTGCCAGGACAAATATTGTTTTGATATTACTCACAAGTGCTTCAAGTCTGCTAAGGAGATGCTGAAGTACACAAGAAAAAGATTGAAGAGAAGATCTTATGGGAGAATGTGGGCAGAGGTAAATGAGAGGTGAAGAGGAAATAATGGTGAAGTAGTTGATCACCCTTATGTATCCACAAAATCTGTGAATTATTCCCACAGCTTCTGTGGCTAAGAGAAACAAGTGAAGACAGATGAAGATGCTTCAGACAAGTGAAGACTGAAGTGTTTCCAAAGACAGCAGGGTAGAATAGAAATAGCACATTGATAATAAATAGCCAACAAGCAAGGTGCATAATAAACTACTACCTATATACTGTCATTTCTGTGCTCAAAATTCTATACTTTGTTATCTTGGGCGGGGCAGCTTATTCCCTGAGTTCTTGGACTGCAAATTCTATCAACCCTGGTTAGCAAAGCCACTGTTTAGGTTAATGAAAATTGTAGTCCTGCAATATCTGGAGGGCTACAGGTTGCGCATGTTAGAGAAACTGCTGAAAAATTAAAATTACACAAACCTATATGGATTTCTATTTTCTTGGAAACAGTGAATTTCTCCATTGCGTAGGGTGGCATTTTCATATAGTATAATGACAAATAGCAAAAAGCTGTAAATCAGAAACACAAGTTCTAATGCCAGACATAATAATGAGTAACTATAAGCAAGCTCCTTATTATGGCAATAGTTGCCTATAATGCAGCTTTGTTACATGGATTAAAGAGGTTTGGTGTGTAAAATGAAGTTGCCATATGGCAGATCAGACAATTGGCCAGTGTGAATGGATGCTTGTTACCTCAGCTAGTAATAGATGTCCTACAGCAAGGATAGTGTAATTGAGTGGTTCAGATAGTGTTCTGGATGGTTTGTACTTTTATTTCCAAAATGCTTCAACCAAAGTGACTAGTGGCAAGTAATGATGGGAATAGTAGTCAAGGGCCAGAGTTACCTAGCCCCTATTCTAGGGCTAAGGTAGCTGCTTTATACACTGCAGCTCTTTTTAGTTCTATTCACTGGAGATGGTAGCATTGGAATTTTCTATATGCAAGGCCTAAGATCCCCTTAGCCATGAAATCTTCATGACTGAACTATCAAAGGACCATATCTTCCTATACTAGCTGACTGGGGATATAAGAACTTCTGGGGAGGCCTTTCTCATGGTATGACCACTTCATAGGCATATCTGGAAGAACACTGATTCAATTACTGCGCCTGGGTTTTGGACCACTCCCCCCAGGGTGACTAGAATGACACTTCCCTCCCCATCTAGTTTTTCCTAGCAGAAGGAGAAAACTTTACTATTTCAAGAGGCTCATACAAACTTAATGCTTTACTTATTTTTATCTTTTTCTTTTAATGAATTTGTGTTAAATGCTTTTAATCCTAAACATAAATGAATCACATTCTGACAATGACTTTTTGGATGTTTTTACTTAGACTAGTTTCCATGTGTTTTTAAAAAGCTGTATATGTTATAAATACCTTAAGCTGTCTTGAGTCCCAGTTTCAAGGAAAAGACAAGATGTACAGGAAAAAAGAAATGACTGTAAGACTTGGGATCCCAATACTTGAAAGAGCATCTCCCTTTACATACACCTGCCTGAGGACCGAGGTCTTCTGGAGTGGCCCTCCTCTCTGTCCCACCAGCAGAGGCAATATACTATAGGAGGATGTGGGAGAGGACCTTCTTTGCTATGGCACTTCATTCATGGAGTGCCTTGGAGGACCAGCTAGCATCAGCACTGGCTTCATTCTGTCACCAGACTGAAACATAGCTTTTCATTATAGCCTTTGGGCCCCAACTGATTTTACTCATATTTAAAATGTGCATGGTTTCTTGAACTGTTTTAACTAGTTTTAAATGGTATCAATTTGTTAAATTGTTTCATATGGTTTTAGTCTGTTTAAATTATTTTTATTAAACTCTTTTAATTGATTTTCTTGTATAAAATCCTTGGATCTTAGATTGAGATTGTTGGATATAGAGTGGGATGTAAAATTTAAAAATAAATGAACAAATAAGTTAATTTTTCCTAAGCCATGTTTAACACCCCATGGAATGCCCCAAGGTGACTCTCATACCAGTAGAGAATCTTTTGACCACTGAGGCTCAGTATTTATCACTTGCTTTGCTTGCCTTCCCCTTATGCTTTTATGTGTGGAAGCACACTTTCTACCATTGGGCCACCTAGTGCCATTGCTTCATCTCATATGAGTCCTGTGACTATTAATACTTTCTATGAGGTAAAATGTGGACTGAAATTAGCACTGCTATGTATTTTCTAGGAAGGCAGTGACAAACCAAACTGGCATTCTGAAACTCGACATCTCATTGCTTTTTCTCGCTTTTTCACTGCAAGGTGATGTTGCTACTAAGATAACAAAGTGGCAGGCAATCGGTAGCTATCTTGACAACACTGAGCCATGCTTTTACTATGTACAGATGTTTGGTGGTACAACAGTACATAAAAATAAAACAGCCACGGTTCAGTATGCCATGTACCAAGAAAAATAGTAAGGCAGAAACTAATGGTTGTCAGTCTGCAATGTCTGTTTCTGAGATAACAGGGGGAAATAACCATCATATTATTAAATTTAAATGTCCACACTTGTGTCATATAGTTGTTTTACATATTACAAGCCATATTAAGCTTATCCACGCTAGGTAGTGCAGGCAAATAGAATTCTTGGAGTACATAAAGTGTATAAATACAGTGCTTTTTATTCTAGCAATGCAATGGCTGATTCCTATTGGGCAAATGGCTTGTAGTCAAGGACACTAACTGGGAAATGGTTATAAGAACCTCCATTCCTTTACTTCTGCTGAAGACAAAACAAAACCAGCTACCACCTTGAATTGATCACATTTATTCAGTATTCTTTGAAATAAGCAAGATTTTGAAGCACATAAGCAATCAAATAGAGCCACAAAAACCCACACGCACATAAATATGGTGCACTATGAGAAATACACAATACTGAAACAAAGTAATACTGTACATTAACAACATTTGTGACACAAATTGTTCAAATTATAAGTTTTGTTTACTCACACTATAAAAATGTTGACTTTTTAAAGAAAAATATAGTCCCAATATAAAGGCCTGATCCTGAGCACTGCTAAATCAGGGGACATCACATTGTCCACTCATTTCAAAAGCAACAGGATCAAACCTTTTGTTTGCCTTAATAGGCACTTCAATTATGTATCATTTTAACAAAGTTTAGCGTGGTTACCATTACAAAAATGACAAACATCAACTCAAGAGTATGTTCAGCAAGTTTCAGGAACATAATGCAGAAATAGGTTAAGTATCCATGCACAAAAGAGGGAGAAAGCTAATTCATTCAGTTTAGGAGTAATAATTTTTACTAGAATCCTTTTCACAAACACAAACATCTCAGACTTCATTTTTCAGTAATGGATATATCAAGTTTAACATGTTTCCTAACCCTACTGAGAATGCTGGCACTGTTATACTGAAGAGAAACTTGTCATTGCTTAATATATTCTGCCGGTAACAACCACACAGGTTCATCTTCTGAGCTTGGTAGAAGCACACACTATTGTTCAGATCAGAGTTTCTAAAGCTGAAAGTACATTAAAAGTTAAACTGTGAACTTCACAAATTCAGTTTTAAAATATTTTCCCCAAACTAAAAGCTGCAGAAAACTTGTTCTTAAATAATCTACAGAAAATTTTGGAGCAGCTAAACATTTTACATTTCTTACACTTTCTTCATCTTAAAAATATTTGAATTAATTCAGTAGCCCATCCTTTTGAAAAATAATACCCCCAAAAAAACCTGAAGTAGATTACAAATCTTTTGTTTTAATCAGTGTGACCAGTGGTTTGTCATCAGGACTGTAGTCTTCATAAGCAATTGGAGTTGCATCATACATTGCAGGTCGAGATTTCTTTCCAAACCTAAACCCCCAAAAATAAAGAAGAGGAAATAAATTAAAAATTAGTTAATACCAATTATTGGAAAAGATGGTAATGCCTGATAAAGTGGAAGTCAGTAGGACAAGAGAAAGACCACAATCCAGATGGATTGATTCAATCAAGGAAACAATGACCCTGAACTTGCAAGACCTCATCAGGGCTGTTGATGACTGGAGCTCTTGGAGGGTTCTCATTCATAGAGTTGTCTTACATTGAAGCCAGTTAGATGACAAATAACAACAAACATGTATTAAGGATCTGCTGACTTTTATTATGGCAAATATACTTGCAAACATAATTTGATGACCTAAGAACATACTGACTAAAACTTCTGCTTCTAAGCAATATGGGTAAAGGGGCTGTTCCTTGATCTTCACAGAAAAATGGAATGGGCTTGTTAATAATTGCCACAATCTTTTTGTCTTTGTTTGCAGTGAGAAAAATGTACATGCACATAAAGTTCATAGGAGAAAACATGTCATCACTGTGCAATTTCAGAACAGCAGGAGACAGCAATTTCTGCCTGATAGATTGGGATAAAAGTTACTCTACTCCTCTGGCTAGTTGTTCAGCCATGAAGAAAAATGAGAATCATCATTTGAGATGAAGATACCTGTTTAGTACAAACTGAACTTGGGTAAATTTAAGAAAAGAGCTTGTATTTCCCCCAGGTCTATTAATATTTATTTGCAGGGCCAGATTTAATTGCTTCTGGACACATAGCTCCTAGCACTCCCAATCTAAGGCATGCACAATTCTTCCATCTTTTTTTTTTTAACCTCAACTGATTTCTTATGTAAAGGAAAAAAGATTATTGGTGTAGTGGGAAAATATGAGAATGTTAAAAGTGGAAGACAAGCTGTGGACACCTCCAAATTCTGTGAATGATGTAGGCTAGTTGCAGGATAAAAGCCTGATCCAAAAACAATCTTACTTAAAGGGCAAATGCAATCGTGTATATTGATAAATTGGTATTTCAAGTCAGTAAGACAAACACTTTTGTAAATGAAAACCAAACAAAGCATACAACACCTACAGTGCCATTTTAAAAACAAAAAAAAGCCCCATCAGACTAAATAAGTTTGAAGATAGACTGCAACCTCAGCACTCCAGTTTGATTATTTTAGCAAATATCTTTGAGAATTGTTTCACTAGGAAGCAGTCCAGACATATTTTAAATATTTTCTGATGTTATCTTAAGTGTTCAGGTAATCATTCTGTCTAGATCGGATTAATTCAATAAATACACTGATCAGTTAAATCAGACGGTAGCAATGGCTTATCACCCTAGTGGAATAATGGCTCAAGGACTTTCTTTGCTTGGATGATGAGTATTGTTTTACAGAAAACAGAGTATGAAAACAGTCACTTGTATCTATTAAGGAAAAACATATAAGGCTAGGTAGAGAAACATGCTAGTAAAGAGAAACATGAGGTTGTCCCTCCAGTGTAAGTAAATATTTTACAGCACCATATAGAACTGCATGTCTCAAACAGCACCAAATTACAAAAACAGCCATTGCTATGTTCACACAGAAAGTTGGAGGAGTATTGGCAAGATTTTTAAACACAGGAAAACTTTTGAAATTGTGAATGGTTCAAACAACATTGTATTTATATTGTAAGTTTGGTCATTACCAGTCTTGACTGTTAAGGTGAAGTAGAGTGGGATTGATTGGGAGGCTCCAAGGGATGGTAATGCCTCACTCTGTCTGGGGTAAGTGCCAGTTGCTTTGAAAGATGCTGAAGAGAATTGTCCTTGATGTAAAGTTATGTGAGAACTACCTCCCTATTGCTAATATTCCCTTTCTAGACAAGGTGCTTGAGTGTGTGGTGGCTGGGCAACTTCAGATATTGGATGAAATTGATTATCCAGACATATTTCAACCTGTTTTCAGGCCAGAGATTGCCCCTGCAATGACATCAGTTGCTCCCAGTAATGACCTAGTCTGGGGAAACTATGGGGAGTGCTACCATGTTGATCTTCTTGGATCCTTCAGCAGCTATTAACTGCTATCACCAATCATGGTATCTTACTGGACAAGTTCTACAGGATGGAAGTAGAAGGCACTGGCTGAAATCCTACATGAGAGGCTATGAAGCATAACTTTACATGAGGGAATGATGTCACTGACATGATACACAACCACGCTACACAATTGTGATGATGCACAATGGGGCACCATGTCCCGTTGTACAATGGGAGCTCCTTTTGAGCAATGAGACATATTGTACCTCAGGACAAGTTATTAATTGGGACCATGTCCAAGCTGTATCTATACTTGTGCAATGGTCCTAATGACATAGTTACGTCTCCTCAAAGACTTTCCTGCTTTGGCATTCAAAAAGTGGAATCTGTTCCTCATGAAGCTTGATTCTTCCTGCAGTTACTTTTCTTCTATTGAGCTTTAACTTATCTTCTGGGTAGCTTTGCTGCTGTTTGAATTTTAAGACTTTTTGTTTGATGTATTGAATGTTTAACAGCTGAATTCTTATATATTTGTGTGTGTGTGAATTTTGTGCATTTCTTCCTTAAAGTTTACTGATTTGCTTTAATTTGATTCTATTGTAAGGCATCTTGAACACTCACTCTCACTGTGTGTGTGTTCACACACAGAGAGAAAGACTCTCTAAATCAGGAAAAAGCACTTCAGACAAATTTGTTTTGGATCCCAGAAGAATGCCGTTAATCACTTAACCCATAGATTCACTGCAGTGACTAATACAACAAAAATATTAAAGTCTTAAAATAAAACATGTGCTTTAAGACTTTAATAAAAATGTGTAGAGCACAGGGATAAAGAGTGAGCCGAAAATTAAGGACAGAATCATGTAAGATTGAGTCACAGATGTTCTGTATCTCATATAATATGGCTCTCAGACTGCAGGTGAGCACTCACAGGAGAGAATATTATGTATTTTTAATGCACACATTTCAGGAAGCAACTGACTAGCCTTGCCTACCTCCAGCAGGCTTTTCTTCTATATGATGGAATCTTTTTTTAGCACAGAAATACTTCATCATGTGGCCATCATGCACAATTTGAAGAGGTAAAGCCAAAGTATGCTTATTGTCTGATGCTTGGGAGAACTATATCTCCCTTATATTTCCCTTCTCCCCCCCCCCCCCCCCCCCCAGCAAACAAACCTGGCATGTCGGATGGAGGCAATGGCACTACTGAATTCACTGTCAATGCTCCTGCAGTTGTAGAATTCCTCGTATGCTGGCCTAGATGAGCCCTGATACTCAATGCGGCTGATGCGACAGATGCCCACAATTAGGATGATTAACATCAGGACAAATGCCACACACAGGGCTCCAATTATGATGTAGAGAGAATGGCGTGGCATGTTGGTCAGGCTCTCAGCCATGTGTCCAGACTTCCACTGTAAATCTGGAAGCAAGAACATCATTCAATCTTGATTTTTTTTTAATTTTAAAATAATGTTATTCTTTTCATTTTAAAATACACAATCAACTCATCCTTAAACATTTTTGTTGTATCAATAACACAAATATTATGTAGAAATTCTAATATAACAAATATCAAATATATCCTTCTATCTATGCTGTCTATACCCATCCGTAACATATTCATTCTTTCCTTTCCTTTATATTGCTTAGGGCTCTAATTATGATGTAGAGAGAATGGCGTGGCATGTTGGTCAGGCTCTCAGCCATGTGTCCAGACTTCCACTGTAAATCTGGAAGCAAGAACATCATTCAATCTTAATTAATAACCATTCAGCTTCTGTATTAGCACAGAATGAGCACAGTGCTTCACTCAGGTCCAACACTTGTGCTCACATTTTTGCTCAGAGCTTGGAAATTTACTCTTTGGTCCTACCAGCTCCCAGAATCCCTCAGGGAACATGGCCACTGGCCTTTGCAGACTGTCAGAAATAGTGCAAATTGAGTCCACTTTAAGGGTTAGGGTTAGGGAATCATGGGAACTGTATTTTATTGGGGCACCAGAGCTCTCTGACAGAGAAGGCTCAATGTCTCAGAAAAAAAAAGAATTCCCATTACTCCCTAGCACTAACCCTAACCCTTAAAGTGGACTCAATTTGCACTATTTCTGGCAGTCTGCAAAGGCCCTTACATTCCCCAAAAGTAACATTTCCACTCCCTGCTTTTGACAGAGTTACAAACTGCATCAAGGCCTAAAAAACTATGAGAAACAAAACTTTTACAAAACTAGGTATATTGTTCTTATTTCTAACCCCAGGAAATGTAGATTTTAATCCACATTTAGGTAACCGAATGGGGGTCAGGAGCAAATTCTCCACCCTTCCACTCTGAGGGTTGCACACACGTACACACACATACACACACACATCAGCTGTGTCAAAAATACCTCCTTTTTCTTCCATTTGTCCTCCAAAATGGTGGTCAGAATTACCATGGCATCAGTTTCTGTCAACATTTTAAATAATAAATGGACAGAAATGCCTGCATACCAGAAAGGTATTTTAAAAGGAATGACTTCATTTTGGGAAGCCCCCCCCCACATTTTGTATGTTTGCATGCATTTGGGAAAGATTTTGGCATGATTTTCACCCCAAAATCACATGATTTTTTTTTTAAAGGGAGGGGGATTCAACGAGCTTGTGAGAAGCTGCAAAAGTGGCACCCAGGGTTTACATGGGGCCCATGTCCTGAATTTTCCCTACCCATTGTTTTAAACATTTGTTTCAATCAAATCGTCCTGATCTTGAAAGATAAAAAAATGGATGAGGGAAATGAAAGTCCATTTCTTACAAAGCATTTCCCCTATAACAGGGGCAGTGTCTAAGTGTCCATACTTAACTACCTCTGGATCCCTTAAACAGCTATGCTACTTACCTCCCAGTAAAACAGGCAATCACATCATCCCTACTCCTGAGACTGAAAAATGGGATGCATGAGTATAAAATCTGGCAAATTACTGAGAGTTTATCAATGAATATTAGATGCTGTGAACACAAGTCAGAGGTTGTCACATCCTCATGTCCTTCCTGGCAACTTTGAGTAAAGATTAGCTAGGCCTTTTTTCAGAATGCAAAATGGTTCCTCTTTTCTCCTATTGAGAATACTTTAGCAATGATGATGTATATAATAATGACGACATATATTAATCTACAAACACCAAAAAAAAAAAAAATAGGTTCAAGAAATTATGAGGCAACTGAATGAGGTTTGACACTGGAAGAGTGACTAGGATCATTTGTGCTAATTTATACATCTTTTAAATTTACTTTGTTTGTTGTATAGGTTTTATGGCTGAGATTAGGATCAGAGCTTCTGAACAAGCATAATTACACAGCAGCAATATTCCATGGATTGTCCTCCTGGCTAATGGTGTGTGTGTGTGTGTGTGTAGGGTGATACTAAGAACAGCACAGCCATCAGTGTATCTTGGATTTGGGCTGGCTCAAAGGATTCTAGCCTGAACTTTTCACTGTGTCTGTTTTTCAAAATTATTTTCATGGCAGTATTATGATTACCTTTATTAATCCTGGAAATCCATTTAAAAGTAGTTTGATTTTATTAATAGTTGTGAATATTTACTTACTTATTCATTGAACATCCCATCTTTCTCCTTGTACCAAACCCAAGGCAACTTCAATCCAATTAAAACAAAGTACAGCAATGCCACAAGGAAGCATTCAGCAGAATCATTCTGGGCAGTTACAAAACCTAACCTACAGTTGCACACAGTTGATCCCTGTACAGCCCCTAGTTAACCTTTGTTAACTAGTTTGTTAGCTGGTTTAGAGGCTACCTAAGGACTGTGAAAGTCTACCAAGCCTCACTTATCACTAAGCAGCTGCTGGGATTGAGGGGATCCATCCCCCTGCCAACTGAGAAGCAGCTGCTTAATGTTACCACCACCACCCTTCAATGGGTTATCTCCATCATGAGGGGGATTTCCAACAGAGGGTTGGAGAAGTCTGGCCAGAATTCATTATGTAGTACCATAATGACCATATAGAATTCTGCCAGTTGTCAGCATTACATTGCAAACATTCCGTTAAATTAGACAATTTCTTCCCAAAAAGTTGTAGAGGTGTACAATACAGTTGGCCCTCCGTATCCACAGATTCTACATCCACAGATTCAACCACTCACAGCTTGAAAATATATTTTTTTAAAAATCCCAAAAGCAAACTTTGATTGTGCCATTTTATATAAGGGACACCATTTTACTACTAGTTTGGTGAGGCATTCAGCCTGGGTTTGTCAGACACTTCTGGTGCCTCGTCACACTACAAATTCTAGAATTCTGTAGGATGGAGTCATGGCAGTGAAAGTGGTATCAAGCTGCTTCAATTTTGTAGTGTGGCTACACCTTTAGAGCTTGGACAAACTTGTATAGGTAGATACAGTCCTTTAGATAGCCTGAACATCTAAGGAGCTTATATATCATAACCAGTACTTTGAATCATGCTTGGAAACAGACTGGCAGCTAGTAGAATTGTTGTAACCAGCCCCAGTTAACAATCTGGCTGTAGCTTTTTTTTTTTAATTAGTTGGAGTTTCCAAACAGTCTTTGAAGGCAGCCCTGTGTAAACTACATTACAGGTACACC
Source organism: Phrynosoma blainvillii (assembly GCA_026167975.1). Lineage (NCBI taxonomy): Eukaryota > Metazoa > Chordata > Lepidosauria > Squamata > Phrynosomatidae > Phrynosoma > Phrynosoma blainvillii. The sequence continues at coordinate 47,009,825 of JANUYF010000003.1, read as the reverse complement.
TCTGGGAGACAGGCATGGCTTCCTTACACAAACATAAACTAAGTTACATTTTTTACTCATGTCACTTGTTCCTTATCTGGCAGGAGTAAAATTGACAGGAGAGGTGTCAGGAGAGATTCCGCTTTGCGCTATATTCAGCTATTGTCTGTAACCTACACCTGTAACTGAGTTCTTTATGGCTGTGGAACTCAGGATCCTGGCTAGGGTTTTGAAATATTTGCTATCATGCCACATCATTTCCAGTAGGTAATAAAAGCATGTGGCTCCAGCAATCTCGTTCTTTCACATTAAGCCATTAAATTACATAATACTATCTCTATAATACCAAAGCACTGACTGAAATGGATTTCTAAAGGCTTATTGCATGTCTCAGGATATTAAATCCATCTGTCAGTCAGCCTATTGTCTACCACGTAAAGAAGATAACACTGGCACCTGGATTGCTTCCTCATTTAAGTAGATATATCTATTTTAGGCATTACTATTTTTTCCTCAGCAAGGTCTTGCAGACTTCATTTCTTCATTTTATTTAAGTATATAGTATTCTGCTCTTCAGTTTTTTTTAAAAAAAAAAATCTCAGCACTTCCAAAGCAAGAAAAAAGTGGGTTGGATCCTAAGCCAGCTAAGGATGCAGTTCTAGCCACTTTATATGGGAATAAATCACAAAACTGCCAATTCATTTGATTTAATAGCAGAACAGACAAACAAGTTATATTGAGAACAATGGCTCTGTTGTGCTACTTCAGCCCTACTTAAATTTACTCCTGAGTAAACATGTGCATGATAAGGAGTTCATAGATCAAAAGTTCACCTGTCCTCTTCCCAGCAGGCACCTGCAGAACCACAAAAGCCTCTCTGGAAGGTCAGGGAGATCTCCTGGAGAGTTAGGGATATGGTGTGGGAGGGGTCATGATATGACACAAGACTGAAGAATAAAATAATGACTGGTGCAGGACTTGAGAGTCGTCACTGTCATAATCTGCCACCAGGAACAGGCAGCACTGGCTTGGACTTCCCATACAAGGCAGAAGGATGATACTACACAGCTGTAAAGAGATATCTTGGCATTGTTACTGCTGTGTCCCCAATGCCTATTTCCTGATATTAACTCTACTGTTCTAATGCAAATTTAAAACAACCAATCTTGCATCTGGTCACCTTGGGAGCAACAACCAAGCAGCTGGCTGATCAGTGACCAAGAAACCTCTTGCTCATGCCAGCCTTGCAGTAAAGGCCAGCACAGGCAAGAGGCTTCTCAGTCACTCAACTGATTGCTTGGTTGCTGCTCCCTTTGCACCTGGACACTGTCAGAGCAGTAACCATACAGCTGGCTGATCAGTGACAGAGAAGCCACTCACCCATTCTGGCTTTGTCGCAAAGACAGTGCAGGCATGAAGCTTCTTGGTCATTGCTCAGCCAGCTGCTTGTTTGTTTTTCCCAAGGTGACCAGGTGCAAAGAGAGAAACCTCTCCCCAGAGAGGAAGGACTCTCAAATCTTCTTTGTCAGGGTGGAGAGTGGCACAGCTGGTGTGTGTATAGTGGGTTTACAGACTCCACATGCTCTGGATTGTAGACCTCTTTTCTCAGCCTGTCCGATGAAAGAAAGCAAGAGCAGACTGGAGCACACAAAGCTTAAGCAGGGTCTCAAACTTGAAACCTTTTTACTGCTGCTCTTCCTCAGTGCTTTGTGCCCTAACTCCTTGCTCCAGTCAAGTTAGACTGTCACAAAATGGTGCTGCTCCAAGCAACAGAAATGATACATTGTGCCCAAGCCTCAGAAGAGTTTCCCAAATGCTATTGCCACTACTAGTGAAAGATGTGACTAAGGGAGTGAGCTCACGGGGGCAGGCAAAGAGCAGGATACATCACCAAACAAAGCAATTAGCGAAGTTGCGTGGTGGTTTTAAGGGACCATGAAAAGAAGTTTCATGTAACCCTCATCCCACCTTGTTACTAAAGGCCTCTGGTTCCTCTTGTCTTTCTTACGCATCAATACTTTGAAGGCCCTCCACCGCCCCCTTTCCCCCTCACTGCCTCCCTGGATCTTTCCACCACCCCCAGGGAGAGCATACTGCCTACTTTGGGGATCACTGGTCTAGAGTTACTAACAGGACAGACAAATTATGTGGAGAACAGTGGCTCTGTTGTGCTACTTCAGCCTTCCCAATAAACCCACACGGTGACAAATACACGAATACTTACGTATCTCACAGTTTGCTCCAACCCATCCATGTGGACAATGACAGATATACCCATTAGGTTGGTCTATGCACATTCCACCATGATGACAGGGGTTACTCTCACAGTCATTTATATTGATGTCACACTCCTCACCTTAAAACAGAAAAGAAAGACAACTCTGTGCTGTAGATGTAAAGCAATATGCCTGCAAACTTTCTATTTCAGACATATCATATCACCTGCAATGCACCAACTAACATGCTCCTGGTAAGGAGCAAATTACATTCTTCTGTAAGCAGTTCTTACCACTACCACCTTCACTTCATGTTTCTTGTTATTAGAACAAGATCTCCCCAAAGCTGCAACAGGAGTGAACAGGGTTTAAACAGCAATCAAAGCACACACCAATGCATCTGCATAACAAAGCAATCAAACTTTGGCAAGAAGTGGCTTGAATATACAATAGAATCAGATCATTGTAAGTAGACTGCAAAATGTTTCTCATGCAAAATGTCTCTCATCTTTTGTTATTGTATTTCAGTTGTTGTTGGGGCTCTGTGAATGAGCGGAAGTAGCTAATTTCCCCCCCCCCCCCCCGAAGATTAGAATTACCTTGGTTTGCTAGGAATTGATTTTTTTAAAAAGCTCTTTCAAAATTACAAAATAAAATCTTACAGAATTCTTGCTAAAAAAATAAGCCCACTCTAAAGGTACTGGGTGAAATATTAACTATTGGCTCCTATAAAAATACCAAAAAATACTCTCCATATAATTTAATAAACAATGTATTACTGATGAAGAAGAAAGGATTTAAAATTGGAAAAATGTAAGAATCATGAGGATGCCTTTAGGATATTGAGTTTCAAGTTTCACAATGGCACAGGAAATTGGAAGTGATCACTTGAGTAATAAAGTTCAGTGATTCTCTGACATTCTTTACAGCCTATCAATATTAACTACAGTGAAATACTTCATGGTTAGATTCTGAATAACATCCTCCCATTAATCATTCCATGGAAAAATGAGTCATGTGTATAATATTTAAAACAATGTGCATAATGTTTAAATCAGTGTGTTTACTGCATCCAACCAAACCAGAGATTCTTTTGAGCATACACATCTAACAGCTTATGCCAAAATTTCACTTCAGAATGAACTGGGACTATGGATGGATGGCAATTTTACTGATTCAGAAACAATTTGTAAATTTCATCTGGCACACAGGGGACTTTTGCTGCACAAATCACTGTGCCAGTGGCCAAATCAAATGTCACAAACGATATGGAACAATTGTCACATACAAAGCTAAGTAGATGGAACCAGTGGAAATGGAGAGAAAAGTGGAAGAAGCTGCTATATGGAGCATCAACAGGAACTAGTGCAATCCCATACAACCCTCTTTAAACTATAATGGAAACTATAAAGGAAATTTTTAATTCACAGGAAGCCAGAACTCAACAATGTTGCATTTTCTAGCCAAGGTTAGAAATCAATACAAGTACATAAAAAGTAGGCACTGCTGGTCCAGCTGTAGTTACTGAAATAAAATTAAGACTAGGCTGCACATTCTAGTACATTGGCTGTACATTCTAGTCTACCAAGAGTAAAAATAAGTAAACTTTAGAGCATGCATAACCTTATTTGACTTCCGATTGATGTCCCACATTTTAATCAAAGCACAGCACATTTGCCATATTTAGCACTACTCAATTATTATAATGACTTTCTTTTCTTTCAGTATCATTCTTTGTAGTTTTCCAGATATCATTTTCAAATGCAATATTTTTCAAAAGGATATTGACTAGGTAATGTTTTAACAGCCAAGTACATAACTAAGCTCTTGTTAGCAATTTAGTCTACATCTGAGCGGCACTATATCAAGTCAGTTCTAAGCAACAGGAACAGGCTGTCAAAGCTAAGCCTAACTGCACTATATCTATTGGCAAAGAAGGCTTACATTGATTGCCAACTAAATTGATTATTTCCCATGCTGCCATTTTATTCCTGGACCAAACATTTTGAAAAGTTAAAAAGCCAACATTAAGCTAACACTATACAGCAGTGAGATAAATATGTTGTAGCTGAACAAATACACTCATTTATGGACAATATTTATTTGAGGAAAGTATGTTACCTTGTGTAAAAAATCAGATCAGCTATTAGTGTGTACAATTTTCCATCAACAGAACAGAGCACTACTTTTAGGAAAAAACATACCTAAAATGATTTAGGCCAAGGCTGTTTCAGCTACTGGCATCCATTCAGCAAATACACAGTTTATCTGTTTTATTTAAAATATTTTAATAATAATAATAATAATAATAATAATAATTTCTATCCTGCCCCTTTGCAACACAATCGGGGCGGCTTACAATCATAAAACATCACAGCTGTAAAACATCAATGTCAACATCCTAGCCCACCCACCCCTTAAAAAAAGTATTAAACTAATCAATTTTAAAAACAAAGTAAAACAATAACAAAAAGAAAGGAATATATCCAATTCAGTTTCGCGGCAGATTGGGTATTCAGTGGCAGCATAAGAAAAGGGGAAATTAGTTAAAACTTTAGGCTGGGAAAATCATTCTGGAAAGGCCTGCCAGAAGAGATCCGTCTTGACAGCTTTTTTAAAGCAATCTAGAGTAGTAATCTAGAGTGGTGGCGGAGAAGGCCTTCTGGGAGGTTATCATCAACCTAGTTCTCAACGGCTGTAGCAGATTTCTCCCAGAGGACCTGAGTGCGCGGGGGGGATCATATGGAAGGAGCCAATCCCAGAGGTAAGTTGGACCCAGGCCATGTAGGGCTTCAAAGGTCAAAACCAACACCTTGTACTGTGCCCAGAAACTAATGGGCAGCCAGTGGAGAGTTTTTAACACAGGTGTTACGTGTTCCCTTCTGGAAGTACCAGAAACCAATCTGGCTGCCATGTTTTGAATTAATTGCAGTGTCTGAGTTAAGCACAAGGGTAGCCCCATGTGGAGCGCATTGCAGAAATCCAGATGAGAGGTTACCAGTGCATGTACCACAGTCTCAAGATTCCTACTTTCCAGGAAAGGGCGCAGCTGGCGTATCAGCCGAAGCTGCTAACAAGCACTCCTGACTGTCGCATTCACCTGATTTGTCATGTGAAGCGACGGGTCTAGGAGCACCCCCAGACTGCGAACACAGTCCTTGGAGGAGAGTATGACTTCGTCCAGGACTGGAAGTTGTATTCCCAGACCTGGTTTCGGGCCCATAACTGTTAGTACCTCTGTTTTGTCTGGATTCAGTCTCAATCTGTTTTTCCTCATCCAGTCCATTACTGTTTTAAGACAATCATTGAGAGGAGAGATGCCATCTGAAGTCAGAGCTGACGACCAGGTCATGGAGAAGTATATCTGATTGTCATCAGCATACTGATGACACCGTGCTCCATGCCTCCGAATGATCTCTCCCAGCGGCTTCATATAGATGTTGAATAGCATCGGGGACAGGATGGCGCCCTGGGGGATGCCACAGTTAAGCTCTCTTCTAGTAGAGCAACTGTCCCCGAGCATCACCCTCTGGGATCTGCCCGAGAGAAGGAGCGGAACCACTGCAAAGCAGTGCCTCCAATTTCTAACCCTCTCGTGCGATCCAAGAGGATGGAATGATCAATTGTATCAAAGGCCGCTGAGAGGTCCAAGAGCACCAACAGGGTCATACTACCCCTGTCGATACCCAAGCGGAGCTCGTCAGCCAGCGCAACCATGGCAATCTCAACTCCATATCCTGTCCTAAAGCCATCTCCCACTATATGACAAAACACTAGGTTTTTATATTGTTGTTGTTGTTGCCAGCATGGCCTAATGGTTTGAGCATTGGACTATAACCCTGGAGACCAGGGTTCAATTCCCAGCTCATCCATGAAACCCACTGGGTGATCTTGGGCAAGTCACATGCTCTCAGGCTCAGGAGAAGGCAATGGCAAACCTCCTCTGAACAAATCTTGCCAAGAAAATCCCCTGATTGATTCGCTTTAGGGTCACCATAAGTTGGAAACAACGTTGAAGGCACACAACAACAACCATCATAAAAATAACAAAAGCAAAAGAGTAGAATGGATTTTAAAAACTACAAAGCTACTAGAATAAGTCAAATTAGTATATTAAAATGGCAGGTGAAAAGTCAGCTGTTTCTATAGTTCTCTTCAACCCCCAAAAGCATGTGCCATTTTTGTGAAAAGGTGCTAGAGTGTTTCTTTGATAAACACAAAGGTAATTCTTCAGGACCATTATGAAAAAAGGTACTGTTTCTCTCCTAACTTATCTAGAAAACTTTAACTTTCAAAGAATATCTGCAGATTTTTGGGAGAGTCAGTGGTGGCTTATGGATTCCCTGTCAGTGGGGCAATGTATGTGTTCTAGATTTTAAACAAGCTGTTCTTTATAGAAGGGGCATGGTTTTAAAGCATGATTTTTAAATAATAATAATAATAATAATAATAATAATAATAATGGCACATTCCTTGTACCTCTCCTTCAGTGGAATAGCCTTTTTTACCCTTAATTGTACTCCTATATTAATTTATTATTTTTATTACAGGTTAAGAGTCTTCCAAGTCATTCACAATCCCAGGAAGAAAAATATGTATTGAGCAACAAATCTCTTTGTGTTACATCTAGTTTGGCCTTTTAAAAATTACTCTTCCTGAATGAATGCCCTTCCTGTAGTGGTAGGTGGTTGCTTACATGACATGTCAGTGGGGTGGAAAATATGCTCTAGGTTTAAATCAATTTTTTTTAAAAAATAACCAAGGTGAACATATACCCTCCAAAATAGGTTCCACATCTTAGAAATATAAAAAAAAAATTAAGAAAGAAAGAAAGAAAGAAAGAAAGAAAGAAAGAAAAGAAATGTCCTTTAAAGTTCAAACTAAAAACCAGAGGAGATTTATGGCCTGACATTGGAGCTAACAGCCAACCCTGAGTAAAAGCTACCATTGTTTGAATCAGAGCCAAAAATGGGTGGGACCACCACTTTTCTCTCCATTTCGGCAAACTTGTGTTCTCTCTCTCTCTCTCTCATTCCCCATTCCTTTCACTGAGCATCACCAGGAGACAAGAGTTTATTCTCAGCAGTGACCTGAACACTTGCAGATGGTTTTTGGAGTTTAGCCAAGGTCTACAAGTGGCCAACACTTATTTAGAAGTCCCCTGTTAATGCTTATCCTAACACATTGGTCATACCTTAGAAGAGAAATAGCTACATATAGAGTTTAGCAAAGGGAAGAAACCAGGCTTTCCCCCCTTCTTCTCAAGAATACCTTCTCTCCTCTGTTTTGTACTTTGTTTTGTCAAAACTTTGAAGACTATCACTTCATCTTTGTCATTTTACAATAAATTATCTGTTGTGAAAACTGCCCATTCTCTCAGTGTGGAATATTTCTCCAACCAGGTCTCCCCATGCAGTCTGCTGAGACTACTGCCCAAAGTCTTGACCTTTCGTGGAATAATACGACATACAAGTGCCACTGAAAGTTTTGGACACTTCTGTCGATCAATCTGGTACATAATGACATAGATTAGGTAATTTTCAAATATCTTGCCTGTGAATCCAGGAGCACAGATACATGTAGCATTGAGCCCTTCACTGTCACAAGTTCCTCCGTTCTGGCAAGTGATGTTAACACACGGATCTTTATACAATTCACAGTGCTTTCCTGAGAATAAGTGAAAGCAGATTACTGTTCACATTGTAGGGCTGAGAATATATACAACAACCAGGTTCGGACAGCAGTGTAAGCAAGAATGTTTTAGAGTTGAGGCTTAGGAAGAAGAAGGCAGACTGCTGATGAATCATGCCTCTTTGCACCTCCTACAAACTGAAATGGCTATATAAACAACAGCCCTTTCTATCTATGGTTTGCCTGTTCTGATGTGTGAACTCAGTTGTTTTTTTCTTTTTTGGGTCTTCTTCCTCTGAAGCCAGAATTCTAAAGAAATATAAACAGTGGGATCCACACATCCTCACAATGCCTGCTGTATAACACCAGATTAGTGGTTGAAGAAAAAAAAATGGAACATAGAGTTTCTCTTCAATGTCAATAATGCAACCATAAATTTTAGTTCGAAACTCAATGAAATTACCAGCACCAGGGCACACAGGGCCAATGCCCAGGACCTTTTGATTAAAAGGGACTATGGTATCATACGCCAGTCCCCATGTCTCCCCCCACACCCTGGTTCCCTAGGAGTTTGGATGCATCATGCACAATTGCTGGAAAGGAAACCAGGAACAATGTATTGTTATGAGCTATCCCTGTTGTGATGCTAAACTATTCCTGTTGAAAACCTATTGGTCCTGAATGGGCAACAGTCATAAGCTTTACCCACTCTTGCTAGAAATCAAAACTACTAGAAATTAAGTGGCTGTATAAAATTATTATTTAAAAAATACAGGTCTAGCTATTTTAGCTATTTTTACCGGAGTGAGATACCATCTGTATTAAAGTTTGTAAAAGCTTTCTTTCATATTATAGTTGAGTGTGTACTTTATTTTAGATTTCCATATTTCCATAATGCAGACTTCCCTCAAATTGGTGCCTTCCTGATGTGAATGCCTCTTACCTTCATATTCAGGAAGACATGCACAGTCATAGCTATTGACCAGATCCCTGCAAGTGGCACCATTCTGACAAATTGGTGCCTTCCTGATGTGAATGCCTCTTACCTTCATATTCAGGAAGACATGCACAGTCATAGCTATTGACCAGATCCCTGCAAGTGGCACCATTCTGACAAGGGGCAGAAAGGCATTCATTGTATTCCTCCTCACAATAAAGTCCATGGTAACCTAAAACATGAAACAAAAGAAAATGGAACACATTATGCAATTGTTCTGGTAATAATTTCACCATTTTGGAGGGGACTGGACTTGTCTGAGGTTAATAACAATGCACATAACACATTTACAGCCAGAGTAAAATCAGTGGGTATATATAAAGGTTTTGGGAGCTAGCATCTGTAGCCCCTTATATATTCTACAGGTTGAATACAGGCTGAGTCTTACCTGGAAGTCTGAAATCCAAAATGTTCCATAATCCAAAACTTTTTCCATGGGGGCTGAGAAAGTGACAACTTTGCTTTCTCATGATTCAGTGTACACAAACTGTGTTTCATTGTATAAAATTACCTTCAGGCTATGTGTATAAAGTGTGTATGAAACATAAATAAATTTTGTATTTAGACTTGAGTCCCATCTCCAGATATCCCATTATGTATTATGCAAATATTCTAAAATATTCCAAAAAATCTAGTCCCAAGCATTTTGGATAATGGAGACTCAGGCCCTGTACAGACCAGCCAAAAGGGCCAGCCTGAGGATGGAGTTGGAGCATGGCAACCACACACCAGCTGCCCCGACTCCACCTTGATACCACCATCACACCGTGCACCCCATCTCATGGCGGGTAGCATCAGGGCACTCCCTTGGTGCAGCGTTCAGACACACTGCACCAAAGGAGTGCAGAAAAGCCGCTGCCATGGCAGCAAGGGCAGCTTTTTGCCGCTCCAAAAAGGAGCAGCATTTGCCACCTCTTTTTAAAGCAGCAAAATGCCAGAACGGGGCTGTGGTGTGCAGTTGTCGCAGCCCCGATCCAGCAAGGAAAGGGGTGGCAGGACACCACGCCTCAGGGGCTGTCTGTACAGCCCCTCAATCTATACTCGGAAATATTTTTGTCTGCTCAAGAGGCAACAAAATGGTCTTACCAGAAATTTACATTAATCAGTAATGATTATGTACTCAGGATTCATTTTTGTACAGAACATAAATGATATAAACCTTTAATTTTAATAATTTAATAATGCCTAATATCACTTCATACTTTAACTAGACCCCAAAACAACACAACTCTGAAGGGTACATAAGTCAAAGTGCAAACATTATAATGTTCATAATTATGACAAGTTGTCTCCTGCCTGTAATGGATAAGTGCCAGTGGACATCATAAGTACAGAAAAGTGCTACCATTTTTTTCAGCCCAACGTTGGAGCAGTTTATACTGAGCCTGTTTGTTATTCCAGAAAACAACTGTTTCACAGAATAAGACAATGATTACACATTCATGTAGGTTTTTTTTCTTACCAATCCATTGTATTTCCCATTCTTAAAAGAGGTTAATTTTGATTTCTATGTACAGAAATAAGGACTATTTTGTTCCTTATTCCCATCAACATGCTTCTAGCAAAGTCTCTTCTCATACATGGGAGCCACTGATTAATTACTGCAGCTGTACAACCTTCATTCGTTTCCATCGGATTAGTGCAGAATCTCCTTGCAAACCCTGCTTAGACACTGCACAGCAGTTATGATTGCTGAATTATGCCAATTATTTTCCTCATTAGATACTAGGCTTCAGCTCCATGCCACTGCATTTATTTAACTAGTGAGACCTTTCAATTTTCATACATTTAGATAAATCACAATATTCTATGCATGTACACAAGATTCCACTTCATCAATTTAAGCATATGGAACATCCTCACTTAGATTTAAAAAAAAAAAAAAAAAACACCCAAAACCCACATTTCAGTCTGAAGGAGGTCTGGAGAGAAGGTCAAAATATAAAACCACCAGTAATAGTAAATACGCAGTCAGCCCTCCATATCCTCATATATTTTATCCATGGATTCATGCATCCACAGTTTGAAAATATTGCAAAAAATATAAATTCCATAAAGCAAACCTTGATTTTTGTTATTTTATATAAGGGACACAATTTCACTCTGTCATTGTATTCTATGGGACTTTGCGGATTTTGGTATCCACGGGAGGTCTTGGAACCAAACTCCAGTAGATATCAAGAGCCCACTGGAGTGTTATTTTTGGCTTGGAGCTAAAGGTGCTCCAGTTGCTTGGATCCAAAAGTTCCCCCAGTTCAAGTGGAAGGCACTTCTGCATACACAGCAGAGATCAATGCTCTCCACACAGAGACACACATTTGCTTTTAATTTAAAGTGTGTCTCCCCCTGTAAGAAGATAAGAGGACCCTCCAGAGCAGCTGTTGGGAGAGAATCAGTAATTTGCATTTGAGTACATAAAAACCTTCCACTCACAAGAAGTGTAATTGGATCCAAGCCTTTGTTACTGATGAACAACAGTAATGATGAATTACACAAGGTAACATATTTAAACTGGAGGACACAACTGGAGGGCCCTTGGTTCCAAGCCAAAAATAACACTCTATTTATTATTACTGGTGATTACTGCCATTGCTTGGCCTCAGAGGGAGAGAAGAGCAGCCAGACATAGCTCCATTATGCCTTGGCCCCGACAGCTGATAAGAGGCCTTTACTTTATATTTCAACAGCTAGGAAAAGAAGAGTAGTCAGGATTGGCTGGACTTAACTGCCTCCCACAGTGCCATCCCTTTTCCTTGTGCATCCTGTCTAGACTGGGGTACATCTACACTAAAAGCTGTGGCTCAGTGCTATGGAATTCTAGGGTTTGTAGTTCATGAGCTATTTCGCCTTCTCTGTCAGAAAGTTCTGGTGCCACAACAAAATACACATCCCAGGATTCCATCAGATGGAGCCATGACAGGTAAAGCAGTGTCAAACTGCATTAATTCTGCAGTGTGGCAGCAGTCTGTAGCTCTATAGGCAGAGAATTGTCCAATTTATGACTTGTAAGCCACTCTGGGAGGTGTTTTGGTTTTTTTTTTTTTTGAAGGATGGGTATAAATACAACAAACAAACAGCTTTCCTTCTCCCACTCTTTATCCTGGCAACAAATCTATGAGGTAAATCAGGTTGAGAGTGAGTAACTGGTCCAAGGTCATGTAGCGAGTTTCATAACTGTGAGGATTAGAAATGGATTTTCCAACATGCAGTCCAATATCTAGGAACTACATTGCAGTGATCCAAAATGCAGACTGAGGATTGAGGTCTATTATCATCATCATCATCATCATCATCATCATCATCATCTGTCAAGCCTCTCCTCTTAATGAGAGCGGTAATGGGTTGGATGAGGGAAAACAGATTGAAGTTGAATCCAGACAAAACGGAGGTACTCACAGTGACAGGCCCGAAACCAGATTTGGGAATACAGTCTCCATTCCTGGATGGAGTCACACTCTCCTCTAAGGACTGTGTTCGCAGTTTGGGGGTGCTCCTCAATTCGTCGCTTCACATGACTAGTCAGGTGAATGCGACAGTCAGGAGTGCCTGTTATCAGCTTCGGCTGATACACCAACTGCGCCCTTATCTGGATATGAGGGATCTGGAAGCTGTGGTACACGCTCTGGTAACCTCGCGTCTGGATTACTGCAATGCACTCTACATGGGGCTACCCTTGTGCCTAACCCGGAAACTGCAACTGGTGCAAAATATGGCAGCCAGGTTAATTACTGGAACATCTAGTAGGGAGCACATAACACCGGTGCTTAAATCCCTCCACTGGCTGCCGATTAGTTTCCGGGCACAGTACAAGTTGTTGGTTTTAACCTTTAAAGCCCTACATGGCTTGGGTCCATCTTATCTTAGGGACCGCCTCTTCCCGTATGATCCCCCGCGTGCCCTTAGGTCCTCTGAGAGGAATCTCCTACAGCCAATGAAAACTAGGCTGTCTCAGACCTCCCAGAGGACCTTCTCTGCTACCGCTCCCAGACTTTGGAATGGCCTGCCGGACGAGATCCGTCTTATTACTACTCTTGCTGCTTTTAAAAAAACAGTAAAGACGGACCTCTTCCGGCAGGCCTTCCCGGAATAACTGTTGTTTGATGGGAGATGAGTTTTTATTTGGTTTCATTATTCCAATTCCTTGTTTTATTGTTTATTGTTTATTGTTGTATTTTATTGTTGTATTTTAACTTTTTTTCTAGTTTAATTCTGTTTTAAGGAGATGGGAGGGTGGGATTATGGGACGTGGGAATGTTTTAACTTGGCAGTTTTAATATGTTGTAACCCACCCCGATTGCTCTGCAGAGGGGCGGGCTATAAATAAAAAATTATTATTATTATTATTATTATTATTATTATTATTATGTGATCATTCAACACAAATCCTATCTCCTTAAATTCACTTTATTTTTTTCTAGATAACAACAATGCTGCTAAAAGAAGAAGAAAAATAGACACTGGAATAAATTTTTAAATGCTTTTAATTTTTATACAGTCTCATCCTCTTCTTTTCTGAAGAATATATGAAATAGCAATCCATTTAATTTAAAGGAAAAAAATAAAGAAAACAACAGCTCATGATCCCTTTCACTGTATGTATCAAAGCCCCAAGAGGGACAGCATGATGTAGTGGTTTGAGCATTGGACTATATTTCTGAAGACCAGGATTTGAATAGCCACTTCGCTATAGAAACCCACTGGGTGACCTTGGGTAATTCACAGTCTCTCAGCTTCAGAGGAAGGCAAAGGCAAACCATTGCTGAAGAAATCTTACCAGGAAAACCCTCTGATAGGTCTGTTTAGGGTCACTATAAGCTGGAAATGACTTGAATGTATACAACAAATCAAAGCCTCAGCTAAATTCTGGATTATGCCACAAATCTTAAGTAAGGAACTTGCAGTGTGAAAGTGAATATATTCCTTGCAAGAAGTTCTATTAATATCTGGTCAAATATGGAACAGAGACAGGTAACTGAAATAATGATCAAATCTCTAGTTAACTTGTTTTTAAAAGCACACACAATAAGCTACAAAATGCAATGAGAAGAGATGCAGAATAGTCTCACCATGTTCTAAAAAGGGATTAACAGCCACTGTTGGGTGCAAATCTTCAATAATAAAGCAAAAGAAACCAGATAGGTGCTGTATGTATTCTCACTTAAATTCCTGTTTATAAATTAGAAATGCTCTTGCAAATGATTTCACATAACCCTCAATATATATGACTATCTATCTATCTATCTATCTTACTCTAAGCAAATACTCTGATGTACATGTTAAGCAAATGATGGTCCCAGAAACAAGTAGCAACTTACTTTTATAGAGCAATCAGGCAAAGATCTCATTGTACAAGGAAAATGTGACTTTATTTTCCACTAGAGGGCAGCTTCCACCTTCAAGAACTTTAAACTTCAAGAAGGGAGGATGCTAGCTGGAAATTAGAAGAATGAGAAAAAGCCCTAGATAAAAGACAAAAGAAACTCTTCCCCTGTGCAATGGAAAAATCATGTCCAAATTAGTGTTTGTGTGTGCATCTTTTATACACCCTAATGGGTTATCTTAAATGCTCATTTAGAAGAGGTTTTTTAAACATGTGACCCCATCTCTCCTCTTCGTGGAGTGATACATGCACAGCCTCTGGTGCTGTTCTTCCCTATTGTACACAGACAGCTCTCCACATGAAACCGAGCCTGGCAATAAGGAAAATCTTTGCACTTAAAAGCATATTTATTTATTCATTGAATTTATATCACAGTTTTCTCCCAAGATGGAATTCCAAAGAGGAACTGGACTCATCTTCAATCATATCTTTACTGCCTGCCTGGAGGAAAGAGAATACTATTGCATTTACTGGTCACAAGTTCCCAGTGCTGAATAGAAAGTATGAAATCAGCCCTGGTGGCGCAATGGTTAAATGCCTGTACTGCAGCCACTCACTCATAGACCACAAGGTTGCGAGTTCAATACCAGCCAGGGCTGAGGCTCGACTCAGGCCTGCATCCTTCCGAGGTCGCTAAAATGAGTACCCAGCTGTTGGGGGGCAATCAGTTCACAGATGTAAACCGCTTAGACATCCCATAGCGTGATATGAAGCGGTATATAAATGAAGCTGCTTTGCTTTGAAAGCAGCTCTGTGTGGTACAACCATTGAATCCCGGACTGTATGCAAGAGTCTAAGCACATACAACCATATCTTTCACACCTTCTGCTGGGTATACTGGCAGATCTCCTGGGCCTACTCCTATTTCCCGCTTTGCTCATTTAGTAAATGCAGAACTGACAGTAAAAAGCAAGGCTAGAGTCCTCTAAGTTGTCTAAAGGACCTCCTGTATTCAAAACCAAGATATTTATAATCTAGTTAGAAAATTACACTCTCAAGTGAAGCCACTGACCTTGGGTGATGATAGAAGAGGTAGCCTTTATTGTTACTTTAAGTGCAACTGTTTCCACTTTCTCTGGTGTTATTGAAATGTTGCCACTGCTTAGTTAGCTGAATCAATAAAAAAGCAAATATTCCAGCTTTTTTTTTTTTTTGCTTTTTTGCTTGTTCAACAAAAACTTCCCTGTGGCAGGCATGATCAGACAAAGTAATCAATCGCAATACCCAACTCCTAAACTGCTGGATCATCAAATAACATTATTCAGTGTGGTTCTACAAATTTCACCCAAGAGCTTCTTTAAACTGGAATTGTATATAGATATAATGAAAGTGTATGTATAATACATATACAGTCAGTCCTCCATATCCACAGATTCATTAGTCATGGATTCAACCATCCACGGCTTGAAATTATTTTTAAAAATATATAAATTCCAAAAAGCAATTTTATAGCAATTTTTGCCATTTTATATGAAGGACACCATTTTATTTTGCCACTGTATTTAATGGGACTTGAGCATCCACAGATTTTGGTTTCCATGGGAGTTTCCCAGTGGATGCCATGGGCCCATTGTACAGAAAGCAGGTTCCTTAGGTCAGTGAACTTTCAAAATACCAATATAAAATCACCATGAAGACGTAAATGATGTACTTGTGTCCATTAGATGTACGCCATGAATCCTACAACGTTCTTTGTTCTTCAGGTTCTTCTCATTCTTTTTTGCCATGCAAGCTACAACTTCTGCTACTGGCACCACCTTTGTCTTACTTTCTCATAAGAGACTTTCCAATCATTAATTTGCACCAAATTCATTTATTATCAGCCTTTGGCTCTCTAGATCTTTTGGACTCCTGGAAGTTCCAGGCAGCATGATCAATGGTTAGGAATTCTGGGAGTTGAAGTCCAAAACATCTGTCCAATCAAAGTTTGAGAACCATATCATTAACCTAACTTGTTCACTTCCATTTACTGAGTAATATACAGGCAACACATCCATTCAGTAGCATTAATTGATGAGTAAGTATAGTTTGGATCCAATGTTCATACAAAACAAAACAAAAAAAAAACACACAAAACCCACATTATTTTGCCTCCATCCAACGCATGTAAAAAATGTATCCCCTGACATATTTATTAATAAAGCAATGAATTTGATATGCCAGCATGAGTGGACGCAAACTGCGATGACACCCAAAGCACCAACACTGGGGAGAATGATTTTTGGCATGTAGATCTAGCCATGCAGGAGGCATGGGGGGGGGGGGGGGCAGAGACAGTTGTTGGGAAAGTGTGGCCATTCAAACACACACACACACCTCACTCTGCATCTGGGATGGAAACTGAAACCAA
This sequence comes from Phrynosoma blainvillii, assembly GCA_026167975.1. NCBI lineage: Eukaryota > Metazoa > Chordata > Lepidosauria > Squamata > Phrynosomatidae > Phrynosoma > Phrynosoma blainvillii. The sequence goes on along the minus strand of JANUYF010000003.1, from coordinate 46,993,272 downwards.
AGGGATGAATTCTGCCAGATCAACACAAGACCAAAACCCCTTTCATCTTTTTTGTGTTTATGTGTCTTCCGAAATTCCCTTGCCCAGCCTCACATTCCAGGGAATTTAGATTTGTCTGAGGGTTGAAAAGTCCATGTAGCATCATCTATCACAATAAAACATTCCCATATCCCAAATATCTAAACAAATTGTCCACCTTAGAAATTTTCTCAGGTTCTGTGCTGGATAATCAAATTCTTGGTTTCCCACAGAACTCTCCTGCATATGGGTTGATGTTAAAGGCATAAATATGCAACCAAAACTGAAACCTTTTTGTAACAATCTACAATGGGCAGTAGCAGCCTGTGACCACCTGCTGTAGGCCACTTCCTCACACTTTGGGCTCATTCCTACTATGATTTAAAGAGAACTGCTGATCGGATTATATGTCTGTCATTCCCACTTGAAGCTAGTTCTGATCCTACTGTGCTTGGTTTCAGTTGCGATGAAGCAAGGCAAACACAAAAAACTCGGTCTTTCCTGACAGTTCTTTTGAAAAGAATCGATTCTGAAGTGTGTTCAGCAAGTGGAACGACGTTTGGATCAGAATCGCATCTTACTGGAGGGGAGGGACAATGGCAGAGGGCGGTGGCTGAGGGATATCACCCATGCAGCCTCTGGTTGCTTGAAACCTGCCATTTTTGTTTGAGCGCTACTTTTTGTGTACCCGCATGCATGTGGTGGCTTTAATTTTCACTTTTACACTAATCAATTCCTGAATCTGGTCATGATCATTTCTCCAGTGTGTGTCAAAAGGTAAGACAATGGTGTGGTTTTCTTTAGGAGGGTGATCTATGTTGTTGTTTTTTAATTTTATGATAGAATATCCAATTTCTCATTGTTCTGTAGAACCTCTACAGTGAGCAAGGGCCCTCCTAACGGGGATTCCGTGTTGCCGGAATGACACATGGCTGCATCACCAATGACGTGGAGATGCGAATTGGATGACTGACATTTAAAAAATCAGGATGGATCAATTGTGATAGTTTCGGACTCTGCATCATCTAGCAGCGCAAATGCAATGGGGTCAAAAAAGAAGCAAATCCACGAAATAATGAAAATATCCACTTTCATAGTGGGAATGATGCCTCAAGAGGAATCAATTCACCAACTTTGAGCGAAAGTGAATTGAAAACCAGTTCTAAATGTCAGTAGGAATGAGCCCAGAGATTGCTACCTCCAGACTTCAGTCTCAGTTTCCTTTGTCTCTATTCTTCCCAATGTGGCTTCTCCAAGTGTTGTGGTTTGTGTTGGTTCTGCTTTCCTGCTTTCCATAGAATCATCCCTTAAGATAGCTATCTGCACCCTCTCTCCCAACTCTACAAAACTGCTATTTTCTTTCTTTTCTCCATTCAGTTAATTCTGTATGCTGGTCATTTGGATGAGTTACCTCTGTGTGTGCTCTTTAGATTTCTTCCAATAAATATAGTTGCACATGCCTAGAGTCTCCATAGGTATTACCAGTATAGCTGGTGCTGGATCTTGCAAAATAACTGTTGCCCCCTCTAGCATTGCTAAGCTGAGTGCTTCCCCAAACTAAGTAAAGATAGACTGCTTCCTTCCAAGGAGGATCTACATTTAGGGTAACACATTGGCATATACAAGCTAAAACAGCCAACTTCTAGTTGAGCTAACAACACATCAAACCTCATGCCACCTATTTTCAGGTATCCCATCTTGTAATGAACAAAAACATTAAAAAGGAGAGTTGTGTCAAAGCATGTATCCATTTTAAGTCTCTCTTCTCTAGTGAAAAAGAAATCATAAAGGCAGCTTGAAAATCATATTCTATTTTTGGAAGTACTACATACCTGATCATTACCAATTAATCCCTGCAACAAATGCATAATGGTGAAATAAATATGTAGGAGTCAATGGCATATGAAAATCACATAAGGGTCCATACATCACTGCTCATTCCAGCTGAGCTCCTGTTGGCAGTGGCTGAGTCCAGGGTAGCAGAGATATGGTGCCTTGAGGCAAACCTCTGTGTGTGGCCATCTGCTCTGTTTTCAGCAGCACTATCTCAAAAATTTCAGAATTATCTGGCAATATATTTTTCTCAAACTAGTCTTACAAAAATAAAAGCCTATATTTCTGCCTTCTTTTTCTTTTCCAGCCTGTTCCTGTGAGAATTTCTGACCTTTTATTCATTATTTATCCTCTTTCTGCTGACTATATCTGTGCACCAGTTCTTGGGGTGCTACAAAAGAAGCTTTTTTCTTAGATGCAAAGACAGATATCTCTCATCTGTAATTTATGATACCACTACCCAAGCTGATGCCAGTATAATATAATCATGATCCAGTGTAGAGATTGTAAAGAATACTCTCAAATTATTTTCCTCAAGATGCGTGAAGACATCCTGGGGGAGGGGATGTCAATGGTCGCAAGACTTTTCACATTCTGAAACTTATTTTCTGAAAGTTTCATAAATAAGTTTTTGTACAAAAATAGTTTTGAGCCAAGAAAAAGTAACATTTCATTTTTTAAAAAGACATATGAACAACACTTTAGTATAGCTACAGTCTTGATAACAAGTGAACTCTCTTCATGTTGTGCCTTGTCTGGCTTCAGAATTAGATTATAGCCTATGGTCCATTGTTCCAGGCGGTATCATATGGGTAAACATACCCTTTGGAGTATGTAAAATCTGAGTCACTGAGCAAGCTGAGCAAACACAGTATTCTCAATTACCAAGACTCAAACTACACGTGGCACATATAGCATAACTGGAAACTTTGTTGATTTCTTTTATTTAATTACAAACTCAGAGAAACCTCAATTTTCATCAGGATGACAGTATGTGAGGAGGCAAGGATTGAACCTCCTTCCTCCAGCCATGATCCCAATCTCTCTCTTTCTGTCACTCATTCACTCTCTCATATGCACAAACACTAACTGAAAGAAAGAACTTGGTAGCATGAGCTTTTGTAGACTTCAGTCTACTTCCTCAGTCTACAAAAGCTCATGCTTTTTTTGTGTGTGTGTATTCCAAAAAATCTAATTTTTCCAAGCTCTGAGCAGTAGTGTGTACTTCACAATATATTTTCAGTTAAAAACAGGACAGCTGTCCAAAGATACAACCCATGATTTTAACTGAGGACTGTAATGTCTTGTCTCTCTTTGACAGCTGTCTCTGATGCAAACAAAATCATATGTAAGGGATATTTTGGTGAGACTTCCTCTCCCTCTTCCATTGAAGTATGAATATAATAATTATAAGTGAGTTCTTTGAAATGACTGCAGACCTTTTCAGAAATGGACTATATGCATAGTAAACATTTCTTAGAAGGTGTGTGTGTGTGTGGGTGTGGGTGTGTGTGTTTCAAAAAATGTGTCAGGAAAATCTAAAGAAGCAACACTATCTCTGTGCCTGTTTCATTTTTTTATTATTATTATTCTGTATTGTGCTGGAAGGAAGAGAAAAGTCAAACACTCTGCTAAGTCTGCTTTTTTGAAATGCCATTTTCCTCTGTTTCCATATGACAAAACTTGTGGATGCTTAGCACAACTCCAAATCAAACTATTTCTTGCACATGTAACAATTTACAACCCTACATCTTATTTTATTTTAGCAGTAGCTGAAAGGTGTCTTTAAAGCATATGTACAGTTGACATTTCCTTTATGCAAGAAGAACTGCTGAAAGATCAGAGTGGGTTTCAAAATGCCACAGGTCTTTGAAAACACGGTAGCATTGGAAAGCTTAATTGCGACACCACTGCTTGCCTTGATGCTCTGGGCTATACAAATAAGAATTGCCTTGATGCTCTGGGCTATACAAATAAGAATTACTGTATACTCATCAGCTGGCACTATCCATTTTTCTTTCATTGTTTGCTGCCTAGAAGATATCAGCCACCCTAGCAGCCACTTAGCAAATGACCACCATCATTCAGAGCACTCTTATTGATTTTACTTGTTCACTTGGAGGAAGTAGATAGGGGAGATTCCCTTGCTCATAGGAGCTATATAGGATTAAGAAGATTTCCCTTCCTTTCCTAATTTAACCATGGTAAGTGGTGAATCTGTTTGCAATGAAAGGAAAGATTAATCTGTTTGCAATAAAAGGAAAAACGTAGTAGTGATGGGTGACTTTAACTATCCTCATATTTGCTGGAAGTCAAACTTCAGGATCTAGCAAATTCCTCATTTGCCTTGAAGACAATTTCAGTGGAAGAGGCTACAAGGGGATCAGCTCTTTTAGATCTGATCCTAACCAACAGGGATGATCTGGTCAATGGGGTGCAAGTGGTGGGATCCTTAGGTGGGAGTGATCATGTTCTCCTGGAGTTTCTTATAAAGTGGAAAGGAGAAGCTAGGCATAGTCAGACACTCATTCTAGACTTTAGGAGAGCTGATTTCAATAAACTTGGGAAACACTGGAAGTGATTCCGTGATCAGGAATACTAAAAGAGAAGGGAGTTCAGGATGGATGGGAGTTTCTCAAAAGGGAGATACTGAAGGCACAATCTCAAACTGTTCCAATGAGAAGGAAAAATGGGAGATGTCTCAAGAAACTGGATTGGATGACAAAAGACCCTTCAACTGAACTAAGTTTTAAATGGGAGATGTATAAGAAATAGAAAAGGGGCGAAATCACTAAAGAAGAATTCAAACAAATAGCTAGCATATGTAGGGGTAAAGTCAGGAAAGCCAAAGCACAGAATGAGCTCAGACTTGCTAGAGGGGTTAAGAACAACAAAAAGGGCTTTTTTGGGTGTGCCCATACCAAAAGAAAGAAGGAGGAAATGGTAGGGCCACGGCACAGAAAAGTTGGAGAAATTCTAATGGGGACAGAGAAAAGGCAGAACTACTCAACACCTTCTTTGCCTCAGTCTTCTCACAAAAGGAAAAGGGTGCTCAACCTGAGGAAAATGGAGCAGAGGACACAATAGGGGAAATGCAGGACAGAATAAGTAAAGAGGAAGTACATGAGTACCTGGTTAACCTAAATGAATTTAACTCTCCAGGACCAGATGAACTACATCCAAGGATATTAAAAGAACTGGCAAATGTAATCTCAGAGCCACTGACAATAATCTTTGAGAACGCCTGGAGAACAGGAGAAGTCCCATCAGACTGGAGAAGGGTAAACATTGTCCCCATCTTCAAAAAGGGGAAAAAAGAGGATCCCAACAACTATCGCTCAGTTAGTCTGACATCAATACCGGGAAATATTCTAGAAAGTCTGTGAATATTTAGAAGGGAATGCCATAATCACTAAAAGTCAACATGGGTTTCTCAAAAACAAGTCATGTCAGACTAATCTGATCTCTCTCTCTCTCTCTCTCTCTAATAAAATTACCAGCTTGCTAGATGTAGGGAGTGCGGTAGACATAGCATATCTTGATTTCAGTAAGACTTTTGACAAGGTCCGCCATGATATTCTTGCAAACAAGACAATAAAATGTGAGCTAGACAATATAACTGTTAGGTGGATTAGTAACTGATTCACTGACCGAACCCAAAGGGTGTTCAGCAATGGCTCCTCTTCATCCTGGAGAGAAGCGACCAGTGGGGTGCCACAGAGTTCTGTCCTGGGCCCAGTGCTATTCAACATCTTTATCAATGACTTGGATGAAAGAATAGGGGCATGCTTACCAAATTTGCTGATGACACCAAATTAGGAGGAATAGCTAATACCCCAGAAGACAGAATGAAAATTCAAAATGACCTTAATAGATTAGAAAGCTGGGCCAAAGCTAACAAAGTAAATTTCAACATGGAGAAATGTAAGGTACTTTACTGGGGCAAAAAATGAAATGCATATATAAGATGGGGGACACCTGGCTTAATGTTAGAATCCTGTTAGTGTTCTACCAGATATAGTGTTTAGTATGGGGATAATGGGAGATTGTTTAGTAGGTTGGAAGATTTAGTGTAACCCAGGTGCCTTATCAACTGACCTTGGGAGGCTAGCTCAGAGAGCTGGGAATGCAGGCTGTGTTTTGAGAAAGAAGGGAGGGGTTGTATGCGTGGGGTTTTGGACATTCTTTTCTTTGGCTGTAGAGGGGGGGGAATCTTCAGTCTCAGCTAAAACGCTGGGTGAGACATGTCTGACTTCTGGATCTATCAATAAAGTTCTGTTGATTCTTCAATCAAACTGACTGGTTGATTGTCCAGGGTGCTGCTGTCTGTCCATAACAGTTAGCTGAGACTCCCTACCAAATTTTTCTTTTGTGCCTGCTCCCCTGGAGACTGAGATGGATCGGGGTGAGCAGGAGGAAGCCGTGTCCTCCAAAAAAAGCCAGACCCCTGAGGCTGGGGAGGAACCTCGGATGGCAGACAGAGGAACCGGAGCGGTGCCAAAGACCGGGGGGCAACAGTTGCCACAGACTCCACTGGTGCCTGGACAGTGGTTTGGTGCTCCGGTGGTGCCCGTGCGCACTAAAGAGCGCAGGAGAGTGGTGAGGTGGTCGGACTGGAACACAGGGTTCACACAACCACTACAGCTGTCATCGGGCGAGGAAGCCGATCTGGAGACACAGGTACAGCAATTGAAAACGGACGTGGAGGGGATGCAAGGCACCTTAGCCACGATCCTAGATGTCCTCCAACAGATCGCGGGGGATGGAGTAGGGGGTGCAAGAGCAGGAGCGGCCCCGGCCCCAGTCCTAGGTGGGCGACCCCCAGAAGCCGGTGCAGGAGGTGAAGGAGCTTTGCCCCCAGGGGTCCCACCAGCCGCCCCTCCACCACAAAGAGCGCAAGATGCGCAGGCCAAGAAGATGGGAGTCAAGTTTGACAGGGACCCCCAAGCGTTGCCCTACTTCCTATCGCAAGTGGCGGATTACATGGAAGAGTGGGGGCCCACTTTCCCCTCCGAAGTAGCCAAGGTAAAGTGTGTGGCGAGACATCTGCGGGGGGAGGCGGCTCATTGGCTAGTGCAGCTCTACGATTGTCAAGCTCCGGAGCTGGGAGACCTAGCCGAGTTTATGAGGGCCCTTAGAGCCAGATTTGAAGACCCCTTGAGGGCCACCACTGCCCTAGCCGAACTTAAGGCTTTAGAGCAAGGTTCCAGGACAGTGGCTGAATATGCCTTAGAATTCAGAAGGCTGGTGGCCCAAGTGCCTGATTGCACAGAAGGTATGAAGATCCAATATTTTAAGGACGGGCTGCGCCCTGAGATAGCCAAATGGGCTCTCACTATGGGCAAACCCCCCACAGCTATGGAATGGATTAGAGTGGCGGGAGAAGCAGAAGTCATCCTGAACGAGGTTAAGATGTTAGACCAAAAGCAGGCCAAAGATACCAAAATGAAGGGGGACCTGGCCCACAATTACAAGGGCCTTAAATGAAGCCAAGAGTCAATACAAAAAGTACGCTGACAGGAAGCGAGCCAAGGGTTGGGACATTAAGCCTGGGGACATGGTATACCTTTCCACAAAAAATTTGAAATCCAGGCTTCCTTCCAAAAAGCTGGGGCCCAAATTTATTGGTCCTTTTCAAGTTAAAAGACTGGTCAATGATGTCACTGCTGAACTTATTCTTCCCAAGTCTTATCGTCATCTTCACCCAGTTTTTCATTTCAGATTGTTAAAACCTGATCGAGCCACGGGTCCTTGGAAGACCTCTGAATCACCGCCTCTTCCTTTGATGGTGGATGGACAACAACATTTCGAAGTTTCTAAGATTTTGGACTCTAGGGTTCACAGAGGCAAACTTCAATATCTCATCCGTTGGAAACATTTCCCTATTGACCATGCTGAGTGGGTTTCTGTTGATCATGTCAATGCGCCTGATTTGGTGGCACGTTTTCATGAACAATATCCAGACAAACCCTCTTTGCCTTCGGTGACCTGATATCTTCTTTGCTACCTGTTTCCTTGGGGGGGGGGGTCTATTTTCAGGGGGGCAGACTGTTAGAATCCTGTTAGTGTTCTACCAGATATAGTGTTTAGTATGGGGATAATGGGAGATTGTTTAGTAGGTTGGAAGATTTAGTGTAACCCAGGTGCCTTATCAACTGACCTTGGGAGGCTAGCTCAGAGAGCTGGGAATGCAGGCTGTGTTTTGAGAAAGAAGGGAGGGGTTGTATGCGCGGGGTTTTGGACATTCTTTTCTTTGGCTGTAGGGGGGGGGAATCTTCAGTCTCAGCTAAAACGCTGGGTGAGACATGTCTGACTTCTGGATCTATCAATAAAGTTCTGTTGATTCTTCAATCAAACTGACTGGTTGATTGTCCAGGGTGCTGCTGTCTGTCCATGACACTTAATGAGACTATGTGTGAAAGGAATCTATGAGTCCTAGTAGACCACAAGTTGAACATGAGTCAACAGTGTGATGCAGCAGATAAAAAGGTCAATGTGATTTTAGGCTGCATCAATGGAAGTATAGTATCTAGATCAAGGGAAGTAATAGTGCCAGTGTATTCTGCTTTGGTCAGGCCCCAAATACTGTGGCCAGTTCTGGGCACCACAATTCAAAAAGAATGTTGAAAAACTGGAGCACGTCCAGAGGAGAGCGACTAAAATGGTGAAGGGTCTGGAAGCTAAGCCCTATGAGGAATGACTTAGGGAACTGGGTATGTTTAGCCTGGAGAAGAGACGATTAAGAGGTGATATGATAGCACCATTTAAATATTTGAAAGGGTGTCATATTGAGGAGGGAGCTAGCATGTTTTCTGCTGCTCCAAAGAATAGGACCCGGAACAATGGATGCAAGCTACAGGAAAAGAGATTCCACCTCAACATTAGGAGGAACTTCCTGACAGTGAGAGTTGTTCAACAGTGGAACACACTCCCTCAGAGTGTGGTGGAGTCTCCTTCTTTGGAGGTCTTTAAACAGAGGCTGGATGGCCATCTGTCAGGGATGCTTTGATTTTGAGTTCCTGCATGGCAGGGTGTTGGGCTGGATGGCCCTTGTGGTCTCTTCCAACTCTATGATTCTATGAATAGGTTGCTGGCTTCACAAAAATCTATCAGATAGTCCCCTGCCTCAATTCTTTTGCCCAATTCAAATCTGCCTACTGTTTTTGATTCTTCTTTGCTTCCAATTTTTGCATTCCAATCTCCAATGATCATCCTGTGATGGTGTGCTGTCAATTTCTTCCTGTACGTCTTCATAAAATCTATCAGTTTCTTCCTGTTCTGCCTCTGTGGTTGGTGCATATACTTGAATTATGGTGATATTCATAGGTTTCCCATGGAGCCTTACTGAAAGATTCAGTATGATTTTGCATTGTATCCGCTGATTGCTTTTGCCACATCTTTTCTTAGTATGAAAGCCACCCCATTTCTTCTTGTCTTTTCATTTCTTGAGTAGAACACTGGGTGGTTGTCTGATTCAAAGTGGCCCATTCCTGTCCAATTTAACTCACTCACCCCCAGTACTGATATGTTCTTGCATTCCATTTCCATTTTTACTATATCTAGATTCCCTTGGCTGATGCTTCTCACATTCCATGTCCCTATTGTATGTATAATGCTGCTTTGGATGCCATTTGTCCTCCTAAGGGTGTCTGCTATTTGTCTTGGCATCTTTCTTATGCCTTGGCTTAGCTTGCAAATGTGATATTCCTTTATCTCTCCCTCCTTCCTATTCTGTTAATGCTCTGATCATGCCTGTGTCTCACTTGAGGTGTCTCATCATAGGGTTTACTAGGTGATGGGATTACACAAGGAGAGCCACCTACACCTCCTTGTGTGCAGTGCCAACCGATGTAAGCTACAGTGTCATAATTCACTCCTGTCAGAGACATCCACCACTACTGCTGCTGCCCAGTAGCTGTCTGTTTCACTATATTATTTCTCCCATTGTTTGTTTGCTTTCTTACCCATCCCCTTATGCCTCCCTGGGTTTCCCTCCTTCCCTTCCCTTGTGTCCTCTCTCCTTTAGTCCGTCCCCATCCCCCCTCTTTTAATTTCTTCACTTCTTTCTCCGTGGTTGGGGGAGGGCAGAGATGGCTGGTTGCCTCCTTCCTTCCTCCACTTGTCTGCCTGGTCCTCTGGCAGCGCTCTGTTATCTGGCTCAGCTGGGGGCGGAGACTGGGCTCAGTTGGTGGTTAGCCCCAGGCCCCTTGCCTCTCTGACTAGACCAGGTGTTGACTGTGGCACAGATCACGAACTGCTCATATCAAAATAAGAGTAAGACTCAAGAAAACAAAACCAGTCATTATACCAAAATATGACCTAAATATGATCAGTAAATTCTCAACAGAATTTACTGACAACATAAGAAAAAGATTCACACTACTAAGCATAATAGACCAAGAACCAGAGGAACTATCGTCTGAAGTCAGGGGCATAATAATAATAATAATAATAATAATAATGCACACAGACACTTTCAGTAAACAAAAAGAAAGAAAAAAACCATGGATGACAGAAAAAACACTACAAGCAATAAAGCAATACAGTTAAGAAAGATGATAGGAAGATAATCAATTCATTTTAGATGTGGTGCTGGAGAAGAGTGCTGCAGATCCAGTGGATGGCCAAAAGGACAAACAAGTAGGTCCTAGAGCAAATCAAACTGGAAAAGTCCCTGAAAGCCAAGATGATCAAACTGAGGCTGTCATACTTTGGACACATCATGAGAAACGAGGCTCATTGGAAAAAAACAATAGCAGGGGTAGGCAACCTTTTTGAGCCGGGGGCCCGGTTGCTGTCCCTCAGACAATTGGGGGGCCAAAGCACCAAAAATAAATAAATAACTTTAAAACAATTAAATTTTTTTAAAAAATATGCATGCACACTCTCTCAGCCCGAGAAAAGCCATGGCAAAACGCTTGTGGATATTTTGCCAAGAAAACCCCAAGAACTAGTAATAACAACAATAATCAATATCATCATAGCGGGCAGTGGTGGTGGCGGCGGCGGGGGGCAGCGGCGGCGGTGGTGGCAGGACCGGCCTGGGCCTTGGGGAGCTGCATCCAGCCCCCAGGCCTTAAGTTGCCTACCCCTGGACAATAGTGCTGGGAAAGGCGGAGGGAAGTAGGAAGAGAGGAAGGCCACATGCTAGATGAATGGACTCTGTTAAGGAGGTCATGGGTATGGGGTTGCAGGAATTAAGCAGAGTGGTGGAGGACAGAGGGTCTTGGGGATGTCTCATCCATAGGGTTGCCATGAGTCCAGATAACTCGAGGGCAGTTAATAACAACAACAAGTAGTGCAATGGTTGGTCATCCTAGTTGGAGGATCTACGAGCTATTGTTCCAAAAGGTAACATTTCCAAGCTTCACATCATATTAATTTGCCTCACCAAAAGCAGTGTTATGAACACTACCTAGGAACTCTGCACTCCAAAAACAAACCAATGCAAAACAAAAAACAAAAAGTCTACAAACTGATAAGATTCATTGTTGGCTCCCACTGTACCAAAAAGGATACATTGCCTAATGCTACTCTATGCAGTGTAAGCATAAGATATGAGACTGTGAGCTTAAGGACAGGATATCACAGAAGTAGAAGCAGCTATAATATTTAGACTACCATATTAATGAGGAAACCACTAAAAATCTGAGCACATTAATCTTTGTTGTTGTTATTCTGTGCCTTCAAGCCATTTCCGAGTTATGGCAACCCTAAGGCAAAACTATCATGAGATATTCTTGGCAAGATTTGTTCAAAACGGACCTGCCTTTGCCTTCCTTTCAGACTGAGAGAGTGTGACTTGCCCAAGGTCACCCAGTGGGTTTCCATGGTTGAGCAGGGATTTGAGTCCTGATCTCCAGAGTCAGAGTGCAACATTCAAACCACTCTCTTCTCTCTAATCTTTATCAGTTTTATTGGGGCGAAACAGACAGGCAAGAAAAAGTTAAAATAAAAATAAAATTAACTTCAGGGTAAGTGTATAAGGTGGATATAAAGCCTAATGAATTTCATGTTTAGGTTTGGGTCCCAACTTTGTTTTTGTTTTTATTGTTGTGTAGCATTAAGTTGTTTCCCACTTATGGCAATCCTAAGGTGAATCTATTATGTGGGGGTTTTTTTGGTAAGATATGTTCAGAGGAGGATTGCCATTGCCTTCCTTTGAGGCTGAGGGAGGGTGTTTTGCCAAAGGTCACCCATCACTGAGGATTGAAATGTCCTTGTTTTGTACTATGGAAAATCACAGAAGATCAATAGAGCCTCACATAGATGAGGATTAGGATAAATGTACTGAGAGAGGGGAGGCTCAGAAATGAGAGTCTCACTAATATTACCTTAGGTATTAAAAACACATTTTTACTTAAAGTGTTAATTGATACTGCACTTTTGCGGGGAGATAGGAACATATAGTTTAATGAGAATAGAAAACTTAGTGGAGCCAGTGTGGCATAGTGATTTCAGCATTGGACAATGACTCTGGAGACCAGGATTCAAATCCCACCTCTGACATGGAAACCCATGGGTGACCTTGGGTAAGTCACACACTCTCAGCCTCACAAGACCCCATAACAGGATCACCTTAGGGTCTCCATAAGTGAGAAATAACTTAAAGGCATACAACAACAACAAAGCTAATGACAACACACAGAAAGGATGCAAGAATAGAAATCTTGACTTATACACTGTACCTTAAGTCTTAGAATATAGAATATAGAATATAGTACTCCACAATAAAGAAAAAATCATCGGTCTTACTAGAAACTATTCATAAGAACTGATATGCATGCTTCTAGAAAACAGACTACTGCCTACCCACCAACTTTAATATCAAAGAACTTAAAGTTGCCTTAAGCAGAATCAGTTGCTCTTTTAATCTGTGACTCCAGACTCTGACTTGATAGAGTATAAAAGCTACTTCAAATATGGTCAAATTCCTTAAGCCTGTGCTATGATCTGAATATGTTTCAACATAAACGCATCCATTTGTTCTGCTTTTCATCACTTTTCTACTGCCCTCTTGGACTTGAGAGTAAAACTATCATGAATCCTGAAAGGGAAGAAAGAGTATGGGAAACATTTGATCAGCAGTGCTGCAGAGATCATAGAGCCAAGTTTTTCTGTACCTTCTAAAATCAGAAAGGAAAAGTGGAAAGTACAGTACCAATTTAGAAAGATAGGCCTTTAGACTGGTGTTATTACAGTTCCAGGCTTTAATCTATGGCTTCAGATTTTCAACACCATACATATTGGGGCGGGTGTGGAGGCATTGTGATGTATACTGAACTGCAGCTACATCCTTCCATTCTTATTGAAAGATAGCCCAAAATGCAGCTATATCTTTCAATTCCTATTGAAGGATACCCCCAAATGGTTTATGTATTACAGTAGTCTGCATCAACCATTAAGCACAGAACAAAAAAGAACATATTTCCATCCCATAATGATGTGAGATTCTTATATCCAAAATATATATATACATGTGTCTGTGTTTATGAGTATTTTATTTACTTTATTTATTTTTTACATGCACAACTGTCCTACACAAGTACAGAATGTAACATCTGACATTCTGAAAATTGTAATATGTTTGTTAGAATTTTTATTTGCAAGCCACTTTGGGTCCCTTTCTGCAAGACAGGTGGCATAGAAATAAATCAAATCAAATCAATCAATCAATCAAAGTTTCTTCAGAGGGGGCTTGCCATTGCCATCCTCTGAGACTGAAGAGAGTATGACTTGACCAAGGTTATCCAGTGGGTTTTCATAACTGAGCTGGGAATCATGTTCTCCAGAGGAGTCGTCCAATGCTCAAACCACTATACCATGCTGGTTCTACCAAACACCATATATACTCAACCATAAGTCAGTCTAATGTATGAGTTGAGGGAAGGCTTGGGGGCCAAAATTATGGATTTTTATATGACACATGGATTCAATCAAGGGTAAAATTTAGGGACATGTGACAAAAGATGTAAAGGACAAAGCAAAGGAAAACAATGCCAAAGAGCTTACAAAATTCCAGCAGGCATAAATATTTATGCTTACACTAAAGGATGGATGGATGAGAGAGTAGCGGGGAGTGTCAATGCTTCCAGGACAGATTATATTCTTGCCTTTCACCAGGGGATGATGGTTCTTTATTAAATAAGACCTAAGGTACAGTGTATAAGTCAACTTAGGATTTTTTGGGTCAATTATTTGACTAATACACACAGCAGGTACAGAATTTTGGACAAGGGTTTGAGGGCTCCAAATCTCTTTATCAGGCAATATGTTGCAAAACTAAAAACTAAAGTGGGTAAGCTGGCATTGCTGATGTTGCTGAAGTCAACCAAAGCAGACTATTTTAACATGCTTAAGGAGTCATGAGATAGAATAGCAAAAAAAGAAAAGAAAAGAAAAGAAAAAGAAGGGACAGCTTTAAATAGATTAGCTACTGTGAACATTTCAGGTTTAGGATGCCCGGGACACTTAAACATATATGAAACAATTTCTGATTCTTAATCATATAAGATGCAGCCACAAATGACCTTTTTGCACTACTAGCACTGCAAATTATGATTCTGCAGGATATTGTGATGACACACTATAATTGTATAGTGTGAAAGGTCCCAAGAATACATCCTATGGATGCAGTTTAAAATTCTCAGACAAAGAGCTTTGTTGCTTCAGCAAACTACAAACCCCATAAATCCATAGTATCCAACATAATGATGTAATGTGAAAGGTCCCCAAGGTGTATCTTAATCTTCTTTGATAAACAGAAACCAAAAGTAGAAAGAAATCCAGCTGCTTTTATAATAGCAAAGCTGGTCACAAACCAGCTGTATCCCATCTGAAAATGTTGTTTATTTCTCCCCATCCCTGCCTTCAATCTCCATCTCCACAATTCATCAAAACATCTCGCTTCAGCAAAACAGAAAACAGCGCTGTTTGCTTGGTGGCTATTTGCAAGTTCCACATTGTCAAATATTGCTGCTGTAAGTATTTGGTTTAAATTGGAATTAAATTAGTAATAAAGACCATTTATGTATTCACCAGCCTCTCTTAGAAATTAAATATGCACATTAATGTAGTGTCATAGCAGAGTGCCACTTCTAATTACTAATATCAGGATGCTTTTAAGGATCAGCAATCCAGTTTACTTTGCATAATCATCTCCAACTGTGAGTCAGACATTGAAGCTGTTTCTAGCCACTTCAAGGATCAGTATTATAACTTGTGCTAATGATAGGGAGAAAGTGAGTGAAGGAATTAAGGATATGGTCTATTCATAAATGGCAAATAAACGGAGTAACAATCGAGCAGGTAAACAGCTTCAAATCTCTAGTAGTCGTCTTTCAGGCAACAGGGGCATGGAAACTCCAGGCAGAATTGGCAATTAAAAATGCATATAGGAATATGACAGCATTGAGGAGGTCATTATATACCAGCCGCTATAGAAGTTTTTGAAGCTACAATTTTCTCAATTTTATTATATGGAGCACAAATCTGTACCTATAATAACTTCTTTAACTTTGAGATAATACAGGCAAAATTTCTAAGAGGTATTTTTTCAGTATCATGCTCTGTTCTAAATGCAGTAATGCGCCTTGAGGCAGGCTTGATCACCATCAAAGCACAAGCTTGGATTCTGATAATTAACTTCTGGCTTAAACTTACATTTGCCCCATGCAGACTGGTTCCTTTGGTTCTATTAGATAATTTTCTTTCCTCCTGGAAAATGATGATTAACAGCATCCCGAGCAATTGTGGATTTTCAGAATCTACCCTGATACAAATGGGCCACGAAAGGGCAAAATCAGCCTTTAGACAACGAATCTGGGATATAGAACTACAGAATCATAGGGGTAAAATCAGGAACATCCTAGTTTTAGGAAGCTTGGAAACGACCTTTGTTAAGGCAACTTATTTGACCAAGCTAATAGTACCCAAATTTAGGGCAGCTTTCACTGCAGCCCACTGCAACATTCTTCCCTCTGCAGTTTTGGAAGGAAAATACAAGAAGATCCCTTATGAGAACCGGACATGCTTATGCTCTGATACCTTAGTTGAATCACTCCAGCATATTATACTATATTGCCCTTTCTATCAAGATGTGCGCTCCTCTTTAATTTATCCAATCTTACAAAAATTCCCAGGGCGAACAGCCAATCACTAGTTGTCATTACTACTCGAGGATGTAGATCCACAAATAACTGAGAACATGGCCTGATTTTGTGCTGTAGTCATTGCTACATGCAAAGAAATTATCAAAGACCATAACTATTCTTAAATGAGGGAAATGAGATATTAAAAGATCCCTTTCTTTATGCTGGTGTGTAATGTTTCCTGTTTCCATGTACATTTGTTTTAATTTGATTTTATTTAGATTTATCAGTTTTGTAAGTGTGATTTTATTGGCTAATATTTATATAGTTTTGTGATATTTTGGTCAAAGACTGTAAATAAATTCTGATTCTGATTAAGGATATGGTCTTCTGGGTCTAACAGAGAAACTCATGTCCTGAGGCACAGATTCTCTAATGCTGGATTGGGACGCCTGTTCAATAGTGTACAGAGTTTCAAAACTCCCACTGAAACCCTCTCATGGACCTCTTCAGGAACCTAGATCTGAATACATGAAGGTATCTTCAAGAAAGCATGATAATCCGCAGCAGCACCTCTCCTGGACCAATGTGCCAATCAAGGGTTCTCAATTTAGAAACTTGTTATAATTCACTCTGAGGACGTTATCACACAGGGGAAATCCTGTGAGGAAACGGGGGTTTAAACTAAAAATAAAAAGTGGGTATATTTTCAGATGACGTCGCATTTAAAAGCAGGTTAATCCGAACATAAAGTAGTCAGAAACTGCTTCTTTTTATTTTCGGGGATCTTCCGAAAATAAAAAGAAGCAGTTTCTGCCTACTTTCCATTCGGAGTAACCTCCTTTTAAATGCGCAGGAGGTTTTCACACAGGGAAAGCCAGCTAATTAATTGCTTCCGCTTTTGCAGTAGCACTTTCACTTTAAAGCCGGCTTCTGTTCGGAGCTCCCCGTGTGATAACGTCCTGAAAGAAACCATGTGGGCAGTTAGCAGTACAGGATCAGGAAGCTAGGGAAATCAAGACAGATAGTGGGCTGTATAGAAGAGTAGACATGATCTGGTTCCAAGATTCCAGAAAACAAGGAAGAGTTGCATCTGCCTAAAGCTGGTGCTGGAAGCAACTACAGTCACCCCTCCGTTTTTGCAGACTTTGGATCCGCGTCCCTCGCTTATGTATGCGGGACAAACAGAGGGGCATACAGTGTGGTGTGCACCCATGGTGTGTGCATGCATGCCCGTGGCGTGCGTGTGCATGCCCCCGTGCCTCCATTCAAGCCTATGGGGCTTGAATTTGTGTGGGTTTCCATTTTCATGGAGGGGTCCAGAACAGATTCCCCTGTGAAAATGGAGGGGCAACTGTAGTCTGTTTCCTGGACAGTGTTCCTGTCTCCAAACTCCAGACTCCTGCAACTCGGACCTTAGACTTTTAGACTTCTTTGACACTTGGACTGTATGGTCCTTGCTGCTAGCTGATTTCCTTGACTTGGATTGTTGGACCAAGGTGTTTCTCTAGACTGACTCCCACAAACAAGGACACTTTCTGGCTGCTAGTAATTTACTGCCTTTGTGAGCACTATCAGTTCATGATTTCCTCCCAGTCGGCCTGTGTAGATGTCAGGTGAATCAGGACACCACCAGAATGGGGAGGGCGTCCTTTTGGTTTGTGCAGACAAGGTCTTGCGTGACATATGTACAATGAGTGACAGATCTTGCTCCCAGCACCTGAAAGAGTGTTGCCTGCATTATCTAGAGAGGCTAAATATTCAGGAAGAATATCTGGGACAGCTCCATGTGAGCTGCAGGTGTGCCAAGCCCCTCCTCACACATCCTTGTGCTGCTATCGCAGACAGATGAAGAGACCCTCCGTTTGGATTCAGCAGACTAGAGGCCAGCTTACCAAACTGCCAGTACATGTAACATCACTCAATGGGAAGCTACACCACTGAAAATTCCCATAGGACTCTACAGATGTTTAGAAGCAAATACCTAAAGCATGTTAGAAAAAGGCAGAAATACCAGAGCTTGGAAAATTATTTTTTTGGACTGCAAATCCCAGGACACCCAATCTACAGTGCTACTAAGGATTTGTTGAAACTATTGTCTCCAAAACTAACTTTCCCAAGCTGTGATACTACATCAGCACTATCAGTGAGGCTCTGACCTTGGCATATTCCCAGGTATGGTGATAACCAGACATGAGAAATTCACAGAAATTGAGCTATATACATCCACCTTGCAAGTGAAGTAACAGAAGTGTATTTTTAAGGCAATATAACTTGAGTAATGGCAAATCTTGGTATAATTTAATTTTAGGATTTTTTTCATTATATACACTTCAGATAAAAATACAAATTATTGCTTGATATCCAGATGACTAACAGAAGGAAACTAATATTTTATTACAGTCAATACACTCATTATTTTTGCAAGAAACAGTTTTATATTCAGATTTATGCACTGCTGGCTTCGTAAGCAGTAAATCTGCCATCTTCTTTCTAAAAAATGCTCAGGGTAGCTCAATTACAGTTATTGCAATTCCAGCTGTCATCACGATGAGTGAAAAAGTGAGGAACAGGCAGGGAAAAAATGTCAGTCAATCAATGTTTATTTCTTTATTGCACAGGAAGAAAATTGACTTATAATATAGCAATGTGTTGAAACAAATTCACAAGTATATAAGTCCATTCACAAACCTACCGTAATTTATTATTTTCAAATAAACCCATGAATGTTTATTCATGTATGTTTGTGTATACACATTGTGCCCTAATTTGGCTTTGTGCATGGAGCGCTCTTCAGAAAGCAGCAATGAAGTAATTCTATTACTGGGTGGAAGTGGGTTAAATCACTCTTCTGCTCTCCAACCCAACACCCCATCAAACGGGACTGTTATTTTTTGAAGAAAGCTGTACATGCACAGCTCTGGTACCAGGATGAGAGACAAGCACTCTGTCTACAGATGTGCAGCTGGCACCCCTAGCTAATTCAAGGTCTGATTCAAGGTCTATAATAGCTCCAGACTACATAAATATAAACCAGTAATGAACTATTATAAGTAAAGGATTGCCCAGCTATCTCACCCAGAATAGGTCCAAGGTATTTCAACACATGGGGCAGAGCAGTATGTAGCACCTCCAACCCTCCCAAACTCAAAGCACACAGCATGCAAAACTATCCAAGTTATTTTGACACCCATAGAAGGAAATCTTATAAGTACCTCTCACCTGGCAGGGTTTTTTAAACCTCATTTTACTTGGCAGTAAAAACACAACAGCAACTCATTAAATATTTTAAAGTTGTCTGCCCTTTCATGACACTTACATTTCTGCTGGAAAAGTTGCCCCATTCTGTGTCAGGGTACAGCTTAAATGTATATGTTTGGTATCCATGTCCACTCAATTCAGTTCAAAAAATAAAAATTAAGAAGCCACATAACAATAAAACAGCAGGAAAAAACCATAATAAACAGATCAGATTGCAGTACTGTTGGTTTCAAAAGCTTGGAAGACTCTAAAAGGTATTTGCTTGGCAACCAAATGTCATCAACATAAGTGCCAAGTGAGATTATAGGGCAAAATGATTCCAAAGGTGTAACTTGCTTTGACTACAGAGTAGCCTCATAAATCTCCTGAGAATTGATATGGTGAAAAATAATGCAGGGCTGAGATAAGCACCAGGACTTTAAACTGAGTTTGGAAAGAGAGCCAGTGATGATATTTCAGTAAAGGGCAAGACATGCTGCCAGTATTGTAGAAGATGCCTAACCCAGGTATATTTTAAATGAAACCATGCTTCCAGAACTTCTTCAAAAACAATCTCACATTTTAGTGCTTACAGGAGGGATAAGCGATTATGACCTTCCAATGTTTTTCACCTGCAACTCCCAAATAATCTAGCTAGCATAACTATTTAGTGCTTCAACCCAAAAACAGTATGTGGGGTTTTGTGTTTTGTATTTTAAACATGTTTTAAAACACTTTTAAATTAAATTTAATATGGTTTTCTATTTAATGTATTCTTTGTATTATACATTGTTTTAGTTGTATTTTATTTTTAAACCTATACTGTAAGCCACTTTGGGCCTCACACTGGGGGGAAAGGCAGACTATAAATTAATAAAATAAATAAATATAAGTAGAACTATAAATGCCAGGTGGACCAGAACTGAGTTTTAAATTTAGGGAGCTGATCCACTCAGGACCTAGTCAGAGTAGATTCTAGAAAAATTCTAGGAAATTTAGGATTCTAGGAAATCAAGAAAAAATGGAACCACTTGTGCAAGAAGCTGTTCAAAAGGAATTGGACTTACTATAATTTTGGGAAATGGGTGCAAATAAAAAACAATAAAATCTTAGGGAAAACTTACACACATACCTTAGTAGTTGTCATGTTGGCTCCCTTAGTATGACAAAACAATGATCCTCCTATTTCATCTTCCCAAGAGTGAAAGATAAACTGTCCTGCCATGGATTTTATCAGATTCTCCTTAAAATTCTGGAAACTGCCAGCAATTGCCCATGGGGAAAATACAGGCCAAATAAAAATAACTCCCTTCAGTAGGAGGGAGGAAGAAAAGTTCATTTCCCACAATAGAGTACAAAACACTTTTATTTCAAGATTGACATAAAAGAGAAGAGGTTCATGACAGTTTGTACCAGTTTGAATTTTGTTTTAAACAGGCCTATACCTGTCAGTACTATATGTAGCAACCTGATTCTCCCCCACCCAATATTTTTATTTACTTTTTACAAAATATCACAAACAAGCACAACCCCATAACTTCCCCCTAATGCTTATACTAGTTACATGACTTCCCAAACTCCCACACCGAAGAGTTTATAATTATAAACCTTTTATGTTCTTCTTCATTAACATCTCGGCATTGACAACTACTTCTTCCAGATATTAACAAGTGCAAACTAAGGCTTGAAAGCTGTTACTCTTCCCTCATTTTTTCTTAACAAATTGAATAAATCGTACACAATTTTTCACAAAGCTATCTGATCATATTTCTTTTATAATAGTACATACTTTGTCCATTTCTGCCAGTTCTAAAGTTTTTAATATCCATTCTTCTTTAGACAGAATTTCTAAGCTCTTCCATTTGTTTACATAGTTCAATTGAGCTGCCAGTATCATATAGTGCAGCACCTTGTAAGTTAAACCACTAAGCTGCTAATTTGACATACCTAATAGAAACAATTCTGGGTCCAAATCTATTTTAATGTTAAATATATTCTGCAATATTTTTGTGTTTGTTTCCAGAAATTCTTGGCTTCGTCACATGTCCACCATAGGTGATAAAAGGATCCAGTTTGTTTCCCACATTTCCAACAAAGATTCCTTGCCCCTTTACACATTTTTGCTATTTTTACTGAGATCAAGTAACATCTGTACATCTTTTTAAAGAAATGTTCTTTAAGATAATAGCATAATATGCCCTCAAGCCCCTTCATTCACATTCTTTCCCACTGATCTAACTCAATGCTATTGCCAATGTTCTGCACCCATTTGACAATACAAGTTTTGTTTTGTTCATCTGCCAACTTCAGTTTCAATAGCATATTACAATTTTTTCCAATCAGGTGTTCATTGTCCACAAAAAGTTTAAACTGGAACATTCACCCTCCCTGCCAAGTTCCACACCTGGACATTTTTAATCTAGACAAAATCTTTCTAATAGCTGTCTTTATCTATACAGTTATATGTTGTAAACATCTGTAGCTAATTCTTCTTGTGTTTTAAATCTGGGTTTACTGTTCTCCAGTTCTAATAAGTCATAATATGTTAATCACTTATCTGATGCTTTCTTATCCATTCTATTAAAGGCTTCTTAAATTGAAATCCATAGTGGGGTTTGGGGATATAATATGGGTTTAAATCTGAATCTTAGGCTCTCATAGGTTTAAAACTGATTCTTTCATGGGTGCATCCGGTGTATATACGAACCATTCAAACATACCTCCTCTCCAATCCTCTTGTATTGATCCGAAATACAATTGCCTACCCCAGATTTACATATTTTATCTACACTGTGAGCTGTATCTACCCTACATTATATTATAACGTATTGTAATACATTATATGCAAAGGGATTTTGTAGTATCTTTGAGACGGAGAGAAAGAAGCTGATAGCATAAATTTTCACAAACACAAACATAGTGTGTTTCGTCAGATGCATGGAGTGAAGTGCCTAGGAACAAACCTTTATAGCTAAGAATGAGCAGCTTGTGTGGATGAATAGCAATAGAAACGCAAAACCTATGGGTATAGTCAAGTGACAAGTTCAGTTTTAATTGATGGTTATTGGTGGACAAAGATGGGAGGAAACCTAAACCAAGGTGTGCACATCTTAATGAAATCTGTGGGGACAAGTTTGGCTTGTCTTAACTTAGTTCACATTTAATCATTTTTTTGATTTGGATTAAATCTAGATCCACCCCAATAGTTTTTTACCATCTTCAAATGATATATCTGTAACAATGTGTAAAACACTCAAGTCTAATGATTATGAAACCTATCCTGTGCAAGGAATACATTGAATTCAACACAGAACAGACCCAGCTATCTATTCTCCT
The DNA here is from genome assembly GCA_026167975.1 of Phrynosoma blainvillii. Taxonomy (NCBI): domain Eukaryota; kingdom Metazoa; phylum Chordata; class Lepidosauria; order Squamata; family Phrynosomatidae; genus Phrynosoma; species Phrynosoma blainvillii. Next base: position 46,970,755 of record JANUYF010000003.1, on the reverse strand, counting down.
GTAAAGAACAAAACCTGTGCATATTTTTAAAAAAATAATAATAATTCAAAACTTCTCACAGTTACTTAATTTTATAGCATCAAAAGCTTTAGTGCATCTTTCTAAAATGAGCATCCTAGAGATTTATTATTATCATTATCATTATTATTATTATTATTATTTAAAAGAGATTTATTATTATAAGTTCACATCAGATACATGATGAACCATCTGGAAAACAATTTACATGTCCAAATGCGCACTCTGAAATTTCCAATTTACTATAGACTATTTCAATGGCTATCATTATAGTTTGTTGGAAGCAATCTTGTCAGCCAGTACTAAAAAGAGAAAAGGTACTAATTTTAATTTACGTACATAGAAGTTAAGATGATCTGGTAAGAGTACGTACCTGGGATACAGAGACATTTGTAGCTTGTTCCAACACTACGACAAATGCCATGGGCACAAGGATTCAGAGCACAGAAATCAATCAGCTGGGCACAGGTAGGTCCAGTGAATCCTGCACTACAACTGCAAGAATAGGAAAGCCGATCTGAGTAACAGGTTCCATTGTTCTGGCATGGAAACGAAGCACAGTGATCAACTTTTTCTTCACATGATGGTCCCAAGTATCCTAAAAAGAAGTGAAGAGACCTTATTTCCATGCACTCACCAAATATGTGATGGGTGGTTGGGAGATTCTGAAAGCTACACTCCAAAACATAACATATCTAAGCTTGACCTTGATAGTTTTCAGATTGTTGCTCTAGTACCCTACTACATGTGCAGTGTATGTAGAAAGACACCTTGTAAGTTATTATTTGCAACTAATGGATTAATTTCTTTGTACAACAAAGAAGTTACATTTGTACTGTAATGTGAGAAGGAATATCTTCTATTGGAGTTTAATCTTTTTAGTCAGTTTTAAAGTTACAAGCATGTACCTTCCTGTATAGCAGAGGACAAATAAATAATGGAAGCAGAATATAAGTTCAAATGCTTTCTCCTATTTAGTCTTAAAGGAGCTACAGGATTCATTTATATGCCGATAAAGACTAGCATGACTAACATCAAGTGACGCTTCATGCTCCATTATGGATATTGGGATGAGACAGTGGAGTGTGTTTATTACCACAGAGAAAAAGAAGGAAATCTAGAAAATTTAGTTCATAGAAAAGAATTCTAAACATCAAAACTATCCCATCCTTCCTCCAATGATCTCAAAGGAATATACCTAGTCTTATTGAATTTAATCTCAATAATAGTGTTGCACCATTTTTTAAAATTTCCATTGATTTTTTTTATTATAACCCCGCCCAAGAGACAGTGGTACACAAAACTACATTTCATATTACAAGTACACAACCATAATACACAATTTAAAGATGTCCAAAGTTTCCTCACACAGCCAACAAAAATATTTCAATGCCTTTGAAAGTCCAGCATTATGTTTCTCCTCCCCCACATATTCATTAAAGCAATTCCTAATCATACTCATTACTTTTTTTTCTTTCCTTTAGCCATTTAGAGTTTATGAGTTAATTTTTCAATCAAATATAACTGCTGCATCCTATTATACCAGGCCATCACAGATATCCCCTTTAAATCTTTCCAGAGTCGAGCTGAGACCAGTCTGGCAGCTACTAATAAATAATCAATGTGTGATCTTATTTAATTCTGTGACCATAACCATTCAAGCATAGGTTTGAATCCTGCCTTCATGACCCTAGTCCAAGAGCTTATATAATAAAAGATAAAAATAAAAGTAGTAATTAGATAAAGGAGAAAGGGGGGAGTCTTAAATACAGCATATAATCAGCTAAATAAAATGCATTATGCAAATTTATTTGCCACTGTCTTTAGTGAGCTTACAGGAACATTGCAAGTTGAAACAAAGGGAACAAAGGTTCAGTTCCCATGACTGAACAGAAGGCTCAAGATGTACCTTACCTCTTGATTAATTTAGCAACCAGCTAGTGAGATTCAGGAGAGCAAAGCAAAATCTTCAGAACAAAAAACATTTGGGTTGAATGTGTCAGACTTGACCATACTGAAGGTACAGATACTTCAAGACTAGATTGTTATTTTCTATTAGGGCTTTTGATTGAACAGTACAACAGTACTTTCCTACTTTCATAGGTTAGAGCTTCAGTAGTGATATAGCAATCAGGTATGCTTTAAACCACTTTCCTGTTCCATGATAGAGGAAAATAAAAGCTCAGGCTAGATGAAATGTCCTTATATGAAGTATGAGACTCTAAAGGAGGTCTTCATGCAAGCAAATGGTCTCCATGAGAACAAGCTTCTGTTTGCAAGGAGACTTAAGGTTGAGTCTTGTGTACTTGACAGCAGCAGCATATAAATTGTTGCATAACCAAAGGTCTGTGCTGACAACAAGTTTTTCGGGGGGGGGGGGGTTGTAATACCCAACTCCAGGTTTTGAAACTCTTTTCTTCTACTGTGATTGATTCCGTACTATGCCTTGTTTTATGTTGTGCTTGTCTTAATCTGAATTTCTGATAGCTATTTCCTTTTTGGACTGGTTGACCTGGGCTTCTGTAAACTCTCCATCTGGAATCATCATTAACACCCAGTAGGTCTTGACCCTGCTGTACTGTTTCCCAAGTCTCTAACTTGGTTTGCTCTTTATTTCATTTATATGTAGCCTTTCTCCCAGAGTGGGACCCAAAGTGGTTTCCAGAAACAGTAAATTAAAAACATTTACAATAAAATGTAAAAGCAATTAAAATGATCTCATAAACACACCAAAAGCATTTTAGAAACAATGAAAAGTGTAAAAGATAAATAAAACATGAACAATAAGAAGCTCTTTACTTATACATTAAAAATCTGCTTAAAAAGAAACTTCTTTGCCTGCCAGTGAAAGAAAAGCAAGGAGAAAGCTAGCCTATCCTCCAATGGAAGAGAGGTCCAGAGGGACTGAATAGCTTATTCTACAGACCAACACTAGGTATCTTGTTTCTAGAAATAAGGCAGCAACATCAGGCCATGGAGTCAGGCATGAAGTTAGGCATATCTGAAGCTGGAATATAGTAAAAAAAATCAACTCCACCCTGTGATTCAATATTGCAGATGACTGACTTCTCATATAGTTTCATGAATCCAGCACTATGAAGTGTCCACATAGAAAATGGTCAGCTAAGAATATCCACAGCAACAACAAACAAAGATCTGTAGAAATTCTGGACTAAATCCAAAGCTATATTGAGTAGGTTCAGTGAAATGAATGAGACCTGGTAGCCACAACTATATTTCCATTGACTTCAACTGATCTACTTGAAATAAGACCAATGCTGGATTTAGCACTTTACAGAAACAAAAAAGGCTACATTTTAAACACAGTTGGAGCCACTTTAACTACTCTGGCTCAATGCTAGGGAATTCTGGGAACTATAGAAGACATTTAGCCTTCTCTGTCAGAGAGCTCTGGTGCCACAATAAACTACAATTCACAGGATTCCTTAGCACTGACCCAAGGCAGTTAAAATAGTCTCAAACTGGATAATTCTGCAGTGTATGTTGGACCATGGATAACAAATGAGTGAAAATAATTTGAAATTTAGGAAAGCAAGGAAATGCTTGAATGCTCTAACCCAATAGCATCCTTTAGATTGTCTCTTTATTCCAGTTTTCTGCAAAATAACACTTAACTTCCCTGTAAATTGTCTCATTCACTTTGACAGGGGTGTTTGTCATTAGTTGTGACTAAGAATGATCAAATGAGATGGGTGGGAAACTAAAAATGAAGTTCCATTCAGTACTTCAGCCCCACTCAGCTTGGAGTATATAGAACTCTAGAAATAAAAAAAAATTGAAGTGAAATGAACATAGTTACTTTCCTTAATATATCCTACAGCTGAAACATGACGTTCAATAGGAATTACTCAAGTTTTTTAGACATGAGCTGCTATATCTCAGACATATCTTTATGGGTTCATTTTATCACTCTTTCTCCAATGTTCTCAAAAGTCTTCTCTATTTCAATTGCTTGAGAACCTCCAGCTCAAAAGTTTGACACCCTGAACTATAGATGTCATCTTTATTATGCAAATGACCATTTTCTAAAATATGGTAGTTCTTTATTTGCAATTTTAATTTTTTTTTTCCTTTTACCACATATTAAATATTTCTATTAGAACCTGTTACTTTTCCAGGCACTGAAAAGTTCCATGAACAAGCTCTACAGGGTAAGAGACCATTAAATATTGGTGTTTAAATTACAGAGAGCCACTTTTTTCACTTTTTTGCAATGATCCCATACTGGCTGGAGGATTCTGAGAAATTTAGTCAAGCATTGTGAGGGTAAGCAGATATTATCTGTTTCAGTTCTCCCAAATTTGCAGCCCCATTGCCAGCTAACTAGGGCTAGGGCCTCACATCTATTTTTCTTCCTTTTCTTAAAAAAAAAAAGTACTCCTGCTTGCTCATCATGCACTGATCAGGTCGTAGATGCCATTTCTGAAAAGAAACTGTCCAGAGTAATTAAGAACTTCTAACATTGCTTTGTCAAGTCTCCCATTAGGCAACATCAAGGAAGTCTGTGCCCCTGCCTGCACTGCCCAAATAAACCAGCCTCCCCTGGTTTCTTAGCAGGGAATCTGGATTATGCAGGGCCCATATGTCATTGGCCCATTCTGTACCAAATCGCGTTGGTAACCTCACGCCTCGACTTCTGTAATGCACTCTACATGGGGCTACCCTTGTGCCTGGTTCGGAAACTACAACTGGTACAGAACATGGCGGCCAGGCTTGTTGCGGGAACATCTCGGAGGGACCACATTACTCCGGTTCTGAGGTCCCTCCACTGGCTGCCTATTAGTTTCTGGACCCAGTACAAGGTGTTGGTTATTACCTTTAAAGCCCTAAATGGCTTGGGTCCAAGCTATCTCAGGGACCGCCTACTCCCATATAATCCTCCCCGCGCTCTTCGGTCCTCCGGGAGGAATTTGCTGCAACCTCAGAAATCGAGGCTTGCGGCTACCTCCCGGAGGGCTTTTTCAGTTGTCGCCCCCAGGCTCTGGAACGGCCTGCCGGACGAGATCCGTCTATTAACATCTTTGGATAGCTTTAAAAAGGCTATTAAGACGGATCTCTTCCGGCAGGCCTTTCCAGACTAGTTACCCCCACCCCGGACATAAATAGCCGCTAATGATGCTCCTACGTGGCCCCATCGGTAGATGGAGGGGATCATTCAGTTAGGCATTAGTTACTGTGTAGGATTTTAAAATTTTAATCATGTTGATTTTAAATTTGTTTGATTTAATATTGTTTTAAGGGGGGTGGGTGGGTTTTTCTGTATCATATGTTTTACCTGGATTATGTTTTTAAACTTGTAAGCCGTCCTGATTGGGTCCCCATTGGGCGGGGTATAAATAAATTTTATTATTATTATTATTATAAATCCAGGGTATACCCTTCTTAAAATGGAGTAAAAAAAACACCCTCTCTGCTTCAGATCTTCCTGGAGGATCTGGAGCCCTCTGTTCAGACACTGGGAAGATGTGTGGAATGCATGTTGCTGGGCTGCCCACTGCAGCTGCCACTGCCATGCATTGCTCACTCTGAGGTCAGAACATGGCACTCAACTACATTATCAACATTGGGCACCTTGTTCTGACCTCAGATTGAATGAGGCATGCCAGTGGCGGGCAGCACTGTAATAAACCCATGCGATCAGCAGCCTGGCATCAGAACTGAGAGCCCCAGGTGAGCTTTGGGCAACTCTAGGGCCAGATTACTCCACGCTGCTTACAGAATACCCTTGCCCAGGCAAACACCACCCTAGTGATAGTTTGATCCTCAGTAACTGACAGCTCAATTCACACTTTCCTTCTCATTCTCCTTTGTTACAAATGTATGTAGTTCCAGCTTCCCTTGTTCATTTTATTTTAGGTCCATTCTTTCACCCAGACTTTGAGGCTTTAGCATTTAAGTATATACTAGCCCATGGCTTATTTTTCCCCAGTGAGCTACATTTGCATTTCAGAGCATGCAGATTCTTTTTAGCATGTAGCAACAATTAAGCACAATGGAGGAAAGGAAACTGGGCAAGAACCTCCTGAGAGAAGGACTGAGAGAAGAATTTCAGAGCAGTCTAAAAATGCAATTTAATTTCAGAGCAGTCTTAAATATGCAATTTAATGTGCCACTTTCCAAGTACTATCACACAAACATAGTGATGTATCTGTGTCTTAACTTTATTCTCCCTGCAATCCTTCCTCAGAATAAAGGAAATAAATGGAGAAGATGATTGTGTGCAAGAGAAAAATCAATGTCATAAGGGCTAAAAGGTTGGTGGACTAATATATTCTGATTGATTGACTGATTGGATTAAAAAAAAATAGAGAAACTGAAGCATTAACATTTGGTTAATTCAGTTAACACATGTTTCATCATAAATAACAGGTATGATTTCCTCTCTAGACATCTCTATCTTCTCCCCCATGCTATTTAATGTCTGTCAGAAGCCACTGGGTCAGATCATCAAAGAATTCAGAATGAGGTACCAGCTCACAGATGATGTCCTGATCTATTTCTCCATGTTCTCTGTTTCTGCTGAGACAGTACAGGTACTCAGCTAGAAACAAAAGTTGGTAATACGATGGATGAGGGCTAATAAACTGAAGCTGAATCCTAACAAAATGTGAGACCTGAGGATAGGTGATTCTTATATCTGGGGCTTGGGTTACAGCCTGTTCTAAAGGTTGTCGCACTCTGCTTGAGAAAAGTGTTTATAGCTTGGACTTCTCTTTGATCCAGTATTTGAAGCCCATTTTGCCTCATAAGCAATGGCTGTCCTTTATCTCTTCCATGTGGTTCATAAGCTAAAACTATTTCTGGATGGAGATACCAGCTACTGTGGATTATGTTCTGATAACTTTCCTAAATTGATTGCTACAAAGCATTTTATGAAGTGCTGCCCCTGAAGGGAACTCAGAAGCTTCAGATAACGCAGGATACAGCTGATAAAACCAGGTGCACTCTTATAATGCAGATTCTAAAAGAGCCGTATTGGTTACCTATTCATTTCTGAGTCAAATCAAGATACTGCCTTACAAGTCCTAAACAGTGTGGAACCCAAATGTCTGAAGGAGAGCTTCTCAATACTACTCTATTGTTGCTGTGTGCCTTCAAATCATTTCTGACTTATGGTGACCCTAAGACAAACCTATTATAGGTTTGCTACTGCCTTCCTCTGAGGCTGAGAGAGTGTGACCTGGATTCCTTGGCCCACAACAACAGTGGAGAAGCTTGTTCAGCCTCAGGGCTGAATACAATTTAATAAAAGTTCTGGGAGATGCATTCCAGTAGCTGATGGAGCCAAAGGCAAAAAGCCTAGAACCAAAAACACTACCATATTTTAATGGAAAGCCCTTACTGACATAGCTATCTAGGAAAGTAAAAAGGCACTTCAACTTTCTCCAAATATGGGAGAGCTATGCTACAACTGGGAAACCAAACAGTGATGGTGCTATGGGGAAGATGGCATAGCTATCTAGGAAAGTCCAAATTGAGAAAATTCTGGGGGGCTGGAGGTTTTCCCACATCTTTCCGATATAGAAGTCACAGGAAATTGAGGAGGGGTGCTGATATCACTTTCTCCAAGCAAAATTAGGGCAAGAACTATAAACTACTATAACGGGTGACCCATTTAGTGAGCAGACCCACCTGCCCATATATTTAGCCGATGTTATTTTTTTTCTTTTACATCCTACCTTTGGCTAGCATGGGTTTTGACAGGGTACTTTTAGGAAACCAGTTCAGATTTGGCTGAGTCCCAACATCTAATTGCCTCACTGAATGCTGTTACTATTTATATACTCATGGGGGATGGAAGAGGTACAAAAATTATTCAAAATGCCAGATTTAAACTGCTGACATTGTGTCTGTTTACAGGTCTCAACATAACTGTTAAATGGGTCACCCATTATAATAGTGTACTCTAAGAGATAAAAACCCAGTGCTGCATTAAATACAAATGAACTTTAAATTGTTAAGTCTGTATATGGTATGAAAGAATTCTAAGAAAAAATTCTCTATATAACACAGCCTAGGTATATAGGATATAATCGTGGGAAAGGTAACAAGAAAAGACTGGCAACAGAACTGACATTTGCCTTGGGCTCCATTATGAATCAACATTTTATTAAGGATGACTAATGTGAATGTTTTATTATTGAAAGTTTCCATAAATTTAGGAGCAATCAAGTTATACAACAAGCACTTCCAGGCACAAATAAGCTACAAAACATATGCTTCCAGTCATCATACAACATTCTCATTTGACACATCCTAATATCTTTGACATATATGTAGGAAGATGATATTTACAGAATGACCCTTGGGCATTGCTGTCATGGACAGCAGCTAAACAAGCACATTCATTATATACTTGTAATAACAGACACAGCAGCACATGAGCTGCATAAATAAGTGCTAGTAGAGACACACTAATAGACACATTCATAGCATCTATGATAATTCTGGCAATATCTCTCAGCCATGAGTTCACTTATCTCACAACTACATTTGCACATAACCCAGGGAAGCCCTTATCAATCCACACAACTAGTTGTCTGAATGATGAATGGCTGCATTACAACACACCCAGTTTGAGCATAGTTGTGCACATATGTAAAAAGCAGAGGCGCACACAACAACAACAAATACATCTGAACCAAAAAGCAGACAAAAATAATGTCCTTAGACAGCTGCTATAGAACTTACACCTTCAAAGTTTGTTGCTCACCTTCTGGACACTGGCAATTGAATCCACTGATGCTGGAATGGCAGGTACCTCCATTTTGACATGGCTGTTGACTGCAGTAGTCAATTTCTGATTGACACAGTTCTCCAGTATATCCTTCATCATGATTGAATCATTTTTAAAGAGGGAAGAGAGGAGGAAGAGAGAGAGAGAGAAAGAAGAGGGGAAATTTTACTAAGAAATTTATTACTAGAAGAGACATTCTAGCATTTAAACAGAATCCTGGGATATTGCTCTCATAAGATAGTTATCTTCAGTAATTACGGTAACAGTAAGAGGATCAGTGTCAGTGCGTTCCACTGAAAACAAAACAAATAAATGCACATCTGCAATGACAAGGAACACTATTTTATAAGAAACCATTCTTACAGCAGTAGCAGATGTTGTTCTGACTTAATTGCTAACCATTAATTAATTAATTCTGCTTTTCTTCTAGACACAAGTTCAAGCAAACCTTGGACTTGTATGATTTATTATGCCTGAACCTGACACAGAGGGTAGATATAACTATGGCAGGGGGGAAAGCCAACCTCTGATTATGGTTTAGGCTCTTGGCTTTCCTTCCCTGAGAGCTAGCATGGTGCAGTAGTTTAAGCATTGGACTACGACACTAGAGACAGTGTTCAAATTCCCATTCAGCCATAGAGAACCACTGGGTGACCTTGGAAAAGTCACTCTCTCAGCCTCAGAAGAAAGAAAAGGCGAAAAAGGCAGCAATGCCCAAGGGTCTGAACAAATCTTGCCAAGAAACCCCCATCTTAGGGTCACTATATTTCTGAAATGACTTGAAGGCATACAACAATGAACAATAACTTTCCTCCAAACTCTACTTAAACTTTATTATAATCTGTCCAGTTTAGACATAGCAAGAGCCCATCATTAATTCAAAGCAGAAGCAAAAGATTCCCATCTTCTTGAACACAGATTGAATAGGAAAGAGGGCACATGAGTATGCTACATGGTTAAATTTTACATCTGAACCACATTTTGCATAAGGTAAGAGTTATTATTTTAATCAGCTCCTATGCAAACTCTAACATCACCAAAAACTTGGGTTCGTTTTCTGAAACTCACTTGAAGAAGTGACAAGATATATAAATACAAAATTCATATGGAATTTATGCATCTCATCCCAATGAGAATACAGAGATTACTTTTCTGATATTAAGCAGATGTGGAGAAATGTAGATTATCAAGTTGGTCATGCATCTCCTTTTCTTACTTTGTCATCTCAGCTTTACCAAAGCCTCCTTAGTAGTTGTTCACACATACTTTTCGTCAGATTGAGATTCCCTCTCAAATTATAGAATGTTCTTAGGGTTCAGCTGCCCCTTCCTTCTGTGCCTCCCTGCACTCCTTGAAAACCTGCTCTGGAGAACCTTCGGAATAGTATACAAGATGGTACACCATGCTGCCGGAGCAAGGTAAAGTGAGTAAAAATTGCCTCTCTTCCCCACCTTTACTTAGACCTTCTATATACAAAACTCTTTCTGTTAATGGGAAAGCACCTGTGGAACTAACCAAAAATGTGTAGACATAGGGTTTACTTTGAATCACCTATCAAAAAATAAAATGCTTGCTTTGCCTGTCTTATGATTTCAGACCCACAAATAAAGAATGCTGCATTCTTTATTTTGAAAAATGAGAGACCTATTCCACAAGATCCAGGAAACCAAAGAGAAATTCAAATCAAGGACTGGGGTGCTCTATGACAATAAAAATAACATAATTCAAGTCCAAGAAGGGATAAAAAGATGCTGGATGCAATGCAGAAGAGTTATATAAAAGAGAAGACAAAATAAAGGACACATTGAATGAAAAGCCATATGAAGGTGAACCCCAGATTCTAAAAAGTGAGGTGGAAGATGCAATAGGAGGAATGGGGGGAAATAAATCACCAGGAACAGATGATATTCCAATCAAACTGCTTCAATCCACAGTGACAGAATCAGCTTTGGTGCTAATAAACATATGTCAACAGATATGTAAATGATCAATATACATCCCCATCCACAAAGGAAAAAGAGGCAAAAGACTGAAGCAACTACAGGACCATAATGCTACTCTCCCATGCAAGGATAATTATGTTAAAAATTCTGCAACCATACACAAAGAGAGAAATCCCAGAGGTCCAAGTGGAGTTCAGAAAGAAAGAGGCATTAGGGACCACACTGCAAACATATGATGGGTAATGGAGCACACCAAGGAATTCCAAAAGAAAATCAGCATGTACTTTATAGACGTACTTATTGACTGTGTAGATCATGAAAAGCTGTATAACACACTTAAAGACATGGGAGTGCCAACACATCTGATGGTCCTCATGAGGAATCTGTACTTAGGACAAGAGGCTACTGACAGAATAGAACACAGAGAAACAGAATGGTTCCCAGATGGCAAAGGGGCCAGGCAAGGCTGCATCCTTTCACCTATCTGTTCAACTTATATGTAGCTTATATTATATGAAAAGCAGGCTTGGACACAGGAGGAGAAGAAGTGGAAATAGGAGAAAGGAATATCAACAATCTAAGATATGCAGATGATGCCATACTACTAGCAGAAAACATCACAGACCTGGAACAACTACTAAAGAAGATCAAGGAAGAAAGTGCAAAGGCAGGCTTACTGCTGAACATAAAGAAAACAAAATAATGGCCACAGAGAATATACACAAATTCAACCTTGTCAAAGAGGAAATAGAAGCAGTAAAAGAGTTTTCATGCCTAGGATCAAACACTAATCAGAATGGGCACTGCAATCAAGAAATCAGAAGACGACTAAGAATGGGGAGGGCAGCTATGAAAGAACTATAAAAGGTCCTAGACAACAAAGATACACAACTGAGCATGAAAGTTAGAATCGTAAAAGCACGTTTATTCCCTGTCACCATGCATGGATGTGAGACCTGGACAGTTAAGAAAGAAAATAAGAAGAAAATAAATTCATTTGAGATGTGGTACTGGAGAACAATGCTGAGGATACTGTGGACAGCCATAAAGACAAACAAATGTGTCCTATAATAGATTAAGCAGGAAACCTCCCTGGAAACCAAGAAGCTAAGATGACTAAACTGAGGCTGTTGTACTTTGGTCACATCATGAGGAGGCATGACTCATTGGAAAAAACAATGCCAGGAAAGGTTGCATACTAGATGAATGGACTCTATTAGGGAGGTCACGCAGTGCAGTGGAAGATAGGGAGTCTTGGAGATGTTTCATCCAAAGGGTCACCATAAGTCAAGACTAGAGATGTAAAATTTCTGGAAATTTTGAAGCCACAGGAGGGGAAAACACACATTTCTTTTCATTTTTTTTCTGGGGAGGGATGGAAATTTTCAGAAAAATTGAAAAAAATGCAACATTAGCACTTTTTACAGATTCAAAGTCCTGCTGTTACTTTAGGAACATAAAATATGACTATGTACAATTTGATTTGGCATAAAATTATCAAAAGTGGTATATTAAAATACAGTGTATTTGAACAATTATTACAAACAGAATTTACTTTCTTTCTTTTTTTAGAAAATTATTTGTAACAAATGGAGTAATAATCTCCTGAACAAAAAGTATCTATTGCTGTGCTCCATGGACAGTCACTAGATGCCAATTGGTTATTATTTAAAGTACAGATTAAGAACTCTGAGGAAGATATAGATTTGATCTTGCACCATCACAATGCACCAAATTCTACCCAAACAACTGTTTCCCATTACTTTGTTGCCTGTTGTTGTTCTGTGCTCTCAGGTCATCTCCAACATGGCAACCTATCATGGGGTTTTCTTAGCAAGGTTTATTCAAAGAGGGTTTCTCATTGCCTTCCTTTGGCTAGCTTTACAAATTGGAAAGATAATATATTGAATACATTACACTTCCATGTACTTCGGGGGCGGGGGGGGGGGAATCAGAAGCAAATGTTTTGACAAGAAAACATCTGAAGCATACATTTATTAAAGGCTTATCATTTATCCCAATGGATTGCATACTGCAACTATAGGCATTAGGTTACAAAAACTTTCACATATATTTTGTGAACAACCTGTCTTGTTTGGGTGTGTGTGTGTGTGTGTGTGAGAGAGAGAGAGAGAGAGATTACATGCAGATGTGTGCTCCTTCAGTCATGTGGCATGGTGATTTTATTTCAAACTAGCATTAACCCTTATTTTTTCTAAATGTACCATCTTTAAATAATTGAAAAATCAAAGAAAATGCCAGCCAATGGAATTAACACAGAAATTGATAGAGCATTTTCACAGTGTTTATCATCTTGAAGAAAAAAGAACGATGTATACCAGTTTTAAACACAGCATGAAAACACTGCATTCACAATAAAATAAAAGCTGCAACAGAAGTTGCCTTTTTGCTTTTAGCCCCATGTTTTGGACTAAGATTCCCATCATCAATTACCATGCTGACTGTGGATCATAGAAATTGTAGTTTAGCAAGATCAGAGGGTGCTGGCTTGGAAAAAGCTGATCTAAAAGGATCTGGTATCCATGGTATTCTTGTTTGTTGAAGATATAAGCTGCTTCTATCAGTATGTCTAGTCTTCCTTTTATAGGCAATTAATATCACAATCTTAATAATTCACTGTCAGCTTTGTGAAAACATTATTATCTATGTTATATACAGTATTATAAGATAAAAATCCTTAATTTTTTAATATGAAAGCAGTATGTTATAAGTCAGTGTACTTTCTCAAATAATTCACAATGCTTATGGCTTGTTTGGGCCTTTAAAATCTTAAATGAAATGGGGTTCACAACAGGAACATCTGTTTCCATATGAACCTACCCAGCCACTCAGATCTTTCTAAGTCTCTGCTCAGACTGCCTTCCCTATTCTGGGTTTAAGTGGATGACAACATGGAACTGTTCCTTCTCAGTTGTGGCCACTTCCCTGGAATTCCATTCATCAAATGCCCTCTTGTAATCACATTTAGGTAGTAAAGCATTTTCATTCTGTTTTTTAAATGAATCAGATTTTAGTCTTTCACTGTGGCTGACTGGCTTTTTTATTTTGCCTTTACTTGTTGACATCAAATGTCTGAATGTGTACTTGTTCCTTCAGTACTCTTAAGAAAGAAAGATGAAACGAAGAAGCCTCTTCCACAACCACCACGCCAATGCTTATCATTTATCTCATTCCAATGAGTGCACTGAACACTGTTACCTTCCCACTGAGCCGCCCCAATTGTTTTAACAGAGTGGTGGGGTATTATTATTATTATTATTATTATTATTATTATTATTATTATTATTGCAATTATTATTGAAGTAACTTTCTGAGCCCTCAAAGTTTTGCTTAATTAAGAAGAACTTCACTGTCAACGTTACCAAAGACTGCAAAACTTTTTTTAAAAGGAGATATTTCCCACACACACACTTTTTTTATATATGTTCTTCACCACCTTTTTTGCAATAATTCTGGGGCAAACTAAAAACCTACTTCCAGTGAGTTAGAAGCACTTCTATTCCCCTCTCAAGTTCTGGACAATTATATGGCCTATCTATATTTATTTCTATTAAATGACTAGACTTCACTCACTATGACCTTGCCTGTATAGCTTATCAAAGTAGCTCTACTCCAAGTTCAATTGCAGACTGATTTATTTTCTCAAATGTACTTTGCTGTTAATAGAATTTAAAGCATTACTTAAATATATTTACATATCTTTCTTGTTAAGGATATATGCAGATGCATTTGCATATTCATATTAAATATAGGAAGGGATGTGGCGGCTTAGTGGTTAAGACACTAATTCTGATGATCAGATGATCGGAAAGTTGGCAGTTCAAGGCCCAAACTTCCAATCTTCCGATGGGCTGCATGATGGGGTGAGCTTTGTCACCAGTCCCAGCCTCTGCCAGCCTAGCAGCTTGAAAGCATGCAAATACAAGTAGATAAATAGGTACCACTTGTGTGGGAAGGTAACAGTGTTCAGTGTAGTCATGCTGGCCACTTGACCACCAGAATCATCTTCAGACAACGCTGGCTCTTTGGCTTAGTAACAGAGATGAGCACCGCCCCTACAGTCAGTTAAGACTAGATATTCATGTCAAGGGACTACCTTTACCTTTTTATTAAATATAGGAAATGAAGATCTATGAGCCTAAAAATTCTTGACAGCAGTGTTTTAACCAGAATTCAGGCTGGAAAAGTTAAAGTAACTTTCTACTGTCTAGCTGTGAAAGAAACAGAAGTACAGAGGAGGATCATCAAGCCTAAAGGACATGGAATATTTGTCACATAAACAAACGGCAACTCTGCACTTCCATTGCTCCATTACACTGAATGTGGACCCTCAATCCAACATGGTCAATTCAAGAAACAAAGAGTATTCTCAACTGCAGGCAGAGGTGGGCAACCAGTATTCCTCCAGATGCTGGATTATAATCCCAGATGTTGCTCTATAATTCCCATCATCTCTGGCTATTGCCCATGTTTTGTAGGGCTAATGCTTGACCATACCAGTCTTGCCTGCTAGCTGACCTATCCCCATCCTGCTTTGCAAATTTCTGCAGATGTAATTTCTCCTTCTTTCCTCTAAATGTCCCTAGAAAGATTGCTGAGGAACTGTTGTTCTTGCCCTCAGGGGAGCGGGAGAAGATTTTATGACAGTAAAACAAAAGTACAAAACATCAGCAAAGAAGAAACATAAGGGGAACAAGTCTGAAAAAAAGTATATCAGCCGATAATGCCATGTGTCAGAACATGATGAACACATCAGTACAATAATTCCCAGAACAGATAGTCTCTCATGCATTTGGGCAAATTATTTCACATGCTTCCTCCACCCTGACTTCTTTCCCACTATGTGTTGTTTTGTGTGTCTTTTAGATTGCAAGCCTGAGGGAAGGGACTGTAAGTCTCCTGTTTGTATGCCACTTTGGGCATATTTTTTGGTTCAAGAGGAGGATAAATATTCTTCAAATAAGTAAATGATAAATAAATAAATAATACAGCTTCATGTTTTTGTAAGGAAGCAGAGCTTCTGGGCTAAATCTGTTCTCCCTCCCTTTCCCATATTTAAATAGCCAGATCAGACTTAGCCTGCCCCCTCCATTCTTATATGCCACATTATTTCTTAGGATATTGCAGAAAGAAATGGGATGAGGCACTGTCTTAGCTGCATCCTCACTCCAGCGGAGTATACACTGGTGCCTGCAAATTAATGTGCAGTGGCTCAAATGGTTAAGATGCTGACTCTGTTGATTGCAAGATTAGCAGATTGGCACTTCGAGGCCCAGGTGCCTAGTGATGGAATGAGCTCCCATCACTAGTCCCAGCTTCTGCCAACCTAGCAGTTCGAAAGCATGCAAATGCAAGTAGATAAATAGGTACCACTTTGGGAAAGTAAACAGTGTTCTGAACAGTCATGCTGGCCACATGACCACAGAGTTATCTTTGAATGCTGGCTTACTGAAGTAGTAATGGAGAGAAGCGCCACCCCCTGCAGGCGGACATGACTTAGTAATGGATATGAGCACCGGTTCCTACAGGCAGACATGACTTGACAACATAGGAGATTTTCAGACAGGGGAAAAGCTGAGAGTAAAAGGCATACTCCTGGCATAACCACGCGATTGTGCTGAAGATTTTCACACGACATCGTGCTCATCCAGGACTTATCCAGTGAAGATCCAGGAATGCTCCAACAACAAACCATTCAAGGGACTTCCCCATGAATGGTTTGTTGCTGGAGCATTCCTAGATCTTTCAGATACGTCCTGGATGAGCATGAGGTTGTGTGAAAATCTTCAGCGCGATCACACAATTATGCCGGGTGTATGCCTTTTACTCCCAGCTTTCTTCCCCCCATCTAAAAATCTCCCTTGTCAAAGGGGAATATCTTTGCCTTTACCTTTATGACCTCTATACATATATAAACAATGTTCTTCTATCAGTTTTCTCTTCTCTGTCAGATACAAGGGGTGTGGGATCAGATGTATCTGGCAGATTCATTGCCATGGGACAGCTCTGCAGTGTATCAGGGACAGTGACCAGCATTGGGAGAGTTCCTGTTCAACTCAGAGAAGCTGCAGAAGCCATAAAACCAAAGAAGAATTTGCTGTCCTCAAAGCGACAAATCCACCAGCATGCGTTGTACAGGACTTCCTTCTACAAGGCAAAAAGACAGCACAGAAGTATGTGATTCTAAGCACAACCCAAAACATACCAGGGAGGCATATGCAGGTGAAGTGGTTTCCATCGTGTTTTTCCATAACATCCATGCAGGTTCCATTGTTCTGGCAGGAGCTACTTTGACAGGCATCGAATTCTTCACAGAGACCACCCAAATATTGATCTTCACAGTCACAGAAAAATGTTGCCTAGAACAAAAAAACACTACTATGAATCTTCAAAGCTTCCTTCTAAGCTATGCTCTTGATCAAGAAATGAAGCATCCCTAAGGTTAGAGAGTAGTATAGCTGTGGCAAATGACCAATTAAGAGGGTAACAAGATCTCTGGGGGGAAGCTCCTTAAAATACGGATGCTTATGCAAGAAAAGCAGCTTCTGAGCTTTGATTATGACCAATTTAGCCTGTTTTCAACATGACACCCTTTCATCTTAGATTAATTACATCATTTTTTAAAAAGAAGAATCACCCTCCATTCCTGTTTTCATAAGCACAAATAGAGAATGGAATTTAAACTGAAATCTCAAAAAAAAAATTGATAGCACAAGATGAAAAGAAAAACAGCCAACTAATTACTTGGCCATAATTTAACATTCACACAACTCAATCCTTATGAACATTTCCTCAGACAAATGCCCAGTAAATTTCGTGAAGGTTATTCCCAATAATGTGAGTACATAAAATGTAGCCAAATTCAGCTGATGAATTGTCAGATGTGGGAAAAAATATTTTCCTGCTTCAGATGCCAGGAAAAATGACAGTCACCCCTCAAGTCAACATGCATAGAACTCAATGTCGACCAAGTTACTTTGGCATCTGAGGCACATAATCCCAAATATATCTCTCCCTCTCTCTAGTAGTAAAAATACAGTAATGTGACAGCAACTAACAATTTGCTGCTTTTTCATGACAGTCCAAATCTGCTGCTTGAAACAGCTACCTCACTCTACCTAATGGTAGGGCAAGCTGCCAGAACAGCACACATGCACACACATTCTTCACCTCAGGTTCTAACATTCAAAGAGAATGCTCAAGTATTTTCCTCATGAAGAGTTGTATGAGCTCAATTTGCAAAGGAGGTTCACAGATTTCCCTCCTGAATGAACTCTTTTTATGTTACAAGACACAGTGGAGATCAGAAGCAAGAGTCACACTTGCTGGTGGCTGGTGTATCCAGGGCCATGGGAGCAGTGAATCTACAGTCAGCTCTATGCCTGCTCTACTTGCAGCTGCTCCATATTGCAGGAGTGTGCTGGACCTTATTCCAGCTAGAGATCTAGCCCCTAGGAGAGCTGACCTGTGACCTAAAACAGCATAAACAAGCATAAAACCTGCTGCCCTCACAGCAAAGGATCCACCAGTCACCCCTAGATGCCTGTACTTGATCTTCATTCCATGTTACAACATCTGAAGCTCATATATGAGTCCCAGGGCTGGAACAGATGGGCAGGAACAAAGTGGTTTGATCCTGCTGTTTCCAAAAGTGAGTCAAAACTCTACTGCCCACATGTCCCACTCCCAAGGCGGCCCAAATATGCACAGCCCAACCACATGGTGTGGCTTCAGGCCATGCTGCTGGCTATTTTGTTGTTATTGCTGCTTTCCCACCATGCATGCGGACTATGCACAAACACATAATCTGCAACCTCCAGGTACCTCCCATGCCTGCCCAGATGCCACCCCAATGCATGGTTGCTCCCTTTGATTGCCACAAAGTCGCACATGCAATGCTCCGCCTGTACAGGGCATTGGTGCATCAGTGTGCAACTGACACACTGGCAAAGCACAATCATGGAGGCCTCCCCACATGCCTCCTTCACTCCCCTTCACCTCATGCCCCCCCCCATTGGACTGTCTGGTTTGTGTATGTTGTCATTACATCCATTGGAGTTGTCACACTTTCACTTTTTTGCTTTGCCACAGCCCCACTCTGCTGCCAGGCTGTTTATATGCAGGTGTGAAGATGAACAATTTCCGCCTTGAATCAGACTACCCTGGCTTCTTTTTGCTCTGGTTTTTAGTCCTGGAACACAGCTTCAGTCCAGTTTCCAGCCACTTTCAAGGTGTGCATCTTCTAAAAGCCCTGTCTTCAAAGTGGCTAAAACCCACTTTATTTTGCCCATCTGTTTCACCTCACCAAAGATAAACCAAAGTACCACAGTAATAAGAACCAAACAGCTTTCAAAGATCATTGGCAAAACTTTCTTTTTGGGCTCCTGGGCCATTTTGACTACTGGGCATTGATTTTACAGTTTCTACTCTTCTGGCTACACAGTGATATTCTTAACTATTAAAATTACTAGAAAGGGGGAGCAGAAACAGAGAGAAGCTTGCCAAGCACTATTTTGTTATTCTAGAAATTATAGTGCATCCTAATTCAACTGTTACAGAAATCTTCACTTGCCAAAGGTTTATACAAATATATTGCTAAATACATGGTACTTGCAATGTCCTGCCTTCCTCAAAGAAATTCAAATCACATGTGTGTCCTATATTTTGGGAATATACTTTATTTCTCCTTAGAAACGTTTGTATTTTGAAGACAGGCAGAAAGAGAAGGCAGTTCCTCTCTGAACTGCCATTTAAATGTATTAAATCCAAATACAAATTCTATTCTTCACTTCTAATTTTAAAAAATCAGTATTTCATTTTCATTCCTTCCACTTAAAAGCAGAGAAGCAGAATATCTTGCTCTTCTGATGTTATTGGATTCCACCTCCCATAGTTCTCTCAACTCAGAAGAATTTTGTTTGTGCTGCTCCCACCTTATACAAATTTCTGGATGGGTCTAATGCAAATACTGCTTGAAAGTGTCCTTCAAAAAAAATACACAATGGATGATCTTAATGCATACAGTGTATGAAACATAATAAATTATAATCAGGTAGGGAAGAAAAAACAAGCAATACACTGTGAGCTGGATCCAAAGGAAATCAGTCACACATTCAATCCCACTATCTCAGTGGTTTCAACAGCACTGAAATGAGGTTAATTTTCTTTTAATCGAATTGCATTTCCTGGGTTATATTACATTTATAGAATCTAAAGGCACAATCCATCTGGGAAGCTTTCCCAAATAAGACACACTGAGGTGAATGAGAGAGTGCAAAAACAACAGCACTTTACTGTACAGAACTTTCCCAGCAGGTTTTGTCCTCCTGGCCTAGAAACAATTCTAGGTTACTATTAATAACACTGTTATGATCCTCACTGTATTTTGGAGAAACTATTGAAGACATTTGAAGATTATATTCTGAATCTTGTAGATTAAAGCTATGATCAGTGCTATAACAAGTATTCCATCTGATGAAGAAACTCTTTCAGGTATTCTGTTTCTGAAAAATCTGAGTTCTCTATCACAAAGTTACCAAAGTCATCCCTTTACAAGAAGAATGGCAATGATCTTTCTTGATTCTTTCCAGTAGGAGCATGATGAGAACTGGGATGGAGGGGACAGAGCTGTGTTGGATCTCCTACCCACTCATGTTTAGGTCCTATTGAAAAACCTGAATAGGGTTAATTGTACATTTGTAACTGCACACCACTTCTAAGCTAATGAAATCGACATTATGAATGGCAGGTTTCAGATTAATATAGCGAACACAACATTAGCTT
Organism: Phrynosoma blainvillii; assembly: GCA_026167975.1. NCBI lineage: Eukaryota > Metazoa > Chordata > Lepidosauria > Squamata > Phrynosomatidae > Phrynosoma > Phrynosoma blainvillii. The sequence goes on along the minus strand of JANUYF010000003.1, from coordinate 46,950,232 downwards.
TTCCCCATGGATTAGGGGGGAAAGGTGATGAAAAAATACAAGTTTTTAATTAATCTTCCCATTAATGATCCTAACTCAGAAATTCCAACCCTGAAGGATATGAAGACAGTGAAGAGCTTTGATTAGCTAGCATCATTTAAATATGAAATAGATATGACCTTCACAATTGGGGGTCTTTTGAAAAAAAAAAGCTAGTTATGCATTTACAGTTAAATTAGAAGCCTCCACCCACAGCATTGATTAGTTAATTCACAATTCATCTGCCACTCCATCCATTGCTTATTCATCCTTATTACTTCACTCACCTGTTCTGGTTGCCAGCTTACTCTGCTGAAGTGACACCGCAGAAAGGAGAATCCTCCTCTGGATCAATACACCCTACATCTTCAAGCAGGACTCCCAGTAGAGCTACTGTCTCCTCATCTTTTCCAGTAGGGTACAGAAGAGAGTGAGCAAAACCTGCTCAGTCAGGAACCTGAAGAGCTCTGAAACAGGACTTCCTAAAATTGCAGCTCCCTCTATACTACTGCTTCTTAAAGCATCTGATATAGAGGAATGGCAATTCCCTCACCTTATGTGCCAGGGGCAAGTACCATATTTGAGCCAACTGACTACAGCTGTTTCTTTTTCCCCTTGGAAACTCTTCAAGGATTGGCAGCTGATGGCTCATGGAGGGGCACCAGTCCACAGACCACCACTTTGAGTAGCACTGCTCTACATTACTGCAGAAGTAATCAAAAGAAGTGAGAAATAAAGGTAGGTGGGAGTGAGTGAGAGTGGAAATAACCTTTACATTTTGGGCTGCAGCCCTCCCATATGTTGGCTTACAGAGCCCAATATTCTTCCCTGAGCCACTGAAATCCTTAGGCTGAAAAAGATTCCCTGTTTGCACTGGAGCCTAGACCTAACACTCCTATGTTTCCTCCTTTCTGCATCCACTTTCTTTCTGGTGATTCTACACAACCCAACTCATACTTTCTAGCTCTACTTTTTCTTTATTTCCTTTCTTCAGGTCTATGACTATGCCATCTACTCTTTCTTCAGTTTCCTGCTCTTCTATAACTTTATGTAATATTCCTCCTCCTGACAGTGATGAAGAATATCTGATCACTATTCCTTGAGAAGGAAAAGGCAATTATTTTCCCATCAAGAGGAGATAGCCAACAATACTATTGCTGTAAAAGTACTACTACACAAATATTTAACACATTGAACATAACAGGATTTAAAAGTGAGAATATGCTGCCAAATTGGCAATGATCTTTCATGTTTCTTTGGTCCTGCCAAAGCACAAACCATGAAAGATAGAAAAAAAGCTTCTTACTTGCAAAAATAGGGAAGTCTCCAGCTTTGTATATTAATTTAATCTGAGCGCCAAGAGTCAATAGGCAACACATTAAGGGCTCATTCCCACTTGCATTTAAACCGGTTTGCAACTCGCATAGACATGTGGTTGCTGAATTGATTCATACCGATGCGTAGTTCCCACTATTGGAAGTGAATTATTTCATTATTCCATGCATTTGTGTCTTTTTAACATGATTGTGGTTCACACTAGATTTGTGCTGCCACAAAATGCATGCTCAGTATTGAATGCAATCAATCCATCCCAGCCTTTTTTCAAAAAATGTCAATCATATGATGCGCATCTACACGTCATCAGTGACGCAACCAGGAGACCCATTACTCGCTCTAGAGAACCCACAGAAATGCGAGTGATCACAAAATCTGTAATTTAATCTTAAAAAAAAACCTACACTAAACCCCCCCTCCACAAGGAAAGCACCCCCAGAGTTGTCCTACCTCTTGAAAATATTCTGGCACAACCGGAGGCGGGGGGGAATGCAAAAACAACTGGATCAGGACCAGTGAGGTTTACAGGGACCACTTGGCAGTGTTTAAAATCTAAAATCAAAAGCCTCCACAGTAGTCAAAAGACAGCACCGAGGCATAGCTGAGAGGGGAGGGAAATGGCGGATTTCCTAAAACCTGGCGTAGGATGGGTTACACCCTCTGCCAACCCTCTGCCATATAGTCCCTCCCCTCCACTGTGATGCAATTGAGAGCCAAACATCATTTACATTTGTTGAACACGCTTGCAAAATGATTCTTTTCAAAAGAACCACCAAAAGATCCATCTTCAAAAAATGCAATTCTTTTGCATTTGCCTCGCTTCACCTCAATTCTTCATGATTCAGACCAAATGCAGACAGGTTTGAAATCATTTCTAGTGTGAACAAGGCACATATAAACCAATCAACAAATTGGTTTAAATCATAGTGGGACTGAGCCCTAAATTAGACAAGCCATTACTGTTTATAAGACTAAGGCCCAGTCCTAAGGCTCAACAGAGTAGGATGGAACATCAGTGTAAATAACTTTCATTGAATGGCCTTATGCATCTAACATTAAATGGGACTAAGCTTGGATTTTAACATTTTACAGCAGCAATGTATTTGTTTGTTTGTATGTTTGATTTATATCCCACCTTTCTCCAAAATGGAATTCAAGGCAGCTTGCAATAATATAAAAAGGATACAACTAAAACATTGATTACTAAAGGTTAAAGAAGAATTAAATAGTTTTAAATCTTAACAGTTAAAAACTCAACATAGTTTTAAAAGTTTCAGTAAAAAACTAAAAATATTAAATATTAAAATGTTAATAAAAAAATAAAAAAATATTAAAATGTCAATTAAATATTAAAATATTAAAACATTAAAAACAGCAAACCAATTACAATTCTATTCACACACACACTACATAAGTAAAATTCACACTTCAAAAGCCTGTTTAAGAATGTCTTCATTAAATATTAGAAGTATTTATTTTTGCTGTATATTTGTGTTTGCTTGGGGCTCTGCCCTGAATATATTGGAAGAATTTTATTGATGGGGGGGGGGGGGATAATTTAGAAACTTCTTATATCACTAATCCTTCAACAATTTCATCTTTTGCATATATGTGTCTACTGGCAACTGCAGAATAAAAAGTGCTAGACCTTTGATCTATGGCAGAGAAGCTCCTGAAACCTGGAGTATCTGGATCCAAACATGAATACCTCGAGCACTCTGTTATGTTTAAAACCAGTTCATCTTATTACAGAGATAGAAGGCAACTTTGAATCAAAAGCCCATACAGAGGTATTTCTGAAGTTGTAAAACTTCAGAGGTGTTCAGATCTGAGGTTTGGACTCAGGCACCCATCCAATCTGAGCAATACAAACAGCACTGGAAATCCATTTCATGAGAAAAGATAATAGCAATAGTAGTATTATACCAGGAAAATATTGGCCAGAACTATACAGTAACTTGTTGCACTGTTGCTTAAAATGTAACATGAGTATTTAATCTTTTTTGCTATGAGAACAGCTAGGACAACATATCCTAAGGTCTGATTTTCCTTTTCTCTACCACAGTTCTGTATCATTGTAGTTCCAACCTCATTAACAGGATTGTTTTTTCTGCTTGGTATTATGACACTCTCTCCAATTTATAAGATATGTGATAATAACAGAGACATAAAATACAAAAGAAAGAAAGTCCACCTCTAAGGTCTTAGATTTGTCATAATGCTTCTCATGCTTCAGACAAAAGCAAAGGAAGCAGCAGCCACACTGACTTCAATTGTGCACATATTGTCCTTACATAGGTTAAATGTACAGGCCCCTTTTTATAGCTAACATTATTAATAATTCTATTAACAATAGCTATAAAGAAAATATGCAGCACAATGACAGAGGAGAAATACAGCTTGGTGATAACCATATATTTAATATTCAGATGATTCCCAAGATCATAAGATTCATGGCATCTTTAGAAGATTCAGGCTTAGGCAACTCATGGTCCTTGGTTCACAGGGTTCCTCCCACACCAGTGACATTAATGCAGGTCCCTGTCCCATCTAATGCTGCATCATTGAATTTCCTTGGTGTGGTGGAAGCAACAACAACAACATCAGTATTCACTTTAATAAGACATGTGTCTTATTTTAAAGTAAAATTATGACCCTTTTGCCAGTTGCCCCAGCAGCCAATTTTTAAACTGAAGCCAGCTTTTCTGACAATGTACCACTAGGACTAGGACTGTGCAGTGTTGTGGTAGGGCTCTTAATAGGTTTGGAAGGAACCGCATGTACCCCTGTCCTTGAAGGTCACTTAATCCTGCATTAAATGATCAAGTATTACATGCAGAAAAGACCACTGCTGGCAGACCCTGGGTAGCAGCTGTCAGCAAGAGGAGACATTACTTGGGAAGCTTGGGTCAGCTTTGACTGGCCTGCCTACTACAACCTTTCCTAGACAAACAGAATCTGGCCTCAATGGTTCATGAACTGCAAACATATTGATTAGACTACTATAAAGTGATCTATGTGGTGCTGCCCTTGAAGATGATGCAGAACCTTCAGCAATTCCAATGGATAGCAACTAGACTGATGATAAAAAACATTTTACAGAAACCATATGCCACTCCTTTTATAGGAATTGCACTGGCTGCCAATACATCTCCAGTCTAAATTCAGGATGCAAGTGGTGACATTTAAATGGCTTTGGACTTTGACATTTGAAGGAGCAGACGTAATGCACTAAGCAAGGGTATGGGAGTTATTGTATGTGACTCTACTGACACTGATGCTAGTTCTATTCCAGTGATATTGTAGTAAAAAAGAGAGAACTGAAAAGCATGTCAAAAACAGGAAACAGTATGGACAGAGTTCAATGGCCAAGATCAGCTAAGCAACAACAGTTCATGATTCTATTCACACAGGCTACAAACATTATCACTTAGCTGGGAATAAGATCCATTGAACTCAATGAGTAGCCATGTATTGTACTTTTGTGTATTGCATCACTGATACTTCATCTTCATTGCATCTGTATATACTTCATCTTCACCGCCATGTATTCATTCTAACTGAAGCTAAGGATTATAGCTAATATATCAGAGAAAAACAAAGAAGACAGTATAGATCAATATATCACACTAGCTTAAAACTCAACCTCTACAGTCCTCCCTACAAGGTAATAGTGGTGCTTTTGTTGAAAGATGATATATGGTAACAGTTCATTATAAAATGGAAAGAACAATTTGTTCCTAAGAAAATATTGACAACGAAACATGTCTCAACACTTCCAGGGGGAAAATTCAGACAGATAATAGTACTGGCATTCAGAGAAGTTATTATGCAGAGATGACTAGGTCTCATTAGTCATTATTAGTATGTCATTGTAATTTTTCTCTCATCACACAGTTACATTTTTGGTGACATGTATTCATTTATCTGAAGAGTACAGAATTAACGAGACTATGGATTGTCATAATTCCTATCAAAATGTCACCTGAACAGCTTTTAAAAAATAACTTGAATATTTATAGATCTTTTAGAAGTATTTAGGTACCACTATCCTTTATATCTTTTTTTTTAAGCACAGGGAACCTATTTGACACAATTTTCTTGGGGGGAAGTGGAGTAGCTGTGTTAGTCTGTTGCAGCAAAACAACAAATCTAGTGACACATTAAAGACAAATTTATATGGATTAGGATTTCATGGATGTGTGTTTCCTCAGATGCACTTAATCAGATGTACATCTGAAAGAGAGGCTCAAAAATGTGATTCCCCTCTCCTCAAGTACCAAAGCAAGTACAACCTCAGTATGTAGGTTCATCTCAAGCCAGGGCTTCTGTCAAGCCTACTTAAAAATACTTACTTCATACCCTCCAAATTCCCCATCTTTCCTTACACACCCCAAAACAAGCTTGAGTGCTTCATCAGCTGAGTTTATTTTATGCTTTTGTTATTTCCAAAGCAGTGTCCTTATCGGTATAATTGTGTTTTGCTGATGGCCAGCAAGGGGAAGTGGACAGAATGTTTCTCAAATATTACTCCGTACAGTTGTTCGTGATTGAGATAATTAACACTATTCACGCTGAAGTCACCACAAATCAGGTTTCAAGAAGATAAATGGTTTTCAGTTGACACATCTGCTGATGCTCCTTTTACATCTGCCCCAAGCTGAAGCTGAAATTAATTTCAAGGTCTTCACATGGAATTGTTAGCAGCAGAGCTGTGTCAAGTCCTTATGGGTTCAGCTCCAGTGAGACTTTTCTGGAAAGGAAAAAAAAGCTCTTCTCCAAAACTAACAATAGTAGCAATAGTCCACTCTGGAAACATTTAAAATAATTGACTTAAAAATCATTTTTCTATACCAGAACTACATGTTACATTAAATTCATTGTTGTCACAGAAATTCAGTTATGTCTTCTGTAGAACTTCCCAAGAAAGTGATGCCAGTTTTGGCTGAATATTATGACCTGGAGAAATTCTTATTCCAGACTCATCACTATGGCTTTGGTGACACTGTAAAAGATAGCCAGGGTAATTTATTACCTGCATTTGATGTTATTGTTGATATTTTAAAGTAACTCATTACTATTACTTGCTGTTGAAAGAGTAACATTTTTTTAAAAAAAATGTTATGTGCCTTCATATCATTTCTGACTTATGGCAACCTTAAGGTGAACCTAACACTGGGTTTTCTTGGCAGGATTTGTTCAGAGAAGCTATGCAACTGCCTTCTACTGAGGCTGAGAGATTGTGGATTTGTCCAAGATCACCCAGTGGGTGAACGGGGATTTGAACTCTGCTCTCCAAAAGTCCTAGTCCAACACTCAAACAATTACACCACAATGGCTCTATTTATATGTTACTTTTTAGCTAATTCTTACATTGAGCAAACATTTCCTCACATGACTCCCTCACTGCAAAATGTTAAGAGTAACAAACGTTACTTACTATACTTTAAAAGTAACAAAATGTTGTTTCCAACACTTTCTATTTAATAAATTAAAAAAAATAGGTCCCAGATTACCCCCCAAAGGAACATGTAACAGGCCATACATTGCCTGTAATTAATTATTTGTAATTAATTATGTATATCTAAACTCTGGTGAAAACAGGCGCCCCCCCATGGAGGCACCAAGCAATGATCTATCAGCATGAAGGAATAATCAACACTACTTTGGTTGAAGCTATAGGCCCCAAAGGAGGATAGCAGTGGCAACTGGTGGCTTCCAAGTCAGTGGGCCAGTGACCCTTTTCTAGGCTTTAACGCAGGGATGGGTAACTGCAGAGGGTGCGTGGGGCATTTTTCACCCCTGTGTCCTAAATCAGGCGACACCAGCACAGCAAACATGACCAGAAGTGATGTCATATCACAAATTCCATCTGATTTGGGTTGGGGTTCTACATTTTAAAGGTACATGAAAGCCTTGGGGTTTATTGGGACAAAACTTTGTGTTTAAAGTTGTTTTTAGCCACTGGGAGTTTGGGAGCAAAAAAACATTCTTGTTTTAAAATTGGAGGTTTTTTAGGGACTGCAAACTGGAGCCCTGGGGGGCCACATGCATCTCAGAGGTTTCACTTTCCTCACCCGTGTGCTGCATCTATTAGGGATGGGCTTGAACACTTCCAATAGCTCCAAGACTATTCAGATGAAAAACCTGGAGTGGCTTTAACACTCTACAGACATGAAAGCCAACAGCCTCTACTGCTTTTTCACTTTCTAGTGTCTTTCTAACTGAAGTGTTTTGTTGTTGTTCTGTGCCTTCAAATAGTGTCTGATGTATTGCGACCCTAAGACCATAGGGGTTCTTGGCAAGGTTTGTTCAGAGGTGGTTTGCCATTGCCTTCCCCCTGATGTTGACAGCATGTGACTTGCCCCGGCCATCCAGTGGGTTTCATGGCTGGGGAATCAAACCCTGGTTTCCAGAGTTGTGGTCCAACACTCAAACCACTATGTCATGCTGGTTTACTGTACTCAAATTACAGGCTGCCAACAAAGCTGTAGAAGGGTAAAGTAGTCTGTAAAACCAGTATGTAGAGAGATCATGTAGCACCTTTGAGACTAAATGAAAGAAAGAGATTGGCAGCATGAGATTTCATAGACTACAGTCTACTTCCTCAGATGCATATGAAAGCTCATGCTGCCAACTTCTTCCTTTCAGTTAGTTTCAAAGGTGTTACAAGCTCTCTCTACATACTGGTTCTACAGACTACATGGCTGTATTTTTGAAGGGTGAACAGTATCTTATTATACCTTTGAACCAAAATGGTAAAGATCATAAGCACACAACTAATCTTTGTATTGGCAGTGGAAGTACCAGCTACAGCCCTCGATGCTGTTTTTTTCATGGCAAAATTGCCTTGAATTTTTCTTTTTCAAGAACATGCTTTTGCATAATAGATTATACAAACACTAGGATTGCTAAATGAAATCAAACAGCAGACTTCAAAGAGCACAGCAAAAAGTTTAAGATTTTTTAAAAAAGTTCTCCAACTATGCCAAAAGGGCAAGGAAAAGAACCCAATCCTATGGCTGATTCACCTTAAGCATCCAATTTTGACAGCAGGTTGCTGTTATCTGTAGGTGAGCATTTCTGAACAGCTCTCACCCCAGGTGAAGAAAATAGTGGCAAAAAAATCTCATGCCTAATTAAACTTGCATTTCCCACAGGCCAACTGATTAAACTACAGCATTTACAGCAGTTGGGAGTCAAATTTTCTTGGCTTAAGTTCCATCCATGCAACTAATAGACTAAAGAATATAGTGGAAACAAGAAAGAATTTGGCGGAACATTATTAAGGAAAAAAGATTCCCACCAAAATTAAATGTTCAACACAAGGTTTTGAGAATTTATGTTTGATGGGAAGGTATGCTGATAGACTGAAAAATGCATTTACAGAAATTATAATCTTTGAACAAGTATGTCTAAATGGTTGAGCTATCATTTAAACATACTTGTTAAAAGATTATGAACAAGATGTTGTTTTGAAATCATGGGGTATTTTCAACTATAGTCATTTTACTCATATACCCAGAACTTTGCTAATTACAGTTTGTCTAGGGTTTTGGATTTAATTCTTAAAAAATAAAAATAGATATTGGAAATAAAATATCAGATATGTGTAGTCTATTCTCGGAATTCTCTACCTCTCCCTTTCTCTCTGTATAAATGATTACATTTGTAAGCTTGATCATATGATCAGTTTCAATGATAAAAAAGAGGCGTTTAATTTTATCCCACAAATTTTGTATCTAGGCACTGAAGCATCAATTTAATCAAATAATTTGCCACTAGAAATTATTGTGTGATCCTATGCATACTTACATAAGTCCCATTATATTCAATGAATTCCCAGAAAAGGGAGTATGTAACACAAACATGTGAAGAGTAAGACCAGATTGAAATTTCCAAATCCAAAGTGGCAGATGTCCTTGTAAATGCCACATGATGAATCTGTCGCTGTTTTCTATGCTTTTTTATCCAAATACTTCCAGATTTCTATTTGTCACCCCAGTCACTAATAAATGTTGACACTAAAGGCTAAACAACCTCTGAAAATCTAACAGTTACAATCCTGATGGCAAGGTCACTGTAAAGAAGGCTGAAGTCTGCAATCTCCCGCTGTGCCAGGAATTCTCACTGAACACCTCTATGTGACACGAGCAGTAATGAAAGCACCTTCTTTCTGTTCCAATGATGAAAGGAATGCTGATGGCACCGAAAATTTATCTGACTTGATTAAGCCTTATCAACTGAACTGTGAAATGTCTGGGAACAGAAATAGGTCTGTCTGAAACACACAAAACAGTACCAGCAAATGTAACATATAACCACATTCCAAGTAACAGAGGGCGGCCCGACTCACCAGGCTGGCCTGGTTGCTGCTGCGGAGGAAGGAGCCTCCATCTGGCATGGCAGCCCGGTTCCAGCAAAGCCCCCAGCAGGCCTTGCGCTGGGCTAGCAGGGCTGGCATTAGTCAGACGGGTCAAGGATGGTGGTATGTCTTCCCCGGCACCAGGACCACAATTCCCAGAGGGTGCCAGGGGGTGGAAGTGCCACCTGATTGGGCAGTGCTGGAGGCAGGCAGTGCCTGTGGTTGGTGCAGGGGCTGGAGAGAGGCAGACTTTCCATCTCTCCCGGCCCGATTAGTCCGTGGGCCTACAAAAGGTCATGTGGCGCTCATAGCCAGCACCATTCTAGCTCAGCTCTTCCCACCCTCCCTTCCCTTCCTTTAATTGGAAAAAGGGGCTATGCTGTCACAGCTTTTCAGGGGGGCGGTAGCACAGGTCTTGGATCTGGTGGGCATGGTTTCCAGGGCTGTGTAGCACTGGATCGGGAGTCCATCAGGGACCCAGGGGTGCTGGAAGTGTTGTGGTGTTGCCATTGTGAGGCCAACACCAATTCAGCTTCCCACAAGGAGCAGAGATGTGAATATGCAATCAGCCGGTTACCTGACATGCGGATGGGCATTTAACCGGTCACCCCCTCTGTCATCCCAAAGCTTGGCCATAACCAAACAAATGGGTTCATCGATCAATCAGGGATTGATTGATGACAGATCCAGACCTCATGCTTTGTGGGCCAACCCTACATTACAGCTGTTGTCAATAAATCTGTGGCCTTTTCCTTCCAATTGAGATGTGTTGTGGTCATTCTTGTGTTGACTTCCCTTCATGGCAAAGTGCTGATATTCAAATACCAATAATGTTTTCTGCAGATACAATGAAAAGAGTGGCAAATTTCCTTCAAAGTGACTTCAAAAGCAAGCATATATAAACAGATAATCTCATCAAAAATAATGAAACTCTTGGGTCGGCAGGTTCAGGAAATCAGGGTGCTGAAATTGCAGGACCATTGAATGACAACATGAAAGGGAAGTCAATAATCACACATGACAGGTCATACATGCATCTAAGTAAACACAGATTCAACTTTTCCCCCTTCTGTTCAGAGCATGATAGATTTTACAACTACTCCAGGCAAATCGTTTCATTACCTAAGGGTCTCTGTGTTATCCATCTCAATATGCCATGCTGTGTTAGAAATCTATTCAATCTATTTTGTTCTATGAACAAAATTTGACATTTGTGAAAAATAGCTTTGCAGTCCTAAATGGGGCTGAGGGTGCAAAGTGGCAGATAATCCACCACTTTCAGATCTCTGCTGGTTCACACTTGCACTGGTCAAAGTGGGAGGTGTGTGCGTAGAAGGTGTTTTCCATCTACCATGTCCTACATTTGTATACCTATGCAAAACGATTATTATTACCACCTTATTGGTTATAAATAGTGAGGGAAATCATATCAGATCTGGGCTGGTACAGAAGGGAATGTAATCCTCAGACTCTTCCAGAAAATGAAAAGCTTTTGAGTCCACCAAAAACAAACATCCATCTTATCCCTGTCCTGTTCAAAAAATGTCCTTTTCCAAGAACTAATACTAGCTACTGCCATGGATGATTTTCACCCAAACAGTATTCCACTGGCACAACTGGGTCAACTTGGAGTTCCTCTTTAGCAGTGAAGGAATGGTTAGAGTAAGCAACCTTTGCATGCTTGTATGTACTTATTGGTAAATTGCATATTACTCTCTAGGACAGGGGTGGGCAACTGCAGAGGGGGCAGCAATGACTTTTGGCCCCTCCATCCTCTAGCAGCCATAGCACTAAAGCCACCAGATCCCCTAAAAATTGTAAAATAATTTTTCTGGACTGATTTTTTTTCACCCCCAACCCCGCATGACTGCAAAACAGCAGTTTCTCCTAAAGTCCCCTACTCTAACCTTCAGCCATTTTCTTTTCTCTTTCTCTCTTACCTTGACTAAACAATATGATTATGCAAACTAATTTGTAAATAAATGTATATGTTTTGCTTTATATGTGTTTTGCTTCCTATGTGTTTGCTTCTTTCTCTGCTAGACCTTATGAGTGGGTGAGAGGGTGGAGTGGCATGGGACTGGTTGTTGCTCAGCTTCTGTCTTGCCCATTTGATAACTCTGCTAGAGAGATCCAGTAACATATGAGGGGGTATCATAAAGTTTTAATTATCACCTTTAAAATTTGTTTACAAAGTTTGTTTTTACTTGTAGTTGTTAACTTATCACTATGTAGGCACCATCCAGATTTACACATTTTTCCCCAGCGTTTCTTGACCTTCTGAATACCGTTATTGTAGAAGTCTGCAGATTGCACCTTAAACCATTCTTCCACTTCATGAATGATGGGGGGTTGCAGGCTGCCAGAAATAGTGCAAATTGAGTCCACTTTTAGGGTTAGGGTTAGTGCTAGGGAATCATGGGAATTGTTGTTTTTTTTCTGAGACATTGAGACTTCTCTGTCAGAGAGCTCTGGTGCCACAATAAAATACACTTCCCATGATTCCCTAATCCTAACCCTAACCCTAAAAGTGGACTCAATTTGCACTATTTCTGGCAGTCTGCAACCCCCCGATGTCATCTGTGTCGTCAAATTGGCAACCCCGCAATGGATTTTTCATTTTTGGGAAAAGAAAAAGTCACTTGGTGATTATGACACTGACAAAATTTCATCAATATACCATAATAACTTCTAGGTGATAATTAATACTTTACAATACCCCCTCGTACTTCTCCATCTTACACTTTAGTCACTTCTGGCACAACCTGTAACAAAAATAAAGGACACAATGAACTGAATTTCTCAACATCATGCACTCAGGGACCAATGATGATGACACTGGCAAAATTTCATCAAAATACCATAATAACTTCCAGGTGATAATTATTACTTTACGATACCCCCTTGTATATCATATTTTTTTCAACAGGAATATTTGTCCATTTTCTTAATCCCTTCTAGGCAGCTTTTCTGATATTAGGATTTCTCTGTAAGCTTTTAAAATAAGGAAGTGGAATTTGTAACAGGAAGAAACGTCTGATTTTTAATAATAACGAAATCCTATACATGCTTAATTAGGACTAAGTCCCAGTGGACATATTACTTTTAAAACTATTTTTGCTTACAAAAAGAGCCACCTCAAATTGGAGGCAATTTATTTAACACTGTTTTTTCACAGTTATTTGGAACCAGAAATGAAAAAGGAAGTATCTAAAACCTAAATGATAGATTATCCAGCAATGTACTTTCCAGTGTTCAAGATCCATCTACAGTGTTTAACACACAAGTACATTGTGCTCTGCAAAGGTCCCCAGAAATGTAGATCAAAAATTCTTCAGCAGGTTTTATTTTGTCTTGATGAGAGAAAGTGGGAATTCAGGATGACTAGCCTATTAATTGATCCTTCAGTGCTCTCCATAAATTGCCTCAGTCCGTTTTTGTCCCTGCTATGGGTTAGCTTTAATTACTAGTTTCTTGTCTTTCTTTCTTTTCTTTTTTCCTGATTTTTAAAATATTTTACACTGCTCTTAAAAAATATTGCTGCTTTTCAAAAAGGCAAAAAACCAACAACCCACAAAACAACTCACTGCTCTTCAAAAAGGTAGAGCAGGGAATCATCATAACCATGATTAGCAAATCACACAATGACTTAGAAGATACAATGGTACTGTATCTTAACCTTAATATCAACACAGAGTCACATATGCACAATAAACCAGCAGCTATTAGAGATGAACACATATTGCAACCAATAGCCTTTTCCTCCATTGTAAAGCTTCTGAATGTTCATCTCAACTGTATAGGTCCCTATATTGATCCAGTCTTCTTTGCTAAGATCCAACTGAGGACCAGGTAAGACATCACAAAGCATCAAAAGAGTCCTAAGTAAAAAAAGAAAAAGTTCTACTGACGTCACATCCCACTAATGGGAGATGACTAATTCTACAAGTTCCAACTTCAGAGCCTGCATCTTTATAGGAAGGACTCAGTTTGGCCAAGGTCAGAGTTGTCAAAAATCCTGCAGGCAGCAGTTTTCTCACAATAGCTGCTGTCTTGGCTGACTTTCAGTGGCGCCCACTAAGACATCCACTACTTGCTGTCAACTAGTGTCTGCCTTCTGTGTGTCTCCTTAAGTTTCACATGGCCAAGACAGGATAAAACCACCACTCCAGATTGAGAATACAATGGTTCTTCTTCTTACCTCCGATGTTTTTGTGATGCATTTTCCTTTCCCTGAACACTGAAGGTCATCTGGCTTGCTTCCTCCAGACAAGCACGTGCTGACTTTTACTATCACCGTCAAGCGTAAAGCCACAATGCATTTGGCAATGGAATCATTCACAAAACCTGAGGAAAGAGAATATTGTTATTGCTGTTGCTGTTGTGATTTGGGTTTTTCTAGCCGTGCTTTGTTTTAGTTTGTTGTAAACTGCCTTGAGACATGTGTTGGATATAAATCTGAGAGATACAGTTAATTCTCTCCCTGGCTTAAATTCCACCCAAACATCTACTAGTCAAAAAAGGAAGAGCAGAAATGGATATTTTACCTCCAGATTTTCACACTATCTGGCAAATAAATCTTGTGGGTGTCGGAGGGACTGGCTATACCATTTAAGCTAAGAAAAGTGTTTATGGGTTGGTTTCAATGCCGTCACCATGACCCAGTTCATATCAGAGATAGCCACAGCTGTTTTTGAACAAAAGGAAAAGGTTTAAGATCAAGGCTTGTTATCTCCTATAGCATGTCTAGTTTAGTTCGTACAGAAAATACAAAGTTCAAAAATCCAGGATCAGTCTAGATCAGTATGCAAAGGGGTCTTGTAGCACCTTTGTGACTAAATGAGCAACAGAAAGAAGTCGGTAGCATAAAATTCATTGACTTAAGCCTACCTCCTCAGATACATGGAGTGAAGTATCTAGGAAAAGATAGGCAGACTTTCTATGTGAATAGCAATAGAAATGCAAAACTTGTGATGAGGTTACAAGTTCAGTTTTAATAGTCACTGGGGGACAAAGGAGAGATGTTGGCCATGTAATGTGCCAAGAAAGTTTGATGAATTGGAGTTTGTAGATATATTCCAGTTCTGCTGTTTCTCTTTCCAATCTTCCTTTTCAGTATTTAGTTTTTAGGGTTGTTGTTGTTTTGTTCAAGGACTGCTGTTCATGCAAAAAGGATATCTACACATTTAAGGGAAATTTACATTTCTGGATAATCCTAACAGAATTCTACCTTCCATACATTTGAGATAGGAGGGCCATTTTTTTCCCCTAACTGTCCAGGGCCCTGTAATACATCCCCCCCCCCCCACACACCAAAAACCCCACACAACAACATTATAGCCCCCCTCTCCCTGTGATTGAGGTGTTACAACAATTAGGAAACACTACAGCACAATACACAATTAAAATTAGATTTCTAAATCCCTCACACTACCCCACAACCCCTCCCACCCAATCATAAAAAAGAAAAAGAAGCAAATTAAAAACAATAACAATATAACATGAATAGCAATATAAAATACTAATTAAAAGCAAAGAAAATAACAAATTAGCTAAAATTAGAGGTAATTAGAAGTGAAACATTATCTCGGGTAGGCGGGGGATATCAATATCAGTGGAACGGAGGCTAATCTGGAAAGGCCTGCCAGAAGAGATCCGTCTTAACAGCCTTTTTAAAGGCTTCTGGAGTGGTAATGTGACAAATCTCCTCTGGCAGGCCGTTCCATAACCCAGGAGTGGCAGATGAAACGTCCCTCTGGGTTACCACAACCAATCTGGTCTTCTTACGCTGCAGCAAATTCTTCCAGAGGACTTAAGTGTGCAGGGTGGATTATATGGAGGAAGGCACTCCCGCAAGTAGTCTGAACCTAGGCCATTTAGGGCTTTAAAGGTTATAACCAACACCTTGCCCCATGCCCAGAAACTAATTAGAAGCCAATGGAGAGATTTTAAAACAGGTGTTATATGATCGGCTCTAGATGTACCTGCAACCAGCCTGGCTGCCATATTTTGCACCAATTGAAGTTTCCGAACTTGACACAAGGGTACCCCATGTAGAGTGTGTTGCAGAAGTCAAGACAAGAGGTTACTAGCAAATGTACCACTGCTTCTAGGTTGCCTGGCTCCAGGAAAGGTCGCAGTGGGCGTATCAGCCGAAGCTGATAACAGGCACTCCTGATCGTCGCGTCTATCTGAGATGTCAAATGGAGAGACGAGTCCAGGAGCACCCCCAAGCTGTGAACACAGCCCTTCAGGAGAAGCATGACCCTATCCAGAACTGGTTGACAAATCTCCATTCCCGGGTTAGGGGTCCCTATAGCAAGTATCTCCATCTTATATGGATTCAGTTTGAGTCTGTCTTCCCTCATCCAGTCCATTACTGCCTTAAGACATTCATTCAGAGGGGAGATGTCATCCTTAGTCACTGCAGCAGTCCAAGACATAGAGAAACATATCTGGGTGTCATCAGCATACTGATAACACCCCGCCCCATATCTCCGGATGATCTCACCCAGCGGCTTCATGTAGATGTTAAATAGCATAGGAGAGAGGATGGCACCCTGAGGGACACCAGATTTTAGTTCTCTTTTAGAAGAGCAACTGTCTCCCAGCTTCACCATCTGGAGTCTGCCTGAGAGATAGGAACGGAACCACTGCAATGCAGTATCCCCAGTTCCCAACACTCCCATGTGTTCCAGAAGGATACCATGGTCGATAGTATCAAAAGCTGCTGAGAGGTCCAAGAGCACCAACAGGGTCACACTTCCCCTGTCGATGCCAAGACGGAGACCATTGACTAAGGCGACCATGGCAGTCTCAACTCCATATCCTGTCTCAAATCCAGAATGAAATGGATCTAGATAATCAGTTTCCTCCAAGACTGCTTGAAGATGAATGGTGACTGCTCTCTCAATCACCTTGCTCAAGAATGGCAAAAGTGAGACCAGCCTGTAGTTGTTTTTGCCCAGGGGATCTAGGGAAGGCTTTTTTAAAAGTGGTTTAACCACTGTCTCTTTTAAACTAGATGGAAATTGGCCTTCCCTAAAAGATGCATTGATTATGTGCCTTAACAGCGCCTTAGTTGCACCTCCCCCAGACGGTCAGCCAAGACGGGCAGGGATTGAGAGAGCAGGTTGTCTTTTTCACACTGCCAAGGAGCTTGTCCACATCCTCAGTACTCACAGATCCAGTATGACAGTATTCATGGAGTCACTGGATACCTCTCCTGTCACTTCTGCAGTAATGCTGGCATCCAAGTCAGCTCTTATCTGAGAGATTTTATCTGCGAAGTGGTTATTTAAAGCATCACAACAGGCTTTAGTTGGTTCTAGTAAAGGGTTCTGGGTGGGGGAGCATTTGTGTTAGATCCCTTACCACCCTGAACAGCTCTGCTGGATGAGACTTCGCAGGCGCAATACATGTAGAATAGAAAGACTTCTTAGCTGCATCTATTGCCACTCTATAAGAATCAAGAAAATCCCTATGACGTGTCTTGTCAGAGTCGAGTTTTTCACCAGCAGCGCTCTAGTCGTTGTCCAGCCCACTTCATTCTCCTAAGATCTTCCGTATACCAAGGCTTACAGTTTGAAGCGGGTTGGAAAGGATGCTTAGGAGTGATAGTGTCAATAACTCTGGTAAGATCATTATTACAGGTATTAACTAAGGCTTCGACAGAATCGCTGGCATTACCAACCATTAAACCCTCTACGGCTTCCTGGAACCGAATGAGTTCCATCAGTCTTCGAGAGCGGACCATTCTAATGGGTCCTCCACCCCCGACGGGGGGAATAGTGGCCTTCAGTCCAACCTTGACCAGGAAATGATCCATCCATAACAACCATCCATCCATACTAACTATCTCCGCCCTCGGATATGCCTGTTCCGAAGAAAGGACCACATCTAGGGTATGTCCTGCACAATGTGTGGGCCCAGAGACTAATTGGGTTAGGCCCATGTTTGTCATGGAAACCATGAACTCCCAAGCTGCACCAGTTAAGTTTGTTAAAGCAGCCTCAAGTGGAATGTTGAGGTCACCCAGGATTAGAAGCCTAGGCGACTCCAACACCAGCTCAGAAAACAGTTGTATCAGCTCAGCTAGGGAGTCTGTTAGACAATGGGGTGGACGGTATACTAACAGAATCCCCAGACTATCCCTAGTCTTTAGGCTTAGGTAAATACACTCGATGTGGAGTGTTTTCCAGACAGGTATCCTGGCCAAAGTAAGATTACCTTTGTGGGCCATGGCCACTACTCCCCCCCTCACCCATGCCCCCTTACCTGCTCATCAATGGAGTACCTGGCTGGTAGGGCCTGAGCTCAAGTTACAGAGCTGTCATCTCCCAGCCAGGTCTCTGTAAAACATACCAGGTTGGCTGCTTCATTCATCAAAAGATTGTGAATGATATGAGTCTTATTTTTAACCAACCTGGCATTGCACAAAAGCAAGGAAAAGTTCATTGGATGGTTTTGCATGCTCTCCAGTTCTTTTGGGGTTGCAGGGTGAATGGAAGGCAAGATGGGTTTCGAACATCGATCTCACCTTCCATTATAATAGTATTTCACCCTGTTCATTCAATACCTTCCACCATATTGGCTATGGTTACTGCTTTATTTCCTGGAAATTTGCTACAGAGTGGCAGACAATGATTCACCGATCAGCACCAGTCTATGGACCACCATTTTGAACAGAAGCATCTTAGAATTTATTCACAAGTGTTCTTATCCCAGAAAATGTATTTAGACATGATTTTCAATAAAGGAAACTTCAGATGATGAATGATTTCAACAAAAGGGGAGCTAGAAACACTGCTGCTGAGGAAGATGCAGAAGAAATTAGCCTGCTTATCCAAATGTTCTTTTTTGGGGGGTGGGGGGGCATGTGAGAGAAACCTCCTACAAATCATTCCAATGAAGAGAATACTCAGTCACCATGGAATACTGAGTGTCCAACCTAACTGGACATTCACCTTAACTGTGACTAGCTGGAACCATAAATAGGGCCATTTTTATGAGAAGGTAATATATATTACAACATTTTCCAATCTGTGACACTGCAACTTACACTTGTTAAGAATTTCTGTGCACAACTCTAAAAACACAGAGAGAAATGCACATAGAGAGAGCCAACAGCAATAGACACACTGGGAACAATCATCACGCTTATCCAGAACATTCTTTCTTTGTTGTTCATCCCATATTCTTCCACTGTTTTTATGTATAGTAAATATTTAGAGGCCAAGTGACAATTCATTTCTGATACTCATGCTGTTTCTTCCTCACCTCAAGCCATAACCTATGTGCAACATAACTGTTGGTATTGCTGAAGAAAACTGAAATATACATGAGATTATGATTTCTCTCAGACCAAACACCCAGAACTTTAAGGAAACAAAGATAGTATTTTAAGGCAAATTACCATGATTATGCAAAAGGATTACACACACACACTGAATTCTTTTTTTCATGAGGCAACAGAATAAAATTTTTTAAATGTACTGCTGCTTTCCCCTCAAAGAGATAATGCCTGTCTAACAAACAGAGCTAATCCAGAATCCTATATTCTCAGTGTTTTGTAATGTTATAATGTGAGAAGAACTTGCATTTTTATTAGGCACATCATATATTTGAAAAGACAGGATTTCAACTTATAGAGAAATTTTGCTACACATTTGGAACACTACATTTTGTAAGATAAAACTTCAGCCATTAGTGCTCTTCCAAATATGAAGTAGAGATCTTGAGTTCATTGAAAGGGGTGATATAAATGTAACTAATAAATAAAATAATATATAAATGTTGAGAATGGAGAATGAAACAAGTTGCTGTCATGTGCATCAGTCAATAACAACAAAGTCAACAAAGGTCCACCAGTACCAGAAAAGTAGTACAGCTTGCCAACATCCCTAGCACTATCGACCAAAAGACCCCATGCAACTATTACGACTTTTCCTGCAACAGAGACTGATACAAGCAATCAATAAATAGAACATTACAAATGAAAGGTAATGACATTTAGGTCCCATGCAATTTCCATTAATGAGAGACGGGTGACTTCCAAACAAACACCATACTAGTCCACATGGGCAATTGCACAAAAATTATCCATAGTACACATCAATATCTCAAAATAAAGGTCAGCCTGGGTGATTGCACAAGGACAACTGCACAATAAATGTTATATATGATGCTTGTGGGTGACTGCACAATAAAAGTCACCCATGATCCTCATCCTGGCCAGAAATAGATGGGACTCCTGGAAGAAAACTTAACTGTGGTTATATGCAGGACAGAAAACCAATGTGATACACTTCTCCCAATACAAAATAATTGCTATATTAGCAACTGAAGAGTGAGTGTGGTGTAGTGGTTTAAACATTGGACTAGGGACAACTCTGTAGTATCCTGCCTGCATTTCTGACCTGGATCAGTCCCCAGGCCAGCACGAGGATGGGCAGGTGTTCACATGCCCACACGCCACCACACCTTGGATCTGCCACTGCCACATACCCCTTACCTGCCACCACTGTTGCATCTGCTCCCCCGCTGCAGCTTGTAAAGCTAGAAACAGGGTACTTGGCTACACCCAAATGTCCTGGTACCCCTTTCCAACTGGCTGCACTGGGGACCTTCAGAGAAGACACGTGGCACCGGCAAGTAAGAGGGGTGCAGGTTCATGCAGTTTGCCGGCTGTTGTTGTGGAGTTTTCAGGAAGCTCTGCTGCAAACAACCAGTCTTTTGGCTTGTGTTAAGGACCTTATGGGCTTGGGTCAGTCCAGGACTGCTGGATTGGTGTCCAGACTGGCCAATCCTGGCCCGGGGCTAATGGCCTGCATTGTCCATACAAGATGATGGCAGACTACAGCGAACATGGTCCTTTTGACCCATACACACAGCCCCCTTGATTCTAGGAAACTAGGGTTTGAATCCTTACTTGGCCATGGAAACCCACTGGGTGGCCTTAGACAAATAACAATCTCCTACCCTCAGAGGAAGGCAATGGCAAATTCCCTCTGAACAAATCTTGCCAAGAATACTCCATTACAGGGTTATCTTAGGGTCACCATTAGTTGGAATCATAGAATTGGAAGAGACCACAAGGGCCATTCTGTCCAATTCCCCTGCCATGCAGGAACTCAAAATCAAAGCATCCCCAACAGATGGCCATCCAGCCTCTGTTTAAATAACCCCAAAGAAGGAGACTCCACCACACTGGCCCGGGGCTTAAAAATAATAGTTGAATCTTCTCTGCCCAACTTTTGTGGTGCCACTTTTCCTCCATGAAAGGGATATTCAACAAGTTTCAGGTAAACAAGCAATTTCTAAGAATCTCAAGATGGTGAGGAGGCCAAGCATTGGTCAGCTGAATGCTTTGTGTAAGAACTCAAGCTGTGGCTTGGCTGCTCCTGGCAGTCTAGTAGCATCCTTTTGTAATTCTGTGCAAAATGTCGAAGAGGAATATAGTTATGTCATCTCACAGCATTGTTCCACCACGTTCCTGGACAGAAAAGTTACTTCCCTCTCTCTCTAACCAAATATATTTATGCAAGACACAGTGTAGATCTGAAAGAGAATTTTGATCTTTGGAATCGAAAGATCTTTGGAAGAGACCCTTCTCTCACCATCTTCACAAGCATGCTGGGTGGAAACACAAAAGAGGACCTTCTTGGTGGCTACTCCTAGGTTCTGGAATGTCCTTCCCAGACAGGCTAGATGTCTTTGGTCAGTAAGCAAAGACCCTTTTTCTCCCCACTGGGACACCCTTTATGGAACTCACTGTTTTCAAAAGAAAGGGTTTTAATAGGATGCTGCACTATTTCAGTTTTAATTTTTAATGTATATTCTAAAAAAATAATAATGTCATTGCTATTTTTATTACATTGTGTTTTTGTCTATACAGAATTTAATTTGATTTGTAAACTTCCTTAAGTCCCAGTTCAAAGTGATAAGAATGAGAGAAATAAAGTGCCTCATCACCATCAAAGTGGTTGCTTTGCTACATTTGGCATCTGTGGGATACACCTACACTGTAGAAATAATGCACTTTAATACCACTTTAAGTGTTGTGGCTCCATCCTATGAAATCCTGAGATTTGTAGTTTTACAAGGTTTTTAGCCTTCTCTGACAAAGAATGCTGGTGCTACACAGAACTACAAATCCCAGGATTCTGTAGGATGGAGCCTTGGTAGTTAAAGTGGTGTCAAATTGCATTATTTTTACAGTGTAGATGCACCCCATATTCCTCATCTACCTAACCTCCCAAGAATATTGCATAATTTCAATATTTATGCTTTCCTGTCTTCTATGACCCTACAGTCTCTTTTTTCCACAACGAAAGTCAGTGGATTTAAAAAAATTAAAAACAAAAGATGGTGTCTTGTACAGATTTTTATTTTTAAGCTGGGTTAAATCATCTCCAAATTAATGCTCAGCCAGGTCACCCTACAGAACAAACTGAACCTTTCTGAGAAGAAAATCTGCAGTAGCCTCTAATACTGAAATACATTATAGGAAGTTTTTTTAAAAGTGTGGTATACATTCATTTACTCTTAATACAGAATAGGACTGAAATTCAGTATCTGAGCATGCCTGGTATTTTCTGATGTTTACAAAATTAGTTGTTGGTTCACTCATCTGAAACAGATGGTTAACATGCTCTTCGGGACCACTACCTGAAGGAATCTTATCTCAAGCCTTCTCGGCACATTTATTCCTAGTAAAATTATGCCTTTGGCACTCTATTAAAATTTATTCACACCTGGTTTTTCACCTTTACTTGTAATTTTTCCATTACCTCTCCTATCTTCCTGAGATAATTTGGCTAGAACATTCCTGTTATTTCAGAACTACATTTAAGCACTCATGTTCTGCTATCTATTTTTAGCTGTCAGGTAGGAGAACAATTTCAGAAACATGTTTACACTATCTTGCATCCACAGTGCAAGAAAATAATTCAGTGTCTTTTTATAATTAAAGGCAATTTTGTCCAATCTTTCCAAGACCCAATTAAAATATAACAACCTCAAATGTCTTCCTGCTGATGAATCAAAAGCTAAATTACTTAATTAAGAAGGAAATAGGAAAGTATCACCATTATTTGGCTACCTAACACAAAAGCACTGGGTAATGCAAAAACTCAAACACAGGTTAGGAACCAGGTTACCCTTTTTCTTGTTCATCAGGGTGGTGTTGTTGTTTTTAACTGATTTATGAAACCTGGGCAGTTGTTGTCGAGATCTGAGGTTATGTTCTCATTTGGTTTTTCCTACTCATTCAATAAGTGGAATAAAAGTATTGTTCACTGTAAGCCAGGAATCTTGACTTGTTTAATGTGTAAATATGGACATTGTGTGATTTCAATGGAATGATGCACTGAATTAAATTGTCATCATTTTGTGACAATTTTCACCTAGAAAACTAAAGGAAAGTCCTTAGCCATTGATTTCATTCTCAAAAAGATACATATGGTTTTGTTTCAGGACTGGTTCATAGCTTTCAAATCACTCAGAATTACAAACACAGAAACTGGTTATTGCAGCCACAGGACAAACAGCATCTGGCTAAGACCAAAGGGTCAGTGAAGCTGCTCAGTTGCCTCCAACTCTATAATGACTGCAAGAACAAACAGCATATCTGAAATGTGTTAGAATGCAAAAAGCCAAACAAAAGTAGAGTTACTAAGTGAACAAATCTATTTATTGAACTGACCTTGTGCCAAAAATGTAGCCAGATATTACAACTTCAGTATGAGCATTTCTATAACACAGTTGATGTACACACTTATTTTAACTGGAGTTCACCAAGGATGTTTTGTTTCCTGGAAGACACCACATTGTCCGATAAAGCTATCCACTCCCCTGAATGAAAATGTGAAGTTTTAGTCTGATTTTGTATCAGCCTTGTTGGAAACCACCTTTTATTCTATGTCAGGAGAAAGGAAGGATATATATTAAATAAATAAGTTGTGTTTTGGTGAGGAAGAGGCATTTCCTTAACACTGTCCTATGTTATGTATTTCACAAAACTGAGAAATAAAGATTTAAAAAACAAAACAAAAAACCCAAAATGGATTGAAACCTGAACTGTCAACTTTAAGCCAAAACTTTAAAATCTGCCATAGGACAATTTGGTCCAATACAGTATTGTAAGAAAAGTCCTTTTGGATAAGATCAAAGCAGTTGTCATGGGAATGGTGAATTCCCTCCAGGTTTTACTTTGATACTTTGTTCAAGATGGTGAACTAGGTTCAAAACCTTGGAGATCTCATTGAGATTCACTGCTCCACTGACATGGAAGCCAACCAGCGGCCAAGAGACCAAGGCCAGCATCCTATCTCCTAGTGTGGCCCTCTATCATTGATCTCTAGCAATTGTTTTTCCAAGACAAGCATCCTCTAGAACTAGAAGTGACTTGAGGCACACAACATGGGGAAGGAAAGCAACAAAAAGAAGCACCTATTTCAAGGAGGCACCTGACTGTGCTTCAAATGGAATTCCTTGGGAAATTTCCTTTCCTGAGGTACTTCTAAACAACCAGTTTCAACCTCTTATCTCCAAACTGCTTGTAACTTAAGCTTCCTGACTACCAGCAGAGACAAGCTGCATGATCAAATCAGAAGATATTTCTTGAGAGTTTCTAGATGCAAGGCATTATTTCTAGTGAGATATTGTTTGTACAGTGAACTCCTTGATTGGTTAATTACAGCCTTGGTGCAGATGTCTGTTCATTTCTTTTCAGTGGTATTTGGGCATCTTTGAGCAAATGTTAATTTTGTTGATTACATACCAAGAAGCAACACTAAAGCAAATTAATGTCTCTGAATGATTTGTGGTTTTGCATATCAGAACTATCCAGAAGAACCTGCAGTAGAGTTACCAAGCTGAATAATGTAAACTTTGCAGCAGCACATCAGGAAGTGGCAGGCATCAAGGGGAGGGGGGCTGCATTACTCTGTTACATCTTCTTCGTTCCAGTGAGGGGAAGGATTAAAAAGAGCTTTTAAAAGCCACTCACATTTCTATAGAATTAGTTAATTACTTTTAGAATTTCACAAAATGCTTTTCAAACTTATTTATCCTCATGTGAGAGCAGAATGTGTATGCATATCGAAAGATGGGTGAGTAGGATTGCTATTTATTTGGTGAGGAGGGATGAGGTTTGGTAAAGTTCTTGAATTTCATGTTTATAAGGATATTATCACACTTCATTTTGCGCCCGATCTGGGCACGGGCTGGGAATGGGCTTGAATGTGTGAAAATGGATGTTATTGCACACAAAAACATTGCCGATGCTGCCGGGTGACTACAGCCCATCTCCGAGCCATGCTTATCTCGCTGATTTTGCAAGGACAGAAGCTCCCTGTCCTTGAAAATCAGTGGGCTAAGCATGTTTCAGAGACGGGCTGTAGTCACCTGGTGGTATCGGCTGTGTTTTTGTGTGATATATAGAGATGTGCATTCTGTCTGTATTGATCCTCAAGAAATTAGCAAAGCAGCAACATCACAACAGAAAATGGCAGGGATGATGTCTTCTGTCCTCCTGCAGAGATGACCTAGATCCAAAGCACACTGCAGAAATAATCCAGTTTGACACTGCTTTAACTGTCCTGGCTCAATGCTAGAGAATTCTGGGAGCTGTACTTTTGTGAGACATTGAGCTTTCTCTGTCACAGAGCTCTGGTGCCACAATAAACTACAATTCCCAGTATTCCTCAGTACTGAGCCAGGGCAGTTAAAGCAGTCTCAAACTGGATTATTTCTGCAGTGTGTTTTAGACCTTAGGTCCTAATACTTGGGAATAGGTTTCACTGAATACAGTGGAAATACTTTTAAATAAACATGCACAATATCCCAGAATTAGTTGGGCATGTTGCTGTTTTTGTTAAGTCTTCAAGTTGTTTCTGACTTATAGTGGCCCTAAGGCAAATGTATCATAGGATTTTTTTGGCAAAATTTATTTAGAGGAGGTTTGACATTGCCTTCCTCTGGGGTTCTGTATGACCAGACCAAGTTCACCAGGGCAGTTAAAGTGGTCTCAAAACTGGATTATTTCTGCAGTGTGTTTTGGACCTACGACTATCACAGACAGTGTCAATGAGAAGGCAGGAAGAATTAAAGAGATGAAACCATGCCCAGAATAGGCCTAAAAGTGCTGAAAGTGGTACCCAGTCTGAGGGCCCTTTCAAACTACAGAAATATAACACTATGATTCCACTTTAACTACCATGGTTCCATCCCATGGAATCTTAGGATTGACAATATAGGAAGAGGCATTTAGAATTCTCAGCCAGAGAGCTGTGGTGTCTTACTAAAGTACACACTCGAGACTCCATAGGACATT
Organism: Phrynosoma blainvillii; assembly: GCA_026167975.1. Lineage (NCBI taxonomy): Eukaryota > Metazoa > Chordata > Lepidosauria > Squamata > Phrynosomatidae > Phrynosoma > Phrynosoma blainvillii. Next base: position 46,924,178 of record JANUYF010000003.1, on the reverse strand, counting down.
GCCAGGCAACTAAAATGGAACCATAGTGCTATAATTGCACAAAAGGGTCCTGAGCCTGGGCACAGCGTTTCTAGTCTCTTCAACTAGAAGAGAGAACGAGAACTTCAAGGGGAGGGGAGAGAATCCTTTGTAAGAAAAAATATGGAAAAAATGAACAAAATTCCGCCCCCTCAAAGCTGTCCCCATTCCCACCCTACAAGTACATATGTCATTTTGTGCTGGTTTGGATGCGATATGTCTTGGAAATAGCAAATCACTGAGCAAACAACTCTTCATTATGGAGAGAAGAATATTTCTAGAAAAACAACAAAGTACTATTATTATCACAACTCCAATTTCACGTTCCAGTTACAGCAAACCATCTGTCCCATGGAGGCCAATTTAATTAAACCTATTGGAAAATGTCTCCAAAACACTTTTTGTATTTTACACTGCTTAAAATAATGCATACAGAAATGTATTCTGTTTATTTAGTCAATAAACTTAACCTTTCGCCAATTCTAACTGCAAGCTGCAGTTAGAATTAATAAGAGTTCCAACTGTTTGTTATTTTTCTGATTTAAATATGACCAAAAGCTGTAAGAGTAGAACCTGCTAGATAAAGACAAAAGCCTTTCTCATCCTGCAGCTTGTTTTCTCTGAGTGGACACCTAGATCTCTCACAAGAAGCTGAAACAGAGCCTGAAAGGAATACTTTTATACTTTAAAAATGGCTTAAATCATATTTTTTCTTAGTTACTTTACTTAATTGGTTTTGAATATAGCCTGACATGTCAATGAAATATACAGTAGCAGGTACACATATGGTATATGTATCAAACTCTTCAACCTAATCCAGTCTTGACCAAGAAACAGCACACAACATGAATAGAGTTCTATTGTAGTTTCTTGCTTAAAAGAACAATACTTCATAACTGAACATAAAATGCTATGATCCCTGAAATGGAGTCCCAGGGGCTTTAAGATATTGTGGAGCTCTATGGATAGAGATAGGACAGTCTGCTGTGGAGGTTTTTTCCTTGAATAGAATTAGATGTGTTTCCAACAGGTATTTTAAGCTTTAAACACCTTTTGCCACTAAAACCTTATGGGGGAAGAGTGTGCAAGAGGGTGGTGATCTCCACTGAGAAGGACCACTTTGTGATGTTACCAACAGTATTCTACTGGTTGAGAAACAACCAATAATACCTCTTCTGAGGATCTCAAGTGTCAAGTAGGCACACATAAAGCAAGGCAGTCTGCTAGGTTTTTTATATGTCAGTTTTTCTTGATTTCTGTTACTTGTTGAATACTGCTTGTACAGTGGGTCCTTGGTATCTCCTAAAGTTTAACTTCAGGACCTTCAGTGGATACCAAAATTAGTGGATGGTCAAGTCCCATTATATATAACGGTATAATAAAATCATGTCATTTGTATAAAATAACAAAATCAAGGTTTTCTTTTTCTTTTGGCGAGAGAAGAATATTTTCAAGCCTTGAATCGTTGAATCTATGGATGTAAGATCAGTGGATATGGAGGGCCAACTGTATCATATTTTATTGTCTTATGAAATGAATTATGTTATTTTGTTCAGTAAACTCACCAATGAAGTAGTTGTCTCCTAACGTAAGCATCTCCTCCGTCAGGACAAGTCCACCCATTGCTTGGAGAAGAGTAACACTTGTGGCATCTATAAGTGAGCACTGTTTAAATCTGTCTGTTGTTACTTTCCATAGCAAGATAAGAGAAGCAGTGGCATCTTGTCTTATACTAAAGACAAAAAAAAATTAAAAATACTAAACAAAGATTACAAAAGAAAATGTTTTAAAACTCTTGGCATACAGCACATTGCTCAAGACACTGAAACAGCACATATTATCAATAGCATAGATTAAAGACCAAAAGATGGATAATTCAGAGCAACAAGTATTAAATACACAGTATTTCACCCAACAGTAAAACCCTCAAACAGGTTGAGAAGACAAAAGTGAACACACACTTAAACCTGCAACTTTAAACACATATATCTTTGGAAAAGTCCCAATGAACATCACTGCTAGCATCCTGTTGTGTGCTATGCCAGGGTAACTACATTGGTGTATGTGGTGGCGGCAGAAGGGAAAAGGCCCCCAGAAGCATCACCTGTGCAGGAAGTAAGGCACTGGAGAAACAGCCTGTTAGAGATGGAAAATTTGGTATGTCTTCTCTCTAGGGATATATTATAACATGCTTTTTGAGTCTTGAGAAACCCTGATGGTTAGACTCCTGGACTGACATGAATCTTCAAAGATATCTTCATAAAATCCAGACATGGTTGTTTTGCACACAAAGAACCAACATTTTATGTGGAGGAAACATCACTTTTATGTTGAAAATAATATTTCAACATAGAAATATTAATTCCTGCAGAGTAAATGCTGTTATCTTTGCAGAAAATAGTGTAACTGGGGATTTGTTTTGCATAAAATTTTAACATGGTTGATTTGCATAGAAAATAGCATTTTTCTATACAGGAACTAATGTTTCTGAACTGAAATTTTTTGTTCCATGCAAAAAATGTTGTTTCCTGCACATAAAATGTTATGTTCTGCACAAAACAACCACATGCAAATTTGAGGATGAATAAGTCTTGAATTGTGGATAGCTTTCAAAAAGTGCATGGTTTTGGAAGACTTTCTCACAGAGAGAAGAAAACTGCTGGAACTACTTGTTGCTAACTTTGAGAAGTAATGTAGTGAAGAATTACATCCCTATTTCATTCAACATCACTGCATAAAGTTCAGCCACTGGCACAGTGTACCAACAGAATTCTAGCCAAAGCATCTTACTACTGAGTACACATGTATTAGGAATGCAGTATATATTGAAGAGGGAGTGGTGGTAAATTTTAGAATTAAGCCTTGTGAACCAAGGAAATAAAAAGATATATGGAGGATTATATGCAGGAGTGTAGATACCAGGGGAAGGGCAAATGAGGGCATTGTCCTGCCAAATGATAATTCTGCACCCCAAATAAAAATCCCTTTCTGTCATGTTTAGCTGACCAAGATTTGAAGAGCCAAGAAAACATTGCAGTGAGGTTAACTGATGATTTATTTTGGATTCAACACAGAGGTTCACCACAGACAAGTTAGTGCCCAATCTAAGTTTCCCCAGAACGATACACCCTTTAAAACCCTTTCTCTTTTAGCCCCACTTTCCCGGCTCACAATATAAATGCCTTGGGATACAACAAAATGTTCTTTCAAGTGTCCACTTCCCCCCTCCCCATTCGGCCATCGCCCACATCTGCCCCAGGAAGGAAAGGTGTTACTTCACTGGTCATCAAAGTTTGGTCCTAGGAAGTAAACAAGGTAATAAAATAACATTCCTATAGCCCATCTGTTCTCCCATTTGCATATCATTTGGATAACAGTTCCCTTCTGATTCCTCTCACTTCTCTATATTGATATATCACCCCATCAATTATCCCCATTTCCTCATATCCTTTATTATTACAGATCTATATACCCTTTTGGATATGACACCTTCAGTCTCAAAATTTCTAGCATTGAAGAGAGTGATGCAATGAAGATCATTCACTCCTAGAACTCTCATATTTTGTTTTGATAGGAATTATTTTCACAATTTTTACAAAACTGAAAAGAAAAAACCCTGAGATTTTAAGAAAGTGTATGTGAGGAAAAGTAAATGGCAGATACACCCATCCATCCCTAACTCTAGCTGAATACTAAAGAGGGGGGCATAGTTTTATTTTCCAAGTGTTTAAGTGGAAATTTAAATAGCTCAACTGGAAGAACATATTTTGCAAAGAGCGTGTGAAGATCCTCCTATTGTCAGAAACACCATAAAGATTTCACCCTGTGTTTATTTAAAATATCATTATCATTATTAGAGGAAACAAAATACTGATTACAGATTCAATAGTTCAAAATATTTTAAGAACATCCAGATAATAGGGTAGTTTCTTACTTTATTGATGTATTCTGTGGAACTTCAAAAGAAATAAGGCGACCTCCACCCGTATTATTGGAGCTGGCATTCCCACAAGCCACATCAGGGATAATCTAAAACAAATAATTAACTTCAGTCATAACAGTCCATAGAAGCAATATCATTTTTAAAGTTTTTTAAAAAAAATAATATTTGGAAAAACTTTAAAAATGCATGAATGTAATTAACATGCAATTAAAAAAATTAAATAGCACTGCAGAGGGATCAAGTAGATACTGGACCAGAATTCATAGAAATACTTCTCTCTTACTATGCTGCCAACTAACACTGATATCCATAAGGGAGGGGGAGTATCTATTTTTAAAAGCTTACTTCCTATCTCTGTGCAAATAACTATATTCTTGCTAAAGAAAAGAACCACATCTTTCCGAAAGATATCAATCAACTCATCAGAAAACCATAGATAGATGTTCATATCATAGTATGTTAGATACCTACAAGATTGTAACATGGTCTTTTAAACAGCCAGTAATGAAAGCTCATGGGATTTCAGCAGCTGTAACAACTGATAGTATCTCTCAGCTATGCCTTCTATCGCATAGAGTTTCAACAAATAAGAGATAGCAAAGCTTTGCCACCTGATCTCAAGAACAAATATGCCTGTTCTCATTTTTTCACAGCAACAGAAAGCTTTACCCACAACCAAACAGAGCCACTACTATCTGCAGAGGAGAGAAATCTATGACCTGTGAGGTGCATTTTATAATAGATCAAATCTAGCTTTCAGGAAATGGCTCTTCATAAAAGTTATAAATATAATAGACCACCAGATCTTACCTCTACTTCATCCCATTTCAGATCCACAACTTTCTGATCTTCCTTTGGCTCCCATATAGGCAGCGTAACGGTTGGTTGAGATCGTGGCAAGACAATTTCAGGTTCCATGGTGGTTAATACTGGCCTGTTTTGGCTTAGTGCGTCTGACTCTGTCCACCCAGTCACTGGAGGACTATAAAATAAGTGTTCACAGTTTGTACCTTCATAGCCTTCATTACAAACACAGAGATAGCCATCACTGTTACTAGTACAGTTGCCATGGTGACAAGGGTTGCTGGCACATGGATCTGAAACAAACTGAACAGAAATATAATGGATAAATTAATTTCACAGCATAACATTCATTTCTTTGGCGACAAATGGCAACAGACTAAAACCCTTATATATGGTATAGAACATCAAAGGCTTTAATGCTTCAGAGATAACATGGTTCACATTGCGATGAATTGGTTTTCTGATTGTAGTGACATAATAAAGCAAAGGAGCAAACAAAAAAATGGTAATGTTGAAATAGTGGTATGTATTACAATAGCACCCCCTTGGAATAATAAAATGTTGGATAGTTCTAAAAAAAACAAACCTTGCTGTGCAGTTTTTATGAGCCAAGGATAAGTTCAAATAGGTATTGAGCTCACTCTTCTTGGAATTAATAGCATTCAGCATCAACAACTGAGGGTTTATCTTACAGTAGCATGCATGATATGACTCCACTGATACTCTGCTCTCCCAGTAACCCCCGATTACTGTATTGCCTGGGCTGAATTTTGGATAAATAAATAATGGGCTTCTCTGATATTCAAGTATTCTGTTTTCAGAACCCATGCTGATAAAACACTTATTCAATTGAACATCTATTTCAACTGAAAGTGCTGTTTTAATTTAAGAAACTACTTTTGAAATACTGTGTTTACATCAGCAAGGTTTTTTTTGTTATTAAAGGATAATTTAGCAAATGTAGTTTCGTCATCTTTGTTTGACCCCCTGATGCCCACCTTGAGAAGAACCATGCCAAATGCAGATGAGGGACTAGATCCCATTGTTGTAGGCTAGAGCAAGCCTGAAGCAATTAAAACCAGCCAACACTAGTATGAACCAATGAGACTGCAGTTTCAAGTAAACTATGTTGACCTATTGACATCACAAAAGTGAAAACCTTACTCCTAAATATGTTAATGAAGCTTGGCACAGGGTGCTGCATGCACAGTGGAAGATATAGTTGCACTCGGCTCAGAGGAACTTGGGAGAAGACAAGATAGGACTTGAAGATTAGTAGATAACCAATAGTATGTTTTGCAAATGCTTACTTACTTATAACCAAAAATGTATTAAAGGACTTGAATACCTGTTTATTTTCCTCAGACAGCTTTGTGAAACTATTGACCTAAATGGTCTCAACTGTGCAGCTGAATTAAACTAGTGGTGTTCTCTATTCCTGTGTAATTCTTTGGTTCATGGCACTGGGCAAGCAGGCTCACTGCTATTTGGCAGTAACACCCTCATCCTCCCCAAACTGGAGAATAATGAACCAGGCTCCATTATGTCCTTCTTTGGCAAGGTTGTGGGACATCACCATCGTTTATTTATATTGCATCATCCCTGTACATGGCACTTTACAAGCATTTATAATTATTCCTGTAACATGAAATACTAATGCATAATACTAAAATACAAATAAAAACACATACACACACCACAGTGCAGAAAACAAAATTGTCAGATAATCAAGTATACTAATGTTATAAAGCATTAGTCCAAGGCCTCATTCACACTACATAATAAACCAGTTTTCAAACCAGTGTAAACTGGTTTAAAGGGCCCTTGTTCGCACTTGTACCAAATTTCTGGTGCGGTTTATCAGAACTCAGTGCTAAACCCAGTTTAACCAGTTCTTCTGAATCTGCAGCATTCCCTGCATCTTTCTAAATGAATTGATTCAGCGCAAGTGTGAACGTGTTGTCGATTGGATTCAGTTCCCTGTGGCATGGTCACACCATGACGCAATTCCATTTTGATTTGATTCTACTGATGAATGTGAACGTGAAGTAGAGTAAATTGAAATGGGCAGATTTGATTGCATTTTGAATAGTGTGAACATCTGTTCAGCACTAAATTGCTTTCACAGATTCAACTCAACAATTGGTTTATTATGTAGTGTGAATGAGATCCAAAATTCCAAAGTTTTCCATTTGGATTTAAAAACAGCAAATGAAGGAACAGTCTGCAAGTTTACAGGGAGGTGATTCCAGGAATAAGGGGGAGGGCAAGAGAAAAAGGATGAAGCTGAGCCAAGGAGGAGAAAAACCTTGGCTGGGTGAGAAGCCCAGAATTCCCAGAGCACAGATTTGTAACAAGCTGGTAAGAAGAGATAAGAGCTTCAAGATAAGTGGGAATTAGGGTATGCAGGGCTTTGAATGTTAGAACAAGCAGCTAATACTGAATCCTTCTTGGAATGAGACACTCATAAAGTATTGCTGGGTGATGCCTATTTGGCATCATGGCCATTGGCCCACAGAGTCACTCAGAGCTGTTTTCTTCCCTGTGCTGTGTAAGATATACATGAAACCACTGGGAGAAATTAGCTTTGGGGTTCTACATCACCAATAGTCTGATGACAATCAAGTCATAGAAGCTATTTTGGTGCTTAAACCAGTGGTGGCAGTCACTGATGAACTAGATGAGGATGAACAAACTGAAGCTTAATCCAAACAAAAGAGAAGTGCACCTGGTTAGGTGAAAGGCTGATCATAAAACAAGGATTCATCCTGTGCTCAATAGGATTACACTCTTGAAATTTCAGGTTTTTAACTTGGGTGTACTCATGGGCTCAACTCTAATTTTTGATGCCCAGGTTTCATTTTTATATATGTATTTAAAAACAAATGTCATCTAAAAGCATAAATATTTTAAGTGTGCCAAAAAATATATACTAATGCATTCTGAGACAATTCAAATACCCCATATTTGGAGATCTTTGCTCTATATTCTAAACAGCAAATTTCTATATTTGGAATATAGGGCAAAATACTGACATGGAAGAGTTCTTGAAGTATGTTACGTCTAATCAGTACAAACATATTTACAACAAATCTTTGTATCATGTCTGTCTCTTCTGTTCCAATGTTCCCTTGCTGCTTTCCTTCCAGTTGACAGGACCCATGAAACATGTATTCTGGATACAGCTTAAAAGAGTTATTTTTGAAGTAGAATCCCACATGTTAACTGAGGTTTTTTGGGAACTGCTGGCCTCCAAAAAAGTATTTCTGACTCTGGTCATTCTTTTTTACTCTGTAACTACTCTTCAGTTAAAAACTCTCCCCTCTTTTGATCACAAACAACAATATCACACTACACTATTACTGCAATATTATTCCACTTTAACTGCTATGTCTGCCTCTTGTGGAATTCAGGGATTTGTGGTTAAGTTAGGCCTTAGTGAGGCCTCAGACATCTCTGGGATGCAGTGGCTAAAATGGTTAAGATGCTGACTCTGTTTACTGCAAGACTGGCAGGTTGGCAGTTTGAGGCCTGGGTGCTGCATGATGGGGTGAGCTCCTGTCACTATTTCCAGCTTCTGCCAACCTAGCAGTTCGAAAGCTAGCAAATGCAAGTAGATAAATAGGTACCACTTTGGTGGGAAGGTAAATAGTGTTCTGTGCAATCATGAGGACCACAGGAGCACAGTCTCTGACAACGCTGGCTCTTCGGCTTAGTAATGGAGATGAGCACCGCCCCCTATGGTCAGACACGACTTGACAACCTTGTCAATGGGGAATACCTTTACTTTTACCTTTTACCTTTAAGGCATCTCTGGCTGAGAATTCTAAATACCCCTTCCTAAACTGCAAACTCTAGGATTCCAAAGGGGGCAGCCAAAGCAAATTAAAGTGGAATAATAGAGCTATAACAGTTAGTGTGATATTGTTATAGATTATTTAAAGGACTGAATACCTTAATCTGTCCAAGTGCATATTATAAATCCAATAAAGCTAATTTCCCAGTTCAACTTCAGAGCTCCAAATAGGCTCAATTTGAAAGTCAAATTTGTGACATTCAAACAGGACTGTTGTTCTGCATGTTCTGGGACAAGCAAGATGGAAATAGAAACTTGCCATTTCAGCACAGAACTATTAGATCACATGGAATAACAACTTTGCAAAAGTATAGAGATCATGACCCAGATGCACCATTTGTATGGACAATTTTCTGAGATGAGAGCAAAGAGGCAATATGAAACCATGTGGCTTACAGATACAATGTGCTTCCACACTTCAAATGATTAATTAGCATGTAGATTCTAGTCCCAAACAAAGGTAATACATTCACCTTGAAAACTGCAGAAGATTATTCAAAAGGGTTAAAAGAAATCCACTCTAAGACTACCTGCAATCATGAAAATGATATGGTCTACTGAAATATTTTTGCCGTAAGCCAACAAGGAGTCCTAAAGTGTGTTGATGTGGTTTTATTTTTAGAAAATACTCATTATAAGTTTACAATGAGTACAACAGATTTTGAAATTTGCATAGAGATATATGCACATTGATATACAGGAAATAGGACCATCCTTGCTTCTTCCCAGCTTCCAGAATGTCATCTACATATGTATGAGCACAGCAGTTTCTGAGGGACTTCCAGTGAATCTTCTTGAACCAAGACATCTACCAGGCCTGAACATGTAACATTCCAACAGAAATACTAGAATGAGAAAATATGTCTGGTTTATGGAGTTCAAGGGGGGGATAATTATATTTTACAGAAAGAAAACTATCAGTTGAAATTTGGAAAGGCTTTTTTTATCAATTTGAAAGACACAAAGATCTACCGGATAGATAAAATTCTTTAGCAGCTTCACATTTCACTTTAGCCTTTTCACTTCAGACAGCATTTCTCTCAAATATTACAGCATCTGTCAATACTACTTAATACAAGGCAACATCATTCCTGATGAAGATGTTTGCCAGCTATTTGTCATCTTTGTTTCTTCTCACGTAACAATTGTCCACACTCACCTTCAAAGACACATGACCAAGTTTTGACATTGCTTTGCACTGATCATATCTTCCCATGACTAGATTATTCTCAACATAAATCCATTACAAGAGCAAATCATACCCAGGCATAATTGCCAAGTGCTACAAACTGGCAAAGTCAAAAGGGAAACTCAGAAACTACCACAACAAAAGAACGCTTTTTAAAATGTCAAGGAATTCAACATACCTAGGACAGCAACCAGATGCATCTTACCAAAGCATTATCCTAGGAGAAGACTATGATCTTGTTATTCATGACTTTCTAACTTTGAAGCTAGTCTACTGAAGGAGGTGGAGGATGAGGAAAAGGGAAGAAAGCATACAGAATCCCAGAGCAAATATCTGGGTCAGGTAATTCCATGTGTTGCTTCATTACTGTTAAGAGATAGGATGGATGACAAATTTAACAGAAAACAAAAGATTTGTAAAAGGAGCAGTGCGTGTGTTTTATGTGCTTGTTTAATGCCATCACCAACTGACACATTTCCTTGCCAACTCCCCTTCTAACACAGAACAGTCAAGGCTCTAGATCAAAAGTGAGCAACGATAGTGCTCCAGGGGTTTGGAATGCAGCTCTCATAATTTCTCACCATTGGCTATGCTAGGGAAGGTTCATGAGACCTGTAAGCTAAAATCATCTGGGGGCCATATTTACCACTCCAGTTCCAAATACACATGTATTGAACAGAAGAGAATGCATGTTTAATGAATAAAAGACAATAAACCCTAGTTTTTCTATTTCCAAGCACAAAGCATATCCTCTATATTTTTGCCAGCATAATACAAATACAGTAGCATAATACCGTCACACATAAAACTACAAAGTCAAATGTAAATGTTCAAAATAGTATTTGTGTGCATATGCGTGCGCGCGCACACACACACAAAGCATCTAGGCATGCAGTAATGACATCTGCTATCTACAATATAAAGTGGTACAATTTCGGAACAGTTTTACTGCATGAAGCTGCAGCACCCTTCTTCCTCATGTTCATACTTGGCCCACTGTCTCAATTATCCCAATCAAAGTTGTAATAAATCAAGGTTGTGCCTGCCTTATATCTCTATCATTACCTGTTTTCACAATTAAAGTATATTTGAGCTACCTTTATATATGTGAACCTTAAATTACAACAAGATAACTGGGCATTATATGTTTCAAGTTACCTTTTACACCAAAAAAAAAAAGGATATCTTGGCTAATATACATTTGTGAGATACTAGAAGGATATGTTGACCTCAACAAAGGATAGCATATGCTGTACCCAAGTGTAGTAACATCAACAAGGTTGAAATGTTGCTGTGTTGTTATTATATTTGAACTCTTGTAAAGCCATGGATAGACTGAGGAACCAGTTATTTATTTATTTACATATTTATATCATACCCTATATCACAAGAACTCAGGGCAGCATAAAAATAAAATGAATTTAAAGCAATTTAAAAGATTAAAAAGACTAAAAGCATTTAAAACAAGTTTTTATAATTCAGGGACATAGCGGTATAAATCTGAAGTATCCATATGCAAAGGGATCTTGTAGTTTTGAGACTGTCTCAAAGGTGCTACATGATCCCTTTGCATAATTTTTATAAGTTAGAACAGTTAAATATGTATCTATACAGATCTGAATAAAACATTAGACTCCAAATACTTTAATTAAAAAGCCACACTTTAACTAGATGCTGGAATAAAGGCAGTCCTGGCATAAATCTAGTCTTCAAGTCTTCTCTATCTTCACACAGTGTTATTGCACCCACTACAAGGAAGAAGAGGAGAATTCCTTGCCAACCTCAATCTTTCAGCAGGCATAGAGAGAAACAAACTCTCTGTCAAATAGCAAGGTTCCAGGCAGTTTTAGTCCTTAAATGTCATAACCAGCACCTTGAATTCAGACTAGAAATTTATTGGCCACCAGTGCAATTCCTTTTAAACCAATATCATGTTGTTTGTACTAAGATGTTTCCATCAGAAATCCAGCTGCTGTGCATAGTCCACTAGCTGTAGCTTCCAAATAATCTTTAAGAGTGGACACAAGTAGAGTGTATTGTAGTACAGTATGACCCACGTATCCATGGGATTGGTACCCACAGTTTCATTTATCTGTGTCCAAAAAAATATTGTCTATGATTCTATGGTCAATTTCTGCCAGACATTCACCATACAGTCATGCTGAAGGACCTCCAGATGTCTAAAGAGAACACTTTTTCAGGCATCTGGAGGTCCTCCAGCATGACTCTATTGTCAACTTCCACTGGAAATATAGCGTTTTCTATTAACCACAATTTAACTGTCTGTGGTATGTCTGGGAACGTATGTCCCAGTTGTCCTGTAGTCTAATTGGGAAGTTACCAGAGCATGAACTATTGTGGCCAGGTTGTCTCTATTCAAGAGATGCCCACACACTCCAAGCTGTGGATTCCTCCTGGAGTTCCACTGACAGAGATGGATCTAGGAATAGTCCCAAGCTGTGCATTTGCTTCTCCTGGAGAAGTGCAATCCACTTACCCAGTTCCCAGAAGGAGGAGCCACAGACCTTTGATCATATTGAGATTCAACTTCAGTTTAGTGGACCTCAATCAATTCATTACATTTGCTTCTTATGGAGAACTGTAACCCACTTACCCTATGTTGACCCAGCTGACTCAAATTATAAGGAGAAAGAGAGCAATCATCAGCATACTATTGGCACCCAAGCCAAAACTCCTTATGCAGTCCTTGGCATCTCTAATTAAAAGGAGTTGATAAAATTGGAAAAGACCTCTCTATCTGAAACACTGTGGATTTGCTGCTAACACAAGTAGATAATACAGGGCTAGGTGAATCAGTGGCAATTAAGAATATGTAAATTCTAAATTTAAAGGATGGCTTTCTTTTCATTTAGGTTACTGTTGTGATGCAAATTACCAATATCTGCAAGGACAGGTCGGCATATGTGGGTTAACATTTATGGGTTATTCATTTATTTGGATTTTTTGCAAGATTGACTTTACCCATAATGTCAGCCAAGTAATTAAACTAAAAATCATCCAAGGAAGGTAGGCAAATAACTAAGGCCAGCCAAGTAAGACAGACCTTGGGCTATACACTAGCATTTGATAGTAAAGACAAGAGGTGTCAATCACATAGCAGCATAATCATTAATTTGTGGAACCTTTTCAGCAAAATTTAGTAATCACATTCATATATGGCACTGGCATATTTGAACTTCCTGAATTTTCTAAAGCACAAGTGGAAGCAGTATGTACTGTACTCAACTATTATCTGCTTCTGCATTTATCCTAGATCATCTTACCTCCACGTTGCATGTTCTACCCTAGTTAATATGACTGCAGATGAATGTACACCAAGGTGACTTTAATGCTGCACTTAAATATTCTCTTTTCAAGGCACATAAACTTTACAAAAACAAAATAAAACCCCAAACCCAGGTGTATTACAATGCCCATAACTATTATTTCTTTAGGAGTTCACACTAGATGAGTCATAGTGTGACAAATCTTCCTTTCAGATTTGGATTCTGTGCATATTCATGGCAGATTAGATTTATTCTGAATGAGATGCCTCCAACTCCATGGACCCCCATTCCAGGGTATCTCCAAATGCTCTGGTTCAGATTATGGAGGGTGGAAAAGCTGGGTATTCCATTTCTTCTATGAGCAGTACTTCACTCACAAACCTCTTAGCACAACCTATTCTCTTTTCCATAAAATGAAAATATCAGAGCGTAAATATTTTTATTTTTATTATTGACCTCACATTTCTTTTGGTAATCCACTGTGTTTAAAATATATCCTTTACTCTGTTGGTCTTGAAATTTTGGGTCAAAAATCATACAAGGTAACATCCTAGCCTGTGGACCACATCAGTAGTACCACCATATTATTCTGTTTGCTTCCTCATGCTTTTCTGTACAGGAAAAGAAAACCCCAAAGGAAAAGCACATAGAATGAGAGAGCAACTAGCATTAGTGAAATATACACACCTCCTATGATATCTTTTTATTCTGGGACTAACAAAGATCCATTGTGGTGTAGCATTGGACTATGACTCTGGAGACCAGGATTCAACTGCCCACTCAGCCATGAAAATCCACTGGGTGACCTTGGACAAGTCACATTCTCTCAGCCTCAGAAGGAGGCAAGGGCAACTCTCCTCTGAACAAATCTTGCCAAGAAAATCCCATTACAGTTTTTCCTTAGGGTCTCCATAAGTCAGAAATGACTTGAAGGCATATGACAACAAATAAAGACACCCTATGTCTATGACCAGAAATTCTTTTGCTAATCCTTTCTGAGTCAACCACCCTTCCTAAAAAGCCCTGCAACAGTGCAAGCACATCCAGCCCTTGGTCTTCCCATCTCTTTGGTTCACTGATCATTCTGCCCACCCTCTTTCTTTAGAGTTAACATGGGCTCTCTGATCCAATAGTTTCTTTGATCACCTACTGGAGGAGGAGGTAAAAACAGCTACATATTCAGTATTCCCTATTACCATGTATGGATGTGAGAGCTGGACAGTAAAGAAAGATGATTGGAAGAAAATCAATTCATTTGGGATGTGGTGCTGGAGAAGAGTGCTGAGGATCCCATGGACAGCCAAAAAGACAAACAAGTGGGTCCTAGAACACATCAAACTAGAAACCTCCCTGGAAGCCAAGATGACAAAACTGAGGCTGTCATACTTCGGACACATCATGAGAAGGGAGGACTCTTTGGAAAAAATAATAATGCTAGGAAAGGTAGAGGGAATTAGAAAGAGAGGAAGGCCACATGATAGATGGATGGACTCTATTAAGGAGGTCACAGGTATGAGTTTACAGGACCTAAGCAGAGCAGTAGAGGGCAGGGAGTCATGGAGGTGTCTCATCCACAAGGTCACCATGTGTCGAGATCAACTTGAGGGCAGTTAGCAACAACAACAAATACTCACTCGATATTGCCATGCTGGTAAACATGCATACATCACCTCCAAAGTAAAGAACTACTAACACTTGTTAAACTGTAAAAAGATGCTAATTCAACTTTTAGAATCATCACCATGCACTCCCTTTCCCCTGTATCTAACCCTCTCTGTTCACAGAAGTGGGGCATTTTCCAGTTCTGGGCACCACAAAAAGGATCTAGGATTCAAAAAGGATGTTGAAAAACTACAGCGTGTCCAGAGGAGGGCGACTAAAATGGTGAAGCGTCTGGAAACCATGAGAAGACATGTATTGTCAAAGGAAATGCTGGCACTGAAACAGTCAGACATCAATTACCAAACTGCTCACAGCAAGAGTATGGAAGAATAGCAAGAGAGCCAGCATGGTGTAGTGGTTTGAGCATTGGACTATGATACTAGAGAGCAGGATTTGAATCCCAGTTCAGCCTTGGAAACCCACAGGGTGACCTTGAGCTAGTCATACTTTCTCATCCTCAGAGGATGGCAATGGCAAACCCCCCTGAAGAAACTTGCCAAGAAAACCCAATAATAGGGGTTGCCGTAAGTCAGAAATTACTTGAAAGCACACAACAACAAACAATAACAAACACAGCAAGTAGCAATGCATCAAAGTACATCAGTGTCACACATACTACAGTTTTCCTGTTACAGCCATGCATGTGCAACTGGGCCTGCTTATCATCCTTATGACAATTTCTACATTCTGCATCTCTCCAGATCTTTACCATATCAGTCAAAGAAGTTAATAACTAAACTAACTAAATGAATACCCTGAATAAAGAGATACCCCATGTGATAATTCAAAACATCAAGTTCAGCTATGAATAACTAGATTGGTCTTTGTCCAAACCGGCTTTTGAGTTTTTAATATTCCATGAAATGAAAATTGCCATCAAATGTAATAAATGCATAAAAGTGATTTTTCCTTTGTTGCTTTGAAGGAGCAAAAAAGTGCCTTAAGAAAGACACACAAAACCATTCATTAAAAGAAAAGATCTTGATTTAAGCTCTTCACAATTTTCATCCAATCTTTTCTTCATATCCCTCTGTGATTTGCCACTGTGTGTATATTATTATTGGACCCAGGTGAATGAATGCATACACTTACAATGACACTACTTTAATAAGCATTTCAATTTCTTTATTCTGTATCTCAGACTTTTGTGCACACCACTGTCCAGAAAGCTGTATATCCAAGAACAGGCCTACAATCCACACAATAGGACCATTTACCTCAATAGCACATATTTAATGCTGAGCATGCACTCGGAAAATCTCAGCAGTTCATCTCATCTTCAATGGCTCAGTGATATATGAATCCTTGGAAACTATTCATCACCTTTCTGCCTAGAAAGCATATAAGCCAGTAAAAACAACCAAATCATAAAAGCAAACAACAGCTAACAGTTAATATTTTCTAGCCCCAGAATAAAGTAATGAGCCAGAGGTGGAGGGACTTTTATTGTTAACTGCCCTCGGTTCGATCTCGACTCATGGCGACCCTACGGATGAGACATCTCCAACACCCTCTGTCCTCCACTGCTCTGCTTAATTCCTGCAACACCTTAATACCCGTAACCTCCTTAATAGAGTCCATCTATTATTGAGAGAAAAAAATTATAGAATTTTTTAAATTTATAGAATTTTTTAATTTTTTTAAATTAATAGAGTCCATCTATTATTGAGAAAAATATTATTATTATTATTATTATTATTATTATTATTATTATTATTATTATTATTATTATCCATCTGGCCTTCCTCTCTTCCTACTTCCCTCCACCTTCACCAGCATTATTGTTTTTTTCCAAAGAGTCCCCTCTTCTCATGATGGATCCAAATTACGACATCCTCAGTTTGGTCATCTTGGCTTCCAGGGAGCTTTCTGGTTTGATCTGCTCTAAGACCGATTTGTTTGTCCTTTTAGCTGTCCATGGGATCCTCAGTACTGTTCCTATCATCTTTCCCAACTGTCCAGCTCTCACATCCATACACAGTAATAGGGAATACAATGGCTTGTATGATTCTAACTTTTGTGCTGAATTGTATATCTTTGCATTTTAGAAACTTTTCTAATTCTTTCATAGCCACTCTCTCCATTCTTAGTCTTCTGATTTCCTGACAGCACTCCCCATTTCTATCAATGTTTGATCCCAGGTATGGGAATCCTTTTACTATTTCTATTTTTTTATTATCTAAGTTGAACCTGTGAAGGTCCTCGGTGGTCACTGTTTTTGTTTTCTTTATGTTCAACATTCTTCTTTGATCTTCCTTGGTAGTTGTTCCAGGTCTGTGAGGTTTTCTGCTAGTATTATGGTGTCATCTGCATATCTTAGATTGTTGATATTCCTTCCTCCTATTTTCACTCCAACTTCTTTTGTGTCCAAGCCTGTTTTTCTTATAATATGTGCTTATATACGGTAAGTTGAACAGATAGGATGATAGGATGCAGCCTTGTCTGACTCCTTTGCCACCTGGGAACCATACTATTTCTCCATGTTGTGACAATAGCCTCTTGTCCTGAGTACAGATTCCTCATCAGGACTATCAGATGTGCTGGCACTCCTGTGTCTTTAAGGGCTTTCCAGAGCCTTTCATGGTCTGTGCAGTCAAAGGCTTTGCTATAGTCTATAAAGCACATGCTGATCTTCTTTTGGAATTCCCTGGTGTGCTCCATTAGGCATCGTATGTTTGCAATGTGATCCCTAGTGCCCCTTCCTTTCCTGAACCCTGCTTGGACCTCTGGGATCTCTCTTTCCATGTATGGTTGGAGGCTATGGGGCTTTGCAGACCAGCAGAAAGAGCCGGCCTGGGGGTGGGGCAGGGCAGCCACACGCCAGCTGCCCTGACTCCACCCTGATGCTGTCCTGATACCATGTGCCTGTCCACCCGGTGCGTGACATCAGGATGCCCTCTTGGCACAGTGTGCATACACACTGTGCCAAAAGGGCGCAAAAAAGCAGCAGCTGCGGCTGAAAGGGCGGCCTTTTGCCGTCCTCAAAAGGAGAGGCATTTTGCCGCTCTTTTGGGGGTGGCAAAAAGGAGGATCGGGGACACAGCATGTGGTTGCCATGGCCCTGATCTGTCACTCCCAGGGGCGGCTCTGTGCCACCCCTTTTGGGCCATCTTTATCAGCCCACAGCTGCAGAATTTTGAGCATGATTTTGCTTGTGTGGGAGACAAAATCTAGTCTAGTGGAGAGACTAGTGGTGCCAAAGAAAGGGGTACTATACCTGAACATTACCACCACACTAGAAGCCTCTGAGCCCAAGTGCTAAAAATCTGCTCAGAACTGAAGCTCTGTGGACTCTTTGAACCTGAGATTCCTTAGTCCAGGCCTGAGTCTTGAGTGTCTGAGCCCAGGTTCCTACTTATTCAAGTGCCTCACAAGCCAGGAAACCAGTTTACCAGTTCAGGAAATGCCATGGTAATAAGTATTTTTTCACTAATGCCATAAAAATATAGAAGACTGCAAAAATAGGGATGAGGAAAAATCCATTGATTTCAGTTCATGTCACTTTCACATATTTTTATACATTTTTCCATTTACACATTCATCTGTAATATTTAAAAAAAATCTCAAAATACGTTCAGGTTAAGTTTCCCTTATCTGAAATGCTTGGGACTAGTGTTTTGGATTTTGGAGTTTTTCAGATTTTGGAATATTTACATATACATAATGAGATATCTTGGAGATGGAGCCCAAGTCTAAACATGAAATTCATTTATGTTTATTTACACCTCATATACTCCAAAAGTAATTTTATACACAATATTTTATACACAATATTTTTAATAATCTTATGTATGAAACAAAGTTTGTGTACACTGATCCATCAGAAAGCAAAGGTGTCACTATTTCAGCCACACATTTGGACAATTTTGGATTTTGGAATATTTCAGATTTTAGAATTCTGGGTAAGGGAGACTAGACCTGTATATGACTACGGTATGTATATGAACTTTTCAAATTATGAATTTTAAAATTAATTTAAATATACATTTTCTCAGGAGATGCATTGAAAAGCATATTATATACTTAAACTGCTAGGTACTGTGCTGCAACAGTCAAAGAAATTTGGTGGATGGCTAAGTTCCAATCTGCACATTAACCCAAGAAGGGCATGTCTGGTCACTTTGTAGAGGAATTCAGAAAAAGCATATTCTACAAGTATCCTTAACAAGAATCATTACTGTCACTGAAAATGCATAGAGCAAAAAGGTACCAAGGTTGTCTAACTGTGCATTGAATTCTAATGAAGAACCATTGTGGTATGTCTCTCTGCACAGTTGTTTCCAAAGCCAAGTGCCATTACAAAACAAGATATTTGCCTTCTGCATTCAAAAGCAGTTTTCTTAGTTTGGCAGTATTTTAAAGTGGGCCATCCACAGATTACCACACCAATTTTAGTGTGCACCTGCAAGCACACTGCCACAGGTGCACATACTTTGTTGCCCACTGAATAATATGGGACTTGAGCACTCCTTTTTTCCCCCCATCCACAGGGGAAAACCAAACCAAACCCCCATTAATGGGAAGTACACCATATACCGCATTTCAACCTTGAAAGGAGCTACTTACAAATAATGAGTTATTTCTCTGTAATTTCCTTTTTTCCCAGTTATTCAAGAGCAACAAAATTAGATTTAAAATGCCATATAGCAAAGAGTAACTGTACTCCTTTTTTGCAAAGTAACTGTAACATTTTTGTTTACTGTTATACCTACAGAAATATGTGGCCTCACTACTTAAGTACGATCTGTACCACAGGCTAGCAGGTAGCATTATGTTGGTTGTATAGAAACAACAGTATTGTAAGTACTTTACTTAATTTTTCAAAGAAATCTACAGTATACAGTGGGCCCTTGGTATCCATTGTGGTTTAGTTCCAGGATGGAAACCAAAAATTGTGGATGCTCAAGTCTTATTATATACAATTGCCTAGTAAAATGGTGTCCCTTATATAAAATGGCAAAATCAAGGTTTGCTTTTGGGGGGAAATAAAATTGGTGAATATTTTAGAATCATGGTTGGTTTAATCCATGTGTGCACGATATGGAATGTAACAATAACTGTAACAGAATGTAACATTAACTGTTTTTGTATGATAACTTTAATTAATTATTTTTAAAAAATAACTTCCTGCCCTCTGACTGTTAATAAAAGTTTCTATGATAATTTTACACACACACGTTGTGTATATAATGGAAAGGAAAGTAATAAAATATGCAGCCATATTTAACTCTCAGAAGACAGGGGCAAATGGCAAGCAGCAAAAAACGGCAGGTTGAGTATCTCTTATCCATAATTCCAAAATCTGAACTACTCCAAAATCCAAAATTGTCCATGTGAGTGGCTGAGATATTTACACCTTTGCTTTCTAATGGTTCAGTGGCCACAAACTTTATTTAATGCACTAAATTATTAAAAATATTATGCATAAAATTACCTTCAGGCTATGTTTATAAGGTGCATACAAAACAAATGAATTTCATGCTTAGACTTGGGTCCCATCTCCAAGATATTGCATTATGTATATGCAAATATTCCAAAATAAACTCAGAATCCAAAACACTTCTGGTCACAAGCATTTTGTATAAGGAAGACACAACCTGTAATATAGCAAGCAGCAACCCAAATGGGAGTACAAGACTCTATGGGCAGTCTTTCCATTCCTAACACATTGCAAACAAACTGCTCTCTATCAACTGTAGGTCTCAGAAAAGCAAGGCCATAAAAATCCTGCTTTTATTTACTTGGAAGGAATCTACCATAGGTTCAAAAAGGGATTTAACTATGCATAGGAATACAGCTGTCATCTTTAACAATCTTATGCCACTTCTAAAACAGGGCAGTCTGCAAAAAGTGTGCACTTTACATATTATGCACCCAAAGCTTTAGCATAACATTCAGTAAGTATACATGTAGAATAACTACTGGCACTTCAGATTTCAGTTTTTAATACGTTGCAAACAAAATGCTCTTCTTCATCATTGGTCTCATAAAAACAAGTTACAAAGTTATTATGTAAGCCTTATGGCCAAACTCTACTTCTTTTTATTCTGAAGTGAAATCACCATTTGTTAAAATGGGACTTGCTCCCATCTAACTGTACATACATATGTCACATTAGCTTTTAATGATCTTCTGCCATTTTTAGAACTGTATCAATTGCAGAAAAATTATTGATGTAGTAATACATATCTAGCTTTGTATGATTCTTGGATGGAAGACCATTAAAAATTATATGGAGCAGGGTATACTGAGATCTTATAGAAAAACTGGAATTATGTTTGTTTGTTTTTTAAAAAGGCGTAAAAGTTGTTTTTTATTTACAAATACAACAATTGTGTGTGTGCATGTGTGTGTGTGCCTTCAAGTCACTTGTTGACTTATGGCAAGCACATGATTTTCATAGGGTTTTTGTAGGCAAGGAAAAATCAGAGGTGGTTTTGCCAGTTCCTTCCTCTGCAATATAGCCTATTTGTTGGTGGTATCAACCAAGGCTGAGCCTGCTTAGCTTCTAAGATCAGACTATATGAGGACAATTTCACACTACACTGTTGTAGCACTATTATTCTACTTTAATTGCTATGGCTGCTTCCTGTGGAATCCTGGAAGTTGCAGTTTGGGGAAGGAAATTTAGAGCTCTTAGCTTTTAGGCCTCACTAAACTACAAACCCCAGAATTCCATAGGAGGCAGCCATAGCAATTAAAGTGGAAGTACAGCACTATTACAATGTAGTGTGATACTGACGCAGTGCCTTTAGGGCAGTGGGCCCTAACCCCCGGTCCGCGGCCCGGTACCGGTCTGCAGAACAAATGGTACCGGGCCACCCTGCTACTGCGTCTTCTGTGCAGCGGCGGCGGGGGGGGGGGGTCCTGTGACTTGATTTAATAATCAACGCGATGCCGCAACCCCCCTCCCCCAGTGGGCCGCGGAAAAATTATCAAATGTTGACCGGTCCACGGCAATAAAAAGGTTGGGGACCACTGCTTTAGGGTACTTAGGCCCTACCTCAATTATACTAGTCTATATAATAACATAAATTCAAGGAGGTTTGCTATACTGCTTCATGTTGTTTTGGGAGTGCCATGTAAACTTTAAACAAGCCTATTATTAAGTTTCTCAATTTTTAAAATTGAAGATAAGGTTTTTTAAAAATGAGAAATGTTATATTACAGTTCTATGATATATCTAAGACTATGTAAGAAATCTGTGTTAAACTGTGAAGAGCATTAATAAATCCTAGCACAGGAATACCTTAATAAAACATTATTTCTTTCCATTTTACACTGATCTCAGGTTCAAAACTGATTGTAAAAAACAGGCACAAGACTGTTTATTGAAAACAATATATTGCATTTGGAACAATAAACTTTCATTTGGTTGATCAGCACATTCAATAGATCAATCATTTTAGGAGACAACTGTTTTCAAACAGAGCATTCCAACAAGACCTTTATATATAAAAAAAGGATGAAATTCAGTTTAGCATTATTGATTCTGTGATATATTTAACCTATGTCGAATGTCTTAAAATTGCATTTAATTAAAATTGCAGTCCAGCATGGACCTCAGAATGGGGGAGAGGGTTTCTCTGAAATGATCTAACAAAATTAGAAACCAAAACTCCTATGAGATTGTGTCCCTCCAGGCATTATGATTCAGGGGTGCACAAAATGAACAAACAGTAAGAAATATTAAGACAGCTATTGTTATTGAGCCGTAATAACGGCTGCCTGCAATCTATCCAATGCACACTTATGGGGGACTAAAACTTCATTGAACACATGGAGGACACCTGAAAAGCACATTGTGCTTGTAAGACTGTTTAAAAATGTTTCAATGGCAATGGATTGTAAAAAGGAATTTGTCCTTCCATAGCAAATACCTGCAAGTAGACAAAATTAGCCACAATCCTGAGCTGCTACAGTTTAAAAACAGTTCTGGGGCCGCTGCTGTTCAGGAGAAGAGAAAATGTTTATTTAGCTTAAATATTACAAACTCAATGCTGTATTGCAACTTTGGACAAGAGGCATGTAAAATAATTTCTGGTGCCTTCATTCATGTGTTTCTTTCCCATATGAAATAACATAATTGATTTGGCATGATGATGATGATGATGATGATGATGATGATGATGATGATGGACCTGAGTCTGGATTCTCAAGAAGAACTCTTTTTCTTGGGTTCTGGAAATCAAACTAGAGTAGGGTTTCAATGCAGTTTTGTTTATCACCTATTTTACTTTGCTATAAATTTAAATAATACTGTAATTTAAAATAAGACACTGGATTTACCCACAGGTCCCTTTCACCATGAAAGAATCTTATGTATTCCCCCCCCCCCCCATCGGTAGTCTAAACTATTTATAGGGATCCGGCTGAGTCATATATCTTTTCATGAAATAGTTTTAAAAATGTGAATCACTGTTTCAGAAGAGTTCAGAGTACCATCAATTCAATTTCTGCACACCAATTCATTCTTATTGTTTGAGTGATTTTATTCTTATGGATCTTCCGCTCTCAACAACAACATAAACTAAATATTGTATGTCACTCTGAAAACCCACTGGACTAAAAAGTGGTGGAAATATGCAACTAAAAAAAATCTAACCAAATGCTATTTTCCTCCACCTCACTCAGGGTAGGAAGTATAGCTTTCCAGTATCCCATGCTTATATCATTCTTCTCTCTGCATCAACCAGCCTGTCCCATAATGCTATGGGACTTACTTCTAGAAAACCATCTAGAAGGTATAGGATTGTGTTACAAAGCTGAAACCCTATAGACTGGATGGCCCTTGTGGTCTCTTCCAACTCTGTGATTCTATGATTCTATTATTACACCCCAGCAACAACCCCAAGCAATGCTCAGTTGTGACATTTTATCTCAAAAGTGTGAACATGTGTATGCCAGCAGGTCTCTATTCTCTTTATTCCAGGGATAGGACCCCCAGTTCCATGGGCCAAATTCAACATATTAAACTGGTCTATCCAGGCTACAGAAGCCTCCCCCGAGACCCATCTCTTTCAAAATGTCCCTCTCCTCAAGAAGTGCTGTACAATGTAATCTGTTCCTCTCTCTGTCTCTTTTCTCCCTGAGGAGCAAGGCCAAGTGCTTGCTCTTTGCCTCTCCCTGCACAAAGAATGATAACGCCCTGGAGGAAAAGCTACATCTCATCCCACTGACCCAATCCAATCCTAAGAACCAATTTACCCCTTGACCCAAAAATGGTTCTACACCCTGCTCTGTTCTACTCTCCATCTAACACGTACCAGGCAAGAGTTTTGTTTGCTTTTGCCATGTCAGAGGACGTTATCACACGCGGGTGTCCAAGCGGCAAGAAAGCGGTATGGAATCAATCCAGAACTATACCAGTATAGACCCCACAAGACGGAAATGGCTATCAGACGCAACTAGCATCATTGCGCAATTAACGAAACCGCGATAGATGCGCTCCTGGGAACCGTATCTGCCGTTCACACACAAGTGAGAAGATCTCTTCCAGAACCCAGCAAGGATGTTCTTGCTGCCCGATCAAAACAGGAAGTACACGTCATAAGATGCTTCCTCACAGATCCATGGGAAATGGCGTGGAGAACCATGGGTCATGTCGGGGAAATGCTCCACGATACGTATCTCATGATCAGACATACGGCGAAAGCGGTATTATTGCGGTATCATTCTGGTCACGCAATTGTAATTCCCCAAGAAACCGGCATTCAAAAGAACGGGGATGATGCCGCATTGGGACGGGGTTGGGACGGGGTTCTGTGCAACGTCGTGTGAACACACGGGGGGAAAAACCACAATAGGACGGGATTGGGTGTGGATTCTTTCTGCTTTAGGCCCCGTGTGATAACGTCCAGAGTGAAGAAGGGCAGCTATTGTAATCAGTGTATTACGTTGTGATTACATTGTAATCAGTGCTGTTGAACTGGTACAGCATCCTCATGCCAAATTAGATTAGTTAGTGCCACAAGTTGCACAAATTTGCATTACTGTCATCGTTGTCAAATAAATCCTAAATGCAACTCTCCTAGTGAAACAACATTGTATTACACTGTAAATTAGCTCACTGAAAATACTGAGCATTAGGACAGTTGCTTTCTAAGCAAATACAAGAGAAGTCTACAGGCTTGTCTACATGATTAAAATACTCCTCATTCCAATCAAATAGAGTGTAATCTGGCCATATGTGATTCAAAGGAATTCAGAGGCTTTTTGGGGAAGGAAACTCCATAAACCCAGCAGAAAAGGGATTTGCTTTTTTAGTAGCATATCCACAAGTATTCATGAGTATCTGCATTACTACATGTCTATATGTATTATGTGAACTGCTGCAGATTTTCATACATTCACATTGACACTTAACTGTGCGCATGGATGCACATTTTCAGCAGAAGGAGGGCAAATAGATAAGCATTTGTGCAGGAAAGTGAAGACAATTAAGTGTCAATGTGAATGTGTGAAAATCTGCAGCAATTCACATGATACATGTAAACTAGTCAAACGTGGACCAGCACTCCTCAAACTTTAGTGTTAAGAGTATATTATATAATTTCTCAAAGTATCTAGCAGTTTTTCCAAGTATGATTGCATTTAAAGTCTAACCTGTTAGTATAATGTAGAACCAGATTTTATAAAGTATTAATTCCACCCACTGAGTCATGTATTGTAACGGAAGGAATTCTGCTCATCGATAGCATTTTTCTTAAAATCTTCTATGTTGCTATGCTTGGTGAAGAAAAATATCATTATTTGGGGGGCGTGGCTAGCCATTGATCATGGTGAATGCATAAAACTAGAGCAGGACAAGATCTCAGCTTTTACCAATTAATTGGAGTGAATTTCGCCCAACTTTTAAAATCAAAAATACCTACCTAATGCAAGGAACTAAAAAGTCAGTAGATGAAGCAATTTTGGGTTTCTGCTCATCTCTTAAAGAGCCAAAAACTCAAACAGAGGACACAGAGATGACACGAGGGAAGGGAGGCACAGGTGAGATTCCCCCTACACCAGACCCATCATTTTCAGACCTCCTGGAAAGGCTTTGTGTAAACTTAGTGCAGACTAGGCACTCTCCCTTGAGCCGGTGAACTCAAAGCTCACTGCCCTGACAGCCCGTATTGGAGATATAGAAGATACAGCTAATACAGCTCTTAAACAGGGTGATTCTCATGAGGCCCACATACAAGAGATCAAACAACTAAATGACTATCTCGCAAACAAATTTCAGGAGTTGGAGGACAGAAATAGATGCTTAAATATCAGAATTGGCAGGATTCCTAAATGGGAGGAGTGTCAAGATATGATTTCAGTCCACCTTACTTGGCTGGATAATACCTGCCCAGGTCTTGATCTCCTTTCAGCTGATACAGAAAGAACACATCAGACAGAGTTCTTAACTGGAGAAAAGGTGCTCCCTCCAGGGACCTAATATGTTTTGCACATTACCCAAAAAAGGCACAAGTACTGAAGAAGCTTTCCAGTACCTCAAACCTTGCCTACCAGGATTCCAATGTGCAAATATACCAGGACATCTCCCCTGATACGCAGAGGAAATGCTGTGATTTTAAACTTCTCACCTCTCTGCTCCAACAAGCAAGTATAAAATACAAATGAGGCTTCCCTTTTAAACTAATATTCTTTTATAATGGCTCTGTCATGACTGCCTCAACTAAAACTCATCTTCTTCGCATATGTGAAGCCTTAGGCAATAAGGTGCCCTAATACCTTGAGAAAGAGGTGAAGAACAATGTCTCCTCTTCAACTGCATCCAAATCTGGACAAGTAGCTGAACTATGGATGCCAGCAAGACAGAGAAAACACAAGCAGCTTGGTGATCCTGTACAGCTGAAAGCCACACAGCCACACTGACTCTAATGCAACTTCCAGCAACTCTTCCCTGATTTTTTTGATGTCAGAAAGTGAATGATTAAGTGTAACTACCTTGCCTTGCTCTAACTTCTGGTATCTTTCTCATCTATTCTTCACAAATTTCTCCCTCCTTCACAACCTCCTTTCTTGTTTTCCCACCTTAATCCTAATGACAGCAGCCATCTTTGAAGGAAATAGTCTTCCTGTTCACAACTGTTGTTCTACATTTGCAACATGGCCTTTTGCAAGCAAATAGCCTCGCGGTAAATTTCACTTTTATTGTTTTAACTCTCTCTCTGCCTCAGTTCTCTCCCACCCCTCAACTTACTCTAACTTCTGGTATTTTTCTGATGTATTCTTCACAACCCACCCATCCCGCCATCTTGTCTTTCTCCCTCTTGTCTTGTTTTCCCGCCTAAATCCTTACAACTGACAGCCACCATGTTTGAAGGAAATAGTTTTCCTGTACACAACTGTTGCTCTCCATTTGCAAGATGACCTTTTGCAGACAAATAACTTCATTCTAAACTTTACTTTTATTGTTTTAACTCTCTTTATACCTGAGACTATCTCAGAGCGGTAATGGATTGGATGAGGAAAAACAGATTGAAGTTGAATCCAGACAAAACGGAGGTACTGACAGTCACAGGCCCGAAACCAGATTTGGGGATACAGTCCTGGATGGAGTCACACTCTCCTCTAAGGACTGTGTTCGCAGTTTGGGGGTGCTCCTCGATTCGTCGCTTCACATGACTAGTCAGGTGAATGCAACAGTCAGGAGTGCCTGTTATCAGCTTCGGCTGATACACCAACTGCGCCCTTATCTGGACATGAGGGACCTGGAAACTGTGGTACATGCTCTGGTAACCTCACATCTGGACTACTGCAACGCACTCTACATGGGGCTACCCTTGTGCCTAACCCGGAAACCGCAACTGGTACAGAACATGTATAAGAAATGGAAAAATGGGGAAATCACCAAAGAGGAATTCAAACAAATAGCTAGCACGTGTAGGGTTAAAGTCAGAAAAGCTAAAGCGCAGAATGAAATCAGGCTTGCTGGAGCGGTTAAGAACAATAAAAAGGGCTTTTGGGGGTATGTCAGTAGCAAAAGGAAAAAGAAGGAAATGGTAGGGCCACTGTGTGGAGAAGATGGCAAAAAGTTAACAGGGGACAGAGAAAAGGCAGAATTACTCAACACCTTCTTTGCTTCAGTCTTCTCAGAAAAGGCAAAGGGTGCTCAACTTGAGGATAATGGAGCAGAGGACAGAATAGGAGAATTTCATCACAGAATAAGTAAAGAGATAGTACAGAAACATCTGGTTAATCTAGATGAATATAAGTCTCCAGGACCAGATGAATTACATCCAAGGGTATTAAAAGAACTGGCAAATGTAATATCAGAACCATTGGCAATAATCTTTGAGAATTCCTGGAAAACAGGAGAGGTCCCAGCGGACTGGAGGAGGGCAAATGTTGTCCCCATCTTCAAAAAGGGGAAAAAAGAGGATCCCAACAATTATCGTCCAGTTAGTCTGACATCAATACCCGGAAAGATTCTGGAGCAGATCATTAAACATAGAGTCTGTGAACATCTGGAAGATAATTTCATAATCACAAAAAGTCAACATGGGTTTCAGAGAAACAGGTCATGCCAGACAAATCTGATCTCTTTTTTTGATAAAATTACCAGCTTGGTAGATGAAGGGAATGCTGTGGATATAGTATATCTTGATTTCAGTAAGGCCTTTGACAAAGTTCCCCATGACATTCTTGCAAGCAAGTTGGTAAAATGTGGGCTAGACAAAGTAACTGTTACATGGATTTGTAATTGGTTATCTGGTCGAACACAAAGGGTGCTCAACAATGGCTCCTTTTCAACCTGGAAAGAAGTGACCAGTGGGGTGCCACAGGGCTCTGTCCTGGGCCCAGTGCTATTCAATATCTTTATTAATGACTTGGATGATGGTATTGGGGGCATAGTTATCAAATTTGCAGATGACACCAAATTAGGAGGAGTAGCTAATACCCCAGAGGACAGAATCAAAATTCAAAATGACTTGAGCAGACTAGAAAGTTGGGCCAAAGCTAACAAAATGAAATTCAACACAGAGAAATGTAAGGTACTGCACTTAGGGCGGAAAAACGAAAAGTACAGATATACGATGGGGGACACTTGGCTGAATGAGACTACCTGTGAAAGGGATCTAGGAATCCAGGTGGACCACAAATTGAACATGAGTCAACAGTGCGATGCAGCAGCTAAAAAGGCCAATGCAATTTTAGGCTGCATCAGTAGAAGTATAGTGTCTAGATCAAGAGAAGTAATAGTGCCACTATATTCTGCTTTGGTCCGGCCTCACCTGGAATACTGTGTCCAGTTCTGGGCACCACAATTCAAAAAGGATGTGGAGAAACTGGAGCGTGTCCAAAGGAGGGCAACTAAAATGGTGAAGGGTCTGGAAAGCAAGCCCTATGAGGAACGACTTAGGGAGCTGGGGATGTTTAGCCTGGAGAAGAGAAGGCTGAGAGGTGATATGATAGCCGTGTTTAAATATTTGAAGGGATGTCATATTGAGGAGGGAACAAGCTTGTTTTCTGCTGCTCCAGAGACTAGGACCCGAAACAATGGATGCAAGCTGCAAGAAAAGAGATTCCACCTCAACATTAGGAGGAACTTCCTGACAGTAAGGGCGGTTCGACAGTGGAACACACTCCCTCGGAGAGTAGTGGAGTCTCCTTCCTTGGAGGTCTTTAAGCAGAGGCTGGATGGCCATCTGTCGGGGATGCTTTGATTGGGAGTTCCTGCATGGCAGGGGGTTGGACTGGATGGCCCTTGTGGTCTCTTCCAACTCTATGATTCTATGATTCTATGATTCTAACATGGCAGCCAGATTAATTACGGGAACGTCTAGGAGGGAGCACATAACACCAGTGCTTAAATCCCTCCACTGGCTGCCAATTAGGAACCTGCTCCAGCCGATAAAGACTAGGCTTTCGCAGACCTCCCAGAGGGCTTTCTCCGCCACTGCCCCTAGACTTTGGAATGGCCTGCCGGACGAGATCGTCTTATTACGACACTTGCTGCTTTCAAGAAAGCAGTAAAGACGGATCTCTTCCGACAGGCCTTCCCAGAATAACGTTTCCAGAGGGATGAGTTTTAACTGAGTTTTTTATTCTGTCCTTAATCTTCTTGCCAAATTTTTAGCATTATTGTTGTTGTTTATTTTGTAGTATTTTAATTCTTTCTAAATTTAATTCGGTTTTAAGGGGGGGAGGGTTGTGGATTGAGGGAATGTTTTTTAACTTTGTCGTTTTTTAAAATGTTGTAACCCGCCCCGACTGCTGAGCAGAGGGGCGGGCTATAAATAAAAAATTATTATTATTATCATTGTTGTTGTTGTTGTTGTTGTTGTTTTCGGGCACAGTACAAGGTGTTGGTGTTAACTTTTAAAGCCCTACATGGCTTGGGTCCATCTTATCTTAGGGACCGCCTCTCCCCGTATGATCCCCCCCTGCGCCCTTCAGTCCTCTGGGAGGAATCTGTTACAGCCAATAAAAACTAGGCTGTCTCAGACCTCCCAGAGGGCCTTCTCTGCGACCACTCCCAGACTTTGGAATGGCCTGCCGGATGAGATCCGTCATATTACTACTCTTGCTGCTTTTAAGAAAGCAGTAAAGACGGATCTCTTCCGGCAGACCTTCCCGGAATAACCCTCCAGCTTGAGGGGATGGCTTCACCTGCCCCTTTCCTTTGCCCGCTTTATTACTGTGTTATTGTTTTGTTGTATTTCATTATATTGTACTATGTTTTAATTCCCAATAGTTTAATCCTGTTTTAAGGGGTGGGAGGGTTGGATATGGGATAGGAATGTTTTTAAGCTGCATGTTTTACAATGTTGTAACCCGCCTCGATTGCTGCGCAGAGGGGCGGGCTATAAATAAATTATTATTATTATTATTATTATTATTATTATTATTATTATTATATAATCCTCTCCCACCCCACTCCCTGCTCTAAAACTATTACTGAAGTGCCATCATCCCCTCCTTCACTCCCCTGTATGCAAATGGCTCTTGCAACTTTCCCACTCTAGCACTACTATTAGTGTGCCACCATTTTCTTGTTTTGAATGTGGAATTGGGCCTTGACTTTCGCAGCTTTGATTATTCGTGAGTTGTGTCTGGTGCCTTGGCCGGCTTGTCAGGGTGTCTGGGGTGGGGTGAGGGTGGGCAGTTTGTGCAGATTATTCTACTATCCACAAGCAAAAGGCTCATTTTATAATTACTCTTTTAAAGCATGTGGTTAAATTGTAAATATTGATTTTGTATTATTTCTCCACTGTGCATAATAACTTTTTCATTTCAGCTACTTAATTTTTTTTTTATTTCCATTCACATAGTTGTTACACTGTCCTGACTTAATTATCTTCTTAGGAAGATTATCACATGGGATAAAAAAAATGTTAGAGAAGAGCATTGTTACCATTATTATTGTGCAATCAGGAAAAAAAATTTCACATGACGTTGTCCTCCTATCGTTCTTGTAATGTCCTGGAAGCTTCCTGCTAGTGGAATAACTCATTGACGATAAAAAAAAAAATCAATGGATTGTCAATCACAGTTCATTAGCACTATTGCAAACATGTGAAAGGCAATCACGTTTCAATAGTGCTAGATTATCGCACTACACTCTAAAAACAGGGCTCATAAATTTTTACTGCTCTGGCTGCCTCTTGCTGCATTTTGGGGTTTGTAGTTCACTGATGCTTAAGAGCTCTCTGGCTGAATATTCTAAATGGCCCTACCTAAACAAAAAGTGCCAGAAAGCAACAGGAGGATAATCTCCTAAATTGAATCTCCCAGTCTGGGAATCACTTCCTGTATCACAGGAGTTCCTCAGTGGTGAGAGAGAGAGACCCATTTTTCTCTCTACTAAACAACCCAACGTGTGGAATGCAAAAGCACTTTCTTACTGCTTGTGAATCATTAATGCCCCATTTTTGCAACCAGTGTGAAAGTAAGTGTTTTAATATCACCATTGTATCATTCTTGCTTAATAATGTTAGAATAAAAGTTTTTAAACTGTAATAGCCCTCCTGTGATAATCTCCAAGGTCTCATGTAACGCCACTTGCAGTTCAGCTGTCCTTAGTATCTTATATCTTATCCTTTTCTATCATACATTATTAAACAAAATTTCAAGGGTATTAGTAAAAGAATTCATCATGTTAGTAGTGCTTTTCAACAATTCCAACACCATTTGACACTTTCTTTTTTTTTGCAAAAGGGAGAGCTGCAAAGAATTAAGTTAACACAATTTTCTTCTGTTCTAGCACTGATGCAATTGTCACCTATCTTTTGGTTCAATCTGAAATTCCTTCTGTAAGATTTGAACCAGGAAACCACATGGGAGGACATATGAAGCTTCTGCATACTTAGAAAGATCATTGTTTCATCTAGATCAGCACTACTTACAGGATAGCAATGATTCACCAGGATTTCAGACTGGTGACTCTGCTCAGATGGAGCAGCACAGGTATCTGGGAATGCCAGGAGCTCAACCTGAGACCTTTAGTTAGTAAAACATTTGATCTACCATCAAGCCACACTCATTTCATCCCAGTGTGATGAAATATTAGCTTATTATGCTAGCCTTTATTACCACTTCTATCAACTGTTCACTCCTCCCATGTGATATATATAAAATCGATATATAAAATCGAAATACAGGAAGGCACAAACAGTAACTATTCCAGTGACATAAGGAACAAGTCTCATACACTACTGGAAATTTCAAAGAAAGCTTATCATGAACACAGCATACTAAGGCAACTTTTCAGTAGTCAATTAACCTTCATGGTAGCAGTGTGACTTGCATTGGTCATTACATTTTAAGAAAGATATTCACCAACTGGAAACTTTCAAAGGAGAAACAGAAAAATGACAAAAGCATTTGAATGATAAACGAAAGAAAGGCTGAAGACACTCACTATCTTCCATCACATAGGACCAGAAACAACATTGTTACAATGGACTTAAGTCTCTGTTGGATTATAGCCAGAATTTGTGGTTCTTGGGCAAACACTGAAGCCTTGGTCAGGCCATTCAGACAAAAACAAAAAGCTAGCATGACAAACACATGAAAATGGTTGTCAACTCAAACATCACTTATGCATGTGAGCTACACTTCTCTAATAGAGTCTGAACCATAACACTTCATCAGCACTAAGTCTGGGGGGTGTAGCTATGGTGTGTGTGTGTGTGAAATGAATTCTGCTCCCCATGAAATTCTCCTTCAGTCCCCCAATATCAAAACTGATTCATACCTAGAATTATATTTGCTGTGATTGCATTCTCCTGGTAATTTGGGGATCAAAAGAAAGTTTCATTGGCATCAAAATTTGTATTGGAGGAGCAATGTCCTGATTTTTAGAGGGACATAGTTACACCCTTGATAAGATATTCCACATTTGATTTCCAAAGAGGTGGCCATATTAGCATGTTGCAGCATTTAAAAAACCTACAAAGACTCTTGTTGCACCAAGCTCAATAGGGCCTACTCCCTAACAAGTGTAATGCAAGTTTCCAGTGTTCAATGTGCACAAAATCTGGATCAAGAGGAGGTTATGCCTACAAAAGAGCCCTACATCATCCTCCAAAATTATGTGTAAATGTATGGAATTTGTTCTTTTTGTGTGTGTTGTGGAGTCAGCAGTGTGATCAGTTCCCAAAGATTAAATGAAGTCAACTGACCTTACATGAAGGAGAGACTGCAATGAATACTACCAAGTGCTTCTTTACTGCAAATATTGTTATATTCTGTATAATTATCCTGTGCAGCAACATTTGCCTACATAAGATAGTTTCAGAGGAGACACAGAAAAATGTGTCTCTTGCTGTTAGGGCGGAAAGATAGTCTCTTTCCGCCCTAACAGCAAATCTAGTCAGTGTTAGTTTGATGATGATGATGATGATGATGATGATGATGATCACAAGTAAAGTTTCTGTTATACATCTATTACTTGGAGAGCTTACCCTGGGGTGAATTCTGTTAACAGCATCCCATCTGTGCTACCCAAAATGTACAGAGCTAATCACTCAGTCCTATACATTACAACCTTATTAGTTAACATTGCATTTTTTTTAACTCAGCATTCCACAGGAATAGAAAAGATAATGCATTTGGAGATGTCTAAAGCCATTAGAAGTACATGTATAACCATCTCCCCTCAGTCACGCAAGATGGAACATTTTGTATAGGATAATGTCTCTCTTGGGCTCATCTGATTTCAAAAATAACTACACAATGGACACCTTGGTACTATTTAGGCTACATAACAAGGCAGCTGATGCTGGCAGACCTCATCTATTTATAGACTTTATGGAAAACTGCAACCACGTGTACAGCATCAATATTTTAGCTTGACATTAATGGTCAAAAAATTGTTTGGCCTCATCTAATGCAAATGCACTTTTAAAAGACGAAAAAGATAAACCAAAAGAAAAAGAATGTATTGCATCATTTGAAGAAACTATGCACTTCTCTATAAATACTAGGTTTAATAAAGCCTAAAAGTGGTATATCCTGCATATCATGTTGCATAAGACTGCATGGCATCTTAGGCTGATACTGATGGACTGAAAATACAAGCAGCATGAAAATTTTAGGACAAGGATGTATGTATTATGTAATCCTAGACATGTTTTGTAGTTTATTAGTACATAATTGGTTATATGAAATGTGCAAGGGCTGATTTATACTAGATGTCAGGCTGCCATGTAAAATTTAAGGCAGAAATCTAACAAACCAGATTTGTTAGATTGTAGATGCCAGGAAGCATAGCCTGTTATATGTTGGCTGGGCTTAGTCTTTCGATTGTGGAGAGAACACTCAAGAGGCACTTGCAACTTGACCCCATGCAGGTTTATCCATAAAGAGAAACCACTACGTACAACTGACTTCAAAGGATCTCATGCCAAAGTCAGTATGATTAGGATTATAGCTTTAGAATACAGTCCTATACTTGGCAGTGACTCCTACAGAACTCAGGGTGATTTTATTCTGATGTGATGTGATTTTATTTTATGTTACATTTGAAAATATATATTTATGGGTCATCTTTCCACTCAAACTCTGAGAAATCAAAATGACATCCAACAGGATTTTTAAAAATGCAAATTCAATAAAAGACTACAATATGTCAAACAGTATATTTCAGTAGCAATAAAACAATGATCAAAGAATTTTGTTCTGTAATTGCTTCTAACTGCCATGAAAGAGGGAAGAGTTTCTACCTGGTAGGGGAAAAAATGGGATTCTGCAGGATAGAGCAAGCGGAGACAAGAAAATGATACTTTGCTGTACCTTATCATATCTTACAGCAGTAAAATGAGGGATGAAAAGCAAGGGCTCCTATGATATTTTTGACATGCAGAGATTAACATACAGAAGTGGGTGTTTCTTCACTCTGAGGTCAGAACGGGGCACCCAGCCTCATGATTGAGACTGGGTGCCTCTTTCTGATCTCCGAAGCAAGCGATTTGCCATGGCAGCAATCACATCGGGTGGCACAATGGGACACCCATATGAGAGCTGTCTAGCATCAGAACAGAGGGCTAAGAAGGAGGCTAGCACAGCTCCAAGGCTAGGATACTACATGGCATGATAACCTGATCATAGTAGACAAGAACTATGCCTTCACTGAAGGACAATAGTCTACCTCTTCCTCTCTGCTTCCCCCCCTTGTGAGTGAAATGAGTGCAAACTACCTTTGCACTTTGAACTCAGTTTGCAACAATCAAATAAGTTGAGGACAAAGGGAGAAAGTGAGAGGTGATGGAAAACTGGGACATTTTAAAAGCATCAGTAGTATAACGGAGGATTATTTGAGAATGTCCCTGATTATAGTTTCAGTGGACTGGGTTTATCCAGCCAAGTGACAGTGGGTGATATTAAAATTATCTTGCCAATGTCAGAACTACAAGGGCTAATAAATACATACCAATGTTTCCAGATGACAGTTATGCATATTTAAATCTTATAGGGGTTTTTCCTTATTTTTGAGTAGTGTTTCACTAATTTTTCATCTATAGAGGGCTTTTAGTATCTGCTGGGGATTGGTCCCATTAAATGCAATGGATGGTAAAATGGTGTCCTTTATATAAAATGACAAGGTTTGTTTTGTGTAATTTATATATGTTAAAAAACATTTTCAAGCCATGGATGCTGGAAAAATGGATAAGGAATCCATGGTTATGGAGGGCCAATTGTACAACTCAGCAGTAAACATATAAGGTGTGAAAAAGGTTTAAGGAGCCTAAAATGCTTTCCAGATACCTACTATTTTATGTCAATTCACCAATGCTTCTTCAGCACAATTTAAAAATAATAATAATTTGTTTCCACATAACGTTCCTCCATACAACTATACTATCATCACAGAGGGCCAAAAGAGTGAGGACAGTGACAACATTCTGAACAAGCTTTACGTGCCCTCAGTGAAATATTTACATAACCAGGTCTCATTGACCATGTAATTATTGCTACAAAGGCAGCCAGAGTCAAAAATGCATTGTGAAACAGAAGCCAAAGGATCTACTATACAAATAAGCTCATTCTGAAGAACGATACCAATTTCCTGTACTGGTAACAAGTTTAGAAAGTTGGTTTTAGGAAAAGTGTAGTAACATACTGGTCACCCATAACTGAGTAGCTAGGATTGTACTCTGGGACCTAGAACACCATCTTTGCACTAGCCAATTACAGATGGCTTAGCAAATTATTCTGTTCATTAACAGTAACTTTCCAAGTTCTATTTGGGACATGAATATGGAGGAGATGCTCAGGGCAGGAACATGTAAGATATATTTCTGAAATTCAAAAATGTTCCCTTCATGTTATACCGACATACTCATCATCAAAGGGGGCTTTCCACAGGGGTTACAACATATTTTGAACCTTCTACTTACATTTTCTTGGTTGCTTTTTACACAGCAGCATCATACCAAAAATAGCACTCATCATTTAAATAACAAAAAAACAGTCCTAAAATAGTAAGTCACTGAATATTAATATTAAAGGAAAACATAAAAACATCTTTCCAGTATGAAACAAGAATGAAACACAAATTAAAGTAATCAGCATGTGAAGTTTTTGGTTCATCTTGTTACTCTGATTTCTTTGAGTTGGTAAGAATGATACAGAATGATGATGATACAGAGATATAGATGAGCTACTGCTGGACAATCACAGAGAAATAAGTGCCTTGATTTCAAAGTACAGAAATACATTGCTGCAAAGAAATTGTGTTCAAATTCATTGCAATGAATGAAGCAGTCCTTAACACATAGCTGGACATGTTCATCTGTATAATACTGGCAGTGAAGATAAATCTACAGCCATATCAGACCAAAAAATAAATAAATGGGGAGGCAAAAAAGAGCAATAAAGCAAAATCCACGCGACAATAAATATTAACACTGTGCAACAGAAGCTCCTAGTTACTTTTATATAACATTTTTCTCCTTCATTAAAGATTCCATGCTGGGGTACATATTAAAATGTTTGAAACCATACAAATGACATTTGCACATATGTATACACCTCTTAAATAAATGTTGTGGCTCCTACATGGAAATGTGAGCTCATTTCCACAGCCTCAGAATGACAAGCCCTGGTCATTTTACACCATGCAACTGCCTTCCTATTTTAGGATGAAATAAATCTCCTCAAACACATGGTCAGCCCAGCCTTCCAACATGCTACTGGCCAATAGATCAGTGGGATTAATTTACAAATTAATCTTGCTTTAACATATCAATTCACATATCAAAATACAGTAAATGAATGGTAAATGAATGGCTTTCTGACCATGAGGTTTAAAAAGGTAGAATTGGTGAAAAATGATTAATTTTAAGTAAATAGAGAAGATGAACATGATAACCTATCTAAGGTAAAGATGAGAAAATGCATGGATGATAATATGAGCACTAAATAAAAATCCAGAGTAAATTTTCAAACTAGGTGCCTGAGTTATGATAAAAGAAAATTAAAAAATTATTCCATTTTATTCTGCAAGAGGCAAAGGTATACTGGCTTGTATCTTAAGATACATTCACTTAAGGACTTTAACAGAAGAGAAAGTTTCTGTGCTCTCCTTGCCCTGCAGCCATACCGGCTATGGACAAAACTCCCTCACCTGCAAATGTTACTTCTAAAAACCTACCTTCAGATTTTGTGTGCTTTAACAGCTCAATCCTATATATTTCTACAGAGTAGAATTTCTACTGAGTAAAATATGTTCTACTGAATTCAATGGGATTCATAACCAGATACAAGACTATGGCTCAATTCTCCCACAGGAAAAAATACTGCTTTATCAGTCTAATATTGTACCATATATAAAATATATGCAGTGAAGATCATGAACAGTAGGCAGACTTTCAGATAACAGACTGTAGATAAAGCGACAAACCTTTATTTGGATTCTACTAACTCAGACTGATGGCTAATGGAGCGCACCAAGGAATTCCAAAAGAAAATTAGTATATGCTTTATAGACTATAGCAAAACCTTTGACTGCATAGACCATCAAAGGCTCTGGAACGCCCTTAAAGACATGGGAGTGCCAAAACATCTGATAGTCCTGATGAGGAATCTGTACTCAGGACAAGAGGCTACTGTCAGAACAGAACACAAAGAAACAGAATGGTTCCCAGTTGGCAAAGGGATCAGACAAAGCTGCATCCTTTCATCCTATCTGTTCAACTTGTATGCAGAACATATTATAAGAAAAACAGGCTTAGACACAGAAGAAAGAGAAGTGGAAATAGGAAGAAGGAATATCAACAATCTAAGATATGCAGATGACACCATAATACTAGCAGAAAACCTCACAGACCTGGAACACCTACTACGGAAGATCAAAGAAGAACGTGCAAAGGCAGGCTTAATGTTGACCATAAAGAAAACAAAAATAATGAGCACCAAGGACCTTCACAAGTTCAACCTAGACAATGAAGAAATAGAAATAGTAAAAGAATTCCCATACCTAGGATCAAACATTGATAGAAATGGGGGACTGCAGAAGAAGACTAAGAATGGGGAGGATGGCTATGAAAGAACTAGAAAAGATTCTAAAATGCAAAGATATGCAACTCAGCACAAAAGTTAGAATCATACAAGCCTTTGTATTGCCAATTAGTATGTATGGAGGTGAGAGCTGGACAGTTGGGAAATATGATAGGAAGATAAGCAATTCATTTGAGATGTGGTGCTGGAGAAGAGTGCTGAGGATCCCATGGACAGCCAAAAGGACAAACAAATGGGTCCTAGAGTGGATCAAACTGGAAACCTTCCTGGAAACCAAGATAACCAAACTAAGGGGGAATGCAGAAAGGCGGCCCTGGGCTGCCCCGGGAAACGGAGAATCGAAGCTGAGGCTGCCGGATGCGTTGGCCCCAATTCTCCCATTTGTTGCCTCAGAAAGGAGCACCAAAATGACGCTCCTTTCAGAGGCGGCAAATAGACCATCCCAAGAGCCACCACACAGCTCTTCTGCGTCTCTTCTGGAGCAGCGTCTCAAGCATGTGCCATCAGAATGTCCTCGGAAAGGGGTTGGGGCGTGCCCCTCCCCTTCCCTGCCCCTCCCCTTCCCTGCCTCCAAGACGACACAAAGCGCCGTCTGTAGAGGCCCTCAGATTGTCGTAGTTTGGACATATCATGAGAAGATGGGACTCTTTGGAAAAAATAATGTTAGGGAAGGTGGAGGGAAGTAGAAAGAGAGGAAGGCTACATGCTAGATGGATGTGTCAATGGATGGATGGTGAAGGTTTTTTTGTGTGTGTGTGAAGATAAAATCCAAGCAGCAGGGCAGTCCATGCAGCAAGGCTGCTTGTCTAGCAGAGATCACCAGCACGCAGGCAGATTTCCAAGCTTCTAGCAAAAGGCTTTATTATAGAATAGCATAGGCAAGGTAAAAACTACAAAGTCCAGCAAAACATCACTTTAGCCAGACGTGGCTAACAGGAACAAAACTATAAATCCTTAATGCTACATTGTGAAAAATTAGTCAATCTACAGCTTCTGCAAAAATAAAGAAAACTTTAATCCATACTGTTGAAAAGTTAAAACCAGACTGATTCCTATGCCTAAAACACAATTCCCAGCCCAACTCTTCTCCACCTCTTTGGGTGTTACCCTCAGGTTAATTGGTTGATTAGTACATGACGTATGTTAACCAAACCTCTTGTTGTTCATCTTTTACCATGTGATCTATTTTCCCAAAACAACTTTTATTATTGTATTCACTGTAAAAACAAGATCTCTTTCCCATGTATTCCAACTTATTGTCTCCACTTGTTTTGTCTTTTCAAACACCTGGACTGGTTGTTGTGATAGGCCTAGAAGCATGTTCTCATCATAGAAAAATACAGACACACATCTTTACATTTCAACATTGACTATATATCCCATCAAAAATCCTAACAGGATGGACTCTATTAAGGCGGTCATGGGTATTAAGGGGTTGCAGGAATTAAGCAGAGCAGCAGAGGACAGAGGGTCTTGGAGAGGTCTCATCCATAGGGTCACCATGAGTCGAGATCAACTTGAGGGCAGTTAACAACAACAACAAAACCCAGACTACAGGATAGGATTTTAAAACTGAATAATTATCCACCATACATAAAATAAAAACAAATCCCTACCCATAGAAAAATTAACATGGCAGAATAAACTCCCAGCTAAAATCCCTGTTCCCTGACAACTAGTTGTTGATGAGCAGGAACATTTTTTAAAAAATGCTTAGCTATAGAGGAAGAGCTTCCACTCTGAAATGACACAGTCCAGGCACACTATCCTCCTGATCTGCTACTTATGATAGCTAGGGCTTAATTATCTCATTTCCCCAATTAGTACACTTATTTTCAAACAACTAATTAGTTTTTGCTACTCTTATTGTAACAAATGCTCTAGAAGTGCATAAACATGTCCAAAAGAAGACAGGCAAAAAACAAAACAAAAAAACGAACAACCCTAAAGCCCCATCAATGCTGCCAGGAGCCAAAAACATCCATCAAGTTTCTTTATCTCTGTCATAATGGAAGAATGCGTAATCTGAGAAAATAATGGAAAAAATCTTCAGAATGCTGTCATTTCAATTTCCAATGAGTCAATAAGAAAGTAAGGTAATCTCCAAACACAAACAGTGATATGGGTCACATTCACAAAACCTGTTTCTGCCCTGTAACTATGGCAACTCTTTGAAACAGAACCCACAGTGTACAAACTGCTGTCTTAAGGGCAAAGGACCCACAGTAAAACCTGATGCACACTTATTTTTTATTGCATCTTGCCGCCTCAATATAACCACTGACATCTGTGTAGAGCAGCCAAATATTTTACAAGCACAGAATTCCTGAACCTTTAAATAGTTCTGTAAAAGAGGAAATGCAAGTGACACTTATGAAAAATCTATGTTCTACATTACAGTTCACTTCCAAAATGTATATTACAACATTAATCAACACCCATATGCATATTACAGCCAATCCAGACTGATTAAAAGACCAGAAAGTGCCCCCTTTCATTCCTGTTCTTTCCCATTTTAGTTTTCGAGATCAATATAAATTCTGTTTACCCCAGAATATTTTCTGTCAGCTTCCAGTACAATCAGATACGTCTTATACCAGCTCCACAGATCAGTTTATTTTAACCTAATATACAATTGGAATGAACAGAAACATAATCAGGTACTTTTCAATGAGTCTGGATGTGCCCTTAAGGTAAAATCTCTCTCAAACAAAGCCATGTCCATTCATTGTCACAGAAGTTGACTTAATTCATCTGTACACACTGAAGCATTTTTTTATCTTTAGAATATTGTGTGTTCAGGACAGACTTCACCCTGTTAACTCTGAAATGAGAGTCACTCCTTCTCCCACTTGGAGAATTCTGGGAGAAAGGCACAGAAATAAAATAAATAAATAAATTCTGGGATTTGTGGTTTTGTGAACTATTTGGATTTCACTGTCAGAGAGCTCTGGTGCTACAACAAACTATAAATTCCAGGGTTCCATAGGATGGAGCCATGACTATTAAAGTGGTGTCAAACTGCATTAATTTCACAGTGTGGCAGCAGCCTGGATATTTAGTTTGCCTCCCATGCAGCTTTCAGTGTATGTCAATAGGGGGAGACTGGATGAATCCTTTTTATGTATTGTCCTGGCTCAAGTGGTTAAGATGCTGACTCTCTTGATTGCAAGATCAGCAGGTTGGCAATTCGAGGCCCAGGTGCTGCATGATGGAGTGAGCTCCTGTGACTAGTCCCAGCCTCTGCCAACCTAGCTGTTCAAAAGCATGCAAATGCAAGTAGGTAAATAGGTACCACTTCAATGAGAAAGTAAAGAATGTTCTGTACAATCATGCTGGCCACGTGATCACAGAGCAGTCTCTGACAACACTGGCTCTTTGGCTTCGTAAGAGAGATGAGCACCGCCCCCTACAGTCAGACACAACTTTACAACCTTGTCACGGGGGAATACCATGACCTTTACCTTTATCACATTATTGCCAATGCCAAAACTTCAGATCTGTGGCAGCTGGATGAAAAAGAGAATTTGAGACTAGCTTTTGGCAAATTTTACCTATACAGCACCTAAAAGGAATGTTGATCTTAACCGATGTACGTCCATTTCCAGCAGAGAGTGTTCGCTCCTCCTTAGATTGGGTTGCTCCTCTCACTTGCTCCTCGAGGCAGGAAGAGAAAACACAAAACAAAAGACCTTCCCAGTCCCCAAGTGGGAGGGGCAATCTCAGGAAGATCAGTTGTTCATCAGCTGAGAGAAGACTGGACGAAGAAGGTAAAAAAGGACCTTCCCCACTGGTAGATAGTGGAGAGAGAGAGGAAAGAAAGAAAGAAAGAAGAATGAGAGAGAGAGAGAGAGAGAGAGAGAGAGAGGAGGGGGTGAGAGACTACCCTCCTCAGCCAATCACCTGTGATCCCAGGATCCTAATGCAGTACTGTAAAGGGAGGGCAGGAGGATCGAACCCTCTCCACTGGAAATGGGTGTACATCAGGTAAGACCAGCATTCCTTTTCCCAGTAGAGAGGGTGAGATCCTCCTTAGATTGGGAATTACGAAAGCCCCTCTGGACTGCTGCACCCCAGACAAGGAATCCGAGAGCACCTGTTGAAGTACCTTTCTCCCAAAGGCGGCCTCAGCCAACTGGTAGAGATCCAATTTTCAGTGTCTAACAAAGGTGGAGGTTGACTTTCATGTTGCTGCTCTGCAGATTTCCACCATGGGGGCACAAGTGGCCCATGCTGCATAGGTCACTGCACGTCTAGTGAGGTGAGCCATCAGTCCTTCTGGGGGTAGAAGGTCCAGGGATTGATAGCAAGCTGTGATGCAGTTTCTGATCCATCTGGCTAGCATAGATGGAGATATCTTTCTCCCCATCGGCCTTTGGTTGAAAGAGATCAACAAGGCCCCTGACATTCTAAAGGGCTTACTCCTTTTACGATAAATTTTGATTGTCCTGTGGATATCTAGGATATGCCAAATCTTCTCTAGCTCCTTCTTTGGTCGAGGACAGAAGGAGGGTAGAACTATGTTTTGAGCCAGATGAAAAGGAGTGTTGACCTTTGGAACAAAAGAAGGGCCTGTGCGTAGCAGAACCAAGTTGGGCCAGATGATGCATAAGTCCTTGTGAATCAACAGGGCTCCCAGCTCAGAGATCTGATGGGCCGAAGTGATGGTGGTCAGGAGGAGAACTTTCTAGGAGAAGTGTTTTAGCTACGCTTGTTTGAGTGGTTCAAAAGGTTCCACTGTGAGGCCCTTGAGAACTATGTGGTGATTCCATGACGGGAAGTGATGTTTAGTAGGAGGGGCCAGGTGGGAGACACCCCTCAGAAGCCTTCTGATGTGTGGGTTTGCCAAGATCCTGGCTGCCTCTTCATATGTCAGGATAGATGGGATGGCAACCACTTGTCTCCTGGCTGTGTTTGGTTGTAGGCCCTGCTTGATGCCGTCCTGGAGGAACTAAAGGAGAGTACATGCGGAGAACCTGAGCAAGTTCAGGTGCTTGCATTTGTACCACCTTCAGAAGGCTCTGAAGGTATATTCATAGATTCTGACAGTAGAAGGTCATCTGGAAGCCAAAATGGAGGGAATCACTTCTCATGAATAGCTGTATTGCTGTAACATGTGGCTCTCAATCTCCAGGCATGAAGGTGAAGCCAGGCTGGGCCTGGATGGAATATCTGACCTTGAGAGAGTAGCTTCGGATGGATCAGGAGCGGAAGGCTGTCCTTCACCATGCTGACTATTTCTGAGAACCAGGCCCTCCTAGGCCAAGTTGGCACCACCAGAATCACTTCTGCCTTGTCTCTCCAGATCTTTCTGACAACCTTGGCCAATATTGTGATCGGCAGAAAGGCGTACAACAAGGCCCTGGGCCAGGTTAGGTTGAAGGCATCAAAGTTCTCCACTCCCTACATCCGGTATCTGGAGATGAAGTGGGGAGTCTTTGTGTTTGCTGGGGAGGTGAACAAGTCCACCAGAGGCTGTCCCAAGGTCTGTGTGATCTTGCAGAATACCTCTGGGTGTAGGCTCAATTTTCCCTGGTCGATGTCTGTTCTGCTCAGCCAGTCCACTTAGGAGTTGAGAACTCTTTGGAGGTGTTCCGCTTCTAGGGAGAGGAGGTTTTCCATCAGGGACCGAGACCTCATTCCCCCCTTGTGGTTGATGTGGGCCTTTGCCATTATGTTGTCTGTCCTGACAAAGAAGTACTGCCCTTCCTTGGAGCTGGTCCATAAACTCCAGCAAGGCTAGTCTCACCACCCTC
Source organism: Phrynosoma blainvillii (assembly GCA_026167975.1). NCBI lineage: Eukaryota > Metazoa > Chordata > Lepidosauria > Squamata > Phrynosomatidae > Phrynosoma > Phrynosoma blainvillii. The sequence continues at coordinate 46,879,699 of JANUYF010000003.1, read as the reverse complement.
AGCTCTAGCCAGCTGATGCTGTGCTGTTGTTGTGTGCAGTTCCACCTGCCCTGGGTGAGGAGAGGTCTGCAGTGGGCTCCCCAGCCTCTCAGACTTGTGTCCATGGTTATCTGGACCCTGTCGTTCTTCCACATGGGATGGCCTCTGTGAATGGAAGAAAAGATCCACCAGTTGAGGGAGTCCAGGGTAGTGGGAGGAACTAAGATGCTCCCTCTGTCCTTGTGGGCGATGGCCTCCTAGTGAGGTAGTAGGAGCCACTGTAGGGGTCTGGAGTGGAAGCGTGCCCAGGGAAGGCAGTCCATGGCAGAAATCATCAGGCCCTGGAGGTGGGCCAGGAGTGTGATCTTGCAATTCTTCTGTCCCCTGATCTGACGTACCATCCGGGAAATGGTCTTTATCCTTTCAGGGGAGAGTGACACAATTCTCTGTGATGTGTCCAGGACTGTACCAGATGTTGGATCCGGTGGCCAGGAATGATGGAACTCTTTTTCATGTTTCCAAGAAGCCATGGTCTTGGGGCGACTGAAGGACCCTAGAGAAATCCTGACAATTGTACTAACAGATCATCTAGGTACAGGTAAATGTGGAGGTGAGAAGTCCTCTAATGTGCCACCAGAGCTATCATGATCTCCCAACACCCTGGGAGCTGATGAGAGGTGAAAGGAAGAGCCTTGTATTGAAAATTGCATCCATCATAGGCAGAGCGCAGAAATCTGCGGTGATTGGAAAATGAAGATAAGCATCCTGAAGGTCAAGAGAGGCCAGATTGGAGGGCTTCTAGGATAGATTGTAGGGGTTTCGTTTTTACAAATCTGTTGACTCCCCTGAGGTTCAGAATGGCTCTCCACGAGCTGTTCTTCTTGGGGACAAGGAAAAAGGTTGAGTAGCATCCTGTCCATCTCTGGGAGGGGTATACTGGCTCTATTATATCCAGGGTTAAAAGTTCATCTATTGCATCCAGAAGGAGGATTTTTTGTGGTTCTTGGATCTGGGAGATGGATGAATCTGTCATGAGGTCTGCAAAGAAACTCTATGCAGTAAGCCATGGTGTAAGGTCTCCAGCACTCATCTGTCCGATGTTGAGGTCTCCCAGACATGAACAAACCATCCTACTGGTGGCATCCCGTCATGCTTGGTTGCTTCTGCATTGGCCCCTCCCAGCAGAGGGCTGAAGAAGATTTGGAAGAGAATCCTGTTCTTGCCTTTGGCTGTAACTTGAAGTCCTCCCAGCACTGCTTAGGCTGTTTATTGTCCCTTGAGTGGAAGGAGGATGGGCCTGCTGTAAAGGAGGATCTGGAGGTGAGAAAGGAATGGTATTTGGACTGCCTCTTATCCTCTCCTTTCTTGCCAGTTGGTAAGGGTTTTTTTCTTGTCTTTATCCTCAACCAAGTCAGGACTGAGGGGGTCACTGAACATTTTGGAGCCCAGAAATGGAGTGAAGGCCAAATTTTGTTATGATTTCAGGTCTACGCTCCAGTTTTTAAACCAGAGCTGGCGGCAGACAGCTACTGTCACAGCCTGGGCCCTGGTACATTGCTGTACCGCATCTAAGGTGCTGTCCACCATGTAGGCAGAGGCCTTGGCAAGCTTATTCAGAGACTGGTGTAATCTGGTTTTAGAGGTTGGGTGGGTCCTCCAGGAGATCCCTGGCCCATTGGAGGGAGGCCCTCACCACCAAGGAAGATGTTGATGCTGCTCTAATGGCTATAGAGAGGGCATTGTGTGCTTTCTTCAAGGCAGATTCAGCCTTCCAGTCTTCTATAATCTTGAGAGAGTCCTTGCCCTTCTTGCAGAAGACTGCCGAGGATGCCAAAGGGGAAATCCCTCCACTGGCCAGGCTCCCTTTCCCTCTGCTCCCCCCAGATTCGAGGCCAGCTGCACTCCCACCAGAGTCAGGGTGAGTGGCTGGGGCAAGAGTTCAGCCAGAGGGTTTTGCATTGGTAAGTAAAGAAGTAACGAAGAAAAGAAGAAGGAAAAATCCACATCCTGCTAGGAGTGAGGAAGGAAAGGAACTGATTTTCCCAGGGTTGCCCCTGCCACTTAGGGGCAAGAAGGTCTTTTGTTTTGTGTTTTCTCTTCCTGCCTCTAGGAACAAGTGGGGAGGAGCAACCCAATCTAAGGAGGATCTCACCCTCTCCACTGGTAAATGTTTTTCCAAATGCAACAGTACAGATACTCCTTGAGAAATTCAGTGTTCTCTGCCTAAGAAAGGATCAGTTAGCTTCATATAGGACAGGGACAGCTGGATCTCAAGAGAAGTTACTTTTCTGTTGTTAATGGAGTTGAAATTTCATTACCTATCTGTTATTGCTCATTGTCTTTAGTCTTCACATGGCCAATAAGAGAAGTGGCCTCTGCCTGCACTGAAATCCCTCAATACCATCTTAACTGACATCTTAACACCTTAGACAGATAATGGACCTGTGAATCTAACATCATTACCATTTTTCTCATGTATGATTTTGGGCATTTTTGCCTGATGAAGAAGCCAGTGAAGCTTCAAAAACCTACATAATGTATTTTAACCTTTGGCATTGGGCCAATAAAGGTATTGCTGCTTGTGGATTTTGGATTTTGCTATATTTTAATAAAAAAGAAATAAACAGATGCTTTTAAGGAATGGTCTGGGGGTGTTGTACTGTTTTAATTATGCTAACTTTAAGCACTTTTATCTTTTTTTAAAAGTGCATTTTATCCTTTTAATGTGTGATATGTTTAAATACATGCTATTTTAATGCTCACTTTTTGCATATTTTTAATTGTATTGCTCTTTTAAATTGTGAGCTACATTGAGTCCCATTTTTGGGGGGGAAAGCAGGATATAAATATAACATTAATAACAACTACTTTCTGGAACTTGGGTCAGACAGCAGGATTTCCACATTCACCAAGTACTACTAAAATTTTCAGCTTCCAGACAATTGCCATCATTCACCAGAGGAGGACACACTAAGTGATCCAACAACTATACAGTGCTCTAGAAGTGGCACCAGTGATCTCTAAAGGAGAGCTTTAGAAAGCTTCAAATTCACCTGTATTTGAAGAGAAATTGAGTCACAGAGTTTAGATGACTGAAACAGACACTACGAATAAAGGTAAATCTTAACTTTCATGTCACTAAGAATCTTGTTTTGTTGCTTTCACTTCATTGTCACTTTCATTTTGTATTAACAGAATCATAGGGTTACATCCATGGATTCAATGAAACTCCAGAGGGCATATTTTCAACAGCATGCATTCAAGATCGCATAGTTCTGATACATCAACAATGTGAGAAGTCATACTGTAACAGCACTACACAGAAAAGAAACAGACTGAAAAAGAAGAGTGATGTTCCCCAAGGGAAAAAGGCAGTGTGGTAGAGTTTCTCCAAAGAATTTATGAAACCATCAGGAGAGATATGGAAAATAGCAAGGACTGAAGAACTATAGATTATCAGCTCTGTTCTGCTTCTAATATTACTCTTCTGTTTCCCCTGGTGAAATATTGGATTTAACAGAACATCCAGTAAAATCAATATTAACCCAAAGGGAAACCCAGTCATCATCTTACATACACAGTTGTCATGATCATATTTAGGAGTGAAAGCTAAGCACTATAAGAAAATGATTCAAAGTGAAAGCAGGACTGGAAGGACAGCATGCATTTTTAAAAGAAGGTGTACATAGAATGAATAAACTAAAATAAGAAGGAATGCACAGAGGTTGATGCATATGACAGCAAATAATTTTTCTTGCCTAACAAAAGCCGTATGTAGGCCCGTGTTGGCAAACAAATGGCATGTGTGCCAGAGATGGCACGTGAAGCCATTTTCCCTGGCATGCAGAGTGGGGAAGAGAAGAAACAGATGTGCACCTGTTCCTCCTCATGTCGGGCCTTCAGCTGCCTCCAGAGAGGTAGCTGAAGGCCTGGGAAGGTGCGGGGAGAGGAAGAGGAACAGGCAGTGCTTGTACTCCCTCCTCCTGAGCCTTCAACTGCCTCTGGAGAGGCAGCTGAAGGCCTGGGAGGGTGTGGCGAGGAAGAAGTCCCACCCCAGAAGTCCCGTTCCCCCAGAAGTCCCTCCTCCAGCATGAGGTAACACCCGGTGTCAAAAGGCCATTTAGTTTGGGCACGCGGTGCCTAAAAGGTTAGCCATCACTGATGTAGGCAATGCATGAAGTAAAAGAGAAGCTAGCAAGGGTGAATGCTATTTTCTGATTGTCTGTGAAAAGCTAATACTCTGTATGCAGTGAATAAAGCTGATAGGAAGAAAATCAACTCACACAGAGACCATAGACTGCTAAAAAGACAAATGAATGAGTCTTAGAGCAAATCAAACCTGAACTTTCACTACAAGGAAAGATGATTAAACTGGGGCTGTTGCACTCCAGACAAATCATGGGCCATGGGATTGACTGGAAAAGACAATACTGCTTGGTAAAATGGAATGCAGCAGAAAAAGAGTGAGACTGTACTGTGGATGAATTGATTAAATCAAGGAAGCCATGGCCCTGAGTCTGCAAGACTTGAGCAGTGCAGTTGATAATGGGGATCCAGGAGGTCTCTCATTCAACAGGTCATCATAACTCAAAATTGACTTAACAAATAATAAAAAATACCCAATTTTAAAGGTGCATAGGATGCTGGAAAGGGTAGGATTGACTCCCCCCCCCCCCATTTCTCCTATGTTACCACTTCAAATTTGTACCAAAGTGAAGTGAATACATAAAGGAAAGGAACAGCTTGTCTTAAAAAATGTTTCAATCAACAAATACAGAAGACATCTTTAAGTAATTTTTATGAAAGGTCTCCATCATTCTAGTGCCAATATTGGGTTTTCTAGTAAAATCATATCCATTAGTGCAAATGCATACCCATTATTACAGACCATTATTCACTACAGACTTACTGAAAATCGGATTTTTTATAACATTTATGTATTGTTCTACATTAATTTGAAATGTGGTATTATTCTAATCCATAATACATTATTCATTCCACTTAGTGTAAGAAAATGTAGGGTACAACTATACTAACTACAGCAGTAAGTATATTATACTATATGCTTTGTTCAAGTTGACTTTCCTTTTTAACTGAAGGTTTTTGGTTGCATCCTTGCTCTTTTTATATAGTCACTTCTGAACTGTATAGGTTTTTATTTGGGAAGCCCTTGTGATAATGTGTTTTCATGCTCCAGTAGAATATATAATTTTGCAGTATAAACATTTTCTTAACTGAGGAGGGAAAAGAACTACATGAGCCTCCCAAGACCATGCCAACCCAAAATAGTTGATATAAGCTAATTTCAGGAGAGGGACTCAGCCTAGCTCAAACCAAGAAAGCCAAAAGAAGGCAAGGGAGGGGGGAAAGAATGGCCACAAAGCTTGTAGGGACACAAATGGACAATGTTGGCAAAAGAAATTGGGGAAGAGGTATGGGGAGCACAAAAACAGCTTGGGGGCATCATACAGTACTTGGGCTACACTGCCTACTTCTGATACTAGCTATCAGTATCATGCAGCCATTGACATCAGAATATTCCATTACAACATGCCCTTTCTCAGACTTCATATTACAAAAAGCCCTAATACTGCATACAAAGAAGAGAAAGTCATAGCACTCAGTTGTACCTGAATATTTCAGATGGTCATACAAAACTAATTCCAGCAGTACATGGTTTGTGCAGCTTATATTATTCCATTTGCTCAGAGAAAAATGGTGTTGCAATCTCAGATTCTTCTCTGCATGATAATTATCAGCTTCTATCAATTTCATCTGAGTGGATGATCTAAGCTGACAGCAATATGGGTGAACTCAGGTCTTTCTATCCTCTAGTCTAGACTACTTGGAAGCGTTTTACATTAGCAATCATTGTATCTGGTGTGGATGGGACTCTGAGGTACTGTTTAGCAATGTTATCTCATTCTTTCTATTGGGCCAGGTCCAGAAGGTGGTGCTGGAGAAGCAATATTATATTTCATGGCCTTTCATCTATGAAAGAGGTGGGTATAACCCACCCAACCCACAAAAGTAAGAAATTTGCTCTGAGGGACTGTTTTGCTTCCTGATCCCCATTTTGGAATGAACATACAGAACAACATCAACAACAAAAAGATGGGAGATGCAATTCTGGAGATTATAAATGACTTTTCCCTTCAGTAAACCATCACTTCTGGAGTGGTCAGATATATTATAGTACCCCTCCCTGAAATTAGAGAAGCCCAAAGTGGCCCTCTGACCTCTGAATCACGACCATCCTTAGTCTAAGGCAGACCTGCACTACTTGGCAGGAGGCAGGGGCCAAAATTAAAATAGGCTAAACTTCTTTGGGCCGCAAATAGGTTTTAATTAAATATTATTTCATTAATAATTATTAATTATTAATATTAATTCCGTCCTCTTCCTCCTCTGCCTGGCCCCCTCCTCAGGAGAAAACCAGGCAAAGGAGGAGCCTTGCAGGGCAAGTGTTTGCCCATCCTCCTCCACCCGTCCTTCTCCTTAGGAGAAAGCTGAGGAGCTGAGGAACCTTGCAGTGCAGGTGTTCGCTCATCCTCTTTTGCCACCACCATATAGTCTTCTCCTTGGGAGAAAGCTGAGCAGCAGAGGAACCTTGCAGGTTGCGTGTTCACCCTTCCTCCTCTGCATGGTCCTCTCCTCAAGGATCAGTGTTCAGCAAAAGTATGTGTAGAATCACAGTAGTATGGTGGTTGGTTGATTTTTTTAAAACATTCCCCAGTGATTGTGCATTTGAATGAGAGCTGCTTCATAGTATTTATCCCAGCAAGGACATTAAATATCCAGCCACAGAATTCATTTTCATTCACACTATGTGAAGAGTTTGTGCCTCAAGTCAAACTCATACATTTGAAAGAGATGCATGTTTTCATGTGTGCGAACAGAGGCTGCTTCAGTTGTAGTGAGTACTTGCAGAACACAAACAAGTAACCTGGTGCCATTTGACTTGAGAAATAATTGCATCAAAGATTTCTAAGTAGACACACCAAGGAAAACTATGTAGTCTGATGTAAAAAAGACTACATTGGGGGGGGGGGGGATTGTGTTAGTTTTATATTGTTGGAAGGGTTGTTTTATGTATTTGATTTGATTTTAGATGTAAGCCGCCTTGATGGCCAAGGCTAAAGTCGGGGTATAAATTATTATTATTATTATTATTATTATTATTATTATTAAAATGATTTTTTTCAGAATGTGGTCTAGGTTACTTACTCTAGGTTCTATATAATGACCTATATAGAAATGACACATTCTAATTTTCAGAATTCTGCAGCCCCCAGAGCTGGCAATAACTGATGAACAGAACCTACCACTGATACGTCACCCTGCTATTTCAAAGCTAAACAAAAATATGCTCAAAGCTCAGGAAAATAGAAGAGATTGATTTAATCTCCCCAGCAAAGTAAACACAGAAGAAAGTGCGTGAGCAGGAAAATAAACTAGTCCACTCTTATTCTCCCAGCCCCCACGTGTCTCCCAATAAAGAACTAAGACAAAGTCCTTAGGTGGAGTAATATTTTAAAAAGGTAAATTTACTTACAAAAACTTGTGCATATTCATACACAGGTAAAGCTTCATGTTGTAAAGAAAACAAGGTAGAAAAAATAGTCTACATGCTTCTTAAGAAAGCTTCCTATCAGCATGCTAGGAAGTCATGCTGCTCCAGTCAAAGGACAAAGAGGATAATAGCGATCCCTCCAGGGACAAAGAAAAGTGTGCTCTTAGAGAAGGAGGAATTGAGGGGTCATAAAACAATAAACTATCATAGACATGTATCTATGTTGCTAGAAAGACTCAGCAAGCTTAAGTTGCAGTACCCCCAACACTAGGTTCTATATAGTGACCTATATAGAAATGATACATTCTCATTTTCAGAATTCTGCAGCCCTCAGAGCTGGCAGTAATTGATGAAGAGAGCCTACCACTGATACATCACCCTGCTATTTCAAAGCTAAACAGAAATATGCTTCTTTGTGCTAAGGGAATAATGGGAGTATCCTTTCAAAGTATCTAAAAAGAATGTTGGATTAAGAATGAGATTCCTGTGGTTCAGACACAAAGTTGACTGGTAAACATTAAAGCTGGTTCCTTTATTTCTCTAACATCTTACACCTATATGAGCATCAACATCACATAACCTCCCAGGCAGTCACAGTGCAGTGCACAGTGGAGGAGGCTGGATTTGTGAGACTGTTAGCAAAGGGGAGGATAAGAACAGAACGTTGCAGCCCAACCTGTGACCAAGGAATTGACGGGTAGGAAAGTGTTATCATAACCCTGACTTGGAGTGTAAATCAGTGATGGATCTTAAAGATGTTTATGTTAGAGAGCTTGTAAAAGCAAAGAAATCAGAAGCCTCTTCTGGAGACAAGCAGAGAACAAAGTGCAGTGTCAGGGTTCAATGTGAAACAAGCTCCCCTTACTGATTGTGATCCAGGTCAAACTACCCTTGCAACCACCCTAAGCCCACCCAGAAATGATGGATGGTGGGCTCAGTATTATTGGTGATGACTCTGCTGCAGGCTTCAATCTGAAATTAAAGGCATTATCCAAGGTGGTTAACCAAATCTGAGGATAGGAATCAGCATCTTGGACAGCTCCTTTAAAATTCAGCTCTAGTCTCACCTACGTCTTCATCCATGTTGCCTTTTTGCATCAGTTCCTATACTTCAGGGCTGGGCTAGCTCCCAAGATCCATGGGCCATCTTTCACCTCCCAAATCCTTCTGAGGGCTACAACAACCTCTCAAAATAAAACAGAAAATGACTAAAAGGTCACTTTCTTTGTCCCTATGGATTTTTTTTTAAAAACAAAACAAAACTAAAATACAGTTTGGGGAGCTCACACTTGTTTAAAAGGAGAATTGTGTCTCCTGTTTGAGATGGGAGCATTCCTTCTAAAAATGTGAAAAGCTGCTTTCTCTCTAAGTGCTACAAAAATAGCCTTCAGGGTCAGCTTGCTATTCCTAGAAGACCAGATTCCCATCCATGCTCTACTCCCAATAAAGCAGCTGCATTCCAGAAGGTTTACATAATGCCAAGGATTACATCCTGTATCATCCAATTTCAGGATCATCTCTACCATGCTAACCTGCAATTCAACACATGAACAGACATAACTGATAATGGATTCTAACAGTGCGGTAGTTTTTTTCATCTCATTGTGCCTGAAATTACAAGCTCCGTTATCACATACAATTTGCTCACTCACTCGGATAGTTCAAGATCATCTGCCCCAAACCGAGACTGCATTTACAACTATGACATTAGGTTCAATTACAATCAGAGGATTTATTTCTCTGCAATAAAAGCCAACACTTCACACTGAAACATCTTGTAAATGCCATCAAGCCTTCTCTTTATTCATATTACAAATGCTTATGCCACTTCCTCACAAACAACTTGACAGTGTTGCCTCTTTTTCTCTCTTTTTTCCCCTTCTCAGTGCTACTGAAGTACACTGTGATGACCCCATTACAAGGGTACCTAGGGTTTTGGAGTTTCATGCCATCAACATACTGATGCCACACATCTCTCTCCTTTACACCTGATTCAGGGAGAAAGTAAAAGACCTAACTCAGTAACTGCAAACAGTAATGGAAAATATCAGGGTGGGGAAAATGAAGATCCATCATGGAAGGATGCTTATATCCTCACACATACACACACACCCCCACAAAAAAACTCCCAAAGGTTCCAGGAGCATTATTCACTGTTTCACTGTGTTTGGGACTTTTGGGGGAAGAGAAGATTAGACCTAAATAGGGTGTTGTCACTTCCTGTTTGAGAGAAGAAAAAAATCCCCAGCTAGGCTTGAAACAAATATAGAGGTGCGAAAAGATCATCAAATGTAGTAAAATGGCAAAGAGTAGCCCTTCCAGAGGCTTTGAGACTACTATCGACCATTCTGAGAACAAAATTCACCACTGGATTGGGAGTAAAAATGAAGAGTGATGCAGAGAATGGGGAGTTGATGCAATCTCCCAACCCATAGCAGTTGACCACCCCTTGATTAGATGAAATTCTTGGAGAGTGGGTCATATGCTTGGGTTCAGGCTATTTGAAGTCCTGTATCTTCCTGTATGAGCCCATTAGGATTTTAAGATCATCTGGAGAGCCCCTCTTCTTTTTCCCACTACCTTCTCAGGGTCATTTGGTGGGAACAAGGGAGAGAGCCTTCTTGGTGGCTGCTCCCAGACATTGGAACTCCCTCCCCAGAGAGGCCAGGATGGCCCCACCATTGCTGTCCTTTTGGTTGCAAGTTAAAACATTTTTTGTGCTGCCAGGCCTTTACCGATAGATGAGGTTGGGCTCTTAATGCTTTGTGGTGCTTTGTGGTGCTGGATTTGAAGGTTTTAAGGGTCTGCATATTGTTTTATTTTTATTGCTTTAATGTTTTAGGATTTTTAACTCTTTTAATATGTACTGTTTTTAAACACTTTTATTTTTTAAACTGCATTTTATTTTTTTTAATGAGTGATATGTTTTAATATTATACTACAGTAGTTTAATTCTATTTTAATGCCCACTTTTATATGTTTTTAAATGTCTTGTTTTTTGAGTTTGTAAGCTGTTTTTACAGTAACAGGATCAGGATGACGATGATGATGATGATATGCTCAGAAAGGTAGTATGCAAGCTGTTTTGGGTTAGGTTGCAGTTTCTGAAAAGAAGCAAGTTTACACTTTGAATCAGAGAATCCAGCTTTGTTCTTTAAGGCCTAAAGTTCTTCAATACCCTTCCAGCAGTTAGGATATGTGTGCCAAATCGCACCCCTCCTGGACTCTCCTGTCTATCCAGGCTGGATCTTTTCAAAGCACTGTTAGGTGTTGCTCCCTTTGAAGCAACTCTAGGGAAGACTGTGTCTAGATCTTGGTGTCATACCTAATTTATGACTGAGGGCTGCAAAATGGCTTTTCAAAGTTTGGGCTTCTATGTCTATTCGACTCAGGTACCAAATGGAATGTCTATTTCCACATCAACCTACCTGCCTGTTTGTTTGTTTAGTCTATTTATATGCCGCCTTTCTCTCAGGCCAGAACCAAGGCAGGTTCCATAACATCAAATTAAAAAGTTTACAAAAAGTTTTAAAACCAATTTTAAAACACCACATTAAAATACTATAAAACTGATGAAAAATCATTCAAAAGTTAAAAACTGATAAACCATGCATCTGTGTTAAGACCCCACCTGCTTAAGCATTAAAAACTTGCTTAAATAAACATGTTTTTGCTTGCCGGCGAAAGGAAAGCAGGGAGGGAGTTCCAAAGGGTAGGAACAGCCACCGAGAAGGCTCTCTCCCATGTCCTCACCAAGTGAGCCTGTGATGGTGGCAAGACTGAGAGAAAGCCTTCTCCAGAAGACAGTAGGGCTCTGACAGGTTCGTATGGGGAGATGCAGTCTCTCAAATAGTCTGGACCTAAGCTGTATAAGGACATTATAGGTCATGACCAGCACTTTGAATTGTGCCTGGAAATGAACCAGTAGCCAGTGAAGCTGTTTCAAAAAGCGAGTTATATGCTTCCTATAACTGGCTCCAGTCAATGTTTTGGCTACAACATCTTGAACCCACTGAAAGTTTTGGAGTAATTTGCAAATGTAGCCCCTTGTAGAGTGTGTTACAATAGTCCAAATGGGATGTAATCAAGGCATATGTCACCAAAGCTAGGTAAGACATCTCAAGGAACAGGCGCAGGTGGTGTGCTAGTTTTAACTGTGCAAATGCACTGCTGTCCACTGCTGAAACCTGGGCATCCAGGGTCAGAGTTGAATCCAGAACACCCAAGCTGAGAGCCTGAGAGTTCAGGGGGAGTGTAACCCATCCAACACAGGCAAAATCCCTATGCCCTGGTCTGCCTTTTGACTGGCCAGGAGCACCTCTGTCTTGTCTGAATTTTCAATTTGTTTGCCTTCATCAAATCCATTATTCACAAAAGACACTAGTTCATTACAGAGACAGCTTCCTTGGAATTAGACAGAAAGGAGAGAACTCTGGATGACCTCTCCCAGTAGTTTCATGCAGATGTTCATCTTCAACAGCTCTAGCTCAGGTACCTCCATCATCTAAGATAAGGCAGGTGGCAACCAGGGAGACATGAACCTTCTTGTGGAATTCTCTTCCGAAGAAGTCTTGTTTGCCACTTATTTTAAAGGTGTTTTTTTAAAAAAAGACAAGAACAAAATAAAAACTAAATAATTAGTATGGAAGTAATTTTTTTTCCTTAACTAGCTTGTTATCCAAGCAAAAATGAACATTCTTAGATGTACTAGTCTAATTTAAAACTTTGTACATCTGCTCTCCTCATCACAGATGCTTCTATAATTCAGAAATATTTCTTATGCGGCAGCAGTTTGAAGAAAGGCTCCCCTTGATTTCAGAAATTTCATCTATTTCTCTTTCCATAAATCACAATGCAGTAAAAACAGAATATACATCTATGAAGCCTGCACCTCTCCTTGATAGTCCTGACACATTTTCCATTACTTAAGAATTTCTTGTTAGCAGTCAATGAATTTCACCCTATTTATATGCCAGCCTCCCGCAGAATAAATATGAGCTTTCGAATGGTAATTATTAGTACAAGTACAGTTAGATTTATTTTTCCTTCTTTATTTCAAATGTATCAGGTAAGTCTGTTGCTTCAAATCTGTATCACGGCACAGCTCTAACACAGCACATTCAAATCACTGTCATTCACTATACCTTTTGAGTTGATAGTTCACTCTTATTCAATATACAAATGTTGTCACCCACAGAACTGGTGATTCTTTCTTTATTTCTCCCCATTTGCTGAAGACATGAGAAGTCAATGACCAAGATTCTGTTTTGAATGTCCTAACATTCTAGGCAAGATTCCAGGCCATTCTTGTGGGTGTGCAAGATCACAAGGGGGAAAGAGTTGCACCCGCAGGCTGAACCAACCTCTAAGCCAGGCTGCAACATTGCAAACTAATGGGAAACTAAGGGAGGATTGGAAACCTCCTTGTGCAAACATGTAAGAAGTAGAGCATAAATTCCAATAGGATTCTGGCAAACATCATTTTCTTAAACTTTTTCACAAAACATGGGAGTATGCTTTGTTCAACAATCAATTTAGAGGATTTGCTGGAGGCCATTTACTGCTGTCTATAAGTCCACTGGATGATACTGGAAAAGCCTGAACCCAATTTGAGCACCAGGCATTGGTGGGTCCTGAGATTTTCCCTTTTAGGTAAGAATTTTGCTCTATCTGTCTGCCTCTCTTTCTCACAAACTCACATTTTAAAATCTCACAAGATGTTCACTCTAATGCATCATAGACAGAGCATTCAGTTTGCCAATTTTTAAAAACTATGTACTGCTACTTTCATTTTTTTTCACATTTTCTAAACATTAAAAGGTATTGGGGGGTTAATAAGAGAGAACCTTTTTCAGATCCAGTGCCCAGAACTGTACAAAGTGTTCCAGAAGTGGTCATATCACAGACCTATCTTGGAATATAAAAGCACAATAATGTTGGCAGTTTTATTTTTATTCCTTTCCTAATGACCCCCAGCATGGAATTTCCATTCTCACAGCAGTCATCTACCGGGCTGACATTCTCATTGAGCTATCTGCTCTGTATCTTTTAATGACTCCCCTAGATACTATATTAACTGGAAAAAATGGTTCTAATTACAGAAAGTGTTGTTGGATTTCCCCCCTGGTTAACAGGCTACCTGTGTAGCTTTTACCAACATCCTCCTACACAGAATGTTGTTCACAGCAATGGCACCTGAGATAATGGCTTACTGTAAAAGCACTTTAAAGAGTGAAACATCATTCAGCATCTTATCACACTACTCATAACTCAAAATGACAATGTGTCCACATAAAACAGCCAAAAGCAGCAGCATTGTTCACCAAAGAATGAATTTAGAAGTGTTGCACTTCTTTCTTTTCTCTGTCACTTTTTCAAGGAGGTTATGAATGCAATGCCTAGTCTTTCAGGCAAGTACATATCTACCAATTAGTGTAATAAGTTAAACATTTTTCAATAAAATCATTTCTAAAAAAAAATTCACAAACGCTTTGAAGGAAGATACAGCAAAGAACTCCATCACTAAATAGATGAGCCTAATTGACCAGGTCAAACAAAATAATGTTAGGAAAGCAAAAGATGTTGTACAAAGTACAACAAGCTTGAAAAAAATAACTTTTTTTTTACTATAACTCTCAGAATCCTTGTGTCAGTATACCCATTTCCACAGTTCTGGATATAGATTACATTTGTGGAGAGCAACTATGAACTCTTAGATGCATCAGTCCTCAGCTAGATATGGTATACACCTCTGAAATGCAAACAGTACATGGCAACCCATCTTCCCAGCATTGTGTGGACGTAGCCAACCCAAGGGAACTCAGTTGTGTATTCTTGTATGGCAGGGGTTGGACTGGATGGCCCTTGAGGTCTCTTCCAACTATATGATTCTATGATTTTAATACTGGCAACTTCATATTCTATATATTGTTTCTGTCCATGGCTATCATGCCCAGATGAAAGATATGTCACCCTTGAGGTAAAATGTAATTGATTTAAGCTTACCTAAATTCTGAAGTCATTATCTTTAATGAACCTGAGTGGGAAGAATGGGAATCACACAAAGAGGTTAAGGCTGGAGTTAATTTTTATGGTTTTAAAAATGTTGTTGTTGTGTGCCTTCAAGTCATTTCTGATTTATGGCAACCCTATGGCCACCATAATGCAGTTTTTTTGGATGCTTGAGTTTCCATGGCCAACCAGGGAAATGAACCCTGATCTCCAGGGATCCTAGTCCAATGCTAAAACCACTACACCACACTGGCTCTTTTTAATGGGCACTTTATATACACACACACACACACACACACACACAAATTTCCACATCATTTAAATTTTTGTAATTATGTTTGCAATATTTATTTATAAGTTTTTGTTGTTGTCAACTGCCTTTGAGTCAACCTTTACTCATGGCAAACCTATTTATGAGAGACCTCCAAGTCACCCGATCCTCAATCGCCCTGTTCAGCTGCTGCAGATTCATGGCCATGGCTTCTCTGATTGAGTCTATCCATCTGGAATATAATCTTCCTCTTTTCCTACTGCCCTCCACTTTGCCAAGCATTATAGTATTTTCTAGTGAGTCCTTTCTTCTCATGATATGGCCAAAATATGACAGCCTCAGTTTAGTGGTCTTTGTTTCCAGGGAGAATTTGGGCTTGATCTGCTCTAGGACCTGTCCATTGGTCTTTTATTGCACCATGGTATTCTCAGATCTCTTCTCAAGCACCACATCTCAAATGAGTTGATTTTATTTATTTATTTATTTATTGCTATCAGGTTTCTTCATTGTCTAGCTTTCACAATCATACATAGAAATGGAAAATATGATGACATGGACAATCCTAATCTTGAGACTTCAAGATCTTGTCTAGTTTCTTCATAGCTGCCTTTCCAAGTCCTAGTCTTCTAATTTCTTGACTGCAGTCAGACTCTGCTCTGATTGATGACTGAGCCCAAGTATGGAAAATCTTAGACTATTTCAATCTGTTCATTGTCTGCTTTAAAATTATGTATATCGCCTGTGATCATTATTTCTGTTTTCTTGATATTCAGCTGTAAAACTGCCCTTCCATTTTCTGCCTTTACCTTCTTCAATAATTTTTCTATGTCTCTGATAGTTTCTGTTAGTACTATGGTGTCATCTGCATGTCTCAGATTGTTGATGATCCTTTGTCCTATTTTCACATCTTCTTCCTCTGAGTCCAATTCTGCTTTTTGTATGATGTTTCATATGATGTATTTATAAGTGGCTCCACAGAACTCAAAGGATCAGTACGCTGGGGGGAAATGGATGCCATAAAAATAGCTTGGAGCATGCATGCAGACTACAGATTGCGCTTTAACACTATCTGCATTATAGCAACACCATGTTATACCATTATATATGAAACAAGAAGCAGCATGTTATCTTCATTTTTGCCAACCTTCCTCCATTTCTATCCTTATCTACTGGGAAACATAATTTACTCCCAATTTACACATAGTTTTTTTCCCTAGTTCAGTATTTATCACCATCACAGTTTTATCATCACATGGATCCTGAAGGTAGTCTCTGATACCAGACAGTGCACTGAGTACTTTTCATGGCTAAGTGAGGCACTGAAACTAGATCTTCCTTGCTTTTCTGACAATCTAGGCATTATATCACCTCACAGGGCCAAGTACCACTTCCTGCTTTACACAAGTATACGAGAGGGGTTATAAAGTTTTAATTATCACCTTTTAAAAAATTTGACAGAAAGTCTGTTATGATTTGTAGTTGTTAACTTATCTCTACATTGTCACCATCCAGATTTACACATTTTCCCAGCACTTCTTGACCCTCCGAATACCATTATTGTAGAAGTCTGCAGATTGCATCTTAAATCACTCTTCCACTTCATGAATGACATCATCTGTGTTGTCAAATTGGTGACCTCGCAACTGATTTTTCATTTTTGAGAAAAGAAAAAGTCACTTGCCGATGATGACACTGACAAAATTTCATCAATATACCGTAATAACTTCCGGGTGATAATTATTACTTTACAATAGCCCCTCGTACTTCTCCATCTTACACTTTAGTCACTTCTGGCACAACCTGTAACAAAAATAAAGAACACAATGAGTTGATTTTCTCAATATTATGCACTTAGGGACCAATGATGACAATGACAAAATTTCATGAATATACCATAATAACTTCTGGGTGACAATTATTACTTTAAGATACCCCCTCATAGTTTATCCATCTCATGTGATTTGGCCAAAAGTGTACTGCTAAAAATAGAATCCCACACATGATAGAAGACATTAGTCTGAAACACTGCAGTCACTTTTACAAGTACCCTTTAAAAAACTAGCTAGTATAAAAATAAAGCTACAGCAAAGTCATTGCTAAAACATCTTGATTTCAGTCACCTCTTATAAAAGGCCAGCTGCTTTAAATGTTTCTTCTCTAGCCCTTGGAAGGACAAGCATCTGCAGAAATCATCAAGTTGATTTGTAGTTAAGGACGAAAACTTCTCCAACGGGTCACTCAGACAGTGAAAATAATCCAAGTAGAATCTCGGTTGAATCTTTGTTGTTCACATGTATTTTGAATACATCCAATTAAGGGGCTTTTGGGGGGGGGGCTGCCAAAAAACTCACTTAATATGGGATAATTGATTTCAGGTGTTTTTTTTTACTTTGTCTGAAAGATTTACATCATCAGCCGATACAAACAGACCCAAGATAAACCAGGATGAAAGTCTGTATGCCTTGAATATGCTTCAAATACATTTGCATCAACTCTATCTTTATTTGAGTGCTAGCATGTGTGAACAACAGAACTCACAGAGATGCGCATAGATGTGGTTCCATAGTGTGAACAACAAGGGCAGAATGCGTTAGTGAGATTGTTCACAGTGTTGCGCTTTTTAAAAATGGTGTATAAATAACTATTAATAAATAATAAATAATTAGGAGGAACAGCTAATACCCCAGAATTGCAAAATTCAAAATGATCTTAATAGATTAGAAAGCTGGGCCAAAGCTAACAAAATGAATTTCAACACAGAGAAATGTAAGGTACTGCACTTACGGCAAAAAAAATGAAATGCATAGATGTAAGATGGGGGACACCTGGCTTAACTGGACTACGTGTGAAAGGGATCTAAGAGTCCTAGTAGACCACAAGTTGAACATGAGTCAACAGTGTGATGCCACAGCTAAAAAGGCCAATGGAATTTTAGGCTGCATTAATAGAAGTATAGTATCTAGATCAAGGGAAGTAATAGTGCCACTGTATTCTGCTTTGGTTAGGCCCCACCTGGAATACTGTGTCCAGTTCTGGACACCACAATTCAAAAAGGATGTTGAAAAACTGGAGCGTGTCCAGAGGAGGGCGATTAAAATGGTGAAGGGTAACCATGCCCTATAGGGAATGACTTAGGGAACTGGGTATGTTTAGCCTGGAGAAGAGACAGTTAAGAGGTGACATGATAGTCCTGTTTAAATATTTGAAGGGATGTCATATTCAGGAGGGAGCTAGCTTGTTTTCTGCTGCTCCAAAGAACAGGACCTGGAACAACGGATGCAAGCTACAGGAAAAGAGATTCCACCTCAACATTACAGGAAGATATAACAAAAAACCTTTTTGTGAACGGTTATGTCCTTGTGGGTCTGGGGAGGTAGAAACTGTGTGCCATGTCTTATTGCATTGTACCTTCTATCGGGACTTGCAGCAGCACTTTATAGTTCCAATTTTGCAAAAAATACCAGGCAATTCGGATACATTCTACACTGATTATCTCCTGGCAGATCAGAAGCCGGAGGTTACAGCTAAGGTAGCAAGTTTTTGCGTTGCTGCAATAGCCTGCCGACGTAAAATGGTGTCTTAATTTTACTGTACTAGAACATGCTATTTTTGTACAAATTTTCCTTTAGTATGTATAATATTATTATATTGTTTGCCGGAGTTTATAATGTTTATGCTGGTTATTGTTTGTCATTGTCATTATCATCTATATGGCATGTTTTTATTTGGTCGTTTGTGCGATCTACATTTATAGATTATCCAGCTATAGGAAAACTACATAGAAAACTAATGTAGGCGGCAAGCTTCTGTGCTGTTGAAATTTTGTCCCAACGCAATGTGGTATTTTATTTTGTATAATACTGTACTATCTTGTACAATTCCTTTCTACTATGTATAACATTGCTTTGTTTTATAATGTATTTTGTTTCTTTTTTTCTTTTTTTTCTTCTTCCTCTGCTGGTCATTGACCGTAATAAATTTCATTCATTCACCTCAACATTAGGAGGAACTTCCTGACAGTGAGAGCTGTTCGACAGTGGAACACACTCCCTCAGAGTGTGGTGGAGTCTCCTTCTTTGTAGGTCTTTAAACAGAGCCTGGATGGCCATCTGTCAGGGATGCTTTGATTTTAATTTTGAGTTCCTGCATGGCAGGGGGTTGGACTGGATGGCCCTTGTGGTCTCTTTCAACTCTATGATTCTATTATTCTATGAACCCCCAAGACTTCTTACCACCTATTCTGGCTTTTTAAAAAATTGTTTTCTTGACTCTGTACTGAATGCCTGAGGTTCTTGTACCATTTGATACTCCTCGTTTATTCAGTTAATTAACTCACAGAATTCTCTACTCATCATCTCACAGTACACAGTCTATCCAGCCTAAAATATTCTTTCATAAATAGAACACAATTTCCACAATACATATTCAGACCTACTGCTGAACTCCTCAGTCAGTATCACTGTATGCTGTCACCAGTAATATATGAAGAAAACTAAAAATTAAAAAGCAGCATGAAAGAGTCAGCTTTGTAGTTCTAAAAATTCTTGAGCACTGACAAGTGACTAATCCAGAATGGTCTCCTATAGAACCTTTATGAAAATGAAATTTTGTTTTCATTATAAATTATCAACAAGCTGCTCCTGTACAATACTCCTCCAAGGGCATCTCCCAAAAGTCTAATCATGTGGCAGGCAGCCAAAGTGTGAAATGGATTGGGCTGGAGATTAAACAAAACAAAAATGAGATGTCATTCTGCATGTTTCCGAAGACATCTAGACCTTTACTCTAGCACCACATCAAAACATTCCACAAAAGCATTTATTTTCCTGTGACTTGGGACTCCAAATGCTTCCTATATTCTTGGTTCAGTGCTGCAGTTCAACACTGCAGTACCCAACCAGAAAGCAGACTGATTTTGGTCTACTGAGAACCCTCAATGAACTTTGTGGAATGCCTTGACTTCCCACCCATGCTTCAAGTTTACATATAAATGGGGAAAGCCCACATCTCTAGGTTATGTGTTCTACCAGAAGAACAAACAATACAACACAAGCCAATGCAACATATTTTTCCAAATGCTGTGGCTTTTCTCCTTCTTCTCCAGCTGCTGCAGAAAAAAATAAAAATAAAGTACAAACAACAAAGTCAGCTGTTGCAACTGAACACTAAACATGAATTTGATGCATCTTGAATCAGAAGAAACACTCAGTTGCATAATGAAGAAAGTTATGACCAACATTGTCAAAAGCTATTTAATTTTTACAAGTCCAAGACATGCATAAGTATCATCCTGCTGTTGTTGCTATGTGCCTTCAAGTCATTTTTGATTACCCTAAGGCAGGGGTAGGCAACCTTTCCCCTTTAAGGGCCGAGGGACTTCAGCTCCCAGAATCCTAGGAGCTATTGGCCAACATGGGACTATTGGCCAACATGGCTGAGGCTTCTGGGAGTTGAAGTCCCTCGGCCCTTAAAGGGGAAAGGTTGCCTACCCCTGCCCTAAGGCATACCTATCATGGAGTTTTCTGGGGCTGAGAGTGTGTGACTCGCCCAAGGTCACCTAGCAGGTTTCCAGGGCTGAGTGGGAAACTGAACGCTGATCTTCTAAGTCGTAGTCCAACATCCAAACCACTATGCCAGACTGGATCTTTTAAGATACATCCCACACTCAACAATCCTCATGCAAGATGCTGATAATACTGAAGAACAGCCATTTCTGTAGTCATTGCCTGAAAAGGGTAGCAAACTGAGGATGGAATGACACTTTAAATCTGTAATTGTCACAGGATGTGTTCCACTATTTTTTCAAGATTTGTTGGAAAAGACTGACAGAAAGCACAGTAAGTTCCAGACACTTAACTACTATGACATCTTTGCAGCACATACCCTGCAGACATCTTTGCAAGGTAACTGCCATACTCAGAGAAGTTATGTTGGCCCCATGCACAAAGAACCTACTTTTTCTGTATTATATTGGTAATGCATGCTAGGAAGTACAGTTCCAGGATTTGCAGCAAATACATGACAAGAAAGTGAGGTTGACAGGATTGTTGTTGTTGTTGTTGTTGTTGTGTTTATTATGTTTATTTATATCCTGCCTTTCTCCCAGTTCAGGGACTCAAGGCGGCTAACAAATTTAAAACAGTCAAAGTTAAAACAGTATAAAACATTAAAAATACAAAGTTAAAAAAACAATTAAACAATTCAAACAATTAAAAACATTACATAATTAATTTTTTAAATTTTAAAACTCTTTAAAACAAAACAAAACTGCACCCATATCAATATAGGGGGAGGATGTGACCCCATCTAACACAGGCTGAATCCCTATTCCCAGATCTGGCTTTTGACTGACCAAGAGCACCCCTGTCTTGTCTGGATTAAGCTTCAATTTGTTTGCCATCATCCAGTCCATTACAGCAGCGAGACATCAATTTAGGACAGAAATAGCTTCCTTGGAATTAGGTGGAAAGGAGTGATAGAGCTGGGTATCATTAGCGTACAGGTGAGACGTTACTCCAAAACTCCAGACGACCTCTCCCATTAGTTTCATGTAGATGTTCAAAAGCATAGAGGACAGGACTGAGCCCTGAGGGACAATGGCCAAGGAGTCGAACAGGAATCCCCCAGCACCACTTTCTGAGAGTGCTCCTCCAGGAAAGAACAGAGCCACTGTAAAACAGTACCTGCAAGACCCGTCCCAGAGAGGTGACTCAGAAGGATACCATAGTTGATGGTATCGTAAGCTGCTGAGAGGTCCAGCATAGCCAACAGGGACACCTAGTTCTCAGCGTAGATCATCCACCAAAGTGACCAAAGTTGTTTCTGTCCCATAACCGGGCCTGAAACCAGACTGACTTGGATCTAGATAATCTGTCTCATCCAGGAACGCCTGGAGTTGAGAAGCCACCACACACTACAGCACCTTCCCGAAAAATGGAAAATTGGAGACTGGCCTGTAATTATCTAGTAGAGTAGGATCCAGGGAAGGTTTTTTTTCAAAAGAGGTCTTACCACAGCCTCCTTCAGGTGTGATGGGACCCTGCCTTGCTGTAAAGAGGCATTAATCACTTCTCTTACCCACTCTACGAGTCCTCCTCTGGCCTGTTTAATAAGCCAGGAAGGGCAGGGGTATAGTATACATGGCTCTCACCTCTCCTAGGATCCTGCCCACATCCTCAGGCTGCACTAACTGAAAAATATCCATCAGTGCTGGACAAGCAGGAGCCAAAGTTACATGTACCAAAACCACATCAACTCTGGCATCTAAGTCAGAGAGAATCCTAGTGATTTTATCAACAAAATGGCGGGCAAATTCTTCACAATGAGCTATTGAGTGGCTTACATTCTCCTCCAGACCAGATCATAACAGATCCCTGGCCACTCGAAACAGCTCAGCTGAGCGGTTCTGTACAGCTCCAGCAGTTTTAGTTAGAAAAGCATTTTTGTTGCATTTATTGCATCACCATATGTTTCAGGTAGTTTTTAGCCTGTTTTTGGTTGGATTCATTCTTAGTTTTCTGCCACTGTTGCTTTAGTCTCCATCTCATTTGTTTAATTGCTGCCAGCTTGTTAGAAAACCAAGGGGCTGGTTTAGCTCCACGCTCTGAGATGGGATGCTTAGGAGCGATCATGTCAACTGCCCTGGTAGTTTCTCCATTCCAGAGATCCACCAGGGCTTTGACAGGACCACTGCCAAGGCAGCAAGAAACTCCCCATGAGCTACCAGGAATCCATCTGGAATTATAAGCCTCCTGGGGCAGACCATCTTAATGGGTCCCCCACCCCTGCAGAGGCTCTGAGTTCCAGCAAGTCTAAACCTGACCATAAAGTGATCTGTCCATGACAATGGAACAGTAGAAAGTTCCTGCATTCCGAAATCACAATCATCCCCCCCCCGCCACTATACAGAACACAAGGTCTAGAGCAAGGGTAGGCAACCTAAGGCCCGGGGGCCAGATGCAACCCTCCGAGGCCTTTGGACCGGCCCCAGGCCAGTCCTGCTGCCGCCGCCGCCGCCAGCCTTCATGATGATATTGATTATTGTTGTTATTACTTTTTCTCGGGTTTTCTTGGCAAAATCTCCACAGGGGTTTTGCCATGGCTTTTCTGGGGCTGAGAGAGTGTGCATGCATATATATATATATATATATATATATATATTTAAAAATATTTTTTAATTTTTATTTATTTATTTTTGGTGCTTCGGCCCCCCAATTGTCTGAGGGACAGCAACCCGGCCCCCAGCTCAAAAAGGTTGCTTACCCCTGATCTAGAGTGTGCCCAGCAGCATGAGTGGGGACAGATACCACTTGGGACAGCCCCATGATTGTCATGGTGCCATGAAGTCCTGAGCCACTCCCAACAGGGTAGCCTCAGCATGGATGTTGACGCTTCCTAGCAATATAAGCCGAGGAGACTCCAACATCACCCCTGAGACCACCCTGGCTAGTTCAGGCAGGGAGACTGTTGAGCAGCGAGGTGGGCGGTACACCAGCAGAATCCCTAATCTGTCCCGGCTGCCCACCTTTTGACCTTCCTTCTAACCTTCCTTCCTTCCTATACAAAGATAAGAGTTGCAGTGACAACTCATGAGATGGAAGCAGGGGAAGTGATCCATTTCTTCTGACACCAGATGTTATTCCCCATCCGCAAACATGCACTTACTTGCATGGTGCTACTCTATCCATCCACTGCCATCAAGGAACATCAACTGATAAAGGTGTTGGCCCTCCTCATCCTTAGTTGGATTCACTGGTGGCCTCTTACTACCAGATGTCCCAATTCAAAAGCTATGACTAGAGAAAAACCTTTAGTAAGGTGTGGCAGGGAAGATGGTTTCAAAGATAAATAGCACAGTTGGAAAAGTTACTGTGTTGGACTATAATTGCCAGAATCCATCACCCAGTAAGGACTTTGGCTCTGGAGGTAGAATGAGTTTGGGAGCTGTACCCAAACAAAATCATTTTTCTAAGCTCTGCAAAACAGTATGACAAAAGTTACAGAGACAGGAGCAGAAAAGGATAATTCCTGAGCAGATATTCAGAATATAAAGAACAAAGAAGTGTGCTAGCAAAAACTAGGAGGTAGCCAGTCAGTGAAAAGTAACAGAGACTTATAGGACTTCTAATCTTTTAAATCTGATGGAACATGATGGAGACCAGGGGTAGGCAACCTTTTTGAGCCGGGGGCTGGGTTGCTGTCCCTCAGACAATTGGGGGGCCGAAGCACCAAAAATAAATAAATAAATAAATAAATAATTTTTTTAAAAAAATAAAAAATTAAAAAAAATGCATGCACTCTCTCTCAGCCCCAGAAAAGCCATGGCAAAGTCCCTGTAGAGATTTTGCCAAGAAAACCCCAAGAACAAGTAATAACAACAATAATCAATATTATCATGGCGGGTGGCGGCGGCGGCAGTGACAGGACTGGCCTGGGGCCGGTCCAAAGGCCTCAGGGGGCCGCATCTGGCCCCCGGGCCTTAGGTTGCCTACTCCTGATGTAGACATTCTCCATACAAACTAGATTTTTAAATAATGAAATATGGAATATAAATTCATCAAATCCATTTGCAAGGCCATTCCATGAATCCTCTCACAAATAAATCCCACTGAGTTTAACAATACTTACTCCTACATAAGTAGGGATAGGATTGTAGCCATAAGTACTCATATATATTTGACCTCTTTTTCACTATGGATTCTGGCTCCTCAATAGATTTTTCTCAAATCCCAGACATTTCAAGACACTAACAATCAACTACACCAACACAGCTAAAATATACTGAATTTATGTCATCATTTTGATATGTTTGTGAATAAAAGAGTAAATAATAATAGATACAAGGTCAACACATATGACAACATATTATGTTCCAAGGCATGTTAAAAATGGTTATAATGATGTCTATCAAATTAAGGTTTTCTACAAGTGATAACTATTAAATTGTGCCTGAGAATATGTCGTTCTCTATGAAGATTTTTTCTGCCCCATGGGAAAGTAACTGTAGAATAAAGAATCAAAAAAGGCTAAAGAACTTAGCCCTTCTGTTGCTAAGCAACTAGCAATGTATTAGAATAAAATAAAGGAATAAAAAAGTACTCAGTAGTCAAGCACGGCTCGCTACCTAATGTTTAACATGGTTCAGAGTTTTTGGTACAATCTATACCAAAGGAAGACATATCAAAATGGAATTGGGGTGAGTGAAGTTGAACCTACCAAAGTTTTGTCTCCTACAAGACTAACAAAAGAAATGAATATTATTCCTGTTGGTGGTGGGGAGGGATCATGTGAGTGCCTTAAAAGTAATTTCCATGTTGTAGTAATAGCTCTATTAGCCCTACCAAATGGCATGAATAGCTTAAAAGTGAAGGAATTAGTTGTGTCATGGCCTTTCACAGGCTTAATAAGCAACCATGAAATGGTATGGAACTTTGTTCCCTATTATGTTTGATTATCTCAAGGATCCCCATGGCTTGACTTTTGACTGAACACTTTTAAGTGAATTTGATATCTATATGACTCTAGGTTTCCCACAATAAAGAGATACCTGGCAAATTAGTAATACTTTCTGGAGATCTATCTGTAAAATAAGTTACATTCTTACTGGAAGCTGAATTGAAACTGGGCAAAAATATTGGTGATTATGATCACATTCACATACGGTAATATGTCTTTTTTTTTTTTTTTTGGTAACTTTTACTAATATGGTAACGGCTCTGAGAGCCTTTTCAGCTATGCAGGGGCTTATAAATGAATTAAATAATTCCAAGGAGAATATATTGTGCAGAGATTACTTAAGAATGAAATTCTGAATATTGTCTCATTCTAAGTATTACCCCACTTGCTCCAGAAAACATATGAGTCAATCAATGTATACAATACATTGCATGAACCATATTCTAGAACATCACCTGGAAACAATGCAACACTTTAAATATACTGCTAGTTGGAACATTCTCCATGTCTTAATGTGAATATGTACAATAGCCTTCACACATTCGCACTTCAACTCCGGCCCATCTACAAACTCCAGTAGTTCCCTGACCTTACAACTGTTATTATACATTCACCTATCACAGGCAGTTCTACAATTATTCTGCTGTTGTTTTTCATCCCAATGGCTTGACTTATTTATTGCTCTTTGCTTTACAACTGCCAAATCACTTTATTTAAATTAAAAATTAAACACTGGTATTAGTTCTACAATTTATAGAATGTGTCTTGCTCAAGAATCAGAGCTTAGCATTAAATAAGAATGCTCAATACATCATACAAACACTTCAAAATCTTACATGGGAAAACTCTAAATTACATTGCACACAACCGTTTTAGTGAATTCTCTGCTGGGAGAAAACACACAACACTCCCCACTCCTTGTAGGGCATTTTTATTTGTATATATTCACATTTCTTTTTCCTTGTCACTATTGCTTCACTGCTATTCAGCATGAGTTTTGATCATTCTCATTGCTTTGTCACAACTGGCAATATAGAAGGGAAGAGGGACAGTGGGCACAAGTTAAACGGAGTGGGAGGAAGCCCTGTAGTGACTAGATGGATGAAAAAGCAGAGGGAATCTGTAGTCTGGGCAGATGCAGGTAATCTCACCTCCATGTACAACAGATTGGCTGATATGGCAAGTCCTGCCAGATGTTTATCACACTTCTGCAGCTTGCTGCCCAGCTTGAGCATTTGCTGATCGGGAAACCATTGGGCTCCATATCACCTCGGATTTACTTTGCATACACATTGTCCACCTAAGAAAAATATTAGTTCTGAGCTCAAATATAGCTCATTTGTAATTGTGGTATTTGCATTAATGCTGTGGCCATCCTATTTAACCCATAACACAATGTCAGGTCTCACTGTCTTGGCACAACTGTTTCTTTGTTTCCCATGCCATCAATGAGAAACATTTGACTAACACATTAATGTGCATGCACATAAGTAGTTTTTCTGAATGCCTTTGCAAAGCTTCCTTATAAACTGGCATTCCAAATATCCAAAAGAGGGATTTTAAGTTTTTAAACAATAAAACTCTTATATACTTAATCACTGTGCAGTGGAAGCAACATAGGAAAACTCTCTATTCAAAACTTGCCAGAATTATGGCAAGAAAAGCTGAACTTTCCTCTTCTGCACAATTATTAAAGGCACAGGAACCTTAATACTAAAGGTCAGCCATCGTTAGTGTGTAACAGCTATAAACGTTTCCCTCCCTGGTTAGAAAAGGAAATCAAAGAAACATTGAGCCATGAAGCTAGCTAACACTGGTAATTTCCCCAAAGAAACATAGGAAGGCAATGTAGCTATTATTCATGTGTCAAATTCTATAGAGAGAAAAAATTAAAAAGAGAATTATACAAAGAAAGCCAATTGTTTTCATTATACTTTATTGTCACATTGATCCATCTGAGACACCAAACGAAATACCGTATTTACACAATTGCATACTCTGCTGCAAAAGATGCTCACTTATTTGTGGAAGGATTAACAGTAATACCCAATTCTTAAGGGGCAGATTACGCATTAAAATTCATGAACAATCAAAGAATGGCTTTCATCTGCAATACAACAATAATCTTTATTGCTCATGTTATTTACAAATTAGAAGCTACATATATCAACTTAGAGACACAATAAACTATTAAAATTGAATGAATAGTAGGCTGTTTCAGGCATCTATACAGAAAATAGAGAACATGCCATTAGCAGAACATATTTAAAGGTGTTTTGCAAAGCAGAGAAGCATAGGTGAGTGAGTAGTACTGTCTCACTGAATCCAGCCAACCTATGGGTGGCCAGTCAAGAAAATGTCCATTCCTCCCAGCTGGTATGACTTTCTTTACTGTTACTAGCTGAAAGCTCCTCCTTCTGCTATATGACAATTTTGACAATCTCCCCACGTGGACCAAGAGGTGGGACCACTTCAGCTTCCTCATGATTAACTGACAAAGATATCTCAAATACAACCAACCCAGTATTTCCGTCAATGGACAGCCAGCAAACTTAGGCTGGAACCTTGTTGGTATTACTATGCAAGCAATGACATTTTTTTTCAGGATTGTTCACTGAGAATGAGGGAAAGCAGACAAAATTCCAATGCCTTACTTCCTTCACAGCTGCTCCTCTCATGGCCTTTTTCCTCCTACCACCACTGCCTGCATGATTGTAGTTACCATAGATCAGTGTAGTTCACCAACAGGACTCTGGCCCAAGGATTTGGACAGCTATTGAAAGCCAGTTCCCAGAATCATTGACTATTTGGTGACTGACTATGATTGGCTGCTTCATTACCAAGAAAACAACCACCTTTCATAGTATTTTCTTCCCAGAACCGCCTCCAGCTGCTCACCCTCAGCAGAAAGCTGGATACTCAACTTTTGATCTTTTACCTGCCTCCTCCATGGGAGGGCTCTCCCTCAACACATACTTAACAATGAAGACTGCAGTAGTGCAACTGGCTTTTTTTTTTTTTTTGGCTAGGTCCAGCCCTTCTCAGCCACCATCCGAATTCTTCTCAATTTTTGACATTCATCTAGCTCAACTCTATTCCACTCTGCTTCTCCATGTTACTGTCCATTCTCACCATTCTTGTCTCCTCTCAACTTTAATTTCAAACCATGAACCGTGGCTAAGATTTTCTTCCTCTCTGATCGCATCTCCTATCTCCTACTGCTGCTTGGAAATGTCAATATCTACATTTATACCCTCTCTGGCTCCAATTCCTCACTGTGGGCTGATTTCTGTTCTCATTTCTCCCACCCCTTCCATACCTTTAGCCCTGTCAATAGTTATATTAAACATTTGCCACTAGTGCAGTTTGGAAAGATACATACATCTGCCATTTCACATACCCATCATTTCATATTTCTCTCTAATTCCTTTCTAGAGCCCCTACTATGCTCTTTTTCAATGTCATATTCTCCAGATGTTTTTGACTTCAACTCCAAGGGACACTGGCCATGTTATCTGTGGCTAAATCCCAAATATCTGAAGGATTCCACACCAAGAAAGGCTCCCTTATATAGTTTCTGCCCTCTGTATTTTTCTAAATCTGTCCACACAACTATCACTGGCAAGCTCCTATCAAATCCAGATATCTCAAGTCTGTCTCCCTGATCTCTCTGTTGATGACTTCCTTTTACTGGACTTCTTTTTTTCTCCAAGCTTCTGTGAATCCATCCACAGCTGATTCCCTTTCTGCTTATCTATTCCTTTTGTGCTTTGTCAGAAGGGATTTCTGCCTCTGCCTTCCTTCTTTCGACTCCGATTCTTCAGGATTCTCTGCTCAGCACTCTACACACTATCAATGGATGATATGATCAAGTCCCTTGACTTTAATATTATCTACATTGTTATGATACAGGTTCCCAATTCTATCTCTCTACCACATCTCTAAGTGTACGCTTCCATTTCTAATTCCATATCTCTGAATGGAGGTCTTATGTCCTTTCTATACTCTTTCTGAAACAAATAAGCAAAATGGCTTTACTAGAATGACAATTGAGCCTTGCTAGCATGATTATCTAGAGGTTTATATATACCAAGGCCTACTGTGCAGCTAGCTCCAATTTACTTGCTACAGTACATAAATATGAATAGAGTTTTTAGACCCTGGTTTCTCATTAAATATCCAAGTAAAATTTTCCCTTAGATGCTCATCTCCTTAGAAAAATAATTGCATAAATGTGCAGTAGATCTGGTCCCTACTGAAACTGAATCCCATTTGCTGAACAGAGTAATGGGGATAGGTTTACACTGACCTCTACCCCTATTAGCACTGAAAAGTGAACTCATCACAAAGCACAAATTGGATTCTGTTTTTCCCAGAGAACCAGTTGCAATCTCATTTACAGAGCTCTAATCAGTTACAGCATTAATCCATGCTAATCCTTCTCAGGGCCTTCAATGGCACTGATCATTATCCTAGGGTCAAGAAGGGTTTTTCATGGAGATCCCCCTCCCCAACTGGCTGATGGCTTTTTTTGTTCCTGATGTCATTCTGCAGGACTCAGCACTAGTAACAGCAGATGGGGATGACAACAGCAAGAGGAACAAGAGGTCTAGCCAACGAATGTAGGCAATTTTTTAATGAAGGATTCAGAAATCTGGGATCCACATCTGCTAGCCTGACTATCCACTATTTCCTTCTGAATTGATTTATTGGAGTTGGGTGGGAAAGATGCTGAAAGTACAAAAGCAGGGGGACAGACAAACTGTTTGGAAAATCTCTTATGTAGTAGGGAACCTCTATTACTATCTCCCCTCTCCCAATTAAATGAAAAACAAAGCCTCCTGTTTTAGAGAAGTATTAACACCTTATGGCAGGGATGAGAGCCAGTGTTGTGTAGTGGTTTGAGTATTATATGACAACTCTGGAGACCAGGGTTTGAATCCTGGTTCAGCTATGGAAACCCACTGGGTGACCATGGGCAAGTCACACTCTCTCAGCCTCAGAGGACAGGAATGACAATCCTCCCTTTGAAGAAACTGACAAGAAAATCCTGTGATAGGTTCACTTTAGGGTCACCATAAGTTGGAAACGACTTGAAGGCACATAACAACAACAACAACAACGGCAGGGATGGAAAATGTGTGGCCCTCCAGATGTTGTGGAACTCAAACTCCGCATCAGCCTCTATTATTAGCTGTGCTGGATAGAACTGATGGAATCTGCAGGCCAAGAATATTGAAGTACAATGTTCAATGTTTTCTTTATCTGTTTTCCCAAACCATCTCTAGGGAACCACATATAAAGCTGTAAATTTAGAGATTGGTTGTGCAACACGAAACATTTGAAATGTTTTTGCAATTAGAAAAATAAAACTATGACTCATACTCTATACTGACTCCTGGCTGGACCACCACCACTCTGCCACAAGCCTGTTTAAACAGCCAGCAGCTACATCAACCAAAGTAGGTCTACTCAGATGCCAACTAGGGCACAAGGAGGATGACATTTCCAGATCCCTCCAAACAGCAAGCGAGGCTGCAATGATAAATTCTGACAGACCCTGGGTTCTGAATATCTGCTGTCATGCTCTCTAGTAGGAGGGGGCCAGAAGCCTTTTATACTTTGCACCCTGACTAATAGTTAAACAGACCTCCTTTGCCTGATCTGGCCTCTGGTTGTTCAGGTTCTAGTGTTTTTTAAATAACATATACACAAATATATTTACTGATATTTTTGTAGGCTTTTAGTTGTACCAGTTTTAATAATCTGTTAGCTGACTTGAGTTCCAGTATTGGGAAAAGGTGGGATACAAATGAATACTCCTTCTACTAATGATAACAAGAACAACAACGAACCCTCTAATATCCCTTTCTTTTTAATTTACAAGAAGCTATGTACTACTTATGAAAACAAAACATTTGAAGGGTTTGGAGCTTGTGTGTATGTAATATGTGAGAGTCGATTAATTACAGGAAATAAAAAGCATGGACCAAGGGAATTCCTGGAATATTTATAGTCTGTCAAGGTCTCACAGGTGCTAACAGTTAGCAGCCTGCTTCCTACTTAACCAGAGAGAATGCCGTTGTCTTTCTTTTCTGGGTTTCTCTCTGTGGGACTAGGCCCTGATAAGTCTGGCTTGGGTGGAGCGAAACTTTGCGCCTGGGAACATGGTCTTGGTACTGGCTGCAGACTTACCTCCAGAGGCTGCTGGAGTGGCTGCAGTCTTGTCATGTCCCCAGGACTTCCTCAGGTTCAGAAGACGTGCCTGGCTCCTGGAGGCAGAGCATGACACTTCACACATTTTGAAGATTGTTATCACATCTCCCTTTGATATCTTCTCCAGGCTAACCATGCACCATTCTTTCAAGTGTTCCTCATAAGATCTAGTTTCCAGATTTCTTGCAAACTTGGCCACCATCTTTCAGGTGCTCTCCGAATCAGAGGCACAGCTACTTTAAATATACTTTAAACAAGGGTACTTTAAACTTCAAAGGGACTAAACTTTAAAGGTACTGTAAACTTCAAAGATGCTTCAAACAAGGAGTAAGAATGAAGAAATTAAAATTTTAAGAGGCACTGAGGTCAGTAGAAATTAAAGGGAAAAGAAGTAGCATGAAACAGAAAGCAATTTCTGAAATCCAGTCAACAGAATTGAATTTTACTAATAACTGATTTTGTAAAATAATGTATAGGTTAGAGCAGGGGTTGGCAACCTACGGCCCGGGGGCCGGATCCGCCCCCCCAGAGGCCTTTGGACCGGCCCCAGGCTGGCCCTGCTGCCGCACGCGCCACGGCCGCCATTTTGTTTTCCAAAATGGCAGCCGCGACTCATTTGCATATGCGCACTTCTCTGGCGCATGCGCAAATGAGTCGCAGCCGCCATTTTGGAAAACAAAATGGTGGCCGCGACTCGCTCACTCATGCTCAGTACTCGGCGCATGTGCAAACGAGTCGCTGCCACCATTTTGGAAAACAAAATGGCAGCCGCAACTCGCTCGCACATGCGCAGTACGCCAGAAGTATTGCGCATGCGCGGGCGAGCATGCGCAGTGCCATTTCCCCCCCACCCTCAGCCCGCAGATGACCTGGGGACCAGCGGACCGGCCCCAGGTAAGAAGAAGTTGCCAACCCCTGGGTTAGAGCAAGGATGGACAATTGCACTAGGTCCAAGGATTCCTCTTTCTATCCCTGGAGTCCTCTGATTGTCACAAATATAAAAAATACAAAAACAAAAGGTTTTGGAAAACAAGTGGGCTTTTTTTTAAATGTTTAATACAGGGCAGGCATACAACCTATTTAAAAAGTGAATTGCTGCTCCTGGAGGTTTCCAGGTAAAGTTATTCATCCTTCTTTGGCTAAGAAAAAAGTTGTCAAGCAGAATCGGGGGCCAGAAACACAACCTTGGGGGGTACACATGCCCTTCTGAGTTAGAGACAATTTAAACAATAGTGGATTTTTTTATTTTTTTGCATTTGTTTTATTGTTACCTAGTGAGAAAGAACAAGAGGCCCAATCACCTATTTTATTATTATTATTATTATTAAAGTTTATTTCTAGAGCACTGTCGGTGTACACAGCGCTGTACAAAAGACAATCAAGGATAAACAGAATAAAAACCTGCCAAAGGCATAGAATCTAAATAAAACAATAAGCAAAATAATAAAAGTCAATTAAAACAAAGACAATTACAGCAATTAATAACAACATCCACTGTAAACCCAAGTGACAGAAAAATTAATGTATATCAGACAAAGCCAGGGAATGCCTCCCTGAACAAGATGGTCTTTAACTTGGATTTAAAAGTGGACAAAGAAGTAATGGCCCGTGTTTGAGGGGGAGGAAGGTTCCAGGAATGAGGGGCGGCAAGCGAGAAGGGGCCAGTCCGGGATGGAGCAGTGGAGATCCTAGGTTGGGACAGCAGGCCTTGAGTACTAGAACGGAGGGTACAGATGGGAATGTAAGGAGAAAGAAGTTCAGATAGGTAAAGAGGGGCTAGCCCATGCTGGGCTTTGAAAGTTAGCAACCAAAGCTTATATTGGATATGGAAGGGGAAGGGAAGCCAGTGAAGAGAAGACAGCAAAGGGGAAAGATGGTCAAAGTAGCGAGCAGAAGTAATGACTTTTATTACAAACCATCTAATTTGCACCCAGTCTATAGGGTGCTTTAATACTCTTGCAAATATTTCTGCTACCCACCTTTCTTCAACCTCTCTGTCTCTGGATTTATAGCAAGTTTTGCTTTTAAAGTCATGGAACAGTATAATATGGACTCCCATAAAGGCATGCAAATGTTTCAATCATAATTGCTATTCAATTATTTATAATTTGTAATAAAGATTACTCTTACAATTGCCACTTCAGAGCAGAGAGAGGATTTTGAGCTGTCAGATCACTGCTCATGTCTTTCTCCTGAGAGTTTAAAATGAATGTGGAATGTGTATAACTTAATCCTTCATTTGTAGATTACCTTGCATTTATTAAATTTTCCACTTTCTCTTTTAACAGGTCCCTGTGAAATTTCCTCTTGTATTGCCCCATGTATTGGCCAGTATCAAAAGGGTCATGAGCTCAATAGGGCTTTTCTGTTTCAGATACAAATACACACTTACAAACTTCCAACTGCTGCCCTTTGCTGTCCCCAATGCACCTCCTGTAGATAAGGGGCCCTCCAGAGTAAAATTTTATGCAATAAGACAGGCTGAAAGTGGAAAGGAATGCAGTATAAGTAGCAACACTTTCCTCCAAGGCTGGATTAAGGTGGCTGGTGCCTTTAGTGTTTCCAAAAACAGAGCCTTCTTGGGGCACTGACCAAAGGACTGGCTTTACAATATGAGTAGGCTTGGCAGTGCTACTAAACCAAGAGCAGTCCTGGGGTCAGAGCCAGCTTCTTTCAGTCCTCAGGGACAGGTGACTGGACATGCCCACTGTCTGTGCCACAACTGGCATGGTTAAGGCAAGAGTCTCAGAAACACCAACATGGACTTACCAACTCCTTCTTCACCCATAGGACAGCTGGGAAATAAGGCCAGGGTGGAAGTGGGTTAAATACTACTAAGATCAGGGGAAGACAGCGGGGGGGGGGGGGGGGGGAGAGAGATTTACCACCCTCATCTTTTCAGGAATATTTCTCTCTCTTACACCACCACAGCATAAGACCGTTGTGTATGTATCTGTACAGTGTCAACAGCTGTATAGGTCCCTCTGCTACAGAGGGCATCTGAATGTCCACTCCCATTGCTCCACTGATAATGCAGCCATACTTTCCTTCACATTCTAGGCTCTCCGGATGCCACTTAGTGTCTTCTACAGATAAAAGGAGGTCTGTTATCATGGATGGATTCCTACTCAGTTGCAGCATAATGGCTACTATTTCAACTTTATATTTACACTAATAGAGGGTTTTCATTACAAACAAATAAAACTTCAAACCAGATGGAACAGACATGGCAAGAATAGCATTCTTTTGTGCTGCCTCACAAAACTACAGACCCCAGGATTCTGTACGATGGAGCCATGATAATTAAAGTGGTGTCAAACTGCATTACTTCTATGGTATAGATATGCTCATAGTCAAATAAAATAAAACTCTCAATTCTTGCACTGTGGGGTATTTCCTGACCTCAATAAACCTCCCCCAAATCAGGACAACCTACTAACAACCACTTCTGCATAGCCACATCCAGGTTTACGCCCCCCACCCCCATGCATGGGGCAATCCTTATTCCATTGGTTGGGTGGTTTATCTCAGTGATCAAAAGATTTTTAGTGCCTATGAACTGAATCTTATTGTTAGTTCCAAATGAAGTAGATTTACTGACTCAATAGATTTATCTATATGTCAGTTCTCCATTCAGTGAATGATTCAATCTGGCTTCTCCGGTTGGAGTCAGATCATTGTTTATCCCAGTTACTTTCATTTGTTTGTTTTTAGAAGTGAAGAGTTTGTACATGACAAGTGGCTGAAATTTGGGGGCATTCTTTGCTACTGTGAAGAAGACAATGTCACAAATGTAAGCATAATTCTTCATGTATTCTTTGGTGACTTTAAGGCACTAAGATGCCCCATCCTGATGCATGAGGGCTAAGCAAATAAATTGTTACAAAGGTATTCTAAATGGTAGTTTTAAAATTTAACCAAGTCCATAGTCAATTTCAATCTTTCAATGACAAAGAAGGGCTTTTTGATCTGTGACAACTTAAATAATATGAACAACACATCAAAATTTAAACAGACATTGGAGGAATTTGTAGGAAATGCCATCACTTCAATTTAGAGAAATTAAACGTCAGGGAAAAAAAAGAAAATATAGCATAAGAAAATCTTTACAGCTCCCACGGGATCATAAAGCTGTTAACACTGCAGCCTTCTAGTTGCTTACTTGTAAATAAACCACATTAAGCACAATGAAACTTCTGAGTAAACACGTACACATAAAATTGTGGGAAACTGCACTTACCCCTAAAGAGATCATTCTCTTACAAATAAAAATATCCCATGCAGTATGCACCATAAGGTATCATTAAATATCAGGGAAATGCAGGAAAATATACTCCAAAACACACAGTAGAATTACTGCACTGGGATCAATTCCATAACAAATTATATTAAGTAATCTGATATATTTTCAAAAAAGAAGAGAACTGAATGCCTATTTTAAATTATATTAAATTTCTTCTGTAAATAATCAGCAATTTTCCCTAAAATTTAATTAGGCAAGCAACAAACAACTATGAAAAAACCCCACATGTTTACACCTAACTTTAAACTCTCCATTAAGTTTATACAAAGAATCCAATTAAAATTCTCGTAGGACATGACAAACCATACCACAGTTTCATTAAGAACATTAGTATGGCTTGCATACAACACACATAAATCAGCATGATCACACAGGTCAAGCATTTCCCAATACTTTCCACAAGGCACACCTCCTTTCTATGCATTACACAGTATTTTGTATATGCTAGTCATTAACTTTCTGAACTTCCTGAATTTTTAATTGCTGCCATTTCCCAACAATAGAAAATACTTAACATATGGCTCTTGGTGACAAGTAAAACTGGGCATACTGCTACATTTTATTACTGGTTTGATGGAGAAAGTCCTAGTTTGACAGAAAAAAGCCATAGGACCAACTATGAAAAAATTAAAGAGCACAGCCAAAAACAAAAACCCTGTCCTCACCCTTCCCTT
This sequence comes from Phrynosoma blainvillii, assembly GCA_026167975.1. NCBI lineage: Eukaryota > Metazoa > Chordata > Lepidosauria > Squamata > Phrynosomatidae > Phrynosoma > Phrynosoma blainvillii. The sequence goes on along the minus strand of JANUYF010000003.1, from coordinate 46,843,217 downwards.
TTAGTTTAGGAAATCACTACCAAAGATTTTGAGAATGCAGGAACAGATGTATGTTGACAATCTCTTTGATTCCTCTTGTTGCTTTATATCAAGAATTAATTTGAAAAGTTCAATAGGTAAAGCAGATCGTTTTAATAAGCTCCAATAAAACGTTTGGTTAAAAGGAAGATATCAGTACATCAGTGTTTATGGTTGTATTGGGGTGTGTATATTTTCAAAATGGAGGATCAACCTTTTTTGGGATTGTTTTGTTTTGTTTTGTTTTATTGCTTTTCATGTTCCCAGTTAGCATAGAGGCCATTCAAGATGAAACCTAATACCTAATGAGACCAATGTGAGAGTCTCCTCCCTTGAAATCATAAGACAACATGCAAGTGATATGTCTCTAAGATCAATGCATTTCTCCCTCTTCTCCTTGCCTGACAAAGAGATTTGGAGGTCCTGGAAACTCAGTACAGATTGATGTGCCTTTTTGGTTGGTCTAAGAAATAAGTACATTTGTCCCTCCTCAATTGCTGGGGTTAGGGGCACAGGACCCCCATGAATGTGGAAAAAATACAAATAACTAGAACACTATGTTTTTACCTGAAAGAACACCTAACTTTAAACTCTCTGGGAATCTCTCGATCCTCCAGTGAAACTCTGTGGTCAACATCTGCCAGACACTGACCATAGAATTGTGCTGGAGAATCTACAAATGCCTAGTGGAGTGTTCTCTCTGGGAATCTCTAGATCCTTCAGTGTGACTTTTGGTTAAAGTTGACCAGAGAATTTTGCTGGAGGCCCTATATTCCTAGAGAAAATATATTAATAAAATCTGTGAATAATCAAATCCGCAAAAGTTAAAGCCACAAATATGGTGGGACAAATGTACTATGAATTCACCAATATGAATTTTTTAATTTACTCATGGCCAACATAATGTGCTGGATCTTGCTAATTCTTGTGCTTGAGGGGAGAGGTGTGTGATTTAATTATACATGTTTTAATCTGTTTTTAATTCTTTTATTTTTAATCTCATTTTAGCTTTTATATCTTGTGGATTTTAATGATATATATTTTTTAATCTGTGGTAAGATGCTCTGAGTCCTGAACTAGGATAAAGGGATAGAAATAAACTACCATTACTACTACCTAATAGCTAGAGGTCATACCTATCTGCCCTGACTATAATGCCAAAGTGATCAAGCTTCCATGTACTGAGACAGGTCCATATTAAAATGATCAAAATCATTATTAGATGCAATCTGTAAAGCCAGCAAATGTCAAACATCCTCCAAGCTATGATTGCCTACTTGGACTTGTTCACTGCTTTCTAAATATTCCACTAAAGCTTAAAAGGACAGAATCCAAGACCAAATTGGCATTCCCTTATGTAGTTTTTTAAAAGTGTGACTAATGTAAATTGTAAAATGGTACATTTTTGTTCTCAATACACATGAAGAATAAATCCCATTGCTATGTAATGTCACTACAAAAAAGAGAGAGCACAATAGTAATACAATATGTATGAGATAAATCCTAACTGCACTAACGTTTGTATAAGAAGCAAAAATAAGGACAGAGGTTTCTAGTGGGTAAACAAATATAGTATGTCCAACCAAAAGGTATTTTCACAATGGACCAACCCAAATGGCACAATAGACCAAATATTTGCTCAATCAATTTATGGCAGTTAGAAGAATAAGGAACCCATTTCATGCACTCTTCCACAGGTGGCTTTGTTCAAGAATGTAGTAGTCTTGGCTTCAAACAGCAATACAGTTTATTTTTATTGGTATACTACCGGTATGTCTCATCTTCTATTTCCTTCCCCATTCAGATACTCCAACTTGTAAAGCGTGGGAGGGCAACTTTAATAGGGCCTTAACAGACCTGTAATTCCCCATTTTTAGATTTTGTTTCCCAAAGTGGAGGGCTGGCAAGTCAGATTGTGTCCACTACTGTTGTACAGCATTCTGCATTCATATATTTCTGGCAGCCTATTTTGTCTAGAATATTTAGATGTTGTAATCTACCTGAATAGTTCTTGCTAATAATTTTTCATGTATATATTTTCATTTGCTGTTAGATACAGAGAATCTACATATTTCAGTTTACCTACAATGTTTAGATCATTTTCTTACTACATGTATTTAAAAATGTAAGCATTTTGTATTGCCTCTACGTGGAATATATATATTGGCTGTATGACATTGGGTTGGCATGCTGTATTTGCAAATCCAGTAAAAAACAACAACTGTGTTTTCCTTTTGAATGCACTGTTTCCAGCCTTAAGCTACGTTCAGACTGTAAGAATACTTGAGCCTGAGTAACAGCTCCCAAAAGCACTGCCTGAGCTATTTCAACATGCCATTAAATAAAAGCATAGGTTTAAAGTAACCGCTCACAGATGGCTAGAACTGAATCTAGTTCTCCAGGAAATTCATCATCACAGCTGAGCAGAGTACTAAAATAAAATCTTCCACATTCCTTTTAATGCCCCTATTAATACAGCCTACCATCTTTCCCTTGATCATGAGCTCCCATGGATCCATAATTATTTGTTCTGTGCATCTTTCCTGGTGCTGGAATAAGACTGCCTAACCAAATTGACACCACTTTAACATGGCTCGATGTTAGAGAATTCTGGGAATTGTACTTTTATGAGGCATTTAGCCTTTTCTACCCAAGAGCTCTAGTGCCACAACAAACTACAATTCCTGAAATGCTACAGTATTGAGCCACAGCAGTTAAAGTGGTGTGAAACTGCTTTATTTCTGCAGTGTGGCTGCAGCCCAAGTACATATCACCAGACTGGCATTTCTCTAGCCTTCTGAAATTTCCATCAGTCAACATAATTTCTCAAAAATGTTTCTTAAAGGCTCTGAAACAATTTCAGTCACTCCATGGACAAATCTGAGAAATCTATAATCCCTTTATTCAGTGCTTCTTTAATTTTTTTTATATATTTTTTATTTGTATACCATTAACCCCTCCTGCTGACACAACATCTTCTGTCAGCAGAAAGGAAAGAGATCATTTCCATCTCTCCCTGAAGGCTCTCCCAACTTACTAAAAATCTGCTTCAAAGATTTGTGGGGAGTGGAGTTCACAAAGGAGAAGAAAGAAGGATGAAGTCCTGATGTGCTAAGCAGACCTCTGCTTGAACATTAGGTTTCCCCCCTTAATCAGGCTTACTGAGTCATTGCTTCTCTTATGAGGAAGACTTCACAGTAATTTGGGCAGAGTCTCCAAGTTGTACAAAATGGAAAAAAAGAAGAATTGAAGAATTAAAGACTATTCCTGGCTGAATTTCTAGTTGCACTTTGCCTTATATAAGATTTCATTTATCTCCTTTGACTCATGATTATTCTCTAGTAACTAACAGAATTATAGTCCTAGCAAGATTAATTCTTATTTAATGAATTGTTTTGGTTGATGCCAAGCTTGCCATGATATATATTATTTCAGAATGAAATGATGTTTTGAAGCTTTTTCTTTTTCTCTTTATTTTCATTAAACCACAGTACACTAAAAAGAAAGGATAAATAAAGTTAGAGATATAATTAATGGTTTCATTTTAATCTTATCAAAGGACAGTTACAGGGTATAAAAAGATATTATGTTCTGCATCTGTTGGATGAATTTCATGTTATCTGTTGAATATATTATTGAGAATTAGGTTATTGGAATTGTTAGATATCATTGAAAATAATATGATGGAGAGTAAAGAGGGAAAACATTGCAATTTTCTTCTCTACACTAATTTGGACTAACATTTATATATTGTATATATATGGAAGTAAAAGTTCTCCCTATCAAAATTAATGGCCTATAATCTGGTAGCAAAAGGAGGAAAGTGCAGGTTTTGATAATAAAAATGGGCAGAAGGAATATTGTCACAAAAACACATATTGTAAAATAAGACAAAAGAAAATTGTTAGACAGCATAGGAAAAAGCATTCTGCACAAGCAAAGAAAAGAAATACCGAGGGGAAAGAACAGCTATTATTATTATTATTATTATTATTATTATTATTTTCTAAATGACTCCTTGTTTGCAATTGAAATGGTTTACTAAGTAAGAATAATTCTAAAGGAGAGAGTGGGCTCATTCACACTAAGATTTAACCTGGTTTGCACACTAGGTTAAAAGTACCTTGTTCACACTCAAACCGATTTCACCCCCCGAGTGTATCTGGGGTAAATCGGGGCAAAGTGGTACAAGCCCTCTTGACCCGGGTCATTTTGAAAGGGTTCTTTTAGCATGTCTTTTCAAAAGAAGCGGATCGCCCCAAATGTGAACACGTTGCCGATCATATTTGGGCACTGGGAGGGAGGGACAAGGGGTAGAGGGGTGGCAGTGGGGTGGAACCTATCCACCCCAAAGGTCTTGCCAAACCATCCCTTTTCCCCCTGTCAGTGCTCTCAGTTCTGTGGATCTCTTTGATTTTAAATTTCCTTTGCTGTTAAAGTGGTCCCTTTAAATCAGCGTGCAGCTGTTTTCCGCTTCTGCTGGTGATTTGGTGCCCCTTTCCCCTTTGGGACAGGGTCAGGGAGTTGGGGAGAGCGGTCCCTAGGGTGTGGCATGTTGTTGTTGTTTTAACTTTGAAAGACCCTGTGCTCCTGCACAGGATCTCAGGACCGTGGGTTCACAGGTGTAGGAAGTAATTGGCACAGTGGGGGCAAACTGCCCTGGCATGCTTTAATCCTTGGTTGTACTTTTCCCTCATGGCATGCATGGATCCCACGGATTAATGCATGCCATGACAATCCCCCCCCCCAACTGTGGAGAAGACTTCCCACACCTGTGAACCCATGGTCCTGAGATCCTGCACAGGAACATAGGGTCTGTCAAAGTTTTTTTAAAAAACACGCTGCACCATGCCCCCCCCCCGGGACCCCTCTCCCCAACTTCCCCAACATCTGCCCCAAAGGGGAAAAGGGCACCAAATCACTGATAGAAGTGAAAAACAGCTGCACACTGATTGAAATGGACCATTTGGGGCAACCTGGTGCCAACTCCAATCACCATTCAAATGTGAACTTTGATGGGAACACAGACAGATTTGATCATGGCAAACATAGTGTGAACATTGCTTTGGTTTCAAATAACTTCATTTCTTCAATAAGATCCAAATTAAAAAAATGATTTATCCCTAAGTGTGAATGAGCCCAGTCACTGGCCACATCTGCACTGCAGAAATAAGCCAGTTTGACACCAGTTTAATGGCCATGGCTCAATGCTATATGAATTGCAGTTTGTTGTGGCACCAGTGCTCTATGACAGAGAAGGCTACAATTCCCAAAATTCCATAGCACTGAGCCATGGCTGTTAAAATGGTGTCAAACTGGATTATCTCTGCAGCCCTCCTACTGATTATGTTTTTGGCAAAATGCTATCAGCTTTCCATTTTAGCAATTAAGATTTGAAGTTGGTTGCTTCAGTATAAGGACCAAATGAAATATTTTTTAAAAAAAAAACTAATGATTTAAAAACAACAACAACAACAACAGATTAACCCCTGAATATTTGTTTCACAAACAAGTTATCTATGGATGTAAAGCAGTCATAGGAAACATATGTTCCCAACAATAAGTAGATTTTTTCTTTATTGAGTTGAAAATGGTAATAGATAAATTTGCTGTGGAAGCAAGAATATTCACACAAAAAATATAAGGATTCAAAACAAAGATATATATTAAATGTATGGAAATACTGAGCAAAATCTAATTGTCTGGATAGATCCACTGAATCAAGAAGACTTGTTAAGTTCATGTTTATGTATGTCACATTGATTTTAAAGGCCTACACTAGCTGGGACTAGCAACTGTATTTAGATCACAGAATTAAATTCAAACATAGCCCTATCTAACATTAGTTCCAACTAACAAATCCCATTAATCTCTCTAGGTCTTCTCTAAATAATACTGAATTTGCCCATTACATCAATGAAAAAGCGATTATGTTCTGTTGAAATACATACTGTTCATACTTGCAAATATATATATTTTTGATGACACTAAAGATATTTCAAAAGTAAGATATGTAGAAACTAAATATTTTTAATATAGAGATCATACTCCAATGGGTTTTGTTTTAGAATTTATCGCCAAACCTGGAAAGAGAATATATGTCTGAATGGCACAAGCTACTTGCATGACATGGAAAACAAGCAGACATATTAGAAATGTTTGTGAAGTTCTACATTTTTAATAATATTGGACATTTATATTAAAACACTGACACAAAAAGCAAATATCTTGAGGATAAACAAAAATAGCCAGAGAAAACCCAAGCTCTTAGAGGGAAGAGTAAAGGAGTTGGAAAACTTTCATAAAGAGACAGACGCACAAATATTTCTTATTTATTTTTCAGAGCAAATAAAGCAAATCAATTATTGATTAACTGGGATGTGAGGAGACAGCTTAATATGCCCAGTAAAGAAATATGAAGAAGTGGTTAAATGCCAGTATACAGCCGTAACATTGTAGGTTTGATCCTAGAGGAGGGCTACAAGGTCAACTCAGCCTTCCATTCTTTCGTAGGTCAGTAAAATGAGTACCCAGCTTGTTGGGGGCAATTGGCTTACACATTGTAAACTGCTTAGGGAGTGTTAGTTCACCGGTAAGGAGTATAGAAATGTACTTGCTATTGATGTAGTGTTTTTATTGTTGTATTACATTTTTACTGTAATCTCAAAGGGGCGGGGTATAAATAATAATAATAATAATAATAATAATGCAAGCAAAAATAATAGTTATTAATTCATCTATCAGGTTTAAAGGAGCATAGTTGTTGTTGCTGTGTGCCTTCGTTTCTGACTTATGGCAACCCTATGGGGTTTTCTTGGCAAGATTTGTTCAGAGGAGGTTTGCCATTGCTTTTCCCTAAGACTGAGAGTATGTGACTTGTCCAAGGTCACCCAGTGGGTTTCATGACCAAGCTGGGAACTGAACGCTGGTCTGCAGAGTCTCAGTCTAACACTCAAACATGATGCCACGCTGGCTCTCTACACACACATAAATATGGTCTGTTGTGCATAAAATCCCATTTTCAGGCACAAAATATTGGTACCATGCCTCAACTCAAGGAGATAAAATCAAATGAGGAGGAGACCCAAGATAGCAAGCAGGATGAATCAGAGGAGGAGCTGAAGGCTCTGGCTAGCAGCTTTCCTGGGACCACTGAAAACTGAGGGCAAGCCTAGGCCCTCTAAAACGAATCCATCTGTTCTCAAGAACAGGAAAAAGACACTCAGACACTGATGCAGAGAAACAAACACACTCTTTGGAGAGAGGACATTAAAACACCCAGCATAGAAAACCCAGATGTAATGGAGTGCCAGGAACAGCAGAAACCATCTTAAGCATCATACCTCAACACCCCTGAACATCCAAGAATAAAACATTCACACCTGAGATGCAAAAGTTTGAAAACCATTTTTGCTCAGAGAATTGTGGGTATATGCATCTCAGCACCTACACAATTGATTAATATAGTCAATTGATTTTTGAACTATTATGAAGGGTATATGTATATGCTATTAACATGGTAATAACATATTTAGATCTATAAAATAAATCCTCTCAGTAATATACAGTGGAAACTGCATGATCATTTCAGATTATATTTAGAAAAATCTAGGTGAATGGGTTTCAATATGACAAAGAGAGGCTACTCACACAACATAATATGCAATGTAAGCATCCAGGAATTCAGTATCTCATTTATGGATAATAGATAGTGCAGAAGCAATAGTGAAATTAAATCATATGGAACTGAATGAACAAGCAACATAAAATATGAACTGGTAATTAATTTAAACCTCTCTTAGATGGGAAGGATATCGTCAGTCAAATTAAATGTGCTTCTAAAGATCTCATTTTCATTATTTTTTCCATGTAAGGGTTTTTTTTTTCATAAAAAAGACTAAGAATGCATTCAGATGTCATGGTAACTGGAAATTGTGGCCAACCTTGAACTAGGCAGCATACTGATACTACATTACAAGCGAGAACAGTTAAACAACCTTCCCACAGTCTATCTCTCATGACATCGGACCCTTTCATTACATTACTTATAATTTTATACTAACAAAAAATCTCCCCAAACATAGTCCCAGTCTTTGGGCAGCAGCACAAGACCACCAGTTATCAGGTTATCCACAGCAACTGGAAAAGAAACAACCTTAGCCAAGCAGGTAATGAAAGCTACATTAGTTCCCAAGGTTCTGAGATCATAATATATGGAAGAGTGGGAAAGCACCAATTAAAATTAGTTACTTTTGATTTTCCAGCCCAAAATAACCACATTACCATTTTCAGCTGAATGAAGTCACTGGTGATGAAGTAGAGGGAGATGATGAAGTGATTCTTGGACCCACAGTATTCAAGAATGTAGTAAAATTACTACCACCTCCGAGGCTGGATCCAGACAAGCAAACAAATCCACACCCACCTTGATTCCCCCGATAACATCACTCCTCAGAACAGTGCTAATGTTGGAACACACAACAGATGATTGTTTCACCAGTGAAAGTGTTTCTTTTAGGCTTTAATGTGATTTAGAAAAACTCACTTTTTATTCCTCAGTTTTCAGGAGGGAAAACCAATTGTTCCTTTTTTCTTTTTTCCTTTTTTTTGCAAAGTGTGTTGAAGTGGAGTATAACATCCAGCAAGCATGTTGTCACCATTTTATTTCTAATATTCAGTATACAGTATCACTGTTCAGAGGAGTGTTGTTATGGTTTGTGCCCAACCTAACTGATTCCTACTCATGAGGAATGTTCCCTTCATTGGCAGTGGGAAGAGGGAGGCTTGAGAATTACTGTGTTGGAGCCCTCATATTTTTCCACTAAACATGGCCGGTGCAACTGTAGCTTTGCCCTGTTTTTTGCCATGGAGTTGATGACAACCACAAACCATGTTCTTTGTTAAAACCCAGATGGTAGAAGCTATGCAGTTGAGGCACCGCTGAGTGACTAGGTTTGTTATTCCTCCTCCTCCTCTCACTTTTTATGATCATTACTATTTATGGTGAACAGTGAGGGGATAGATCACACTACACCAGCGGTAGGCAACCTTTTTGAGCCAGGGGCCGGGTTGCTGTCCCTCAGACAATTGGGGGGCCGAAGCACCAAAAAATAAATATATATATATATATATATATATATATAATAAAAATATATATGCATGCACACTCTCTCAGCCCCAGAAAAGCCATGGCAAAACCCCTGTGGAGATTTTGCCAAGAAAACCCCAAGAACAAGTAATAGCAACAATAATCAATATCATCATGGCAGGCGGCGGCGGCGGCAGAACTGGCCTGGGGCTGGTCCAAAGGCCTCGGGGGGCCGCATCCGGCCCCCCGGGCCTTAGGTTGCCTACCCCTGCACTGCACAATGGTGCTGTGAGGACAAGGCAGATTAACTCCACATGCATCACCCTGAGTTCTTTGGGAAAAACCCAGACACATAAATGATATGTTTTGGACCAGAGCTGGAATTTTACTTGACTTGCACAGTTTAATGTATCACATAAGGTGACTGAAACGGCTTAATACACAACACTCACACACACCAGTGACACTGAAGTTGCCATCATGGAAGCAACCACCAACAGCTCCTTCCCGCTTCCTCCTGCTGCTGCCACCATTCCACTCATCCACCCCAGATCTCTCCAGTCCACTTTGTCTGCACACACACACCTTCCATCCCGTGTATGTGTGTGTTCTGTCCATCAGGAAAATTAAACACCTCCTGATGTGGACAGTAAAAGAAGCAAAATCAACTCATTTGAATTGTAGTGCTGGAGAAGAGTGCTTAGGATACTGTGGACAGCCAAAAAGACAATCAGATGAGTCTGGGAACAGATAAAGCCAGAGATCTCCTTAGAAACCAAAATGATTAAATTGAGGCTGGTGTACTTTGGCCATGTACTGAGAAGACATGGATCACTGGAAAAGACAATAATGTTAGGAAAGGTAGAGGGTAGAAGAAAGAGGGGAAGACTACATGCCAGATGGATGGACTCAACCAGGAGGGACACGGGCATAGACTTGCTGGAACTAAACAGAAAAGTGGAGTATAAGAGTTCCTGGAGGTTTCTCATCCACAGGGTCACCAAGAGTCGACTCAATGGCAGATAACAACAAACAAAGTTTAAGCAATGACATTTAAAGTTTAAAGTTCCTTTACTTATTTGCTCACTCACTTGGGTGAAAGGGATGAAGAAACTTAATAGGGACTGATAAGTGTCAACACAAAGCCCAGGGCTACTGAGGCCGTGGGCACATTCACTCATTCCCATCCTCTACCCCACCCCTTTTATGGACTTAATAGAGATGGGATGTCTCCAGGGTGGATAGAAGAAGAATTAAAGGAGACATAAATGCCTCCTAGTTTAGGCCACAACATTTAAAGTTTCCTTACACGCTCACTCGGGTGGGGGGGGGGGGGGAATAGGAGGTGGGGAGCTGTCGGATAGCAATGCAAGTAAGTGGTAAGCTTGATCGTACAACAAGAAAGGCTATTGGTTTATTTATTTGCATTCATGCCTGGAAAGAAAAATAGTTTAGCCAATGCAGTAGTGTGACTCAAAATAATCCATATTATTGAACAAAGGAACCAAGACAGAACCACCCTTTTATACCAATGTTACTTTGGGTGCAGAAATGTGTGGCTCTCAGATCAATTTGAGTTCACATTAAAAGCGGTGAGTGTAGCATTAAAGGTGCCAACTGGTGGAGGATGCTGCCAACTGGAGTTAAATTATTTTGCAGGTATGGATTTTAGTCTGAGATCCCAATAGCTTTTTAGATCTTATTCAAGGGACCATAATTACAAATCAGGCTTCTTTTCCAAAATTGCTGAAACAGTTGCTGTATCATATTATTGTCAAAACGGTCTAACTTGTCTGCATGAAGTTCATTGAACTGCTGCCCACATATAGTGAAGAAACTGAATCTTTCCTATTCTCTTTCTAGTAACACAGTGTGTCCTACAAAATGCAGATAAGCATGAGTAATCCAAAAACTTTCTTGAGATTAAAAATGTTTGGTTTTTTGAGTAGCAGTCTGTTGAAGTTTCTATATGAATATAAAAACAGTGCAAATATTTGCATAAAACTTAACCTTGAAGTATGAAAGGGAATCAAATGCATAATCTGCCAAAAATTAAATATGGATTTATAATAAAAAGTGTACTCGACTATCAGAAATCATTTCTATAGGCAGAGGAATTGGATGATGCCTTTCTAGAACAGATGACCACACACTCAGAAAGGAGAAATATAGTAGTGATGGGTGACTTCAACTATCTTGATATTTGCTGGAATTCAAACTCAGCAAAATCCTCAAGGTCTAGAAAATTCCTCACTTGCCTTGAAGACAATTTCATTGTCCAAAAGGTGGAAGAGGCAACAAGGGAGTCAGCTATTTTGGATCTGATCCTAACTAACAGGGATGACCTAGTTAATGGGGTGCAAGTGGTTGGATCCTTAGGTGAGAGTGATCACGTTCTCCTGGAATTTATTATACAGTGGAAAGGAGAAGCCAGGCATAGTCAGACACGCATTCTAGACTTTAAGAGGGCTGATTTTGGTAAACTTAGAGAAATATTGGGGGTGATCCCATGGTCAGGAATACTAAAAGAGAAGGGAGTTTAAGATGGATGGGAATTTCTCAAAAGGGAGATACTGAAGGCACAATTTCAAACAGTTCCAATGAGGAAGAAAAATGGGAGGTGCCTCAAGAAACCAGGATGGATGACTAAGGAACTTTCAACTGAACTAAGTTTTAAATGGAGCATGTATAAGAAATGGGAAAATGAGGAAATCACCAAAGAGGAATTCAAACAAATAGCTAGCACGTGTAGGGTTAAAGTCAGAAAAGCTAAAGCGCAGAATGAACTCAGGCTTGCTAGAGAGGTTAAGAACAATAAAAAGGGCTTTTTTGGGTATGTCCGCAGCAAAAGGAAGAAGAAGGAAATGGCAGGGCCACTGTATTGAGAAGATGGCAAAAGGTTAACAGGGGACAGAGAAAAGGCAGAATTACTCAGCACCTTCTTTGCTTCAGTCTTCTCAGAAAAGGCAAAGGGTGCTCAACCAGAGTATAATGGAGCAGAGGACAGAATAGGAGAATTTCAGCACAGAATAAGTAAAGAGATAGTACAGAAACATCTGGTTAATCTAAATGAATATAAGTCTCCAGGACCAGACGAATTACATCCAAGGGTACTAAAAGAACTGGCAAATGTAATATCGGAACCATTGGCAATAATCTTTGAGAACTCCTGGAGAACAGGAGAAGTCCCAGCAGATTGGAGGAGGGCAAACGTTGTCCCCATCTTCAAAAAGGGAAAAAAAGAAGATCCCAATAATTATTGTCCAGTTAGTTTGACATCAATACCGGAAAAGATTCTGGAGCAGATTATTAAACAGAGAGTCTGTGAACACCTGGAAGGTAATACCATAATCACAAAAAGTCAACATGGGTTTCAGAGGAACAAGTCATGCCAGACAAATCTGATCTCTTTTTTTGATAAAATTACCAGCTTGGTAGATGAAGGGAATGCTGTAGATATAGTATATCTTGATTTCAGTAAGGCCTTTGACAAGGTTCCCCATGACATTCTTGCAAACAAGCTGGTAAAATGTGGGCTAGACAAAGTAACTGTTACATGGATTTGTAATTGGTTGACTGGCCGAACACAAAGGGTGCTCAACGATGGCTCCTTTTCAACCTGGAAAGAAGTGACCAGTAGGGTGCCACAGAGCTCTGTCCTGGGCCCAGTGCTATTCAACATCTTTATCAATGACTTGGATGATGGTATTGGGGGTATATTGTCCAGAAGAGAAGGTTAAGAGGTGATATGAGAGCCTTGTTTAAATATTTAAAGGGATGTCATATTGAGGAGGGAACAAGCTTGTTTTCTGCCGCCCCAGAAACTAGGACCCGGAACAATGGGTGCAAGCTCCAGGAAAAGAGATTCCACCTCAACATTAGGAGGAACTTCCTGACAGTGAGGGCTGTTCAACAGTGGAACACACTCCCTCAGAGAGTGGTGGAGTCTCCTTCCTTGGAGGTTTTTAAGCAGAGGCTGGATGGCCATCTATCGGGGATGCTTTAATTGGGAGTTCCTGCATGGCAGGGGGTTGGACTGGATGGTCCTTGTGGTCTCTTCCAACTCTATGATTCTATGATTCTATATGAGGAATAGAAGCAGGCAGTAGAGACTTGTACTGCAGTGTTTTTTTTTAAAAAAAATAAGATACATACATTTTTAAAGATGAAGCGTTAAACAGTAGTTAGTTCAAACTGAACGTAGAGAGGACCTCACATTTACCATAAAGTTGTTGTTACCAAAACACTGATTACTAAAGACACATTCAGAATTAGAAGGATTAATGGAAGTGGAGTTATGTGACAAATTGTAGCATCAGGGACTGTGCAGGTATGATTTATACCTGCGCTGTCTCCCACCATTCACATAAAAACACTGCTCACTGTGCCAGATTATAGCCAATAGACACAATATAGAGAAAGCCAGAAGAAAGAAACTAATGTGGTTTAAATGCTAATCTGTGTACACATGCTATTCATTCCACCTAAATTTGCCGACTGTTCTCACAATGTAATGCATTAGGTTGCCATCAACCTGAAGTGTTTTTTTTTAATCTGCCTTTAAACTGGTCAATGAAAAATGTTACATTTGTGTATATTCAGAGATCCTTCCTGTGGTTTCATAATCTAAAAGAGACAGAGATTAGGGAAGGCAAAAGCATAAAAGGATGAGGGATTCAAGGAGGAGGAGGAGGAGGAGGAGGAGGAGTAATGAAAGCAAAATCATGAGAAAACAGATGGGTCTCCAGTCACAGTTTAAATATAAGGACAGATGGAAATGTCCATATGTCAGGAGGCAAGATATTCTCTAGGAAGGGAATGAACAGAGTGAAAAGATGGTGACAGTAAATAGGATTTAGTACTGCTGAGAAGGACAATGCTGGAAGAACAGAGGAAATGAGAAGAAACAAAAGCTCTTGAAATGAAGAGGTAGAAGTTCACCATGGGAAGATCAGAATCACGAGGAAAAATCTAATCAAACTTGGATGCAGCAAAGGCAAGATGAATGACAGACCTAAAAACCTTAAAAATTTAGCATGCCTGAACTAGGTACGTTATGGTAGTCATGGCCTCACCTGGAATACTCTGTTCAGTTCTGGGCACCACAATTCAAAAAGGATGTTGATAAGCTGGAGCCTGTCCAGAGGAGGGTGACAAAATGGTCTGTTGTAAGCTGCCCGGATTGGGTCCCCAAGGGGCGGGATATAAATACATTGTTGTTGTTGTTGTTGTTGTTGTTGTTGTTGTTGTTGTTGTGAAGGGTCTGGAAACCATGCCCTGTGAAGATAGACTTAGGGAGCTGGGTATGTTTAGCATGGAAGAGAGATGGTTAAGAGGTGATATGATAGCTCTGTTTAAATATTTGAAGGGGTGACATACTGAGGATGGAGCAAGCTTGTTTTCTGCAGCTCCAGAGAATAGGACCTGGAGCAATGGATGCAAGCTACAGCAAAAGAAATTCCACCTCAACTTTAGGAAGAACTTCCTGACAATGAGCTGTTTGACAGAGGAATATGCTGCCCCAGAGTGTGATGGAGTTTCCTTCTTTTGGAGGTTTTTAAACAGAGGCTGGATGGCCATGTGTTGGGGGTGCATCATAGAATCATAGAGTTGGAAGAGACCACAAGGGCCATCCAGTCCAACCCCCTGCCATGCAGGAACTCCCAATCAAAGCATCCCCGACAGATGGCCATCCAGCCTCTGCTTAAAGACCTCCAAGGAAGGAGACTCCACTACTCTCCGAGGGAGTGTGTTCCACTGTCGAACTGCCTTTACTGCCAGGAAGTTACTCCTAATGTTGAGGTGGAATCTCTTTTCTTGGAGCTTGCATCCATTGTTTCGGGTCCTAGTCTCTGGAGCAGCAGAAAACAAGCTTGTTCCCTTCAATATGACATCCCTTCAAATATTTAAATGTATTCCTACACGGCAGGAGGTTGGACTGGATGGCCCTTGGGGTCTCTTCTGATTCTATGATTCTGTTCTAACAAGAAAAGTAACCATTTGGGGGTGGAAGAGGAATGAAACATTTATGAAATCTTGAAATGTCCAACAAATTAAAGCATCAGACAGTTGCAGTGGTGTGCATAAATGAAAAGGAGAAAAAAAGAGGGACCAAATACAATCCTAAAGTTACGCAATTCCAGAAAGGGAATAAATAGTATCTAAAGATATTTTTTCTTTTTATTTTTTTAAAATAAATTTTATTAATTTAAAAAAAGAAAAACATATACATTACATTTACAAATATACCTACATACATACACACATACATACACACATAACATAAAACATATAACATATATCCGCATAGACAAAACCACTTCAGCCACAAATTAACAACATACTTCCTGAACTAGGACTAAGATCTTAACTTATATCTTGCCCTCCTTGCTTAATTCCAATTGAGCTATGAGCCATGTACTTCTGAAATATAAAATAAATAAGTAAATAAATATTTTTTTAGAGTTAAATCTATATATTCTATAAATTATACCCTTCTTTATAATGACAAGAAAAATTTTTTTACCCACTTACCTCAGCTATCTACTCTTAGTTAACATAGCTTCTTAAATTATATCATTTAACTAATTTAAACATCCTCTTCTGTATTCTGTCTTTCCATATATACGTATAAGGGTTTCCAAATCTTTTTGCTTTCCTCTCGACTATATCCTCTCACAAGGCTAGTCAGTTCATCCATCTGTTCTAATTCTCTTAATTTATGTAGCCATTCATAATGGCGATATTTTTTCTTTTTTGAAGAATAAACCTATGATGAACAGATTTTGCTTCTCAGTTCAGCATTCTAGAAGGACTAGAAGACCATGGGGCATAAGAGAATCAACTCAGCCACTGCAGCACTTGGGAGACTGCCACATGAACAACTTATTGAGACAAGCTCTGAAACTCAACTAGTGCCTTTAAATCAAATGCCTCTCCCATTAAGACTTCCTTGGGCAGACTAGCCTTTCCAGAGAAAATTAATAAGCATGAGAGGTTAATAAAAGAACAAAAAGTACCAGTGTTTAGCAAAAGGTAGGGCATAAAAAAGAGTGGGGAAACTTGCAGTAAACATAATCTTGAGGAATATATATCTCAAGACAAAATTGTTCACAGAAGTGCATTTGAGATAGCAGAAAATGGATATAGGTTATCACATGAATGTTCTGGAAAGGGAATACTCATAGTCCTCTTTACATGATGTACAATCATCAGAAAAAGCCCTGCTCACCAAACCACTATATATTCCAACCACAAACCTTTAAAAATTGTGAGGAAAATCCTCTGTACTGGTGACAGCTCTTCTTGTATCTATGTGTACACACAAATAATGTTTTTCCCTCCAATGGACAGGCATAAGTTCATCAGGAAAACATTACCAGCATCAGTGGTTGGCAAGTAGGGGTAGCTCATGCAGCCCTGCAACCCTTCCACACATTCATTCAATATACAGAGAGTTGGGTACACCCCCTTTATTCATACAACATATAAAGAATAGTTATACCCTCATGATTTGGGGGAAATAGAAGAAATTATAATTATGTATTGCTGCTTCTTACTGAGATCTTCTAGAGCAGGGGTCGTCAACCTATGGCCCGTGGGCCAGGTCCACCCACCCCCCCGAGGCCTTTGGACCGGCCCCCGCTGACGATGATGACGATGACCCCCGCCACTGCCGCGCACGTCGCAGCCACCATTTTGTTTTCCAAAATGGCAGCCGCAGCTCATTCGCACATTCACAGGAGTACTGCGCATGCGCAAATGAATTGCAGCTGCCATTTTGGAAAACAAAATAGCGGTGGCCCACGGAAGACCAGGGGATCCCCGGCCCGGCCCTAGGTAAGGGGAACTTGCCGACCCCTGCTCTAGAGACTCCTTTTGAACACATCTTAAGAAAGAAGGTTTCCATGCAAAGTCAAAACTTTTCTATTGACCTCAAAAAACAAAAGTATGCTTGCTTGCTTATTTATTTATTTATTTATTTATTGAATTTATATCCTCCTTTCTCCCAAGATTGCTACTCTTGAAGTAGTGTTGTTCTAACTTCACACTGTGTATGCCTACAGTTCATTCTTGGAAAATACAGTGGAGAGGTAATGAACGTAATTGATGTAGTAGTCTTATGTTTAAAACTAATGTATTTTGGTGGGTCTTTTGTTCTATATATGATATTTTTAAGGTAATGATTTTTCTGTCCAATAAATATTTACTTGATTTGAAGCATACACCAGGAAAATCCCAGGACTAAGCAGAAAAGGAATCATTAGAGTGAAAAGAGGAATGAATAAAGAGTTCAAGAAAGGAAGAAAGAACAGGAAGACAAAGCAGTAAAAAGCATGCATTGATTCTATATATTTTCCAGTGGGCTCATCCAGACTGGTGACCAGTGCTAATTTGTGTGACTTCTTTTAATGTCACAGAATGTTCCTTTGGGATGTTTCTTTGAATTTCCCTGACCAAACACTATTTAAATGTGTGTGTGTGTTTCTCCTTCTGCCCTGAAAAATGCCTTTTAATTTTTAAATCATTTAATATTCTCTCTCTAATGTACAATCATTATATTGCTAAATTCTAATGCTCTTAGGGTTTTCTGGGGTTTTCAGGCTACATGGACGTGTTTTAGAAGATTTTATTCCTGACATTTCGCCAGCATCTGTGGCTGGCATCTTCAGAGAATGCTGGCATCATTGCTGTGCTGAACAAGCACACAAACACCCAAAATACACTCATACATAAAGAGCATCCTTGCATGAACCTGTTCCATATACATCAGGGATTGTTGTCCAGAAATGTATGCTCAGCTTTGGAATGCTTCAAACATCTTGTAGCACCCAAACCAAATTGGGAGTTTTATGGATGTAGACTATCATCCATCCCCTATTCTTCTCCTTCCATTGTTGCCTCTGTTAGCTGGAATAGCAAACACTCCAAAGGAATGCCAAATGGATGCTCACATGCATAGGGTGTTTAAACAGATGCAAGCTGAAAGGCACACTTGAGCGGTGGAGGAAATGAAAATGTGAAAAAGCCTGGCAAAATGGGGGTACCCAAAACTTGTTATCTGGGGTGTTCCAGAGTTGAACTTAAGATATTAGGTTACAATCCCTGATTTTTATGATATGGGTTGGTCTGTGTGTGCAGAGGCCAAAGGAAGATTTTATCTCATCCCAGCACAATTAATATTATCATTGCAGCTTAGCACTATTACACTAATAAAGGTAATGGTATTTCCCGTTGACAAGGTTGTCAAGTTGTGTCTGACCACAGGAAGCAGTACTCATCTCCGTTACTAAGAACCAGTGTTGTCAGAGACTACTCTGTGATTATGTGGCCAGCATGAATGCACAGAACGCTGTTTACCTTCCCACTGACAAGTAGTACCTATTTATCTACTTGCATTTGCATGCTTTTGAACTGCTAGGTTGGCAATATTACAAAATAAAAATAAAAATTGAAAGGGGGCATTTTAGTGGAGGAAACAGTAGCTGAACAGATTCCAGACACCTGCACTCAGTGTTTCAGTCTGCCGAGATCACAGAAATGCACTGGAAAGTACTGTTGTTTTTGTTGTTGTCATTGTTTTAAGCCACTGTTTGAGTAGAGATTTTTAAAAAGTTGCAAAAAGAGGAAGAGATCCCCCAAACATCCTGTAATTAGCAAAACATCATTTGAATTTGGGGAGAAAGCAGTGAGTACAGCAATAAAAACCTGCCAGTCTAGATGATGAGTCCACCACCTCCCATTCCAGTTTACTTGTATCATCACATTTCTTCAACAACTATCAACACAAGGAGTAAACCATATTGCTTGAAACTCCTGAAGTATTCCTTGAAGCAATTTGCATGGGGTAATGACCTGCAAATTATGCAAAGGAGTCTTTTCAAAAGAATGCAATACATTCTTTGAGTACCTTAAAAATAAACAGCCCTTCCTAAAAGGTTTACAGCTCTTGAGGCATTTTTTTTTAAAAAAAAGAACTCTTATTTGCTATAAAGCCAGTTTACATAGCTTTGTATCCAGACCTTAAGGATATACTGTCAAAATCATTTCATATACTAAGCAACCCTTAATGGATATATGAATCACAGTATTTATTCATTTATAATGTCTAAAGCACACTTAAAACACTGTGTCCCAATCCAAATAATAGATGAGACAACACCATGCTTTATAATTAATTAACAATCTGTATAACACTCACATGCAGTCTTTGGAAAGTATAGTCTTCCTCTTTTGTTTTTTGTTTTTCTTCCTCTTCTGTCTTCCTCAAAGTTGTTGTTGTATACCTTCAAGGAACCCTAAGGCAAACCTATCATGGGGTTTTCTGGGGCTGAAAGTGTGTGACTTGTTCCAGGTCACCCAGTGGGAATCAAACCCTTGTGTCCAGAGTTGTAGTCCAACACTCAAACCACAACATAATGTTGGACATTTTAAATTTTAGACCACATTTTATACCCACATTTAATGGGTCTTCAAAGATATAGCTGTGTTAGTGTGTAGAATCAGTATGTAGAGAGATCTTGTAGCACCTTTGAGATTATTTAATGGGTCTATTTCCTATCCATAATTATGCTGACCATTTTTTGTCAGTCATTGACTAGATACAGAGATTATGAAGTAGTCAGCCACAACCCCAGATGCTAATACACTGGTTCATTGGCAAGTCTCCAAAAGGGATCATGGTGATGTGAGCCACTCCTGCAAACTACTCAAAAACTGCTTCATGGCCTGTATGTTCAGTTCAAGCTCAACAAAAAGTTAACAGCCTGGAAATTAATCCCTAAAGTATCTTTATGAATTAGCGGATCTGTATTAAACTCTCCTTGAACAGGCAATTAAAAGGAGCAGGTAGCCCCTCAAATTCAAAGTATGTCAGGGACTGCAAGGTTTGAACAGACACTTTGTAGCCTGAGAATGGAAATTAGCTTGGTGAACAAGTTAGATCTGTGTGTGGTCAAGCACAAACTACCTTGTGGACACAAAAGGAATTAGTGGCCTATTTGTATCCTAACAATCTTTAGTCCCAATTTAAGTAGGCACCATCTAACTCCTGTTTAAAGACCTCCAGAGATAGAAAGTCCACCATCCTCTGGCACAGCCCATTCCACTGTCAAACAGTTCTTACAGTCAAGGCATTCTTCCTAATGTGTAGGTGAAATATGTTTTCTTGTCATTTGAATCTACTGCTTTTTATTGTATTTATTTCCTTTGTATGCCACCTTTCTCCCCGGAGGGTCCCAAGGCGGCTCACAGATAAAAAACATTTTAAAATGTCAATAATCTTCAAAACAATTAAAATCATTTACGAACAATATAAAACCACATAAAAATATACAAAATGTTCTAATCTCTGGAGCAGCAAAAAACAGGCCCACACCATCTTCTACATAACATCTTTGGGATAAAGATAGCAATCATATCACTTCTCAAGTCTTTTCTTCTCCAAGCTAAACATACCCAAGCCTTTGAAGCTCTTTCTCATAAGGCTTGGTGTCCAGAATTCAAAATGACCTTGACAGATTGGAGAGCTGAGCCAAAACTAACCAAATGAATTTCAACAGGAATAAATGTAAGGTACTACATCTAGGCAGGAAAAATGAAATGCATAAATATAGGACAGGTGACTCCTGGTTTGAAAGCAGCACACATGAAAAAGGATCTAGGAGTCTTAGTATACCACGAGCTAAACATGAGTCCACAGTGTGGTGAAGCAGCCAAAAAAGCCAATGCAATTCTGGGCTACATCAATAGGACTATAGTGTCCAAATCAAGAGTAATAGTAGTGTCATGCTATTCTGTTTGGGTCAAACATCACCTGGAATACTGTGTCCAATTCTGGGCATCACAGTTCAAGAAGGATATTGACAAGCTGGACAATCATTGTTGAGTACTCTCTAGGTTTGGTTTATCAACCAATTACCCTTAACTGTAGCACTATCTGGCCCACAGTTTACCAGCAATTTAAAAAAAAAATACAGTTCTGGGCTGCATCAACTCAAGTATAGTGGCCACAGTTCATCAGCAAAAAAGAAAGAGAGAGAGAAAGAAAGAAAGAAAGAAAATTTGGGGCTGCATCAACTCAACTATGGTGTCCAGATCAAGAAAAATAATAATGCCACTCTATTCTGCTTTGGTCCATTTCTGGGCACTGTAACTCAAGAAGGATATTGACAAGCTGGAACATGCCTAGAAGAGGATGATCAAGATGGGAAAAGATCTGGAAACTGAGGTTGCTGGGTATGTTTACCCTGAAGAAGTAAAACTGAATGATGATATGACAGCCATATTTAAATATCTTGAAAGCCATCATATACACAATACAACAAGACTGCTTGTTGCTTTTCCTGGGGACAGGATCCAAACCAAGAAGACAAAAAAAATGGAAAGAGTTAGGATATGAATATAAAATATAAGTGTGTCTGTGTGTGTGTTTATAAAGATATACAAAATACAATAAAATAATCAATTATTCAGATGAAAACTACACAATCCAAACTAAAAATAGCAATGTGGGAGAAAGTTAACAAAAGCTGGGTGGATACTTATCAGGGATGCTTTAACTGTATTTTATTTGTGCTGATGAGGTTGAACTAGATGATCCTGGCAGTCATTTCCAACTCTATGATTCTATAACTGGAGACTAAAGGTAAGTGCTGATAAAGCAGAAGGAACAAATTATTTATGTTAGTACAGGAGGCAAGTTCCATATTGTACCTATATGTCAATTTCAGACCACAAAAGGGAGAGAGATGAATATTTAAAATGTCATTAATTACACAGCCTACTCCAATGCATAAATCAGAACATAAGAGATGGGCAGCTACTAGGAATAAAACTGGAAAGCTTCAACAATAGATTTAAAATTTAAAGAATGGTTTTTGAACCAACCTTCATTTAAGAAATTAGAAAAGAGTTATCAGATGATGATAAACCAACAAAATTATACAGCTTAATTCATGAGGGTAAATCCTAAACTCATTTGCTTGGCAACAATTCTCACTGTATGCAATGAGAATTACTTCTGAGAATAATAATAATAATAATAATAATAATAATAATAATAATATTTATTTATACCCCGTCCTCTGAAATACCAATCTGGGCGGCTTACAATTTAAAAACATATACAGATCCATAAAACACAGATATATACAACAAACCCCCTCCCCCCCTTAAAACAGTATTAAATCAATGATTTTTAAAATGACAAATAATAACAACACTCATTAAAATACAATACAAACCCAGAGTATGTGCCCAGCCAGAATATCCTACCATCAATGATGGGGCCACATAAGGATAACTGGGGAGGGTTATTTATACCCGAGGCCGGGTAATTAGTCTGGAAAGGCCTGCCGGAAGAGATCCGTCTTGACAGCTTTTTTGAAGCTGTCAAGTGATGTTAACTGATGGATCTTGTCCGGCAGGTCGTTCCAGAGTCTAGGGGCAACAACTGAAAAGGCCCCCTGGGAGGTAGCCGCAAGTCTCGATTTTTGGGGTTGCAGCAAATTCCTCCCGGAGGACCGGAGAGCGCGGGGAGGATTGTATGGGAGGAGGCGGTCCCTGAGATAGCTTGGACCCAAGCCATTTAGGGCTTTAAAGGTAATAACCAACACCTTGTACCTGGCTCGGAAGCTGATAGGCAGCCAGTGGAAGGACCTCAGAACCAGAGTAATGTGGTCCCTCTGAGATGTTCCCGAAACAAGCCTGGCTGCCATGTTCTGTACCAGCTGTAATTTCCGAACCAGGCACAAGGGTAGCCCCATGTAGAGAGCATTGCAGAAGTCAAGGCGTGAGGTTACCAGCGCATGCACAACAGTCTCAAGGTCCCCTACTTCCAGAAAAGGGCGCAGCTGGCGTATCAGCCGAAGCTGATAACAGGCGCTCCTGATCATCGCATTCACCTGATTTGTCATCAGGAGCGACGAATCAAGGAGCACCCCCAGACTGCGAACACAGTCACTGGAAGAGAGTGTGACCCCATCCAGGACTGGAGGTTGCAACCCGATTCTTGGTTTCGGGGCCGAGACCATGAGCACCTCCATCTTGTCTGGATTCAACTTCAATCTGTTTTTCCTCATCCAGCCCATTACCGCCCCAAGACATTCATTGAGAGAAGAGATGTCATTGGAATTCGAGGCCGACGAACGAGACACGGAGAAATAGATTTGGGTGTCATCAGCGTACTGATAGCACCCAGCACCATAACTCCGTATTATCTCACCCAGCGGCTTCATGTAGATGTTAAATAATGTCGGGGACAAAATAGCTCCCTGAGGGACCCCACAAGTGAGGTTCCTCATACTGGAGCTACAGTCCCCGAGCAGCACCCTCTGGGAAGACACATACAGGACAATATCCCCACCCCACGAAAATAATCCTTGACCATGAAACCCACTAGGTGATGCCGGGCAAGTCACACTCTCTTGATTTCACAGGAAGGCAATGACAAACCACTTCTGAACAAATCTTGCCACGAAAACCCCGTGATAGGTTCACCTTAAGATTGCCATAAGTTGGAAATGTCTTGAAGTCGTACAACAAACATGATCAACTGGAGGGGCCCAACTAATTTTCCTGCAGGTCAGTGGTTTAAGGGTTGAAAGTACCAATCTGACTAAATGACACCTTCAAAATTCTACCAGGTATACATCCCACCCACTACCTCTCCCTCTCTCTTTCTCTCTATAAAGCAAGGCTGAGAATCTTGCAGCCCTCCAGATACTGTTGAACTGCAACTCCCAGCAACCCTAGCCAACACAGCCAATAGTGAGGAATGCTGCAACATGCAATTCAACAATATTTGGAGAGCACACTCTCCTATCCTTGCTGTAAAGCTTGATCTTTGCTGTCCCTTGCCTGCACAATTGCAAATTGCCCTACTGCTCACACAGAAAAGTCTACAAGTGGCTGACAGTCATGAAGAATTCTACAGGCTAGACAGAGTCAAGGCATGAGCTGTAGTTTTCATCAACTGTGTTCTATCAGATGAAAGCAAGATTGGTACAGAAACACACTGCAGGGAGCCACAATTAGCTTGGACTGAAAAGCACACATTTCTGTAGTACACATTATAGCAATAGCAATATACTAGCAATAGCAAGTACATTTCTATTACACTTATCAGTGAACTAGCACTCCCTAAGCAGTTTATAATGTGTATGCCAACTGCCTCCAACAAACTGGGTACTAATTTTACTGACCTATGAAAGGAGGGAAGGCGAGTGGACCTTGAAGCCCTGGCTGGGATAGAACTCACAACCTCGTCACTGCAGTACTGGCATTTAACCACTACAGAGGAAGCAGGGGGAATGCTAATAAAAGAGGTAGATCAAGCTAGAAAATTTACACTGCTATTGTCTTGTGAGGCTCCTGTTGCAAATATCCTGGGACAAGTCCGTTCTTTTATTCTTTTGTCTTTTGAAAGTTTGGGTTTTTTTTGTATGAAATAGTGAAGTGCCTTGAATGCCTTGGCAGGAAACCAGTATATATACTGAGGCAAGAAAGCAATAAATAAAAGAATAGCTGTCTCACATTTTATAGGTAAAAGCAGACATGCATTAATGTTTAATGCATAACAGCTTCTAATGGGAGACGAACACATAAAACTGACGTGTGTTGTTCACTGGTCCATCTAACCCAGTACAGCCTTTCATGACTGGTAGTTACTTTGAGATTCCAAGAGAAGGTGTTCACAGACCAATAATTTATTCATTATCACAATTATGATGGTTACATTTATATCTCACCTTCCTTCCTATGAGTGTGAAGCAATGTACATGACTCTTGTCCTTCAATTTAGTTCTCAAAACAACTCTGTGAGGTAGATGAGGATGTGCAATAGATTGCTTTTGCAGAAGACTGGTGAAGACTTTAGTAAATGGGCATATAATCGTGCATACAGATTTTTTTTAAATATCAGAGTGTGGCAGTCCCTGCAATGATAAAGAAGCTCTCACTGAAACAGGAATCTTCTTCCTGTTTTAATATCAAGGTGGAAGGAGGAAGGGGAAACTACTTCCCAAACCTGGAAAGCTTCTAGAAAACCTGTCCTGTAGGGGGATATAGTGCACACTTGTAAGAGCTTTCTATTATCTCACTCTCAGAAAGATGAAAGCTAGAAAATTTTCTGAGAACTAAAAAGGCCCATATGGAGCTAAGAGAACAATATCTGAGCAGTGTAAACCTGGAAACCACCAGCATTTGAGACTGTGTCAGAATTACGTTGAAGAAAGATGAGAACAAGTTCTTTGTTTATATTTTCTATTACTACATCTTTTCTCATCAATTTTTCACCAATAAAATTATAATTTGTGCTCTCAGTGGCTTTGTTTTATTTCGTTGTATCTCCAGGAAGGAGAAGGAAAGCAGTTTCTGGGCAGCCATTTTGAGTGGAGGAAGAGCGACAGAGACTTGCCTCCAGAATAAGGCAGTATCCAGGAGCTCTCTGTAGAGTTAGAAACCCAGTTGATTGAGCTCGCTGACAGAGCCTGGTGAAAAGACCAAGAGAACAGGAGCCCTTTACATGGGTCTTTACCAGGGGACTTTTTGAGGGAGAAGCCCACAGTCTTGTTTCAGTACTTACTTAAGATTTGTCAATATGGACACTGAGGGAGTTGCTGCAGTCACCTGCAACACTTGTGGGATGTTTATCTTTTTGCCAAGAGATGTGGGGAACTTCACCTGCACCAAGTGCAAGTCGGTAGCCCTCCTGGAAGAGAAAGTCAAGCAGCTGGAGGCCCAGGTAGCTACACTTCAGCATATTAAGGAGCAAGAGGTTTTCCTGGACAGAGCGGAACGAATGGTCTTGGATGGGGACTACACAGAAGAAGTTGTTGAGGAGGAGGTCACTTCATGCACACAGGAGGTGGACACCTGGAGGAATGTCACACACAGAAGCAGGGAAACCAATAATACTGCAAGGCATAGTCTTCAGAACATCAGAAGAGATTATGAGGCTTTGAGTAGGAAGCTGAAAGAACTGGACGCACAGGTTGTTATCTCATCTCTTCTCCCAGTAGAAAGGCATGGTCCAGGAAGGGATAGGAAGATAGCAGACATGAATAACTGGCTCCGTAGATGGTGCCACCAAGAACGATTTGGATTCTTGGATCATGGGTTGCGGTTCCATGAGGGTGGACTTCTAGCAAGAGATGGGCTGCATCTCACACCAGTTGGCAGAAGCATTTTTGCCACTAGTCTCAAACATTTGATTAGGAGGGCTTTAAATTGAGTCATGTTGGGGAGGGAGACAGTTATCTTGGAAGGTATCTTGGAAGGCAGGAGTACATCATGGGCTGGAGATAATAGTCAAAGTGTTATAGAGGGAACAAGGTAAATGATGCAAGGGCCCAACAGTGGGAGGCAAAAATCCTCACACATGCAGCAAGTAGGGATGACACATGCTCTTAGATGTCTCTACACTAATGCAGAGCATGGGAAATAAACAAGAAGAACTTGAACTCCTAGCACAGGGGCAGGCAAACTCAGCCCTCTTATGGATTTTGGACTTCAGCTCCCAGAAGCCTCAGCCATGTTGGCCAATAGTCTGGGATTCTGGGAGCTGAAGTCCCTCGGCCCTTAAAGGGAACAGTTTGCCTGCCCCTGTTACCACAACAAAGTAAATACGATATAATAGGCATCACTGAAACCTGGCGGGATGAGTCTCATGATTGGAATGTAGGAATAGAGGGGTATAACCTTTTTAAGAGAAATAGGCCAAACAGGAAAGGAGGAGGAATAGCATTATATGTCAGGGATGTTTACACCTGTGAAGAGATACAGGACTTAAATCCTGGAAATCAAGTGGAGAGCATCGGATAAAAATTAAAGGGGAAGGAAACAACCAGGATGTTATAGTGGGAATCTACTACAGACCCCCAAGTCAGACTGAGGAATTGGATGATGCCCTTTTATAACAGATGACCACACACTTAGAAAGAATGGAGAGCTGCAGTAGTGATGGGTGACTTCACCTATCCTGGTATTTGCTGAAAGTCAAACTCAGCCAATACTTCAAGGTCTACCAATTCCTCACTTCCTTGAAGACAATTTCTTTGTCCAAAAGGTGGAACAGGCAACAAGGGGATCACCTATTTTAGATCTGATCCTAACCAACAGGGGTGACCTGGTAAATGTGATGCCAGTGGTGGGATCCTTAGGTGGGAGTGATCATGCTTCTCCTTATACAGTGGAAAGGAGAAGCTAGGCATAGTCAAACACTAATTCTAGATTTTAGGAGAGCTGATTTCAACAACAACTTAGCTGATTTCAACAAATTTAGGGAAATACTGGGAGTGATCCCGTGATCAGGAATACTAAAGGAGAAGGGAGTTCAGGATGGATGGGAATTTCTCAAAAGCGAGATACTGAAGGCACTATCTCAAACTGTTCCAATGAGAAGAAAAAATGTCTCAAGAAACTGGGTTGGATGACAAAAGAACTTTCAACTGAACTAAGTTTTAAACGGGAGATGTATAAGAAATGGAAAAAGGGTGAAATCACTAAAGAGGAATTCAAACAAATAGCTAGCACATGTAAGTCAGGAAGGCCAAAGTGCAGAATGAGCTCAGGCTTGCTAGAGGGGTTAAGGACAATAAGAAGGGCTTTTGGGGGGGTATGTCTGTAGCAAAAGAAAGAAGAAGGAAATGGTAGGGGCACTGCACAGAGAAGATGGAGAAATTCTAACAGGGGACAGAGAGAAGGCAGAACTACTCAACACCTTCTTTGCCTCAATCTTCTCACAAAAGGAAAGGGTGTTCAACCTGAGGAAAATGGAGCAGAGGACACAACAGGGGAAATGCAGCACAGAATAAGTAAAGAGGAAGTACAGGAATACCTGGTTAGCCTAAATGGATTTAAGTCTCCAGGACCAGATGAACTACATCCAAGGATATTAAAAGAACTGCCAAATGTAATCTCACTGGCAATAATCTTGGAGAACAGGAGAAGTCCCAGCAGACTGGAGGAGGGCAAATATTGTCCCCATCTTCAAAAAAGGGGAAAAAGAGGATCCCAACAACTATCGTCCAGTCAGTCTGACATCAATACTGGGAAAGATTCTAGAACAGTTCATTAAACAGAGAGTCTGTGAACATTTAGAAGGGAATGCCATAATCACTAAAAGTCAACACGGGTTTCTCAAAAACAAGTTATGCCAGACTAATATGATCTCTTTTTTTGATAAAATTACCAGCTTGGTAGATGAAGGGAATGCAGTAGACATAGCATATCTTGATTTCAGTAAGGCTTTTAACAAGCCCCCCCCCCCACAATATTCTTGCAAACAAGATAGTAAAATATGGGCTAGACAATACAACTGTTAGGTGGGTTAGTAACTGGTTGACTGACCAAACCCAAAGGGTGCTCAGCAATGGCTCCTCTTCATCCTGTAGAGAAGTGACCAGTGGGGTGCCACAGGGTTCTCTCCTGGGCCCAGTGCTATTCAACATCTTTATCAATGATTTGGATGAAGGAATAGGGGGCATGCTTACCAAATTTGCAGATGACACCAAATTAGGAGGAATAGCTAATACCCCAGAAGACCGGATGAAAATTCAAAATGACCTTAATAGATTAGAAAGCTGGTCAAAGCTAACAAAATGAATTTCAACACAGAGAAATGTAAGGTACTGCACTTAGGGCAAAAAAAATGAAATGCATAGATATAAGATGTGGGACACCTGGATAAATGAAATTACATGTGAAAGGGATCTACGAGTCCTAATAGACCACAAGTTGAACATGAGTCAACAGTGTGATGTCGCAGCTAAAAAGGCCAATGCAATTTTAGGCTGCATTAATAGAAGTATAGCATCTAGATCAAGGGAAGTAATAGTGCCACTCTATTCTGCTTTGGTCAGACCTCACCTGGAATACTGTGTCCAGTTCTGGGCACCACAATTCAAAAAGGATGTTGAAAAACTGGAGCATATCCAGAGGGGGGTGACTAAAATGGTGAAGGGTATGGAAACCAAGTCCTAGGAAGAACTACTTAGGGAATTGGGTATGTTTAGCCTGGAGAAGAGATGGTTAAGAGGGGATACAATAGCCCTGTTTAAATATTTGAAGAGATGTCATATTGAGGAGGGCTCTAGCTTGTTTTCTGCTGCTTCAGAGAACAGGACCCACAACAATGGATGCAAGCTCCAGGAAAAGAGATTCCACCTCAACATTAGGAGGAACTTCCTGACAGTGAGAGCTGTTCGACAGTGGAACACACTCCCTCGGAGAGTGCTGCAGTCTTCTTCTTTGGAGGTCTTGGATGGCCATTTGTCAGGGTTGCTTTGATTTTGAGTTCCTGCATGGCAGGGGATTGGACTGGAGAACCCTTGTGGTCTCTTCCAACTATGATTCTATGATTCATCCTAAACTGAGTAGGATTTGAGATGGATTGGGCCCTGCAAATCACTACAAGCTGAGAAAGGAGAGTACACCAAGGTCACTCAAGATTTTACAGCTCATACGGGACTAGAACCTGTGTCCCCCAAGTGCCTGTCAAGCACTCAAACTAGTATACTACACTGGCTCTCTTTTGCTCAAATCCTTTAATTGGCTATAATAGGGATTGGTCCTGGGATTTTGTTCTGACTATCTGGAAACTCTAATAATTGTAGTCAAAAAGGTAACCTTTCCAAATCCTTCTTAAAAGGGAGGCAATATATTCCGAGTTGCAAAGAAAGCTAGTAGCAAGGATGTTCTCGCAGAGGAAATACTGCATAGGAAGCATATCTCCTGAATGTGTAGTGTGATGTCCAGCCTGGACTGTTTAAATTCTCCCCTGCATTTTCCTGCATTTTTAGTTCAGTTTGAGCATAGGAATGTTCCACTGTATTAGTTTGTGGGAGGAGCTGTAGGAATCCCATGCATTTTTCTAGTTTTTGGTTTGCCCCTTCCCAGCAAGCTCTGCTTTAGCTTGGGTTTTTTAGTTTTTCTTAGGCAGGCTTGGCTTCTTTTGTTTTGGTGGCAACAGGCTCAGGGAGAGGGAAAGGGCATTTCTTACACCTGCAGCCAAATTATTTACCATTTAGCCAACTTACACCTGCAGCCAAATTATTTACCATATAGCCAACTTATTTAATTCCAATAAACATCAACATCAAAGAAAACAAGAGCACCAGAAGCTGAAAGACCCTGCACCAGCTTCATTGAGAAGGAGATCAATCCAGGAACAAACCCAGAGAGATGACAACACTGAAGATCATTAAAACCTGAACTGTAAAGTACCTTTTATTTTAAGCCTATTAGAGCTTGGGAGGAGAAACCCTTTTCTTTTGTTTTTTCTTTAATAAATTCCCTCTTTTTGTACTTTACACTCAGCTTTGGAGCCTTTTTTGGGTTAGAGGTTGATCTCACCAGGGTACTGGCGTTGCACACCCATATTTGCCACCACCTTTAGTTGGGTGTGTCTTCACATGTAGCATAAGCATAGTCAGCTGCAAAAGATGCCTTAACAAACTCTACATGCAAATCAATATAATAACTGCTTTTTCATGCAATTTAGGACCATTTTTTTTTCTGCTACTCAAGCATCTTTGACCACACACATTCTTTGTTTAGGGTAAGACTGTCCATCTCAACAGTACTCTCTTGGCCATCACATCTTCCTTTTGGCTCCCACACTATATCCCAATACTCATTCATATTGTTGTCTACTAGCCTTCACTTTAGGCAACATCTTAGCCTTGTCCCCCAATGACCATTGTTAAACTGAACTTGTCACCTCATCTCCACACGCACAAACTTTTTAATCCTTATGAACTTTCTCACACGGAGACTGCTATTTAGATCTGTCCCTAGGCTTTCCACTGCACCTAATGTATCTGAGAAAGTAGGCTCAAGTCTATGAAAGCTCATGCTATCAGCTTCTACCGTGTAAGACATACCCATAAAATAAGCCGTAGCAGGATTTCTAAGCACTTGTGCAATATAAGCTATACTCCAAAAATAAGACATAGGGTCGATGCAGACAGGGCGGTCACAGGTATGAGTTTACAGGAATTAAGCAGAACAGTGGAGGTCAGGGAGTCTTGGAGATGTCTCATCTACAGGGTCGCCATGGGTCGAGATTGATTCAAGGGTGTTCAACAACAACAACGACAACAAACATTAGAATCAGAACTTTCAGTTATGATGGTGCAGGAAGTGGTGGCTTTGTTTGCTGAATGTGACTCACATGTGTTTTATTTTTTAAAAGACAACGATACTTGTGTTGATACACAATCAACAGTACACTACCTATATCTCTAACCAGTAGCAGCCAGTAACAGGTTCAACTGATTTCTTAAACAAGAGATCATAATAGCTAGAAAGACAGACAGACCTTCAGACAAAAGATAACGATAGAAGAGAAATACATATCAAATACTTTGAACACATGTACTATTAGTGTTCTTGTTTTCCCTGCCAATAATAGTGTCCAAAAAGTTTATCAAATTGCTACAGGTAATACATTGCAGGCAGAGTCTCCTTATCTGAAATGCTTGGGACAGGCAGTATTTTGGATTTTGGTTTTTAGGATTTTGGAATATTTGCATATACATATTGAGCTATCTTGGAGATATGACCCAAGTCTAAACATTATGTTAGCTTAGAGGTAATTTTATACACATCTTTTTCTAAATAAAACTTTTATCATTACTGTTCCAGCAGCACACTCACAAGTAAAGGTGATAGTTATTCCATCACACCTGTTGACACTGTGATGATCACAGATTTGTGTTCTGGATCACAAACATTGTACATTTCAATGTACTGTATTTTGGACATGTTGTTTACTGTTTATGTTCATTTTAAAAGATCAATGCCTTAGAAGGGTTATTCCAAACTTTTACAAGTGAGAACAAATCCCATATAGCAGATGGGAAACACCAAAATATAGTATAGAAGAGGAAGAGGATGTAACCACTTGGGCATCTACAGAAGGCCAAATTGGTATCCCTGGAAGCTGGATTAAGCCCCAGAGCCTTTAGTTTCCCTGTTCAAAGGGAAAGTATTCTGCCTCAATATATAGGTTTACAATTTACAATTTAGGATAAAACTCATCCTAAACAAACAAAGCATCTCTAATTTAAAATCAAACACATTAGAGACTCTCTTGCCAGACTTAGGTTAAAAGACCCTTAAAGAACTCTTCTTAAAAGAAAGGTTAGCTTTAAAAAGCCAGTGCTAAACCAAGAGAGACCCACAGGCAAGACTTTCATACACACTGCACATGTAGAGGTTGGAAAAGTTACTTTTTGGGTTACAGGTCTAAGGCTGGGAGATTCTAGGTAGAGAAGACACAAAAAGTACCTTATTTTCCTGCATATAAGACTACTTTTTTACCCGCAAAATCTGTGGCTAAAGTGGGGGGGTCGTCTTATACGCCGGATATAAGGATAATGAGGATAGAGGTGCTAAAACTCTATATTTTGACTGGAAAAATGGAGGGGTCGTCTTATACGTGGGTCGTCTTATACGCCGGAAAATACGTAGTTTTTCCAAGCTTTGGGCAGTTGTGGATGGATATCTGGACACCATTCCCACTTGCACTATGATGTTTACCCAAGCCATACTGAACAGACTAAATGCACCTTTGGATGTAAATTGGAATACACATTCATACATAGGGCTTCCAGGTATTATATGCAGTTAGTTGCTGCAACTAGGTTGGTTGGAGGCATTAATTTTAATGGGACACAAACTTAGCTCTTGCAATAAAATCAAAAAAACTCGAATGTACTTACTCTTGGTTGCATCATATTCATTTATGTGGGTGCATTTCCCATTTACTTCTATATAATTCAGGTAAGAGGTGTTGGTGGACTGCAACTCCCAGAATTCTACACCATTAATCATGGTTAGGACTGCTGGGATTTGCAGTCCAACAACATCTGGATGGCCACATGATTCCCACTCCTGATGCAATGGTCTGGATCCAATTTTGATTCAGTGGGATTAAGTTCATCATTACTAACTTCATTACTAGCACTGATGTCACTTAGTTTTCTCTAAGAATGTTCAAAAGTGGATTCAATTCCATCGGTTTAAGAGCTGAAAGATAAGTATATTTGAGAAGATTGATATTTTAATTAATGTTATTCTAAGATGGATAAGTGGAAGTAAATGGCTGAAGTGTCCAGTAACTATTATTAATTTTGGACTGTGTATTTTTGCAAATAAACTGGCGAGATACATTTGAGACAAGAGAATAAACATTAATAACTTTTATCAGTGCTGCCGGGCCGGCCAAGTATTAACATTCTTGCAATAAAACAGATCCCTTGATTTGTGCTGAATATTAATTGCTCTGGCTGGTCAAATATCCATGTAACAAGAAAGCAAAATATTTATTGAAATTTCAGAAAAACCATCCATAAGCATTTTAGAATTTTATTAACTTCACATACATACACATTTAAATTTTGAGAATAAGATACAGCAATTCCTTTGTATATGAGAGTTACACTTTGATGGTCTTTAAGAGAATAATTTATCTTTGATAAGATACTGCCATATATAAACTGCTAAGATCCATTCAAAACTCTTCTTAGCACACAAGAAAGCTTGTGAATAGCCAATTTCTTAATATCAAGCCTGTTATGCTAGTTAAAAATGATTCCATTTTGTTCCTTTAAATCTCTCTGATCTAACAGTTGGCTTGCACTGCTGAAAGGAAGCAAGAAAGGCACTCTGAGACAAAGCACACAACTTTCATTTGCGTGCGAGTCTCTTTCACTAAAAATGTCCACATTAAACTTTATATGCAACATTAAATTTTAAGCTACACTCATGGAGGCTACAGCTTTAATATGAAGGTATCAGTACAAAGAAAAAAAGCTTTGCTGACCTGTTTGCCATGTTAAAAGAATGTCATAAAATGAATACAGTAAAATCTCTCTGCTTGATTAAGTGCCCTGAGACTTTGCAGGGAGTTGTGTTCCCCTTTCTGTATAATATTATTAAAGACAGGAGGCGATTTAAATCTCTCCAGGAATACATGATAGGACCAATCCAGAGCAGATCCCTACACGTTTGCTTACAAATTATATATATATATATATATATATATAGAATATCTAGCTGAACCTTTACTTCCAAATAAATACTGTATAGTAGTATTCAGACAGTCTTATCTGATGAAACATAAGCATTTCCCTTCTTGTGGAAAAGGATGTCGGTGCACCATTTTAAAGCCCACATGCAAACTGATCTCTCTTTTTCCAGTCAGCTGGAAAACCAAAAACCGACCAAAAATGGAACTCTTATCAAAGCATTATCAAAAGCATTTTTCAGCCTTAATGATATTCTACACAAATAAAACGGAGGGTTTAAAAGGGAGCGGGAAACAGCTGCTGGAGGTCTATTTTGTCAATCCATTGCAGTTCCATTACATGTGGTCTGGCCACAAGCCTATCTGAAATCTAAGGGTTAAAATCTGATGTCATGGACAGTGGCAAAAGTCACTAGGGCATTTCATCATTAGAAAGCCCTATTCATCAAAGTACAGAATGTTTCTCTAAGAAAATTGGGGAGGAGGAGGTGAAAAAGCATAGGCAGCAGAGAAAGGGGGACAAAAGCATTCAGATTTAACCTTGAGCAGAACAGACTGAGATCTCTGGTTTAAATCAAGCAGCAGTTTGCAGTATCCTTGAAAAGCTCTGACGGATCTGTCATTCCGACAGTCTCAGAGGACACCAAGTCCACAGTCCTTAAAAGAGAAGCCCGGTTCGGCTTTAGGGGCATCTCAGAAAAGTGTCACATCCCTAGGAAGCCAAGGAAGGGCAGAAAACATGGGGGCTGACTGAATGTGCCCAAGATCTGGAGAGAATGTGCCCAAGATCTGGAGAGAATGTGCCCAAGATCTGGAGAGAATGTGCCCAAGATGCCATCTTCAACGTGGGCACACCAGCACTTGCTTTTCCAAGCCTCCTTCCCTTTTGGGATAATGACAGGAACGGATAGATCCCCATAGACATCTCCTTGGGCACCTGCAAAAAAAGAATGTCTCCCCTCCCTCCACACACACACACTCACACACACACAACCAGGTGGGGGCTGAGAAAACAAAGGTGCAGATATGGGACCAAAACAAAGACATCAAGCGTAGTGCAGTGGTTTGAATGTTGGACTACGACTCTGGAGACCAGGGTTCAATTCCCAGCTCGGCCATAGAAACCCACTGGGTGACCTTGGCCAAGTCACATGCTCTCAGCCTCAGGGTAAGGCAATGCTGGCAAACCTCCTCTGTACACATCTTGCCAAGATAACCCCATGATAGGTTTGCCGTATGTTGAAAAAAACTGGTAGGTGCACAACAACAATAGCATCCCAAGTCCACAAAACAGTGATACCTTTACGTGGCCCACCCAGATGCACAAAATACATGATATATTTAGGGGAACTCTATGGGGAATGAGGTAGAGAGGGGAACACTTGTAGGGGGGCTGTTAGGGGAATGCAGTAGAGAGGGAATCAGTTGTAGGGGAACTGTGTGGCGAATAAGGTAGAGAAGGGAACAAGTGATGGCGAAGTAGTAGGGGAATGTGGTAGAGAGGGGAACATTTGTAGAGGAACTGTATAGGGAATGAGGTAGAAAGGGAATCAGTTTTAGGGGATCTGTATGGAGAATGAGGAACAGAAGGATTCATTTGTAGGGGAAATGTATGGGGAACAGTTGTAGGGGAATGAGATAGAGAGGGGAACACTTATAGGGGAATTGTATGGGAAATGAGGTAAAGAGGAGAACAGTTTTAGGGAAACTGTTAGGGGAAAGAAGCAGACGGGGACAGCTGTAGGGGAACTATATGGGGAATGAGGTAGAGAGGGAAACAGTTGTATGGGAATGAGGAAGACAGGGGAACATTTATAGGGGAATTGTATGGAGAATGAGGTAGAGAGGGGAACACTCGTAGGGAAACTGTTAGGGGAAAGAGGGGACAGCTGTAGGGGAATGAGGTAGAGCACTTATAGGGGAACTGTATGGGGAATGAGGTAGAGAGGGAATCACTTGTAGGGTAACTATTTAAAAGGAAGGAGGTAGATAGAGAGGGGAACATTTGGAGGGAAACGGTATGGAGAATGAGGTGGAGCGGGAATCAGTTGTGGGAGAACTGTATGGGGAATGAGATGAATAGGAGGACACTTGTAGGGAAACTGCCAAGGGAAGGAGGCAGAATCAGTTGTAGGGGAACTGTATGGGGAAAGAGGAAGAGGAAGAGGAGGAGGAGAAGGAGACTTGTGTAACCCGCGACGGAAAGAGAGAAGCGGAGCAACAGCGGTCAAATAAAGGGGACCGGCCCAAAAGGCAGGCAGGAATAAAAAGAGCCAGCAAAGGGAAAGGAGAGCAAGAGAAGGAAGGAAGGAAGGAACCTGGGTACCATTTGGGGGAAGGAGGAGGAGGAGGAGGAGGAGGAGGAGGAGGGGGTTGCTGGGAAGCCAAGGATGATGATGATGATGATGATGATGATGATGATGATGATGATGATGATGGAGGAGGAGGAGAGAGACCGAGGAGGGGCTGGAAAGGGACAGTGGGGGGGGGAGGGGAAGCCTCCCAAAGGCTGGGAAGGAGAAATGGCAGAAGGGGTGGAAAGAGAGAAAGAAAGAGAGAGAGAAAGAAGGAAGGAGGGATGGAGGGCTGGAGGGGCGGCTGCCTTACCTGGCAGTGGCTGCCGGAGACCCCCGGGGGGCAGGCGCAGGTGTAGGCGGGCTGGGGCTGGAGGAAGAGCAGCGGGAGGCGGCGAGGGATGGAGGGCAGCTGGGCCAGCGCCGGGGAGCAGGTGCCGTTGTTCTGGCAGGGCTGCCTGAGGCAGGGGTCCGGGGCCACGGAGGAGCCCAGAGGGGACAGCAGGAGCAGCAGCAGCAGCGGGAGAGGGAGAGGCACCGAGGGGGACCTCATGGCGCCCTTGGTCCAGGAGCTGATGGAGACGGAGATGGAGGATGCTCCTGGGAAGAAGGATGCTCTCTCTCTCTCTCTCTCTCTCTCTCTGGCAATGATGCGGAGGAGGAGGAGGAGGAGGAGGAGGAGGGCGTGGCCGGCGTGGGAAACGTCAGCGGCAGCCGCCGGCAGGGGGCGCTCCCTCCTCGGCAGTGACGTCACTAGGGATGGAACCCTCGAGTTGGAAGAGACCCCAAGAGGTCCTCCAGCCCAACCCAGCCCCCTTCTGCCATGCAGGAACTCCCTCCCCATCCAAGCCTCTGTCTAAAGACCCCCAAAGAAGGAGGCTCCTCTTCCACCACTCTCCGAGGAGCTTGAGCAACAGCTCTTACTGTCAGGGCGTTCCTCCTAATGTTTAGGTAAAATGAAAACGATATCATATAGACTGAAACAACAAAAATGCTGGCATTCTGATGGAATGGGCTAAAACAAATGACAGTACTTGCCCATAGGGAAATCATACTTGCCCATAGAGAATCCTAGGGACATATTTGCCCATAGAGAATCATTGGGGAATGCTGGCCCATACAGATTTACAGGGAAATACTAGTATTGCCCTATGATTCCCTATGGGCAAGCATTCCCTTATGATTCTCTGTGGACAAGGATTCCCCAATGATTTTCTATGGGCAAATATGGCTTCCCTATGGGCAAGTACTGTCATTTGTTCTAGTACGTCTCCATCTGACTAGCGTCTCCCATTGTTTTTCTCCTGTTTGGTTTGTAACATCTTGCCTAAAGAAGAAGAAGAAGCCCATGGGGCTTCGAAAGCTTGCAACATAAAGTACATGGTGCATTTGGGTTGGTTAATAAAAGGTATCTCTGGTGGATTTTTTGTTTGAATTAATTGAACGGTGTCACACTGAGGATGGAGTGAGCTTGTTTTCTGCTGCTCCAGAGAATAGGGCATGGAGCAATGGATTATTCATGCTACAGGGAAAGAGATTCCAGCTCAACATTAGGAGGAACTTCCTGACAGCAAGAGCTGTTTAACACCCTTGGAGAGTGGTGGAGGAGTCTCCTTCTTTGGGGGTCTTTAAACAGAGGCTGGATGGGCATTTGTCAGCGGTGCTTTGATTGTGTATTCCTGCATGGCAGAATGGGGTGGGATTGGATGGCCTCAACTCTATGCTTCTATGAGAATCTCTTTTCCTGCAGCTTGCATCTATTGCTCTGGGTCCTGTTCTCTGAAGCAGCAGAAAAAAAGTTTGCTCCATCTTCAACATGACCTCCCTTCAAATATTTAAACAGGGCTATCGTGTCACCTCTTAACCGTCTCTTCTCCAGGCTAAACATACCTAGCTCCCTAAGTCTCTCCTCATAAGGCATGGTTTCCAGACCCTTCACCATTTTGTTTGTCCTCCTTTGGACACACTCCAGCTTCTCCACATCCTTTTTGAATTGTGTTGCCCAGAACTGGACACAGTATTCCAGATGAGGCCTGACCAAAGCAAAATAGAGTAGCACTATTACTTCCCTTGATTTAGACACTATACTTCTATTGATGCAGCTCAGAATTGCATTGGCCTTTTTAGCTGCCACATCACACTGTTGACTCATGTTCAACATGTGGTCTACTAGGACTCCTAGATGCCTTTCACATATAGTCTTGTTGAGCCAGGTGCCCCCCATCCTACACCTATGCAACACCTTACATTTGTCCCTGTTGAAGTTCATTTTGTTAGTTTTGGCCCAGTTTTCTAATCTATTAAGGTAAATTTGAATTTTAATCCTCTCCTCTGGGGTATTAGCTACTCCTCGGCCCACACCAGGTGACACGAAAGGGGGAGCGACACCACTGTTCCTCAAACGCCTACCTTTTGTCAGAAATGGGCTGTGGCATTCACCTGCTTCCCTTTAAACTGCTTTAAGAGATGGTGGGAGTGGGGTGAAGCTCAGTGGGAAGAGAAAGAAGAGGCCCCAGAATTTTTAAAAATTAAAATTTCAAATTTCAAAAATATTAATATATATTTTTTAAATTGAAAGCCAAGGATGAAGGACAAGGGAGATAATGATGATGGAGAGAAACCGGGGAGGGCTTGGGAAGTGACGTAAAAGAGAAACAGCAGAAAATGTTTATTCTTTTTAAATTTGCTTTTTTAAAACAAATTACATTTTAATCCAGTCTTCACTATGTATATGTCAACACATTTAGGTTGTGCATAGGACATTGTAATTTGAAGGTATAATTAATAATGTTGCTGGTTGTTTATGTCACAACGATTATTAGCATTACATTCAGTGGTATGTGGGGAATTACGGTTGAGGAACATTAGTGCAAAAAAGCATGGCTAAGGATTCTGTCGGGTGTGAAATGGGAAGAGGTCCATGAGAGGGGGGTGACACCGTAAGTTACCGCACCTGGTGACACCAACCCTAGGAACGCCACTGCTCCTCAGCATCATTGCCAAAGCCGGATATCAACAGCACCAGCAGTAGTCGCGACACTGGTGTCACCTGGTGCTGTAGATCATGCTGTCACCCCCTCCCCGCTTCCAGAGTGACCAGATGTCCTCCAAGAAGAAGAAGAGGCACTGGGAAATGGAGGACATTGGGAGAAGAGGCATCAGGAAAAGGGAGGGCAAGACCCACGAAAAGCTGGAAAGCTCTAGAAATATTAAATTCATACTTCTCAGTCATGCTCAGGTTGGAGGGTGTTGAAGAAAAATTCATTCCAAATTCCAAAATGAAAGCTAAAAACACTCCTAGAAGCAGAAATTTACCTCATTTGGCCTCTTCGGTTTTAATGCCATCCTCACATTTTTGCCGTTGGGAGGAGGTGCCGTATTTGTTTGCTCCTGTGCTTCGTAGTTTTATGTGAATATTTTATTTGTATTTAAATCTGTGCAGTTTGTAAACATAATTCATGAGTAAGAGTCGACCTAGCCCTGACAGGTCCATGTATGTAAGTAGTGTGGCAAGGCTGACACATGCTGGGAAGGCAGGAGAGGACACCTTTGTGACCTCTATATCATTGCTGAATCTGGTCCAGTAAGAAAAGCAACACAGGAAGGCCAGGTATTCCATAGACCCAGGTGTCCTTCTGCTCACCAGAATAAAGAGACTGGCAATGAGTTGATGGGGTAATGTCCTCCCTTTTCCTTGAATGTGGAGTCAAAGCATTGTAGCCGGGATGAGGAACCACAGAAAAAAAAGGAAATTCTCCGTTCAATATCATCTGTGAAATTATATGTATTTGTGAGATGATACTGACCATAGAAAAGTTATATTTTTAGACAACATTGCTCAGAATCCCCCCAACCAACATGGCTATTAACCATGCTGGTTGTGATGATGAGAACTATGATGAGAGCATAACACATCTGGAAGACACCAGGTTGGGCAAAGCTGGCTTAGTGGTCGCGTATCTACTTTGCTGGCAGAAGGTCCAAGATATTCAGCTGAAAGACTGAGAAAGACCTCTCCCTAAGACCCCGAAGACCAGTTGCTAGATAGACAATTAT
This sequence comes from Phrynosoma blainvillii, assembly GCA_026167975.1. NCBI lineage: Eukaryota > Metazoa > Chordata > Lepidosauria > Squamata > Phrynosomatidae > Phrynosoma > Phrynosoma blainvillii. Next base: position 46,802,728 of record JANUYF010000003.1, on the reverse strand, counting down.
GGGAGAGGTGGACCAGCAACCCAACCTGACTCAATGTAAGGCAGTTTCATATGTCCAACTTGATATGTCCATATAATCGCAACTTTTCTGTGTGATGGCAACTGGATTTGCTTGTACAGTTGGCCCTCCTTATCCACAGATTTATTTATCCACAGATTCAAGTATCCACAGCTTGAAAATATTTTGGAAAATATTCCAAAAAAAGTATAAATTACGAATAGAAAATCTTGAATTTGCCATTTTATATACAATTTTACTATGCCATTGTATTTAATGGACTTAAGCATCCACAGATTTTGCTATCTACTGGGGGGGAGTGGGGACAGTTCTGGACCCAAACCCCAGCAGATAACAAATTTGTATTTAGCCAAACAGATTGCTAAAAGTGATCATGTTTAATAGCCTACTCCCAATGCAGTCCTGTGTTTGTACCACCAAATGGATGTGAACTGTGGTGCATTTTCCCCCTCTTAAATTCTTTCACTGCTCATCTGTTGAATTTTAATGCTACACTTGGTGCTTTACTAACTCCCTCTGCTGGCCATATGGTCTCTTTAAAGCACATAAACTACATGTTTCCCCTAAGCCTCTATCTATGCCTATTGCTTGCTGTCACAATTCTTAAACCAAAGAAAAGGAGTATAAATTTGCTTAATCAGAACTTCTTCAATAAGATTTACTGCAGGCTTTCTGTTCTAGATTATTTCCTTGTACATGTAGATTCCCAATGAAACTGCTAATATGAACTAGTATGAGCCTTCAGAGTAATTCTTGCTCCTGAGCAGACATATAATGACAAAATTTGACATCCAAGCATTCATTGTGACAACCCCCAAGAAGAATCCAAAAACGCAGCTGGTGTGGGGATACATATCAATAAATCAGTTCTGGCAGCTCTCCAAAAGGAGTATTGGTTTTGTTTGTTTTTTTGTAAAGCCAATATGTTTAAACATTATTTAAGAAGGATGTAAACAAACTAGATCATGTCCAGAAGACGCCAAAGATGGTGACTATTCTGAAAAGCAAGACTTATGAGAAAAAGTTGGAAAAAAGAAAACAGTTATACATTAGGAGAAATGTGCTAAAGGTAAGAACTGTGTTCAACAGTGGAACAAGCTGTCATAGACAGCTTTTTACTAGAGTTATTTAAACAGATTGGGTAGTCATTTGTCAGGAGTCATGTTGTTTCATCCTATGTTGCATGTTCACACGTCCTGCATTAAATAGGGAATCAGATTATAACCTACAAATCCATCTCTATTAACTGCTTTATTACTATTATGATTTGTGTGGTATCTAGAGAAACTGTAAGCACTCGGCCTTTTTCTTCTTTCCCACTTTCATGGATACTTTTATTAATAAATATATGTTTGTAAGGCTGAATCAAAATGAATAATCAAGTAAACATCTCATATGAGTTAAATAAACAGAAAAATATACATCTTCTTCAAGGGAGCAAAATCTGTCTTTGGCACAGGTAGCTCCCCCCCCCCCCCAGTACAAAGTATGCAATATGTATGGATGGAATAAAATGTATGGGTTGAAATTGAATTAATAACAAACTAAAATTACATTTGAGGAGTATTTGGAAGACAGAACGAAAAATTGCTATCTATAAAACAAATCAGAAACAGTTTGGTGCAAAGTTATCAATAGTTCCTATTGTTCCTTGCTATTTTACTATTTTATTTTGTAGTTTAGCTCAGAGTTTATTTCCTTTTTGCATGATCATATCTTAAGCAGGACCTCTCTTTAATAGTGAATGCAGATTATTGTTGGAGAGATATGGGGCAATTAGCCACAAACATATTTATTCATCCTATATTCATCCAGGAGTTAGGTTTCTCCTTTTATTTACACTCATTTGATTTTACAATGCATTATTAGTCTAATAGCTCATTAGTGCAGCTTGAATTGCTGACAGTCGTAACTCAACCTTATTTCAAAGGATTATCCATATTTTGACAGCTGAAAAATTAGAAATCATTCTGCTTTGAACAAACAACAAATAAAGGTATTCTAAAATTCCACTAATATCCTCATGAAAATATCCCTAGTCAGGCATTGCTTCCTTCAGTAAAATTATATTAGGGCATAAAACATGGATGCTGTGCAATTCACACTCCTTTGAGAGACTCCTATGACTTAAATATGGATTTTAAATAGGCACACCAGAACATAAGACTATGTTCTTGGAGATAAACAGGTTATGCCCATCTGCAAACAATGTAATTTTCTAGCCAGTGGCATGTCTAAATTACTTCATTATTAATGCTGTTCGGAGATGGCTTGTATTATACAGATTTTTTTTTAGCATAAGCAGCACAATTGAGCTGTTTTCCCCACTACATGTCTAGATGCTAATTTTCCTTAATGATGGCCAGTAGAGGACCATGTATGTAGTTAATAGGTCAAGCAATTGCAACTAAAGAATGCAAAAACCATCAGTTCTTTGGTTCTGTTTTATTTACTGATTTTAAACGTTGGTGAATCTATAAAAACAATGGCAGAAAATGACCTCCAAATTACTCCCTGAGGTGAGGAGCCACATATTAAAGTTTTGAGTATGTATGCATCTTTTGCTCAAGTAATGAGAATGCTAGCTAATAAAAGCTAAGCACACTTTTTAAAGATAGATGCATGTAATAATCTCAGTATCCAGCATCTATAGTTTTCCTGTTTCATTTGCATGCTGTTTTCTTACATATAACCTACTCCATCACAGTAGCGTCACGGTGTATGTGTGTGCGGACCACACCAGGTGACACCCCAGAAGGGGGGTGACATCAGGTCGGCTCTCTGCCCCACAGGTGCTATTTCAGAGCCTTTTCAGGCTGTCTAGGCCCCACATGGAGGCTTTTTGGGCCACCCCACCCTGGAAACATTGCCAGAAGTCCTGGGCCCGAACCCCCTCAGAAGCCCTGATCCCTGCACCAGGGGTGACCCAATGTAGGAATGCTACTACTCCATCAAGAAAGAAGTGGATAGGGGTTGACCTAACGGACAACTCACTCTGGAAGATGGCATCTTTGTCCTCCCCATGAAATCACAGGAAAAGGAGAGATCAATCCCTATACATTGGCCAGGAAATAAATAGCTATGGGGAGTCTGCTTCATCCTTAAGAATCCACTTAAGAATACCTACAACACCTTGATTCCCTATGTTAAAAGAAAGGCAGAATATAAGTAAATAAGAACTATAATTGTAATTTAAAAAAAAAAAGTTTGCATTTGCTCTTGCCTTCTTCCTTTCCAGTACTTTCCCCTCTGTGCTGAATGATTTAGACTGTAAACCTGAGGTAGGATTGTATTCTTAATAATCTTTGTAAGTCACAGTGTATTTTTTATTTGATTAAACAGTGGAATGGCAATATTTCGCATAAATAAGGCTAACATGAGGCTAAAACCAACAGGCTTTCTTATCAGGCGACAGAACATTTGGGCTTGCAAATATCAATATCAGAGATGGAAATTGTGTTCCTACCAGCCCTCATCAACATAGCCAATGGTGTGGAATACTAAGAGTTGCAGTCCAAAATCATCCAAATTTCCTTCCCCCAAGCTGTACCTGTATATATTGCTAAGACTCAAATAGCACTTGCATAAATGTGAATTCTCTCTTTTTGCATCATATCTGGATAGCCTTCAGTATTCAAGAGCTAATGTTCAGGCCACAAGGAGAGAAGGGATGAGATGCCACAACATACTACAATTTCCAGAATTCCATAGCATTGAGCCATGGCAATTAAAGTGGTGTCAAACTGGATTGTTTAAACAGTGTGGGTGCACCCTTGATACACATTACATTTCTACCTTGATTCCTTTCTTGTAGATCAGAGGTGGGACTTGTGCAGCCTTCCCAGTGTTGTTAAACTGCATCTCACAGCAGTGAGTGTTGGCTAAAGTTGGTAGGACCTGTAGTCCAACAATATCTGGAAGGCCACATAAAGACCCAAAAGTTTAATCATATGGATGCCTGTTTATCTTGAAGTTATGCAGACAGGATCAATCATGCAGGTGCATACTAAATTATCTTTGCCCTCCAGATTGATTCATCAGGCAGGAAAACTGATATATCTGGCCTCACTTACACTATTCCAAGTATTACCATAGCAGTGTTTGACACATGGAGACAACATCCACATTGTTACTGCACATTTAAATCAATGTTTATTCCAATGCTCCACACATTAGGGACAGCAACACTTTGTTTGAGGGGGATGATAAGTCAGTAACCCACTTATCCTTTTAATTAGCAAGATCAGAGATTGAACCAGAAATGTATGCACACAAATCCATGCAAATCCTTCTCTGAAATGAGCATGGCAGGAATTGAACCAGTGCCATCCTGCATACAGAGCACATGATCTGCCACAGAACCACCCTTTTCAGACTTTTAAAAATGGAATACCAGAAGGAAGATAACTCCTCCAACATGGCTTTGCCTAGGAAATTATCATATCGGCTCATACTGTTTGCAAAGCACATGTGAATTGTGGCCTTCCTCCATACAAAAAGATCTAAAAGACTAAATCCAGTATCTTTTCTACCCAGAGAAGGTTTGAGGTTCAGCATGGTGCAGTGGTTTGAATGTTGGAATAGGACTCCAGAAGACCAGGGTTTGAATCCCTCCTCAACCATGGGAACCCACTAGAGCAGGGGTAGGCAACCTTTCCCCTTTAAGGGCCGAGGGACTTCAGCTCCCAGAATCCCAGGAGCTATTGGCCAACATGGAACTATTGGCCAACATGGCTGAGGCTTCTGGGAGCTGAAGTCCCTCGGCCCTTAAAGGGGAAAGGTTGCCTACCCCTGCACTAGAGTATCTTAAGCTAGTCATATTCTGTCAGCCTAAGAGGAAGGCAATGGCAAATCTCCTTTGAAGAAATCTTGCCAAACAGGGCTGTGGAGTCAAAAGCAATTTTGAGTGGAGTCAGTAGAAACATACCAACTCTGACTCCAGCTTCAAAATATCACATGTCTAGTTTATTGCATATACCTCCATAGGCATTTAGGACATTTTTCTTACACAGAAATTTTAATCAATAAATATATTTTAGGTTGTATCAATTTCAATAGCCTGATTATTAATGTAGTGGTGACAAAATGCCTCATCTTACCATTTTACTACAGTTAATAAGGTATTGTGTGCATGCATGTGCCTTCAAGTCACCTGTCAACCTCATATTTTTGTAGGGTTTTCTTAGGCAAGGAATACTCACAGATGGTTTTTGTGGGTTTTTCAGGCTATGTGACCATATTCTAGAAGAGTTTATTCCTGACAATTTGCCAGCCACAGCTGCTGGCAAAATGTCAGGAATAAACTCCTCAAAAACATGGCCATATAGCCCTAAAAATCCACAAAAAACTATGGATGATGGCCATGAAAGCCTTCAGCTTCACTCAGAGATGGTTCTGCCAGTTCCATCCTCTAAAACAGGGGTAGGCAACCTTTTTGAGCCGGGGGCCGGGTTGCTGTCCCTCAGATAATTGGGGGGCCAAAGCACCCAAAATAAATAAATAAATAAATAAATAAATAAATAAATAAATTTTAAAAAATGCATGCACACTCTCTCAGCCCCAGAAAAATCATGGCAAACCCCCTATGGAGATTTTGCCAAGAAAACCCCAAGAACAAGTAATAACAACAATAATATCATCATGGCGGGTGGCAGCGGCAGCAGAAAGGCTTTGGGAGGTCGCATCCGGCCCCCGGGCCTTAGGTTGCCTACCCCTACTCTAAAACATAGCCTAAAGCACCTGATATTCATTGGCAATCTCACATCCAAGTGCTAACCTGGGCTGAGCCTGCTTAACTTCCAATATAAGACAGGACCTGTCTCCTTTAGGCTATTTAGGCTAATTTAAATAAGGCTATTTCTAATTAATATATATTTGTCATTTATGAAGGAGTCAAGAGTCAGACAGTAGAAAATAGATGAGTTGGAGCCAAAGTGTTGTTGTTGTTGTTTTTACCAACTTCACAGCCCTGTTGCCAAGAAAACTCTACGGTGGGGTTGCCATAAATCAAGATTCAACTTGACGGCACATAACAAGAAAAAGTAGATTAACATAACTCAATGGTTAGTTCCAATTATAATAGACCTATGTATGGGACTTAAAACTTGTATAAGCCACATTGATTCAGTGGTTCTTACAATTGGATTTAGATTACCAATACTTAAGTCACTTAGAGGCAACATGTTTATTGCAACTATACTTGCATCGGCTGTGGTTTATTTTCAGACATTAGTCTTGTGACACATGAACTACTGTGAATTACAAACTTTTATTTTCTAGATACTGGTGATGAATTCAATTGTGTTGAACATGTAAGTGCGAATTTAAGTGTCTTTCTTATAAAAGCAATATACATTAGAATATAGTACATCCTTAAGTTTATTTATATCTTCCACCCATAATCTTGGTCTGTCACTCAGTAAGGCTCTATTAATTTTAATGGGTTGATTCTATAAGGACTAACACTGGATTTAGGCCACAACCAGCCACTCATATTAAAACAAAATGAAAAGCATATCAGAAAGGGAGATTTTTACAGTAAAGTTTGAAGAAACAACTTCCACAAGATCAGTTTGCCTGTTAATGCCAAACTATTCATATGAAATTTAAATTAAGACTTTGCAAGCTGTGATTTTCACAAGGAGATTGAAATATATGTTATAATTGTGGTATGTAAAAGTCCCCAGAGAAATAAAGTGAGTAGCAGAAGCTGAATTGTACATTATGCTCATCTAAGCCAGTGGTTTGAGTGTTGGGATACAACTCTGGAGCCCATTCTCAGTTTGACCAGGAAACCCACTGGGTGACCTTGGACAAGTCACATTCTCTCAATCTCAGGACAAAGCAATGACAAATCTCTGAACAAATCTTGCCAAGAGAATCCCATGATAAGGTCGCTTAGGGTTGCTGTAAGTCAGAAACAGCTTGAAAGCACACAACAACAAACAACAAAGCCAGCTTTATAGTAATGATCACGCCAAAGTTTTTAAAGCATAAGAAAACATGGATAACATGCTTTAAAACTGTGAGCAATTTTTGCTTTCAAAGAAATCTTGTGATATTTATAATAATGTCGAGAATTCAGTCATCCAATGCTCTTTTTAAGGCAACAAGATTGATTGCAACACTTTTTGATAGCCTGAATGCTAGAGCATTAGCATTAGCATTAGCTTGCTCCTTGGACTGAAGGTTCAGGCAGGACTTATTTGTCCCTTGTGACACAAGTATTCTAAGTCCATAAAGGGATTAAAAAACAGACACACTGGCGCTCTAAAAACATGCTCACAGAATGGTATCTGAGAAGTTAGACGTAGGCAGAATTACTATAGGCTTTGGTATACTTATCAAGTTTAACTTGATTTCACACACCCTCAGCATTTGAGCAATTTTAAGCAAGGCCTTCTGAGTAGCTTAGGGTACAACTATTTGTTTCAGTTTGGAACATCCTGTTAATTTATCAACTAGGATAATGGCGATCAAATTGCTTTAGTTTACAAATCATTTTAGTATAGTATGGAGAAGGGAGACAGAAGACAACTGCCATAGCTTTTGTTGCATAGCTTGCAACAAGTATATCGTGCATTTTGGTTGGCCAATAAAGGTATCACTGATGGATTTTTGTTTGAATTTGCTAAATGGCCAACACAGCTACCCCTCAATGTCATAGCTTTTGTAACTTTCAAGAGGACATTTTCATTTCAGAGCCAGAATTCAAAATAACTTTGTCAATCCAAGTGACTAGCATAGAAAGAAAGAAACAGTCCGGATAGCTTTCATACTTTTTTTTAACTTTCATTATTTGAAATGTATGTCATTTAAAGCTGTGTGTCTGCAATTTAAATGAGACGTGAACCGTTATACAACTAAGACATGCTGTATAGGAAGAGAGCAGTTTTCCTTGAATAAAAATGGTAACTGCCTTTGAGTCAACTTTGACCCATGGTGACCCCATGAACATGCAACTATGAATATGTCTTTATTATAAAAGCAATATACATTGACCATATTGCCTCCAAGACCCCTTGTCCTCAACTGCTTGGCTCAGAGCCATGGCCTCTTTGATTGAATCCATCTATGATGTGGCCTTCCTCTCTTTCTACTACCTTCCACCTTTCCTAGCATTATTGTCTTCTCCAGTGAGCCATCTCTTCTCATGATGTGGCCAAAGTACGACAGCCTCAATTTGGTAATCTTGGCTTCTAGGGAGAGCTGAAGCTTGGATCTGTTCTAGTACCCATTTGTTTGACTTTCTGGCTATCGTATTCTCAGCACTTTTTTCCAGCGCATCTCAAATGAGCGGATTTCCTTTTTATCTGCTCTCTTCATTTTCAAACTCTTGCATCTGTATATGGTGATGGGGAAAACAACGGCGTGTACTATCCTTACTTTAGTGTTCAATTTTATATCTTTGCACTGTTTTGTCTAGCTCTTTCATAAAAATGTAAATGAATAAAAATACATGCAGAGAAGTTTTAACAAGATTGTGCTAACCTAGCCAAGAAGCCAAATGAGAGCCCAGTGAAGGAGATGCCACACCATCACTAGAATAGCAACTTAGGAAAGTAGTCATGGCAGCTCTTCATTTTCTATATCGTTCTATAATTTTCAAGTAATGTAAACAAGATTCTGTAGAGTGCCTTAAGCTTCATGTAACTAAACAAACAAATGGTAATTGTGAATGCAAAGATGAATAGCATAGGGGTGTAATTCTTCACTAAGGGAGCCGGATTGAGGCTGCTACAGAGCCACACAATGCGATGCTGCAGCAATCCCACATCACACCCTCAACCCAGCATTTTCCCAGCACAAAGAGAAGTAGTAGAAAGCCACTCTTTTTTGCACTGGGAAAAAGGCACCTTGGTTGCCGTGGTGGCTGTTTTTTTGGCTCTCCTGCAGCATGTGGTGTCTAAATGCCTTGCTGCAAGAGTGCTGAAAAACTGCCATGTGGGCAGCGGGGCAGTTTCACAGCAGGTTCTTGGCATCTTTGGGATGTGCGTTTTGTGTATGCCACTCCTCTAAGCCACCAGGAAGACACTGCATTTTGCCAGTCTGTTTTCCCCATGAGTTTCTTTTTGAAGGTAGCAATGAAAAATTGCAGCAATTCCTGCTGCAAGAAAGTTGCTATTCAATTTGGGCCTTTGCACAAAATTTGCATGTGGTTGCTTAACACAAAAAGCAGCATTTTTAACTTGGAAAATATTTCAATGCAAAGATATTAATCCCTGCACAGAAAATCCCGTTTTGTGTGCAAATCAACCCTGTGTGGATTTTACGCAGAGTAAATCCCCAATTGCTACTTTCTGCATAGAAAACAGCAGGGCAAATAATATTTCAATGCAGAAGTATTAATTTCTGCATTGAAAGTGGTTTTCTAAGCAAATCAACTATATGCAAATTTTATGCAGAGTAACTCCCCAATTTTCTGTGCAATAATTAATATTCCTGTGATGAAACATTTTCCAGCAAAAAAAAAAAAAATGCTGTTTTCTGCGCAAAACCACATGCAAATTTTGTGCCAAATAAATCTCAATTGTGAAGATTCTTGTCTGTCTAGGACTTTTCTTGTTAGGGTTCGCAACACTCAAAAAATATTCTGACCATTTCAGAAATATTTTTTAATATTGAATATTCTTTCCATGCTTTTTCAGCATCTTTAAACAGCAAGTGTTGTACTTTTTAATTGATATTTTTATTACAGTTCTATAATGCTCTCATAGTCTAGTTTGCATTTTTATTTCTTGTTGTGAGCCATTTTTTTCAGGTGTTGCATAGTTTTGGGACAGAGATTGGATATAAATAAATGAATACTGCTACAAAATCAATGACAGCACCAATACAAAGAGCAATAGTGACTCCCTAGAAACAGAGTGAAAAGAGGTACCAACTATTATGGAAACAGACAGCCAAGTCTCATTCTGAATTTGTCATATCATCAGAAAAACCCTACTGGATCAGATTAAGGGACTATATAATGCAAAACATTGCCTCTGCAAGAGGATGGGTAGTGAAATGTGTTTGAATAGCCTACATGCATAACTATTTAGAACTTAAATTTCCCTTAACCAGGATAGACAAAGGTACATTAATAGTTATGTTTCAGTAGGTATGGAGGAAGAGTGTCAGCAATGAGTCAAGGCATCCACGATCTAGGCAAACATAAAGAGATATTGGGTACAGATCAGATTGCTGAAAGGCTTGTTTTGTTTTTGTTAGAAGCAGTAGTTTCTAGTTCCACAGATATCTGTTAAAGCGGGGATGGGGAACTTTGGGCTTCCAGGTGTTGTATAGCAGTTCTTCTCTGTCCCAGTCACTATGACCAATGGTCAGGGATCACAGGAATTAGTCCAAAAAGATCTGCAGGGGTCTGAGTTCCCCAGCTTCTTTAAAGCAAGGGATGGACAGTGACTTTCCAGACATCATTGTGCCAAAATTTCCATCACATCCAACATTTTCCATGCTGTTGAAGGTCTGGAGGGCCTCAGGTTGCTCCACCCAGACAATAAAGTGTGTTGACAGTGCCTGAAGCCATAAAAAGAGTGACATTTTTTCCTGTGAACATCAGAAACTAAGGGCCTTTACAGACTGCAGAAATAGTGCAGCTTGAGGCCACTTTAACTGTCCTGGCTCAGTGCTAGAGAATCATGGGAATTGTATTTTTTTCTGGGACATTGAGCCTTCTCTGTCAGAGCGCTCTGGTGCCACAATAAATTACAGTTTCCATGATTCCTTAGCCCTGAGCCAGGACAGTTAAAGTGGCTTCAAGTTGCACTATTTCTGTCAGTCTGCAAAGGCCCAAAATTGCATATGTCCCTTAAATATAGCAATCAAAGTAAACTGTATAGATTTATCTGATTTGCAAGGTTTTGCTTAGTCTGATTTAGAAAATCAGCTATGCACACGCAAGAAAAATGTTATAGATCTGTTTTATTTGCATACTAAATTGATTTTACTTGGGCAGAACTGAAAGGCTTTACTTTGTTGAGGGATCTTGTAGCACCTTTGAGACAAAATGAAAGACGTTTGTAGCATGAGCTTTTGTAGATTTGAGCCTACATCCTCAGATGCAGACTCAGACTAACTTCCTCAGACCAACACAACTATTGTCTTTGAATTTATTTTGAATTTCATATTTTATATGAAGCCCTTGCTGGAAGTATTTATTAAAATGACAACTAGGAGCGAGGAAGTAGCTATCCACTACTGTACTTCATAATTACAGCTAAACTAGAGTACCTTTATTTTGGAAACAGTAGCAATCGCCTACAGAAAACTGTTACAACTCCATGAAATGCCCAATATCTCTAAAGTAGTTCTTGTTGGTCAACTATTTATTAATTGAAGATGTGCATCATTCAGTATATGCTGTACTATTTCTCACATTCCACACTCAGAAACCAGAGTCTGTTGTATTTTATAAACCTCCATGGTGCCATAGTTAGGCTCCCTCGTGTGCTGTTCCATACAATACCTGTGTTTTCTTCATTACCACTATTTTTACACATGCGTTCGTGCACACACACACATGCTTAAGTGTATTGCTTAATAGTTCCATGATTCCAAAGACGTATTCTTTGCTGTTCTCAAATGGCAGCTCCCCAAGCACATGGACTTTCAGGCACCAGGTAGCTAGTATAAACTATTTAAATTTAAGAACTACAAAACAATCAAAGCCAGATTCTATAGGGAGACAACATAGTAAAAAAATATCAATACAGATGATATTTTAATACAAAATATTTTTACATAAGTCAGTCTTTTTAAAATATAGAACCTTAAAAAAAGAACAAAGTTGCTATCAACACACTATAAACACGAGTCTTTGTGCCAAGTTTGATAGCGTTATCAGAACAATTTTAAATACCAGTCCATACTTTTAACACTGCCTTTAGGTTTCTAAGAAATACTAGCCATGTTCTGCATGACCAATGTTATGTCCACTGTGAAGCACTTCCATTCAGGTCTAATCTGACAAACTGCTCAGGGTCTTTGCACAATGATTTCACATTCAGCTTCTCATCACAGTTCAGTGGGGCACTTTATGGCCAGTCCCATTAACTTAAGACAATGTCAGTTACATGTACTGAAGTACATTGTGTAGTTACAGGTTCTTCATCTGAAAAGGAAACTTGTTGAGGTTTAATAAATGTTCTACCCTGATCATCCAACCAATTAAACAGCACCCAAGTGTTTATTTTGATTTCTCAAAGTTGAATAAAGTAATCTGTCATATTTTCATTAAGAGATGAACTATATAGCATGAACATCTCGGGAATGTTTTGGAATAGACTGTTTTTGAACTCTTATGAAAATAAAAGAATACCAGATCTTGCAAACTCTTGTTTTAATGGTAAATCATCCATGACAAAGTGGCTAGTCAGCCAAAGAGATTTAAGATGATTTACTTGCATTGGAATAATTTACACAATTGAACTTATGCATACAGTACAGAACTATGAACAAAAAGGTGAAGCAAACTTTATTTATATTCAGGTAAAAACATTAACCTGATGAAGTAAATTATTGCAGATTTGAGAAATCAGCACATAAAACAAATTGGACAGAGCATTGCTTACAGGTGCTTTATCTGTGTCAAAAGAAATGTTGAACTGTTTTGATCCACACCAGTGCTGGGAGACGAGGTGATAAGGGAGGTCAGAGGGAAGGGAGGAGGAAATACGGGGCGAAATACCACCCATGAACTTAAAATCAAGGAGGAAGGATTGAACAAGGCAGGAAAATACTAATTTGACTTTATATAAAAAACTTTACATCAATTCAAAATGCTCTGGCCACACAATAAATATTGGCCAGACCAATCAATTGTTGAGTTTTTCAACTACTCAAAAAAGAATCAATTCCTCCTAGCCCCTGGTTAAGAGGCTGTTGCCTAAATCACTGTGTGAACAGTTCTAGAATATCTTCTGGTAAAGAATGTTGCCAATATATCCTACTACTACAATAAAACTAAGCTATAAGAAAGATTCTACCTACTTACAAAGGCGGAATTATTGACAATATATTTAACAAAATTAAATTATTTCTTAATTTGAGAAAACATGGAACAGTAAATGCCCATGTCCAAAATGTAACAATTGTTGTGAGTGGAGCACACAAAGAGAGCTATGTGGATTGCACATCAGACAATACATGAGGGAGGGCAATTGGGGGCAAGTGATGGTACACGGAACTAGTCTACTTAACTAGATGTGCCAATACATGTTTTCAATTTCTGTACTTATGTACAAACTTGTCTTTGGGAGGAAAAAAATTGCAGACTTGGCTAGATGGATACACACAGCCCAGTATTAAACTGCACAGCAACATTTATTGTTCCAGCCTGAAAAAACATCCCTTTTTAAATTTCACACAGCAAAGCAAGTTAAACTTCACTCATCGATAAATGATAATTTAAAACAAGAACTTGCTAAAGAAACCTTGTCACAACAACTTTAGGGCCTGATCATTTTTAAGTCCATGGGGCCTTTAATGAATATCAACCTAGTGTCTTTGTTTATAATCTGCAAGCCGTTTTCTACAAGGCGTAACGTTTCCTCGACTCAGATGATACATTTAGAAAAGAATCATGATTCTCTTTTTGCTGTAACAGGCAGACATTGCATTTTTCATTGTGATCAGGAAAGATGGAATGACTGCTGCCCTTCTCTTGCAGCTATCAAGAGTTTTTCACGCATTATCTCAATACTTGAATAGTCTGGCAATTTGAGATAGTTTACACAGGTCATTACTGAGGGTAAGAAGTCATCTGGATTTTCTGTAGACTCAAATGTCTTGCGTACAATTGTAAGGGGAGGATTCAAACTTCGGAAGCCTAAAAAGCACAAAAACAATATTCACTATTTAATTTAATGTGAGACGTATAAAAGCATTAAGTTATCAACATTATTAAAATGTTATTTTACTTATCTATAGCTAAAACAATGCAGAATACAAAGGTTAAACACATTAAACAATCCAATTAAAACATTTTAAACAGTTGAAAACACATGTGCAGTACAGTAAAAGATAAAAATAGAACCACACTCTATTAAAAGATCTTTTTGCTATCAGCAATTAAAAGCCAAAGGCCTGTGAAACCCCTCCTGCAAAGACTGTAAGATTCATGTAGGCTCATATGGGAAGATAGAGTTTTTAAAGTCAGGAACCAGCACTTTGACCAATCTGACATCCAGGATTGGGTGCTACTGGTGCACCAGCATTAACAAGTGCACCATTAGCAAATTCAATCTTAGACAGCACTGAAACTTGGGCACCTATACTCAGGGATGAATCCAGAAATACACTCAAGCTACAAACCTGAGATTTCAGGGGGAGTGTAACCCCATCCAGCTCAGACTGAACCCTATTCCCTAATCTGCCTTACAACTGACCAGGAACACCTGGATTAGGCTTCAATTGTTTGGCTTCATCCAGTCCATTACTGACAACAGACATTGGTTTAGTACTGAAACAGCTTCCTCGGAGTTGGATAAAAAAGAGAGATTGAGTCAACCGTCACTGTTTTACTGGTGAAACCAGTCTAACACGTAGGCAATTATTAAGGTGACACCTAGGCAAATACTGTATTCTTCATGCTGCTTTAATATCAGTAAGGCAGATTAATGCTGCTATCCAGACGCTGGGTTCCAGCATGAAAAAAAGATCTATCTGTAGCTTCTGCAGTGCTGGCATTTCATATGATTAGCACTGTGCTTCTTTCTAATGTACAGAATGCTAATATTAATGTAATGTTCTTCATGACTCTTTATCAGAGAAAAAGCTTTGGTAGCTTCTTTCAACATTAAAGCATAATAGAAAAAGAACGGTGTATGCAGACAAGCATGTATGTACATCACTTCTTTTCCTCTCTCAGTGGTCAAGAACGCTAGAGTATTAACAGAGTAACTGACATAGACAGTAACCTAAAGGCCACTATGATGGTTTCATGTGCAGATGTACCACCGATACAAGATGGAGATGTTTGCCTGGTGTTATTAGCCATTCACCTCAGGCAAGTAGGAAGCGTATGTATAATCTTAACACTCTTCTTTTTACGTCTGTTAACAAAATACAGACAAACTGTGCTTTCATTATAGGTCCTAGCAAGCATGTCTAAGACTGCATCTGCACTGCAGAAATAATCCAGTTTGACACCACTTTAACTACCATGGCTCAATGCTATGAAATTCTGGGAACTGTAGTTTGGTGGGGCACCAGAGCTTTGACAGAGAAAGCTAAATGTCTCACAAAACTACAATTCTACAGCATTGAGCCAAGGTGGTTAAAGTGGTGACAACCTGAATTATTTCTGCAGTGCAGATGCAGCCTAAGACCACAGTCCAACACATACCTATCTAGCAGTAAGCTGTACTGAATTTAGTAGGCTTTACTTACAGGTACAATCCAAGCAGAACTAAATAACATGTTTTTAAGTCAAAGCTTTCATATTATTATTATTATTATTATTATTATTATTATTATTAAACTTTATTTCTAGAGCGCTGTAATTATACACAGCGCTGTACAAAGTAAAAAAGTTACAAATATAAAAAAGCCTGCCCACGGCGTACACTCTAAGAAATAAAATAAAATAAATAGATAAACAAATTACCATATAGAGGAAAGAAAATTAAAAGATCAAATATCAAACAAATCATATCTATTAATAATTAAAAACAGCATATGGAATTTTAGTTTACAGCATGGGCATGTTCAGTCTGGAGCTAAAGGTTTGCTGGGGGGGTACTATAAATAAAGAATAATGTTAATAAAGAATATATTAATCATGTTAATAAAAAAAAATAAAGAAAACAAAGAATATTTTTGAACACAAATATCCAACTCATATGTGTGCACTTAAAGTCAATACTATAAAAAGACACTCACCTCCTACTGGCAGTCTAGGGCTGCCAGTCACAAACTGGAGAAATAATCTTTGCTGCTCACTATCAAAACTACTGAGAATTTCAAACAGGAACTTCACAGCACGACTAGAATTTTGTTAAAAAAACAGAACAAATTAAAACCTTCAATTAGAAGCTTTTTAAAGACATATCCATTAAGAAATAGAAGAATCATCATTTTTAAGTAGCCATAACAGAACAAGCTGTTTGAAATATTCTACAAATTATTAATCATCACCACTTAGTGACCAAATCATATTACCTGTCATGTGTGTAACCATGATCTGGCCTGCAACATTCCATTAATGTCTTTGCATCCCAAGTATCTGTTTTGCTACCACACAGCAACTGATCCAGCTATAATAATACAGAAGGCAGACAGAAAATGCGAGGGATGATGAGAGAAATTTAGGGAAAGAAGACAACTTTTTTAAACAGAATGATCACACAATCAATGAATTATTGTATCTTAATTATGTATCACCATCTAACAAAATCTCAGAGATTCAGTTTCTATTAATCCCTTCTCCTAGAAATGAAATACTTTTAACTTCAATCCTAAAATCTGATGGTCTCTTTTTTTACCATACTAAGATCCTTCCATTATTTTTTTCAAATCCTTCATTTCTAACAATTCTCACAGTACCACAGGAGTAAGAATTACTGAACTTCAAAAGATATTATCTCCAGAACAAAACTAAGCTACAGAATTGTGCAGTATCCTGTAATAGCTCCAGTCCTCTCCTCATGCATGGACTCTATTTCTTTTCCCTGGTATACAGAAATATATGGGCATAAATAGAAAATACAAACATAAAAACTGGTTTAAATGTCATGACACCCCCAAGAAGCCTGGACATTTTATTTTGTTGAGAATGGTGAAATTTTTCCATTAGAGATTCCTAAGCCCCTTTACAGAACAATGATTCCTTACATTCAAACATTAAAGGTAGAGTATACAGGTATGAGTACAAAGCTACTAAATTTCTCATGAAGGTACTAACCTCCTCAGGATAGAAGTACTGAAGGTGACTAAGGGGGAAGACAGATTCAAATCCATCTCTGAAGGAATCAAATTGCCTCGAAACACCTTCATTTAGTGCCCAGAATATAACTAGCTACAAAGAAAGAAAGAAAAAACTGAGAAAATTGTAGTTATCACATTATTCAATACAGTATTAGCAGCAATATGTAATACGATGCTTTGAGTGGATCCATGACTTAAATTATATGCCAGAGAAGGCTACAAGCTTAAGAATTTGCCATTTAAGCCAATACTCTCATTTATTTTTCAGTCATTTAAGGATCCAAAGTTAGGAAGAACCAGCAATTTCACAAGATCTAACTAGTTACTAGGTGGCACTAAGCTCCTTTATTGATGTAGTAAAAAAGGATGAACACATTCTAGATACCCATATTACAGTGGTAATTTGATGATAAACTTGTAAAATGGTTTTAGGCACAGGAGATTATAAACCAAGCTAATATCAATGAGGTATCAGTCCTAGAGGTACAAACTGGTTCAATTATTTGTCCAGCAACTTCTTCATATTCCTTATGCCAACATACTTGAATACATAATCACTATTCAGAGAGAAAAAACATGCAAAGTGTTTGAGCTTCATTTACATTTCAGAAATAATGTTTTAATAAAAATGCTGAAGAGACCTACTGCAAAGTGTTTACCCATGTTATTAATATGAATATATGTACTGTCTTCTTTCCAGCATGGAACCCTGGCAGCTTACAACAAAGATTAAAACAAAATACAGGTAGAATCTAATAATGAAGTATAAAAATAATAAATAACTATTCCTATTTATAAACAATTTAAAACAGTTTAAAATACATTTTAAACAGTGCTGTTTTTGTTGTGTGCCTTCAAGCTGTTTTCAAACTAAGGAACCTATCACAGAGGTTTTTTGGCATGTTTCTTCAGGGATGTGTGTGCGCCACTACCATCCTCTGAGGCTGAAAAATGTGACTTGCACAAGGTCACCCAGTGGGTTTCATGGCTCAGCAGGGATTCGAACCCTGGCCTCTAGAGTCATAATCCAACACTCAAACCACTATGCCACGGTGGCTAAAAAGTGTAGTACACCCCATTAAAAAAAAATCCTCTGTTACATCCAGCTATCAACCAAAGCTTGTTTAAATAAGAATGTTTGCTGGCAGAAAGAGGGCCCACCTGAGCCTCCCATGAGAGTGAATGCCACATCTTTAGAGTGGTAATTCAATTATACATCCCAACATCCTCCAATTTCAGTCAGGTAAAATTGCACAGATCTTCTTTCACATAAATTTTATTTTTTAAATCACCACTTTAGCTTCACCTCACTGAAAGCAATACAAATTCTGTCACCAGTGTAACACATTCTAGATATTTTTACTTATATCAGTGAAGAACAAGGAGTCGTCCATGTCCAACAAGAATCTTGTGTTACTTACTCGAAGATACTCTTCTAAGTTGTGGATGGTGACGGGTATATCTTTCCCTCCTTTTTTCAACTCAATGTTTGGGAATCCTGGAAGTGTGAAATCCAATCCTAGATCTTCTACTGAACAACCATTCATGGTCAGGGTTTCCAAAGCATACTGTAGAGTCTCTTTGGTCTAGAAATAAATATAGGTGTTAGTAAGAACTTGGGAAATGTTAGGCTTAAATTTCTATATTTTAAAAAATTAATGCTACATTCTGTAGGTTAAATTTTGCTTAAGAGCACCATGTTCCACAAGTTCTCAACAAAGGTAAGCGGAAGATTTTTTAAATAAATGAAATGCCTTTGCTCCACCTGCCATCCTGAGACTGAAATCTACATATTAGGGGCAATATGAAACAGATAAAACTGTTGTATGTTTAATGACTGCATTTTAAACATGAAAACATGACATGTTGCCGTCTCATACAAGAACAGATGAAGTACTCATCCAATATGCACTGGTCTGGTTTAGACACCAAACAGAACACATACCCAAAATGCATTGGCATAGTTTCCTACTACCCATTTATTGGATTTATAAACTGTTCATCTTCACTTTCACATGTCATGATACCAGGAACAGGCCAAAGGCTTCTGCTTATTGACTGAGCACACTTCTCTGACACAGCCAAACTCAGGAAATGGATTTGTTTAAACTATGAGTGACAACAAGTCATCTTGTGATTTTGGAATTCTCTTATTCCACAGTTTAATCTTGTTTTTTCTCTCACTAACTAAATTATAATGAAGCCACAATTCTCAAGTCAAAATGTCACAGGGAACTTCATTCTGGCATGCAAAGCAAGAGCAGCGTAAGTCCAAAGCTCATGCAGACTTAATTATATAAACAGACATAACGGGCTTGTTAGGATATAAACCTAAACCATAGTTCAGCACTTAGAAGTTTTCAGTTCCATTTTTGAATAATAACAGCCTGCCAGGAACCTATGCAGTTTTGGCTAATGTTTAGCAATAATCAGTTGAAACAGAAAAACTTCATACTAAAGTTCATAAAACAAGATAGTTAGGATTAACCGCAGATTAGGGTGCAGCCAACACTGGAAACCTAAAGTAATGTAATGTAATACAAATGTAAAATGGAAGTGTTGTTGTTTGTAACTGCCCTCAAGTTGACCTCAACTCATACTGACCCTGTGGATGAGACATGTCCAAGACCCCCTTGTTCTCAACCGCTCTGTTCATGTCCTACAGGCCCAGTGCCCATGACCTCTCTAACTGAGTCAATTCACCTGGCATGTGGTCATCCTCTCTTTGTACTACCCTCTACCTTTCCTAGTATTACTGTCTTTTCTGATGATTTATGCCTTCTCATGAGGTGGCTAAAACACAACAGCCCCAATTTAGTCATCCTGGATTCCAGCAGTTGTTCGGGCTTGATCTGTTCTAGAATCCATTTATTTGTCTTCTTGGCCGCCCATGGTATCTCCTCAGCAATCTTCTCCAGAACCACATCTCAAATGAGTTTATTTTCTATTGGCTTTCTCCACTGTCTAACTTTCAATCCATACATGATGATGGGGAATACAATGGCTTGGGCGATTCTAACTTTAGTGCTCAGTTGTATATCTTTACACTTGAAGATCTTGTCTAGTTCTTTCATAGCCGCCCTTGCTAATCCTAGTCTTCTTCTACAATCTCCATTCTGATCAATGTTTGATTTAAGGTATGGGAATTCCTATTTCAATTTTATCCTATCTAGGATGAATTCTTGTAGATCTTCCATGATCATTATTTTTTGGGGTTTTTATGTTCAGCATCAATCCAACCTTGGCACTTTTTTCTTTGGCTTTCTTCAGGGCCTTTCTTGGTTTCTGATAGTAGTATTGTGTCATCTGTGTATCTTAGGCTGTTAATGTTTCTTCCTCCTTTCTTCACTCCTTCTGCCTCTGTGCCTAAGCCTGCTTTGCATGCAATATGTTCTGCATACAGGTTGAATAGATAGGGTGATAGCATAGCCTGACCCCTTTTCTGATTGAGAACCATTCTGTTTCTCTATACTCAGATTGGAAGCAGTCAGTTTCCAATCATAGCCATGCTGGTCAAGGTTGGGCAAGCACATGAGGCCAAAATTAGTTGCAATATATTCTTGTAAAGTTAAACCATTGTTTGGCACTGTATCCAAACATAGCACAGTTTCTAGACATGTCTCAACTGAACTATTGCAACCAGTAGAGATTAATTTAAGTAATATCCAATGCAGTTTCAAGGGTAAACATTTCCAGTACAGCGATCAAATGTCTAAACAGAGCATGATAACTACACATTGCCTATTTTTGCTGCAGATCTACAAGCCCTCTAATATTTAAGCAATGAGCAGTGTGGTTATGTAAATATTAACTTTTGTCACATTTCTACAAAGGAAAAAAATGGCATTTGTTACCTATAATTACACTTACCTGTGATTTATCTTGTTCAAGTCTTTTTTTCTGCCTCACAATTTCTTCAAGGTGGTATACTGATCTGGCTACTACAGGATCAATATTGAACAAGTCATGAGATGTTAGTGAGGTCTCCTGCCGTAGCATCCATTTGTAAAAAGGAAGGCCAAGGGGAAGATCCACCTAAAGACAAAAGCACCATTTTTCTTTAACTGAAGGTGTGCAAACCACTACCTCCCTTAGGTAATGACTGGAATAATAGAAATATAATATAGGTTGGGTATCACTTATCTGAAATGCTTGGGACCAGAAGTGGTTTGGATTTCAGATTATTTTATTTTATTTTATTTGGGGTGTGTGTGGAATATCTGTATTTGCATATAAGTACCTAATGTGAGATATCTTGGAAATGGGGCCCCAAGTCTAAATACAAAATTTGTGTACACTGAATCATCAGAAAGGAAAGGTGTCATTATCTCAGCCACCCATGAAAAATGTTTTGTTTTTTGGAGTATTTAGGGATTTGGGATACGAGAGACTCAAACTATAGTATGAAAAATGCCGTTAAACACCATTTACACATACATTATGGATAATCTTTGGAAAGTTCATATTTTCCTATTAGTACACTACATGATGACATGTTTATTAAGCATAGGACTATATCCCTGCATCAAAGAGCTATCACTCTATGTAGCTAACAATCTGGGGGGTCATAATATGACATAGCTGCTAGTTCTGAAGAGAATGTTTTTTGAAACTGCTACCTGGAAAACAGGTTCTTTCCATTGCAATTTCAGCATGACTGTTGACAGTGCTTCAAATTTAAATTTAAAACTGTTATTTTCTTACCAATCTAAAATCCATGATTGCTTTTGCCATCAATTTCCCAAGAAAACGGAACTTCATTTTAACTTTAGCAATATGGGCAGGTTTAGCCGTTCTGCCAAAGGGAAGTGCAAACAGGCCTTGAAGATTATGAATATATTTGGTCCCTTCTTGGCTTCCTGTTTAAAAATAAACAAACTGATAAGCAAATAGACAATTATACACAAATCAAATTGCTACACCAATGAGCAAAACTACACCCCATTTTGAAACACTAACTCAAAACATGAAGGTTATAGGAGCATCTAAACACATGCGACTTTTTAGAAATGCAAACAGCTTTTAAAAAAAACTAAACAGGAGAACAACAATGATCTTCAAAATGGAGTCCAATGGAGTTTTAAATATGCATTAAGTGTTTTTAAACATTTTTCTATCACATTTTAAAATCATATTGTTACTTAACTCTTTTTTAACTTTTGTAAACTTATGTTTCAGCATAATCTTTTTAAAATTATTGTAAGCCGCTCTGAATC
This sequence comes from Phrynosoma blainvillii, assembly GCA_026167975.1. Classification (NCBI taxonomy): domain Eukaryota; kingdom Metazoa; phylum Chordata; class Lepidosauria; order Squamata; family Phrynosomatidae; genus Phrynosoma; species Phrynosoma blainvillii. Next base: position 46,780,568 of record JANUYF010000003.1, on the reverse strand, counting down.
ACATCTTGGGAGAAAGATATGTATAAATAAATAAAGTAATGTAGAAAGATCTTGTAGCACCTTTGAGACTAATTGAAAGAAAGAAGTTGAAAGCATGAGCTTTTGTAGACTTAAGTCTATGAAAGCTTATGCTGCCAACTTCTTTCAGTTAGTCTCAAAGGTGCTACAAGATCTCTCTACATATTGATTTCACAAACTAACATGGTTATATCTTTGAATTCTACCTTAAAATTAAGTAAGTTAGTGGATTGCCCTATATATCTAAAATATCCAGAAGTGTGCAGAGCAATCCCAGTCAAGAAATCTGCTAGCTGGCAGAGGTTAGAAGAAATGAGGTAGACCCTTCCACTGGTATGGAAGAGGGGGTTACATTCACTTGGGAGGTCCCAATTATGCCTGAAGACAGCTGTGGAAATACGTGTATAATGTTGACAGTACTAATGCCAGGAGTAGGGATTCAGTATTCCCCCTGCTTCTGCAGGAGTTGCCCAGGATGAGTTTTTTTGTCAATCTGGAGCAGAAAACAGATCATTTGCTCCACTGATTGCAGTGGATTTTTTTAAAAAAAGTCCACTAAGTATACTGAAAACCCACGTTCTAGTCCCTCGCTGCTAGACATCAAAGCTTTGGAATTTGTGCCTAATCCACGTACAATTTCTGTCTTTCTTACCTTTAGGATTGGCAAGTGTAACTTCTTCACCTCTCCACAGGCCCAAGTCTGCTCTCTGTAGTTCCTGAGATACAAGTGCATAAAACTCCAGTGTAGGTCCTAAACCTGTGCCAACCTAATAAAAAAAGAGACCACTTAAGGTTTTGTGATTTTGCAAAAAGAAACAAAAAGGAGAGAAAGAAAAGTCTGAACATATTTTCTGCAAAGATATAATTTAACTTCAGTGGGCCCTTCCTATCCATGGGAGTTCAGTCCTGCGGGTCCTGTGGAGGGGACAAAATGTGGAAACTCAAGTCCAATATTATCTAATGGATAGCAACATGTGCACAAGTGCATTTGCATACATGCAGCACCATTGGATAATAGATGGGACTAACCAACAGGATGTCAGCTATAGTTTATTGTTCATCAAACAGGAAATAAAAAGAATCCAGATTTTTTGTTTTAGAGTTATACAACTGTAGTATGACTATACCCAGAAGATCTACTCTACCCTTACTCAAATGACTTTTTGGTCTCATACTTTGCCCTACCAGAATAGGACAAGAGTCCCAAATGGTATACTGTAGAAGAAAAGTAGCAACTTAATGCTTTAGATCAGAGACCGGCAACCTTTTTGAGACCTGGGCCGGTCTCCACTAGCCCAGGTCTCGGCTGGGCCAAGGGAGGGGGGGGGGGGAATGGCGGCGCGCCCTCCACTGACGCGCGCGCCCCCCACGAGTCCCCTTGCGGACCCCTGCCGCCGCCGCCTCCTCCGCCGCTGCGCCCGCTTTGGTCAGCGCGGGACGTGGCCGGCATTTTGGAGACCAAAATGCAGGCCGCATCGCGTTTGCCCATGCGCAAATCCTGCGCATGCGCGTGCGCAAACGCGACGCGGCCGGCATTTTGGAGACCAAAATGCCAGCCGCGTCCTGCGCTGACGAAAGCGGGTGCAGTGGCGGAGGCGGCAGCGGAGGCGGCGGCAGAGCCAGAGGCGGCAGCGGAGGCGGCGGAGGCAGTGCCTCTGCCGCCGCCGCCGCTGCCTCCACCAATGTCCGCTTTTGTCGACGCGCAACAGCGCGCGACGCAGCCAGCATTTTGTTCTCCAAAATGCTGGCCGCAACGCGTTTGCGTCGCGGCCGCCATTTTGGAGAAAAAATGCCGGCCGCGGCGCGTGCGGTCGTGCGCCGACAAATACAGGTGGTGGCGGCGGCAGGGGTCCGCCTGGGCCGGTAAGTTCGGCGTCCTGGGCCGGAACCGGCCCGGGGGCCGTAGGTTGCCGACCCCTGCTTTAGATACAAACACTCACCAACTCAGTTGGTACAAGCTGCACTAAACCACCTTGAACAAATCCAATCTAATTTCAACAGAATATAGTTGAGTCTGGTTAGTATTTGAATGGGAGACCACTAGTGACATAAGGGATATTAGTAAGGCTACGAAAGAATTCTGCCCAAAACCCAGAAGAACTACTACCAGTCAGAATTGATTATATTGTGTTCAATGGACTAATGGCTTGAATCAGTATAAAACAACTTCCTCTATTTCTAACCCATGAACTGAAGAAGCCTGCACACTCAACCTTATCTGCATACAGTTCTTGGAACTCACAGATAAAGATTACAAAGGCATGCAGAGACAGTTCACCTGTCATTACTTACTTCATTTTCATACTGGATTTCCAACATTGCTCTTGAACTGCCCAGATCCTGCATCACTGATTCTGCTTGTTTCAACAGTTCCTCTCTGTTCACAGTGCGCTATATGTCAAAGTAAAGTACAATTCTTTTTTCATTTTTTGCAATCTAGTCATAACACTGAAAGCAAAGGCCAGAGATGGGAGTACCAGTGTATTGCATTAATCACAACCCAATCTATAAAGATTAAATTGCAGGAAATTTAACATACTACAGTTCTTGTATTAGGTATTAATGTGACTGCCAAAGGCAAGGAAGAACTCCTCCCACTGCATTACATATAAACCACTTTTAATATTTAATGCTGGTTTACAAAGTCTAGTCAGACTAGGGGCTAAGGTTTCATAACCTAGCTGCAGACTGAGTATAATTGTAAGAAGAACTGTAATCCCTTTAAGAAGCAATATGCCCAATTCATACAGAGCCTCCCAAATTATGCTTGCAATTTATCTTAGATTTGCAAATGTATTTGAAACTAGAGACTACTAGGACCCTATGAATTCATTTCAGCCCAGTTGAAGCTTCAGAGGGCATTCAATGCTTTGGTATATATCAAAATTACTAGTGAGTACTATTTATATAGCATAACAATAGACCAATTTATTGCTTCAGAGTTGCCATGAAAAGGCTTCAGAGGATACCACCCAACTTGAATTTGATCACAAACGGCAAATGAATTCTTATTGAACAGGCAGTTCATTCATCTAAAACAAAAAGCTGCAGACATAAACAGTTTCCTAAAATCAACATATAAATGTTATACACTATAAACTTTTTCAAAATCTTGAAGGGTTTAGGTGAGATCATCACTTCCCCTACCCCAATATATTCACCTTTTTTCTATCCAGACGTGGTGCCACTCTACTATCCTGAGAATCAGACTGGTTGATTTCTGGATTGGTGTCCAGCAGTCTCTGCATGGCTCGATCTCGATCAAATGCAGTTACATAAAACAGCATTTGCCGTGTGTCAAATGGAAAGAAAAACGGACTGTAGAAAAAGAGATCAGTGTTACACTGCAACGTGAGCAAGGCTAAATATGAGCACAGTAGTTAATATCACCTAGTGAAGAGCACTGCTCATTTTTATTTAAAATATACATATACTCTCATGGAATATAAATCTCCAGTTTGCTTACAATAAAATTTAAAATGACTAACAATAAAACACAAAACAACAATCACAACAGAACATTCAATTATCTTACAGCAGGAGTGGTCAACTGCACAGAAGTAATTTTTGTCCCCCTGCTCCATGGCTGCACCTGTCCACCTGAAATCCCAGTAAGGTCTGTTTTCTGTTGTATCTCAGCAAAAATGGTCATCTAACCAGAAGTGATACACTGAAAATAGATATAATTTGGGGGCACTGGGGTTCTGCTGTGGGTAGAAAGATGTTTTTACCCATTTTCAATGTTCTGGCATGATTTTCAAGCAGCACCAGGAGTTTGGGGTGGGTGGGTGGGTAGGAGACTGATGAGGGGTTCCCAGGGCCACAAAAATGGGCAGGGAGGCTACAAGTAGCCTGTGGGCTGTAGCTTCCTCATCCTTCATTAGAAGCCATTAAATATTAAGTGGCCATTAAAATTGGTCTGAGACTGGTAAGAACTTGAGAAGGTTTTATCCCCAACAGACCCTGGCCACCATTTAGGACAGGCTTGTGGGCCACATACAGCCCTTCGGACCCCTAAGTGTGGCCTGCGGGAATCCCAGAAAGCCCTCACAAGTCCCCAGATTGCCCCCATAGTGATTTTTTTTTGGTGATCCCCACACCACCACCAAAACTGCCTAAAAAGGCAACAGTTTGCTCCCCTAAACCACCTGGCAGTCCATCAAAATAGCAGCCAAAAAGTGACATCACATCACTTTGAGTTGGGTAAAATGCACTGCTGCAGCTTGCTAGGCAGGCACAGGAAGGAAAAATGACCCCTGGCCTGTTTTCAGTTGCTCACCCCTTACTTAAGACAATACAAACTGGGAAAGTTCATATGGAAGCAAATAGTATTTTGTATATTCCAGTCCAAGACCATTTAGAGCAGGGACCGGCAACCTACGGCCCAGGGGCCAGTTAAGGCCCCGGCCCCCGGATGTACCGGCCCAGGCCGTAGGATGCCGCCGCCGCCGGAGGCGTTTTCGGCCGCGCTTGCTGCAGCCTCCATTTTGGAAGGCAAAATGGCGGTCGCAACGCGTTTGCGCATCCGCAGTACTCTTGCGCATGCGCAAACGCGTCACGACTGCCATTTGGACTTCCAAAATGGCAACTGTGACATGCGCGGCGGCGGCGGGTGCAATAGCGGCCACGCGGCAGTGTGTGCGGGGGACGCGTGTGGCAGAGGAGGGTGCGTGCGTGTGCATGCACCGCCATTTCCCGCCCCCCCTTGGCCCAGTCGAGACCTGGGCAATGGGAGACCGGCCCAGGTCACAAAAAGGTTGCCTGTCCCTAATTTAGATAGAGAGAGAGAGAGAGAGAGAGAGAGAGAGGGAAACAACAATCAAAACTAAATTGAGAAATTCCAGCAAACAAAGTTGCTCCTAGCAGCCTTTCCCTCCCCTGGTCCTTGTGTGTGCAATTTGTTTATGTGAACTAGCATGTATGTGTACATGTCTTGGTGCATACACATACATATATGTATAATGTGCCTCAGTCTGAATACACACACATACAAATTAAATGCATGTATATGTATCTATGTCCATGTATAGCCCTTAGTCAACACTGTCTGCATTCTTCAGGTCCATAAAGATTGACCCATAAAGACTGAACAACCTCATTTATAACTTCTGGTCATTTACAGCACCAGAGCCTAATGCCTGAAGCAAATGCCTAAAATCTTCACAGTGCTACAGTGATGTACAGTGGAGTCTACAGTCAATTTCCCATACCATGATTTTCCAAGTTCTGTCAGCCACGTTGGTATGTTTCCTGTCATTATCACCAAGGGATCTTGAAGTTGTCTGTTAGCTTTTGCTGTTAGTTTACTGTTGATAAATTCTGAAGTTGGAATAATCTCTTTACAGCTTGCATTCTACAATATCAAAGAGCAAATTATTTCTATTTAGAAGAACTTAAGCACTATGAAGTCCTTTAACATTTCTGCCATATTGATGCAGAAGGAATTAAGTATAACATGCCCTCCAGGCTTAACACTGGCTCTCTGCAAAACACAGTTTGCTTAACCAGGATCCAACATAGAGCAGACATGCTTCTGCATCCTCCTCTCTGTATTGAATCTTCCTCTTTCCTTATCAGCATCAGCCATGGCACACATGTAGCAGGAAGGTGCTACAAAGCATTCCTACTGAAGTCATGTTCACCTCACAAGTTTGACATTGCAACCCTGGCTTGAAAATGGACTTACAACCATGATCTGCCTTGTATGTGGAATAATGCAAAGCCACAGTTAATGCTGGGAAGCAAAGGAGATGAGAGGTTGCTAAAGGAGCAATCCACAACCATTGGCATAATCCCTTGCACTAGGAGATCAACATTCCAAACCATTCAATCTGTTGCCCCTTCCTCTCTCTGTTTTATTACATAGTCTTGCATGCTGTCAGCTTTGAAAATCACGCAAATGAAGAATTAAAGTAGTTAGAAAATGGACAGATGGTCTTTGCTTGTTTGTTTGTTTTTCACAACCTAGCCAAGGAAGGGGGTAGATTGCTCCTTCATCCTTCCTAGAATGATCATTCATAGCAGGTATCAATCTCTCATTCTTAGGAGGCTGAAGGAGCAATCCACAACCAATGAGATATATCCAAACCGATCCCTTCATGAGTGGGAATGGCTGCTTGATTACTGAACTACTACTGCATGTAAAAATGTTTGGTCAAATGCTGCCTCCCCTGACTTAAATTTGCCCACTTTATAGTGTCTGATAAATGTTGATGGCTTTTTCCATCCTTCTGCTTTACATACTTCTTCCAATGAAGATGTTACTCTGAAAGCAACAGCAATTGCCATCAACCTTGTCGAACGAGCCCAGACTTGTTGTGATCTTAGCGTATAAACAGTCATAGCACAACTGTCTCACAATCACTGATTTAGTGGCCTTGAAATGTAAGGTTCTCAGATTAAACTAAATTAATCATGCCTCTGTACACATAATTGATCTTGTTCTTTCAATATTAATTTGCATAGCTCTTCTTCCAAAGTGGAACTGAGAGCCAATATCCGCTCCTCCGGGGGTGGAGGACCTATTCGAATGGTCTGCCCTCGAAGGCTAATGGAGCCAATTGGATTCCAGAAAGCCTTAGAGGGTTTAATGGTTGGGAATGCCGGTGATCCTGTCGAGGCTCTGGTTAATACTTGGAACAACGATCTTGCCAGGGCCATAGACACGATCGCCCCCAAGCGCCCTTGCCGCACTGCTTCTAATAGTAAGCCATGGTACACACCTGAGCTTAGGAAGATGAAGCGGGCTGGACAACGGCTAGAGTGCAGGTGGCGGAAAACTCGACTCTTATCTGACAGAACTCACCATAGGAATTTTCTTTATTCCTATCGGAAGGCAATATATGCAGCGAGGAGAGCCTTCTCCTCTGCACGTATTGCGTCTGCAGAGTCCCGTCCGGCAGAGCTGTTTAGGGTGGTGAGGGAGATGACGCAGGTGCCTCCTGCGCCAAATCCCTTGCTTAACCCGACAACAGCCTGCTGCGACACATTTAATAACTTCTTTGCAGATAAAATCTCTCAGATAACAGCCGACCTTGACGCGACCATTGGGACAGAGTCTATAGGCGAGGCGTCCACCGACTCCGTCGATGTAATTTTACTGGATCAGTGGCAATCTGTGAGTACCGAGGACGTGGACAAGCTGCTTGGTAAGGTGAGGAAGACGACTTGCCCTCTCGACCCTTGCCCATCTTGGCTGGCCGTCCAGGGGGGGGATGCATTGATGAGATTCCTTACGGATATCGTCAATGCATCCTTCAGGGAAGGACATGTTCCATCATGTCTAAAGGAAGCGGCGGTTAAGCTGCTTCTGAAAAAACCTTCCCTGGACCCCCTGGATATGAAAAACTATAGGCCTGTGTCATTGCTGCCATTTTTGAGCAAGGTGATCAAGGGGGCGGTTGCTCTTCAGCTCCAGGCAGTCTTGGATGAAACCGATTATCTAGACCCATTTCAAACCGGCTTCAGGACAGGCTTTGGGGTTGAGACTGCCATGGTTGCCTTGACCGACGATCTGCGTCTGAGCATCGACAGGGGTAGCGTGACCCTGTTGGTGCTCTTAGACCTCTCAGCGGCTTTTGATACGATAGATCACGGCATCCTCTTGGACCGCCTGAAGGGGTTAGGTATCGGGGGCACTGCTTTGCAGTGGTTCCGGTCCTTCCTCTCGGGTCGGTCCCAGAGGGTGCTGCTCGGGGACTGTAGCTCCAGTAAGAGAGACCTCACTTGTGGGGTCCCTCAGGGAGCTATTTTGTCCCCGATGTTGTTCAAGCCGCTGGGTGAGATAATACGGAGTTATGGTGCTGGGTGTTATCAGTACGCTGATGACACCCAAATCTATTTCTCCATATCTCGTTCGTCGGCCTCGAATTCCACTGGCATCTCTTCTCTCAATGAATGTCTTGGGGCGGTAATGGGCTGGATGAGGAAAAACACGGAAGTGCTCACGGTAGCGGCCCCAAAACCAGGAATTGGGTTGCAACCTCCAGTCCTGGATGGGGTTACGCTCTCCTCCAGTGACTGTGTTCGCAGCTTGGGGGTGCTCCTTGACTCGTCGCTCCTGATGACAAATCAGGTTAATGCGATGGTCAGGAGCGCCTGTTATCAGCTTCGGCTGATACGCCAGCTGCGCCCTTTTCTGGAAGTAGGGGACCTTGAGACTGTTGTGCACGCGTTGGTAACCTCACGCCTTGACTTCTGTAATGCACTCTACATGGGGCTACCCTTGTGCCTGGTTCGGAAATTACAGCTGGTACAGAATATGGCAGCCAGACTTGTTTCGGGAACATCTCGGAGGGATCACATTACTCCGGTTCTGAGGTCCCTCCACTGGCTGCCTATCAGCTTCCGGGCCAGGTACAAGGTGTTGGTTATCACCTTTAAAGCCCTAAATGGCTTGGGTCCAAGCTATCTCAGGGACCGCCTTCTCCCATACAATCCTCCCCGTGCTCTCCGGTCCTCCGGGAGGAAATTGCTGCAACTTCAAAAATCGAGGCTAGCGGCTACCTCCCGGGGGGCTTTCTCAGTTGTTGCCCCTAGACTCTGGAACGGCCTGCCGGACGAGATCCGTCAATTAACATCACTTGACAGCTTTAAAAAAGCTGTCAAGACGGATCTCTTCCGGCAGGCCTTTCCGGATTAATTATCTAAGCCTCGGGTATAAATAAAAAACATTCTCCCCAGTGATCCTTACGTGGCCCCATCATCAATGGTTGGATCTCACTGGCTGGACACATACTCTGGGTCCCCATTTTATCTATTTTAAATAGCTGTGTTTCTTGTTGTTTTAAAATTTACTTGATTTAATATTGTTTTAAGGGGGGGTGGGGGTTACTGTATATATATATATATATATGTTTTATTGATGTACTCATTCTTAATTGTAAGCCGCCCAGATTGATATTTCAGAGGGTGGGGTATAAATAATTTATTATTATTATTATCATTATCATTATTATTATTATTATTATTATTCTGACATGCAAAGAATGCTACCTTCTTTCTAATAGACATGTTGAATGTGAACAAAATATTGGCAGTATGACCCAGTATTTGAAAGGAAGGAGGGGATCAATGGTCAAACACAACTTATTTCTTTCAAAGCTGTATAGGTTAGGGTTTCTGAAAGTGACACCTTTCTGACACCTTCCTTGCTTTTCTATTCTCTCCTAGAAATGCCACTGTTCTTGAAGCAACTCAAGAGAACATCTTGTCAAAGTGTTCAGAACCAAATTAAGGCAGGGAACCTGTGAATGGTTGGTTGAGCTTGTAAAGTTGCCCCCTTCAAGACCACTTGACATAAGGATAGCTCACAAAAACTAACTAACAGCACAAACGACAAAACTGCAAGCTGCCTTTTTAAAGTATTAGGCCTGTTTTTTATATATTCCACTCTATAAAAGGACAAGACATCACCCAACTATATATTTTCCATTATCATTGATTTTTGCTCACATCACTTCTGGAGGGCCTTCCAAGTGGTCTCATATATTGTGTGGATTATTGCCCAGATGCCAGAATAGTATTCATCACTGTTTCTGAGTACCACCACTTTCTTAAGATTTTCTGTGCCAGAATTGTTTCATCACTGGTTCTGAGTACCACCACTTTCTTAAGATTTTCTGTGCAATCTCCACGTGGTTAGACTTAACCATCGTGGGATGGTGTGATAAACTGACCTTGAACCTGCTCTTTAAGAAGGCAAGTGGTGTGGACTTTCCACTGACATTTTTATTAACAGGAGGATACCATGGTCTGCATAGCCAGTGAATGGCAATCACTTCCGCGTGCTCTACTCTGATTTTCATGAATAACTTCTCTGTATTGTTGGAAGTGGAGGGAATGCATAAAATAGATGCTTTAGCCAACATAGTGCTAATGTATCATGTCTTTCCACACTTGTGTTTCCATCAATTCAAAAATATCTTTTTACTTTGAAATTCTGATGAGATGCAAAAAGGTTCACCATACTTTCTTCATAATTGTTTTCTAAACTGTTGAGTATCTTCTGCTCAAACTCCACTCTCCTGGTTGTATTTTGTTTCTGATTAGGCAGTACACTGTCAAATTCAAAGCCTCTTTAAGATATGCTGCTGTCAGTGATTCAACTATTTCTTGGCTCAAGCTAGTATTCTAGTTCACTACTTCAGCAGTTGCTAGGATCTCTTTCCCCACTGATTGCAAAGATATGTTTTTACAGTGATGCTGTCTGTATACACATGGACATTCTTAATTTTTATTTTTGCTTCCAGATTTTGACATTGCTAATTTGACTACTTTCATCTCCAGTAAATATAGCCTGAGCCTGTTCTCTGACTCTGTCCATTTCCCCTCACAATGGGAACCCCATATATAAAGACTTGCATCTGTTGTCATTGTAATTTTGTTTTGTGGCACAAATGAAATTTCTTGACCCAATTTGCCTGGTTTGACTGACCAAAGCAGGTATCTCTTTATTTGCCTTGAGGTGATTTGGGTTTTTTTCCTTATTATGTTCTCATGAAAACTTGCAACGTCCTTGTGCAAAACCTTGCTCATGGGACTAGCTGTGTTGTTGAAACTATTACTCCTAGTACCCTGACCAGATGTATTAGGTCCACCATTTTTACCTTTCTCAGTCTCATTATCTCCTCCTTTATAATGTACTTCATCTCCTTGGAAAGGAAGACATCCCTTCTGTGCATTTATCTCTGCTCCCAAATGTGTTATAATCTTTATGGTTCTCAACTGACTCTTTTCAGAATTTATCAGAAAGACATAATTCTGTAAACACTGTAATGTCAGACCACAGTCGTGTTTTGCCTTCTCTCTGTCTGAAGCTTTCAGCAAAGTAGCATCTAAATAGAGGAACAACTCAATCCCCACTGCCTCAAAAATGCTATCAAAGAACTAATACTTTGGTGAAAACCCTGGGTGCAGAAGCCAGGCTGAAAGGTAAAATCCTGAATTGGTAGTGGATGCTGCTGTAATTGGGTCTTAAGAATTTTCTGCAGCTGTAATACATAGGAACATGCAAGTAAGCCTCTTGAAAGTCTATCCATAATAAGTAATCATTAAACTCCAAAATCTCTAATGTGGTTTGTAAAGTGTCCATCTTAAACCTTCGCTAATTTCCCTCAAATCTCTGAATTGAAGGAAACTGCTCTACTACCCCAATTTTAATTAAATATTGAATTTCTGTTTGGAATATCTTCATCTTGATTTTGTTGTTACCGGTGATGGAAGGTATCTTCCCTTCAGTCTATTTGAGAAAATGATTTGGTACCTTGTTGAACTAACTGAAGTACTCATTTGTCCATCGTCATGACTTCCCATAAATGGCTGAACAATGGGGGGGGGGGGTGTCCAGAATATCAGCGAGTCTCTGTTTTCAAGGGGTGTGTGTGTCCAGAACGGATCCCCCACGAAAACTGAGGGCCGTCTGTACATTCTTTAGATTGCCCCTTCCTATGGGATAACAGCATTTGAAATTAAAGCTGAAATAGGACTATTGGCTAACAGGACACCAAATTGATCCACTTTTTCTCAAATGTGTACTTTTTTTTACTGTAAGCTAAGAATTTTTTAGAATTAAGTACTGTTTCCCTTTCTGATTTAGTAAATAAATCTAGCATGAGAGTTTTAAAATTCTTTGATGGCATTTTCTCCAACACTACTGTCATCTTAGGGCCTTTGCAGACTGCCAGAAATAGTGCAAACTGAGTGCACTTTAAGGGTTAGGGTTAGTGCTATGGAGTCATGGGAATTGGGTTTTTTTCTGAGACATTGAGCTTTCTGTCAGAGAGCTCTGTTGCCACAATACAGTTCCTATGATTCCCTAACCCTAACCCTTAATGTGGACTCAATTTGCACTATTTCTGGCAGTCTGCAAAGGCCCTTACTTTCCTTTTTCTTTTCCTTATTTTCATTTTTGGACTGGATCTTCCAAACTCAAAGTGACTAGTACCTTCTAAAATATTTCCCATGAACAATCTATTTCAAAAAATCTGCTTTGTTTTATTCTGTTACTTTATAATTCTTCATCTGAAGACTACACGTCACCCAAATCTGAATCTTTTCCCTCATCTCCTAATTATATTTACTGAGAGTTTAAGTTTTCCCTTTCTGACTCTATGTCTGAAGTTTTTTAAATTTTATTTAAATTATTTTTAGTATTCAAATTCGCTTTAAGGAAGACATGTTTTGTTTCATCTTTTGTTTTTTCTTTGGGTTTTTGTTTTTTTTGCACCTACTTGATTAGACTCTTTGTGCTGTGATGTGAACTGAAGTTTCTGTAGATATTCCTGTTCTGAGGAATGCTTCTCTCCTCCACCAAATAAACATTCTAAATTAATTAAATATAAATTATCATTTTTCAAATTCATTGTACAGGGCAATTCAAAAAGAATGGTGCAAAAGTAAAGCTGTTCTTATTCAGTTTTGCACCATTCTTTTTGAATCATCTTAAATCATTTGAGACATTAATTAGATTAATCATGTTATTCAAATTCACTGTAATTGCTAAACTTTGATCAATGAAAGTATTTTATAGCCTTGCTTCCATCTCTGCATTAATTATTTCCTTAACTATGCTTTTCATTGTAGATATCATAAGGCTGTTGTTGAATGGAAACATTGTGCTCCACTGATATGCTGCTATCAGAACCCTGCCACTGAATCTGAGGCTGTGCCTGTGCGAACATCATATCCAGGTAAGTTATAGACCTTTCTTGTGTCTCGGATGCTTGGTTTATATTTAAAGGGCTCAGTTCTCCATGGAGTGCATTAAAGTTTTGCTGCTGTTGCTCTGGCTGTCATTCAAACTGCACACTTTCACATTCAACACTGCAATCTTTTCTGAGTGATGGAAAGCTCTGCCACCACTTCTATCTAGAATCCTCTAATTCAAGATGGTGACTGGAATTCACAACCAAGTTTACATTGACCAAATTCCCTTTCTCCCTCTGGGGAGACAGTGTTGGTATGTCTTTTTATTTTCTCTCTATTCTTAATCTTCTAAAACTTTTTTGTCTTTTCCAAAGTAAATTTAGCTTTTATTACCATTTTTTTTTAATCTGAGCACTGAAGGAAACACCCTCCCCATATTGTTCTCACATGACATGAAAATATTATTTAAAATGGACTCTGGAGCCTGATCAGATGTATGTCTCTCAGCACACAACTGAACGGCAGATATATTTTTATTTATACTTTCTTGCTCTGTAGTTTATATGCCTGCAACCATTTGAGCGGTTTTAGTGGTGGATTCCTCTTCTGGTAACTTATCTTTTAATTTGATGGGGCACAGAACTCTTCCCTATTCAAATTTGAGTCAGCATGTTGCTGTTGTTGTTGTTGCGGCTGCTTTTTCTTTGTTAAGTCTCCAGAAGATGCTATATCCTATTAACCATTATTTTATGCTGAATTAGTTTTAGTTTAAGTTACATTTTTGTGTGCAAGAAATTGAGAAAAATTATCAACAAGGTTGCAAGGCAGAAATTAAACATTTTGGAATTTTGGTCTCCTGCCTTGATAAGCTGGTATGAGGGAACATCTCAATGGTTGTGGGTTTCTCCTTCAGCCCTCTGAGAATGGATTTGCTAGTCAGAATACACAATATTAGGCCAGCAGCACCAATGGTCTGACTCTGTGGGTATACATAAGCAATCATCCTGCATGAAGGGACTGGAGCAGAACATCAGACATTTGAGTATCAGTGACTCAAAGCTGCATACCTACCGAAACATTTTCAGCTAGAAAACAAGATACTCTGTTAAAACTGCCCATCTGGAGGACAATTCATCTGCTGAACACACATGGCCTGAAGGACCATCAAAAGCTACCAGATGTCAAGCAGCTAAGACATAACAGATGGATCACCTTTTGCTTCATTGAAAGGAAGCAAAAGTATTGTAACTCTTGCATTGAAAGATACATCAAATATTAAATATTGAACTAAAATCCTTTTACAGATGAGAGTTAATAGCTCAATCATCAGCTATAAGCTGTAACAGATAAACAAAAGCTATACTCAGGAGTTTCCCTTCTGAATACCATTTGCCTTCTGAATACAAATTTCTGAAACAAGTTATTTCAGAAGACTTGATCCCTGCTTATAGAACACCTGGAAGAATCTGGTCAACCACTGCTGGAAAGAGAATACTAGACTAGATGGTACCTTACTCTGAAGCAACAGGGCTCTTACGTTCTTAACATGAAATTAGATATAAAATTAGGCAGAGGCACCTTCAGTGAGCTCAACCCTTCAGTCCAAGGAAAACACATTCTGGATCCAATCCAATGCGGTGCCTAAATAAAAGTGGGGAAGCAAAAGTGTATCCACTAAGATAGTACTGGTAAGGGAATGGCCCTCCCATTTTAGTGTGCAATTTCAACGGCTGCTATTATAGGTTTTATGTCTGCTCCTTTTAAATTCACTGGAGACTTACACTGCTGTCTGCATGTATCTTTAGGCTATTTTTGTTCTTAATGCTTAATGCTATACAACATTTTGGACTATTCACGGTTTTTAGCTGCAAGCTCATTACTTCTAAGTAAAATCTGATGAAATAATAATGGGATATTTTTTTTTTAAAGTGAGTAAATTGAGATATGTCAGCCTATGATATTAAAGAAAGTAAGTTCTAACATTTGAAATAGTCTTCAAAAATATAAGTTCTGTACTACTAGGCAATATTCAGAGCAACTGAATTTCTCTATTTTTACTCTTTGTAATTCAGTTAAGATCAGTTTATGGAGAAATGATGTGAATGAATTTTATGATAAGGATACATAGTTCCAAACGCTAAGGAAGTTATATTCCACCACTAAACTTCAATGAACAAATGTGTTTAAAGTGAATCAATTCACCTTGTGTCAGCTGAACATTGTTATGCAGTTACAATGCAGCAGTAAAATGTATACTCACATCATACAGGTAATACCAGTAACGACTGATAGCATGTAAAACTCTCAAAAGAATAACAACATCTAACGAAGGGTCTTCAAAAGTTATATTTTCAGGCGGCGAAGATATAAGATAAACTTCCAAAGGATTTGAGATGGATGGACATATACCATCTAAAAACAGAAAGATTCCACCAGAAATAAATGATTTAAGATATTTTTACTTTATTAATGTTAAAGAATGCTAGTTCAGAGGAGAAAGTTAATAAACTGCAATAAAATACTTTACTTGAAAAAGCATGCAGTCTTTGCTCCACACTTGCAAATGGATGAAACACTTACCATGCCACAATTCATCGTGCTTTTTTGCATTTCTAGGGGATGTTTTTGTAGGAGCAGTCTGTGCCCTTCCTCTTTTACCACCAACACAGTCTTTATTACTATCTTCATCTTCCCGTACCGGCTTGTACCTGAAAGCAATATTTTACTGTAACTAATTCACCTAAAAGTAGAATCTAGTACAAGAGCAATAACTCTTCCTTGTAACAAATCAGAAGGAAAGCAAAAGAGTGTAAATACATACCCATAAAATCTTAAAAGGAAAACTATGAACCAAGCTACACATTACACAGGAAATCCACCCACTGCTCTTCCAACTCTTCCCTACACAAAATGTTTGACACAGGAAGGAGCAAGTTACTTTGTCTCCCTGTGCTATCCCTTCCAGGTGAAAATTGATCCAACTCCTATATTTTCTCTCCTCCATCCACAAAAAGCATACCAACTGCAGACCTGTAATATGACTGTACTTTGGCCCCTAAGATTTCAATCAGACATCTCTCTAGCCACTCTCAATACACTGCACTATATGGATAAATGAACATATCTATAGGGACATCTCATATATACAAAATCCACCTTTCCAGCCTTACCAGTAAATACCTTACTTCAATTCACAATAAAGTTATCCTTATGGTTCAAAAACATTGTCTGAAAAGCCTTGAGCAGTCTCCTCATCTTCTTTTACTAGCAAATATAACCTGAGTATTGCTAGTCATTCAGAAAGCTAAATAGCATTCATAAGGTAGCATATTACTCTGTAAAACAGGAATTAAAAATTGTGTATGTGTATGTGCATGCACATGTGCCTGTCTTCAAATTACACATCAACAATTAAAAAGAGGCTTATGTTCAGTAAGCTAAACACCAATATATTTTTGTAACACTTAAAGGAACATTAATACTTGCCCTACTCTTATTGACTTACCAAATAGTATGAGTTTTAGTCCAAATGCCAGCCCTTCCTAATGGATTACTTTCATCATCTGTTGACTCCCTTTCTTCTTCTGCATGCAAACTGAACTGTCTGACTGCTTGATAAACTGTCATGTTGTATGGCAGCAGATGATCTCCAATGTAGAATTGAAGCCTGTGCCTCACATTCCCTGAATTCAAGAATTGAGCAGCCTACACAGAGAAGGAGGGAATAAAAACTGAGTTAACAGGAACCCTTCAAATTTCAATGCAGAGAGATTAAAACTGAGCAGCACCTCACCAAAGATTCATCTATCTCCTCATCTGACCCATCATCATCACTGTCTTCATCATCTTCTCGGACTCTGCCATAGCCTAAAACAGACAACACAGTGATAAAATATTACTACCTTTAGGATAAAGTATGCTTGTGAAATATTTACAGAGGGTGAAAATAAACACTTTAGTTCCAGACAGAAAAAGTCAGTACCTAAGAACAGCTCTGAATGAATTGTACCAATAGCATAGCTCAGTATACATGCAGTATTAATAGCATCACAAATACAAACCAACAAAATAAAATCCAACACAAAAGTATTCTGCACTGACACACTACCGTCATTTAAATGGGGAAAAAAATCATAAGAAAAAACCCAACAACCACCTCAACTTGTTTTATATTCCCTCTCCACCAGTGAAAGGAGAGAGAGAGAGAGAGAGAGAACAATGCATGAACTCGAGAAATGAGCACATAATGCTAAACTGGAGTTTAATTATATATCCAAATGAGGCCAATGAATATTTCAAGTACAACATGGTTTCTAAGAACCTCCAAAATCCTATAAAATTTTCTCCTTTCTTTCCCTGAATAGTCAAGCCATCTATACCACTCTGCTTGCAAATTAGATATTTAGATTAGAACAGATTACCAGATCTACTGCTATTAGAAAAATATTGATAGGAAACTTTTACTATACATGCACAGGTATTTTATACTATTAACAACTTTAGGATAAGGAGGATGATTACTTGTATAGTGATTTGTGTGTAGTGCAACAGGATATTCCCAATTTGAAGCAATTCAAACAAATGCACAGAGTGATATCAACAGCTGTTCCTGTTTGATTGTTCTCTCCTCCCCAACCCCAGAGAACAGCAGCAATGGTAACAGGACTGGCAGCAGACCATGGAAATTGGGAGTGAAGAATCTGATGCTAGCCTGCCAATAATTAATTAATAAATCCTAACCCAGGATCATCTTCCAAGAAAATGAAGATCATGTTCTGTTAAAACTACTTATTATTAAGCAGAAAAGGATATTAAACAGAAAGGATTTTTGCTTGTACAGTGTGCCTGCAAGATCATGCGGAAGGAGAGCCCAGGCACTTTTAATGGTGTGCATGCCCGTGGCATAGAAAACAACAGGACTTGAGGTCCTGCATTTTTTCCCTTACATGGGGGGTGGGTCCGGAACGGATCCCCCGCATATACGAAGGGTGCACTGTAATGCTATTTCACCAGGTTAGCTGGCAACATATGTTGTTGTTGTGTGCCTTCAAGTCATTTATGACTTATGGCTATCCTATAATAGGGTTTTATTGGCAAGATTTGTTCAGAGGAGGTTTGCCATTGCCTTTCCCTGAGGTTGACAGCATGTGACTTGCCCAAGGGCACCAGTGGGTTTCCACTGTATTCCTGTTCTCCAGAGTTGTAGTCCAACACCCAAACCATTACACCACACTGGTTCCATTAGTAATATATACCAGTTGTTTATAAACCAGCAAATATAGGAATTCATGTTCAACATCTGAACCAGACAGGGCAGACATCACTTTCAACTCACACCACTGAACTGGTGCATATATATTAGAATGTGGAACTACTAGAATAAGATATTTCTAAGATATAGACTCAGTATATTGAAATTCTATGCAATGTACTGAACTGGATTTTATTTATAAATCATTATATTTAAGATAAGAAGCTCTTAATGAAGTGTTCCGTAAAACAAACAGTTGTATAGCAGGAATCATATGTATAAAATAATAATGCAAATATAAAGCTATCAGCACACTTTACAAGAAAAAAGTACCTCTAACTACAAGATATCGTTCAATGGCTTGTACCAACGCCAGGGGATCTATCTTCACAGGTCCACCTTTCCACTGTTTCACATTAGCACAGTCTGGATGTCTTTGCAACTGGCATTTTAACTGATGGGTGTTGAAAAATTTTAAAGCTTGGGATCCTCTGTTAAGAGAAAAACTCAAGATAATTTATGAAAAAACGTTGCTACAGTTATTCTATTTTCAGTTGTATATAATCAATACATTGCAGTAACTGAAATAGGTTTTATCTTTTGTATTTGCTTTACATACTAAATTGTTACAAATGCATGCATTTTAGAGTCTAAATGTCACCATGTAATGTCACAGATTGAAATCATGTCAAAATTATTACAGTAGTTGTTGTTCAGGGCAGTTTAGTTGATCAAAGTGGTAATCCTTTGCATATCTACCTTGGATAAACTACACTGAACACAGTAAGTCTCATTTACAAGTAAAAGTGGAGAGGAATGCACATAATAATGTCAATGAAAATGAAGTAAATTACATGTTGCACAACTCCATTGTGTCTCTCACTATAGATGTTTGATGCTGTGTGCATGCGTGTCTATAAGATACTAACCTGCTACTACCTCAAAGGATTCCATTTATTTTGTTCAAATTACAGAAGGGCTCTATTTCTGTCATAATCATATCTGCATCAATTTCATTAATATAGTGTGAAAGCAACACAGTTTTCCATTGCCTCAGAGATGTGCAGATGAAGTCAAAGAATACAGGATCAAACTTTTCAACACAAACAACACCCACAATTTATTTAAAAATCAGCATTTCTCAATAATTAGCAGCGTACATTCTTTTCTTACTGAGACATCCAAAGGAATCACAGTGCATACAGTCTCAAATATTCTATGTCCCCAAAACATAACAAACATTTTTCATATTAAACCTCAAGAACAGCATTTGTTTTAGTTAGTAGGGAATAAATATACTGTACAATTTCTTACACAAATACAGGGGCAGTCTGAAGGGAGAAAAATCAGAAACACTCTTACTATGTTTTTATATACTTTTACTCCAGACTTTTGGTCTGATATTTAAGTGGGAGAGGGCCCACATGTGTTTCCCTCACATTCTGTATAGAGTTTCATAGATCAATTGAGAAAATAAAATGTATATGAATAAAGCAGCCATTAAAAGGATGTCTTGGTTTAAAAGCTAATTTGTCAAGAATGGACATTGGCTGAATTATGTATATTAATATTAAGAAAAAACTATTCCAGGACAGCAGTCCTATATTATGGATTTCCTCTAGTGAGCAGGGAGTGAAGAGGCATATCCAGGGGTAGCCATGTTGGCCGTAAAGCAAAATACAGTAGCATCCAAAATCCACAAAATAGTGACACCTTTATTCGGCCAACCAAAATGCACATTATACGTGTTGTAAGCTTGGTTGGCCCAATAAAGGTATCACTGTTTTGTAGATTAGGGAGTTGGAGGGCAGATTAGTCAGAATTCCAGCATGTCAGCTTTATGAAAAGCTTCACATCCAGACCTTAGGACTACTTTTCCAACTACAATTCCCTGGATCCCACTTTACCAAGCTCTATTCACTTCTAATCCACTATCCAAAGAATGATTTAATTTTTGGAATAATACAAAGGGTAGGGGGAGATATTTGATTTTGCAAAACAACGATGTTATATGACATTATAATAATATATTTACTGATTTGCTTGAATTGATTAATGTACTAAAGCTGTAATAAAAATTTCACACAAATTTTATTAGCTTTGCTCTCAGGATATAAAATAAAATTCTATTTTTATAAGGCAATCACATTTTATCTTCAATGGCTGTAAAACGTTTAACAGACTAACAGCAAGAGACGTCAGGATTGCTAGTGAAAAGCATCCCAACTATCCACATTTCTCGATGCCAAGATTATTCTAGAGAAAATCTGGAACTGCTCCCTAGATCCAAAACCCAAACCTCCAATCATAAATAAAGATGCCTAGTAGCATTAAAATTATTGAGTTTGTGCAGATATGACTTCAGCTTGAGTTGTTCTTCTGTTCCTAACTGCTTTAAATTTTATTGATAGTTTAAGTATATTTTAACTTTTGTATAATGTTCCAGAGTACCATCACTGCAAAAAGTTTTAACCTCAAGGCCATATTCAATTAGCTAAACTCCTCAAATCCACCAGGAGTGGGTGGGACAGGACTGGAGGATCCTCTGGAGTATATATCCTCATGTTGTGAGTAGAACTCTACAGATGTTATTGCACATAAACAGTATTTGGAAACTAAAAGTCTGTAGTACAACTTTGACATAAAATAACTGAAAATGCTTATACCAATTATATGCTGACATGAAAGTATGAGGAGTTTTTATTAGCTTAGAAATACCTACTTACGCCATTACAGAATTTAACAGAAGCAAAGTACTATTTTAATAACATTTTCTGCACTGCTATGGCTATGGTGAACTGTACATTGGAAAGTAAATATAACCTAGTGGGCTATTTTAGTTGCAAAAAACCTCAACGTACTATGAACATTCAGGAAATGTATGGGTTTACCTGAGCATTAATCCTTACCTGCTTCCTGTTCCATTTCCACTTGGAAAGTCATGGACTTTAACTGGGAATTGCTCCATTTGACTAAGACAGTTATTCATTTTGTGGACCAATGCCAACAAAGGTGCATTTTCTAATGGCTCTAATCTTCCAAGGGGTTCTTCTCCAGGAAGCTGAAATAAGTTGTATTTCATCATTCAGAAGTTAAAATGCTTTGCCAAGGGATCATTTAGGAATTCTATGAACAAATATTGACAAACACAAGCCGAGTATGCTCTAGTTTCACTTCCTGCAATCTGATGTCTTCCAGATATGCTACAAGTCTCAACATTCTAAGTCATCAAATCCATTACCTTTGCTGGCTAGGTTTGATGGAGTTGTAGTCCAAAATAACAAGAGGGCACCAGATTGTGGAAAGCTGCTATAAATGCTCAGGGGAATGCCCAACAGAGATATTTCACTAGGAGTACTGTAGCAGTATGACAAAAAACCACTTTTACAAACATATTTCTGTTTAAACCTGAGTAAAGTTTGCACGTAACAAAACCATTATGGCAGCTAATTTTTCACTGTGTCATATTTATCTTCAAAGTATGCTGCAGTAATTTGCCTGTGAAGCTCTGGGGAAAGGAGAAAGCCATAGCTAGTTTCTGGTCAGTTATGCCTTTAATACTACCTCCGCTAGATTCTTCACAAAGTAAATAATGATATCAGAATATAAATAAAGTGAAGGAAACAAAAATTGCATTATCCCTACAAAACTGGAGCTATGAATACTTACAGGAGAAGAGAAAAACACATGAAGGAATCTTTTCAATCTGACATCCCTGCTCACAGCATCTTTTTCACTATTAGACGTCAAGTAAAGCAGCAGTTGTTTCATGAACCCACTATGCTGGATCTCAAACGAAGAGACATCAGACTCAGAGACTATACTACGGATTTCTAGAAGGCACTCAACTCCACCATCCACCTGAAATAAAGCAAAGCAAAGCAGCTTATTTATATACCGCTTCATATCGCACTATGGGATGTCTAAGCGGTTTACAATTGTGAGCTGATTGCCCCCCAACAAGCTGGGTACTCATTTTAGCGACCTCGGAAGGATGCAGGCCTGAGTCGAGCCTCAGCCCTGGCTGGTATTGAACTCGCAACCTTGTGGTCTATGAGTGAGTGGCTGCAGTGGCTGCAGTACAGGCATTTAACCACTGCGCCACCAGGGCTGATGCTGTATGAGAAATAAGAATCAGTAGTCCAGGAACACATGTAGAAAAATCATGATACAAAACAAAAACAAAATATAGTATCCAATGGGGTTTGATTCCAGGACCCCCTGGGGATACCAAAATCCACAGATGTTCAAATCCCATGAATACAATGGCATAGTAAAATGATATCCCTTATATAAAGTAGCAAAATCAAGGGTTTCTTTTTGTGACTTATATTTTTTTAAAAATATATGTTCAAGCTGTGGATGCTTGAATCCGTGAATAAAGAATCCACTGATAGGAAAGGCTGACAATGCATACCCTTGATTTTGGCGTATGCTCTCCACTAAACTGAATTTTATACAAGATAATCAAATTTGCACCAAAGAACCAATTCTGAAGCACAGTTACATGACAGCATACTCATGCAGTGCACTACATGCAAACAGAATACCTACTGTGAATATGAAATCCATTTCTCATATCTTTTCATTCAACTCCCACTTCACCTGAGTTATGAGATCATCTGGTTTTACTATGTACATATGTCCGTGTGGCATTACATCTATGCTAAGGACTGTAGCCTAATTTTCATACAGTTTACCATCTTTAAGTGACGTTATTTGAAATTTACTGGTTCACTTGAGTTACAAGATTATTTGTAAGAAAAAGGCAGTGTAGTTTTAACTGTGTCCTAACTCAATAGTTGTTTACAAATAATGTTTGAAGACTGTGTCAACAAACTATTGTATCCTTTCATACAGTCAGTGTAACAGCGAACAGGAGAGTGCACTACAGTCACTACTTCAAAATTATCAACTGTAAAAACAGGTTCCCTTTGAAGCTTAGGAGCTTAGTTATAATAAACATTTTTATTAAAATATAAGAAAAGAAGAAACTTGCAACATTTACTTACACATTTTTAGCTGTAATTAACTCAATTTCCATTTCTCTTAAATCCCAAAACAATTTAAAACTATATCCTAACCTGAAGGTTGAGTTGTTCAGTTGCAGCACAAAGTCTCTGTAGCACATTTAGTGCAGGGTTACTTCCATCCATGTTCTCAGAGCTAAAATAACGCTCTACAAATTTGTGGGCTTGCTCTTTAATCCAACCCTTAATTTTCTCTCTAGAAGAAATGCACAGTTAATAAATGAAGCACCCAACATCTTTGTATATGCACAACTGCCATATACAACCTTTGAATGATAATAACAAAGAAGATTTATAACATTTGACAGGTAGTTCAACCCGAGCAGTTAGATTTCTCTTTCCACAATAGCCACAACAATCCCTTTTCAGGTCAACCGACTTCCTCACAAACTTTTTACTACCTTCAACCCTGTAACTAATATAATTTTCCTCTCCCTCATATTCTCTTCATCACTTTCTATCTTACTATAATTTCATCAGTTTCTCCTCTGCTTTTCACATATGTGCCTGCAATTCCTTATTAACAAGTCAAGAGGGTATCAACAAACTAGCATGTGTCTAAAGGGAAACAATGAATATAACACAGGATCTGCAAAACAGCCCCTAAGAGGAAAGGCTATGGGACTTAAGTATGTTTAGCCTGGTAGAGATTAAGAGATTATATGACAGGTATCTCCAAATGTTTAAAAGAATGTGGAAGGTAAAACATGTTTCTTTTCTGTTGTTCCAGATAGCAAGACTTGAACCAACGAATTCAAGTCTTTCTTGATGCAAGAGCTCTCAGAAGGCTTTCCTTTGTTGGAGGTTTTTAAACAGATGTGGCATGACCATGTCTCAGGGAATGTTTATAGCTGTGGACTAGATACTTCCAGCTGTACAACTGTATGCTTTTACAATTAATCAAATTGACTACATGGCCCACTCTGCTCAAACTAGGAACTCTTTTTTCTCCTGTCTCATCAATAAACCTTCAAGCTTAGCTGCCATGAAAAAAGTCCAAATATTTGTGTCAAAAGATTTGCACACTTTAAGAATTCAATTCAGTATAGCTTGGTTTATATTTGATCATACCTGTTGTTGGATATTGTGTCTTTTGAGGCAGCCCTTGCCAGACCACTCACACCAGCTGTACGTGCTGGTTCAATATTGTTGCTATTGGACTGTGTGCTTAATCTTCCCCATGTTTTAGGATTCAAACTTGCCAAGAAAGAAGATTTAGGTGATTGAGTAGCTGTAGGGCTTTTAGCTTTTGGAAAAAGGATAGAGAACAAAATCAGAATAATTGAAAATTGGTGAATGCTGGTTTTCATTTCTCTCTCTCATTAGGGTGGTTCCAATTAAAATACAAAACACATTCCTTCCCTATCCCTAGTCTCAAATTTATCATTCAGAGTTGAAATTGATTGACATTCATATTCTGATACTGTTATCATATGTATGCTTTGTTATAAACAATTATAGCTCTAAATTACAGAATGAGCCAGTGTGGCATGGTGGCTTGAACACTGAAGTACAACTAGAGATCAGGGTTCGATTCCCTGCTCGGTCATGAAAACACACTGGCTGACCTTGGGCGCGTCACACATCTCAGCCCCCCTTCAAAAAAAAAAAAAAAAAAAAAAAAAAAAACAGCCTTAGGGTTGCAATAAGTCAGAAATGACTAGAAGGCACACAACAATTACTGAATAAATGTCATAGCATGTCATGAATCTTCAAAGTGATTTTAAAAAACTAGGACCCTTAGAGGTTGTGTGTTATTTATATAACAATCTTAAAGCTGCCACCTAACTTCTATTTCATCATCTTGGTAACACCTAATCAGCATGTATATGTATACAATGTAGGACCCTGGCCCAATTTGTTAAAAACATTTAATCCTGCCATTATAACACTATGGCCACATTAATATACATACATGTGAGTGTGTGCAACCTTCAAACTGCCTGTCAATTTATGGTGATCCTATGAATTTCACAGGGTTTTCTTAGGAATACTCTGAGGTGATTTTGCCAGTTCCTTCCTCTGAAATATAGCCTAAAGTATTTCAGATCCTGTTTGATCTTAGAAGCTAAGTAGGTACAGCTCTGGTTACTACTTGAATGGGAAACTGTCAATGATTCCCAGGTGCTGTAGGCTATATTTCAGAGGAAGGAACTGGCAAAACTACCCCTGAGCATTTCTTGCCTAAGAAAACCCAGTGAAATTCATGGACTCACTGTAAGTCAACAAGCCACTAGTATTTACCAACCAGAGCTGACCCAACTTAGCTTTTAAGATCACACAGGATCTGGTGCCTTTAGGGTATCTAGGTCATCTTACATACATACATTCTTACATTTATATCACACCCTCTTATCTAAAGAGTTTAAGGTGGTGTACAATAAAATGTTAAATTAGAATTCTAGAAAATTCTAACTTATTGTAAGGATGCTGGTCCATGAAGCCTGTTTGCTCACAATTTACAATTCCCTATAGTTAGATAAATTAGGGAAGAGATTTTTTTTTCTTAGCATGTTTTGTAACAGGCTAGGTTGCTTTTTAGATTGCTGTTTGGCTCATTTAAGCTTTTGGAGATGTAGAGATGTATTGCAGAGTAACATGTTATGCAAAAAAATATGCATGTTTGCTCTGGAAAGGAATCCAGCCTAAGTATAAACAAAGATAAGATGAAAGTGATAGGCCTATAATAATGACAAAGCTGACAGTACAAGGTTACTGGCCTAATGCCAGCAAAAAAAAAACAACCCTTTGTACCTGTATACAAGAAAAGGAGACACTAGTAGGTTGAGAGAGAAAATAAACCTCAATATGTACACTGGCTGAAACAGGTAGAATAGTAATGAAACTTAACCTCAGATCCTTCTTTTGACTGGAGCTGAAGAGGGTATAAAACAGAAGCCTTCTGAGAAACAAAGCACCAAAGTTTGCTCTCAGCAAAGCTGGTCCACCTTTACTGCTGCTGACAAGTAACTCCTACAAGTGGCATGATACTGCATCCTTGATGAAGCTTGTTATTTAGTACCCAAGCCAAATGACAGTGTATAAATAAGGTTAAACTGACACACTAGGGTCTGAAACACACTGCAGGAATAATCCAGTTTGAGACTGCTTTAACTGCCCTGGTTTAATGCTATGGAATTCTGGGAATTGTAATGTTGTGAGACATTTAGGCTTCTCTGTCAGAGAGCTCTGGGGCCACGATAAATTACAATTTCCATGATTCCCTAGCACTGAGCCAGACCAGTAAAAGCAGTCTCAAACTGGATTATTTCTGCAGAGTGTTTTGGACCTAGGAAAGAGGGTACACATAATTTGTTACATTAATTTTGTTACATACAATCCTCCTCCCATACAATCCTCCCCGCGCTCTCCGGTCCTCTGGAAGGAATCTGCTGCAGCCTCAAAAATCGAGGCTTGCGGCTACCTCCCAGAGGGCTTTTTCAGTTATCACTCCCAAGCTCTAGAACGGCCTGCCGGATGAGATCCGTCAGTTAACATCATTAGACAGCTTTAAAAGAGCTGTCAAGACGGATCTCTTCCGGCAGGCCTTTCCAGACTAATTGTCCCGGCCTCAGGTTCCCCCATCGCGGTGATCTTCGCGTGGCCCCATCTCAATGGATGAAGATCATTGCCGCTGGTTAAGCTGTGCCTTGTTATTTTTTTTTCCTTTTAAATGTGTTTTTAAATTTTATATTGTTGGATTTATTGTTTTAATCTTTTTTTGATTTAATGCTGTTTTAAGGGGGGGAGGGATTGTTTTGGATATTATGTATTTTTAATTGTTGTAAGCCGCCCTGATTGGGTTCCCAAAGGGCGGGATAGAAATAAATTTTATTTATTTTTATTTATTTTAATTCTAATAGAGTTGGAAAATTGTGCCCAGACTGATTCAAGGTCTCTGTAAACTGTGCCGATGAAAACAGCATGTTTATCTGCGCTGTGTAACCAGAACATAACTTAATATAAAAGCTGCAAAATATTTTCCTGTTAATTTCCTGATACACCAAAGTTTAAGAATACTTAAGGGAAAACAGATGTTTGCCTGACTATTGGACAGGACTGAGTTTTGCAACTTTGGGAGCTTAGGTGACCAGCATGGCAATTCCTAGAAAGTCTGAACAGATTCAGACCAATAGGTATAAGGCAAAGAACCTTCAATCTTCTACAAGATGTAGGGGCGGATGAACCATTCCTGTGTCAGTTTTCTGAAATGGAAAACCTAGCTTGTGATTTCTTTACAAACCAGATTGACAAGATAGAATTTACTGTTTGTTCATAAACCCCAGCTTATTTGGGAGCAGCAATCCAGAATCTAGTTTGTACATGCCAAACAAACCATTCCCAGTTTTTAGTGTCCATGGTAGTAGGGAAGAGCAAAATAGGAGCCGATGGAGCTACGGCACAATAAACCAGGAATCTCCAGAAACTTGATTTAAAGTTCTCACATATTTCTTTAGGTTTCTTATACTTTTTAACATAAATATTCAGAAACAATGGCCTAAACACAATTGTTGGTTCCCAATAGTGTAGAGTCAATGGAATTTATATAAATGTTGACCTATAAAGTCCCAATGAATTCAATGAGTCTACTCTAGTTAGGACAAACAATGGGCTGTAGGCCACTTGCAACAAAATGGTATCATTATGTAAAATAAAAGTAAAATGAAAGGAGTTTTGGATTATGTGTTTTAACTTTTGAATGTTTTTAATCTTAATTTTTACTGTTTTAACTGGATTATTTTAATTGTCATTTTAAAAATTGTTTTTAAAGTGTTTTTATTTTGTGAGCCACCTTGAGTCCCTTTCTGGCAGAAAGGCAGCATAAAAATGAAATAAATAAAATAAAAATAAATGTTATTGACATACTGGTTATGCACTTTGAAAACAAGCTTACCTTGATTGTCTACTTTGTCATCATCTCTGGGAGGTGAATACTTTGGCCGTCTGGGCCCACGTTTTGGCAATCTTTTTCTCTTCAGAACATCACTTAATCGACTATCAAATTAATAAAACATTTATTTCTTATCAGCCAGATCACTGCTCTGATGCATTTCAACAAACTCTAAGTATTGCTTTTAAAGAAATCTGATTTTTAAAAAAAATTTCATTTGCTACAAGGCTGCCAGTGGCCATGTAGTCCTAAAGTACTTCAGTGCCTTAAATACATCTGTTAGTTCCAACTAGGTGTTTCTTAAATCAATGGAAACTTGGTAAGCCAAACCTATGAAGCTTCCAGTGATTCATTGTGCTTATGGGAACTAATAGCTGGACTTAAGCCTATGTAATATAATGATTTAAACAGCAACTCTTAGCAAAGTTTAATTAGGGCAAAGCAACTGTTTTTTAATAAATTTATTGAAAATTATTATTTGAGAATGTATTAGCAATTAAATATTTCTAAGCTCACAAAAACTGTAAACTACATTGTATTTGAGTTTCATTAATGAGTTCTTAAATGCAAGAATCTTTTAATTTTTTTAGTAGATTTCTTATGCTTGGCTCAGTGTTCACAATGCAGCCCATATAGTTTGCAAAAGCTGCTGTTTAGCTACTACAATCTGTGACTGATGCAAACTGTCAAACAGAACAAATTGTCAAGAGCACGCTCATTAACAAACTAACTACTACCAGTTCTTTTCATTCTGTACAGCGGAAATAGACAATAGAACCTATTTATGGTTGGGAGAAAATCCCAAATGCTACCAACAATCCTAACTAATACTCCTGTTGACAACTTCTCTATGCATAGAAAATGCACCTACACAACATATTTTTTAAAAAATTAATATGTATACTAGTCCTATTCATGTATTCCATAAAAGGATAAATGTAGCATGCAAGGAAGGTAATATGCTTGTCCATCTCTTCGTCATCACTTTGCTGATGTGAAAATGAATTAGAATTATTGAAGCTCTAGTATATATGGAGGCTCTCCATGAGAATCTGAACCCTAATTTTCCATGGTTCTAACTATAGAAAGGGCTTCAATGGACTGAAGTCTCTTCTCAACAGACTCATTATTTTTGCATAAGAAAAACCACAACAGAAGGTACAGGGCTAGTGTACACTTTTCCTTATATGTTCAGTTAAATGTTTAGTTAAATCTTTTCACAGAATGCCTGAACAATACTATTAAAGAAATCGTTCCATTGTTGGATCATAATTTGTAACAGATTGATCAACATTTGCTTCTGAGACCAAGAAAAGCACACTCACCCCTGTGGACTTAAATCCAGAGAGTCTTCCCTGCTATGCTGTAAGCTCGGAGAGCCTAAATCTGCTGCTGCATTGCTAGCAGCAGTGGCTGTTCCAGTGCTTATTGTTGTTGTAGCACTCAGGGTTCCTGAACCATTAGTGCATGCTTTTGGGGGACTTGTCAGCAAAGTTTCTGATTCAGCAAGATTTTTCACCTGATGCATCACACCTGGAGAAAAGAAGGAAAGAAAGGAGAAAAAAGTAAAAAAAAAAATAACTTCAGGTGGCAGATACTCTACTCTCAAAAGACACAATCCATTGATTGCTCCCTCTACAGCCTCCTATGCACCCCACAACCTACACTAGAAGGTTGGGATACTCTCCAAAGCAAGTATTTAGACATGAGATCTGATGCAGAAGTCCTAATGCTAGTATGAACAAGACTGGATCTAACCCATCGTAACTTACAAAGACTGTTCAAGACATACAACTAATCAATAGAGGGCCATTGTGTAAACAAAATGTGGACTAGATCAGCTTTTGGTGTGGCCTAACATGATTGTTCTTATGTATACTTTAATATGAGGCATAATCCTATCCACGTCTAGATGACTGCTAGATTTACGAATTTGGTAGTATGAAGAGTTATTTTCACTGGATGAAACAGTGTTAAGGGAGGCATAGGAAGATTTCATAGTATACTGAAATTAAATCATAGTTTTAGATTTTGGATAGCTATAAAGACCATAAAGATTGAGTATCCTTTATTTGGAAAAAAGATATCTCATTATGCATATGCAAATATTCCAAAATCTGAAAAATTCAAAACAGTTATGCCCCAAGCATATTGGGTAAGGGAGAGTCAACCTGTATTTCAAGATTAGAAATGACTTCTGGGCACTCATTTTGCAAAAAGGCCCTTCTCAGATCTAAATCAGCCAGAACACCAAAAAAGTGACACAAACACCATGTGGGGACATTTTTAGTTGTTTTAAGTTAAATTAAATGGGGAAGAGACTGCAGCACTCTGAGATCTGGTTTGGGACATATGCAGTCTCTACACCTTATGTCAGGGGTAGGCAACCTTTCCCCTTTAAGGGCCGAGGGACTTCAGCTCCCAGAAGCCTCAGCCATGTTGGCCAATAGTTCCATGTTGGCCAATAGCTCATGGGATTCTGGGAGCTGAAGTCCCTCGGCCCTTAAAGGGGAAAGGTTGCCTACCCCTGCCTTATGTAGTTGTCCACCCCTGTGTTATAGCATCATGGTATCTAAACCAAAAGTATTTGTAAGCGCAACAAGAAATTAGAAGACTTATAAACTGAAACACTGCATCATGCAAAAACAAGTTTCCAGAGTTCTATATCTCATAGTGATATTTCACTATACATCAACATACAAGTGAACATATGTCAGAGTCCTACTATCAAAGACTATATCAGGGGTAGGCAACCTTTCCCCTTTAAGGGCCGAGGGACTTCAGCTCCCAGAAGCCTCAGCCATGTTGGCCAATAGTTCCATGTTGGCCAATAGCTCCTGGGATTCTGGGAGCTGAAGTCCCTCGGCCCTTAAATGGGAAAGGTTGCCTACCCCTGGACTATATCAAACAGAAAATAAACATTACCTTCTCTCCTGAAGTAAACACTAAAAATGTCAGGTAACTTTTGCATTAAGATCTCGGCCATCTGAAGAGCACCAACAACTATCTTAAGATCTTGACTTGACAACATGGAGGCAATATGACTGCAACAGAAAAATACAGGTTATTTTGGCAAACTGTTTAGCAAAATTAAAGCTATATCTATATATGATTTGCAGATGCAATTGAAAACATCTTCAATAGGGCACAGTATAAAAAATAAGCATGTTAATGCTCATGGCACTGTTAGGTCCTTTTCACTACACTACATGGTGGCATCCTGAATTTAGCCATTTGAGATACAGAAGAGTAGGCTGCCTCCAAGATACTTTGGCATTCAATAGCATTGTCAGGCTTGTTTTTTCTAGGGTCCACAGGCAATCCCAGTGTCTTCCAAGAGGCACTTGAGAACTATCTGCCCAAGGGGTCATGCTTGGGGTTTGCCACTGTAAGTCATCCTTCCACTTGCACATATTAATAATTACATATTATGTATTATTATGTAATGAATAATACAGTAGTCCCTCCAAATTTGTGACCTTGAGATTTACGGTTTCAATTATTCACAATTTCAAGGCCTCCACCCACCCCCCAAAACCCCTTTCCTGTGCCCCTCCCTCCCCTGAAAAGCTTCAGAGAAGCATCTCCGAAGCTTCTCAGGGGTGGAGGGGAGGGGACAGAGGAAGTGAACACTCCTTTTCCCTGGATCCCTCCTACCCCTGAAAGCCTTGGGAGCCGAAGCCTTTCAGGGATGGGAGGGGTTGGGGAATGGAGCGCTTGTCTGCATTTTTTTATTTAAACAAATATAATAGCTATGCTATTGATAACCAGATCTCTTAAGCGATAACTTTCACTAAGACTCTAACTTTACTCAAAATGAACTTCTAAATTCAGAATCATACTCTTCCACAGTATCATTCACAGTGAGTTTTATATAAAAATGTTTATTAACAATCACCTTGATACTGCATGATTTTTCAGCACATCTTTCAGAAGTTCAGCATCAGCAAAATAAATTATCCTAAGAATTGCTCTAAGGCACTTGTGTCTGACAGCAGGTCCAGCTGAAGAACTGTATACTTCATAGAGAACACCAAATAAGGTTTTAATGAAAGATTTAGCCAGTTCTGGATCTTCTTTCATCAACTGTGCTCGAGCATCATCCTTCTTTGATTCTGGATGTCCACCTATAGCAGAACAGTTGAATATCAAGAACATTTCAAATGTTTAAGACATTTTTACATTGGCTTCATCATGTACAGCCCTCAGGGTAGTTTACCAAGGAAGATAAAGCACATAATGGTATAAACTGACAAGCAACAACATTGACAAAAACTTTCAAATAACCCAAGCATGTATTTGTTTATTTAGAGTATTTATACCCTGTTCTTCAGCCACAAAGGCTCTCAGAGCAGCTAACAGATTGCTAATTTGACAGTTCCCTGCCCTCAATCTGTAAAGACATGACACAAAAGGATAAGGGAATGGCAGTGGGGAAGGGGATCAAATCCAGCAGTTTTGCTTACAAACTGAAATTGTTACAGATCCATTCTACTTTTTCAGATTTAAGTTTATATATGTGAAGCTACCTATACAATCTGTTGGAAAGCTTTAAAAAATTTTTTAGTTTAGACAAACATATAAAAGAGACAATAATCACAGGGCCAAATACTCTGGTTAGATAAAACTAGAGTAGGTGCATTGAGTAAATGAGTCTATTCAAGTTGGGAGTAATGACTGGATTCAGCCTGTACACTTCTTTGTCTTATACAAGTTCATTGAATACAGACTAACAAACTCTCCACCTTGCTGCAGAACTGTGCTCCTTTGCTCCATACTGAACTGTTTCACCTTAAATTTGAGGTTTACATGAGTGAATTGATGGGCAGAGAAATGAGGGCATTGCTCCTCCTATAAATCCCACCCATTGCAGTTGACGATTTAGAAATATAGTTTAGGCATTCAAAAGAAAGAAAGTATTGAGAGAATCCTGCAAAACCCCACCACTAACACTTAGAAAAAATAGTACATGTTCAGAAAACCTTTCCATGCATGTAGTTTGGATGCTGTAGGATTCACCTTTGGTGCATCTACAGCTGTGTGAGAAAACATACTGTGTGAGAGTAATGCACTTGAAGGAATTTGGACTGTTTCTCTGTAGATTTGCAGATAACATATGGCACATTAGACTTTACTAAAATTTCAGATCATTATGCACAATATTATGCAAAATACTGATTTACTTCTTAGTCAATGTCATTGAGTTTGCAAAGCTATTTTGCAAAGCATGTGGGAAATATTGTATTTTAAATTGATCTTTTTTGAAAACTTCACAACATACTTTCTAATTAAAATGCATTAATCAGATGATATTTTTTTCATTATGTAGAAAAACCTTTCCCCACAAAACCCTCTTTTATAGTGACCTGATGCCCAAACCCTTCTGCCCCTCCAATTTTTGTCTCTTTCTCCTCTCATGAAAATTCTCCCCCCACACCTGTGGAATTATACCATCTTAATGTCAAAAGTGAGTGGGATATTAATAGACTAGCACAGACCACACTATAACTGAGGAAGCCACTAAGTATCAGAATTGTATCAGAGACAGACAGAAAACTTTCAGCTACGTCCAGACTATGTTAGTTGAACTTGAGTCCCACAGATTTCAGTGGAAACAGGGCCATTATTAATTTGCCCAATTGATTTCACTGTGACCTAAGTGCAATTGACCAAAATTTAATTCTTTATTTGACTGACAGATAAAGATAGAGCGAGAGAAAGAAGGTAAATGGATACAGATAAGCGAGAGGACATGTATGCGCACGCACACACGCGCGCACACACAAAATGTTCACTCTACAGAGGCCATAAGGAAAGGTAAATATGTATTAGGGCAAGGGAGATGAGCCTGTATAACAGGTGTGTTGTAGCCCTTACACAGCAGATTGGTCAACTTTGTTCTTTCCTCAGCCTCCCTGGTTGGGAAAGGCATTGAGGAAGAGAGGCAGTTTTGGACATAACCAGTGTCTAGAAGAGCCCTTTCACCCATTATTTGCCATCCTAGTTAGGAAAACATGTGGTTATCAAAACCAGTGCATCTTTTGACTAGTGCATGAAGGAGCATGGGAAAAGGCAAAAGTGACATCAGGAAGTCTGCTCTGGAGAGCCTTGACCCCAGTGTTATCCAGTCCTCTAGTAATGTGTCGATACAACAGACAAGAAGACATGTGACTCAAAATCTGAATGCCTTCCTAAAGACAGATACAAGAAATTACAAAAATTAACACAGAAAGTACGCCTTAGTGACAACAGGCAAAGCTGGAAATGAATTTAAAAACAGTACTTACTAGTATTGGTATTGGCTAAAGGATTAGGTTTTCTCTGAATGGCACGTGCTGTTCCAGTATCCTCATTGATCTGCTGCATAGAATTAAAGTCAATTGTATAAACACGCCCCAGCGTAGACAGACTTATTTCATCTTCACCAACCTGATGAGCTGCCTAAGGACAAATATACAAAGCTTAAATAGAGTTACAGAGTGATTTAGAATATTCTCCTCTTTCCTCTACCCAGTAGCGAATGTTTGATCTTATATAAATGAAAATACCAATGACGATTATTTGAGTAAGAAAAAGGACCCACCAACTTTTATGACAGTTCAATAATTATCAGAATTAATCTCTATTAGAGCTTACCCTTAAGAGAGGCTTCATAGTTACATTTATTAGTACTTGTCAAGGTTACACATTTATGAAAGTAGCTGTTAAGTGATACATAAAACCAATGTAAAATGCAGATATTTAAGAATATACAGAAATTAATACCTCAATTATCCGGCTATCAATTCTGTTATAAGGATGCCAGAGGCCTCTATCATCTCGCCATTGCCATATTGCACCATCTGTATTTTGTGTGTTTCCTTTTTTTAGCATAGTGTCAACAGCAAAAATTCCTTCTTTAGGGAGACATGGCATCAATTCACTGAAAAGAACAAATCAACATTTTGCCAACAATACCAATGTCCATTTGGAAAATCTGCAAATGATTTCGTTTCAATGTACTATGAATTGAAATCCCAAATGAATTCTGAAAGCGAAACTTGCAGAAAACATACCAGATAAGTGAAGTAAGCTCATACAGTTCTTGAGGACTTCTTGGAACTAGGTCTATTTGTTCTTGACAACTTCCATTTGAAGCTCCACAGAGAAGAAAGTGAAGAGTTTCTGCAATATCTTTATATATTGAAAGAACAAAACACAATATTACTCTGCCATGTTCTATAGTTGGTGTTCTTAATAATGTCTCTTGGAACAGTTATTCCAAGAATAGCGAAATTTTTTGGTACTAGAATTAAGGTTGTATATCAGTGGTTCTCAGTGTGGAACGGGACCCTCAGGTGGGGTCATGAAAGTTGCTCAAAGAGGGGAGCGAGACTTGGACTCCCTGATCCCTCTTCCTCCTCCACTTCCAAGCGTTTTCATTTTTTCAAATGTACACATCCATTGAGTTAAATGTGGAATTTACTTAAAACTGTTCTAATTTGAACAATGCTATTTCCTTGCAAAATATTAAAATATGAATATACATGAATGTACAAATGAAAATACGCACATTAAATATTTTTATTCATTTAATACGTTGGGGGGCACAACATCCACATGTAGATGTAAAGGGGGGGCCTCAAAGGTAAAATGGTTTGAGTACCACTGGTCTACAGCATCAACAACTGGAAGCAAGAAGCTTCTATTCTTGATTATAGCATAGAGGATGTAGGGGGAAATATTCCAGCTGAAAAAAGTGAAACAATTTGTCTTGGAAAAGACATGGATTTTCAACAACTTTGACAACTGCTTAATTACAACAAAATAAACATATTATTAGTGCCAATGTCAGATAATTGCTTTCCAACCAATTTCATGAAATACATTTGCTGGTTTTTATTTCTCTGAAGAGGCAATTAGTATTTCCAATTGATGGCCCATATATAGATATCAACAGTTATGCAATTATGGAGACGAAAAGGTGTTGTACACGAACATCAAAATATGTTATAGTTGTAGATACTGCCATACCGTGCTAGGATATTCAAGATATATAGGCTGCAATGCTGAAAAGAGCAAAACTTTTTGATCAGACTCTGCATCAGTTGGAACAAGTGGAAAAACCAACAAGTGTAATTTATAAATGTTTGCTAGGAAGTATTCAATTTGGTGTCAATTAAGTTAGAACTGATTTGATAATACAACTGCCTTTTGCACATCACCCCCGAAAGCTGCCCCAACTATAATACCAAATATCTTTAGATTTAAAAGTATGCTTAATTCACTAAAAATGGGTGTTTGTGGGACACTGGATTCCTCTGCATCCTTTTAGAATAAATTGGCTGTGTCAGCTAAATGTAGGTTATATAATGTACATAATGCTTCCCTGTGGGAGATATGTGAGCAAGTCCACTGGTGTATTGCAACATTATTTTTTTAATGAGGAAATGCTTGATATTTGTACACATACTTAAACTATATTCCTTAAATTTGATGGACATTAAATGAACAATACTGCCCTAGAACAATACTACTGAGGCTAGCTGATGTGATGTTCTGACCATTTTTTTTAATGTTCCAGGAATCAAAACCCATATTTGTAATATTGATGACATCTCTTTCATTCTTTCTTGGAAGCTCTTCAATGACCAGGAGGTGACTGCTCGTGGACTAGCATCACCCTATGAACCACCACTTTGAGTAACACTGCTCTAAAAAACTGACACTCCAAAGTTGGAAAAATAAATATTAAACAATCCACCAGTGCTCAACGATCAGAAAACATTACTACTTTAGCTACACAATATTATGTATTTAACAGATCCCACATCTAAGTAATTTTTTATGGTGAACTTACTTATACACTTAATTTACAAGAATAATCTGTGTACTTCTGTTTCTCTTGTTTTTCCTTCTCCCCTTTTCTTTTTAAAAAACTTGTAGACCAGAGTATTTTCATAAAAATACAGCATCTGAGAGGCAAGAAGCTGGCGGCTTTGACCCAAAAAAGACGGGCAGATGGGATCAGCTTCCAACTACTCTGGGAGTGTGGCGTTTACACAATGCCTGCCCCCGGAGCACCTGGAAGCTGCCGTCCATTTGGGACTGCAGAGAAGGCGCCCTCAAGGTTGCGGCATGTGTTGGGCAATCAGGCTGGGAGTGGCTTCTGGCTGTTTCGCCCCATATTAGACTAGAGGAGATGGCTTCTCGATAGTTGCTTCTGAAAAAAATCACTCAATTTTCTACAATCTACCTACTCAAGTCCATTAAAAATGTTAAGTGGAATTTTACATAGATCAGTGTGGTGTGATATTTGAGAGACCACTGGTCAAGCCCCACCTGCTTTAAACAAAACCCTTTCCATTTTTAAAAAGCAGTCTCTGTTTATAGTTTTTTGTGGGTTTTTCAGGCTGTGTGGCCATGTTCTAGAAGAGTTTCTTTCTCTTCTGGCCACACAGCCCGAAAAACCCACACAAAACTATGGATGCCGGCCATGAAAGCCTACGACTTCACAGTCTCTGTTTATATTCCAACCACACGGTTTCCTCCTCAACTTATGGACTTCATACCCTGCTACTGCTCCTCTGAATCTCAGTGGTGTGGCCCCAACAAAATATTAAAAATTGCCTTGGAAACAAGGTGTGCGGAGGATTGAGTATCTTATTTTAAAGCACATCTGCATTTCTATTTATCTGTAGCCAAAAAAAAAAAAAAAAAAAAGGTAAGAAGCCTACATAATGCCCATGCATCTCCCATACCAGCTATACATTCTGGCTTTTCCATTTGCGTATGAAGCCTTTCATTGGTTTTAGCACTGAGCTATTTTTACTCCTTTCTCTAGTTTTTCTGCTGTCTATGTATACTTTTATTGTTTAATTGTCATTGCATTTTAAATTGTTTTATTTTTCTTGTGAGTTCCACTGTGAAATTACAGCATGACCTATAAAAACACACTCAAAAAGAGTAATTAAGTTATGTTCTCTCCAATCACCCCACACTGCAGCTTATAACATACATATTGCAGTAGCTTTATTAACCTTTTGGAAACGTCTTGGCACGTCTATAGATCACGTGTGAACAGTTACTGTGGGTTGGGGAGAAGAACAGGTTGCTTACCTGTAACAGTGTTTCTTCGAGTCGTCATCTGCGAATTCACACAAATGGGTTATATCTGCGCCTGTAGAGGTAGCTCAGAAAGTTCTAGTATCACTGGACAAATCTTCAATTGCAACTTTTTGGTGGTAGCTCCACCCACCCCCATAAAGCCCCTGGTATTCCCACTCTTTCCTCAGTTCCAAAAACGTACGCTGCCAAGCAGTGATAGCAGGAATTTTAACAATGAGCAGGACACGACTGAGAGGAGGATGGGCAGGATTAGTGTGAATTCGCAGATGACCACTCAAAGAAACACTCTGACAGGTAAGCAACCTGTTCTTCTTCTTCGTGGTCTCTGCGAAACACGCTCAGTGGAGGAGGGAGTGTCCAAGCACCAATCTTGTAAGGTGAAATAAGATGAGATTCATTAACAACACAACTGTAAACCTTAATACATCCAAGTTTCATTTGCTTGGACTCAAGTATGCAAGAAATAGTGCAATTTAAGTTAGTACAAACCAGAAAGCAGCATTGCCCTCCCAAAAGAGGCTTCCTGCCTGGCCCTTGTGTCCAGCCTATAATGCTTGATGAAAGTGGCTGGGACCAGACAGCAGCCTTGCAGACACCCTCTAAAGGCACCCCAGTCAAAAATGCAGAGGATGTAGTTACCACCCTAGTTGAATGTGCACGCACCCGGCCCAGAGGGGTGGTACCAGCCAGCTCATAACAAAGGTGAATAGTTGATGACACCCATTTAGAAAATCTCTGGGGTGTAACTGGCAGACCCTTCTTGGCCTCTGAGTAGCATACAAATAGTGTCTCAGAGAGCCTTGAACCCGAGGTCCTTTCAAGATAGAATGCCAGTGCTCTCCGAACGTTCAAGGCATGCAGTCTACGTTTGGTATCTGTGGTCGGGTTTGGGGCCAGGGTAGGTAGCACAATGTTCTGGTTGATATGGAAGGCCGACACCACCTTAGATAGAAATGTGATGTCAGTACGGAGAACCACCTTGTCCTAATAATAATAATAATAATAATAATAATAATAATAATAATTTTTATTTATATTTCCCGCCTCTCCCTATGGATCGAAAGTGAAGGTAGGGTTGGTCCACCCGTAAAGCACACAGTTCACCTGCTCAGCAGGCAGAAGTGATGGCAACTAAGAATGATGTCTTGCAGGTCAGCAATCTTAAGTCCATGGTGACCAAAGGTTCAAACGGCTTGGTGGAAAGGTAGGAAAGCACCAAATCTAGACTCCATGTCAGGGTCGGTACTGAGGATGGAGGATGAAGGTTATTAAGTCCTTTGAGGAATCTCTTTACCAAAGGGTCCATAAAGAAGGAGGGTCTGCCTTCGAGCTGGTAATGGGAACAGATGGCAGAGAGGTAGCACTTGATGGAGTTAAGGCACAACCCTGAGCCAACCAGGGACATTAGAAATTCCAGGACAGTCAGTACCAAAGCACAGGATGGAGGTAGGTTTCTTCCTGACAGAAAGTCCATGAACTTGTTCCATTTAAGTGCATAAGATTTTCTAGTAGAGGGCTTCTGTGCAGCCTGAATCACCATCTGTACCGAGGTAGCTAATGCTGTCAAGGAAAGATTCTCCAAGCCACTAGGGGAAGGGAGTTCATGTCCAGGTGTCGAATCCAGCCATTGTGCATCGAGAGGAGATCGGGCCAAAACTCAAGGCAGCAGTATTGACCCTGAGTAAGGTGGAGCAGGGGGGCAAACTACAGCTGTCTCTGCCACCGTGGAGTAATGAGGATGGTGTTCGTCCCATCGGTCCTCATCTTGGTGATGACCTTTGTAATAAGTGGAAAGGGAAGGAAGGCATAAAACATCCTCCCGGACCACCTGAACTAGAAGGCATATGCTTGCGACTCTGGAGCAGGAACCCAAGAGCAGAACTCTGTACAGTATGCGTTCTCTCGAGCTGCAAATAGGTCAATCTCTGGCCTGTCCCAGATGGAGAAGAGGTAGGAGACTGTTTCTGGGTGGAGGCGCCACTCGTGGCAGACCTGCTGAGTCTGTCTGCCAGGTCGTTGTCCTCTCCTGGAAGGTGCACCGACTGCAGTAGTATCTTGTTGTCAATGCACCAGTTCCAGATGCGAATTGTGATCTGTAGGAGTGTCTTGGATCTTGTGCCCTTTTGTTTGTTCAGCAGAATATGACAGTGGTACTGTCCATCAGGAGGAGCACCACCTTGCCCGGCAGCACAGTCTGGAATGCCCGGAGGGCCTTCTCCACAGCCAACATTTCGAGGGCAATGATGTGGAGCTTCTTCTCCAAAGGGGACCATTAGCCGTTGACAGTCAGTTCCTAAGTGTGTGCACCCCAGCCTTCTAGAGATGCATCCGTTGTTAAGTTGATATCGGGTTGGGGGGTCAGGAAGGGCATGCCGGTACAAACATTGCTGGGTTCGAGCCACCAACTCAATGATCTGGCTATAGATCTCGGTCCCGTAAGCCACTTCGAAGGGGAGTCGCACACGGGATTGAAGACAGACAGGAACCAGGACTGTATCGGTCTGAGGCGGAGTCTTACCCATGGGGTAACAAAGGTGGTTGAGGCCAAATGTCCCTGGGCCACTTGCATGGTGTGGGCCCTGATAAGTTTGTGATGAAGGCAACCTCGGACGGCTACAGAAAGGGCTTGAAACCTGTCCTGTGGGAGGAAGGACTTGGAGTCCTCGAAGTTGAGAACTGCCCCGATGAACTTGACTCGTTTGGCTGGGGTCAAGCTTGACTTCTCCCTGTTGACCATGAGTCCGAGGGAGTCCAGGAGAGAAAGTGCAAACTGTATGTCCTGCTGTAGTTTCTGACGGGTTGGTGCCATGAAAAGCCAGTCATCCAGGTAAGGAAAGACTGTGATTCCTTGCTGATGGAGGTAGGCCACCACCAGAGCCACGCATTTTGTGAAGACTCTCGGCCCTGAGGAGAGGCCAAACGGGAGGATCCTGTACTGGTATATGTTGGTTCCGACAGCGAAGGAAAGGACTCTCCTGTGATCTCTTCGGATGCTGATGTGGAAATAAGCATCCTTGAGATCGATGGTCATGAACCAGTGTCCTCTCTGCAAGAGTGGAAAAATAGAGGCAAGGGTTACCATGCGAAAACGTTGATATCGAACATAAGAGTTCAAACATCTCAAATCCAGGATGGGCTTGACGCCAGAGTCCTTTTTGGGAACAGTGAAGTAACGAGAGAAGAAACACTGCCAGGCCCGAGAGGGATCAATGGGTTCAATGGCACCCTTATCCAATAAGGTGCGCACTTCGTTGAATAGGGTGTTCAAGGGGATGGTAGACAGGACAGCTCTGGTGACTGGGAACTCCTCGAACTTGAGGGCACAGCCCCTGCAAACAATGTCCAAGACCCAGGAGTCAGAGGTGATTGAGGCCCAGGTGTTAGAAAGGGCCTGTAATCTGTCCCCAAAGGGAGGTTTGTCGAAGTGCGCTGCCCCATCTCATAACCTCCTCTTGCTCAGATCCACGGTGTTCCTGCGGAAATCTTGTCAGTACCGGGGTTGTTGTTGACGACGGCTCGATGAGGAAGAGGAGGATTGAGAAGGCTGGCGCTGCTGAGATTGACCTTGAGGTTGAGGCTGTTGTTCCTGTTGATGGTAGGGCCAGTGCTGGTAGGGCTGGAACCATGGCCTCTGGCCCCCATAACAGCGCCTGGGAGACTAGAAGGTGGGCGAGGACATGCTATGCTTCTTGGCCACCACCTTCATGTGATACCTGAAGTTCAACTTCTCATCTGTCTCCTTGTTGAAGAGCCCAGAATCATCGAAGGGCATGTCCTCTATTGCAGTCTTGGTCTGAAGAGTCAGGTCTGACGACCTCAGCCAGGCGTGACGTCGTAAAGCCACAGATTCCGACAAGATCCTGGCGGCACAATCAGTGGAATTGTGTGCCAAGACGATCTGCTGTCCACCCAGCACGTGTATCTCCGCTTGAATGGCCATTGCCAAAGGTCTGTCAACATCAGACACAGATTGCAGAAGTGGCTCCAACCTTTCCATAAGGTGCTAAATGTATGCTCCCATACAGGCTGCGTAGTTAGCCACCTTAAGGTCTAGTACAGCTGCAGAATAGATTTTATTTGCCATAGAGTCCAATTTCTTACTCTCCCTGTCGGAAGGAGAGGATGAGGTCTGTGGGCTGAAGGCCGATTGAGAGCCTTTAACAATGGCTGAGTTTTGGCGAAGGTGATTGAATAGCCAAGACAGCCCTAAACAGGCAATTCTGTATATGTTTTCAATCTTCCTCAAGGTGGAAGGCACAGTTGCTGGGGCCGTCCAGGACCTCTTGGCTATTTTCTCCAGAGACAGGAGGTACACAATTGCTGGTGGAGTCGGTACCTTCCCATGTACCCTCTTTTCAATAGGATCGAGGGCCTTGTCATCGGTACGGGACACCTCTATCTCCACCGCACTGGCCATCCTCACATCCTGGTCCGTGAAAGACTTGACATCACTGGTCGGAGATGAAGATGACAAGATGGCCAATGGGGATGGGCTAGAGGATTTTTCCCCTTCAAAGTCCGAAGTGGGAGATCGGGACCATATGGCAGAATGGCTCGAGGCCTGAGACTCCACAGGTGATCTCGGGAGCAGCCTGTCCACAAATAAGGAGGCGTGCCGAAGTGGAACTGGAGGAGGCAGTGTGGTAAGTTGCCGAGGTGGAGGAGTCACAGTAAGGGGCCAGTCCTGTCTCAGCTGGTCAGGATGGACTGGTAGGTAGTATCGGCCTGTTGGAGAACTGAAATACAGGTCAGGATACTGCTGGAGAAGCATGTCTTGGTGGAGCTGTCTATCCTCCATACCGGCCTGATCAGCTTTGAGCCCAAGCAAGCACTCTCAAGCTCAAGAGGTGCTTGGGACGACTTCCTCAGTCTGGTGTGGGGTCAGTAATGGTGGCTCTAGCTCCCAGATCTCTCCCTCGGATTCAGAATCCATATGGATTGGAGGCGTTGGAGGTCTCATCAGGGTGGAAGGGACCAGCTTGGACCTGAATGAAGCCGGAGGAGTTATGGCTGATTCTGTAGGCTTCTCATGGCCAAGTCTCTTTGGCAAGACTGATCAAGCTCTCTTAGAGGTCGATTTCTCATCCCCTGCCTCAAGGTGCTTTCTTTTGGCCGTCTTTTTGCCAGCACCATCTCCTCAGTCTCTGTCTGACCTGGAGGTCTTTTTGTCCTTAGAGGATTTCTCCTTGGACCTCCTCCTCTCTTTTTCTCTCTCTTTACCGGAGGTGGAGGGTCCTTCACATGGGGTGGCTGGGCGGGTGCCGAGGCCGGTCTCAGGGCCTGCCCCCACAATGTGGCCTTGAGC
This sequence comes from Phrynosoma blainvillii, assembly GCA_026167975.1. Lineage (NCBI taxonomy): Eukaryota > Metazoa > Chordata > Lepidosauria > Squamata > Phrynosomatidae > Phrynosoma > Phrynosoma blainvillii. Next base: position 46,737,321 of record JANUYF010000003.1, on the reverse strand, counting down.
TTCAAGTCCCTGTTCTTCAGGGCCTGTGTAATCATGCCCTTACAGAGTGGGCAAGCCTTTGGATTGTGCGCCTCGCCGAGGCAAAGCACACACTGATCATGGCAATCTGTTGTGGGGATTGTGGCACCACATTTAATGCAGCGTTTAAAGCAGGGGTAGGCAACCTTTCCCCTTTAAGGGCCAAGGGACTTCAGCTCCCAGAATCCCAGGAGCTATTGGCCAACATGGGACTATTGGCCAACATGGCTGAGGCTTCTGGGAGCTGAAGTCCCTCGGCCCTTAAAGGGGAAAGGTTGCCTACCCCTGGTTTAAAGGATACCATTTTTTCCTTTAAACAAAGTGAAGCTAGAAGACAAGAGCAAGGTAAAAAACAGTCCAAGTCGATCGATTTGCCAACAATCACCAATACGCAGTCCAAAAGAGTAGTCAAAGCTAGAAAAATAGTCAAAAAGCCATAGGTCAAGGTTTTCAAAGTGAAACAAGCAATTCTAATGAGCAAAGATCCTTGCTAGCAGCTAATGCGGCAGACGAAAGGAAATGAGGAAAGAGTGTGAACACTAGGGGCTTTATGGGGGTGGACGGAGCTACTGCCAAAAAGTTGCAATTGAAGATTTGTCCGGTGATACTAGAACTTTCCGAGCTAGCTGTGCAGGTGCAGATATAACCCATTTGTGTGACTTGCAGAGACCATGAAGAAGAAACACTGTTTTTCATGGAACCCAAGGAGGTATGTGGGGCAATATTTACTTTTAAAAACCTTTTGTTAACCCAACCCCCCCCCCAAACCTACAGGGACCATGAACGATGCAACACTGCCATGCTGGGCTGTTGTGGTCATTATTTGAACAGGAGGTGAACCAGAAGCCAACCTATATTTTACTTGTTGTTTAGAAAAAAATCCCTCCTCAATATAAAACAGCTTGGAAGGGAAACTTAGCCAAAAATGTTGTGTCCCGGGCCAAAAACATCCTGCTTCCGTACCAAACATAGCATGCTTTAAAATGTATTTATATTTTCACTGAATTTATCATAGAATCATAGGTTTGGAAGGAGCCACAAAGGCCATTTAGTCTGACCCTCTGCTGTGCTGGAATATAAAACTAAAGCACTCCTGAAAGATGTTCATGCAACCTGAAGACCTCCAAAGATGGTGAGTCCACCACCTTCTGAGGCAAGCTAGCCAATTGTCAAAAAGTTCTTAATGTTTAGGTGGATTTTTTTTTCTTGTGAACTGATTCCACTGGTTCATGTTCTAAATAATAATAAATAAATAAGCTTTATTTTTATATCCCTCCTTTTGCCAAGGCAATCAAAATGGCTTACATAACGTAAAAACAATTTAAATAAAGCATACCTTATATTAAATCGGGGTAGGCAACCTAAGGCCCGGGGGCCGGATGCGGCCCCCCGAGGCCTTTGGACTGGCCCCAGGCAAGTCCTGCCGCCGCCGCTGCCACCGCCCCCTGCCATGATGATATTGATCATTGTTGTTATTACTTGTTCTTGGGGTTTTCTTGGCAAAATCTCCACAGGGGTTTTGCCATGGCTTTTCTGGGGCTGAGAGAGTGTGCATGCATATTTTTTTTTAAAAAATAATTTTTAAAAAAATAAAAAAATTATTTTATTTATTTATTTATTTATTTTTGGTGCTTCGGCCCCCCCAATTGTCTGAGGGACAGCAACCCGGCCCCCGACTCAAAAAGGTTGCCTACCCCTGTATTAAATGATAAAAACAGTAATAACAATTAAATCCTCCTTTTTTTTAAAAAAAATGCAATATTAAGATAGAAACATAAAATTTAAAAACTGCCTGCATTCTAGAGCACCAATAGGTGTATAGAAAGGGTGTATAGCAAGGGAGGGACACAAATTGAAATGGAGCAATCTAATCTGGGAAGGCCTGCCGGAAGAGATCCATCTTGACAGCTTTTTTAAAGCTGTCCAAGTTGGTTATTTGACGGATCTCCTCCAGCACGGCATTCCACGATCTGGGACACCACAATGTTCTAGTCTCTGGAGCAGCCAAAAACAAGCTTATACAGTACCATCCACCAAAATATTCCTCCAGAAAAATACTGTGGTTTATAAATTTCTATGTAATATCAAAGTGCACAGTCATAATACATAGATTAAAAATGTCAAAAGTGTTTATTAACAGCAAAGGAAATAAATAAAATATTTTTTAAAAATTGTCAAAAAATGTTAAGGCTCCTTCTGACCTCCCTGTGGGATTCAAAAGCAGCTTGGGAGGAGTCTACAGTCTTGCAGTCTACAGGCCACCCTTTCCCACCCCCATGATAGATCACAACAAATGGCAAACAAAACTCTAAGAGAAAAGTATGCACATCCACACATACTTACTTTGCTTCATGAGTTGAACTGCTAGTGTAGGACAGTTGGAGCACATTAGGGAAAACATGCGCACCACCATGATGAACATCCCTGAGCTCAGAATTGGAGGAGTCACTACAAGAAGCTGCTGAATATTCGTGAGCAAGTCCTTTGAAGCAACCTGTTGAAGCAGATTCTTTAAAAAAGAAAATAAAAGAGACATTGAAGGATCACCTGATCAAAACCTTTTAAACACTGTGTTAAAGAAAGAAAATAAATGTTACCTCTTCATGTTGGAAGTTGTCCACTAGACGTGCAAAACAGAGGCAAGTGCTTTCTACTGACTTTTTGTCCTATGAAGTTGGAATACAAATGTTAGGTTTTAATATACAGGGTTTGGCATGTCAGGCACATCAAGAATTTCAATCCTAGAACTGTCCTGGAGTTTTGGTAGACAGTAATGTGGGAAAGAAGCAAAACAGCTATACCACCTTTGATACCCAATCCAAAATCACCACCCAAGGAACTGGAGCAATCTCAATTTCATTTGGGCCAAAAAAAAATGTGATATTAAATAACATCTCCTCTAGTGGGATTTACTTAAAGGGTAGTGGAAATCCTTCATGCCACATATAGTTCCCTGTAAAAATTCACAGAAAAGTTCAGAAGACAAATTTATCCCCAACAGCTTCTGACCTGGTGTGTTAATCTTTGTGTAAGCAATGGTAGAGAATCTGCAACGAAGTGAAACTCATCAGGAGTGATGCTCTGGCAGCAGTTGGCCGCAATAGCTAGTGCATTCCTCTGGGCATTTATGCTGAAAAATTCCAGATACAGCAGACAATCTGCCAAGCCTCCCTATAATAGGGGGGAAAAACACACCAAACAGTTCAATCAAAAAGGGGACTTTATATCACCAGGAAAATGCAGTTTTCTGGGAGTAATTGCTTGGGCAGGGGGACTCTGGCAATGATCAAGATAAAAATACTTTTATTTAATGTAAATACTTACTGCCTGTAGAATAGCTTTACTATGTCTGCGAGATAACATCTCCAAGGCAGTCAGTGCCTGCTCTGCTACATCAATACACTGAATAACTTGCAGCTAGAATGAAAGTGATTTAATTAAGTTTGTTTTCAGAGCAACATGAAACTAGACTAGTAACCCATCTAAAGTGTCATTCATTTGCAAAAACTCAGTCTTCAAACTATAGTTAAATTACTTCTGTTACTTCTAAATCTCCATGTTTTAATATTATTTAATTTTTAATTCAACTCACACATGCTTTAGTTTTGTTCACCATTCAGAGAGGTTTCTTTCCAACTGCCTGCTTTATACAATACATATGAGAGGGTATCGTAAAGTATCACCCGGAAGTTATTATGGCATATTGATGAAATTTTGTCAGTGTCATCATTGGTCCCTACGTACATGATGTTGAGAAAATCAACTCTTTGTGTCCTTTATTTTTGTTAGAGGTTGCGGCAGAAGTGACTAAAATGTAAGATGGAGATTAAGGGTCACAGCATGAAAAAAGTTCCTGCATTTGAAGGGTAATAGTGCCTAGCAAATTCATGATGAGATGATGGTAGTTTTTGGAAATGATTGCCCATCTTGACACTATTGTGAGGTAGAAAAGGAATTTCCAACCTGGTCACATGTCCCTCACAGACAAGCCAAGACCTGGAAGACCATCACTGACTGATTATGTGGCCACAGTGAAGAAAGTGGAGTGTTTGGAAGACAGATGAGCAACCATCCAAATGATCATGAATGAAACTGGTCTCAGTTATGGTAGTGTGTTGAAAATTATTCATGACGAACTGCACATGTCTCAGGTGTCTCCACACTTGGTTCCACATTCTCTAACCACTTTCCAGAAACAAACATGGTGTGACCTTTTGAGACAGATGTTGATGCTGTTGGAACAGAATGAAGAGGATCTTTTTGGTCGTCTGGTAACCGTGGATGAATGTTGGATCTATCAGTATGATCCAGAGACCAAAACCATGAGCATGGAGTGGAAGCATGTCAATTCCCCTCCCCAAAAAAGGCAAAGCTGCAAAAGTCAGCAGGGAAGGTCATGCTCTGTTTTTTGGGACTGTCGTGGAGTCATTCTCACAGATTACCTTGCAAAGGGACAAACCATCACTGGCACATACTACAGCAATCTTCTGGACAAGTTGTGAGATGCTCTGAAAATAAAGGCCACGGTATGCTCTCCAGAGGCATTTGTTTCCTAGCTGACAATGCACCAGTTCACTCATCTCATTGCAGTTAACAAAGCAAGGGCATGTGGCTTTGAGATTTTGCAGCATCCGCCTTATTTTCCCAACTTCACACCAAGTGTTCCCAGAAATGAAAAATCTGTTGTGGGGTCACCGATTTGACAACAGAAATAATGCCATTCATGAAGTGGAAGAGTGGTTTAAGGCACAACCTGCAGACTTCTACAATAATGGTATTTTGAGGGTTAAGAAACACTGGGAAAAATGTGTAAATCTGGATGGTGACTACGTAGAGAAATGTTAACAACTACAAATCAAAACAAACTTCCTGTAAAAAAAATTTAAGGTGATAATTAAAACTTTAAAATACCCCCTCATACACATTAATATGCTTCATTCCATTTCCTTGCTTCATCATAAAAAGAAAAATGTCTGGCCAGTGTATTTAAGTAATACAACAGCAAACTCATTTCTTTTACAGCTCTAGCTAGTAGCAATTTTTTTCCTCAAATTTGTGTTTTTGCTTTCTTTAAATGTTAAGATGAAATTTAAAAAAAGATCAATCTAGACCACAGCGAAAGGATTGCTAAGTGCAGTTCTGATGCTAAAACAAATCCCTGGGCTGAGCATGTATTCTAAGGCACCATGTCTTTTATTCTAAAAGCATGCCATTTGCCTCTGCCCTCTTTTTTAGCCCCTGATGGACCTCAGAATTCCAGTTTAAAAAAATTCAAGACACCTCTGGGACAAGAACAATATCTAAAGAATCTGTGTCATTCATAAACACAGCATAGTACTATGTTTGTCAATGAATAAATTAAGCAGCCAGTAATAAAGGAAACTTTTTTTAAAATGCCAGGAAGACACCAATCAATCTGCCAATCTTTTAAAGCATATTTTTGTGCAAGAATACAAAATACAAAAGAATACAAAAAAACAATACAGAAGAGGAAAGGGGCAAATGCTGGAAATTTGTAGTAGGCCCAGAGAAATCATGTTCTGAAACTTCTTGGACAACTGCTGGCAGTTGAAACACAATCAGTTTTTTTAAAAAAAGAAATTTTAGTGTACTGAATTAATGCTGGGTGGTCTTTGTATTGTTGTACTTCAAAATTCTCAGAACTATTTTTATCTATCAAAAAGATTTTGCTTAATCTCCACCTTACCTCCAAAATGGTATTCTTCACATCATACAAATGCATAGGTAGCCATGTTGGCCATAAGACAAATTCCAATGCCCATACACTGCTAATATCTTTGCTAAATCAAGTAGAAAGGGGCAAAGATTTCACATTGAACAAAGACATTTAAAAAGCACAGAGGAGAAGAGTGATGCAGTCTGCATGTTATCCTTCAAATAGTAGGCAAGAAAGGAACTGTTGTTGTTAGCTGCCTGCAGCCTATCAAATTATATCAATGCCCTGGGCTGGCTAGAAACAAGAACAGCAATAATATTTGATTCTCCATGTGTGAATAACCTCTCTGCACCCAGAAACCCAAATAATTTTGTGGGGGTTTTGGGCTGGTATAAATGTGTAACACCATAATACAGACTTCAAATTGAGTTAACAAAGTTATACTTAATGAAGACACTTTAACATACACTGGATTTCTCTTGCTGCTCCACAAAACAGCAAGTGGCTCTTTCCCATCTCTGAAGTGACACTAGCACTTTCTTAAGCATGGCAATGAATATGAATATTAAATCAAAGATCTGGAGAAATTATTTTCCTTCCAAAAGAAATCAGAAATAGTCCACAACTCTGGTACCACAGACAAATCCTTATTAATGCACAGCTCCTAATGTGGAAATTGTTTCAGAAGACTATTATAACCAATTCTAAACTAATAATTAACAGTATTACCTTTTCCAAAAAAACAGGAATGGCATCTACCACAACAGCAGATGATCTTGGAAGTGCTTCCATCATATAGGTTAAGGCCCGACAAGCATGATTCATCTACAAAAACAACATACAAATATAAGAAGAGTCCTGCTTGATCACATCAGAGACTATTTAGTCCAATGTTCTCTTTCCTATAGTGGCCAATGAACAGGATAGAAGGGCTACAGTTCACTCACAGTTGTTTCCCAGCAAGAGAAAATCATAGGAATGCTGCCTTTGATTGTGAAGGTAACAGACAGCCTTCACGAGAAACAACCATTGACAGATAACTGTCAACATTACCTAGAATATGCAAACTAGTAAAGCTAAGAACAGGTTGCCTTCCTGTAACTGTGATTCTTCAAGTAGTCATCTGTGAACTCAAACAAACAGGTTTCCTGCATCTCCCCAATGTATTTCTCATAACCTTCTAGATCAGTTACAAAAGTATTTTGGTAGTATCCCCATTAACTTCCTGCACAGCTATCCAGCATGCTTCCTCCTAAACCCTCTATTCTCCGGACACTGAAGCAGCAGCTGTTACAGCTAGGCAACCTGTTCTTTTTGTGGTGTCTGTGACTCACACAAATGGGAGACTAAGAATCTACTCACCACAGGAGGATGGAGTTCTTGTAAATGGACATGGCCTTTTCTCTTTGTAATATGACACTGTAGATTTCAATAAAAATGGGAGGAAAAACATATAGGAGCATGGAGAGCCATAACACACATGAAAAAAGCACAGGCCTTCCAAATACAGCCTCTGACTGTGATCTGGTGTCCAATCTATAGTGTTGTATGAAAGTCGAAGGCTGGGACCTCACGCAAGCCCTACAAATATAATGAAAAGGGATGTCTCTCAAAAAGGCTGTTGAGTGGCTCCTCAACTGAGGTTGCTTGCCAGCCAGTTCATATGCAAAGCAGTCTGTGCCACCCATTTGGAGAGTCATTTTAGTTGAAGCAGGCAGTCTTTCCTTGCTCGATGAATAGCAAAGAAAAAGCCTCTGTGATTTCCTAAAAGAAAAGATTCTAAGTAGAAAGCCAGTGCTCTACACATGTCCAAACAATGAAGTGAACATTCCAGGACAGAAGTAGGATTCTGCATAAATGCAGGGAGTATGATGTCTTGATTCATATAGGAGGCTGACACCACTTTTAGGAGAAAGGAAATGTCCAGACAGAGGACAATGTTGTCTTTCTGGAAACACAGGTAAGGTGGGTCACACCAAAGGGCGCAAAGTTCTCCTGCTCATCAGGCACAAGTGATCACAATGGGGAAAGTAGTTTTCCATATAAGTAACCTGAGGTCACAAGAAGCCATAGGTTCTAAAGTTTTTTTGGAAAACTGAGAGAAGACTAGCTGCAAGTACCACTGAGCAGTAGGATCAAGCACTGGTGGGTGCAAATTCTTGTATCTCTTTAGGAATTCCTTCATCAAAGGGTCTAAGAAGTAAGAGGATTTGCCAAGACAATGAAAGTGCCAAGAGATGGCTGATAAATAACATCTAATGCACAACAGAATCCTTTATCTGAAAAGGAAACAAGGAAATCCAGAAGATGTGTAGTCTATGCATCAACTGGAATGATACCTTTCCACTGAAGAAATTCAAGAAACTTATTCCATTTGTAAGACTATAAAGGTCGTGTAGATGGCTTGTGGGCTGCCACAATTATACATCTAGCTAAAGCTGACAAAGACATCAAGAGGCAGATCCTCCAGATGGTGAGTTTCAGCGTCTGCAATTCAGGATACCTAATTTTGCTCTTGCAGATGGTGAGGAGACAAGGACAACCCTAATGCAGCCTCTCTTTCTGACAGGACACAGATGTCCAACTCAGAGCATCTGCTAGGATATCTGTTGTTTGAGGAGATGTATTATGGAGACTCAGTTTTTCCGTGGTATACACCAGGTCCAAAACAGTACTGTGAAGAGTAATTGGGGGGGGGGGGGTTTTCCAATCTCGTGCATCCTTGTTTGTTCAGATAGTCGACCATGTTGTTGTTGTCTGACACCACCTGTACTGCCTTGCCATACAGGTTTTACTGGAATGCCTTCAAAATAGCTAACATCTTGAGGGTGTTTATATAAAGTGTGTTCTCTTCTGTAGATCAATGCCCCTTGATGGTCAGTCCCTCCAAACATGTTCCCCATCTTTCTAGGGATGCGTCAGTGGTGACCACCCTTCATAGTTGCCAAGGCAAGAATGGCATCCTTGCCTGGATGTTGAATGAGTCCATCCATTATCTAAGAGAATAATGTTCACTTGGAGGGATCATCAACATTTTGAAATGAGAGTCTGAAAGAGCACTGAACTTCAACAGAAACTATACCTGAACAGGCCTCATCTTCAACCAGGCATATGGAATAACTGATGTTGTTGAAGCCATGAGATCTAAAAGGACCAAAACTTCTTGGGTCTGAATCTGTCTGGTGCAAAGACATCCCCTGGTGGCTTTCTGAAGAGCACAGATTCTGTATTCTAGAAGAACCACAGTCTATGCTCTCAAATATAACATAGCACTTGTTGCTTATGTTCCAGGTGAGATTCCTCAAAGTTCACAATGAGATTGAGTACATCTAATAGATGGAGGGTGTGACGTATATTTGAAAGCAGTTGCTCTCTTGTACAAGCAATCAAAAGCCAATTGTTGATATGGGGGAATAGGACAGTGCCCTGTTGTTAAAACTAAGCTGCCACCACTGACATGTGTTGGTGATCACACAGAGAGCAGTGGATGGACCAAAAGGCAAGATGTGAAAACAGTAAGCCTTTCTTTCCACAGCAAAGCACAGGAATCTGCAATGACAAGGTCAAATCACAATGTGAAATTATGTGTCCTTCAAATCCAGCACGGCAAATCAATCATCATTCTGTATCAGGGGGAGGATAGTATTGATGATTACCACCCTGAAATACCTGGGTTTGATGTAAAAATTGACACCTCAAAGTTCCAGGATGGGACAATTCACCATGTTTCTTTGAGACAGTGAACTAACAGAAGAACCCCAATACAACTGGGATAAAGACAGGCTCTATGGCTCCTTTGAGAAGCAAATTGGTTACCTTTTGTTTGAGCATGGGTGAAGAAGCAGTCAGACAAAGAATTCCTGTAGGTGGCATCCCCCAGAATTCCATCACATAGTCCCTTTTGACAATATTAAGGTTCTACAAAGATGATAGAGACCAAACATGATGGTATCTGCTGAGCCTGAGGCCAAAAGATGGAATCGTGGTTGGAATGGTGATGGCACAATCCATGAGAACAATAGGGCAATTGTTCTGAAAGAAGTCAAAGATGGCACTTATTTTATTGGGGTCTTCATGACTCTTCTTGTATGGGGAAGGCTTGAACCTAGAATGAAGCCTTCCAAGAAGTAGACAACAGAAGAGAGGACTAATTCTGCTGATGGCCCGAGTGAGGATTATAGGCCTGTCTAGCCCCAGGATAAAATCTGAGGAAATATGAATGAAAAAGTTGTAATTGTGGCTGGAAGTCAAGCTTCTTTGCCATAGATATAATTTTATAATTATGCTCCAACTTCTCATTGGTTGCAGAACTGAACAGGAGATCTTCTATTGTTGCCCATGCCTGCTGTGATAATCCTGAGGACCGCAATCAGTTATGGTGACAGAGCGCAATCTGCCACATGGTGAACAGTAGTATTCTATTGCAGAGTAAATCAATGTGCCTCAGCATGCAACACAGCAACAGCCTGGGAGCTTACCCAGGAATGGTAGAATTTTCCCCCCACAGAAAATTGTTAATAAGTGCCCATGCAGGTACAATAATTAGCAATTCAGAATATGAGTGCTGATGTAGAATAAAATTTGCATCTTAGGGCATCAAGCTTTTCCCCTTCCTTGTCTGCTGCTGAGGAGTGTAACTTTTACAACAAACAAGATTGAGCAGCATCAGTAATTACTGAACTGGGTGTGGGATGCTGGCAACCAACTCAGAGGATGACTCCACAAATTTATATAGCAATTCAATCTTATTTTGAAGCAGAAAGAATAGAGGAAGGTGTTGACCATGATTTTCTGGCAACCTACAAAATGTAAGGCAGCAAAGATAGAGAGCCCAAAGATGAGGCCTGGCTCTATATGCACTGGTATATTGGGTGCTGAATGGCAGGTTTGTATTGTTGGATCTGTAAATTAAGCAAGTGAGCCATGCACAGTATTTGGTTTGCGAAGGACCTAGTATTGTCCATTGGCAACATAGGGTCATATTCAACAAGCTGCAGGAAAAACTGAATCCAACTGACAAATCCGAGGTGGAGCTGGAAATCATCTGATGATGAAAACTCCAGGAAAGAGACAATCTGTAATGGTTTACTTTTCTGAAGAGTCACAGTACAGGATAGTTAAAACCCAGCACTGAAACAACATGAGAGGGCTTAGCTTTCAAATCAGTATCAGAACAAAGGGAGAAACATAGTAAACTGTACGGGATGGAGATTGAACACTAGGCAAAGACCTCACGAAGATGGCTGAATGGGCATCTAGAGGAGACCGAGATCTAGATCACCATGGTGGAGGCCAGAGCAATGGGATGGCTCTCCTTGTTGTCAGGAGGGGTAATAAAACTCCTCTGGGGATTGACAATATCAATAGTATCTGGTGAAGGAGTATCAATATGGCAAACCCGTCTGAGGGATTAAACATAAACAGTCCTCTCTGCTGTAATATCATGAGGTGCCAATGAGTCCACTTTAAATTGAGGCACTGCCCTGGCTCAGTACTAGGGAATCATGGGAATTGTATTTTTTTCTAAGACATTGAGCCTTCTCTGTCAGAGAGCTCTGGTGCCACAATAAATTACAGTTCCCATGATTCCCTAGCACTGAGCCAGGGCAGTGCCTCAATTTAAAGTGGACTCAATTTGCACTATTTCTGGCAGTCTGCAAAGGCCCTATATCAAGGACTTAGGATCAACTGTTGAAAGATTTGGATGAAGTTGAAATCTCCCTACAATGTCGACAAGCCCAAGACTTCTTAGGCAGAAACTACAGGTCTTACTCTGGGAAGAGATGGTAGCGGTGGAAGAGGTTTGCTTTGAGCAGTACGTCTGCACTCTGTTGCAACAACAGAAACAGGAGGCTTAACTTGTGAGAAGGATCAACTATTTTTTCAATCCAAAACAGTCTGTTGAGCCATAGGTTCAGGTGACTTCACAGACAAAAGTAGCCATGGGGCTGGGCTCGTCCTTGTTTGACTTTCTTCTTTTTTGTGTTTCTTGTTATCCTTTTGAGCAGGGGTAGGCAACCTTTCCCCTTTAAGGGCCGAGGGACTTCAGCTCCCAGAATCCCAGGAGCTATTGGCCAACATGGGACTATTGGCCAACATGGCTGAGGCTTCTGGGAACTGAAGTCCCTCGGCCCTTAAAGGGGAAAGGTTGCCTACCCCTGCTTTTGAGACTGAAACTCACAGCCAGAATGGATTTGAGAGACTTTCCTGGGATTGATAGAATTCAGACCCTCTTTCCTTGAGTGGAAATGTGTTTTTTTTTATGGGTTCAAGAGCCACTGGTTTTTGTGAAGCCAGTCATGGCCTAGCAGCCAGTTCAAAAACCAGTATTTCTACCAACGATGCCTGGTATGACCTATCTCCAACAATTAACATTTTGATGCAAACCACACAGACAAGCCCAATGCAGGTGGTACCAACAAATGTCTGGATAGAACCTGGGGTTGTGATGTTGCAACTGTAACAGAAGTTGTAGAGAGCACTCTGTTCTCACTGGTGGAGTCTCAAAGCGTTCTCCCACAGGACAGCTTTCAATATAGAAATACAGTTTCAACAGGACTGTGGGGTAAAGCTTGGCATTAAGCACAAATAACAATGTTATGGCCCTCACCAAGACAAAGGATGCACTTTCTGTGACCATCTTTTTCTGGTATTTTCCCTCCACAGGAGGTACAGTGCTTGAAGAATGGAGAAGACGCCATAAACCAGTAAAGTCTAACAGAGCTGAAAGCCTGACTGAGAAAGCAGTCAAAATCAGTAAGTACAGTCCTAATTACAGTCAGAAGATAGTCAAATCAAAAGGAATAAGACAAAACATAGAAAAAATATCATAGTCTGTTAAGAGGAAAACCAAGTCAAACTGTAAACCAAGTCAAAATGAGTACATAGATACAAAACACTGAGATGGCTCCAAGATGACTTTCCTGGTATGGCAAACAAAAAGAAACTGAGGGTTTAGGTGAGAAGCATGTCAGATAGCTGAGCAGGGAGTGGGCAAGGCTATTGCCAAAAAACTTATGCAACTGATCTAGAAGGTTCCAGAACATGCACTGTCCAGATGCAAGAAACCCATTTGTGTGAGTCACAGAGACCATGAATAAGTAAGATTTACCTGAAGCTGCATTTAAAGAAAATGAGCATGAAATACTTACAATGTCAAAGTTGTGCTCCATCTGCAACAATGTTATCTATAAACAAAATTAAAGGATTAATGATTTCACACCGTAAGAAAATAGATTTTATTTAAACAGGTGACATTATACCATGCTCATTCTGTTAGGGTGTGGAGAAGTTTGGACAATGTTCAGTTGGTGCGGGGGGGTGATTGGATAGTACTAGAGAAACTTATACGTTCTGTACTCATAAGGCCACTCCAATTTTGCACATTCAGGGTCCAACAACTACGGTAGGTGATTTCTCTATTTTCTAAAACTCAGTTCAACATTCATGTCAGGATACTAGGAAAAATCATCTGAGAATGCAAATTACATACTGGATATAGAATGCAGATGCAGTTTCCTTTCCCTATCTATATGGTTGTTTGTCTGCCCTAGCCATACTATGGGAGGCTCTGGATGTCCTGATGGCAATCATGAGCGTTTTCTTGTCTTCCTGAGTTTTCAGGGTGTTCGCCTAGTCTTTGACTTAAGACAAAAAAGAGAAACCAGGGCTGAAATGGAGGCATTTGGAATTTGGTCATGACTTTCATGTAAAGCTTCCTAGCTTGTGAACCAGGATTCTTGGATAAGAATCTTAGTCTATAGTTTCCATGTATCATGTCCAAGTAATGTTCCAAGAAATATTTTGAAAAATGAAAAGCTACCATATATACTCGCTTATAAGTCAACCTCATGTATAAGTTGAGGGCAGGTTTTAGGGCTAAAATTATGGATTTTGACATCACCCGGGGATAAGTTGAAGGCAAAACTTAGGGCCATGTAACAAAGGATCTAAAGGATGAAGCAAAGGAAAACGATGTCATAAAAACCTTACACAAAATGCCAGCAGGCATAACTGTTTATGCTCATACTGAAAGCTGGATGGATGAGAATAAAGGCGGGGAGGTTCAGTGCTACCAGGACAGATTACACTCTTGCCTTTCACCAGGGGATGGTTCCTTTGTAAATAAGAGTTAAAGTACTGTATTACATTGACCTGTGGATAAGTCAACTCAAGTTTTTTGGGTCAATTCTTGATTAAAATTTCTAGATGTATACATGAGTATATACAGTAATTTTCTCTGTGCAATAACTCAGCATTTTTACTGATGAAACCTTGCTCCAACACATTTATACATGCAATGCAACTATGGAATAATTTAGTTCTTCATGAACACAGTGGACAGGGCAGGACTGTTCAAACAAGTCCATGAATATTGACCCTTACCAGAGCTGGCACAACACTCTTTACTGGAAATCCTCCCAAGGTTTCTTCATTTCCCATAACCAACAGCTGACACATTTCTATCACAGACTGTAATTGCTGACTTTCATCAGTAGCCTGGAGACCCTGTAGAAGTTGCTGAGCTTTAGAACCTGGAAAAATAGGGCATTTTAAAAGCATAAGTCTTTTACATTCTGTAACATTTGTGTTTGATCAGAAGCTAATCAAGACAAACAATGTTTTCATTACCTGCCCATCACAAAGCTGAACACAGGGGACCAATAACCCTATATTTATATATACATCCATATCACTATGTAAATATTACAGTGCAGTTGTCAAATACACCAGCAGTATTTGATAATATGTCACTACCAAGATGCACTACAGTATACAAAAGGAACTGCAGACTGATTCCATCTTAATACAGAAGATGGAAACAGAAACACTACTAGGCTTTTTCAGCTACAGCAGCATAATTATTCTTAGGTTATGTGGCAAGTCGCCCCAATCTTCTCACAACATGTCTGATCTAAACCAATCTGGTGCATTTCATTCATCACATCACTCTTTAAAATTAAACTGCAAATGTGAGTACCATGTATACTCGACTGTAAGTCAAACAATTTAGGCCCCAGAATGGACTTCAAAATCCTAGATAGACTTATACATGGGGCAATAAGGTAATACAGTAGGGATTCACTGGGGATTCATTCTGGATCCCACCCCCACCCCCACCCCCAGATACCCAAAACAGTGGGACTTTAAATCCCGTTGTCCCTAATGGCTACGCTGGAGCTCAAAGCAGCTCACAATTTAAAATGCCGCTTTGAAGGCTAGAAGGATTGGAAGGGGAGGATGTACAAAACAGAGTTATAGCAAGTGAAAAAAAATAAAAAACACTCACATCAGGCAAACAGAGTCCCCCCACAAAGTCCTCTTTTGTTCCTGGGCTCCACGTGTGAGCTCTGGGCCCCATTGCTCCTGGACTCCCAAAAGTCCTCCAAAGCGCACCGCTGCCGCCTATGGAGGCCTCCTCTGGCCTGTCTTTACATGAGGCCAGGAGGGGGCCTGGGCCTGTTTCCAGACCGAGCTACAATCTCAGCCCGGCGACAGCAAGCTCGCAGCCCAGCACCATAGTCTCTCCTCCTCCGCCGCTTCCTTCACCTCCAAGCAGCCAGGGGGCTTTGGTGGGCGGGCAGACTTGCCTCCTTGCTGTGTCCTCCTCTTCCTCCTCCACCACATCGACCATTAGAGACAATGGAAGCCCCCAGGCCGCGCAAAAATAAACGACATGGCACAGGACAAGAAGGGCAATGCGACGTGCAGGAAGCCTTGTCTCTTTGCCGCATCTTCCTCCTCCTCATCCTCTGCTGCGTCGTTCACTTTCGGCCTGGGGGCTTCCAGTGGTGGCGACAGCGGCAGAGGAAGACATGGAAAAGAGACAAGGCCGCCCACCTGCCAAATTCTCCAGGTCACTTGAAGATAAACAACGTGACAGAGGACGAGGAGGACAACAAGGTGGGCAGCCTTGTCTCTTTGCCGCATCTTCCTCCTCCTCCTCCTCCTCTGCTGCGTTGTTCACTTTCGGCCTGGGGGCTTCCAGTGGTGGCGACAGCGGCAGAGGAAGACATGGAAAAGAGACAAGGCCGCCCACCTGCCAAATTCTCCAGGTCACTTGAAGATAAACAACGTGGCAGAGGACGAGGAGGACAACAAAGTGGGCAGCCTTGTCTCTTTACCGCATTTTCCTCCTCCTCCGCCACCACATCAGCCATTAGGGACAGTGGAAGCCCCCAGGCCACTCGAAAGTGAATGACATGGCAGAGAACGAGGAGGAGGTGAAGATGCGGCAAAGAGACAAGGCCACCCACCTGCCGCATTGCCCTCCGCGTTGCCCTCCTTGTCATCTGCTGTGTCATTCACTTTTCAGCGGCCTGGGGGCTTCCATTGTCCTTAATGGCCAATGCAGTGGAGGAGGAAGAGGAGGAAGCAGCAAGGAAACAGGTCCGCCTGCCCGCCAAAGCCCCCCCCCCCCGGCCACTTGGAGGTGAAGGACGTGGCAGAGGAGGAGAGGCTATGGAGCTGGGCTGCGAGCTCACTGACACCAGGCTGAGATTGTAGCCTGGCCTGGAAACATGCCAGGCCCCCTCCCGATTTTATGTCGGCTTCCAAAGGTGGCAGTGGTGGCATGCTTTAGAGGACTTTTGGGGGTCTAGGGCAATGGGACCAGAGCTCGCACGTAGAGCCCGGGAACAAAGGAGGACTTTGTGGGGGGACTCTGCCTGATGTGAGTCTATTTTACTTTTTTTTACTTGTTCTAAGTCTTTTTTGCCCATCCTCCCCTCCCAATTCCTTCAAGCCTTCAAAGCCGCATTTTAAATTGTGAGCTGCTTTGAGTCCGCCAGCCCGAATGACAGTGCATCCGCCATAATTTACCCTCAACGTATCCACAGGTCACAGCAAAATCCCCAATTTTGGCCCCAAAATGTTCCCTCGACTTATACATGACATTGACTTATAGTCGAGTATATACAGTACTCAACACATATTGTGCAACCTCTTTTCACTCCTGATCACACTATCCAATGATAATATTCTACAGGAGACCTTCTGGTGATAAAGTAGTGCCAAGTGACAGATGAATCCCTGGAAAATATTACAGTGGACCCTCCACATTCTCTGGGGTTAGGCTGTTAGGGGCACAGGTCCCCCATGAAAGTAGAAAAAACACAAATTAAAAACCCACTATTTTTCCTACCTCAGAGAGCATCTCTCTAGGAAGTTGACCATAGAATTGCACCGGAGGACCTACAAATGCCTAGAGAATTGTTCTCTCTAGGAATTTCTAGATCCTCCAACATGACCTCTGGCAGACTTTGACCAGAGTTGTGCTGGAGGACCTAGAGGTTCCTAGAGAGAACAAATTAACCAAATCAAATCCACAAAAGTCAAAACCACAAATGTGGAGGATGACTGTAAATTGAATGTTTAATATTGAAAGTTGATTTAAGATTAAGTAGTCAGAATTGTTCTTCACATGTTTTGATAAAAACCAGGATATCTTAATACTTCAAACAAAAATATTTTTTTATAGTGCACCCTATAACCTACTAATTAACAACTGTGCTTCTGAGCTGCATAAGAACAGATTATTACTGGTAAGTATTTCAAAAACATGATATAAATCAAAATGTGCATAAGTCATGTGTTGGTGGCTATTGAAAACATGTATCACTTGCCAAAATAAGAGCCCCCAACTAAAGTTTTGAGGACAAGATGTACAGACAGTCTGCTCATTATTCAGGTTTTACTCCATTTTAAGAAAAGTTTTAAAAATGTGTATGACTCTTCTTAAATGGAATAACAATCATTGCAAGAATATTATTTTATGTTCAGTGTCACCTACTGTCAAGATGAGAAAGGAATAGTTTTCTTAAGAGAAGAGAAGACTTGTTATATATCCTCTTCTGAACATACTAATAAATTAAATCAAGTAATTATGAGCAAGACTGTAAATTTGAAGGCTAAATTTGACCAATCCATTTGTCAGGTTGCTGGCACAAGATGTGATTGCTGGCAAAAGAAGTGATTGTTTTATTAATTTGATAATAATAATAATAATAATAATAATAATAATAATAAATTTATTTATATCCCGCCCTTTGGGGACCCAATCCGGGCGGCTTACAACCATAAAATCACATGAGATATCCCAGAAACAATCCCTCCCCCCCTTAAAACAGTATTAAATCAGATAACAGTTAAAATTACAAATTTAAACAGTTAAAAGTTAAAACAATTAAAACATACTACAAAAATAACACGTTGGCCTACGGCAATGTTCTTCCTCCATCCGTAGATGGGGCCACGCAGAGAACATTGCGGGTGGGGATGCCCGAGGCTGGGATAATAAATCTGGAAAGGCCTGCCGGAAGGGGTCCATCTTGACAGCCTTTTTAAAGGTGTCCAACGATGTTAACTGACAGATCTCATCCGGCAGGTCGTTCCAGACAACTGAGAAAGCCCTCTGGGAGGTAGCCGCAAGCCTCGATTTTTGAGACTGCAGCAAATTCCTCCCAGAGGACCGGAGAGCGCGGGGAGGATTGTATGGGAGAAGGCGGTCCCTGAGATAGCTTGGACCCAAGCCATTTAGGGCTTTAAAAGTAATAACCAACACCTTGTACTGGGCCAGGAAGCTAATAGGCAGCCAGTGGAGGGACCTCAAAACTGGAGTAATGTGGTCCCTCCTAGATGTTCCTGACACAAGCCTGGCTGCCATATTTTGTACCAGCTGTAATTTCCGAACCAAGCACAAGGGTAGCCCCATGTAAAGCGCATTACAGAAGTCAAGGCGTGAGGTTACCAGCGCGTGCACGACAGTCTCAAGGTCCCTTACTTCCAGAAAAGGGCGCAGCTGGCGTATCAGCCGAAGCTGATAACAGGTGCTCCTGACCTTCGCATTTACCTGATTTGTCATCAGGAGCGACGAGTCAAGGAGCACCCCCAGACTGCGAACACAGTCACTGGAGGAGAGTGTGACCCCATCCAGGACTGGAGGTTGCAACCCAATTCTTGGTTTCGGGGCTGCTACCGTGAGCACTTCCGTCTTGTCCGGATTCAGTTTTCCTCATCCAGCCCATTACCGCCCGGAGACATTCATTGAGAGAAGAGATGCCATTAGAATTCGAGGCCGACAAACGAGACACGGAGAAACAGATTTGGGTGTCATCAGCGTACTGATAACACCCAGCACCATAGCTCCGTATTATCTCACCCAACGGCTTCATATAGATGTTAAATAACATCAGGGACAAAAAGGCTCCCTGAGGAACCCCACAAGTGAGCACCCTCTTACTGGAGCTACTGTCCCCGAGCAGCACCCTCTGGGACCTTCCCGAGAGGAAGGACCGGAACCACTGTAGAGCAGTGCCCCCGATGCCTATCCCCCCGACGGTCCAAGAGGATGCCGTGGTCTATCGTATAAAAAGCCGCTGAGAGGTCTAAGAGCACCAACAGGGTCGTACTACCCCTGTCAATGCTCAGGCGCAGATCATCGGTCAAGGCAACCATGGCAGTCTCAACCCCAAAGCCTGTCCTGAAGCCGGTTTGAAATGGGTCTAGATAATCGGTTTCATCCAAGACAGCTTGGAGCTGACGAACAACCGCCCTCTCGATTACCTTGCTCAAAAATGGCAACAGAGAAACAGACCTGTAGTTACTCATATCCAGGGGGTCCAGGGAAGGTTATTTCAAAAGCGGCCTAACAGCCGCTTCCTTTAAACAAGATGGAACATGTCCTTCCCTGAAGGATGCATTGATGATATCCATGAGGAATCTTCTCAATGCACCCCCCCCCCCCCGGACGGCCAGCCATGATGGGCAAGGGTTGAGAGGGCAGGTTGTCTTCCTCACCTTACCAAGCAGCTTATCGATGTCCTGGGTACTCACAGATTGCAGCTGATCCAGGATAACTTCATTGACAGAGTCGCTGGACACCTCGCCTATAGACTCTGTCACAACAGTGGCATCTAAGTCGGCTCTTATCTGAGAGATTTTATCTGCAAAGAAGTTGTTAAACGCGTCACAGCAGGCCGTCGTCGGGTTAAGTAAAGGATTTGGCGCAGGGGGCACCTGCGTCATCTCCCTCACCACCTTAAACAGTTCTGCTGGACGGGACTCTGCAGACTCAATAAGTGCAGAGGAGAAGGCTCTCTTCGCTGCACGTATTGCCTCCCAATAGGAACGAAGAAAGTTCCTATGGCGAGTTCTGTCAGGTAAGAGTCGAGTCTTCCGCCACCTGCACTCTATTTGTTGTCCAAACCGCTTCATCCTCCTAAGCTCAGGCGTATACCATGGCCTCCGGTTCGAAGCGAGATGGCAAGGATGCTTGGGAGCGATCGTGTCGATAGCCCTGGTAAGATCGGTGTTCCAGGTGTTGACCAGAGCGTCAACAGGGTCACCGGCATTCCCAACCATTAAACCCTCTAAGGCTCTCTGGAATCCAATAGGCTCCATTAGCCTTTGAGGGCGGACCATCCTAATGGGTCCACCACCCCCAGCGGGGCAGGTATTGGCTCTCAGTTCCGTCTTGACCAGGAAATGATCCGTCCATGACAATGCGGAGGTACTTACCACCTCTGCCCACGGATATTCCTGTTCCATACTGAAGGCCGCATCGAGTGTACGACCTGCACAATGTGTGGGCCCAACGACTAGTTGGGATAGGCCCATGTTTGTCATGGTTTCCATGAACTCCCGAGCCGTACCTGTTAAACTGGTCTCGAGAGGGATGTTGAAGTCCCCCAAAACTAAAGTCCCCCAAAACTAAAAGTCTGGGAGTCTCCAATAACAGCTCAGAGACCAGCTGTGTCAGCTCAGTCTGGGAGTCTGCTAGACAACGGGGTGGTCGGTAGACTAGCAGAATCCCCAAACTATCCCTGGTCTTCAGGCTGAGGTACATACACTCGAAGTGGGCTATGTTCCAGACAGGTATCCTGGTCAACGTCAAGGCGTTCTTATGAACTAGAGCCACTCCACCACCCCCCGCCCACTTCCCGTCACCTGCTCGCTGACATAGTACTTAAAAGCAACCCTACAAAATTGTGGTATCATGAGAGTGGGAGTCTGAATTACCGAGATTCTAAGGCAGGGGTCGGCACCCGGCCCGCTGACCCCCGCCGACCGGCCCCCGCTGCCGTGCGTGCCGGTACCACCATTTTGTTTGCCAAAATGGCGACCGTGGCTCGTTTGCGCATGCGCAGTACTCCTGCGCATGCGCAAACGAGTCGCGGCCGCCATTTTGACAAACAAAATGGCGACACCAGCACAGTGGCCGCGCACACGGCGGCGGCTGGCGGGGTTCGGCAGGGCTGCGCACGCACTGCCATTTCCCCCACACACACCCGCCAGGCAGAAGACCTGGGGACCAGCAACCAGCCCCAGGTAAGAGAACCTTGCCAACCCCTGTTCCAAAATATGCAACTTAAGTTTACTTACTAGCTCCACTTCCAATTGTCCGATGGAACAGCTGCGACATTCGAGGACCAAGAGGACCAAACAGATGTGGAGGAAGTCCCCTAGCTTCTAGCAGTGCTAGAGAAAACAAGAAAACATATCTGTGTGAAACTCATACTTAACATTAAAACCTGTAATTCAGATAACAGGCACTTTCACTTTCAGAACACACATCATTCAGTGATTAAATCTTACGCTGCACAATTTCACCACAACAAATTCCACTCAGATTTAAGTGCAGGATCCATTTGATTTTTGCAGAACCTAGACTTACAACAAAATTTATTAGTATTAGAACTTAACCCTTTTAATTATCTGGGCTATCTACAACTGCTGAAACAGTAATAATGACATACATGGGTTTTCGCTTCTAAATGTACTGTTACTACGCAAATCCCTGACATATTTTTAATGGTTTAGAAGAAAAATATCTCCCACCCAAGCTAAGTAACTGTTATCTGGTTAAGTCAGATAAATTCCAGGAAATCCATTCTTTTTCACAACTGAAATTCAAATTTGGGTACCTATAAATGGTATACACTAAAATGAAGAGGAAAAAAGTCAAATTCTATCCTTCTAAAGAAAATAGTAATTTAAAAATGTATGGGTGTCATGCTGCCACAAAAGATGTCTATAAGGTGACAAATACTTAAAGGAGAAAAGTATCAGGCATCCTGCAGATGAAAACACTAAACTACAAAAGGGTAAAGTTTTCTGAAAAGCTGTGCTTTCTAAGAGTAGATAGATTTTACAACAACAAAAATAAAGTTCTTTAAATTATAATAAATTTTCCATTTACTTTGAATGGATTTCTATTAAGAATGAAAATTGTTGATAAGCCATCAGCAGCCAGACTTAACACGAGGGATTTTTTTACGATATAAAAGTGATGAAACCTAATTCTAGTTGAGTAACACGTTTTACTGAAAAAAATTGGTTGTTGTAGAACATTAAAAAGTTTAAAAGAAAGATCTCAACATTTCAGAAGTCTAAAGGCTGTTGGATACTGCAGTTGCAATGAACGTAACATAAGAAGCCTTAGTTTGTACCTTGCAATCTCCCCATCTCAGAATCGTCTGATTCACTTTCACCAGAGGTAGTCATACCCACTGCCCCAGCTACAGAACTAGAAGCTACAGGAGAAGAAAAATTAGTAATAGTATATATATTAATAGGTCATACAGTATACATACTTGTTAAACGTTGCTGAAATATTCCTTCAGAAGCAGTCAAAATAAAGCCTTTAATGACTCCCGTAGGAAAAGTAATGGGCATACCAAAAAAGCAGCTTTATTTTTAGTCTTGACCCACACAGTATGGAAAGACTGCACTTGAACACAAGGTCAGTTTAAACTTTCAGCAACACATGTGATTCAAATATTCTGATTTTTGATCAATTGCACAATGTACTGAAACCAGAGGTTAGTGGCATTAAACAACTAATTGTAAAAAAAAAAACAACAACCAAGGTCAACAGTACTTAATTAAACAGAAAACTGACAAGAAAGGTCAGAACTGAGAATTATAATCAGGGCTCTGTTTACTCTACTCTCTATAACAAGCCTGTCTGTCAGATCTCTGTTAACTCCATTTGTAGGCTTTGAGTTTGATAGCAGCTCAGTAGCTGTCAAAATGCTTCATGTGTTCTATGAACAGATAAGACATTAAACAGTCTTCAAATTTATCAAGATGCTTGCTACAAGAAATCATTGATTAAAATGCAATCCTATGCATGTTTACACAGAAGGTCCACTGATTTCAACAGGATTTATTCCTGATTACATGTCTAAGATACACAAACAACATAAACAACAAAGAAAACAGTAGAAAGGTGTAACTCTATGTAGTTCACAAAACATCCTACCAAAGTACAATTGGTAGTCTTATGATCAGGTACAACTTATGTTAACCTGGAGCCACTGAAGATGTAATGTCTTTGTAACCACATTAAATTTACAAGAAGGCAGACAGAACATGTCTTGGGACCTGTTCCTTGCCTCTCTTCCTTATATACAGTTGCCCCTCCGTTTTTGCAGACTTCAAGTCTGCATCCCTCGTTCATTCGCGGGTGGGAAATGGAGGGGGATAAAATGGGGCGCCCTCCCCATTTAAGCCTATAGGGCTTGAATATTTGTGGTTTTGTTTTCACAGGGGGGTCTGGAACGGATCCCCCCGCGAAAACGGAGGGGCAACTGTTAAAAGAGCATCAATGTTAACTTTAAAACATAATGAATGTGCATTAGGGCAGCAGTTCTCAAAAAAAATTCCTATAGTTGTTTGGGATATCAGATCCTAGAATTTGTGACCACTGGTCATAGTGGCTGGGACTTTTGGGAAATGAAGACCAAAACATCTGAAGGATTAAAGGTTGCAAATCACTTTATCAAAATCTGTTTTAATCAAAATCTGAAACAAATACTAAATGTCTTCTAGAGATTACATACTTTTAGAAGGAAAATCTAAATTTGTTATCAACTAGCTGCTTTTAATGGTAAAGTAATTAGCATTAAAAAGGAAGAGAAGTACAATCATATTCACACGGCCAGTGAATATTGTTCAATTTGTTCACCAAAGTCAATACAAGCATATCAAAACAAATGCTGAGTAGGCTTTTAAAAAACTTTTTCCTCTGAAAAAAAGTCATGTTACATCACCAGTTGCTTTGGAAAATAACTTCAATTGAAAATTAGGTTTACCAACAGATGTGGGGGAGAATTTGTCAAGTAATACAAATTTAAGCCCCACTTGTGCATTAGTATTACTCTATTCTGATAAGAACAAAGAACCACACAGCCAGATAACCTGGGATTTCCAAACAGTCTCAGTTGTTCTCATTAGTATTTCTAGGCATACCAAACATAACCACGTCTGTTCAAAGTTGCCTAGAACATCTCATTTCTATACTGTCTGTTGTAAACTTGTTAGAAAGCTACAAATAGAATTTCTTTGTGTACCTGTATTCAGTGTCATTACTTTTCCTTACCTGCAGCTCCCTGTGGAGCCTCATCTGCTCGTGCAGCTGAAGAATTAACTCCATCCTGGTTGTTATCAGGATCAGCCATTTTCTCCTGTCGGCGAGCTTCAGCTGCTCCCCTTTTGCCCAGGCCAGAGCCTCGCCGACTAGAAATTTAAGTATGATCAGAAATCTGCCAGGTTTAACCTACATATTTAATCTACAAGTACCAGTACTCAAAACAAGCCACATAGACATGAAGTAATGAGGGAACAATAAACAGACACTTGAACTATACGTAAAACTCTTTTAAAAGAAACCTTAACCAAACTTGCAAAGAAAACAAAAGATAGGCATTTTAAGAATAAAAGATGAATGAACAACATTACACCCATGCTTAGCTGACTTCAAAAATGACTTAAGTTCAAGCATGACACGACTGCCTAGAAAATATTTGTTCTTCTGTAATTTTTACAGCACTGTGAAATTTCTATATTGATCAAAAAAGTCAATGAATCACAACACATCTTTACAAGGCTAAATCCTAAATATACTAGAATCAACTACTGTATATACTCATGTATAAGTCTGGAAATTTTAGTCAAATGATGACCCCAAAACTCTAGTTTGACTTATCCAAAGGTCAATGTAAATACTGTAATTTAACACTTATTAAAAAGGGAACCATCCCCTGGTGAAAGGCAAGAGTGCAATCTATCCCTCTGCTCTCTCTTCCATCCAGCCTTTAGTGTGAGCCAAAACTGTTATGCCTGCCAGAATTTTGTGGGTTCTTTGACCTTGTTTTCCTTCACTTCTTCATTTAGATCCTTTGTTGTATGTCCCTAGGTTTTACCCTCAAGTTAACCAAGGGTCATACCAAAACTCATAATTTTGCCCCCAAAACCTGCCCTCAACTTATACATGAGGTCGACTTATAATCGAGTATATATGGTAAGTAGGATAACAGTTTATTATAGTGCTCTACTGCAAATGTCATTGTGTTTTTGAAGCCATATTTGCAAACCATGTGACTAGTGAGACAAACATGGGTGGGTGGGTGTGTTTGAGAACAGTCAAAATTACAAAAAAAAATAAATAAAATAAAGTGGCAGTGCACTGAAATACCCCTGGCCACCATACTCTCTTTCCCATACATCAGTGGAATTAAATAAATCACCTTGTAGCTTCTTTCAGGGAGGTATCATGGGGGATAATATGGCTGTCAGGTTGTGTACAGCAGTGTTTCACAGGCTATTTGATGTGGGGGACCACCTCCCTTACTGATATGCCAGGAACTGGTACCATATTTGTAGCCATTAGTTACAATGACAGGTTGCTTATCTGTAGCTCTGGTTCTTTGACTAATCATCTGTGAACTTGCATAAATGGGATCATCTATACCTTCTACACCTAAGCTATATTTCAGGCAAGAGCCTTCCTGTTCCATTGCGCATGACTCTGGTACTATTCCATCAAATAACCTCAGTTCTGGTCTGCTCCATATGTTCAAGCATTGGGAAGAGGCAAGACAGGACCAAGAAGAAAGGAATGTGTGAGTTCACAGATGACCATTCAAAACACCACAGTTGTAGGTACGCAACCTGTCCTACTTCTTTTTGGTTTCTACAAATCACATAAATGAGAGAGTGACAAGCTATGACCTAGATCAGGGATAGGCAACCTTTCCCCTTTAAGGGCCGAGGGACTTCAGCTCCCAGAATCCCAGGAGCTATTGGCCAACATAGAACTATTGGCCAACATGGCTGAGGCTTCTGGGAGCTGAAGTCCCTCAGCCCTTAAAGGGGAAAGGTTGCCTACCCCTGACCTAGATAGTGGGAAGAAATTATGCTGAAGCTAAGGAAAGAACTGCATGGTCAAACACTGCTTGGTCTCTAGACTTCAGATCCAGTCTGCATTACGAAATAAATATAGAAGGTTGTGGCCTGCAGACTTCCCGCAAGGAGACACCTCCTAGGAAGACAGAAGACATGGCCACTGGAGCTGTCTAAACACAGTGGAGCTATTCCTGCAACCACCATAACAAATAAAAAGGCAAGAAGTTTTTCATAAAGCAGAAACCAACTGAAAATAAGAGCAAAAACTTGCTGGAAATCTATGGGATGGAGAAATCTCTCAGTGTCTGAAGCAGAGGTTCAAGAAGAGCATAGCAAAGTTCTGTTGAATATGACAAGTGAAAGATAGAAACTATCTTTAGCAGAAATTAGATTCCAAGCCAAAGAGAAACAGGTTCACAATGGAACTGGAAGAAAGGGGGTCGGAGTGAAAGGTGAGCAGCTCATTGGTCCACCTCCCTGAGGTAATAATCATCAGAAATACCAACTTATATAAGTTGCAGGTCACAGGGAGCAAGAGGTTCACAAGGAGTCTTCATGCAATGACAGACTCCCACTGACAGCCTCCAGGATGATACAAATGGTTAAACCAAAGGATGGAGATTCTGAAATCCCTTCAAGTACCTTTTTCACAAGTGGATGAGCAAACCAGGAAGTATAGCCATGTGGCTGGATGTAGCAGAAACTGATGCCACATAGACCTTCAGAGAAAGCAGCAATAACAGGAAGGTAAGTACATGGTGAATATCAAGACATACATTCTTGTGCTGTAGGAAGAAAATAAACCTCTGCCATTTAATTACACAGCTTGGTGGAAGCAGAGCTTGAAGTGTCAGGGTTGACATATACCAGAATCAGAGTGCTACCACTTGTAAAAGAAGTGTACCTGTCAGAGGAACAAGACTTTTTGGAAGATTAAAAGGACTGAGATGATGGTTTTGAATGTTAAGGAAGATGAGGCTGGAATTGTTGCCTATAGGATGACCATTTATGCTTGGAACCAAGACGAAGATGAGGCTAGATAGCATAGCATAATGCAGGCCACGAATGTCTGGGGAGCAAGATAGCCTGCCATCAATTTAGAAGCACAGTCAGAAGCATGTCTGAACATCTTTATCTGTTGAGTGGCTAACCCATGAGCCTCAGAGTAGAAAACAGGTAATTTTCTTGTCTCTGAATATCACTGCTAAGGAGGGAAGACTGATGGACAACTGAGTTCAGGCAGCAGAGCTTGAAGTATCAGGGCTGATGTATACCAGAGTCAGAGGGCTACCACTTGTGCTTCCACTCAGCAAGGAAGTATAGGAAGGTGCAATTGTGTCTCACAAGTATTTATATATGCCCATGCAGCCCTGGTAGTTTGAGATGCTTAATGAGAGGGAAGTCTTGGGAGTATGTCTTCCTAGTCCTTGTATCCAAATTCCTACCTTCCTTATCCACTGGCATTGAATGAGTTTGCGTGAAGGTTTGCTCTGCATCAATTCGACAATAATGGAGTTTGGTTGTGGATGCTCAAAGTGGAGGATGCAGTGGTCTTCTTGTACCCTATATAAATTCATGATACCTGAGAATGACTTCCATACCTCCCTGTATGGGCCTCCCTGGCAACAGGTCACATAGCTGAGAATGACTTCCATACCTCTCTGGCAACCTGTATGGGAGAAGGGGGCATCAGTATTGTTGTTGGCGGTGCCATTTGAGACTGAGCCCTCTTGAAAACCAGATCCAAAGTACATGCTCGAGTTGTTTTGAGTTCCAGCAATAGTGCCTTCACCATCCACAGGATCTGATCTACATAAGATCAAATTTCATTGGATAATGGGAAAGGTTTTGCTTTCCCATCTGAGCTTATGGAGAAGTCGAGAGCAGAACCATTGCTAAGGATGAACCTGTATCATCACCCTAACACAGAGTCAAGGAATCAGATTCAACTTTGGGACTGGAGTAGAAAGATCCATTGTTGATGGCACACATCACTGAGATAGCCAGATATGAAGTGGTGGACCAGTGGCCGTTGCACAGTAGATGCCTGTAGAGGTGGACCAGATAGAAGATCATGCTGCTTTTAAACAATTGTGATCTGCAGTGGTCTGGCAGCCAATGTAGTGTGAGACAGAGCCAAAAATGGTTGCAAAGTCAGTTCCTGGGATGTATGATTTAGTAAATTAGAATGTCTTGAAATTATTGCTTAAGGAGAAGTTGGTCAAGGTGGTGAACACCTGGGAGCCTCTCTAGGGTACGAGTTAGGCAGGTGCTAATAACATGGTGTTTCATCTCATTAATGCTCACGGTAGTCACACTTCTCAAGATGATGCTCCCAATGAGTCAGACAGCACTGATCCCAGTACAAATGGTACTGATATGGGAATACCAAGCAATGCAGCTCGCACAATACATCATGGCTCCTTGGAAGCCTGGAACCTTGGGAGAACAAGTAGGCCTGATGTGGAGAAAGCATCTCTCTGTTGGGAGCTGAGTGCACACTGTTGAGCAGGAATGGCAATGAGGGCAGGCAGTGTGGGCATAGCAAAGACTTGCATGACTACTGCACTTGGAGGAACCCCTAACAACCAAGATCCTTCCATGATCTCATCTTCTGAGAGTGAACCCACGAAATAAATGTAAACCAGGTGTTGAGCTGAAGATGTTAAATCCTCTTGAACCTATTATATTATTCAAGTAGGAGATGATAATCTAGATGACTGATATAACATAGAATCCTAGATAAGTACACATCTCACAGAAACTGGCAGAGGAACCACCCTTGGAATGACCAGAACCTCCATCAGATCTGAAGTAACTGCTTATGGAATCTCATGATCAGTGGGCATGCCTGTATCCAAGACATGTAGTTTGTGTTTCACAGGGATTGGTTCTTTACAGTATTTGGTCTTAACAGTTTCCTAGCTGATAGATTCAATGCCTTTTCCAGGGTGTTTGGCATCAACACATTTTGACTTCTGTATTGGTGTCCTGAAACAGGGGATTGACAGTTGGTCAACGGGCCCACGCATTGTGCAGGTCATACACTTGATGCAGTGTTCTGTACGGAACAGGCATATCCGTGAGCGGAGGTGGTTAGCACCTCCACATTGTCATGGATGGATCATTTCCTGGTCAAGATGAAACTCAGAGCCAATATTTGCCCCCCCCCCCCGGGGGTGGTGGACCTATTCGAATGGTACACCCTCGAAGGCTAATGGAGCCCATTGGATTCCAGAAAGCCTTGGAGGGTTTAATGGTTGGGAATGCCGGTGATCCTGTCGAAGCCCTGGTTAATACATGGAACATCGATCTTACCAGGGCTATAGACACGATCGCTCCCAAGCGTCCTTGCCACTTCGCTTCAAATCGTAAGCCTTGGCACACCACTGAGCTTAGGAAAATGAAGCGATTTGGACAACGACTAGAGAGCACGTGGCGGAAAACTCGACTCCGATCCGACAGAACTCGCCATAGAAACTTTCTTTGGTCCTATCGGGAGGCAATACGTGCAGCGAAGAGAGCCTTCTCCTCTGCACGTATTGCGTCTGCAGAGTCCCGTCCAGCAGAACTGTTCAAGGTGGTGAGGGAGATGACGCAGGTGCCCCCTGCGCCAAATCCCTTGCTTAACCCAACGACGGTCTGCTGTGACGCGTTTAACAACTTCTTTGCAGATAAAATCTTTCAGATTAGAGCCGACTTAGATGCCACTATTGGAACAGAGTCTACAGGCGAGGTGTCCACCGACTCCGCCGTTGTAGTTATACTGGATCAATGGCAATCTGTGAGTACCGAGGACGTGGACAAACTGCTTGGTAAGGTGAGGAAGACAACTTGCCCTCTCGACCCTTGCCCGTCATGGCTGGCCGTCCGGGGGGGGGATGCATTGATGAGATTCCTTACGGATATCATCAATGCATCCTTCAGAGAAGGACATGTTCCATCATGCTTAAAGGAAGCGGTGGTTAGGCCCCTTCTGAAAAAGCCTTCCCTGGACCACCTGGATATGAAGAACTACAGGCCTGTGTCACTGCTGCCATTTTTGAGCATGGTGATCGAGAGGGCGGTTGCTCTTCAGCTCCAGGCAGTCTTGGATGAAACCGATTATCTAGACCCATTTCAAACCGGCTTTAGGACAGGCTTTGGGGTTGAGACTGCCATGGTTGCCTTGACTGACGATCTGCGTCTGAGCATCGACAGGGGTAGTGTGACCCTGTTGGTGCTCCTAGACCTCTCAGCAGCTTTCGATAGGATAGATCACGGCATCCTCTTGGGCCGCCTGAGGGGGTTAGGTATCTGGGGCACTGCTTTGCAGTGGTTCCGGCCCTTCCTCTCGGGTCGGTCCCAGAGGGTGCTGCTCGGGGACTGTAGCTCCAGTAAGAGGGACCTCACTTGTGGGGTCCCTCAGGGAGCTATTTTGTCCCCGATGTTGTTTAACATCTACATGAAGCCGCTGGGTGAGATAATCCGGAGTTATGGTGCTGGGTGTTATCAGTACGCTGATGACACCCAAATCTATTTCTCCGTGTCTCATTCGTTGGCCTCGAATTCCAATGGCATCTCTTCTCTCAATGAATGTCTTCAAGCGGTAATGGGCTGGATGAGGAAAAACAGATTGAAACTGAATCCAGACAAGACCGAGGTGCTCACGGTACAGGCCCCGAAACCAAGAATTGGGTTGCAACCGCCAGTCCTGGACGGGGTCACACTCTCCTCCAGTGACTGTGTTCGCAGTCTGGGGGTGCTCCTGGACTCGTCGCTCCTGATGATAAATCAGGTTAATGCGACGATCAGGAGCACCTGTTATCAGCTTCGGCTGATACGCCAGCTGCACCCTTTTCTGGAAGTAGGGGATCTTGAGACTGTTGTGCACGCATTGGTAACCTCACGCCTTGACTTCTGTAATGCACTCTACATGGGGCTACCCTCGTGCTTGGTTCGGAAACTGCAATTAGTTCAAAATATGGCGGCCAGATTAATATCCGGAACATCTAGGTGGGACCATATTACCCCAGTATTAAGGTCCCTCCACTGGCTGCCTATTGGTTTCCGAACCCAGTACAAGGTGTTGGTTATTACCTTTAAAGCCCTAAATGGCTTGGGTCCAGGCTATCTTAAGGACCGCCTCCTCCCGTATAATCCTCCCTGCACTCTCCGGTCCTCTGGGAGGAACTTGTTACAGCCTCAAAAAACGAGGCTGGTGACTACCTCCCAGAGGGCCTTTTCTGTTGTCGCCCCCAAACTATGGAACGGCCTGCCGGGAGAGATCCGCCAATTGGCATCACTTGACAGCTTTAAAAAAGCTGTCAAGATGGATCTCTTCCGGCAGGCCTTCCCAGAATAACTACCGGCCCAAGGCCCCAGAATACTCTGGAGATGTTCCCTCCCCTCTTATGACCAGGCCTTTTTTAGAGTTGAGATTTTATACTCTGACGCCAGCGCCTTCTTCTCTTTGTTGTATTACTGTTTTTTGATGTTTTATATAGAGGTACATATCCTCTTTTTATATCTTGTTTTTTAAATTGTTTGGATGTAATAATTTTTTTAAGGGGTGGGAGGGGGGTAATAGCTCTTAAATGTTGTATTATGATTTTATTATGTAAGCCACCCTGATTGACCTCAGAGGTGCGGGATATCAAATAAAAAGTATTATTATTATTATTATTATTATTATTATTATTATTATTAGATCTCTTCAGCACACTCCATCAATCTTCTACTTGAGCAAAGAACCACTGAAGCCATAGGGCTTATTTGGGCTGTAAGCTGAGAGGTGTTGATCATGTCTTCTCACAATAATGCCTTGAACTCTGTTGCATAATCCCTCCTAGCTTGAGGGCGAAGTACTGAAAATGACTAGAATAATCCACTTCATAGTCCTCTCTCATGCAGATAAGTCAGTGGCAGAGACCATCTGATTGGGCAACCTTCTGACTGTAGCTGAGGCACTTTACAAAGAGCCCCATTACTTCCTGAGTGAACAGGAAAAAAGGACAGCCACATGAAGTTAAGAAAAATTAACCAAAGGGGAGGAGAAGAAATGAAAACTAAAGAATGAAAGAGAAGAAAATAACTCTGAAGAGTGAGTTTGCAATGCTGCTGGTATTGCAGCAGAAAACAACTGAGACAATTAAGGGGAAAGAGACCAAGAGCATGTATGATGAAGGGAGGGGCTCCCACTCAAATAACAGCTTAGCTCTAGAAGTTTCCAGAGATGTAGCTGTGCAGGTACAGGATAACCCCTTTTGCAGAGGGCTTGCAGAAACCGCAAATAAGTAAATAAATCCCTGGAAACTCTCTACAGGCTGGCAGCCCATGGCTTATGGACCAGCAACAATCCAGGAATCACCATTTTGAGTAGCAGTGGTTTAGCAGAAAAATGGCACTGCAGCAAAAAGTGTAAAAAGGGAAAATTCTCTGCCACAACTTTTCTGGTCATCTCTTTGTCTTTCCAAAAAACTCTTATTCATTTCCAGTTCCTTAAGCTACTAACACTTTCCAAGCCCTTCCCTCAAAAAGTTCTCTAACTGGCAAAGAAGTTCTGTGTAGAACATTCAGCTGAGCTGTCCTTTAAGTGCTATTAGCTGTTGATTCTACCCCACTAATGGGAAACAATGGTTACTTGAAGACTTCCTAGTTTATTAAAGCATTCTGAGAAGGATGGGGTAAAATGAGTCACACCAAGATGAAACACGTGAGCAAAAAAGGTTGTGCTTCTCTTGGATTATTATGACAAGTTATATCTGGACTACACCATTGTTAGGACAAGAGGTAATATTTTTAAAAATGTAAGGCTAGGTTTTCTGTAAACTGTCTTTTTTACAACATGAAATGTTTTTGCCGATAATCAATTATGAGGTCAGTTGTGCATTGTATTCAAACTATCCCAACGCCACTAGTTCATCAATAAAAATGTGCATTCTAAAGTTCATTAGAGTTCCTCAATGCAAAATAAGATTGTGAGTCATTAACATATCCAGTAGTTCAATAATACCTGGTACTAGCACAGGAGCCCGTGGTCTTTTGCCGTGTGCTCCGCCTCAAACTGGGGAGCTCAGCTGGTGGCGATTCACTGCGTTTTTTTGTTGATTTTCTCAAGCCTATATAGATAGAAGACAGTCAACACAAATCCATTCTTGTGTGCAAACACTGAACAGGTAGAGGATAAGGGATGTTCTTGAACAATGAAATAGTTTGAGCTCAGCCAGTTCATATTTTCTTTCTTTCTTCTACCACAACACAACAGCTTGATTCAAAGCTAGATTTAAGAAATACAGTATCAGGAGTACAAACCGCAGGTACTCTATACCAAACATAATGTCTCCCATATTATATCCATTATTGTGGCAATTACTGTATTACCATAAAAATAGCCCAAAACACACGGGCCAAATGACACAGATTACAGCCACATTCCGGGTATAGTGTTTAGCTGACAAACGTGTGGCCAGAAGCCTCACTGATGCTGCACCATCCAGGAAGAACCAGGCCAAGAAGGAGCGGATAGGATCCGCTCCTTCTGGCAGCATAGTTCAGGACCACTGCGGCAGGGCCAGGTGCATGCGGTTGCTGCTGCCCTGGCATGGCTGCACACCACATTTTTAGGCCCATCTGTTTCAGGCCTATATTATGCTCTGAATCACTCTTAAAGTTGTCTTTCACCATGTCACACATTAATTTTAGCCAAAGCTAGTATGTATCATAATTTTAACCTACATTCTACAACAGAGCTTAGGTTAGTTGAGATCAGTTCAGGAGAACTGTATGATTTTTTTCCCCCTTACTACCCTCACCCTCACCCCAAAAATCATACCTAGAAGATCTACAACTACGATTGGGTGGTTGAGGATTCCTGATTTTAGAATGAAAAATGCATACACATGCATTATGGCTCCTATAGTTGAATCAAAGCAGAGATGCTTTAATTCATCAAGTCTTAGAGCAGTAGTACTCAAACTTTTCATCCTTGGGACCCCCCCCCCTTTTACATCTACATGCAGATGTCACACCCACTCAATGAAGTATATAAATACAAATATTTTGTTTATTTTGTGTGTGTATTTTCATTTGCATATTCATGTATGTTCATATTTTAACATTTATAAAGAAACATCATAATTCAAATTAGAACAGTTTTATTTAAGTAAATTCAATATTTAACTCAACATCTGTAAATTTTACACAAAAAGTTTGAGAAGAAAAGGAGGAGGAGGAATAGAGCTTCCAGGTCTCACCCCCCTCTTCAGCAATTCTTGCACCCCCACTGGGGGTTCCACTCCACTGTTTGAGAATCACTGGCTTAGAGGAGCACACTGCCCCCCTGCCAGTGGAGGCTAGACAACCTTGGACTTTTTTTAACTTTTTTTTTTAAACAAAATACCCAGCACACAAGGTATACAAGTCAACTTGTGATATTTGTGGACACCCTGCACTGTTTTAGGCCCAGGAGAGCTTTACCTACGCAGGAAATGAACCACAAATGAGCTTCCAGTTTACTATCTTGTTAATGAAGAGGCCTATTTTGGTTCTATAAAAGCACCTGAGATGTAGCAAAATAATCCCATCTGCCCTGGATGTCCTTGGGGGACTGAAGCTAACCCAGAGGCTGCACTTTCCCCACCTATGAATTATGCACTGTGGACAACACTCTATGCATAGCTCTATCTGGCAGATACAACACTCACTTGGGAGCAGGATTTCTGTTAGACTTTCCATAGGATATGCCTACTTTTCAGGTGAACTCAGAACAAATATAGAGTCATAGAATCATAGTGTTAGAAGAGGCCTCATGTGCCACCAAGTCCAATGTCCTGCTCAGTGCAGGATCTCCAGCTCAAGCACTCCCAGCAGGTAGTTGTCCATCAGCTTTATGAAGACATCCAAAGGAGACTCCACCACCTGTCTGGGCAATGAGTTATTGCTGAACCACCCTTACTCTCAGGAAGTATTTATTTATTTATATTCAGCTGGAATATATCCTTCTGTAACTTCAAACCATTAGACCTGTCCCTACTCTATAGGGCAGCAGAGAACAAACCTGCCCTCTACTCTCTGTGACAGCACTTGAGGTATTTAAAGAGTGCAGTCAGGTACAACTCACATTAGGTCTGTTAATCAAGCTCTATCAGAAAATTTAACATAAGTTCACTAGCTAAGCTTATCACCAAGAATATGATTAAGACAACTGATGTGATTTTTATGAGTACATGGGGAATATAAGGTCAATGGCCAAC
Organism: Phrynosoma blainvillii; assembly: GCA_026167975.1. Classification (NCBI taxonomy): domain Eukaryota; kingdom Metazoa; phylum Chordata; class Lepidosauria; order Squamata; family Phrynosomatidae; genus Phrynosoma; species Phrynosoma blainvillii. The sequence continues at coordinate 46,702,206 of JANUYF010000003.1, read as the reverse complement.
TTCAGAAATCACAATTTCAGTCCTATAAACTATGGCTTATTGGTCCTAAAATAAACTTTGAACTAGTTCATTTCCTTAACTCCTTGTTCACTCATTTTTGACACTTCTATGCTAGATTAAATCCTTATTTCATTGCCCAAGTAAGTATATTACAACCAAACAGATTTCACAGAAATGTGTGTTTTCATGCAGAAAATTAAGAACTCAGAAACACAGTCCAAGAGAACACAAACAAACACACAAGCTTGTTCTCAGGCTAAATAGCATTGTTTATTTAGCCAGGACTGCAATGTCTGAACTAGTCCAATGATTATCTCTGCCTCCCTGCTAAAATAAACCACAATACTATCAAGGGTTTCCATCTCCAGGGGACTTGAAAGCTCCAAGGCACAATTTAAACTAAAGTTAGAAGTATCCTAAACTGGGAAAAAAGATGTAAGACTGAGCAGCAAGGAAAGCCTAATCTTCAAAGACAGAAGGCAGTTTGAAATCCATATGAACATTCAGAATATAAAAGTTCTCAGATGTGATGGGAAAATGTGTCTATATGAGGTTTATCTTTTGTTTTGTTGTGTTAATTAGAGTTATCCCTACCGGAACAGACTGCCTTTCCCCCCTCTTTTACAAACTCTACAGTACAGTACTTTGAAAATGTTAGGTGCGCTGATAATAGGACAAACTTACTTTGTCTCATTACTCAGACAAGGAGCTTCTATCTTGGACAATTTATTGCATTTAACCTATCATCAGTGCAAGCTGTATGTTTGAGAATATAAAAACAACCTGTTGCCAAAAAAAAAAAAAAACCTGTTGCAAGGTCAACTTGAACCTGTTCTATCTGGTAAATTGAATAGGAACATTTGTATTGTTTACTACTCAGGGGAGATTTCTCTCACTGATCCATGTCTCAGGACTCAGAATGTTCCTAGATCCTTCCATATGCTGGAATTAAGGCTGCAAAGATGGAACATCATTGTATCAAGTGCTGAACTGCAAATTTATTTTGTGAGTCACATTTGTATCTGGAGTTACTCAGAGTAAGGAATAAAACACTAGAGACACCGAGAATTAAAGATGGAACCTTCTGGATAAAGAGTGTATGCAATATGAATGAGGTACAGCTGGTAAATTAAACCAAGTAGTTAAAAAAGAATTACTAAAAATAGCCTTCTTTACACTTAATATATGGACATATTAAATTAAAAACTTTGTTCAAGTATCTGTCCATGATCCTCTATCAGTCACATGCTGAATCAGTATTTTCGCAAACAGCTTCTGATACCTAGGAACTTCCCTGCTGTGGCAGCCTATTTGTAAAATGCCCTCCCCTTTGAAGCCCAACTGGTACTGGCCTCAATTTTCATAAAATTAAAATATGGCTTTTTATCAGTGCCTCAGAGAATCTAATGAGCCTGTCCAAATCAGTTTAGGCACATGCTTTTATCTGTTTTAATTTGAATTATTTTTTAAGTGTTTGAAGCGTTTTTAGAGCATTCAAAAATTAAAAATCAGCAAGGAATAATTTAAGCCTTTATTTTACTGATTTATTTGTATACTTTGTGACATAGGGCAGTGAGTGTGCGTATTCTAATAGTCAATACTAAGAAATGAGCAGTTAGGATCACAGTGCAGTCTAACTCAAAGATGTGCCCAGCTGAAGGGAGCTGGAGACTTTTCTGGCAGCTGATCTCACAGACTGAACAGCCAGTGGTTATGGATTTCTGTTTCTGGATATAATAAAGGTTTAGTTTATAATACAAACAAACATTTTCATCTCATGGCAGCTTTCAGACTGTTGACTATGTATTTGCCTTTAGAATGAGATCTGAGGGCACTGTTTTACAGTGACTCTAGTCCTAGAGGGCAAACTGAAGAAATGGCAGTGAGGGACTCCTGCTCAACACCATGGTCATTTGTCTATGGAGCTCCCTGTGGGTTCTGTTTTGTATTCCATCCTGTTTACCATATACACAGAACTGCTAGGAGAGTTTGTCCAGAGCTTTAGCATTTAGTGCCATGCTTGTTGAGAAAATATATGAATTACAAAGTTAAAACCTGATTTTAATGAAGTCACATTTTTTTTAAAAAAATTAAAAAACCAATTCAATGGCAGACAATTTGAAAACACACTAACTCTAATTTTATATTCCTAAACAAAAAAGTTAAATGAATAATGTTGACAGAATAATGCAGCAAAATGTATCCGATGTCATCTGGGGGAGAGACACTAGGCCCAGCACCATCGGGCCTGGAATAAGAAGAACCCTTCTTAAAGGATGGGTGGGATTTGGGATTTTTATGTTCAGTTTAGATTGTATTAATATATCTGTATGGAAATTTTAATGTTGTAAGCCGCCCCGATTGCTCTGCAGAGGGGTGGGATATTATTATTATTATTATTATTATTATTATTATTATTATTATTATTTAAATTATCTAAATTCTACACATTTGAATATTTTGAAGTTACATTCTGCAATACTTTTCAATTTAGTAGCTTTCAAAGCTGTAGGCTAACAAATCACTGCTATTCTAGTATGATAAATTTACTATAGGAAAACTGGACTGGCTCTTCATAAACGTTTCAGTGGACAAATAGAGAATGCTTATAAAAGCCGAGATCTTGCATCATACTTGTGGAGTGTAGATTTATACTCATATAATTACATGGTGGTTAGACTATACCAGTGTGTTTCAAGCAATCTGATCAGAGGGATCAGCAATGTTTTTCCTTGATATGCCAGGGATCATTATCATAGTTGTGCCCACTGACTACAACTGTTTTGTTTCTTCCTTTCTTCTGGAAACTCACAAGAGGTCTGGAACACATGGACCAGCATCACTCCATGGAGCATCACTCTGAGTAGCAGCAAGCTACAAAACCCTTCTGCTGATACCAGCATTGTGGAACTCAATTTTTATCTATAAATGTAACTGCTTTTTGTCTCATTATGCAATGGGGAATGAACTGTGGTGGATTTGTAAACCCAGTAAATATAGTGGTAGATTTCTTTTTACAGTCCATATTTTAATGTATATCCAATATTTAAATCAGGATGGTGAATGTTTAGCAATGTACGTGTTGTTCAACTACAACTCCCATCAACACTCATCATGACTATGCTGGCAAGAGCTGACAAAAGCTGCAATCCAACAACATCTGAAGGACCACAGCCTTCCTACCCTGAATTATATAATAAGTAATCTTATACTGTGAAAAACTAATACAAGGGAGGGAGGGGACAGTTCATATAATAAAACCTCTTTACATTCAGAAAGCTAGCATTTGAAAGAGGTTATGCAGAATGCTCTCCACTGAGTATCCCTCCACATGACCCACAGGGAAGCATTCAGAAATACAACCCCCCTTACACACCTATAGCCTGAAGTAGTAATATACCTTTCCCTTGGCTGTTTTAATTGTCCAAACTGACTCCCAGTTATTATTTCTAACACATTACTTTTTATGCTGATTCATACAGATCCTGCCAAATTAGCGTATTACAAAAGGTCAGTTTTCATGTTCCTATACGAGTAAACATTTTCGGCAACTCACTTGCTAGTTTGGCCTGTAATCCTGAAGGCCCAGGTTTTGATGCCTCCGGCTTAGAAGACCCTGGTAGAGACAGTTTTGTTTTAGGCAGGCTAACCTTGGGGCTGAAACGAGCAGCCCAATCAAACTTTGAAGAGCCACCTATTTTATTCTGTTCTTTATCCCTGCTGCTCCTCCGTGGGCTGGGGCTGGATGCAGATCTGGAACGCCTGGCCTTGCTCTGGTCTTTTCCCTGTTTCACTCTGGCACCCTGAGGAATACCAGATGAAGCAGAAGCAACAACAGAAGAAGAAGAGGATGTTGAGGCTGAAGAAGAGGAATCTGTGATGGTGCTACACCCAGCTTTGGCTGAGCTCGCTGATTTTGAAGCCAGCTTGGTGGGTTTTCCTGGTCTCTCTTCACTGCCCGTCGATTCAGCTGCTGGACGACTCTTTACAATGGGTGAGGTCTCTGTCCTTTTCCGTTTCTGACTTCGGGAGCTACCGGTAGCTCCACCCTTTCTGGTATGGGCTTTGCTTGTTGATGGCAATTGTGAAGACTTTGACTCCTGCTCTTGATGTAAGTGTCTTTTCTTAGACTTTGTCTGTGGCTTGTTTCTTTCCAAATCTGAGGAAGAATCAGCGTGCTGAAGTGCTTTGGTTTTTTTGGCAGGGCTAGGAGAATTTGTCTGGTTGTAATCTGGGCTAGCACTGCGTTTCACTCCTCGAGGACTGTCTTTTTTAGGCACCTGCCCTGGTTTTTGTCGCTCCAAAGTACTTTCTGTTTCCAGAGCCTCTTGTTGTGGAATTATAATAGCAGATGAGCTACAGCCTCTGAGAAGGCCAAAAAAAAAACAAAAGCAGTTATTACCACTTAACAAGAAAAGCAACAAAAAAAATCCCCCTCAAAAAATTACAACAAATCACACATCTATTTAAGTCATAGTTTTTAAAGAAATGCAATGAATACTGCTTTTCTGTAAGAATCAGCTTTCAAAATAGTTTCCAATCAGATTTTAATAAGCATCTTTGATGCAAAAGTTTAAGCAGTAATGATGCAAAAGTTTACAAAAGCCTATATTACTAATATGCCCAATTTTCAGATATACTGAACAATAAATAATGCTCAAGTCACAATTGTATTAAATTTTAAAAATCGCATTATTGCATTAAATTTAAAAAGCGTTAAATTTAAAAGCTTGGATCAGTCTCTCTCCTGGTTCTCACAGGGTTGTTATGAGGATAAACTTAGAAGGAGAGCCACGAGCCAACAGCTAATTAAAGGTATAATTGCTACTAATAAATAGACAAGCTGTTTTTTCCAGGAAATATACAGAGGACATGGTTCAGATATTCTAGCAAGCTAGAAATTCAGGACCTAGCTTCTATTGCAATGATTTTGTTACTGTTTAGACTGGACTGGCAAGTATACTGTCACCCTAATGGACAGGGTCACGCTCTCCGCTAAGGACTGTGTTCGCAGTCTGGAGGTGCTCCTAGACTCGTCGCTTCACATGACAGATCAGGAGAATGTGACAGTCAGGAGTGCCTGTTATCAGCTTCGGCTGATATGCCAGCTGCGCCCTTTCCTGGAAGTAAGGGACCTAGAAACTGTAGTACACGCACTGGTAACCTCACGACTCAACTTCTGCAATGCACTCTACATGGGGCTACCCTTATACCTAACTCAGAAACTACAATTAGTACAAAATATGGTAGCCAGGTTGATCACTGGAACATCGAGGGATCATATTACACCGATTTTAAGATCCCTCCATTGGCTGTCTATTGGTTTCTGAGCACAGTATAAGGTGTTGGTGATGACCTTTCAAGCCTTATATGGCCTGGGTCCAACTTACCTTGGGAATCATCTTCTTCCATATAATCCGCCCCGCACCCTCAAATCCTCTGGGAGGAAGCTTCGTCAACCAATAAGAACTAGATTGACGGTGACCTCCCAGAGGTCATTTTCTGCCACTGCTCCCAGACTCTGGAACGCCTTGCCAGAAGAGATCTTTCAGATAACCAACTTAAATGTCTTCAAAAAAGCCATTAAGACGGATCTCTTTCAGCAGGCCTACCCAGAATAAAACTACCTTCTAATTTGCTCTCTCCCTGTCAGACATTCCCTTCTTTCCTAATTTTGCTAGGCCCAGAGTGCCTATTGTTTTAATAATTGTAACTTGTTTATTGTTTAAATTTGTTTATTGTTTTAAATTGGTTTTAATTGAGACTTGTATTTAATGTACTTTTAATGGGGGGTTAATATGATTATATTACTTCATTCTGTATTGTTGGGGTTTGTATTTGTTTTAGTTGTAAGCCGCCTTGATTGCTACGGCAAAAGGCGGGGTATAAATTATTTATTTATTTATTATTATTATTATTATTATTATTATTATTATTATTATTATTTGTAATTTGAATATATGGAATTGGGATGCCCCAGATGTGTAAAAAAACAAGGCTGGTGGTTTAGGCCAATGGTGCCCAACCCTTGTTCCTTCAGATGTTTTGGCCTTCCATTCCCACAAATCCTGAGCGTGGGCCAAGTTAGCTGGAGCTTCTGGGACCTGAAGTCCAAAACAAATGGAAGACCAAAGGTTGGGAACTGCTGGCTTAAGCAAATGGGGCTAAATAGTACCAAGGTGTTTTCTAATAATGTGAAGATGGCAACATATATAATTGAAGCTACATTTGAGAATTCATAAGTATAAAAAAAGATTACCTTTTAGGAAATTGTCCCTTCGGCTGTTCAGGGGTAGTACTGGACTGCACTTTGGGTGCCTTTGATATGGATTTTCTACTTTCAGAAGGGCTTTGAGCCTTATGTTTTGCCTGCCCTAAATGTGACCTGTCAGCAGAAAGTTAAAAACAGAATGCTATTAATAAAACTGGAATAAAAACAGAAATGCATACAAGAGTATTTACACATTGGATTTTTCATACATCCAAGGTTTTTCACCAACCTTATCAAAAGAGTTTAGGGTTTGCTAGGTATGTTATACACCAGTTCCTTTCCCAGAAATTACATATCAATAATGTTTCTAAAAAGGATTTGCTGGTCACCCACTGTTCAAATCTTTAATGTTAAACAGAGTACTTTCTTCTTAGAACAACACTCAGAGGGATTGCAGACTGCCAGAAATAGTGCAAATTGAGTCCACTTTTAGGGTTCGGGTTAGTGCTAGGGAATCATGGGAATTGTTTGTTTGTTTTTCTGAGACATTGAGCCTTCTCTGTCAGAGAGCTCTGGTGCCACAATAAAATACAGTTCCCATGATTCCCTAACCCTAAACCTTAAAGTGGACTCAATTTGCACTATTTCTGGCAGTCTGCAATCCCCCTCAGTCAACTATTTGAGAGCAAACGAGCAGCTAGGTGCTTAATTTTTTTGTTATTCAGCCTCTGTTAATATTCATCCCTGTGGTACAGAGGTAAATCACTGCAGAAATTCCAGAGGCCAACTTTCAACTGCTAGAACCTTTAAGGCTGTACCTGGCCATTTAAAAAGAGAGAGAGAGAAGAAGTTGAAACTGGAAGCGATTTCCAATCAATTTCCTGATCCTTTTCTTACTTTTTGTTTGGCTTGGGAGGGGGAGGGTTGGGGCCCAACAATTCCAAACATCACAAAGTCTCTCGGAATGGCTGACACTTTTTATAGAAATGGGGGAGGGGGGTTGGGATAAGCTGCAGTGCCCCTATGGTGTAGTCCATATTCATTGCATATGAATATGCCCAGTGTCTTAGAAAATAATAATCTAGAAGTAAAAGCGAGAAGTAATTCAAACTAAGAACAAATGAATATAATTGGATTAGTAATAGTTTACCTACTCCCCCTTTGTAATTAAATGGTGTACAGAGAGAAGGGGGGGGGGGGGAGAACCAGACACTGTTCCCCTCCTATCCAGAAGTTTGAGAGATATGCACAGACCAAGCTGAGGTACAAGCTGCCATGTGTTCTGCAGACATAATGTTGAAGGAGATGTGTCCAGACAATAATATGATCAACCACCAGAAACCATCTACTTCCTAATTCTGTACAGGAAATGTTTGATATGACCTGGCCATCTGAGATACTTTACTCAATATTTTTGCAATTCCTGTCAGTACCTGAATTAAATCTCATAGAGAAACTGTGACCATTTCAACACAAATCTAGTCAACCTTACTGCATCATTTCAAATTAGACCCTGATATCTGGAAGTTAGAATCACTCATTTTAGTTCAAAGCATGATGGTCTGATACAGAACCAAAACTTGGTGCATGCATCCTATGGTTTGTTTTTAGCAGATCCACTCTGCAACGGTGGAAGACTTATTAAGATAGCCTCCCCAAAGACTTATGGAATCTGAAGGATTACTGAATGTTCTTGAAGATTTTCCAGCTGATAGGCTGGCAATTTGAAACATTGGTCTCGTTATGGAGTGAAGAGATGAAAAGGGCCATTGATACAATCACCCCTACTTGCCTTACCAATCATGTGTTGTGTAGCCTGGAATTCACTTTGGTTTACAGAAGACCTACAGAAAATGAAAGAGGCTGGATGATGGCAAGAGTGAAGATGGTGTAGCTCACAGAGCAAATGTGAGCAGAAATTCATGAAGATTCTTCACTGTAACTATTATGCACCAATGAAGACAGCAAAAAATAATAATAAATAAAATCTTACTGTGCCTTATTTTATTCTCAACATGTCACTCAAGAATTATTCCAACTGGTAAGGAGCTTATTGGGATCTTGCTCAAAGAGGAAAGGAGTTGAACATTCAGTTTCCTGCTGTGACAAATTTGCTAAGCACTTCAGGGAGAAAGTTACTGGTATTTATGCAGAACCTGACCCCACACTTATTTTAGAGTCTAAGGACATGTCCAATGCTCCATCTGGTCAGTTTTCGTGAGATTAGTTCCAGTTGTTGAGGTGAGATGATGTGAACAAGATGCTTAAATCAGTTTGGCCCACCACATGTAAACCTAAGACCTACCCATTTTGGCTGGCTAAATCTAGTAGAGGTTAATTGAGTAGGTGGGTCCAATGAATTTTAAATGCCTCATAGTTTCAGGGGGAGAAGCATCTTACCTTGAAAGATGTGGTGGTGTACCTGCTCCTCAAAAGAAACTTCTTGGACCCAGAGGTATGTGACAACCACTGTCTTGTTGCAAATATCCCATTTTCGAGCAAAGTGCTTCAGCACGTGGTGGCTGGGCAACTTCATATGCTTGGAGGAAACATTATTTGGACCCATTTCAGTCTGTTTCACGCCAAGGCATGACACAGAAAGAGTCTTAGGGGGGTTGCAGACTGCCAGAAATAGTGCAAATTGAGTCCACTTTTAGGGTTAGGGTGTCATGGGAACTGTAGTTTATTGTGGCACCAGAGCTCTCTAACAGAGAAGGCTCAATGTCTCAGGGGGAAAAAAACACCAATTCCCATGATTCTCTAGCACTAACCTTAACCCTAAAAGTGGACTCAATTTGCACTATTTCTGGCAGTCTGCAACCCCCCCTTAGTTGCACTGACTGATATCCTACTTTTGGGGGAATGCTACCCTGTTGATCTTCCTGGATCTCTTATTTCTTAACAGCTTTGATACCACTGATCATGGTGTTTTACTGGATTCAGCTGTCAAACTGTGGGAGTAGGAGTAGAAGGCACTGCGTTAACAATGCTCCAGCTCCAATCTGTCAGACCAGTCCAGACAGACACACTGCAGCATTACTCTTCAGTCCCATGACCATTAAGCTATTGGGTACTACAGGTATCCATCTTGTCTCTATTATGTAATTAAATGTTATGTAAATCATCAGTGGTCATTATTTTTAATGTTAAACTGTAAATTAAACCTGCCTTTTAACTTTCTTAATTAGACAACTGCAGTACTACATCGGGATGCTCTTGAAGATGACTCAAGACACTGCAGCTGCTTTAAGATGCACCAGCTAGACTGCTGGTTGGAATGTCGTACAAAAGCCATTTTTGGTATGACACCAGTTCTGAAAGAGTTCCACTAGGTGCCAATACCTTTCTGGTCTCAGTTCCAAGTGCTGATTAAAACCTAAACAGCTTGCAATTTTAATGCTTGAAGGATCCCTCCCCTTCTCTCTATATATGCATTATCTGAGGTTTCAGATCTGCTGGAGGAGCATTTCTGTGTGTCCCATCAGTCAGGGCAATACGGTGACTTCTATACAGACTTTTTCTGTAAACCAGAATGAATTCCAGGCTACACAACACATGATTGATTAGGCAAGTAGAAATGATTCTATCAATGGTCCTTTTCATCTCTCCACTCCATAACGAGTGTCAGTGTTATCATTCAGGCACCAAATGGAAATACGGTTGTTCATTAAAGGTTTTGGAGCCTAACTGGTTTTACACATTCCCTAATGTGAACATAGTTACATGGTTTAAATTGGTTTTAAGCTGTTTTTTAAGCTGTTAAAATTCTTTAATATGGTTGTCATCTTTTAAAATTGTTATTATTTGCACTGTTTTAAATTTGCTAGATTGGTTTTATTGTATGCCACCCCAAGAATTTTAGACAGAAAGCAAAATATAAACATTTTAATTAATGAACAATCCAGTTGGCCCTCCATATCAATAGATTTTGCATCCACCAATTCAACCATCCACTGTTTGTAAATATTTTTTTTTAAAAATCCAAAAAACAAATCTTGATTTTGCCATTTTATATTAGGGATACCATTTTACTACACCATTGTATATAATGGGACTTGAGCATCCATGGATTTTGTTATCCACGGGGGTCTTGGAACCAAACCACAGTGGATACCAAGGGCCCACTGTAATAATAAATGGTGATAACTTTCAGAAATGTTGGGAATAGCACCATTTTTACATAACTGGACTTGTCTGACTTGCATAAAAAAATCTCTGGTCTCTCTGCTAGAGACTAAAATGAAGTGATAACTTAGTTACAAATCACAGCCTGCCCTTGTAGGAACAGAAGTCATTAGAGATGCAGGTGAAGACATCTATGGAGTCTTCTGCCTGAGGCAACTAAAAGCAGAGCTGGTTCATACTAAAAATCTCTTTGGAATAAATGAAAAATGACTATTTGTTCTACTGCAGACCATTTTTAGTAGATGCATACCACTAAATACTTACTCAAAGCCCACTATGGTTAATATCTCAAACAAAAATAATCAAAACAGATGTCAAAGTTCTAAGTCCATTTTTAATTCACAATTAACAAAAAATGATCTTTTGATTTTCCTGGGCTTTTAAAACTTTGGTGTGTCTTTTATTCTGCAAGGTGTTTGCTTTTACAGTGGGCCCTTGGTATCCGTGGGGGATCCATTCCAGATCCCTCCACAGATGGCAAAAAATGCGGGACCTCAAGTATCGTTGCTTTCAATGGTCGGGCACAGGTGCCTATAACAAACCCAAGGCTTGCTGTCTGTGTAAGCTCAAGTCCACAGTCCAAATAGGACAGGATATGGAGCTGAGACGGCCATGGATACTCTGACCGATGACCTCGGCCTGGGCATCGACAGGGGTAGTGTGACCTTGCTGGTGCTCTTGGATCTCTCAGCGGCCTTCGATACAATAGATCATGCCATCCTCTTGGATCGCCTGAGAGAATTGGGAATCGGAGGCACTGCTTTGCAGTGGTTCCGTTCCTTCCTCTCGGGCAGATCCCAGAGGGTGAGGCTCGGGGACAGTTGCTCTTCATTCTAGCTGCAGCATTCTGGAACCACTGAAGTTTTAGAACAGTTTATAAGGCACCCTTATGTATTGGTTATTCTCACATTATGTATTGGCTCTTCCAAAATAGAGCTTAATTGTGGCGTCCCTCAGGGAGCCATCCTGTCTCCGATGCTATTCAACATCTATATGAAGCCGCTGGGTGAGATCATGGAGGCATGGAGCGCGGTGTCATCAGTACACTGATGACACCCAGATATATTTCTCCATGACCAGATCATCGTCTCAGACTTTAGATGGCATCTCTCCTCAATGACTGTCTCAGAGCAGTAATGGATTGGATGAGGAAAAACAGATTGAAGTTAAATCCAGACAAAACAGAGGTACTGACAGTAACAGGCCCAAAACCAGATTTGGGAATAGTCTCCAGTCCTGGATGGAGTCACACTCCAAGGACTGTGTTCGCAGTCTGGGGGTACTCTTAGATCCGTCACTTCACATGACTTGTCAGGTGAATGCGGCAGTCAGGAGTGCCTGTTATCAGCTTCGGCTGATACGCCAGCTGCGCCCTTATCTGGATATGAGGGATCTGGAAACTATTATACACGCTTTGGTAACCTCACATCTGGATTACTGCAACACACTCTACATGGGGCTACCCTTGTGCCTAACCCGGAAACTGCAACTGGTACAAAACATGGCAGCCAGGCTAATTACCGGAACATCAAGGAGGGAGCACATAACACCAGTGCTCAATCCCTCCACTGGCTGCCAACTGGTTTCCGGGCACAGTACAAGGTGTTGGTGTTAACCTTTAAAGCCCTACATGGCTTGGGTCCATCTTATCTCAGGGACCGCCCCTCCCGTACGATCCCCCCCCCCCGCACACTTCGGTCCTCTGGGAGGAATCTGTTGAAGCCCATGAAGACTAGGCTGGCACAGACCTCCCAGAGGGTCTTCTCTGCGACCGCTCCCAGACTATGGAATGGCCTGCCGGATGAGATCCGTCATATTACTACCCTTACTGCTTTCAAGAAAGCAGTAAAGACGGATCTCTTCTGGCAGACTTTCCCGGAATAATCCCTGGCTTTAGCGGAGGTTTCCTTATGCCCTTAACCCCCCATAGTACATGGACATGCCTAAATTGTTTATTTTGTTTTTGTTTTTGTTTTTATTATGTTTTTAAGAATCGTTTTAACTTTGTTATTATAGTTTAATTTAGTATTAAGGGGTGGGAGGATTAGGGTGTGGGATATAGGAATTTTACATTGTCTCTTGTTTTTAAATTATGCTGTACACTGCCCCGATTGCTGAGCAGAGGGGCGACTTAGAAATAAAACGTATTATTATTATTGCTGTGGGCGCCCTGTAGAATGCTCTTTTAAGATTCTAATGCATTTGTTTTCTATAAGAATAGTAAATCTGAATGTTGGAACTGTATGGAACTGTACGGTACTTATATGCATATGATAGGAATGTAAAAGAATGAAAAAATTTTGGTCACAAACACATATGGAAATAGAAAAATTGCAGCCACTCACTCATAAACCACAAGGTTGAGTTCAATACTAGCCAGGGCTCAGGCTTGACTCAGGCCTGCATCCTTCCGAGGTCGCTAAAATGAGTACCCAACTGTCGGGGAGCAATGAGCTTACAGTTGTAAACCGCTTAGACACTGCATAGCGCGGTATGAAGCGGTATATAAATGAAGATGAATATGGAACCCACCACATATTTATTAAGAATGATAGATGAAGAAAATGAAAAGAAATATGGCAAAATTATATTTCACATGTTATATGCAGCAAGATCTGTGATTTCAAGAAAATGGAAAAGCAAAGATGTACCAACTTTAGAGGATTGGTTATTTAAACTATATGACATAATGGAGATGGATAAACTTGCGTGTCTGCTGAGAGATCAAACTAGGAATAAATATGAAAGAGACTGGTTCGACCCGGTCATGAAATATCTCACACAAAAATGGGGAGAAAACAGTGTGATAGCTCTTAAGGAATAAAAAAAAAGGGGGGGGGGAAGTACAATACAGAGAAAAATTACATTACAAGTAAGAAAAATATTAGTCGATCTTGGATAAAACGTTGAAATGTCCAGGCCTTATATACAGTGTGGGACGGGTAAAGAGAAACAATATGATAGATGTAAATTAAAGTATAATATAGATTTAAGAGTGATCTATTGTTGTAGGTAATAAGGAGAAATAATGAGAAAATTGGAAAGTCAGAGGTATTATTTAAAAAAATTATATTCACAGTAACGAAAGGGAAGTTATTTTTATGTTTTCTTTTGAGTAATTGTGTTTGTAAATATGCATGTGTAGAGATTATCTGTTTTTATGTTATAATAAAAAAAATCTTAATTGAAAAAAAAAGATTCTAATGCATTTGTTTTTAGTGCAATCTTAATATCTTGTAGGCCCTAAGGTGGGATTTACAGAGCCTGAAGGACAGGAGATATAAAATATTATGACAATTCCTGAGTGTGAAACTGCATTCCTCCTACTCTTTGTAGTTAGCACAGTAATCTTAACTCAAGAACCAAAATAATGTGGTTGAGATGTTCACAACTTCACAGGTATTCAGGAACAAGCTGACCACATCAATATGACAGAACAGATGGGCGTGAAAAAGCGGCCCAAGTCCACTCCAGATGCAAACAGGTCAGGACCCTGCCAACTGAACAGGCATAGGGCCCAACCCATGTCACAAGGAGCTGGATTATTCCAGTTCCTTTTTGCTCCTGTCCAAAAGACTCAAGTGAGGCTTCAGTGCCACTTCCAGCTGCTTTGGAGGCATGCATAGTTTGAACATCACACCTCCAAAGCGTCCGGAAGCCACTTCATTTGGCCCATCTGTTCTGGGCCACAGGAAAACCTAAGAGTATAATTTTAAAATAATTCTGTTGTACATTAGTATTTAAGGTAAAGGTATTCCTCATTGACAAGGTTGTCAAGTCATGTCTGACCATAGGGGGCGGTGCTAATCTCCTTTACTAAACTGAAGAGCCAGCGCTGTCAGAGACTACTCTGTGATCATGTGGCCAGCATGATTGCACAGAACTCTGGTTAACTTCCCACTGAGAAGTGGCACCTATTTATCTACTTGCATTAGCATGCTTTCGAACTGCTAGGTTGGCAGAAGCTGGGACTAATGATGGGAGCTCACCTCATCATGCAGCACTCGGGCCTCAAACTGCCAATCTGCCAATTTTGCAATCAACAGAGTCAGCATCTTAACCACTTGAGCCACTGCATCCCCACATTAGTATTTACCCCTAGTATATTTCTCAACAACATCTCTGAAAGAGCAAGAAGGGAAGGCTGAATTAATTGCTAGAGTGTAGCAGTTGGGTTTTTTTCTCTTTGGTTCTGCTTTTACAGTGTACCTAGATTTATCTAGGGAAGGAACTCCCAAAAGATATTTAAAGCAGACTCTTGGTTTATAGCTATGCCATGTTTTGCCAACAGTTGATTTCCCATGAAGCCTGTCAACAAGAGATTTTTATCTGGGGAAAGAGTCTCATACAATTAATTCTTTTATATGGACTAAATCTGGATAACATTTTAGACTTTAACTCACATACTAGACTATATGTGTGCTTAAAAGACTCCAAAATGAACATACACAGTTTGCTTCAGCAGTGACCAAGATCACAGCAAAAGCCAGCATGATCAAGACAAGATACTGAGCAACTGCACAGGATAGAAAATGATTACTTGTTTTGTATTGTATTTATGTATTTACTTCATTCTTTACTTATTCCAACAGGCTGCATCAAACACACTTTGCAATTCAGTTCTGCCAAAATCAGCTGTTATCAGTTTATTCTGGAATGAAATATGCTTTTAAAAAAACAATACTGAACCTCAGGAAATTCAAAGTGATATGAAAGTAGAGAAATCATCCCCCTCCCTTCCATGAAGAAACAGTTCTATCTTATGACCAATCAACTAATATAATCATATTCTTAACTCATATGTAGGACGTATTTAAACATTAATGTACTTAAACATTAAACATCCAAATCAGTCACTAAAAACAATGGGCATGGAAATTTATTACAGATTATAAGACACCTAATAACCTTATATTTCTTGTTCAGCTATTGTCTAGCTAGGCAACAAACCTAAATGTTACTTCCCTGCAAATTAACTATGCCCAACAAATGCCAAGTTAAACATTTTACAGCAGTTTTAAGATATTCAGGCTACCACTGTTATCTGAAAAACTGTGAGAGATCCACAGAATGCCTGTCTTGAGTAAACATTCAGCCCCTAGCACCTCTGCACTTATATAGGAAAAATCACTTTGTATCACATTCTGAAACTTCACTTAGAACTCAATTTCTCCACTTAAACATGCTTGCACAGGAACAGAGACTATGAAGAAGGTTAAAGATATAATAAAAAGGGCTGTATGTCTATTCCTGTGCATACAAATAGACTTTCAATCATCACTGTAGCCTGAGAATTTGCTACTCAAAGCTGATGGATTCTTTAGAGCAGTGAACAATGTTGAATTCCATTGTTTGGAGGGCTGTAGCCTGAAAAAATTATCAATTTCTTTCCACTTCAATTAATGCATGAGAATGGCTTGATCACAGACTAATCTTTCTAGTCACAAAAACAAATAAGATATATTTCTAGTTACTACTAACTGTGGCTTAATCAGAGAATGGACTTTATTTAAAAGTTATGCTTTGCACATAACAGGAAAGCTAACGAGAAACTAAAAAGACATTCCAAAAATTGAATTCCAAACTCCTTTAGCAATAAATTCCATGACATCATGGAAGGCATATGATGTGCAATACAGAAATGCTAATTTGTATCTACTGGTGAATAAATGAGCTCTATTATTTTTATCATTGTTACTAAAGTTTTATTGGCCATTTAGACAAATCTTATATTACTTCAGAGGCTAATGGGGCAGACTTTTAAAAAATATTTTGATTGAAACATAAATTTTGGTACTATAGAACAGTGGTTCCCAAAGTGGGTGTCTTCTGTAGAAATCCCGATGGGGCTAGCTACTCCACACAAGGTTAAGGGACATATGTTTTTGCTGCTGCTTTGATTAGTTGCTGATAGTTGCCTTGCTGGTAAGCCTCAGAGAGAAAGAAAGAAACAGATTTACTGTACACTTATTTTTAGGGTGACTAATATCAGAAATGTTACCAAGTCTTCAAAAGACTTGTTTTGACTTCTGACTTAAGTTGTTTCTTAAGAGGTTAAGAGTGAAAACTTTACATTTTAATATTCCAACAGGCAAGAATTGCAGTCTTTGTGATTATTCACAACCTTCTAGTATCTAGAACACACTTGCCTGAAAGGCCATGGATGCTTAAAAACAGGGGTAGGCAACCTTTCCCCTTTAAGGACCGAGGGACTTCAGCTCCCAGAATCCCAGGAGCTATTATTTCTGCAGAAAGCTGCAGAAATAAACAGGCATTCTTCCAGTTTCTGAGCATCTTTGGAAAAAAAATATTATTATTGGCCAACATGGGACTATTGGCCAACATGACTGAGGCTTCTGGGAGCTGAAGTCCCTCGGCCCTTAAAGGGGAAAGGTTGCCTACCCCTGCTTAAAAATAATGACTTTTCCTTGCTTTCTGTTTCTCAATATCACTAGTACTGTTATCAATATCACTAGTACTGTTTCAGTAATACATAAATACCCTAAAAGGCATCAAATCCTGTCTGATCTTGGAAGCTAAGTAAGCTCAACCCTGATTAGTACTTGGATGGGACATCACCAATGAATTCTAGGTGCTGCAGGCTATATTTCAGAGGAAGGAAATGGCAAACCCACTTCTGAGTATTCCTTGCCTAAGAAAACCCTATGAAATTCATACGGTCAACATAAGTCAATAGGTGACTTAAAGGTACACACAAATACACAAAGGGTGATATTTAAATCCTGCAGGAAAAGCTGCAGAAATAAACAGGCATTCTTCCAGTTTCTGAGCATCTTTGAATTGGAAAAAGAAAAGTTCTGAGAGCCACAATTAAAAAAAATGTTGAAAAACTGGAATTTGTCCAGAGGAGGGTAAGTCTGGAAAGTATGCCATATGAGAAGAGACTTAGGGAGCTGGGTGTGCTTAGCCTGGAGAAGAGAAGGTTAAGAGGCGATATGACAACCCTGTTTAAGTATTTTAAGTATTCAATACATCATATTGAAGATGGAGTAAGCTTGTTTTCTGCTGCTCCAGAGACTAGAACAGAGCACAATAGATTCAAACAACAGGAAAAGAGATCCCATCTGAACATTAAGAAGGACTTCCTAACATTACTTACTACTACTACTTACTACTTGGTGTAACTTAAAAAACAGAAACCTATTACAACTAGAAGGAAAAGATATTGTGTTTGGTTGGCACGCATATTTATTTTACGAAAAGTTAAAAACAAACAAAAGCTTTTCATAAGGAAAGCCTTGTTAAAAGCTTGGCAAAAGTATCAGCTTTATATTTATAGAAAGCTCCCTATGTGGGTATCTATAAATGAAGCCTTCCATAAGAGACAAGAAGGTAAATGGTTAACATATTTGGAATTACTGAAAGTGGATGTAGTAACAAAGAATGTTAATATAAAATGTCAAGAAGGACTGATAGAAAAAGGCTACGTTGTTAATTGGTTTATGTACAGACAACTTAGGGAAAGATTCCTTAAAGATAAAAATACACAGGGATTCGATATAAATAACTCTGCATTTGATGATATAATCTTCTCTGAAGAACCGCACAAAATAGCTCAACTGTAAAAATTTCTGTTGAATTTGGAAATGCAAGACTATATAAAAACTTCTGTGATTAGATGGGCACAAGGCCTACAACAAAACATCCCACTGGAGCAATGGCAGAATGGGAATAAGAGACTGAAATACACACTTAGTTATGAGGTAAAAGAAAATTACTATAAAATGCAGTACTGTTGGTACCTTACGCCAAATAAACTGGCAAAAATTTATAAAGGTCTTGACAATCGTTGTTGGAAATGTGCAAAAGCACCTGGTACTTTTTCCACTTGTGTTGGAATTGCACAAGAATAAATGAAAAGATGTTAGATGCAATACACAGAAGAGTTATATAAAAGAGCCAAATAAATTTATTTAACATGGAGCAAAGAACTATACAAAGATGAACCCTAAATTCTAAAAAGTGAAGTGGAAGAGGCAATAAGAGAAATGGGGGAGAGGAGAGGGAAATCACTAGGAATGGATTATATTCCAATTGAACTGCTAAAATCCACAGACAGAATCAACTCTAGTGCTAACTAATGTATCCAAGAAACAGGGAAAACAAAATGGTGGCCAACAGAAAGGAAATGATAAATATATATTTTAATCCACAAAAAGGAGACACAAAAGACTGAAGCAGTAAAGGACCATAGCATTAATCTCCCATGCAAGCAAAATTATGCTCAAAATTGTGCAACACAGACTCCAATCATACATGGAGAAAGAAATTCCAGAGGTGCAAGCAGGCTTCAGCAAAGGGAGGGGCACCAGGGTCCATGTTGCAAATATACAATGGCCAATGGAGCGTACAAAGGCATTCCAGAAAAACATCATCATATGGTTTATAGACTATAGCAAAGCATTTGACTGTATAGATCACAAAAGGCTATGGAATGCTCTCAAAGACATGGGAGTGTCAGTACACTTGATAGTCCTAATGAGAACTCTACACCCAGAACAATAGGCTAACATCAAAACAGAATTTGGAAAAACAGACTGGCTTCCAACTGGCAAAGTGGTTTTCAATTGATTTCCAATTGGCAAGGCTGCGTTCTATCACCCTATTTGTTCAACTAGTATGCAGAAAACATCATTAAGAAAAGCAGGATTAGATGAAGGAGGAGTAAAGACAGTAAAAATGAACATCCACAATCTAAGATATAGCAACTGCATTTACATTTCTTTGCCGCTTCATAGTGAACTCAATACTCTCTAAGCAGTTTACAGTCTGTAAGCCAATTGCCCCCAATAAGCTGGGTTAAAGTTTTGTAGGTTTTACCGACCTACAAAAGAACGGAAGGGTGAGTCAACCCTCTGGGATCGAAATCACGTTGTGGCTACAGTACTGGCATTTAACCACTACGCCACCAGGGGTCTGATATGCAGAAGACACCATAATACTAGTGGAAGACATCACAGACTTGGAACAATTATTAAGGAATGTGAAAGATGAAAGTGCAGAGGCAGGCTTAATGTTGAACATGAAGAAAACAAATATAATAACTGCAAAAGAAAAGTATAAATTCAACCTAGACAAACGAGGAAATCAAAATAGTTAAAGCATTCCTGTACCTCAGATCAAACATTGATCAGAATTGGTGAATGCAGTCAAGAAACAAGAAGAAGATTGGGAATGGGAAGGACAGCTATGAAAGAACTAGACAAGATCCTAAAGATTAAAGATATATATCTGAACACTAAAGTTAGAATCATCCAAGCTATTGTATTCCCCATCACCATGTACAGACACAAGAGCAAGACAGTAAAGAAAGCAAACAAAGAAAATCAAGTCATTTGAGATGTGGTGCTGGGGAAGAGTGCTTAGGATACCATGGACAGCCAAGATGACAAACAAATAGGTACTTGAACAGATCAAGCCTGAAATCAACTTGGAAGCAAAGATAATCAAATTGAGGCTGTTGAACTCTGGCCACATAATGAGAAGGCATGGATCACTAGAAAAGACACTAATGCTAGGAAAGGTAGAGGGTAGTAGAAAGAGAGGAAAACCACTTGCCAGATGGATAGACAAAATCATGGTCACATACATAAAATTGCAGGAACTAAGTGGAGCAATAGAGGATAGAGGATCTTGGAGATGTTCCATCCAGAGTCCCCATGAGTCAAGGTTGATTCAGGGGCAGTTAACAAAAAGCTTAGCAGATTAGAGGCTGAGTTTTTATCTAGTGCCAGTGAAGCAATTTTTCAGATAAAGTTGGAGCCTGAGCATCTTGTAAAATCGCCGTAAAATGTACTGCACTGAGAATCAAGTAGTTTATAGTTTTGAGCTAATTTCATTTTCAGGCTGATGCTCTACTATGAGAATGATGGAAATAGGGGGAGAGAGAGAAACAAGACTCTAGTTATCTTAATAAAATCCTCTTACGTGGGTTTTCTCCCAAAGTAACTGAGGAGGATTTTTCAGCCCTTCAGAGAAAGTTTTGGGAATGCATAACTAGTTCTGCTGATGGAATGAGATTTCTCAAAAGAGCTATCCTTTCTGGTTTTTCAGAACTACATTGAGCAGCTGTGCATTTTATGCTACCCTTTGTTTAATTTTCATATCAAGATGAGTAATCCAAAATTCTGTGTAGATACCTTGTAAATAGCCCTCATAATTTAGCAGTTAACTAAGAAGCATACATTTCAGAAACCATAAATAAAGAAAATTAATTACCTAATCTAAATTTTAAAAGGTGCTCCCCCAATAACATGTAACTACTATTGTATTTTGGTGAATTATTGACTAGATGCTTAAAGATAATTTGCCATACCTTCCTCCTACTGCGTCGTCTTGTGGTTGGGCCCCGACAGTGTTCCTTTGTGAACGTCGCAGTGACCCCCCTGGACTGTTATTAGGCCGGTTGGACATTGGCACCTCTCTCCTGAAGGGACATACCCTTTCTAGACACTACCATTCACTGCAAGACAAAAAAAGCATTTCATTTAATCATAAAGCAAGATCCCTACCAATGTACATACTTATATACAGAACAGATATTTCCCCAAGTACATCTCAAATGACTTGAACATTTAAATCGTCATCTAATTTTACACAAGTTGACAGACTTGCAATGTGGCTTCTTTTACCATATTTCCATTTAATATTAAAGGCTACTTTAATACAATACATTACAGAGTACAGCAGCAAGCCAAGTGTGAAACTAAAAGATTGTCTACCCCATCCAATCCATAAGAATTGCTTTTTTCAGTAAGTTATCTACTGTAGTAACCTGCAAAAATGTTACAATGTTGTGCAGTTGCCCAGCCCACTATTATTACAAAAATGAGGACAGAAAGAAAAAAACCCAACAAATAATCTGAGATCTACCTAATTTGTTGAAGTACAATGACTCTAACATGACCAGAATGAGTTTAAATAACTGAAAGGTGAAGTAGAGAAATACCAATTGGCATATATTAGAAATTGTGGGGGAGACACAAGACTAGTCATCTCAAATTAATAAAAGATTGGTATCCTTTTACATGGAGATCAATATTTAATGCAACAATGTTCTGCCTTACCACTATTTCTCATAATGCTATTCACTGAGGCTGGTGTCTTCTCAAAGATCAGACTGGCAGTCCTAATGTAAAACTAAGGCAGTGATAGTCTTTCAAAATGTTTTCAAAGAAAAAGAAGCTTTGATCCAGAGGAATAGCCAAATGCCCTTTAATTAGAATGTTTAACTGATTAAAAGACAAGAAAGAGAACCCTTTTTAGTTTACAAAAGTAATTATGTGCAAAGGCTTTTTCATACAATACCCCTGGTCAACTATCACTGCATTACAAAATTACATGTCTCCTTTAGACAAATCACTTCTTAATAACTCTTAAAGCTATTACCAGAGATTATAAAACTAGCTTCAGATCTTGGTTAACCACAGGCCCAATTTAAGTTCAGTCTAGCAAGCCTTAACTGGGGGATGTCTAACTAACACATGCCAGATAGGGTAAGTGTGACCTCTTAATAGTAGCTAAAAGTTCTGAACTATTTTGTGGTACTTGCTAATTCAAAAACTCACTACTTTACACTTCTGACAACTGATTCAAGTACAGTCAGCTCTCTGTATCCCTGGATTTAAGCACGCATGACTTGAAATATTTTTTAAATATAAATTCCAAAGAGCAAACCTTGAGTTTGTCATTTTATATAAGGTACACCATTTTACTTCCCCACTGTAGATAATGGAACTTGAGAAGCCACTGGTTATGGTATCCACAGTGGCTCCTGGAACCAAGCCCCAGCAGATACCAAAGGCCCACTGTATATTCCACAAAAAGAGTTTGTATACATAAAGCCTGAATACTCTCCTCCAGGAAAAGTCTATCAAAATTTTGTACTATCTAGGACATGTTTAAAGATTGCAAATAAAGCAAGATAAACTCTGTATGATTTATTTAGAGCTCAAGTTAGGGCCTTTGCAAACTGCTAGAAATAGTGCAAATTCAGTCCACTTTAACTTCCCTGGCTCAATGCTAGGGAATCATGGGAATTGTATTTTTTTCTGAGACATTGAGCCTTCTCTGTCAGAGAGTTCTGGTGCCACAATAAACTACAGTTGCCATGATTCCCTAACACTGAGTCAGGGCAGTTAAAGTGGACTCAATTTGCACTATTTCTGGCACTCTGCAAAGGCCCTTAGCTGTAAAACCTGGCTTTAAGTCTGTCTATGAACAGCTTTTTATAGCTGTCCAAAGTTGAAAGAAAAACAATGACTTTACAAATTTTAAAGTAGTCATGACTCTGCACTTTTATGAATTTATCAGGAGTAAAAGTCATGAGACAAGTGAGCAGACTGTACACTTCAAACTCTACCCTGCCAATGATCTCAGAGTAGAGCCCCAGACTATCTTGCCTATGTCCAATGGTTTTGGCAGCAGTATTCTAGAGAGACCAGAGTTAAAACTGAAGGTTACAATCAAGGGATGAACTACCAGTAGATCATTTGCACAGGTTCTTGAGATTTTCAGCATCCCACACATCTTTGTCAGTGACATGTTATACAATTCAGATAAGTCATTGTAACTAACAACAACCTTACTTCAAGTTGCACAGAAATTAGATACAGCGTTAAATAAAGTAATTTTAACTAAGGAAAAAACAGTATGAACAGACTGGTTCATGCAACCAGCCAAACCATGTTCGCTTATTTCAAAAATATTGTTTAAAGGTTAGAGAAATATAGTATTTCTTTAAAATGTGTAAGAACTGTATATTTCTTGGCTAAAATTGAACACTTCAAGTATTGGGATTTTCTCTCCTCTCACC
This sequence comes from Phrynosoma blainvillii, assembly GCA_026167975.1. Lineage (NCBI taxonomy): Eukaryota > Metazoa > Chordata > Lepidosauria > Squamata > Phrynosomatidae > Phrynosoma > Phrynosoma blainvillii. Next base: position 46,678,975 of record JANUYF010000003.1, on the reverse strand, counting down.
TAGAAGCACTCTGCAAAACTAAAAACCTGCTTTGGAGGGTTTCCAAGCCTTTAGGAACAAGTATTTTCCTAAGGAACAGGCTGTAGGATGGAAAAGAATCACCCGCTGAAATTTCCATACAGAAATACTTCACAGCATCCTGCTGGATTTAAGAACAAATGAATCATGAACCTCACAAATAACTTTGGGCCACTCCAAATGATGTACCTTCATCTTCTGAAGTCCATTTTTTAAAAAAATTGCATACTGAATGGTGATCCTTTTTAAATCTGTTGCAATGCTAAAGTGCTAAACCACTGCTGGCCCATCTTCACTTATACATTAAGTTATTAACTATTCCCCCCCAGCTCATCTGTACCACCCAACAACCACTTTTCGTCATTCATTACATAAATATTATCTTTACCATAGTAAGTTAGCCCATGATCTAAATATTCCTCCAACACTGAAATACTTTTTACTATTTTAATAAATCAATTTTGCTCCACCAGTGTAGTCTTCAGATTATGCTATGTTCTTTTCTCTTGAAACATTTTCAGTTATACCCAAGACTTGTGCAAATAAACAAATCAGTTGTTCAGATTAAAGAACAGAGAGAACGCTGCAAAATCACATAACACTATACACACGTATATGTGTGTGTGTCCTCCACCCATATTTCTTACAACTTATAGAAATGAGTCTAATACAAATGAGTCTAATACAAAGTGATAGCCAAAAAGGTCCTCTGGGCAGTTGCAGATGACCTAGTTTTTATAGGTAGCAATACATTCTTCCCAGAAGACCTTAGTGCGCGGGGTGGATTATACGGAAGGAGGTAATCCCGAAGATAGGTTGGACCCAAGCCATTTAGGGCTTTAATGGTAATAACCAACACCTTGTACTGCACCCAGAAACTGATAGGCAGCCAGTGAAGCGATCTTAGAATAGGTGTTATGTGGTCTCTTCTGGTTGTAGGTACATCATTTGGAGTGGCCCAAAGTTATTTGTGAGGTTCACGATTCATTTCCTTATTTGTAAGGGTCATCTAGGTCACTCACATAAGTTGTGCAAGTGATGGTTTTGACTGAAGAGATCCTGTTAATTCAGAGAGGTAGTGTGAGTTATCATCTATAAATCTAAAAATTTATGCCCAAAAATTGACCCCAAAACCCCAAGTCGACTTATTTACAGGTCAGTATGGTCAGTATGGTAATGTGATAGCAGCTCTTTCAGATTTCCCCATGTGGTAGGGAGTTTCTTTTTCTCTTGAGCCAAGCAGAGAATCCTAGGTGACTGAAGGTTAAACAAACAGAGTCCCTTGCATTGAAACGCTGAAGCAAAAAGCCTCAATTAGAATTTCTTCCTGTGCACACACATACACACAATGAAGGAGTCTCCAAGTTTTACCATCGACTTATCCACGAGTCATGGCAAAATCCATAATTCTGACTTATACATGAGATCAATTTAATAGTCGAGTATATACAGTATATGAGATAATTCAAAACTAACCTGGGCATACAAATTTTAAGATTTTAGTTGAATCCCAGAGCCTTTTTGAAGCTTCATGAAAACAAAGAACTAGGCACAAATATCCAATGTCAGTAGCAAGCTTTATACTCTGCTTGAAACATAAGATTAATTCCTTCCATCCCCAGCTGTCAAAAAGAGGTATAAAAGCTACTAAAATGCTTTTATAATAGAGATGTTTTTCTATATTTCTGGTTTGGATGCAGCATTTTTCTTCTCCACTGTAAGAGTTAAATGGTAACTCTAGTCCCAAACACACTGCAGAAATAATCCAGTTTGAGACCATTTTAACTCCCCTGGCTCAGTGCGAGGGAATCCTAGCAATTGTAGTTTACTGTGACACCCAAACTCTCTGACAGAGAAGACTACCGGTAAATGTCTCATAAAACTACAGTTCCCAAAATACCCTAGCATTGAGTCCGGGCAGTTAAAGCGGTCTCAAACTGGATTATTTTTGCAGTGTGCTTTGGACCTCTGTTTCCAAGAAGCCAATTTTCCATTTTCATGGCCCTTTCTATCAGATGTTATTTACTGAGTCATTGTTTACTGAATTATAATAAGTAATAATTTCACAACCATGATCATATACCCAATTTCTCTCCATTTCTACATTCAGCTCCTACATTCATCTGTTACAAGGGTCATTTTTTTTTTTAGAGAGCAGAACACATTTGTGTACATGCCCCTTTTGTTTATGCAAAAGCATAATATGCAGTTAGATCAGTACTGTACATGTCGTGTTTATGAACATGTACACATATCTGATATCTCAAGATTTGGGGGCAGAAAGGAGTCATGACAAGATACATTTTAGGACAAGACAGAAAATCTAGCTAAGATTAAACCAAAACAATTTGACTGTCAAGATGCATGCACGCTGTGTTGCAACCTCTACTGAAATTATAATCCTAAATAAGTATGCCTAATGTCAGGCTGCACAAGTCTGCAAGAGGCATTTTTCATTTTGAAATTAGGGGGAAGGAAAGTTAGGATTTCTCCCCAAGATATTACTTCAAAATGCTGGTAAAGCTAGCTCTTTTCTCTGTTCGTGAACTTCTAAATACACAATTGCTTTTAAAGTAAAGTAGTTAAAGAGTATTGTTTTAGAGGCTTTTAAAAATACAAGGGTAGTTGAGCGCAGCTCTGCTGGACTTACTAGTAAGGCTTCATTACCACCTTGTAATTCAGCATTTGCCATCATTTAATTGAGAAAAAGAAATAAGTATTGTTCTTTTTCTTGAGTAAATGGTGACAAATATTTAATAAAATATTTCTATCCCAATCTATATCCGGAGATCTCAGTTCAGGATAGTCAATAACAATAATTTTGAAACAATTTAACATAATTCAAACAGAATAGACAATGTAAATACAGCTGCCACTCCATTTTCACAGGGAATCCGTTCCAGACCCCCCCCCCCCCACCAAGAAGATTAGTAAGTATTCAAGCCCCATGGGCTTGAATGAAGCACACTCTCATGGGTGTGCACAGGGGCGTGTCCCATTGATTTAAACGGAGGTTGCCCCTCTAAATATGTAAAACTGAGGACTTGAAGTCCGTGAGAACAGAGGAGCAACTGTACGAAGTACAAATATTTTCTTATATAGCATATTTATAGCATTCAAAATGTGTCATATTTACCATTTCCAGTAATATGCAGAAACAGTTTTATGAAGAACAAAAAGCTGACATATATGTTCTGAATCAGGGATGTTCCAAGTAAAATATCCCATGATTCTTGATTATTTTAATCACAATTGCAGGGACAAGTTCAAAAGATGTCAGCTAGGTTTTAAGAATCCCTGGTTGAAACTACCTTATACCAAAACATGAAATTGGAAATAAAAAGGGAGTGGGGAAAGAACAGTTATAATGGGCACACGGTCTTATATGAGGCGCTGCGCACATGCCTCAGGCACAGGCCCCATTTTGTCCCTCTCCACTTGCCGTCCACAAAGGACTGAGATCGCGGACGCCAAGTCTGCGAATGGGGAGGTATGAGTGTATTTGTTAGTCCTATGGACAGTTACATACTGGGTAGTCACCTCAAAGTGTTTCCAATTTAGGAGTGCACTTGACCAGCTCTCCCCATGACTCAAAGTGCAATCAAAGCTGAAAGTAGATCCATAATGGAGTGCATGCTTCTCTGAAGGCAAATTATGGCTTACCCCAAAAGATAAGTTTTAAATTCCAAATTTAGTTGGATTTTAAAAATGGGATGAATGAAAAGACAGCAATAACACTGTTAAAATACTTCATCATGTTAGTTATATTTTTGACACCTGAAGATATTTTTGCAGGAAATTTAATGCTATGTCTCAAGTACATACAAGAAACATTGTGTATAGATTTAAAAACAAATTCATTTGCCAAGTAGATTTATATAAATATGAATATGGGAGGGAGGGGAGGGAGGAGGGAAGAGATAGAGAACACACTTTTAAACAATACTGTTTTCCACTCTACAGTGTAAAACTATTTAGGATTTGAAACTGGGAAAGACACTACTTCTTCTGTGTTTCAATTAAGACAGAATCTGTAGCTTTGGAAAAAAAAATACTGCTGATGTGAAATCTATGGGAATTTAATAGTAAGGAATACGAATGCTTCCACCACCAGTCAAATGACAAGACAACACTCAAAAAAAGTAAACCTTGTTATGCTTTCTGTATGAGAAACCGTTATGTTTCTAGATGAGATGGATTACCTATATCCATTTCAATCTGGCTTCAGGCCTGGTTATGGGACAGAGGCAGCTTTGGTTGACTTGGTGGATGACCTACTCAGGCAACTGGACAGGAGGAGTGTATCCCTCTTGGCTCGGCTGGACCTCTTAGCAGCTTTCGATGCTATCAACCACAGTATTTTTGTGAGCCGGCTATCTGGAATGGGACTCGAGGGTACTGTTATGCAGTGGTTCCAGTGGTGTTGGGGGGCTCTTGTATAACTCCCTGGCCATTGGCCTGTGGAGTCCCACATGGTTCTGCTTTATCCCCCATGTTATTTAGCATCTACATGAAACTGCCAGGAGAGGCTTTCCGGAGTTTTCGGGTGCAGTGTCACCAGTATTAGATGATACCCAATTCTATCTCTCCTTTCAACCCAACTCCAAGGAAGCTGTCTCTGTACTGAACCAATATCTGCAGTCAATGTGACCCCTGTATCCTAGCAGGATATGTTCCTGGACTTATTTGGAAATGTGAAGCTGCAGATCATAGCAAACCCTACTGAAAAGAATGGCTTCCAGCAGAAGTTGATAAAGCAGGGGCCGGGTTGCTGTCCCTCAGACAATTGGGGGGCTGAAGCACCCAAAATAAATAAATAAATAAATAAATATTTTTTTTTAAAAAAAATTAAAAATTAAAAAAAATATGCATGCACACTCTCTCAGCCCCAGAAAAGCCATGGCAAAACCCCTGTGGAGATTTTGCCAAGAAAACCCCAAGAACAAGTAACAACAACAATAATCAATATCATCATGGTGGGCGGCGGCAGAACCAGCCTGGGGCTGGTCCAAAGGCCTCGGGGGGGCGCATTCGGACCCCGGACCTTAGGTTGCCTACCCCTGTGATAAAGGATCATGATGGAGGCCCTAGAAAATGCCTAAAGATAGCATATTTTTTGGACATGCGTAAGTAAAATTGCAGGTACCAGTCCTGCACATACAGGAGTCATACATCTATAGTCTGTTCTTGGCAACACTATCTTAAAGACACATTGGGCCTCTACAGACTGCCAGAAGTAATGCAGCTTGTGGCCACTTTTAACTGCCCTGGCTCAGTGCTAAGGAATCATGGGAACTGTAGTTTATTTTGGCACCAGTGCTCTCTGACAGAGAAGGCTCAATGTCCCAGAAAAAAATACAATTCCCATAATTCCCTAGCACTGAGCCAGGACAGTTAAAGTGGCCTCAAGCTGCATTATTTCTGGCAGTCTGTAAAGGCCCATTGTTTTCTCACACATAGTAGGGCTCAATCTGTTAATAGCATTTTTCTAAAAATGCTACTAATTTCTATTCTGGCAGTAAGGTTTGGCTATATTGATAAGTTATATTATATTGATAAGTTTGATGGTCAAAAGTAAACTATTACATGGTGAATTAATATACTCAGATAATAAAAAAGCAAGTGCAACCCATGCATAATTAAGAATGTGTCTCATGATGCCTACAACAATATACACATGCCATCATCTAAAAACTGATGAGCCTGCCATTCCGCAGAATCATTTTATTTCTTTGAACATTTGCCTGCTCAGTTGAGCAAATTACATGACCTATCAACTTTAAATGAGGTGACAGCCTAAAATTTTCACAGACATGCCAGGTATTTTATTGTTTTCCCCAGTTTCTACATTTGGTTGAAAAACACAAGAGTGAAAATATAATCAGTGAATTCTAACAGCTCATTCAGCAACCTATCCTACAGAACAATTCTTTACCACAGATAACTTAATTTCAGTATGACACAAATTAATCTAGCTTTGATCTTTATTTGTCACAGTGACCAAAAAAAGGCATAATGCATTCTGGTCTTATGTTCTGGTCTTTTTATGTAATCCATGACTTCTGCCTTCATTAATACCTTCTCTCAGCACTAGGCCAATGCAAAGGACATTTCTGCATTCTATGTCCTCTTTACACTCTTTAGGCTCTTAACACACAATTCTCAGTCACTGTCTCAATGCAATAGCTCACCACTTGTCTTAAATGCTATACAAGGCAAGGAAAACAAAACAAAAGTCTTATCTTTGTTCACATCAGGTCATATTAACCATGCTTCACAATTTGGAGATAAATCATCTCTAGCCTATTGATCAAATGGCATCATAAATAAATGCTTCTGCAACTCATCTCAAACACACTGCCAATACACCTGAAGGGTTGCTGCTGGTATCAAGATATCATCCACATGAATTGAGATCAGCATTTTGCTATGCAGTGTTTATTCAGATTCCTTTTCAAACTAAAAATATGCAAGAGAGTATAAAAACCTACTGTGTTATTTCTTTCTGGGCTATTAACCATGTTTAGCCAATCCCTTTCCCACCAAGATACACCAATAGTGCTGCCCCATGCATATTATAAAACAGGGGCCGGCAATGCATTTGCGCATGCGCAGGAGTACTGCCCATGCGCAAACGCGTCGTGGCCGCCATTTTGGAAAACAAAATGGCAGCCGCGACATGCTGTTATAAAGAGTTTGTGATGGAGTTGTGTGTACCTTTTTTCTTAAGATTTTTTGTAAAGGGAAAACAAAACACAAACCTGTACAGGTGCTGCGTTAGAAATGTACACATAGCCTTCAAGCCTAGAGAAGAATGTAGATAATTATTTTGCTCCAAACAAGCAGTTATGCGAGTTTTCCTAAAAGCTTTGAAATGGAATACCTTCTACGAAAACTTGGTGCTTTAAGTCATCTGGCATCTGATCTAACATGTTTAACATATTTAGCAATCAAAATTAAAGCAGTGAACTATGTTCATGCAACATGGCGTAACACAGATATAATAAACAGATCTACCCCACCATTGCAGTTATCGGTGGGAATGACACTCGATGCACATTGTAGTATCATGTGAACAAGAAAAATGTAGTACTACAATCACTTGAGCACTTCCTAGGAACTACTCATTGACTTTCAACGGCTGAGTTCTTTAAATTATATTCTAATGTTTTTGTTAGCCACTTTAAAAAATTAATTTTGTTTATCCCTGCTGGATTTAAAGAGTTTCAAGCTAAAGCTTCATACCATATTAACCTAGGATTAAAGAAGGTTTAAAATGAATATAAAAGATTAACATACCAGTGTAAATATCACTCATACAAATGGAGAATGGCTGTATCTGAACTGCAGAAATAATGCAGTTTGATATCGCATTAACTGCCATTGCTCAATGTCATGGAATTCTGTAGTTTGTTATGATACCAGAGCTCTGGCAGAGAAGGCTACATATCTCACAAAACTACACTATAATATACTCTGGTACCCAAGAGTTTCAGCTTCTCTCCCAGACGTTATGCATCAAAATTGGAGAGAGTCAGTAGTGACAAAAATAACTGCAGCCACTACCTGAAAGATAGGAAGAAAAGTGAGCTTGCCATTCCAGTCATTTATTCTGATGTGACTTTTTGCCTGGTGCCCCCAAAAAACTAGGAACAAAAAACAACAACAACAATGTAACAGGTCACATTTAATGGTTTCAACTGGAAGGGGTTAAAAATTGTCAGAAATGGCTAAGAGAATCTTTTTTTGAAGATGTCTACAACAACATACTTGGATAGTAAATTGAGGATAGTAATTGGAAGAACACTTCCCTTACATGGGCTCCCAGTGATCTTCCAAAGTTACTGATTAGATCTAAATACATTTAGTTTCAAAAATGTTGCAGCATCAAGTCTTCCAGACAACTCACTGAGCCAATCTCATCAGAGGTGAGTTATTACATATTGTGGGGTTAGCTAGTCATGTTTCCCACATCTACATGAGTCGATGCATTCCCTATCAGGTAATGAATTCTCCATCAAGCTGCTACTAACTAGTCAATGCCAGGCATCACCATCACAAAAAAGAACCATCATTTTGCTAACTAGACATTGGTTCTCTACTCTCAAAACAGTTCTTCTGTGGTACTTGTGTAGGGTACCATGGACTGGTGCCATCTCAGGGAATAAAAATAATGCTAAAGAATAGTCTATATGAATTACTGATTCATAAAGATACTTTTCATATACTGTTTGAAAGTATGCTGATGTATCATTTTATCATATTATGTTCATTTTTAGCACCGATTCTTAAGTCCAAAATACACTGCAGAGATAATTCAGTTTGAGACTGCTTTAACTGCCCTGGCTTAATGCTAGGGAATTCAGGGAACTGTAGTGTTGTCAGACATTTATCCTTCTCTGTCAGAGAGCTCTGGTGCCACAATAAAATACAATTCCAAGAATTTCTTAGCACTGAGGCAGGGCAGTTAAAAAGGTTTCAAACTGGATTATTTCTGCAGTGTGTTTTGGACCTTAGTAAACTCAACATACACATCCCAACCACATAGTACGAGCTTTTCATGAACTACATAGAAAGTTATCTATTTGTGTAAAGCTGGCAAAGTTTCATCTTGCTACATTAGATAGTAATAATTTCTGGGGGGAAATTATCACCAACAAGAAGGGTTCTCTAAAGGACTATAACTTTCTGTTCCTTTAAAAATATTTAAGAAACCGAGGAATTACTATCTACCTTGCAAGCAGCAAACTATTCTACACCTTAGAACATACAACACTCTATATTTTAGAATTTAAAAAAAAATCTTTTTTAAAAAATTGGTTATTTAAAATTAGATATAGATATAGATATATAGATATATATGAAGTCTAGCTTTTATTACTGCTTTCCAACTCTCTTACTGGAATAACAATGTTAGTTTAAAATAAAACATTTTAACTTCAATATTTTACTGGCAGCTATTCATTGTTAAACCAGTATGCAGTGTCAGTTGCTTCCTTTAAATCACTTCATTTTACAATGGAAGAAATGTCATTCAGAAACAAATCCTTCAATTAATATAAGCTCAACCAAACCATATAGGCTTTAAAAAAACACATTTTAGAACAATTATGATAAAAGATGGTGGCCATAACATCTGAATTGCATTTTGCTACTTAATTTTCTGATTTAAGTAATTATATAAGCTACCAACATGTCAATATAATTTCCAAAGTTTTACTGAAAGATGCAAATCCAGCAGCAACTCACTGCAGAGGTCACCACAAAGAGAGGAGGCTAGGAAGAGGGCAGACCAGAGATCATTCTGCACATGTTCGAAAACATCCTCTAGTCATTCTAGTGTTCAAGGCCTGAGCCTTGGAGAAAACGTCGGTTCCTAGGTCTATGAAATGGGGCATATTTATATCTGGTACACAGCAAAAGAAAAAGATACATGTCTCCAGGTGAGGAGGCGAGCAGGTACTCACCAGGCTCTCCCAACAACAGTTCTCCTCCTCCTCACACACACTCTTCTTTCCCACTGCCCCAGCATACTGCATATGATAAAGGCAGCCCAGATTCTCTTTTTTGAAGGAACACCACTGTGGTGGCAATTTCTTCCCCCTTAATCCCCCATCAAACTCTGAGATTCTGTTGGACAAACTGGATATTAACCACCTCTCATTCTACCCTTTTAACCCTGTTATATGCCCTTAGGTTTTACCTTCAACTTATCCACAGGTTGTATCAAAATCCATAATTTTGAATGTAAAAACCTAGCCTTGACGTATACATGAGGTCAATTTATACACTAATAAATATGGTACTTCCCCAAGAAAGCTTTGAATAATAATTAACATTTTTCATAATGTTGCAGGCCCCGCCGCCCTTCCAATGTTTTTAAAAAGGTACTTTTTCAAATTCAGAAGTAAATTTTTGGTCTCTACAATTGTGGTATTTGTTCTGCCATTTTTGCAATCAACTGCTCTCAGAAGTAGAAAGTTGGTTACCAAACTAACTGCAGTTGCCCAGTTTTCGTGTAGTTATTTAGTGAGTCCTGTTTTAAAAATCAAAATAATTTCTAGGAAGTTATCAAAGTATTAACAAATATTTCTTAATAGCATATAAATACATTCTCCTATTACAGCCTACTACAGGAATTTCTCTTTACACAGAAGACTGCGCATTTCCTGAAAATATTTTTTATAGTCATTGGCTGTTTTGATATGAAAGATTCTTCATAGTAGCAGAAAGAAACTTCTGACTAAACAAACTTCACCTCTTTGTAACTGCAGTGTGCAGATTCGGTGCCTTCTGAAGAAATTCTCTCTTACCTTATTTTAGTAATTTTCAAAATAGTTAGAAAAGAAAATAGAACTTCTACCAAAAGTCAAACTCAGTGCAATGAAAGCAGCTAGTAGAAAACTTACTCCACTCTATATCTGGCCATCTTGAAGAAGGGCAAAAATAATAATTTTAAAAAATGTTCACATGAAACAGAACTCAGCTAAGAACACCATCAGATGACATACTTAAGTACATAGAAAATAAGATAATCAGTAGCACATAAACCTTCCAAGGCAAGCTATTAGGTAATCCTCCACTTCCGATAAGACCCTGTTTCTAGTCACCCACCCACCTAACTTTTGATGGTTCAGACATAAAGAAGAGCTTCTAATAACTATATAAAAACCAGGCAGATTCACCTTGGAACAAATAGTCCTATAGACATCTGGAGAAGAAACCACTGAGCCTTATAGACTATGACAAGCACTTTCAGCTAAGTCCAGAATTGGATGACAATATATTTGTTTTCAAGATGCCCCAAACAGAGCCACTCATATTCTATCAGCAGTACCTTGAAGCAACTGAAGTTTCTAAATAATCTTTAAATCTCAACTGGCTATTACCAGGATACAGGTCAGGATCTATTCAGAAAATGTAACGACTGGTATGCCAGCCTTGCGCAATAAAAAGCACACTATGCTACTGAAGCCACATGGATATCTAAGTGAGGGATGGATGTAACAGTAAGATCATGCTATGAACTGAATTCTATAGGAGGAATACAATCTTGTCCGGAGCAGGATGAGTATCTATATCATGGTTAGTCAAGCCAACTACCAAGTTATATACACTGGAGCATCTTAAGGATCCCTGCAAGAATGTTTTTTTTTTTCAGTAGACTGGTGTAGATTATAGGCTCATCTTTTTGAATTTTTCCATTAGAATAATCTGATTCATATCTACCATTTGCTCATACTATTTCATCATCAAAATTTCCCTTTTGCTTCAATAAAAGTCCCACAGCGAGATACACAAAAGACTCACCAAGTCACATTTTAGTTTTCAATCTCTGTTCTAGCATTGTTCAACAACTTGATCATATGAAGCTGAAGTAATCCTATTGCTGTTTTGAGTAGGTTAGTCTTCCAAAAGCCACATCTAAGTAAATAGACTGGCCACTTCCATTAAATATGACAGAAGGCAGACAACTGCTTGCCCAAATCAGAGACAAAAGCCACTGCTTCATGAAATCACTGGTAGCTGCCAAACAGCATCAAACACTGTTGTTCTGACAAGAAGCAGAATGATTTTAGTCATACAGTCAGCCCTATGTATCCAAAAATTCTGCATCCATGGATCCCACCATCCACAGCTTGAAAATGTACTGTATATACTCATGTATAAGTCTAGAAATTTTAATCAAAAATTGATCCAAAAATCCTGAGTCGACTTATCCATGGGTCAATGTAAGTACTGTACCTTAACACGTGCATACACCCACACACACCATCCCCCAGTGAAAGGCAAGAGTGTAATCTGTCTGGGAAGCACTCACGCACCTCCCCCCTTTATTCTCCCATCCACACAGCCTTTAATGTAGAACAGTTATGCCTGCTGGAATTTTGCAAATTCTTTGACATTGTTTTCCTTTGCTTAATCTTTTAGATCCTTTGTTACATACCCCTAAATTTTACTCTCCACCTATCCATGGGTCGCATCAAAATCCATACTTTTGGCCCCAAAACCTGCCCTCAACTTATACTTGAGGTCGATTTATAGTCAAGTATATATGGATTTTTTTTTTAAAACCCAAAGAGCAAACCATGATTTTGCTATTTTATATAAGGGACAACATTTGAGTATGCCAGTGTATATAATATATAGTATATCAATGCAGCAGTGAAATTGGCACTGGGTTTTAGTCTAATCCAGGGGTAGGCAACTTTTTTGAGCCAGGGGCCGGGTTGCTATCCCTCGGACAATTGGGGGGCCGAAGCACCAAAAATAAATAAATAAATAAATAAATAAATAAATATTTTTAAAAAAATTAAAAAAAATTTAAAAAATATGCATGCACACTCTCTCAGCCCCACAAAAGCCATGGCAAAACCCCTGTGGACATTTTGCCAAGAAAACCCCAAGAACAAGTAATAACAACAATAATCAATATCATCATGGTGGGCGGGCAGTGGCGGTGGCAGCAGCAGCAGCGGCAGCGGGGGGGCAGCAGGGGGCAGCGGCGGCAGGACTGGCCTAGGGCCTGTCCAAAGGCCCCAGGGGGGCGCATCCGCCCGCCCCCCCCCTCGGGGCTTAGGTTGCCTACCCCTGGTCTAATCTATAGAGGAGCTACAATACCCTCTCACATGTATCCTCCAGCAATTAGTATTGAAAGGCTGTATGTAGCAACAACTAATATTAATCAACGGGCACTACCTTTTCTAAGGCACTACATTTAGTCCAGTGCCTCCCATTATAATATATTTTGAGTAGGAAGTAAATAAAAAGCTATCAAATAGTACTTTAAATCAAAGAAATTTCAGAAATTTCTTGTGAACAGCTCCCCCCAAGTCCTGTCAGACCCCACAATAAAGGTGACTGAACAGTCAAACAATATCAATAGATGCAACTGAAACACAACTACAGCGTCAATGCCAGGCCAGCCAAGAACCAGATTATTAGGAAGACCTAAAAATATTAAATGCACCAGATCCTGTCTGATCTTGGAAGTGAAACAGGGTCAGCCCTGATTAGTACTTGGAATGGGAAGCCACCAACAAATATCAGGTGCTGTAGGAGATATTTCAGAAGCAGGAACTGGCAAAACCACCTTTGATTATTTTTTGGCTAAGTAAAACCTCTGAAATTCATGGGATCGCCATAGGTCAACAGGAAACTTGAAGGCATATACATACAGAGAGATTTCATTTTATCCAGCTCTGTCCCAAGATGCAGGGAAGCCTCAAAGAAAAAAACATTAGAAAAAGATGTCAAATAGCTCAGCAATTAGTGTACTAATCAAAGGTGGTTTTTGCTGTTGTTTCACCATGACTGAACAGTTTTGAGACAATCTGGCACCCTAACATTAAGCCAGATATCAAAAGTCCTAGCCAGAGGATTAGGATAGGACTTTTTCCCTAGAAGCTTACCCCAGTTAACAATTTAAAGAAACAGCCCAGCTCAGCCAAGATAAACTAAAGCACCTTCAATAATCACTTGCAACTGATCACAGATTGTTGTTTACATCTCAAACCACGAGTGCAATTTAAGTTGTGGGAGACAGACACCTTGGCCCAGTAAAGCCAGGCCAACACATGGATAGTTCTAATATATTCAGCAGGTGTTTTACTATATCATCTTTGCTGTCGCTGTTAGCCAAATTATTTCTGATCCTTCAGAAGAAGTGTTAAAACCATTAAATGGCAGAAGAGGACATGGGGGGGGGGGGGCGGGGAGACGACTATGTCAATAGCCAAGGTCAACTCAGGTCAACCAGTATCCAAAGAACTGCAGTCATAGGAATGTTTGAAGAGAAATCCAGAATGCCACTGGTTCCCAACATCTCCAGGGATATGGAAGCCCATGATGGATCTAGGAAAGTAGATATATGTGATCTCAAGGAGACACTTAATCTTAAGAGTAGTGATGCCAATGAAAGCTCTTTTTTTTCATCTTAAAAATATACTTGTTGCTTTTATACCCTTTACCTCAATGAGCTCAAAGCAGCACAGACAACTCTCCTCCTCCACACTTTAATCTCAGAACAGTCCTGTGAGATACAGGTCAAGCTTAGAATACAAGGGATAGGCCCAAAATCAACCAATGAATTTTATGCCTCAGTGGGAACTAAAACTGTGAACTCTCATACTCAAACCCAACACACTAATCGTAAAACTAAACTGGCTGTTTGACAAGTCAAATGGTTGGTAAGGTAAATCTAGCGTTCCAGGTCATCTGTGGATAGCAGACCTTGTGACACAAGTCAAACAAACTCAGAATAAGAGGTCCATGGGGTCTCAACATAATATCCAAAACCTGATCGTCTTTGCAGCCTGTGGCCAGTGTCGGATAGTAGAACCTCACCTTATCCCAAGCCTTTATCTAACTGGACAAATTACTCTATTTCAACAATCAATTATCTCTCCATCACAAAAGTGAGAATCATGAGCCCTCCACATGATGCTGGTCAACAACCCATCTGCCTTAACCAGCATAATCAATGGTGAGGAATGCACATGATTCTTATACCTGGCATATCACCCTCACTCCCCTGAAATTTCAGCTAGAGTGATATCAATAGATCAGCTGGCCTTTCCTGGCTTTATATGGCCCAATACAGTCAAGCTGACCTATGCCCAAGCCAATATTTATCTCCCCATCAGAATTTCAAATTCCCTAACTTTCTTTTCCTAAATCCCATTTGACCCACTGTAAATTGTCATACAGCATGTGAGCCCCATATGCGGGCTTGCCATACGCAAGCCCAAGGGGACAAAATGGCACATGCACGGGAGCGCGCGTCCATCAATGGGCTTTTAACATAAGCAGTTTTCCCCTTACACGGGGATGGTGGTGTCTGGAACGGATTCCCCCATGTATGTATATTGTAGACCTTTTGACCAGGAGTTGCCATTCAGAGACTGAAAAGACAATATCAACAGCCACTTGGGCATATGCATGATTAAGAAGTTCTTATCCTGTCCTATGCATTTAACATAATAGCTACCTCCTACTCTAAAATATTTGCCACTCTGTATCTGTGGACAATTGGATTTCTTAAGGTTTCAGATCAAATATCACTTTAATTCAATCTATTTATCGTGTCTTGTTTATCAAAATATATTTGGCTAAATTAAAGAAAAAAGACCAGTAAAACAGATGAAAGGCAATAGCTGATTCATATACAAGCTATTTTTCCACTTACAGTCTAGGTTTATGGCCTAGGGATTGAAGCAGTGACACTATCGCAGGTAAACAAGTATACAAAATAACGCTTCCTGGCCAAACCAAATCATTAAGAAAAAAAAGTATAGTTGATCAATGATCAGAAATGATGTGTCATTTCTGGATATTATCTGGCCCTTTAGAGAGCCTTCAGGCAATTTTTACATGCTTCTGGGGAAATTTTTTAAAAAATTAAAAATGGGTGATGTTTTTAAAAAATAATGAAGAGCAGAATATGCAGCACATGAACCACACTTTCAAACTCATCATCTAGGTGTAGAATCTTGGATTAGAATAATGATACATAAACAAATTTTCCGCCAGCCGTAAAGTTTATCATGTGACACACTGGACAAGTATGAACAGCCTGTCCTGTCCCACAAGGTGGTAACTGTGGAAATAGTGCACCTAAGCAAAAGTGTAACTTTAAAAAAATAGTTGTCAGTTGCAAAGAAAGCAAGTTATTGTATGTTTCACATGTATTGTTAATTATAGTGGGCCCTTGGTATCCACTGAGGTTTGGCTCCAGGACCCCCCATTGATAACAAAATCCGTGGATGCTCAAGTCTCATTATATACAATGGCATAGTAAAATGGTGTCCCTTATATAAAATGGCAAAATGCAAGTTTGCCTTTTGGGATGCATACATTTTAAAAATATTTTCAAACTATGGATGGTTGAATCCATGGATAAAATATCTGTGGATATAGATGTCTGACTGTAATTACCTTTTTGTTGTTCTGCCAATATTTTAAAAATATTTACCAGCACTGATAATCTTTTTTAGCCAGTCAAATGTCCAGTCTTAGCTGGCATGGACTCCATGGGTATGGAGCACATATACTCAGTTGGCATGAAGTCATCCACTAGAGAGACAAAGGAACTACAGTAACAAAGTGCCTGCAGCAATTCTCTGCTATTTCATGCCCGGTCTAGAAAGGCCAGCATTCATATAAAACACACACACACTCAGTAGAATTCTTATATCTTGATTATAAGAATGGAAAGTTAACTGAGGACAAGGTATTATTACATGGATTCAGTCTATGGACACCAACTTGCTACCTCTTGTACAGAAAATTGAATGAAGTTCTTAGGTCAGTAACCATGAACATGTCATCCTCTTCTCTAAGATGGATATATGAGGTTTAACAATCAGTTCATTCACAAAATATTTGGTTAAAGCTCCTTACGTGTAAGCCTAACTCAAAAACAATTCCTGTCATTACTATCACAACAGAATACAGCTACTTAACTATTTATTTAAATTCATCAGTAACATGTGGAAGACATGTTGGTTTTATGGTATGTAACTGAATGTCAACTCCTAGAATCCTCTGGCACTAGTCATGCCAGCTGGAGGATGATGGGAATGAAAGTCCAGCACATCCAGAGGGCACCAGGTTAGCACAGACTTGGAATAACTTGTGGTTTTCTTCAAAGACTCTTGGGCAACATAGAGCCTTAGACTGCCAGAAACAGTGCAGCTTCAAGCCACTTTAACTGTCCTGGCTCAGTGCTAAGGAATCATGGGAAGTGTAGTTTATTGTGGCACCAGAGCTCTCTGACAGCGAAGGCTCAATGTCCCAGAAAAAAATACAATTCCCATGATTCTCTAGCACTGAGCCAGGACAGTTAAAGTGGCCTCAAGCTGCATTATTGATAGCAGTCTGTAAAGGCCCATAGTTTAGCAAGAGAATGAAAAAGGTCTTGACTGTCCCCCTCTGCAGACCAGGGCGTCGGGGACGCCCTGGTCCAGAGCGCCGGCGGAGCTCAGCCTCCGCACCGCGGCGCTCCTCCGGCGACTCTAAAAGGAGCACCAAATTGGCGCTCCTTTTAGATGTCAGGGAAAGTGCGCCCTAAAAGCGGTGGGCGCACTTTCCCTGACTCAAACGCCGTGGAGCGTCTGGTCGCCGTGGCGTGAGGTCATCCCCGGAGCGCCGGCCGTGCGGACAGCCGGTGACTCCGAGGGCGACCTCAGGAAGAGGAAGGGGCGCCGCTTGTGCGGCTGCCCCTCCTCTTCCGGGCCCGGAAGACGGCTCAATTAGCCATCTGCCGAGGCCCTAAGATGCCTGGTTACCATGTCATGGTTCCCTAAGAAGAGGTAATGATCACAGAAGCAGTTTGTAATGTAAAAACATAATTATTCTAAGAACTCAATATTGCCCTCTCTACAATAGCCTTCTTAGCTTCAACCTCCCAACCATACTAGAGTTGTACGAGTATACTTAATAGTTTCTTAAGGTCAGGTATATTGACATTTGCTAAGTATATACTCTTAACATAAAGCTGATTCAAACAGTTGAAGAAACAGCAAGATTGTTTATGAAAATGACTTCTTCATTCATGTCTTTGATCTTTGATATTCTTAGTAGGAGCCATCCATTTCAGAGTATCCTTTTATTTTAAGCACTAAGGAGAAATTCTATGTCTATATGTGCTATTTAAACCATTTTAGAACCTCTTATTTGTTCCATATAATATTTAGTCCCTTGTCAGACATGCCTCCTACCACCCAAAGCTCATGGTAGGAAAATATTCTTTCTGAGTTGAATAGGTTTTCCTCTTCCTGGACATTGCCTCACTATCAAAAGGTAAGGAGGGACTCAAGTCAGTCTGAGAGGTCAAAATTCTGTAAGATTAACAATGGTTAAATCCAGGAGTATAAAAATAGTTTATTGCAGATTAACAGCACTGCTTTGTTTCACTTTCCAGTTTTCAAAATATCCTGAATCTACCAGCCTTATCTGACATTCTCTCTCTCACCACACTCTTGTATGGCATTTCCATAGTTCTATCAATCCTCTGACTTCATTTAAACATTGTATATGGTTAGAGGATGTGGACCTTAGTACAACCAACTAAGATGTTGTGTTAACTTATACAGGCCTCTGGGTAGCTGCAGTTTTTTTGTTCAATACACACAGAAGAGGTAAATCAGAGACTGAGGAAAATGGCACAGAAGGTTTCAGAAGGTATAGTAGCACAACACCTGTTGGTGTATATCAAACTTGTACTCCATGACTGTGCTGTAGACAATCCTTACACATGCACTCCCTTTATCGTCTTAGCTTGTAAGGCATCAAGTTGTTTACATTTTAGAAAAGCAAGACAAAGATTTTAAAAGCTGTGTTTAAGAAACAGCACAAGATTACGGCACAATCTTAAAACAGATTTACCTACTACTGCTATCTACTGGAGCATATTCCCAATGCACAGAACCGCAGCTTTAATGTAGAATTGCTGAGCACAGAGATCACTCACCTGCATCTCTTTTTGTTAAAGTAGTGTTAAGTTAACCGAACATTAATCTGGTAGACTGAAGGCATACAGCATACAAGGCAAGTCCAAAAGTAGTACACTGCAATTCATTTAAATATTCTTAAAAGTTAGTACTGAATATATAGGTTGAGTTCCCTCAGATGTATGCATTATAGGCAATTCATGAAGATTTGCCTATCTTCATGAATTGCCTATAATGTTTAAGATTTGAAATGCAATTTTGCCAGACAATAAGACAACGGAAGTTTCCTTCCCAGCCCCCATTTCCAAAGGCAAAAATCCTGATAGCATCTATGTCCACTAAACATAAATACCAGCAGGAAAAGGAATTTTATTAAACATTATTTTGAAGAGAATACCTCATTATGGATTATTTTATGAAGCTTCTTTAATTAGAAAGGATCTAACTCAATAACTCCTTTTAACCTCTAACTAAAATTTTTGACAGACCTTACTGTCACAAGACAAGGTCGCTATCTACCTGAAAACATAGGTGAAGAAATCAATTTTGTCAAAATAAAATGAAACTCAGTTTTAAATACATATGAAAACAATAACCCTGTTGATGAAAAGCATAAAGAACATGAAAAAGTGACAGGTTACAATGAGAAAAAACCGAAGCAGAATTATTATCAACATGGCTGCATTAACAACATGGTCGTGATACTGAACTAACCAAATCCTAGAAAAACAGTTCTGAAATGAGTGCCAGATATTGGAAACGTTAAGACTAAAGCCAAGCTCTCCTTTCTTTGCTCTGCATAAAATGCGACACAGGCCTAAATGTTTAGGCCTCTGAAATACAGACAAGACCTTTGTTCCATACATGGATCTGTGTGTGTGTGTGTTCTCCCCACTAAAGCCCTTGATAAAACTTTCCACTCTCCCCGCCCTAATGTTTCCTTGTTCCCTAATCTAAACTTTTTCAAATTCCTG
Source organism: Phrynosoma blainvillii (assembly GCA_026167975.1). Taxonomy (NCBI): domain Eukaryota; kingdom Metazoa; phylum Chordata; class Lepidosauria; order Squamata; family Phrynosomatidae; genus Phrynosoma; species Phrynosoma blainvillii. Next base: position 46,659,531 of record JANUYF010000003.1, on the reverse strand, counting down.
AAGCCTTTCCACCCCCCACTTACAGCTATGAACAACCCCACCACCACCACCAAGAAGAGCTGACCATTAGGAGGAAAGGGACAATAAAAAGTTGTACAGCAGGCAGCTGGGCCTGCAGGGCTGGCAGAAGCCCCGGGATCACGTTGAATGCTCTCCCCGCAGCAGTCAGCAGATAACTCTGAAGCTCTCGGGAGAGAAGGTCACCGATAGATAGACGGATAAATAGATAAGATAGGAGGAAAGGGGGGGGGGGGGAGAAGAAATGTGAATATCCAAATACGACGCGTTATGCAAACACAAGCCAGGCTGGGTTGTTCTGGAAAGCACCAGCAATGCAACCTACCTCTAAAATTACCATCTGCTCCGGTATCGAAAGGGTCTCGATTAACAACTAATTCCCCCCTCCCCTCTCCTCCCCTCCCTTCCTTTTGCTTATTATTTATTTTGGGGCTCAATAGGCTACGTTTTCCCCTTCCCTCGGCCTCCAAAACCCAGGCCAATATGGAGGCAGCCGATCATTAGCTTCTCTCCCTTTTTTTTTTTGTATTGTTGTCGACGCCGTTGTTGTTTGGCTAAAGAGGACTCTCTCCTTCCTTTCCCTTTAGACGTATTCAAGGGATAAGAATAAGAAAGAAGCCTCCCCGGTTTTTAGGAAGGGGGGGAGGGTTGAGACCCGAATCAGGGCCGGATAGGACCCGCGTCCGCACTGACACTCTTTTTCCTTTTGTATCTCGCAGCCTCACAAACCGGGAAGGAGGAGGGAGGAAGAGGAAGAAGCGGATTACGAGTAGGTAGGCCCCAGCCACAAAAGGAAGGAAGGAAGGAAGGAAGGAAGGGGGCGGCGGTTGGGGCCGTCCAGGGCTCCCCCCATATAAAAATATAGGGCTCAGATACACACACACCATGAAGAGAGAGAGAACGGGGTTTGAGGAAAGGATTGTAGGGCTGGGGAGAGAGAGAGAGAGAGAGAGAAAGAGAGAGGAAGGGCTGAATCACGACAGGCTTCCAGGCGCCGTTTGGCCATTTTGTCAACTCCATTTCTGCCACCTTGGCTTCTCTTTCAGCCCCCCCCCCCCTCACCACAGCTTCCTCTTATTCGAGGGGAGCCTCTTCAACAGCAACAACAACACCCCTATAATATATATGGGGGGGTGTATGTATATATATATATATATATATACACACACACACACAGTTTTAATACACAACCCCCCCCCTTCCTCAAGAACTTCCTCCAGGCGTTCTGCCACCTTGGCTTCTCATCCCCCCTCCTTTTCTTGGAAGGGAACCCCTTTCTCTTCAACAACCTCCCCCATATATATATATACACACACACACACACACACACACACATATATATATATATATATATATATATATTACACACTTAATACCTCCCTCCCAATACACACCTCCCTCCCATTCCACAGAGAGTACTTCCTCAACCCTATTCCCCCCCCCATTGGCTTCTCCCCCCCCCCTTTTCCTTTTCTTGGAGGTAAACCTCTTCAACAACCTCCCCCATACACACTTTCTTTCCACAGCCAATATCTCCTCAAGCCTATTTTCTGCCACCCTGGCTTCTTATCCCCCCCCCCTTTCTTTTTCTTGGAGGGCACCTCTCCCTCTTCAATAACCTCACCCCCCATATATATATATATATATATATATATATATGTGTGTGTGTGTGTGTGTATACATACATACACACACACACTCTTAGTACACACAACCCCTTCCTTCCTTCCTTCCCTCTTTCTTTCCGCAGCCAGTACCTCCTCAGGCCTACCTTAGGCCTCGAGCCATCCTAGAGCCAGCCTAACCCTCCCTCCTTCTCCATATCCTCCTCCTCTTCTTCGCGGCCTCACAACACTCCCTCCCCATAACACAACAACAACAACAACACCCTCCCTATAAGGAAGGAAAGAAAGGAATACGAACAAAACAAAAAAAGAGGGGGGGGGGAAATACAAGAAACCCAAGGAGGCTTTGAAGAAACCAGGCCCAATTTCCCCGCGTCCCACCTAGTTTCGTCCGGACTCGGCCTCCGCACTAATGTCGTCGTCGTCCTTCCTCCTCTTCCGCCTCCCTCCTTCCTTCTTCCTCCTTTCTTCCTCCTCTCTCTCTTGTGTGTCTCGGTCTCCTTTCCGCCCGGCGCCTCTTCCCTTCAATTATCAGCTGAGCCGCAGCACCGACCAGTGCAACGTCTGCCTCCGCTGCTGCCGTCCCCCTCCCCTCCCCTTCCTCCTCCTCTTCCTTTTCCAGCGGCGCAGAGGAGGAGGAGGAGGAGGAGGAGGCCGGGGACTACTTTACCCCAAAGGGGCCCAGGGCCCCCGCTCTCTCTGGCCCCCCGTCGTCGCCAGCAGCAGCCGGTTCCCCTTCGCCTCCCTCTCTCCCTGCCTCCTCCTCCGCCTCCCACACACAGAGACCGGCGGCGGTTCTATCTTCCCCGTCCCCCTCCGCTTCTCTCAGGCGTTCCTTGGCTGGAAGGATAGATAGAAAGAGGGGAAAATGAGAGAGAGAGAGAGAGAGAGAGAGAGAGAGGTATCCCTCCGCTGGGGTCGTCACCCTTGGGGCGCGCGCAGGCGTTATTCCTCTCAGGGTCTGGACTGACGACGATGGTCCCCTTTGACGGTTAGACCGCCTCCGCCCCCTCCCTATTTTTTGTCCCCCCCCGCTTCGGTAAAAGGCCCCTTTTCGACTCGAGGCAGGGAAACAGTCCTCCGTCTCCTTTAAAGGCCGGGGCGGGGCTTGTGCCGTGACCTCTCCTCAAGCCCCGCCCCGCCCCTTCCTGGTTGCCCCGGCGACGGGAGGCCGGCGTCCCAAAATGGCGTCGCTGCTCAGCGAGAATTTGTTCGAGGCGCGAGGACAGGCCCCGGCGCCCAGCAAGGACTTCTACCAACTCATTGTGACCAGGAAGGAAGTGAGTGGGAGAGAGAGAGAGAGAGGGAGGGACCACCTCTCTCTCTCTCTTTCTTTCTTTCTCTCAGATCCAGAACACACTGCGGAAATAGGCCAGTTTGAGGCCGCTTTGACAGTACTTGCCCATAGGGAAATACTGGGAATTACTTGGCCATAAAGATACATAGGGGAATACTTGCCCATAGGGAAACATTGGGGAATACTTGCCCATAGGGAATCATTGGAGAATACTTGCCCATAGGGAAATATTGAAATTACTTGGCCATAGAGATACATAGAGGAATACTTGCCCATAGGGAAACATTGGGGAATACTTGCCCATAAGAAAACATTGGGAATTACTTGGCCATAAAGATACATAGGGGAATACTTGCCCATAGGGAAACATTGGGGAATACTTGCCCATAGGGAAATATTGGGGAATATTTGCCCATGGGGATACATTGGGAATTACTTGATTATAGGGAAACATAGAAAACATCTCCAATATTTCCCTATAAACAAGTATTCTCCAGTGATTCTCTATGAGCAAGTATGGCTTCCCTATGGGCAAGTACTGTCAATTGTTTTAGCACATCCCTGCTTTAAGTGCCCTGGCTCATTGCTAGGGAATCTTGGGAATTGTAGTAAAGAGCCCTGGTGGTGCAGTGGTTAATTGCCTGTACTGCAGCCACTCATTCACAAAACCACAAGGTTGTGAGTTCAATACCAGCCAAGGGCTCCAGGGTCTACTCAGCCTTGCATCCTTTCATAGGTGGCTAAAATGAGTACTCAGCTTGTTAGGGGCAATTGGATTACACATTGTAAACTGCTTAAGGAGTGTTTAAGTGCACTGATAAGCTGTATAAATATATACTTCCTATTGCTATTAGTTTGTTGTGGCACCAGAGCTATCTATGATAGAGAAGGCTAAATGTCTTACAAAACTACAGTTCCCAGAATTCTCTAGCATTGAGCCAGTGCAGGTAAAGCAGTCCCAAATTGGATTATTTCTGCAATGTGTTTTGGACCTCTCTCTTTCCCTCTCTTTGGCTGCATCCACATTGCAGAAAATAATCCTGTTTGGCACCACTTTAATTGCCCTGGCTCCATACTATGGAATTCTGGGGGTTATAGTTTGTTATGTTGCAACTTTATATGGCGACATAAGTTGGAAAAGACTTGAAGGCACACAACAAGAAAAGCAACAGGTAATAATAATAACAATGATAATAATTTTTTTCCTGCCTCTTCTCAAGGCTTGAAGCAGAGTACAACATGTTAAAATACAAAACACAATTTAAAAAGAAAACACAAAAAAAAGTTCTGAAGGCTCAGAAGCTCAGGCTGCATCCACACCACTAAAAATAACCCAGTTTTACACCACTTTAACTGCTATGGAATTCTGGGGCTTGTAGTAAGTTGTGACACAACTTTATTGATTCTGTTTTATGCATGTTTTAGTGACTAATTTTGAAATTAAGCAACTATCTATGGATCAAATAAGATAAAGGCAATGTAAAGCAAAATGTATAATTGGTTATGAGTAGCCAAACTGGTGTAGTGGTTTAAGTGTTGGACTAGGACCCTGGAGACCAGGGTTCAAATCCTGTTTCGGCCTTGTAAACCCACCAGTTGACCTTGGGCAAGTCACACTCTCTCAGCCTCAAGGATAGCAATGGCACACTCCCTATGAAGAAACTTGCCAATAAAGCCCCATGATAGGGTCACCATAAGTTGAAAACAACTTGAAGGCACACAACAACAACAAGAAAAGCAACAGATTATTTTTTTAATTTTTTATTATAAACAACACAAACATATACATACAAAAATATATCAATGCATACCTACAGACAAAATTTGCATACATACATCCCGAACATACAGCAATACTTGGAAAAAAATTCTAACAATAACTTAGATATTAAATTTTACAATAGCTATTGTAATCCTCTATATAACAACTTCCCAAGAAATTACTTTCTTAAAGAATAAATTTAATGGTTTTCTCTATATACCTTCTAAGAATCTGGTCTTTGTAGATATGGTTATTACTGTTAATAAATAGATATTATGCTATATTACTACTACGTCATTACCATTCAGTATTTTTAGCTCTATACATAATTTTTTCTATCATAGTGTACCATTTTGAGTCTATACTTATTCTCCTTTACATTTTATTCTACAAATAAATGTTCTCACAGATTATTTAATCCAATTTATCCCTCTTTTTTGCCATAGATCTTAAGACAATTCCAGTCCTCTTCTATGTTGGATCTTGGTTGTTCTTTCAGAGTTCCTGTCAATATGTCCATGTCCCTGGCTTCTTTTATTTTAATTATCCAGTCTTCAATAGATGGAATTAAATTTTGCTTCCAATATTTAGCATATAGAATTCTCGCCGTGGTGACCATATAGAGTAATATACAATTATTTTTTTCCGATTGTGGTATCTAAAATACATGTCATGTTTAATATAAACAGTTGAGGGTTCAATGGCAATTTTATGTCTTAATCATCATCAAATTATTTTACAAAATTTTTGTGCTTCCTGACAGTTCCACCAGATATGGATAAAACTGCCTTCTGGTTTATGACATTTCCAACAATTTATATTCCCAGTTTTATATATGGAATTAAGTTTAAAAGGAGATATGTACCATTGGTACGTCATTTTGATGAAGATTTCTTTGTAGGTCTGACACGATGTGAACTTATTAGTAGAGGACCAAGTTTTTCCTCACTGTTCAAGATTAGTGGTTGTCCTGAGGTCTTGAGCCCACTTTATCATCAAATGTTTTATTGTTTCCTGTTCCAAATCCCTGCTTTTCAACAGCTTATAATATTTAGCTATATGGCCTTTTCCTTTGTCCAATTTTAACTATATGTCCTTTTCCTTTGTCCAATAATATTTGATCTAATTGATCCGCCCCCTCAAAGAATCCTAATGTATTTTTGTCTATCTTATAACATTCAGTTAATTACATGTGTAGAAACCAGTTGTGGTTTATCTTTTCTTTGCCTAGTTGGTCCAAAGATTTCATATTATATTCAGTTTTCTTTCCTGGGTTAATAAGTCCTTGTATTTTAACCAAGGTGTATTATCATTTTTGTTTCTCTGTAGGAAGGCCTCCTGCATGGATATCCACATTGGGATTTCTGTGTAAAATTGCTCTTTAATCTTTACCCAAATCTTTAAAAGTGCTTTTCTGATAATGTGGTGGTTAAAATGGTTATTGACTTTCAGTTTATTATATCACATGAAAGCATGGTAGCCATATCTCAAATTGATGCTTTCTCAATTGAGTAGTCTTTGGTTTTCTCATTTCACCCATTCTTCAAGCCAACATAAACATGAGGAATAATAATACAATTTAAGATTGGGTAAAGCACATCCTCCCTTAATTTTCTCATTTGTTAAGACTTTCCATCTAATTCTAGCTCTCTTCCCTTCCCATAGAAAGCTAGAAAGTTCCTTTTGTCATTTTTCAAAACATTTTTCATTTATTATAATAGGTAGCTTTTGAAACAGGTATATGAATTTTGGAAGAATATTCATTTTGATGACAGCTACTCTACCCAGTAATGATAAATGTATTTTTGACCAATTTTCCATGTCTCTCCTTAAATCCTTCCACAACTTATCATAATTATTCTGAAATAAATCTATGTTTCTCTTTGTTAGATAGATACCTAAATATCTTACTTTCCCCTCTACTTTAAATCCTATTTTTTCTTTGAGTTCTTTTTATTCTGTTAAAGATAAGTTTTTTAATAACATAGATGTTTTGTCATTATTAATTTTGAAACCAGATATTTTACTGTATCCCTGTAATGTTTTTAACAGTTGTTTTACATTCTTTAAAGGATTTTTCAAAAAACAAACAAGATTGTCAGTGAAGGCTTTGATTTTGAAGTTATAACTTTTTATTCTAATCCCTTCTATATCAGGGCCATTCCTTATCTTATTGTTAAGTATACCTCTAGACTAGAGTAATAATAACCAACAAGGGTGGAAAAAAACCTTATCTTCTATTGTGGTTATGACATCTGGTCATATATCACATGGAAAAAAGCATAGGGGAATATGAAGCTTGCTCGATTAAGTGAGAAAAATCTGTACTTCAATATGTAGTGGCTTGAATGGACTCTGGAAACCAGGGTTTGATTTCCCAGCTTGGCCATAAAACCCACTGGGTGACCTTGGGCAAGTCACACTCTCTCAGCCTCAGAAGAAAGCAATGGCAAACCTCATCTGAACAAATCTTGCTTTAAAAACCCGCAAAGGCAACCAACAACAAGAAAGAGCGTATTGCAGTACTGAACCTCTCTCTTAAATAGGGGGGAAGGGAGAGGGGTAGAAATCAAGCAACACTTTTAAGACTACCTTGACTTATATTTTATCATGGATACTATTCCACTTCTTTAGATGCAACACAGAGTGATATTAAAAGCTCAGGTTATCAAGTATATTTATACAGTTGTGGGAGTGAGATAGACTGTATTAGGATCCAGAAAGAGACAAATTGTCATCCTCACCCTAAATCTTCAGAAGCCTGTGTGAGGTGATAAAGTCAAAACATTATAGTTGTTTGCAAAGGGATCTTGTAGCACCTTTGAGACTAAAAAAGAAAGAAAGCTGGTAACATAAGACTTTGTAGACTTGAGTCTACTTAGATTCCTTTGCATAATGATGTTGCAGGTTGTCTTTGAATTCTATCTTACAGTAGTTAATATTGATGTGTGAAAGCAATAGTACTCCCCTAACTGTATAGGTATGCTTAATAACAGGAGGCTTTAATATCACTCTCTTGCTTCTAAAGAAATGGATTGGTATCAACAAAAGCTCATGCTAAAATATAAATCAGTCCTAAAAGTGCTGTTAGATTTCTTTTCCCCCCTCTCACTCTGTTTATGCTGCAACAGACTAACATGGCTACTTCTTTGAAAACTGGGTAGTGAGTTCATTCTAGAAGTCATTTCCTCTGAGTTAATTGAGCTCTAGTACTCTCTTGCTACTTCTGCCTATTTATTGTGAGGAAAATTCACGTCCTACATACTCAAATACCCAACCTTTTTTTTATTTTGGTTACACTTTTTAAAGCTGAGCTCGGGTACTGAAACACATTTTGTGGCCAAAGCCTAATGAACTCTGGTTCAAATTAAGATCTGGTTAAATAAGAGTCTTTTGCAATTTTAAATACTTCATTGGTGTACAAATATGACACTTTTTGTACTATTTGTTTATAACGGCCTAACTCCAATAAAAAAAGCAGTAAAGTGGAACGTAAACTGAAGTGTGTACCCTGCTTTAAAGAAGAATAAAATCAAACTTCAAAATGTATTCATTAAATTAATATCTTGCCTTCCACACTCAATACAATAATGCATCCAGATTTGCAACATTATGTCTTAATTTAAAAATATATATAAAAATAAAAGTACAAACAAGTATAAAGCAATGAAAGAAATAAACAGCTACTGATGCCAAATGCGTGCCTGACTAGGACAACAAATAAAAAAATGGGAAGTTCTAGAGCCTGAGAGCAGTTATTCTATTCTAATGACACTAAACATGCCTCTGATGGCAGTGGAACTTAAAGAAAGACCATCCTCAAATATCATAAAGGCAAGCCTGTATTGGATAATGTGGTCCTTTAAATAATCTGATCCCAAGTCACATATAACTTTATAGGTTATAACCTTTGACATGTGGCCAGAAACAGACCGTAACCAGTGTCTTTGAAAGAGAATCCTTGTTATTGGCCTTGGCTGCAGTATTCTGGACCACCTACAGTTTTCAAAGGCAGTCCCACACAGTGTGTTATGGTAGTTTGTACAGGATGTAAACAAAGGATGTGTCACTAGGGTTTTGTCTATTTCCTGAAATGGGTGTAATTGACACATGAGACTCAGGTGCATTCCTGCCAACTGTCAAACCTGGATATCCAAGTTCTTGTTTTCCAGGAGCACTCCCAAGCTTCGAACCTCAGTCTTCAAAGGGATGGTAAACTAAGGTCGCGCAAGTCGAAACTTTTTTTCTTACATGCCTATCAATTTGTTCTCTCTTGGAACATCTGTGTCTTGCCTAGATTGTGCTTCAGATGCTTCAGATTAATATCCCTAATGTTCTTGTTCTAGTAAGTATTGGAGCCCCCAGTTACAGTTCCAAAGTAAAAAAATTAAAAGTGTTGAAAGATCTGATCCTCCATTTCCAGTGTCTCTTTGAGTTGAATCCTTATTCAGAGATTCAAGATAATGTAGATTTCTGAATTTTTCAAGGGCTTGAGAGGCAAAGTAGAGTCCCATTCACTCTTTGGTGTAGTGCTTCCTAGGTGAAGAGTATACTTAGCAATAAAAGTTAGAGTTGTCTCCACATTAAAGAAATACTAGCTATTAATTTTAAATATATAGAGTAAATCTTAGGAGGTGCAGGAAGTAGTGGGCATTGGTTGCATGCCCACCTCTCTTCTACTGGTAGAAACAAACTTGGGTTCCCAGCCATGACAATAAAATATTACTCCCCCCCCCCCCCCCAGTGTTCTTGATTCTGTTATGTTTTATGCAAGAGAGCAGCTGGAGCCATCCAGATGGTAGTACAGCAGCTTGGATTTCTGTCCTCTAAACTGTAAATTGACCAGTCTGGATTGCACTTCAGAGTATAGCCCAGGAGTGCAATCTAGGACTTAAGTGTTGCAAGTTCAGGGTTTCAGTTTACACGCCTTGCTCAAGCAGTGCTTGAGATGCTCTGTTTCCATAGTCTTCTCTTTGTAGGTTACTTGTCCTGCTACTTTGTAGCTTTTAAGAGAAAGGTTTTACATTTTTTCCAGTTAAGTATTGCTGGTATGAAGTGTAATCTGTGTAAGTTTCCACAGAAACAAGTACTTAAGTACTGGTGTTCAATAGGATTTTCTTTAGAGGGGGACATCTTGGATTGCACATGTTCTAGCCTAATCTTGCCCATATTTACCCAGAGGAAAGTCCCACTGATTCCAATGGAATTTGCTTTCACTTAAACATTTAACCAGTAGTTTGGTAGATAAAGTTTGATAAAATTATATATAAAAATAGTATTTATCAAATTAATTACCTTTTTTTATTGAATTTTGCCAAATATAATAACAAGTCAGGAATTTAGCTGTGTTTCCTTTCCCTTACGTAGAATTTACTGACAAAATAGACTAAAGCCTTATCTGCACTGCAGAAATAATCCAGGTTGACATCATTTTAACTACCATGGCTCAATGCTGTGGAATTCTTGGCTCTCCTTTGAGAGAAAGCACCAAGTAGCTGCCACTGCCACCATTTTCCCACCCAGACATTCAAAAAGGTCAGAAGCAGTACCATGTCAGAGAGAGTAGAGGAGGTTGTTGTTGTTTTTTCAAGGTGCTTCCAGAATGGACTAAACTCAAGCCTTTCACCAGTCTGCTTAGAGAAGGGAATGGTTCCTCTTTTAATAAGAGTTAAAGTACAATACTTAAATGACCTGTGGATAAATCAACCCAGGTTTTGGGGGTCAATTTCTGGACTAAAATTTCTAATCTTATACATGAGTATATATAGTAGACAATATCCTCAAGTGTAAACATATATCATTGAGTACCTAAGTCAGGGTTGCCCATGCCATTGTATTTCTGATTTCAGTGCATAGTTGTTAAAACTGGGCAATAAAGAAAGCTGATAAGAACTCAACTTTTTAAAGAGAGTTCAACAGATACCATGGACAGCCAAAAAGACAAATACAGGTTGAATATTCCTTTCCAGAATTCCAAAATCCAGAATATTCCAAAATCCAAAATTATCCATATGCATGGTTGAGATAATATACCTTGTTTTCTGATGGTTTGGTGCACACAAACTTTTTTCATGCACAAAATTATTTAAAATATTATGTATAAAATTACCTTCAGGCTATACAAGAAGTATACAAAACATGTATGAATTTCATGTTTAGACCTGGGTCCCATCTCCAAGCTATCTCATGTACAGTCGTCCCTCCCAGTTTGCATGGGATCTGTTCCAGACCACCACCACCATCCTGCAAAATGGAAAAACCACAGATATTCAAGCCCCATTTAGTATAATGGTGGCACACTCCTGTCTGCGCCATTTTGTTCCTCCTGGCTTCCTGTCCGCAGAAACTCAAAACCGCAAACAGGAAGTCCACGAATGGGGAGGGACAAGTATATACAAATTTTCCAAAATCTGAAAACCAGAATCCAAATACTACTTGCCCCAATCGTTTTGGATAAAGTAAACTTAAACCTGCATATGGGGTCAAAGAACAAATCAAGCTTGAACTTTCACTAGAGACCAAGATAACTAATCTGACATATATCATGAGAAGGCATGACTCATTAGAAAAGACAATAATGATTGGTAAGGTGGAAGGCAGTAGAATGTGGACAAGACCTCATTATACATGGATAGACTCAGACAAGGAAGCCACGGCCCTTTGCAAGAACTGAGCAAAGCTGTTGATAATAGGGTGATTTGGAGGTCTCCCATTCATAGGGTCACCAGAAGCCAAAGTCTACTTGACAGCAGTTAACAGCAACTTTCCCCCCCAAAACCAGTACTCAGGGTAACTTACAAATTAAATAGAATATAGTTAAAATGTTTATTTATTTATTTATTTATTTCATTTTTATGCCACTTTTCTCCCAGAAGAGACCCAGGGTGGCTCACAGACAAAAAAATGTTTAAAACATCACAATAAAATTCAAAACAATTAAAATAATCTTTAAAAAATATAAAATTACATTAAAAATATGCAAAAGTTGAAAGACATAATTATAGCACTCTATAAAAGCCACCCTGGTATAATTATATGTGGAATGCCTGCTTAAATAAGAATGTCTTAGCTTGACATCAAAAGCAACCAGGGATGGGGCCAGCCTTGCTTCCCCTGGAAGGGAGCTCCAAACTGTGGGAGCAGCCACTGAGAAGACTCTCTCGTGTCCTCACCAAGCAAGCCCATGATGATGGTGGGACCGAGAGAATACCTTCCCCTGAAGATCTTAGTGTTCTGGGAGGTTCATATGGGGAGATACAGCTCTTCAAATAATTTAGACCTAAGCCATATACAAAAAATCAACAGTAAAATAGAATTAAACTATCAACAACATTTTAAAACATACAGTTAAAATGGAAGAATTTTAAAATATATATATTATGTTTAATTACAGCTGACAATTCAGTTGAAGAAATAATTTGTGTTGTCTCATTATCACAGATTTCAGTTGAAGAAATATATAATCAAACATAATTGAGTTCATTTGTTAGTCTTATATACAGTAAGTAAACATTGAACCTAGAAAATAATGGCTTTTGCATCAATTCATTTTTGTAACAGGAGTTAGCATCTTAAAGATGAGTAGGTTCTTATTGTAAACCTTCACTTTGAATAAAAAGTTGAAGTTATGTGCAGAGCGAAACAAATGTTTTCACATCTTAATTTTCTTCATTTATGTGTGTACAAGTTCAGTCATTCATTAGTGCATCAGGCAAATGAGAAGCAGTTGGATCTGAGACTGTATTCTAAAAGCTTTACCATCACATTGCAGGGGCAGCATGGCAAATTCCAAATATTTGGCAAACTGTAATTGCATATTTACATCATACACCTGAAAATATTATGTATTAGACCAGGGGTAGGCAACCTAAGGCCCAGAGGCAGGATGCGGCCCCCCGAGGCCTTTTTCCGGCCCCAGGCCAGTCCTGCTGCCCCTGCCGCCATCGCCCCCCCGCCACCCACCATGATGATATTGATTATTGTTGTTATTACTTGTTCTTGTGGTTTTCTTGGCAAAATCTCCACAGGGGTTTTGCCATGGCTTTTCTGGGGCTGAGAGAGTGTGCATGCATATTTTTTTAATTTTTAATTTTTTAAAAAAATATATATATTTTTATTTATTTATTTATGGTGCTTCAACCCCCCAATTGTCTGAGGGACAGCAACCCGGCCCCCAGCTCAAAAAGGTTGCCTACCCCTGTATTAGACAGATTAAACTACTCTTCCAACATCAAGTCTTAATAGTGTTGCTAGTTGCCCTAAGCTTTCAGGATATAAAGTGGGGTATAAATATTTTAATAAAATTAATTTTTATTCAGCAACCCAGTCAATGACTATAGAAATCATATTAAACATAAGAATACCACCTCTCAATTGTGGATCTAGGGATTTGCAGCAAGGAGAACTGATTGTTTAACAATAGTATTATTTGAAACTGCTTTTAAAAATGTTTCATCCTTTGGGAACAATAAAATGTTTCCTTTTTCAGTTTTGATATTTGCTTACATTTCAGGGAAGCAGGGAGGCAAATTCTAAAATGTAAATCTGATTGCTTGCCCCTGTAGAGCAGACCCACTGAATCGATATCTGTTTGATAAACATGTGAATCCCACTGATTCAGTGGGTCAGCTCCACTTGGGACTACCACTGAATTTAAGCCTACTTCTGCCCCTTGCCCCCCCTTTTTTTTTTTGACCATTCATATTTCTAAGACAGCAAGCTATCTCTTTAGCAGGTAATAATAATAATAATAATAATAATAATAATAATAATAATAATAATAATAATAATAATGTATTTATTTATTTATTTCTATCCTGCCCCTCTGCAGCACAAGTGGGGCAGCTTACAATGATACCACACAGAATCTTCAGATATATATGCAGTTTGTTTTATTTAGAGAATTATATGCTGCCCTTTACCTAAAAAGGCTCCCAGAGCACCATACAAATAGTTAATTTGTCAACACTTTGCCCTCAGGCTTGCAGTCTAACTATAACAGAACACGCAAGGGAAAAAGAAATGGCAGTGGATGAGAGAATTAAATCCAGCAAATGCTGGCTGTTGTGCTCTCCCTCTCTGCAGTGGCAGTTGGGGTGGAGTGATGGTCTTTCATCAGCAGCTGGAATAATGCATAAAGATGCTGTGCCTGGGTGCTGTTTTCTCTCTCAGAGGCCAGAACGATGGCATTCGGCATGGAGGGAGGGCTTTCATCGGCCACTAGAAGCAAGGCACCACTAGAAGCAAGGGTGCTGTGCCTGGTTGCTGTTCTCTCCCTCAGAGACCACAGCAGTGTGTTCTGTACAAAAGAAATCTATGAATTGTGGCATTACTTCAGTCATAGCATTATAAGAGAGTATTGTGAACTTCTTCCTAAAACCAGCTAGTAGAAGAAGAATACAGGACAGACAAGTGCAAATGGCTACCAAAGTACTCTGTGTTCCCTGCCTTTCTGCATCTTCCACAGCATTACTGTTTCAGTAGCTACACAGTGAAACCTTTGATAATTTAATAAATGCCTTTACAGAAAAAGGAAGAGATATGTTTTAAGAAGCTAAAGAAAATAGCTTTAGCATACTTTGCTGTGACACACTTCTTTCCCTGGGACATTACACTCCCAACCTCCAGTCATGTTACCCTTACTTCCCATGATCCTGACTAACAATGTCAGAATCATATGTCTTCCTTACTCTGTTTTAAAGACCTGCAATATCACTTTTCTGACAAACCTAGGTAGCTATCCCACTTCAGCCTTTCATTTGAACATAAGCAGTAAGCATGTTACTAAAAGAGATTTTATGTAAGGGTTTATTCAAAGATGATTTCATTAATTCCACAATATTTTACCACTGCTGTTATAAAAATACGTTTTTGAGATCTGCATATTGATTAACATTTCAGTTCAAATAATCATCAATGTTAATCTTTTTGGTTGAAAAAAGTGTCTCCCCCCCAAAAGGGATGACCTCCTCTCTGGAGTTGTCTCCAGCCGCAGTGGGTTCACTGTAGCAGACACCCAGCTTATATCCCCTTCCAAAGGGGACAGGTGATTCCCTGGCTATGCAACCAGTAATCAGCTGGGTCCCTGGCAACAGTCCACCTGGAGAACTTACAGTGACTGTCATAAAACTTTATGGAAGTAAAACACATATTTGTAATGTTTACCTTTGTTACCAGAGGCACAGTATGTCCAAAAATAATTGAATATACACTGCAATCAGTACTTCATAGTAGAGAGGATTTAGGACTCTCAGTTTCAGTTTGACCAAAATCGCAAGTTTGATTGGTCCAGCTTTCTGTTTAGGGAAGAACTATCCATAGCAATGGGGAGGATACCAAATTAACTTCCAATTCATGTTGTAAGACATTTTTAAAAGCCTCTGAATATGACATTCAGCTGTTGATCTCTTCAAATTTTATGGATAAGTTGAAAGAAGTCAAGTATTTTGAACTGTCTTTTCAGTGAAGCCATGAACAGGAAAGAGCCTGTTTCTCTTAAAGTACAACAATCGCAGGGCAGATGTCGTTGGGACACTAGTCTCTCTCTGGCCTCTGGACCTCCCATATATCTTCCAACCTTTCACCCTCTGCAGAGGTCTGCGAAAGATGAGAGCCTTGACGTCCCAAATTTCAATAGTAGTTTTACATTGCTTACTTCAGCTTGGTTTTCAGATCTCAGGGAACTTAGCCATGTTTAAATATTTGAAGGGATGTCATATTGAGGAGGGAACAAGCTTGTTTTCTGCTGCTCCAGAGACTAGGACCCGAAACAATGGATGCAAGCTGCAAGAAAAGAGATTCCACCTCAACATTAGGAGGAACTTCCTGACAGTAAGGGCTGTTCGACAGTGGAACAAACTCCCTCGGAGTGTAGTGGAGTCTCCTTCCTTGGAGGTCTTTAAGCAGAGGCTGGATGGCCATCTGTCGGGAATGCTTTGATTGGGAGTTCCTGCATGGCAGGGGGTTGGACTGGATGGCCCTTGTGGTCTCTTCCAACTCTATGATTCTATGATTCTAAGAGTCTTTCCTCCTTTGAAAATCTCAACAAATCCAGACCCCCTATTGCAAGATCCTCTGAACCATCCAGACCTGGACTTCTCTACCTTTATTTTTGGAAGCTGAGTGCTTACACTTCCTACACCTCATATGTCAGAAGATACCGTCAATAACATCTCCATCTCCATGGGATCTTTGACAAGTTAAATTCTATCAAATGTTTTAGGTGTTCTTCCTGAGGTGATGCAAAAGAACTGTTTTCTTCTCTCCTTCACTGCTACCAGAACTGCTAGGTTTTCTGCTTGTCTTCTGAACAGGAGCTGGCTCCAAACACCCTGGATACCATGTAGCAACTTCAGGCTGAAACAAACGTCCATAAAGGGGTGGGCTCTTTGAGGGCCGAGTTGGGGCCTCAGCAACCACACGCCATGCCTCCAACCCAGTATTTTCCAGCGCAAAAAGAAATGGCAGAAAGTGATCAGCAGGGCAGCTTCATGGTGGCCTCGGGGGCATGCATTGTGCATATGCCATGCCTCCAAACCACAGGGAAGATGGCTTTTTTTCTGGTCTGTTTAGCCCCATAGTTTCCTAGGGGCTGTGGTTTTTCCATGTCCACTCTGACATTTTCTTGCACAGAACAACCCTTATCTCCTTACCCATGGTGTATCTATTTCCTACATGGGATCTTTACCTGATGGTGTATGAGCCTATACCAAAGTACCTTTGCAGTTAATACGGTCTGTTTCCATGGAGGAAGGTTGACCTGGATACTAACTGTCTGTGACATATCTCTTTTCCCCGGCTGGCTGCATAGTTCCAACCCTTGGAATCCTGCCATTCACCTTGTCCTTGACCCCCCCCCCCAACATCCCTTCTTGAATTGCGTACTTAGGACATGAGGCCCTTAAATGAAGACATATGACTGTGTTGCTGTGGTGGGTTCATATTGGTGCACATGGCCTGACTCCTTAACAGACTTGATAGAGACAGCCAGAGACAATTTTAAAAAATGACAAAAATAGGCTTATTAAAACTGAGTAATACAACACATTTACTTTTGAACAATCTACTATGGCTCTCCAGAAAAGAATCAGTTCTGCCTTCTAATAACAGTTCTGTCTCTGTGAAATCCAAATCTTACCTGTGTCAACTGTTTCCTCTCTCAAAATCCAAAACCTCGGCTGTCTCTAAACCTTGTCTTCTCTCAGAGAACCACTTCTGCTTTTCTTACATTCTGTTCACCTGAAGGCCCCTTCATGAATCTTCGTGATCTGCTGGAGAAATACATACTTTGTCAGTCAGGGAGAATTCTTTGCCATTTTTCTGGACAGGATGATTCTCCTAGTTAACCAGGATGTATTCCAAAAGCAAACACCACAGTGCATCATATCCAGGACAATGTGTTCCAACTTTTCTCATCCTTAAGAAGAAATGTGGCATAAGAATGATGTAGAAAGGGAGCTTATTACTTGTGTGAGAAGAATACAGGGTACAGGGCATTAAGCATTCAAACAGCTGCTTCACCATGCTGTCTTGTGGCTCAGCGTTCTCAGGTTTCCAAGAATACCTTCAGCTAGTAGATGACACAGTGCATTACCTTGACCTACCATTCCATAAACGACAGTCACCACATAGTTGTGGGTAGCATCTGTCATAACCAAAATGCCTCCATAGAGGATCTCTGGGACTACTACTTGAACTGATCAGTCGAACTTGTTGCAATATTGCCAGATCGATAACTCTATGTTGGCTGAGGCATATTTTAATTGCTCAGTGTTGCAACAGGCCTTTTGATTCAGCTTGTCTACTCACAAGGTACTGCCCTTTGCTGGCTCCACTCCTGTGCTGATTGAGACTAGAAAGGGACTCAGTTGGGTTTATTTTTCACTAGACACCTCTGGACTTAAATATATATGCATTTCAAAAGTATTGTCTTCATGGATTCTCTGTGGTTAAATAATTGCCAAACCCTGAGACATGCATGCACATTTTAAAATTTATTGGCAACTTGAAAACAAAATTCATACCAGATTGTACTGAAGTACAGTGAAGAATATGATAGCCAGCAGTAATGAAAGGCAGACAGAACCAAGGGAGCTGTAAATATTAAAATGGGTGGGGAGAGTCGGTGGATAGGTAGCTTGTCCTGAATCCAAGGAGCTGGAAAAAAAATTAGAATGCAAGACAATTAATGCAAGGAGGCCATGCCAGATGGCACAGTTGGATAGCAGCATCATTGTGGGTGAAACAAGAAAGAATGACTCTCCCCTTATGACATTTAAGCTTTTTAAGCAATGAAGTCATGTTTAGAATGATTGGGATAGTAATAATAGGAGTGTAACTAGATAATCTTTGAATGTGTAATTAATTTTACATCTGTCACCCATTTGACCCGATATATAGTTACATACTGTAATGTTTAAAGCATATATTTATGACATATGCTGTTTTTTGCACAAATTTCCAGAAAGTAGTTGTGTTAGTCAACTGCAGCAGAAGAAACAAAGTCTTCTGATATCTTAGACTAATATGTTTACTTTTATGAAGCTTTTGTGGACCAAAACATGCTTCATTCAGATGCATCTTTTGTTAAAGTTTATACCATTATAAATTAGTCTTTTTGATACCTTAAGGTCTTCATGTGTGTACATTTTATCATGCCTTCTTAATTACATTTGAGCTTTATAAGTAATGTTAATGAAGCTTTGTTTTCCTATAAGAAACTTTGGGGTGAAACAGACCACCCTTTTGTGGTGCATTCTGGGCAGTTTGGGGGTATGGTGTTTAGACGCTGTACGCCCCCAAGACTCCTGGAAGACATCCAGCTGCTCAGACATGGGCCAGCTTCCCGGTGCTCCAGCAGCATGGCATTTACACACTGCCGGCTTCCGTCAATGGCAGGGTGGGAAAAGTCGGCTTTTTGCCGGTGCAAAAAAGAGTGGCTCTCTGCTGCTCCTTTTTGCACCTGCAAAAAGGCAGATTGGAGCTGCAGTGTGAGGTTGCCACAGCCCCAATCCATCTTTGAAAGAGGCAGTTTAATGCCGCCCTTTGGGGTGGCCTGTTTCACACCTTTTTCCCAGGAAAATATTATTTTGGAAGCATTCATGTATAAAGATAACTAATGTGTTTCACAGCAAACACTTCTATTGCAATTAGCTGGATTATTCTACCTACTACTTCTTACATATTGTTCATGAATCTTATCCTGATGGTAGAATGCATTGTTGTTCTACATAACCTAATTAGAGATTTTAAATGTCCTAAGCTAAGATTATTAAGCATTGCAGTGTCAGACCATCTGACCTTATAAATTAAAATAATTAAGTTTTTTTATCACTATGTAGTGATTATTACTGTCCAACCTAATAGCCTCATTCAGAAATAATGCTAATAACTTTCATGTTATTACATGAATAATTGTGAGAAAGACTTACATTTTTGCCTCATATTAAACCTCATATGGCTATGAGGAAATGGGTGGAATGTGTCCAGATCCACATGAACTATGGTGGATTTACTTGTTTCAGTAAACCATTCTAAACTTCAAAACACTATTTATGAAATTTGTTTGTTTCAATTAACTAAAGTTTGGGTTTGAAAGTAAAGTTGAATTGTACTAAATTACAAGTGGAAAATCAAAGTGTCCAGTACAGTAGTTGTTGACAGGAGAAGTAAGAACGGTGCTTGCCCAGACTTCTTCCGTAGTACGTGTGTGTAATAGTAGTAGTAGTAGTAGTAGTAGTAATATCAGTATCTGATCTTTCTCAAATTTCATTGAGTGGTTTACAAAAATCCTTTACTTCTTGCTCCTCTTCCAAAGTACACCCAAGTATGGGCATGTCACGGTGACTTCATCATACAACACTGGAAGTCTTTTATCTTGGCCACAAAAACTTCCACGATTTTGGAGAGGTGGTTTGCAAAATTGTCAGGAAGGATTTATGAGTTGGATTAGTCCTGACCCTTAATAGTATTATCCCTATTTGAATGTAAACACTAATAATTTCTAGGACCTAAATCCATTTGCTGGAATTGACCTATTGAATCAGCTGTTGAATGGTAAGTCAGTACTTATATAAATCCCATTAAGTCTGTGGCTCTACTCTAGTTTATAGCAACTGGATTTAAGCTACATTTACATCATCTTTTTACTTAAAGAGAGGAGGAAAAATTCATATGGTTTCTTTAATGCTGTAAGACTCCCAGCATTTTTCATTATTGGCAGTGCTGTCCAGCGCTGCTGAGAGTTACAATCCAATAGTTGGAAAGCTACATGATTCTCACCTTTGAGTTAGAAGAGTATCAGAATCCGTATCATTTTCATCTATACTATGGCATTGCTATATTTTTATTTTTATTATTTTCAGTCATCAGTTACTCTGATACCATTTTGCATCCAAATATAAATCATTTTGGTTTTTAATAATTATTTCTTTTTAAAAAGCAAAAAAAACAACAACAACAAAAAGAGAGGATGACAAACTGCAACACATTCAATCAGGTAATACAAATATTAATTCCAAAATCAGCTCTATACATAATGAATACACAAAATAGCTTTAGTAGAATCATAGAGTTGGAAGAGACCACAAGGGCCATCCAGTCCAACCCCCTGCCATGCAGGAACTCAAAATCAAAGCATCCCCAACAGATGGCCATCCAGCCTCTGTTTAAAGTCCTCCAGAGAAGGAGAGTCCACCAACCACCAAGGGAGTGTGTTCCACTGTCGAACAGCTCTCACTGTCAGGTAGTGCCTCCTAATGTTGAGGTGGAATCTCTCTTTCTGGAGCTTGCATTCATTGTTCCAAGTCCTATTCTCTGGAGCAGCAGAAAACAAGCTAGCGCTCTCCTCAATATGACATCCCTTCAAATATTTAAAGAGGGCTATCATATCCCCTCTTAACCGTCTCTCTCTAGGCTAAACATACCCAGTTCCCTAAGTCATTCCTCATAGGGCATGATTTTCAGACCCTTCACCATTTTAGTCGCCCTCCTCTGGACACGCTTCAGTTTTTCAACATCCTTTTTGAATTGTGGTGCCCAGAACTGGACACAGTATTCCAGGTGGGGCCTGACCAAAGCAGAATACAGTGGCACTATTACTTCCCTTGATCTAGATACTATACTTCTACTAATGCAGCCTAAAATTGGATTGGCCGTTTTAGGCGTGGCATCACACTGTTGAGTCATGTTCAACTTGTGGTCCACTAGGACTCCTAGATCCCTTTCACACGTAGTCTCGTTCAGCCAGGTGTCCCCCATCTTATATCTATGCATTTCATTTCTTTTTTTTTCTTTTTTTCTTTTTTTTGCCCTAAGTGCAGTACCTTACATTTCTCTGTATTGAAATTCATTTTGTTAGCTTTGACCCAGCTTTCTAATCTATTAAGATCATTTTGAATTTTCATCCTGTCCTCTGGGGTATTAGCTATTCCTCCTAGTTTGGTGTCATCTGCAAATTTGAGAAGCATGCCCCCTATTTCTTCATCCAAATAATTGATAAAGATGTTGAATAGCACTGGGCCCGGGAGAGAACCCTGTGGCACCCCACTGGTCACTTCTCTCCAGGATGAAGAGGAGCCATTGCTGAGCACCCTTTGGAATCCGTCAGTCAACCAGTTACTAATCCACCTAACAGTTGTATTGTCTAGCCCACATTTTACTATCTTGTTTGCAAGAATATCATGGGGGACCTTGTCAAAAGCCTTACTGAAATCAAGATATGCTATGTCTACCGTATTCCCTTTATCTACCAAGCTGGTAATTATATATATATATATAGAGAGAGAGAGAGAGAGAGAGAGAGAGAGAGAGAGATCAGATTAGTCTGGCATGACTTGTTTTTGAGAAACCCATGTTGACTTTTAGTGATTATGGCATTCCCTTCTAAATGTTCACAGACTCTCTGTTTAATGAACCGTTCTAGAATCTTTCCCAGTATTGATATCAGACTAACTGGGCGATAATTGTTGGGATCCTCTTTTTTCCCCTTTTTGAAGATGGGAACAATGTTTGCCTTCCTCCAGTCTGCTGGGACTTCTCCTGTTCCCCAGGAGTTCTCAAAGATTATTGCCAGTGGCTCTGAGATTACATTTGCCAGTTCTTTTAATATCCTTGGGTGTAGTTCATCTGGTCCTGGAGACTTAAGTTCATTTAGGTTAACCAGGTATTCCTGTACTACCTCTTTACTTATTCTGTGCTGCATTTCCTCTATTGTGTCCTCTGCTCCATTTTCCTCAGGTTGAACACCCTTTTCCTTTTGTGAGAAGACTGAAGCAAAGAAGGTGTTGAGTAGTTCTGCCTTTTCTCTGTCTCCTGTTAGAATTTCTCCATCTTCTCTGTGCAATGGCCCTACCATTTCCTTCTTCTTTCTTTTGCTACGGACATACCCAAAGAAGCCCTTTTTATTGTGCTTAACCACTCTAGCAAGCCTGAGCTCATTCTGTGCTTTGGCTTTCCTGACTTTACTTCTACATGTGCTAGCTATTTGTTTGAATTCCTTTTTAGTGATTTCACCCCTTTTTCATTTCTTATACATCTCCCGTTTAAAACTTAGTTCAGTTGAAAGTTCTTTTGTCATCCAACCTGGTTTCTTGAGACTCCTCCCATAGTGTAACAAACTTAAAATGAAAAGGCCCAGAATGATCGCTGATATGATAGTAGACCCCCAAATCTTGCTCAGTTAACAAAGCAATAAAAGGAGCCCAAACTGTAGCAAACATCTGTATTTAAGACACATTTTTTGCCATTCCAATTCTACGAGCAGGCTAGTTTTTCTTTCTTTTAACTTTTATTGTAGTATTTGCACAGATGTTAACATACCACAAAGTCGCTTTTGTCAATAGTTGCAATTCAATTTTAGTATAGAATGAATTATAGATAACAGCAATAATAAAAATTGTTGTGGATATGATATACAAGAGAAGTTAAGGTATGATATGGGTTTGTTGTTATTATCAAGGGTTCAGAAGTTCTGAGAAGAATACATCATTCCAGTTCAACAAGTGATAGGAACTATATTGTCATTAATGTACAATAATGATCAGTTTTTCTGAAAGGGCAGTTCCCCACACATGATCTATCCAACGTCAAAGTGAAATGTCTTCCAGGGTTTTCCACATTCTTCTAATTTCTAACTGTGCAGGCTTCAACAATATAGCAATAAGATTTTTATGCAGAGCATTTGCTTTTTCTCCCTCCCCCCCCTTAAAATGCTTAGTTTACCTTTTTCCTAAATATCCATGTTTATAATGATAAAAGGAAATTGTATCCTGACATAGGATGTTAGGACAAAATAGATTAAAGATTGTAAGATCTACATTTCTGATGGAAATATCTTGCCAGAACAAAAATATTTTTCAAAACATGGTTAATTGTTTTATTCAGAATTTTTACATCCATTTCTGAAATAATAATTTTTATGGTAGTTTAGAATTTCAGACTACACTGTCTGATTTCTCTTATGGCAACAAAATGCAATCCAATTAATGATAAGGCAGCATTCAAGGCTTATCTTTTCCATCCTCAATGTGACTGAAACCCAAATCACTCTTCCCAACATGGCTAGGATACTTATACAGAAACTTCCAATGGAAAACTTCCCCCCTCCCAAGTGTGCTAGCTATGTAAAGAAGAGTGATTTTTCAATCCATTCATATGAGGAAGTAAAGAAATAAGACTTTCTTCCCCATTAAGTTGTGTCTCAATTGAAGTATGGAAGAGGCAGATACAGGAGAGTTTTGTTGTTAACTGCTTCTGTGTCGGTCTCAACCCATGGCGAACCGATGGATGACACATCTCAAACCCACCCACCCACCCGTCCTCTACTGCTCTTCCCAGCTCCTGTAAAGTCATATTTGTGGTCTCTTTAATAAAGTCCATTCATCTAGCATGTGGCCTTCCTTCCGTTCTACTTCCCTCCACCTTTCCTAACATTTTTGTCTTTTCCAACGATTCATGCCTTCTCATGATGTGTCCAAAGTATGACAGTTTAAGTCTTGTCATCTTGGCTTCTAGGGATATCTCTGGCTTGATCTGCTTTAAGACCCACTTATTTGCCCTTTTGGCTGTCCATGGGATCCTCAGCATTCTTCTCCAGCATCACATCTCAAATGAGTTGATTTTCCTCCTATCTTCATTCTTGACTGTCCAGCTCTCACATCCATACATGGTAATAGGGAATATGATGGCTTGTATGATTTTGATTTTTGTGGTGAGTTGCATGGGCCTGAACAGACCACCTGAAATAATCCATCTTGAGACCACTTTAACTGACCTGGCTCTGTGCTAGGGAATCATAAGAACTGTAGTTTTTTCTGAGACATTGAGCCTTCTCTGTCAGAGAGCTCTGGTGCCACAAGAAACTACAGTTCCCATGATTCCCTAGCACTGAGCCATGACAGTTAAAGTGGTCTCAAACTGGATTATTTCTGGAAGTCTGTTCAGGCCCGTATGTCTTTGTATTTTAGGATCTTTTCTAGTTCTAGTTCTCCATGTTCTGTCCTGAGAGTGGCCTCTTGTCCTGAGTACAGATTCCTCATCAGGACTGTCAGATGTGTTGGCACTCCCATGTCTTTAAGGAGAGTACAGGAGAGTACCAAATATGTATATATTTCAATGGCCTACTTTAGGGACTACATAAAAACAAATATAAAGGAAAAATTAATAATCAAAAGGACAACACATAATTACATAATAATATGTACAGAGTTATGGGCTTTTTCCAAGACTAAATAAATAAATAAATAAAACCATCCACTGAGCACTTGGAGACATCTCCCTTTCCCCTTGTGGATTCAATTAAAGTCTACACACATAATTTCTTAAGAAATATCAGGCTATGTTGCTGGATGTTACATATCAAGCAAATTTTATACATATCAAGCAAACTTTATATAAGTGCTACAAAAGCATAATCCAATTTTTTGCAAAAAATTCATTTCTACAGAAGGATATGAGTTAATATCAGACTATTTTCCCTAATATCTTTGCATATTGAAATATCTTAATTAAAATTCTGCACAAGATGTTTCCTTCTACATATTCTGTTTTAAAATGTGCACAGAACATTTGGTTCCATTAAGAATCTGGCATCTTTGTAGGCCATGATGCTATGAGGATTTTGTTTACGGGCAGCAGAACTGTTAAGTTTTAACAGCAGTTCATCCTCTTAACTTGCATCACCTGTAAGTTTGCAGAGTCTGAGTCTCACTCCTACTGAGTCAAATAGGACACATTTCTCAGTTAGTGTGCTCAAGATTGGCCAGCTGATATTGTAAAAAACAGCATTCTTTCACATACAGTACCGTATTTTTCGGCATATAAGACGCACTTTTTCTTCACCAAAACGAGGGTGGGGAAGTTGCTGCGCCTAATGAAGTGAATATAAAAGCTGAGGGCAAACTGCCGAGGCCTAGGCTAAAAGTAGGCCTCATTTCAGCCTGAGCCTCGGTGCTCCAGTGGGCTCCTCCCATCCCAGGAAGAGCCCATTGGAGCAGCCAGGATGGGGGTGGAAAGAGTCCTCTTTTCCTGGCTAGTTGAATGTGCTCCTCCTCTTTCCACCCCCATAGTGGGTGCTTCAATGGAGTCTTCCTGGGGTCAGAGGACATCCTCCCATCCCAGGAAGAGTCCATTGGAGCACCCAGGACGGGGGTGGAAAGAAATTACTCCAAGGCACTGGATTAGTACCCTGGCCAAGTTACACTGTCTCAGCCTCAGAGGGTGCAAATTGCAAACTCCCTCCTCTGAGGAAATCTGCCAGGAAAACGCTCATGGTAGGATCCAAATAATCCAGAAATTACTCCAAGGCACTGGATTAGTACCCTGGCCAAGTTACACTGTCTCAGCCTCAGAGGGTGCAAATTGCAAACTCCCTCCTCTGAAGAAATCTGCCAGGAAAACGCTCATGGTAGGATCCAAATAATCCAGAAATTACTCCAAGGCACTGGATTAGTACCCTGGCCAAGTTACACTGTCTCAGCCTCAGAGGGTGCAAATTGCAAACTCCCTCCTCTGAGGAAATCTGCCAGGAAAACGCTCATGGTAGGATCCAAATAATCCAGAAATTACTCCAAGGCACTGGATTAGTACCCTGGCCAAGTTACACTGTCTCAGCCTCAGAGGGTGCAAATTGCAAACTCCCTCCTCTGAGGAAATCTGCCAGGAAAACGCTCATGGTAGGATCCAAATAATCCAGAAATTACTCCAAGGCACTGGATTAGTACCCTGGCCAAGTTACACTGTCTCAGCCTCAGAGGGTGGAAATGGCAAACTCCCTCCTCTGAGGAAATCTGCCAGGAAAACGCTCATGGTAGGATCCAAATGATCCAGAAATTACTCCAAGGCACTGGATTACGGTAGTACCCTGGCCAAGTTACACTGTCTCAGCCTCAGAGGGTGCAGAGGATGGAAATGGCAAAAAAAAAACCCTTGAAGAAATCTTACAAGAAAACCCTCATGGTAGGGTCAAAATAAGCCATAAATTACTCCATAAGACAATGGCCTAAAAACTCCAAAGGTACCAGTCCATCTGATCTTGGAAGCTAAGCAGGGTCAGCCCTGGATAGTCCTTGGATGAGAGACCGCCAAAGAATCCCAGGTGCTGCAGGCTGTATTTCAGAGGAAGGAACTGGCAAAACCACTTCTCGAGTCTTTCTTGCCTAAGAAATCCCTAAGAAATTCATGGAGTCACCATAAGGCGACAGGAGACTTGCAAGAAAGTTGGGCAGGGAATTTGTGCAATACCTGGCCCTGCTGCTGGCTTAAATTTACATTTACAACTTAAAATTGTTCTTAAACTGCTGTTAACTTTATACAGTTGATATAAAATATTTTACTACAGTATTTGGTTAAGAATCTTTTTTTTCTAGATTTTCCTCCTTTAAAATTGGGTGCGTCTTATATGCCGGAGCGAAAAATACGGTACTTCTCCTGTAGCTATAGCTTGTCTGTCTGTCCATCTTCTAAATCATCATGGGAATCATGCTGTCCTCAAGATGGTCATGGACTGCAGCTCCTAGCATTGCTCAACCTTGGATATTCTGGCCAGGGGTGCTATGAGTTGTTATCCAACAGAATTTGAAGGTCTGCACAATTCCTACTCCTATCCTGAATGCAAATATGTATACAAACCATTTTGATATATGGTTTATCTACAAGGCTATTGAAAGTAGCTTACACTCTTGTAGATTTCTAGAATAAAGCAAAGGTGATTTTGAAACTTTTCAAAACCATACTGTCTTAAATGTCCCCAAAAGGAGTCAGTCAGCCCTTCATATCCATGGATACTGCATCCATGGATTCAACCATCCACGGCATGAATTAAAAAAAAAGCCAAAAAAGCAAACCTTGACACGTTATTGTACATAATGGGAGTTGAATATCCACAGATTTTGGTATTCATGGAGGGTCCTGGAACCAAACCACAGCAAATATCAAGGGCTCACTGAACGTTTATTTCATACTGGACTGGGACTTGTGTTTGTGTAAGAGTGTGACCTAAGTGTGGATCCTAGCTGCTTGAGGATGTGCTCAGTTCTCAACATTGAACTAGGATCTGTATGCAGCATGACCTATCCTGGTGACCTTTGTAACAAAACTGACACTGCCAGCATGGGAAATGCCCAAATCTGGATGGAGGATATACCTGAACAGGGCAGGAAGATCTATAAGTAAACTATGGAAGTGATACTTGTATCGGATTTGATGTACGTGTGTTAAAATTGTGAAAATCAGTCTATTGGGGGGTTGCAGACTGCCAGAAATAGTGCAAATTGAGTCCAGTTTTAGAGTTAGGGTTAGGGTTAGGGTATCGTGGGAACTGTAGTTTATTGTGGCACAAGAGAAGGCTCAATGTCTCAGAAAAAAAAAACAATTCCCATGATTCCCGAGCACTAACCCTAACCCTAAAAGTGGACTCAATTTGCACTATTTCTGGCAGTCTGCAACCCCTATTGTAGGGAAAATCTGCTACAATTTCAGACTCAGAAATTACAAGTGCATTTTTTAATCAGTAACTTGGAAAACATAAGTGTGTTATCTCATTTCTATGCAGCAGCTTCTTCTGATGATTTATGTTTAGGTTTTAATTCTCAGCTTTTGACAGAGAAAGTCAATACCTGCTTGAGCCAACCTCCACCTCAGGGCAACCAGCAAATTCTAGATGCTTAATATAAATTCTTCTAACATCTTCAGATTGTGTGCCAAGCCAGCCTATCCCAACCTGTGGTTTTACCACACCTATTCCTTTTGTCCTTTAGCAAGGCAGTTCTGAATCTTCTGCTAGTCTACATGTACTAGTAGGTACTGTTCAGTATTACATATGCTGCATCAGTGCCAGAGGAATTTGCCAAATAGTTCATTAGGAGCGCAGCAACAGCAGAGGATTTATCTGACCAATCACAAATCATCAGTGCTTTCTGGTTTGTTGACATGCACATACATTTTAAAAATTAATTTCTGTGATTCTGTTTGACTGTGTTTGGCTCACAACCTTTCCTTTGCTCGGGAAGTTGCACGCCTCTGAGGTAAAAGCTCACAAACTTAATAAGGCTGACCCTTATTCTCAATTTCTCTCAAAATGGCAGGCTTAAGTGGCATTGCAGCTGGCTATTTTTATATTCAGTGTTGGATCAGGACACAGTTTAGTGTAGCTTTTAACTCCAGGTACCTGTGAACATGTTGGCACTGGCAAATGAGTAAGGAAGGAGGAGTGACGAGGTTTTGTTTTTTCCTAACTCTGTATGCTACCTAAATTTGGTTGCCAATCAGTACTCCACAGGGATGAAACACATGGCCCAAATAAAGCAGTTTCAAACCACTTTTAAGGTGGGGCATTTAGATGACACATGCCTCCTCCAAAGCAGGCAGAAACTGGATTGAAGCCGTGCTCCAGGCTAAAAACTGGAACAAAAAGAACCCGGGATATTCTGACTTTGCCCAGAAAATGCACACCTTTGACCCTGCATATAAATGCCCGAACACAAGAGCGGTTCTGAAGTCCACCCTAACCCTAAAGTTGCATATAAATGCACCGGTGCAGGAACACATTTAAAAAGGACAAAGCCAGGTAGCAATGCAAAAATGTGAAAGTGTGACACCTCCAATGGATATAGGTACACCATACACAAACTAGACAGTCCAAGAGGGGGCATGAGGTGAAAGGGGTGAAGAGGACATTGGGGGCATGCTTGTGCTTTGCCAGTGTTCTACTGGGCACACCGATGTTCCCATGCCCTGTACCAGTGGTAGATCACAGGTGTGACTGTGTGTCCCATCAAAGGTGCACCCAATCAAATAATAATAATAATAATAATAATAATAATAATAATAAAAAATTTGTAATGGTATCTTGACGCTGCACCATGCAGTTGGGTCATGCGCATTTGGGTCACCTTGGGAGCGGCTGGTGCGGATAGCAGAAGTTTGAACTGCTTTCTGAAAATCCAGGTTCAAGCTGCTTTTTTCTGCCCATCTGTTCCATCCCTTATTTATACATTTGTTTAATCTGGAATACTGCTGCAATGTAGCTGTAATAAGTATAACATTATTTACTGGCATTGTTATTGATACACCCAACATAAGTACTTAACATCTTATGCAGCTTTTTATCTGCAATATATTTATCATATTAAACACTTTTTTAAAACATGGATGCAATAACAGTGGGCTATGCTGAATTACTAACACTGGGAGTTCATAACCACACCTAGGGTAGCTCAGAAAGCATGTGAGGTCTCACAGACTGATATTGCAGCAGTACATGTGTGTGTGAGCCATGCAGTTATAGCTGCTGCAATATGCATAATTATAATGGCACAAAAAAGGCTGCAGTGCCCTTATGAAGCCACTAGAACTCACCAAGGGTATTGCCGTGTCCAGATTCTTTTTTTCAAACTGTATTCACTGTAGCCATGAGCATGGAATCATTGGAGTCATGCTTCTGGACGTTATCACACAGGGCCTAAAGCAGAAAGAATCCACACCCAATCCCGTCCTATTGCGTTTTTTCCCCCGTGTGTTCACACGACGTCGCACAGAACCCCGTCCCAACCCCGTCCCAATGCGGCATCATCCCGTTCTTTTGAATGCCGGTTTCTTGGGGAATTGCAATCGCGCGACCGGAATGATACCGCAATAATACCGCTTTCGCCGTATGTCTGATCACGAGATACGTATCGTGGAGCATTTCCCCGTCATGACCCATGGTTCCCCGCGCTATTTCCCATGGATCTGTGAGGAAGCATCTTATGACGTGTACTTCCTGTTTTGATCGGGCAGCAAGAACATCCTTGCTGGGTTCTGGAAGGGATCTTCTCACTTGTGTGTGAACGGCAGATACGGTTCCCAGGAGCGCATCTATTGCAGTTTCGTTAATTGCGCAATGATGCTAGTTGCGTCTGATAGCCATTTCCGTCTTGTGGGGTCTATACCGGTATAGTTCTGGATTGATTCCATACCGCTTTCTTGCCGCTTTGAGACTCGCGTGTGATAACGTCCTATGTAAGACTCAATAGGATATTCAGGTATATCATGGTGATGTATACATAAAGGATGACCTTTGCCATGTTTTTTGTGTTGATCTCGACTCATGGCAACCCTGTGGATGAGACATATCCAAGATTCCCTGTCCTCTACTGCTCTGCTTAGTTCCTATAAATTCATTCCGGACCCCTCTTTATACAGTTCATCAACCTAGCATGCACCCTTCCTCTCCTCCTTCTTCCCTCCCCCTTTATTAGCATTATTGTTTTTTTCCAATGAGTTATGGCTTCTTGTAGTGTGTCCAAAGTACAACAGCCTTGGTTTAATCATCTTGGCTTCCAGGGAGATTTCAGGCTTGATCTGTTCTAGGACTCATTTGTTTGTCCTTTTGGCTTTCCACAGTGTCTTCAGCACTCTTCTCCAGCACTACATCTCAAATGAATTTATTTTCTTCTTGTCTGCTTTCTTATCTGTCCAGCTCTCCCATCCATACATGATTATGAGGAATACAACAACTTGTACAATTCTAACTTTCATGGTCAGTTGTATATCATTGCTCTTTAGGATCTTTCCTAGTTCTTTCATTGCTGCCCTCCCCATTCCTGGTTTTCTTCTGATTTCTTGACTGCAATCCCCGTTCTGATCAATGTTTGATCCAAGGTATGGGAACTCTTTTGCTATTTCTATTTTCTCATTGTCTAGATTGAATTTGTGTAAATCCTCCATGGTCATTATTTTTGTTTTCTTTATGTTCAACACCATGCCTGCCTTTGCACTTTCTTCCTTGATCTTCCTTAGTATTGTTTTAAGTCTGTGATGTTTTTTGCTAGTAATATGGTGTCATCTGCATATCTTAGATTGTTGATATGCCTTCCTCCTATTTTCACTCCTCCTTCTGAGCCCAAGCCTGCTCTTTGTATAATATTTTCTACATGTAAGTTGAACAGATAGGGTGAAATGATGCATCCTTCCCTGACCTCATTGCCAATTGGGAACCATTCTCTTTCTCAGTGTTCTGTTCTAACAGTAGCTTCTTGTCATAAGGACAGATTCCTCATCAGGACTGTCTGATATGTTGGCATTCCCATGTCGTTAAGGATGTTTCACACCCTTTTATGATTTATGCAAAGACTTTTCTATAAAACACATGTCAAGCCTCATTGTATTCCCCATCACCTTATGAATGTGAGAGCTGAACAGTGAAGAAGGCAGATAAGAGGAAAATCAATGCATTTGAAATGTGGTGCTGGGGAAGAGTGTTGAGTATAGCATGGACAGCCAAAAAGACAGATGGATCCTTGAGCAGATAATACCAAGCATTTCAAACTAAGCAGAACAGTGGGGGACCGAGGGTGTTGAAAATGTCTCATCCACAGAGATGCCATGAGTCAGAGCCAACTTGAGGAAAATTAACAACAACAACATAAAACACATGCTAATTTTATTTTGAAATTCTTTGGTGCTCCATCACCGTCATATGTTTGCCATGTGGTCCCTAGTGCCTCTTCCTTTTCTGAATTCCACTTAGACCATTCCTCTCTCCGTGTATGGTTGCAGAATTTTGAGCATAATTTTGCTTGCATGGGAGATTAGTGCTATGGTCCTATAGTTCCTACAGTCTTTTGTGTCTCTTGTTTTGTGGATAGGGATGTATATTGATTGTTTCCAATCTGTTGGCCGCTGTTTTGTTTTCCATATCTGTGTGGATTGTAGCAATTCAATTAGAATATCATCTGTTCCTGGTGATTTGTTTTTTTCCCATTTCCCATTTCCCCCATTTGCTATGTTAGCTGTTACATCTCATTGGATGTTAAATTAGACAGAATTCAGGATTGAACTGCACCAAAGTTCAGCACAAATATAGTAGAGGAGGGAGATGGAGGCCAATGGAGAATAAATGTTTGCTCATTTATATGTACTTTATTCAGTGTGGTGTAATGTTTTAAGTGATAGTGTACGACTTGCAGATACCAGGGTTCAAAACACCACTCAACCATTGAAACCACTGGGTAATCTTGGGAAAGTCAGCCTTAGAGGAAGGCAATGGCAGACATCCTCTGGAAAAAATCCCATCAAGAAAAACCTGGAATCACAGACTGTACTGCACCTGGAGCAATTCTGACTGATTGCCTCTCTTCTTTTTTCTAGCTATGATGGTTGGAGATACTTCAGTTAGCAGACATTAATTCTTTCTGTGGTGTGTAATTAGAAGGCAGCTTAGGGTTTGGGGCTACTTTGCTAATGTTTGTTGTGCTTCACAAATAGTTTAGTGTGACTGATTGGTGTAAGAGAAGGACAGGTGAAATCCTAATATACCGTTGTCCCTCCCTGTTTGTGGACTTCGAGTCTGCAGTCTCACTCTTCAGGAGAGGGACAAGTGGCTATAGATAAAATGGTGGTGTGTTGGCACACATACCATTATTTTCAATGGGGCTCCAATATTTGCAAGCCACCATTTTCAGAGGGGGTTCCAGAACAGATCCCCTGAAAATTGGGAGGGGCAACTGTACATGCTGATGCTTTTCTGTTATTAGTAATGTGATTTCTTTGGCCACTTCTTTTTAAACAACACCCTAAAAAACACAGGCCTGAGGGCACAACAGTATACTTGAACTCTGCCAGTTGAGGCGATGTTTAATTTGCTGGAATTCTGAGAATGCCAGTGGAACAACAAATCCACTGCTGTCATGACTTATATGCCATTGAAACACATCAAATACACTAGTGAAACACTTTGGATCTGTTCCAGTTGCCAAGATCTGTCACCAGAATGGCTGAAACAGGGCTGAGTCATGCACAGGATGTGAGCAGCACAGGTGAGGAGAAGACTTCCAATATGTCCTGACTGGTATCTTTTCAATATCACACTTACCTCTGTCAGTGGTACAATGAACTCTAGATTTGGTGCCCCAATATCATTATAGTAGAGTATGGAATATGATGGAACTTGTCACCCAGTCATGACATAGTGCTATGAGTATATAATCCCATCCCAATTAAAGTTCATATTATTCTCTCTGACCCTTTGTCATGGACATGAACTCAAAGGGAGGAAATTGGTGATAAGAAACAGAGAGCAGTAGCATCTCTTCCCTCCGCTCCAGCATAAATCATGTGAAGGATTGCTCTACATGAGTCTCCAATATATCCAATAAATAACTGCTATTTCTGTGTGTATACTAATTGAAAACTAGCCAAATGAATGAGCCAAGGTTCATGAGTCACAATCTGTTATGTAGTTAGCTCCTTTGTGTTCATTTTCTTTGTAGATGCTAGTGAGTCTCCCAGCCAATGAACTGCTAATTTAAGCAGACTTTTATATTAGTAAAATGTTGTATATAACCTAATTTGTATGTCCTTTATCTTAACTGGTACAGAACTAAGGGGGGTTGCAGACTGTCAAAAATAGTGTGAATTCAGTCCACTTTTAGGGTTAGGGTTAGTGCTAGGGAATCATGGGAGTTGTTATTTTTCTGAGACATTGAACCTTCTTTGTCAGAGAACTCTAGTGCCACAATAAAATTCAGTTCCCATGATTCCCTAACCTTAACCCTAACCCTAAAAGTGGACTGAATTCACACTATTTTTGACAGTCTGCAACCCCCCTATGTGTATTTATTGTGCTGATACAGTTTTGTTGTGCTGATATAGGCTTGTTTCTATAATATATTTGAAACTTGTCCCCTTTTGTCATTAATTGTAACAAAACTTGTATATTTCTTATTATGAAGCAGGAATATCGATATATTACAAGGAATCATTCAAACAAATTATCAGCAAGCACTTATTTTAAAATGTTTAATATTATCAGGCTTCAAATGTTTGGAGTTTATTTAGGGACTAAGAAAACAACTTGGTACTTATTTTTCCTTTTTCCCTACCATGAGTAATGTTTCCTATTTCTTAAAATTTACTGCATCACAATAACTTCCTTTTTTGTCTGTGGAGCCTGGATGCATGAATCTGTCAGCTTCACTTTTCCCACATTTGGATGTTTTCAACTCAAGTTCTTCCTGTCCTGCCTATGTAGAAATGAGTGCATTTTAGCCAGTTCTTATTTAAAAAAAAAAAAAAAAGTATGATACATACAAAAAAATATCATCCATCTGCACTGGCTCAATTCAGTAAGTGAAGCTTTTCTCAGCATTGTGCATTTCCTGGCCATGTAGAAAAAGAGGTACCAACCCTGATTGGGCATCAGAAACATGAATTATTGCCCCAAGGCTGAATGCACTCAGACTTTGAAAACCTAAGCACTCATAGGCCTCTGTCCAGATGGATAAATTGGAAATTTTGCTCTCTCACACCCAAAAAGTTTTTAATCTCATCTTCTTTCTATTTTATGATATATGATTTATTGTTATCAGGAAACAACCTGAACAAAATTCTCACCTATCTCTAATGTGGAGAGACTTGGGTTGATTCTGTATTGAATATATGAACTCTCTCTATTGAGAAGAACTGGGGTTATGGAGCTTATTGCTTGTGGATTTAAACTGAATCAAGCTTCCCAGGCTGTAGCCAAGAGGCAGGATGGAGGCGGGATTATTGCATGCTAGATCGCAGCTGAATCACTAGCCGCCATCAGCCCAGGTCCCAGCTGGGTTCAGCCAGCTCTTTTTAGAAATCGGAATGCTTTCCAGTTTCTAAAAAGTGCTGGCTGAGCCCGGCTGAGACCTGGGCTGATGGCAGTCAGTGATTCGGGTGTGATTTAGCATGCGATAATCCCTGCCTCCATCCCGTCTCCCAGCTGCAGCCCGGGAGCCTTGATTCAGTTTAAAACCCCAAGCAATAAGCTCCTATATTAAAATTCTGTGATACTGAATTCATTATAGCTGCTTTGCACATATAAGTCATTGCATGTAATATGGATACATAAACAAAGAAAATCTACGTGTTGTGTTTTTCCTTTTAAGATTTGCAGTTGTAATTGCAAGTAGCAACAGCTGCAGATACTACTAGAGAAACCCAAAAGTCTATATGTTCTCACTGCTTCTTCTCCACCTTCTTTGTATACAAAAGCAATTAATAGACAGCTATATTGACTACAGGAGAAAGATCTGACATTCAAGCTCACAGCTCCTTTGTATAAGTTGAGGGCAGGATTTGGGGCCTAAATTATGGATTTTGATATGACCCATGGATGTCAAGGGTAACACTTAGAGGCATAACAAGGGAGGTAAAGGACAAAGCAAAGGAAAAAGATGCCAAAAACCTTACAAAAGGCCTAAGCAGACTGCCAGAAATAGTGCACATTAAATTGAGGCACTGCCCTGGCTCAGTGCTAGGGAATCATGGGAAATGTAATTTATTGTGGCACCAGAGCTCTCTGATAGAGAAGGCTCAATGTCCCAGAAAAAAATACAATTCCCATGATTCCCTAGCACTGAGCCAGGGCAGTGCCTCAATTTAATGTGCACTATTTCTGGCAGTCTGCTTAGGCCCAAAGTTCTGTTAGGCATAACTGTTTGTGCTTAACCTGTCCTAAAAGGTAGATGAGTGAGGAGGGAGCTACAGTAAATGGTGGCTGTGCAATGTATGTGGGAGGCAATCAGACACACATGGGACTAAGAAAACACACACTGTACTTTCTTGATGCTCCTTTGAGAAGTGCCAAAGAATGCCCAGCCACACTTTTAAAAAGGCCAGAAATGACACCACAGCAGAGAGAATAGAAAGGATTGGGCTTCTTTTAGGTCCCGCCAGGATGGACTAAGTTCTCGCCTTTCATCACTCTACTCAGAGGAGAGAGGATGGTTCCCTTTTTGACAAGAATTTAAGATACAGTACTTACATTGATTCATTGATAAGATGGCCCAGATTTTTGGGGGGTCAAATTTTTTGACTAAAATTTCTAAGCTTATACATGAAATATACAGTACATGATATCTTACTAAAGTTTCATATTTGGTACACATCCAGGTAGAAGAGATTTTACCCACCCACCCTCGCTGCCACCAGTGCCATGGCCTTAATTTACATTTGAGGCCAACCTTGCCACCTTTAAACTTTATTTTTACAAAAGCAAACAATCTGATAACAGATTCCTTTAATGCCTTGATCATTTAGCCTGTGGTGATAAATGTCTATTTTTCCAAATCCCAACAGGTGTTGAAAACAATGAAACAGTTTTTCATTCCATGCCTTCGAAACATTATGATGGGAAATTGCGCAGCTTTTCCAGAAGCTACTCAGCTTCTCCTTAGAACTATGCAGCCTTCCCTGAAAACTGCTTTTAGTCAGCCATGTGTGCAAGATTGCTGGTTTTATGTAGTACAATGGGTCCTTGATATTCACTGCAGTTTGGTTCCAGAACCCCCTGTGGATACCAAAATCTGTGGATGCTCATCCCATTATATACAGTGGCATAGTAAAATGGAGTCCCTTGTATAAAATGGTTAAATCAGGGTTTGCTTTTTTGATTACATATATATTCAGTCCATGATAGTTGAATCCGTATGAATAGTGGATTGTAGGATAAGATCAATTTCATTAGACAGATAGATATGTATTTAGACAAGCTGAAGTACAGATGATCTGTATTTAAGTAGCTTTATATTTTAGGGGTGGATCATGAACTACAGTGGACAAAACAGACAGGCATCTTCTTGAAAAAGAACGCCACTTACAAGAAAGCCCCACTGAGATTTCATCAAAATCACAAAGTAACATTATTCTTGCATCTTCAAAACCCATACTTTTTTGTTTTTGATGTTTACACCAGAAAAAAGGGCAACTTCCTTCAGGATTTCATGTAATAACGTAAGTAGGGAGTAGTTCATATTCTTTCTCAAAGTAGATTTGAAATTTCCCCCCCCCCCCCTCAGGTGCAGACTTTCACAAGGAAAATCCTCAGTGAAGTAGTCCCTTTGGCTATGTCTGCACTGCAGAAATAATGCTGTTTGATACCATGGGTTGTTAATTAACATGCAGATCACATCCTCTCAACCAAGGGTCACACAATATGTGTGACCCTTGGTTGAGAGGATGTGATTTGCATGTTAATTAACAACCCATGGTATCAAACAGCATATATATACACCCCACTCACTTCCATGCCACCATTCTCTGAAGATGCTAGCCACAGATGCAGGCGAAACATCAGGTAGAAATTCTTCTAGATCACGGCCTCACAGCCTGAAAAGCCCACATAAACCTATGGATGCTGACCGTGAAAGCCTTCGACTTCACACTGTTGATACCACTTCAACTGCTATGGTTCAGTGTTATGAAATTCTGATAGTTTTGTAGTTTTGTGAGATATTTAACCTTTTCTATCAGAGAGCTTTGGTGCCATAAGAAACTACAGATCCCAGGATTCCATAGCATTGAGCCATGGCAGTTAAAGTAGTGTCAAACTGCATTATTTCTGCAGTGCAGATGCAGCCTTAGAATCTTCCCATTCCCCAGGCTGCAATATGACATATTATAGGACTGAATGGAATGTAAAACCAATGCTATTGGCTGCTTTGAATCTATGCTCTAATTCATAGATGGTATTGTCCAAATCTACATCAAGGCCGTGATTGAATAAACATTAACTCAGGCACTCATAGATCTTACCAGAAGAAGCAGCTGCCCTTGCTCCCATTGCCTTATTATGCTCTGCTTTGTTTGTCCACTAGGAATCTCTACTTTCTACATATGTACAAATAACTCTGGGACTTGTAGTCCTTAATATCACCTGGATTTGACCATGTCAAATAAAGGAAAAGAAATCTGTTTCTCAGTCTCAGAATCCTGATTTAATTGTACAAGTGTACTCTCTATATTCTAGGGAAGTGCCTTTGTCTCAGGCCAGACCAGGAGATCCGACAAGCTCAGAATCACTTAAGATATATCCAACACCTGACTAGACCCAGTGAATCTCACAAGATGTGGAGGCGGTGATTGTGATATACTCATTTTGATATTTTTATATGTGACATGGGGGGCTGACCTCTTTTGTGGGAAGGTAACATTCAGAGTGAGCACTGCACAGAAAGACTGTATCTGAATCACTCCTATTATATATATGCATGAATCAGCATATTAATTCAAGAATCTCTATACATATTGCCCCCAAACCAGTATCAGGATCTGAGTCCCTCAGAATTCCTGGCATGCTTGTTAGTCATTTATGCTGTACCTGCTTTGCTTTGTATTACGGATGATGGTATGCCTTATACCTTTGGTATTTTGGGATGGAAATAATGTTTATCTAAGGAGCCCTGGTGGCACAGTTGTTAAATGATGGTACTGCAGCCACAACGTTGTGAGTTCAATCCTAGAGGAGGAATCCAAGGTCCACAGCCTTCCATCCTTTCATAGGTCAGTAAAATGAGCACCCAGCTTAGGGAGTGCTAGTTTATTGATACACGGTATAGAAATGCACTTGCCATTGCTGTTGCTGTCTATGCTGGAGTTGAAGTTGGATAATGAGCAGATGTGAAGGGGAGGTAATAGGCACTGGGATTGTCAAGATCAGTTCCCTGGGAATGCCTGGTGTGAAGAAAAACAACAGGGCTGTCATGGGAAAAGGGGTGTCTTGGTTTACGAACAAATGGGGTTTCTGCATGTGAAGAGGTTTGAAATGCTTTACATTTTTAATATACTGTGTATCTGAAATTGCTTTAGTCCTAACAACATCGCCATACTGCTTTGGTTTCTGAATAAAGCATGCTGTTTTACATGGAAATTTGGAGTTTTGCGCTAAAGAAAGGCAGCAATAAATTCTTTATTAAAAGATTTACACACTCTTTGAGACTTCTACAATATACTAGGAGTAAAGATGTGTCAAGGCCAAGTAGTTCTGTTTTGCAAAATGTCATAACACTCTGAAGATCACTTTCTGCAGTTCATTTTCCACAGTTTCTGGTGGATGCTGCAAATTTTGATAATGATATAGTCTTGCCCTGCAGAAACCATGTATTTCAATTAGGATATGTATTCATGCTTTACATTATGGGAGTTTGGTCAAATTCTTAGAGAACAGTTTAAACTACTTTGGAAATATGTGGGATGAGAAAGTATATGTTGGTTCTTAAAAAGTCACAGCATTAGCCTATATAGATACCCACAATAACTGTATACAGGGTACATTTGTTCCATCAACTTGTCTTCTAAGAGAAGCTGAGGCTTTCCAGACAAAGGAAAATGCCTATGGAATTAATTTGA
Source organism: Phrynosoma blainvillii (assembly GCA_026167975.1). Taxonomy (NCBI): domain Eukaryota; kingdom Metazoa; phylum Chordata; class Lepidosauria; order Squamata; family Phrynosomatidae; genus Phrynosoma; species Phrynosoma blainvillii. Next base: position 46,620,197 of record JANUYF010000003.1, on the reverse strand, counting down.
CTGAATCTTTTGGTGGAACAACAGAATGTAGTCATATTGCTGTCAACAGTGACAGTATCAAATCATTCCTCTCCCTTCTGCTCTATCCATAGAAATTGATTTACCTCAAGATTGTTAAGGCCTTCATTGGAGGCTATGCCCCACTTTCATTCCTTTTATATTTTACAGAACCTTAAAATCCATCATATTTAGTTGTTACAATGTTCTGATGGTAACTTACTGAATTACCGTATTTTTCGCCCTATAACACGCACTTTTTCTTCCCCAAAACGTGCGTGGGGAAGTTAGTGCGCCTTATAAGGCGAAGGGCCGAGGCCGCGGGGGGAAGGAGGGCTCCTTCTCCCCGCGGCCTCAGTCTTTGAATGGGCTGGTGCTGGGATCGAAGCGATCCCAGCACCAGCCCATTGAAAGACTGAGGCCGCGGGGAGAAGGAGCCCTCCTTCCCCCCGCGACCTCAGTCTTTGAATGGGCTGGTGCTGGGATCGAAGCGATCCCAGCACCTGCCCATTGAACTGAGGCCGCGGGGAGAAGGAGCCCTCCTTCCCCCGCAACCTCAGTCTTTGAATGGGCTGGTGCTGGGATTGAAGCGATCCCAGCACCAGCCCATTGAACTGAGGCCGCGGGGAGAAGGAGTCATGAAGCTGGCACATGTCGCTTCGATCCCAGCACCAGCCCATTCAAAGACTGAGGTCACGGGGGGAAGGAGCCCTCCTTCCCCCCGCGACCTCAGTTCAATGGGCTGGTGCTGGGATCGGAGAAGTTCTCCGATCCCAGCACCAGCCCATTGAACAACCGGCCGCGGCTAAAGGAAGGAATCCTTTTTTCCTGGATTTTCTTCCTTTAAAATTGGCTGCGTCTTATATGCCGGAGCGCCTTATATGGCGAAAAATACGGTACTTATTACTTTTCTGAGGAAAATGTCCCTGAGAATTCATAAGACACTGGTGTAATACTGTTAAAAATGCTTTTAAGATGCATTTTCCCATCGGATGCATTGCCTTCAAGTCACCTGTATACTTATGGTGAACCCATGAATTTCATAGGGTTTTCTTAGGCAATACTCAGAAGTGGTTTTGCCAATTTTTTCCTCTGAAATAAAAGTTAGTAATAAAAAGTAACTCATTACACCAGTGCATTAACTTCATTGCTGATTATGTTACTTTTGATATTATGTTTCTTACTGAATTTATGTTATTTTTGCCCTCACTCCGGTCACTTATAGGGGTTGCAGACTGCCAGAAATAGTGCAAATTGAGTTCACTTTTAGGGTTAGGGTTAGGGAATCATGGGAACTGTATTTTATTGTGGCACCAGAGCTCTCTGACAGAGAAAGCTCAATGTCTCAGAAAAAAACAATTCCCATGATTCCCTAGCACTAACCCTAACCCTAAAAGTGGACTCAATTTGCATTATTTCTGGAAGTCTGCAACCCCCCTTATTCTTCCAAACCTGTATTTGTGGTGCTCATACACTCAATAGAGAGGTTCTATTGACACTGTTTGCTTCTATAATATTTAGATAAGCTGAAACAGGTTGGTTGGTTGGTTGGTTTGCCGTGACTTTTTCTGAAGAGCATCATTCATTTATTGTCCTGCTGGGTATTGCTTATTTTACATCTGCTTGTAATTTCTGAGGTTTGTTTTACCTGTTTACCTTCTTGCCAGATGATATCTGTTTACCTTCTTACCAGAGTCATTAAGGTCAAAAGATGGGATATGGGTATTTAAATATGTTCTGCTCTAGCACGATGCTTTACAGCTGGTCTCCAGGTGTTTTAGACTGTATAACTTACCATTGGTTGCCCTGACTAAAGCTGATGGGAGCTGTAACCTAACAAAACCGAGAGAGCCATAGTATCTCATGCCGGTTTCACAAACGCATGATATCTAATTGCCTTAAAATAAGATGAATGAAAATATCTTCAGTATGCTAAAATAGGATGTATTTTTAAATGACATAGGACCAGAGCAGACAGGCAGGAAAAGCAGGTCGATCCTGGGTTTTCTGAAAGCGGATCGAAACCCTGCTGTCCCCACAGCCCACTCCCAAAGTAGGCCAAACACCTATGGGCTATCCACACTATGTAACCCCAAGCTGCACTGCATGGTGGATTGTTGTTTTTTGTAGCCTCCCCACAATGCATGTGCACCATCATACTAACACCTGTGACCTCCAGTTACCTTCATCTTCTGGCCCAGATGCCATTCCATTGGAAGCCCACCCATATGATTGGCCTCACAGTCGCACCTGTGATGCACCACCTGTACAATGCATTTGTGTATTGGTGTTCCCAGTGATATCTTGGTAAAGTACAATCATGGAGGCCACCCATACATGCCCCTTTCACCCCATGCTCCCCTGTTGGGCTGTCTGGTTTGTGTATATTGTAATTATATCCCTTGCATTATTGCAACCTGCCCTGTTTGATGTACTTTTTGTTTTTGCTTTGCCACAATCCTGTATTGGTGTCAGGCTGTTTATAGGCCAGTGCGATGATGCACATTTTCTACATTAAGTTGGAGTATCAGCTTCTTTTTGCTCTGGTTTTTAGCCCCAGAGTGCAGCTTCATTTCGCTTTCCACCCAGTTTCACCTTGTTTGGCTAGTGCGGATGACCCCATAGTTTCTAACCACCATTTACAGCACATTGAGTGTCTAAACTGAATTTTGGTAATGAGTATTTTACCTGGTCTTTTGTTAATTGACTCTTAATGTTAAAATTTTGCAGAACAAAGTAGCTTATGAAGTGCCAAACAGTCTGTTTAGTTGGTTTTTCCCCTCTCAATAGGTCAGTAAAAGTAACTGGTTAAACATACTAGGACTACTTGCTATATTTTTAAATTTTATAATTGCTTTGTTTATCATATTCCCTGTAGATTGGTTCTTTGTTTCTAATTAAATGAAAGCAATCAAATGGCATGCTGACATCTGATATTTAACTGATAGCATTCTACTACTGGAGTTCAACATTCATTTAAATTGTTTTAACATGGCTTCTAATCATACTGTATTCTGTTTTAAAAAAATATTGGAATAACGCTTTTATAAACATTCTAGATTGCTTAATACTTCTACAACACAATCAGATACACTTCTGCTTTGAAATAACTTCCACAGTGTTAATTAACACCCATAGAAGTGTAACCTTAATTTCCAAATATATATCTTTAAACCAAAGGATGATTACCTTTTACAATCCCAGACCTAGGTCCATAAGCTTATTCTTGATTTACATTGTTTACATTGTTTGCCATAGAAGCTTTAGGAAGCAAGGAAAATAACAGGTAGTAGAATAGGAAATAACAAGCGGGATGCACAGTTAGAAGAGTAAAAAGCATTGGTATTAATTTTATTATTTTGTTTATTTATTTAATTTGTATGCTACTTTTCTCCCAGAAGGAACCCAAGGTGGCTCACAGGCAAAAACATTTTTTAAAATTACAATAAAATTTTAAACAATTAAAATAATCTAAAAACAGTATAATATTACATTAAAATATACAAAAGTGTGTATACTTCCCAGGAAAGTCATGAACTGCAGGCTTTGGCCCTGATTAAAGGTTGTGGACCCTGAAAGTTTGCTTATTCTCTTCAATTCCCCCTTGTGGGAAGAAGGAGGGGAACACAATCACTGCCAACTACAACCAGCACCCTGTTCCCCTGGCCATCTGCCTGACTTCACTCTTTAACCCACACTGAAAGGCTGCCCCCATTCTCACAGCATGTGGCCCTTGTCAGTCAGTCTAGACCAGCCAGGAGATGTTTGGGAGCTGCTCTGAAAAGCAGAGGAATTGCTGAAGAACTGGAAGAGCTGCTCACCCAGACCATGGAGTTATCGATGCTCCTATTGCTGCTGCTGTCGCTGTCCCTCCTCTAGGCAGCTGTGACCAAAGTGGGATGATTGCCTCCAAATCTCTGTTTCCAGTTGTTGCCAAAGGTTTTGCATTATACCCATGGCTTCTTCCTAAATTTCTCTCCTGCCTGCCCTTCCTCCCACTTACTGGAACTGCTGCATCCTTTGCCTACCCACAGCTTGCTTTCATTCACTTAGGCTGTAGTCTTGCTCCCTCTTGAAAAGAGTAGGGCATCTAATAATCTTTAGTATTTTGTAATACAAAATTTTGTATATTTTTGTTATTTTCTTTGAAATTTCACCAAATTTACAATTGACAAATAATGATAGTACTGGGAAAGACAAAAACATCTGCAGTATCTTTGGGTCCCACCCTTCTTCTGGACCACTAGGCCCTGGTAATTTGTACCAGCTTCCCTCTGCCATCCACTCACCCATTTGATCAGCCATGGCTTCCAGAGAACTAGTGCTAAGAGTTCCATGCAGTGCTTAGAGCTCCAGTTGGGTGAGGAAATGTCTATTTTCAATCAGCTTTTCCCATTTCATGGAAGATTTTCCCACAAGGTAAAAGAGAACAAAACACACTACCGTACATTAGAAATGATATGCCCCTGGGTATGTTTCAGGTACCTACTGCAAGTCTTTGAGGGGACAGATTGCTGCTTTGAATAAAGAGTGAGGTTTATCCATGCATAATAATTGTCATTTCATTTTCTGAATAACACAGTAATTTTCCCCTAACGGACCTGAAATATAAGCCATCTCTCTGACCCGGATTAAACTGTGTTGGGACTATGACTTGTCATACAGAAACCTTAGTAAAAGTAGACAGTTGTAATAAAATCTGTATTAAAAAATAACGTTGTTTAATTTTGATGTTGGATAGTCAGCCCTGAACATATTTTCATGATGAATTTTCTAGTATGGCATTATCAGTTTGAAATGTTTAAAAGTGGAAAGATAGAAATGCCACTTTTTTCTAGCAGGGCTCCTGTGCCTTCAACTGAAACATAACAAGAATATCTACATGGTGTAGAGAAAGTGGATAAGAAGGCATTCTTCTATCTCTTAACTCTAGAATCCATGATCACACAGTAAACCTGAATAATGACAGATTCAGGACAGTACAATTTCTGGACAACATACATTTAAAATACAGATTTCACTACTACAAGAAATATTGGCTGCCACTGACTTAGATGGGTTTAAAAAAAGATTAGGTGAACATGTATCTTTTTATAATATATTTTAGTTACATATTACATTGTTTTAATCTTGTATTTTTTTTAAAAAAATATGAATAATATTTTTATTTAAGTACTGTGTTTTTTAAATCTTTGGCTCCTGTATTAGGACAAAGGCAGGATATAAATTAAATAATTTTTTTGTTGCTCATGGATGATAGGGTTATCAGTGGGCAGTTTAGTCATCCTGGCTTCTAGCAAGAATTCAGGGCTAATTTGCTCTAGGACATTTGTCTTTCTAGCTGTCCATCACATCCATAGAAATGTTTTCCAGCATGACATGCATGTCATTTAATGCTGGTTCATTGACACAAAGTATGCTACAATTTAAATTGATGCTGCTGTTAAGACTTTTTCATTTATTTTTCTGAAAGAGTATTAGTAGCTTAATAGTACTGTTACTGGAATCTCATAACTTGGGCATGGCACAATAACTTCCAAAGCAAAGTGTGCCCATGGTAACAGGAATTACATTTTAAAAAAAATGAAGAAAAAGCAGATCACATCAAAGATGGAATAATATGTGGGTGGAACACAGCAACTCTGCTCTAATATACTATGAAGTAGTGCACTGCTGCTCAATAAGTGGATCATAACCTAAATTATAGTACCTCTGCAATTTCCTGGCTTCTGGGAGGAAAGAATTGACTACTGGCTGACTACCTATTTGCTGGGGGAGAAAAGCATAGGCATAACTGAGGGCCTGCTATATGTTGTGTGTTTTTAACTGATATATGTCAGTAATGTTCAAACTTTTTACCCTTTTACATCTACACGCAGACCCCGCACCCCCACTCGACGTAATATACAAATAAAAGTATTTTGTTTTTTGTGTGTATATTTTCATTCGCACATTCATATAAATGCATATGTCTTATGCCTTCCTTTAATAACTCTCATGTCCCCCAGGGGTCCCTCCCATTTGAGAACCTCTGTTCCCTGCCTTGATATATGGGGAAAGGTGTGTGTAAGGATTATTATCATTGTTATTGTTATTATTAGGTGGCTGGCAATTGTTCATGTGCTAGTTTGTTTCTGACCATTTATTTATGCTGAGAGAAATTTATCGCCACCAATTGCTGATGGAAATGACATCTTTTGATTGTTTCTGACACCTCCATTACTAGCTAAGATCATTGGTTGTCTTTGTGGTCCATATTGACTGTCAATGGTTCTCTGGGGTTTCAGGCTGCAGCTTTCCCAGTTCTACCTGGATATCAGGGATTGAATTTGGGACTTTCTGCTTGTAAAGCATGCCACAGAAGCTCTACTGCTGATCAACAGCACTTCAAAAACTTTTAAGTATGGGTAAATCAGTGCTGGGATTTAACTTCATCTAGTTATGCCTCAAGTTCACTGAGTTGTATAACCTTTGTATAATGGTAGCTAAGTAAAATGTTGGGTTTTGTGTGTGTTTGTATAAATAAAAAGCATTATTCTTCATCACTACTGGAACATGTGGCTCATTTGGAAACACATCCTTCCTTCTTACATGTATCTACAGAGTATCATAAAGTTCACAAATCTTATAACAGGAAACCTCAGTACAAAAAAATAGTTTCTAGTATGCATTGTTCTGAAACTCTTTCTCTATTCATATTGAGATGTGTTTCAAGCTGATATTTGTAGTTTTGTGACTACATAATCACCAACAGTTAGTGCGGTTACGCAGCGCGTGACGTCAACATTTGGCACCAGGATCACCATACTTAAATTAACCCCTGATTCATTCTTGGTGAAAAACTATCTGTCCTATTTAACAACTGCATTCAAGCCAAGTTTAGTAATGGCAGAATTGGGCAGGGAGACTTCCCAATCCCAGTCTTTGAATCTTCAAGATTTGCACTTGCAGTTCCTCCTTTTACCAGAAAACTACACTGCCACTTAACAGCATCATGTTCAATTTCCACAGAGGGAAGAGTAGTGGCAGAACTGGAACATGTATGCAGTCGAAACAAAACCTGCTTTAGAGTGGCAAGTTCTTACCACATGGCAGATGAAGTGGTCACACAACCGTCTCCAGTCCATGCAATACAATTCCCAAGTGGCATTACAAGAATGTAGATATGCTGAAATATTAAATGCAAGCTTAGCACTCTTGAGTCCAGTTCTTAGAAGAAGTGTCTGATATAATTAGAATCTAATTAGATACCTCATCAGAAAAGAACTCTGCCACAAGAAAGTTGCTGGTTATTAAGGTAACATTAGATTCATTTCTTTTCTATTTTCAATGCAGCAGACTAAAATTCCTACAATTTCTAGATTTTGATACAAATCCTATCTTTTGATTTGTATTCATAGCATCTCCTGTGTCCCACAAGTGGAAGCAATACATTATGTGGAAACTCAGAAGAGGGCTTAGAATGCCCTATCTTTCAAGGCCCAATTGTCTTTGACATTGACTTCATTTCTATGTCAAGCTAAAATGCAGCTCTTTTTGCATCATTCTCAGGATCTTGGCTTCATTGACCAGTGGTGTTCTTTTAAAAGTCCATGGTTTAAATTGTTTGATATATTTTAAACTGTTTTAAATTGCTGTCTTGTATGAATCCTGCTTGGAGATCTAGGTTGAGATATAAATATTGTTGTCGTGATTATCGTAATTCAATCATATATGCAAAATTGCTTGCTTAAACAGGATACCTGTGTCCCAAGCTGATAACAAAATAAAATGCATCCTGTGGGCCAATGAGTTAAGTGGAGCTCCAGCACTAGAACAACACAGGTGTGTAGGCCCATGTCTAGCATTCAGTCTTCTGAGGCACATGTTTTGGGGAGTTATTTTTGCTCAGTATGTCTCCAAGGACCTTATCAAACGCTGGCCACGAAGCAAAGAAAAAGCGAAGACTAACCGAAGTAGGAATAAATTCGGTTCCATAGCGAAACGAAGGGAATCGCCCTTTTGGCCATTTCGCAATTAATACCAAGGCTCCCTTCTCTCCCGTCACAAAAAGCCGGGAGGAAAGGCAGCCATGGGAACCGGGGAGGAGGAGGAGGGCTGGAGGACTGGAGAAGGGAAGGCAGCCCATGGAGAGAGAGAGATCGCCTCCCTCTTCCCTCTTCCCTCTTCCTCTCCTCCTCTTCTTTCCAATCCGGTTTGCCTTTTGCCAAGGCAATCCCTTCCCCTCGCTGGGATTTTCGCCCTGCCCACCAATTCGCAATGAATGCGAAGGCTCCCTAGGTACTTCCTCTACAAACCGAATGTCAAAATCTCCCTACTCCTTACGGATTAGCTCCGTATTCTGCCGAGTTCTGGGGCAGCGTCGTGTGTAAACACGGGGGAACAATACAGATTAGCTCCGTGTTCTGGGGCAGCGTCGTGTGTAAACACGGGGGAATAATATGTATTAGCTGTGGATGCCCTTTGGATTAGCTCTGCTTCAGACCCCATGTGATAAGGGCCCAAGAATGGGATAAGCAGGCTTCAGACTTGTAGGATTTATCGTGTTTTTTCAGTAGAACCATGAGATCTACCAATTGGAGCCTGGTACAAAAGATACATATAGTAGTTAGAATTAGATTGTAGGAGCAGAATTAAACTGAGCTAACAGTCCTTTCATGTAAAGATCCACTCCTGGTTATCCTGAGCTTCATTTCAGCAGAATATTATATTGTCTTGTTAAAAACTGAAGTCAGAAATCCTTGCCCATCACCCAGAATACTACAAGTGGATCCCACTTATTTTTTGCATCAACCACCAAGAATTTCATTTTTGTGGTCTGCTTAATATTGAACATTGAACAATCCCATGCATGTTTACTCTGAAGTAAATCCAAGCACCCAAATGACTGCTGTGACTGTGCTGTGGTTCAGTCTGACTACTTCCAAAATACTTCCAAATAAACTTCCAAAATAAACATGCATAGGCTTTGGATCTTAAAATGTTTGTTAATAAATGAAAAAAGTATAAAGCCAAGGCATATATGACCTCTTGATTTTGAATTATTTTGAATAAATTATCTTTAATATTTTAATACTTGCCATTATTTTTCATTGATAGGTAATTTTCAGGTGGTGGAAAATATCACTTCGAAGTGAGTTTCGTGAAGCAAAACCTGGAGAACTTAGAGAATCTCATGAAGACTTCCTTGATGACCCCTCTCTCCAAAGTAAGATATAGGAAAGATTGTTTTAACATGAAGAATATGCCAATCATCTGTGTATGTATTTGTAAGCATCCTTGATAGATTCTGGTGGTGCAGTGGTTAAATGCCTGTACTGCAGCCACTCACTCATAGACCACAAGGTTGCGAGTTCAATACCAGCCAGGGCTGGGGCTCGACTCAGGCCTGCATCCTTCCGAGGTCGCTAAAATGAGTACCTAGCTTGTTGGGGGGCAATCAGCTCACAGTTGTAAACCGCTTAGACGTCCTATAGTGTGATATGAAGCAGTATATAAATAAGCTGCTTTGATAAAAGGTGGCCTGATTTCCCTTCTTTGGCAAAAAAAAATTAAACTTTTTTTTTAAAAAATTCAAAATATCAAAAGGAATATCAATTATTTTGAAAGGGGGAAATTCCAGATACACCCTTCCACATAACAGATTTATATTCAGTGGTTTGAAACACAGATGTTTGTGAAAATCTGTTTAAAATAACTTGTTGGGAGGTATATCCTTAGCTTCTGAAAATTCAAAATAGTCTCCCATATTCTTCTTGACTGAAGCTAAAAAGTTCAATATATTAACTTATTTACTAAAAATCTGCTGAAGAATGATGGTAGTCTGAAATAGAAATTGGGATTTGACTCCTTCTCATGTAAGAATTATGAAGTTTGTATTTTCCACTTATATGAAGCTGTAACTGTACCAGATTTCTTTATTTTTATCTGTATGGAAAAAATATTTAAAATTTGTATGAATTATCATGCATGGAAATACTAGGTATTTGTAGGATATTTTTCTTGGAAAGCTTAGAAGACATACCAGTCAGGAATCAAAACAAGAAAATGCATTGCCACTTTCACAAAAAAGAACAGAATAATGGCAAGAAATGCTTGACTGCACCCAGACTAAGTGCAGTGCCAACTGGAGACTAAGGGCCTGAACAGACTGCCAGAAATAATCCAGTTTGAGACCACTTTAACTGCCCTGGCTCAATGATAGGGAATTATGGGAATTGTAGTTCTTCTGCGACTTTGGGGGGGCTGCAGACGGGTGGCTCTGGGTCACCCCGGAAAGTGGAGGATCGAGGCCATGGCTATCGCATGCCATGGCCCCAATCCTCCCTGTTGCCACCCTGAAAAGAGTGCCAAAATGCCGCTCCTTTCAGGGGCAGCAAAAGGGCGCCCTAAGAGCCAGCGCACAGCTCTTCCTCACCCCTTCCAGCACAGTGCGTCAGGACGCTGTGCCGCGAGGATGTCCTGACACTGCGCACCATGCATAACGGCGTACGACGTCAGGACATCATCGGGCTGGGGTTGGGGCAGCCAGCGTGCGGCTGGCCTCCCCATCTCTGCCTCCAGGCCAGCCCTTTGAGCTGGTCTGCAGAGGCCCATTGAGCCTTCTCTGTCAGGGAGCTCTGGTGCCACAATAAACTACAGTTCCCATGATTCCCTAGCACTGAGACAGGGCAGTTAAAGTGGTCTCAAGCTGGATTATATCTGGCAGTCTGTTCAGGCCCTAAGCTATGTATCCATAGAGAGACCATCAAGTAGAGAATGTATGTGTCATGGAAGATTGATGTTTATTTATTATTATTTACTTAATGTATTCATGAACAGCCTTTCAGTTCTGTGCCTTTACGAACTGAAGTATACAAAAGAAAAATACATAAATTCTCTATACACCTCAAATTGGTATATATCGCTATGAGACAATGCTTTGGCATTTTAGATTCAAACAATTATTTAAAGGTTCCAATAAATAAAAACGGAATCACATAAAACCAGCTGCACAAAAGCATTCTGAGGGAAAGATACCCTGCAAGAGATAGATTGTAATGTCTGTTTCAATCCTTTACTGTAGTAGCCAAGCAAAATATGTATTCCTTGGGCTACTCCCACAGTGGCCTTGTATATGCTCACCAAATTGTGTTAACAAAAGACATAACAGCATGACTGCCAAAGCTGATCTTAAAGTATGGGCAAAATCCCACAAGGAAAAGTAGTCCTATAACCTGCCCTTAAATTTACATGAAAATCACCTGAGATTGAGACTACCATCCTCTCCAACACCATGTGCAAAGAAGCAAGGTTAGAGTCTGGATGAAATTTATCCAAGTTCTAGAAAAGTAATGTATTGCTTTCTTATGGGCAAAGGACATTACATCTTGCTCCCAAGAGTCATTCTCAAGTTTTGAAGTGCAAGCCTTCTCCCATCCTGGTTGTTTTCAATACTCATGATGGGCAAGAATCCATACAACAGATAGTTGGTCTCAAACTCCCAAGTAGTTTGTCTAAACCCTCATTAAGCAAGTATGTGGTATGACATAACTTGATAGTGCCCTAGTTGTTGTAATTAGGGTATTTTAGGTCAGATATCAGTAAGAATGCACACAAAATTGATAGCAAATTGATTATTGTGAATTTCCGATCTCCTGATCAGTTGAACTTCAATAAAGAATTTCACTCTGTAAGATCATGATACTAGTTATAATTACAAAGGTACAATATTAGTGAAGAAATTCTTTGTGACTGTTTCAATCACAGGGTAAGCCTGAAGATGACCTCTTACTTGTAATTAATCATGCTCAAAGCACACTATTCATTGATTGAGTCATTTTATTCTGTCAGCTATTCAGTATATCAAAGATCTGATGTGGCTATCTATTTTGGTTAAGGACACTTGAAGTTAAATCTCCCATTGAACCTACCCTCCTGTTCTAGGAGGAGATGAAGATCTGGAAAATACTACAAGTTATAATTGCAGTAAAGTCCCTCAGGGACCTCTGAAACACTGAAGCATTGGAGCACTCTTTCTCTGCGGAGGTTACAGGATCCTGTGACTTGTTGATATAATGATCTGTGTCCATGACAGTGGAGCCATTTCTGGCCACTTGCCCACAGGTCTAATGAGGTCACTAGATCCCTGATATGACCTATGTATGACATCTATGGAGCCAGAAATTATTTTATATAAGTATTTGCTTGTCATGTCACCCATGAAATTCCAAGCCACTTTAGCCAAAGCAACACTGGTATGGATACTGAAATTCTCCAATACTTCTCAGTTTCATCTCCAGGATTTTTTCTGCCAGATTAAGAAGGTAAACTGTTAAGCAGCAAGGTAGATGGTGCACTTGGAGATCCTTTCTCGGATTTCTAGCACAGAGGAGGCATCCACAACTGCCTTTTCTGTTACAAAGTGCCTCAAGAAACAGTCTGGATATCTGTAGGCCAAGTCTCCCCATCACTCAGGGCAATTGATGGTAACCAGTCTGGCATCCTGGCTAACTAATCTGCCATTCATATACAAGAAAGGTAGATAGACATCTACTGAATAATTTGCAGTAGATCAACATTTTTTTTTATTCCCAGTTGTTTAAACAGTCACCCCCCAAAAATTAGATTGTCAACAAAGACCATTTGTCAACAGTGCCTTTAAATTCAAGTCATTATGTGGGTTCAATGTTGCAATGTACTGGAGTTCTTCTAAGTGAATTTCTGATGTTATTATATTTTTAGTATTTCTAGATTTTTGCAAAAGGATGCCTAATAAACTCATTTCCTCAGCATTTCAAATAATAAAAGAACTGTAGATGTTTCTCCATTTCATCAACTCATGAATGTTGATGGTTCCAAAATAATTGTATTGTTGTATTTCATGATATCATAACTCTCAGATACTTAATTATACTTTTGAGAATAGTAATTATCAATGAATATTAAAAATGATAATGTTGTCTATGCCTTTATTAGGGTGAATCAAAGTTACACAAAAGTGCACAAGACTGTGACTTCTCCAGAACTCCTTAGGAGGCTAGGTGGTACTAAAATTATGAAAAGGAACAGGAAGGTCCAAAATTTCAACCAGATATTGTATCCATGAGGTCTGTTGTTAAATTGAGTCCCAAAATGAGACTGAAGACTAAGGCTGCTGCCTCACTGCAGAATTAAAGCAGTCTGACACCGCTTTAACTGTCATGACTCAACCTGATGAAATCCTAGAATTTGTTGTTTGTTGTGGCACCAGACCTCAGACAGAAGGGTAAATGTCTCACAAAACTACAAATCCCAGAACTCCATAGCATTGACCCACGGCAGTTAAAGCGGTGTCAAACTGCATGAATTCTGCAGTGTAAATGCAGCCTGAAAGTGTCACTAGTAGGTGTGCAGGCATCAGTTTACAGTAGTACAGGTCAATTCCAGAGACTAAGAGGCAAGTAAAATAAAAAGGAAGGTTGTTGAATTGTTGATGAAGATTTTTAGTAGACAGGAAAGAGCTTTTCAACAGACTGTAGAAGGAGCTCAGGAATTTGTAGATCAATTCCCAAATTGGACAGCTTTCCTTGATAAAATTTGAAGATTATAATCTTATAGCCCCAATAAGTACAAATATGTTTCTACATTACTTATTGACTAACGTCACTAATGATCTGTAGGCAGACTTGAAATATTCATTGTGGTCAAAATTTAAACTCTTTCTTTCTTTCTTTCTTTCTTTTTCTTTCTTTTATTCATTCATTCATACATACATACATACATACATATCCAAGGCAGTTCACAACATAAATTAAAACAAAATACAGCTAAAACAATGATTATAATATGAATGGGTTTAAAAACTTTTTAATCAACTATCCTGTTAAAAGCAGCATTTTAAAACAATTTAAAATCATTTAAAACATAATGATGAAAACACAAGTAGAACACCCTCCATTAAAAGAGTCTCTTGTAACAAAGAGAACAGAGCAGGTGAAGCCTGGTCTGTGGAAGAGCCTGGAAGTCACCACTGAATAGGCCCTCTCACATGTCCTTACCAAATGTACCTGTAGCAGTGATGGGACCGAGGCAAAGGCTTCATCCAAGGATCTTAAAACTCTGAGAGACTCAAAATGACTCAAATAGAAACCGACTTTCAGATAGTTTGGACACAAGAACAGGTGATAACCAAAGGGATTGGCACATATAGCTTGATGGGAGAAAGGTTTCAATGGGAATCAAGCTGGAACCAAAAGATTGAGGGATTGAGACTTGGAAGACTTGAAGAGAGGGGCTGAGATAAATATTTTTGAACTTTTTAAACAATGGTATACCATCTACAGGAATACTGGAAACAATCTAGGACATATGTATATTGGGTAAAGCAGAAGGCTGGAGGCCACAGAAAGTACAAATTCACAGAGTTAATTCCCAAACCAACTTTACGCTTTAGGTGAGATAAGCTTCTTCAGAAAATGCTGTCCATTGCAAGCCATTTCTCAGCCCATGTGGTGCAGCTGAGAGGAAGTCTGGCCATTAAGTCAAGATTCTGGTGAAAAAACAACCAGCAAATGCATCCTTTTTACAAGTTTCTGGTGGTGTTGTTGTTGGTGGGTTGCTGAACGTGTGAGAGAAATTTATATTAAATATGAACAGAACCATAAATGAAGCTAATGATTGTTAATAGAAATAATTGTTAATAGATGAAGACTTGATCCTAAATGTGTGCTATAGTTATGAAAATATGATACACTCTGGCTTGTAGAGAGGAGCGATCCACTGACTAATGGGTTTTGTCAACATTCATAGGCAGCAATCTAAGGTTCTTTTTTGTTTAACCGCTGACTCCTCTCTTCCTTCAGTTTTTCTAACCCTACCTTGCCAGCTAGATGCACTTCACTTTTCTACTCTTCAACTCTCTAAAAACTCTTCTTTAAAAAATCTTTTTATTCTACACGGTTTCATTTCTCATTTTTCACTATCTTTCAAGTAGGTAAGATTACTAACATTAATGGCTTCAGAAGCAATAGAAATGGCGAAAAAAGAAGAAGAAAGAAGTTGATGTAGAGCAGACTGGGAAAAGAACTGTAGTTTCCTTTAGAGAAGAAAAAGAGAGGAACCAGTAAGGAGCCAAGCCCATTAAAATGCTTGTTTATGTGTTCACATTTTTAAGCAATATGTGGAAAAATATGAAGCTATTCATTTGACTGCCAGTCCATAAGCCTCTGAACATACAAATGAATGGCTACAGATATATGTGTGTGTGTCAGTATATAGATATATAGACATAGATATACACACACATATACATCGAGCAAAAATTATTTGGAGTGATTGTCTGGGACACCTCCACAACTATGAAAAAGAGCAAAGATTATTCTGGAGGCAAATCAAATCAGTAAATCTAGCCAGGAGAAAAAGAAGAATGTGAAGGAAGGTTTGGGAAACAGAAAGATAGGTTAGAGATTGAAAGTTAAGGAGTACTTTACTTTCAGTATGTCTGGTTTTAGTTTCATGTTTTTTAATTGTTTGGCTGTGCTTCTTAAAGTTTATTTGAGAAGCCTCCTCCAAGTCATTTCTCTGAGTGGAAAGTTAAAGGAAAACATTTGGGAGGCCAAATTGTAAAAAAAAAAAAAAGGGGGGGAAGCTGATTTAACAGAGAAAATCCTATTACGACTTCAGTGGCCATGTTGATTTCAAGGATTCTCAGTCAACAGGTTGGGCCATGAAATGAAGAATCCTCAAATAGTCAATAGGTCTGGTAGATTCTTCTGCACATGGGTCAACTGGCATGCAGGCTACTGGGAAACAGGCTGATCTCTTAAGAATATTAACACAGGGAGCAAGACTTAGAACCCTTCCACATTGAATAGCAACTCCAGTGGGACATGGCTAATTTATTTGGATAACTGCAATAATTGCCTCAGCAATTCCATATCCAAAGTCAAATAATATAGACAATAGAATAATGATAGGAAATATACAGGATTGTTTTTACAAATTGTTTTTTTTTTTTTTAAAAAAGTTGAGGTACTGATGAAATCCACTCCTTCTGTATCATTTCTAAATAATAACAATACAAGACTTAATCAAGTTAACAAATCCTACTTTAACATATTTATGTAGTTTAATAATGAATTGAGTTCTCTAAATAATTTAAATACAAAAAATTATTTTACATCAGACTTACTTGACACACAAATGAATACTGAACAAATAAATAACAGAAACAGTACTTTCACAAAGTGAAATGACTTACAGCAGAAGCTGCTCAAATAAACTTTAAGGAGCACAGCCTAAAGAGGCTCAAAGCCCACAGGCGAAAAGGACCATGCCAGGACCGCACTGGTCCTAATAACATCAGGACTGTGGCAACTGCACAGGCCCAATCCCGATCTGGGCCACTGCCGCGGCCTGAATCAGGCCGTCAGAAGGAGCGGATTATATTCACTCTTTTTTGACCTGATTCTTCTTGCTTGGCGCTGCATTGGCGCAACTTCTGGATGTGTTGGGGGCATGTGTCATCTAAACACCATGCCCCCAACGTGGCCCAAAGCCAGAACGTTTTGCCTGTGTGTTTTGGGCCACAGGTAAAAAACACAAAACTAAGACACATATTGAAGTAGATAGGAAAAATAAAGATCAGTCTAAGTGAACAGTTTCACCTTTGCTTATAAATTTATACACATTTAATGAGAAGACAATGGAAAGACTGGTTGTCCCACTTTTGGACAGACCAATGACTGCATTGATTTGGGAAACATTGTTTATAAGGGAGGTGATATATCAAAGGATAATGATGACAGGAGAGCTAATATCACCTTAAAGGAATCACATGAAGCAACAGCTTTAGCATTAAGGTCATTTGTGAGGATGTCTGTGTTCCCTAGAGGACCCTTACAACAGCTCAAAGAAATGCTAGGAGAACCAGATGTAAGTGTCTGTCCTTTACAATGGGCTCTAAATAGGGATTATAAGGTACTACAGCCATGGAGGATGCTTCTCACACTGTCATTTGTTGTTTTTGTTTTAGGGGGTTGTTTGTTTGTTTTTGGCTTGTTTATTCCTGACCTTCATATCTGTTAATAGACATGTGTGATCATCCATTGAGAGGATGATCATAAATCCAGAACAAATCTGTCCAATGCACTATTTAGGAAAGGCAGCTCTAGAAAAAGTATTGACAGAAAAAGAAAAGAAATAAGCAGTATCAATAGTTCAGAAAAAGATATTTGAATGGAGATCAATGAAAAACACCTATTCTTCCTTTCAAGGTTGAAGGGATTGTCAGAATATAAGACCTCAGTGGGTGAGATCAAATTACCAAGAAAGATCATAACAACAGCAGTTCAGAAGGGGAGAAGCTCGCACTTCTAGAAGGGATAGACAGCAATTCTATCATTCTGGTGATATAAAGATTGTTGGGCTTTGGTCATCTGTGGAACTCATTACATCCAATCAATGAGTTCCAAGTATTGTAGAAGAAGATTAAACGGTAAAGGTAAAGGTAAAGGTTTCCCCTTGATATGAATGTCCAATTGTAACCGATTGTAGGGGCGGTGCTCATCTCCATTACTAACCTGAAGAGCCAGCATTGTCTGAAGATGACGCCAGTGATCATGTGGCTAACATGACTGCATGGAATGCTATTACCTTCCCACCGAAGTGGTGCCTGTTTATCTACTTGCATTTGCATGCTTTTGAAATGCTAGGTTGGCAGAAGCTGGGACTAGTGATGGGAGCGCACTCCGTCACATGGTACATAGGCCTCAAACTGCCAACCTTACGATCATCAGAACTGATGTTTTAATTACTAAGCCACTGCAAATTTTATTTGCAAAGAAACCAAAAGATACCTTCTCTCACCAATACCAAGATGTCTTCCACCAGTTGCAGAAGGACCTGGGTCCATTTGTGGTAGATATGTAAGTTTGCTTTGAAGAGGAATAAGAAATTTTAAAATATTTTTTTTTCAGTAGATGGAAGTCCAAATGCCCTAATCCATCAGTGGCCAAAGAGTTTGTTTTATTTATTTCCTCCTCAGGCAGAGTTGTTAGAAAAATTAATTAACGAAAAAGCAAAGGTGGTAGTGACTGCATTTTTCTGACCACAGTATCTATGGTTTCTACTACTGATTCACTTATCCACTAGGTAACCAATTCATCTCCCATTGACAAATAAAGTGTTATTGTAAGGAGTACTGAATAATCCAAATCCAGGCTGGCTAAAATTGACCATTTGTACATCGAACACAAACAGTTACTAGACCTGGTTACACAAACTGGTAATAGAGACAATTAAATGAAAAGGAACTCTGGATTTCTGCCTATGAACACTGGTGTAAGACAAAATCCATTATCTAGTGGGATGCTCCTCTACAATCCCAAGAATGAGTTTTCATGTCAAGTTCTCTATAGTTGGTCTCCATGTTATAGATTTTATGTGTCTTACAATGCTACAAGACATTCACAAATATCCTGTTGTAAAATATGTGTTTTTTTCAAACAAAGATAAAATAAAATAATGTTTGTCAGTAAAACATTATACCCATCATTATCCTACATAGGTGCTTCCAGCTTTTGGTAGAAAGCTTATGAAATAAACATTTTAGGTAATCAGGAACTTATAATTGCTTTTAAATGTTTGCATTAACATATAAACATCAAACAGAAAAGCAGTCAAGTTCAATAGCAATCATGTGCTTGCCAATTTATACTTGGTTTCAGGGCACTGTCATGCTATTTAATTTGATTTTGCATTTGATTGTCTGTCTACAAGCCTTGTGAAATTTTATTATTAACACATCACCATTTCATTAACATTTAGGTAGCTGTATACTCTTTTTCTTTTTTTCTTCTTTTTTCTTTTTTTGTATGTATGTAGTTCAAAATTGAATCGTTTGTGTACTTGTAGGCAAGGTAGGTAAGAAAATATTTAAAACTTAGGACATTATCACACGGGGCCCAGTTTCGTGGTTAAAGAGATAATAAAGTGGAAATAAAGCATCCCGAAAATAAAGCGAAAATAGCGCTAAATTGCGCAAAAACATTTCTCACGTAATTAGAATAAAAATGGAATTAAGTGAAAAGCGAAAAAAGATGTTTTTAACTTTCATACTTGAGTGAAAAAAAACGTAAATGTACTAGAAATGGACGTGTTTTGTTTTCCTTTTGGGTGACCAGACTCCTCCTTTTCCAGGGCAGGTCCTGCATTTCGTTCAACCTTCTCTCCTCTCCAGGAGGAAATGTCAAGCTGTCCTCCATTTGGAGCAGGAGTAAGAAGCATGATTTTCTATTTCTGTGTGTGTGTGTTTTTAAAAAGCTTTTCTTGAGTCCTGTCCTCCTGGACAGTCTTCCTTTGGGGTTAGGACCTCTGGTCCCCCTGATGCGGACGGAGAAGAGGGCAGCATCCCTCCTCCTTCCCTCCTCCTGTGGGCAAACCTTTTGCCGAGGGAATAAGCCTGCCTCCTCTTCAGCTATGAGGATGTCTGTGGGATTGTCCTTTTTGCCTTGGAGAGCAGCCACTTGCTAGCCTAGGTCCTCTTGCTCTGGGATGGGCCGAGAAGCAAGGCGCCCCAAATTGGGGTCTGACTCACTGGAGGGGTCCCCCTTTCTCCCGCTTTGTGGTGTGCCTTCAAGTCGCTTCTGACTTAGGGCGACCCTAAAGCGGTGAACCTATCCTGGGGTTTTCTTGGCAAGTTGTTTCAGAAGGGGTTTGCCATTGCCATCCCCTGAGGCTGAGAGAATGTGACCCACCCAAGGTCACCCAGTGGGTTTCATAGCTGAGCAGGGATTCTGTCCCACTCCCCCCAAAAAATAGGGACAAAGAGCAGCTTACAAATTAAAACAACCCCCACCCAATCCTATCCATGGTGGGTTGTTGGCATGGGAAACCTTTTCCCTTCCTCAGCCTCCCCCTCCTCTTTTCGACTCTGCAGTCACTCTTTAGCTTGAGGGAAATGCGCCTGTTTGCTCAACTACCAGACAGGAAAATTTAGAAAGAGAAAAGCGGAGAAGCTCATGTCTGCCTGGCATGTTGTCACCCAAGCAAACCAGGAAGTAAAAGCAGCCCCACAGAACCATGGGAAAACTGGGTAAAAGCTTTAAAGGAGATTTGTTTGTGCGAATTTGAATTTCATACTACAGTAAATGCGCAATTACTGTAATATCGCAAATGCATTTCCTCTAAACTCCCGAAAATAAAAAGATCTCGGATAACACCACTTTGTGACCACTTTAATGTCAGTTTCTGTGCGACGTCATGAGAAATCATTAGGCGTAAGTGCCCTTTTGGGGGGGGATTTGTGTGGGATAACCTATAGATTTCCCCCGTGTGATAACGTCCTTAGAGAGTGTACCCAATAAATCATATAGGTTGTATCTGAACATTCTCTCCCTCCAACAGAAGAAGAAAACCAATTATTTTTTCATCATCCTAAAACTGATAATAGAAACATATTTTATGGAATGTAATCCTGATTTTCTCTGATAGTTGTCAGAGCAGGTTTAGAATAGAACACAACCATTTCTCCCTCAGTGAAGTGTTCTGCTGATGAGAAGGGGATACATCCCTCAAGAGGCTTACAAAAATCCTGTGGGCATAGATCACCCTGTCAATACAGATCCTGGAACAGGGTGTTCTAGGAGAATGTCAGAAATGTTTGAAAGGCAGTCATGGATCTACTGGATCCCAAGTCCATTTGTTTTCATGAAATACCCCAGGATTTCGTCCATTAACCACCAACCTGCTGTTGACAGATAGACCAGTCTTGGATAGGGCAAGATAGGAAGTGGAACTCAATAGCCTACTGTTTCTAGTGCCAGCCAAAACCAGTCTTCCTGCAGATCAGTCTGACGTATCTTTTTTCCAGGAGACTCTTCATTTCAGTGAAGGCAAAATTAACTACGCTAGCTTGAGTAAGCGTAATCATTAAGAGAGGTCCTGGTATTTCTCTGGGCAAGAAAAAAGCTGCCTCCACCCCTGCCCCCTGAATGCTTTGTTCTTGAGACCTACTGATGGCAGAACACTGTGAGTGACAGACCCATCTCTGTGGAGATTTTTATAAGCATACTGAAGATTTCAGCAGCAATAGCAGCAGCAGCAAAATTCTTTACTTGCAAAAGGACACTTCCATTCCACCCAATCTCCCTGCTGAAAGCCATCCAAATGAGATTAATATTACTACTACCATCACTACCACCACCACCACCACCACCACCTTTATTTATATCATTCCTTTCTCCAAAAAGTAGGACTCAAGGTGGAACCCTATTAATTTATTTTCTGCATTCTCTAATTTCATAAGGAAATTAGATCCATCAGGTTCTTTTGCATGGCAAGTCTATGTACAGACACAAACATATTAGCACCATTCCTCCCTAGCTAGTGTGAGCTGATAGGTCTTTGGAGGTAGTATATCATCACCCAATATCCTCCCTCACTATCCAGATGATCTGCCATGGGCAGACCTTTACATCTCCACACAGACATGAGTCTCAATGTGATCAGTGTGGCGAGATCCTTAGGGTGTTTAAGATCACAGCCTTCAATAGTAAAGTGCTGTGATCAAACTATGGAGTATCTCTGTAAATCAGTAGTCAATAATCTAAGGTCCAAGTAATGAATAGACAATACAATCATAATGACCGCCAAGGACCTTCACAGGTTCAACCTAGACAATGAAGAAATAGAAATAGTAAAAGAATTCCCATACCTGGGATCAAACATTGACAGAAATTGAGACTGCAGTCAGGAAGTCAGGAGAAGATTAAGACTGGGGAGGGTGGCTATGAAAGAACTAGAAAAGATTCTAAAATGCAGAGATATACAACTCAGCACAAAAGTTAGAATCATACAAGCCATTGTATTCCCTGTTACCTTGCATGGATGTGAGAGCTGGAAAGTTAAGAAAGATAATAGGAAGAAAATCAATGCATTTGAGATGTGGTGCTGGAGAAGAGAGCTGAGGATCTCATGAAAAGCCAAAAGGACAAACAAATGGGTCCTAGAGCAGATCAAGCTGGAAACCTCCCTGGAAGCCAAGATGACAAAACTGGGGCTGTCGTACTTTGGACACATCATGAGAAGGGAGGATTCTGAAAAAAACCAATAATGCTGGGGAAGGTGGAGAAAAGTACGAAGAGAGGAAGGCCACATGCCTGATGGATGGACTCTATTAAGGAGGTCACAG